>CM054115.1:5422881-6710407 GCA_028673005.1 Tanypteryx hageni
AACTAGGAATTATTATAACAATTTGAGATATGCCAAAAAAAGGAAAAAAGATGGTGAGGGGTACAGAAGGGGGAGGAAGGGGGGGGTCATAATTTATTATAACAAAATATAAGTAATATAGGTATTCATCAACTACGAATTATTATAACAATTTGGGATATGCCAAAAAAAGGAAAAAAAGATGGTGAGGGGTACAGAAGGGAGAGGAAGGGGGGGGGGGGTCATAATTTATTATAACAAAATATAAGTAATATAGGTATTCGTCAACTAGGAATTATTACAACAATTTGGGATATGCCAAAAAAAAGGAAAAAGATGGTGAGGGGTACAGAAGGGAGAGGAAGGGGGGGGTCATAATTTATTATAACAAAATATAAGTAATATAGGTATTCATCAACTAGGGATTATTACAACAATTTGGGATATGCCAAAAAAAAGGAAAAAGATGGTGAGGGGTACAGAAGGGAGAGGAAGGGGGGGTGTCATAATTTATTATAACAAAATATAAGTAATATAGGTATTCATCAACTAGGGATTATTATAACAATTAGGGATATGCCAAAAAAAGGAAAAAAGATGGTGAGGGGTACAGAAGGGGGAGGAAGGGGGGGTCATAATTTATTATAACAAAATATAAGTAATATAGGTATTCGTCAACTAGGAATTATTATAACAATTTGAGATATGCCAAAAAAAGGAAAAAAGATGGTGAGGGGTACAGAAGGTGGAGGAAGGGGGGGGGTCATAATTTATTATAACAAAATATATGTAATACAGGTATTCGTCAACTAGGAATTATTATAACAATTTGGGATATGCCAAAAAAAGGAAAAAAGATGGTGAGGGGTACAGAAGGGGGGAGGAAGGGGGGGGTCATAATTTATTATAACAAAATATAAGTAATATAGGTATTCGTCAACTAGGAATTATTATAACAATTTGGGATATGCCAAAAAAAGGAAAAAAGATAGTGAGGGGTACAGAAGGTGGAGGAAGGGGGGGGGGTCATAATTTATTATAACAAAATATATGTAATACAGGTATTCGTCAACTAGGAATTATTATAACAATTTGGGATATGCCAAAAAAAGGAAAAAAGATGGTGAGGGGTACAGAAGGGAGAGGAAGGGGGGGGGGGGGGTCATAATTTATTATAACAAAATATAAGTAATATAGGTATTCATCAACTAGGAATTATTACAACAATTTGGGATATGCCAAAAAAAAGGAAAAAAGATGGTGAGGGGTACAGAAGGGGGAGGAAGGGGGGGGGGGGTCATAATTTATTATAACAAAATATAAGTAATATAGGTATTCGTCAACTAGGAATTATTATAAAAATTTGGGATATGCCAAAAAAAGGAAAAAAGATGGTGAGGGGTAAAGAAGGGGGAGGAAGGGGGGGGGGTCATAATTTATTATAACAAAATATAAGTAATATAGGTATTCGTCAACTAGGAATTATTATAACAATTAGGGACATGCCAAAAAAAGGAAAAAAGATGGTGAAGGTACAGAAGGGGGAGGAAGGGGGGGGGGTCATAATTTATTATAACAAAATATATGTAATACAGGTATTCGTCAACTAGGAATTATTATAACAATTTGGGATATGCCAAAAAAAGGAAAAAAGATGGTGAGGGGTACAGAAGGGGGAGGAAGGGGGGGGGGTCATTTATTTATTATAACAAAATATAAGTAATATAGGTATTCATCAACTAGGAATTATTATAACAATTAGGGATATGCCAAAAAAAGGAAAAAAGATGGTGAGGGGTACAGAAGGGGGAGGAAGGGGGGGGGTCATAATTTATTTAAACAAAATATATGTAATACAGGTATTCGTCAACTAGGAATTATTATAACAATTAGCGACATGCCAAAAAAAGGAAAAAAGATGGTGAGGGGTACAGAAGGGGGAGGAAGGGGGGGGAGTCATAATTTATTATAACATAATATAAGTAGTGTAGGTATTCATCAACTAGGAATTATTATAACAATTAGGGATATACCAAAAAAAGGAAAAAAGATGGTGAGGGGTACAGAGGGGGGAGGTCATAATTTATTATAACAAAATCATGCCAAAAAAAGGAAAAAAGATGGTGAGGGGTACAGAAGGGGGAGGAAGGGTGGGGGTCATAATTTATTATAACAAAATATATGTAATACAGGTATTCGTCAACTAGGAATTATTATAACAATTTGGGATATGCCAAAAAAAAGGAAAAAAGATGGTGAGGGGTACAGAAGGGGGAGGAAGGGGGGGGTCATAATTTATTAAAACAAAATATATGTAATACAGGTATTCGTCAACTAGGAATTATTATAACAATTTGGGATATGCCAAAAAAAGGAAAAAAGATGGTGAGGGGTACAGAAGGGGGAGGAAGGGGGGGGTCATAATTTATTATAACAAAATATAAGTAATATAGGTATTCATCAACTAGGAATTATTACAACAATTTGGGATATGCCAAAAAAAGGAAAAAAGATGGTGAGGGGTACAGAAGGGGGAGGAAAGGGGGGGATCATAATTTATTATAACAAAATATAAGCAATATAGGTATTCATCAACTAGGAATTATTATAACAATTTGGGATATGCCAAAAAAAGGAAAAAAGATGGTGAGGGGTACAGAAGGGGGAGGAAGGGGGGGGTCATAATTTATTATAACAAAATATAAGTAATATAGGTATTCATCAACTAGGGATTATTATAACAATTAGGGATATGCCAAAAAAAGGAAAAAAGATGGTGAGGGGTACAGAAGGGGGAGGAAGGGGGGGGGTCATAATTTATTATAACAAAATATAAGTAATATAGGTATTCATCAACTAGGAATTATTATAACAATTTGGGATATGCCAAAAAAAGGAAAAAAGATGGTAAGGGGTACAGAAGGGGGAGGAAGGGGGGGGGGGTCATAATTTATTATAACAAAATATAAGTAATATAGGTATTCGTCAACTAGGAATTATTAAAACAATTTGGGATATGCCAAAAAAAAGGAAAAAGATGGTGAGGGGTACAGAAGGGAGAGGAAGGGGGGGGGGGTCATAATTTATTATAACAAAATATAAGTAATATAGGTATTCATCAACTAGGGATTATTATAACAATTAGGGATATGCCAAAAAAAGGAAAAAAGATGGTGAGGGGTACAGAAGGGGGAGGAAGGGGGGGGTCATAATTTATTATAACAAAATATAAGTAATATAGGTATTCATCAACTAGGAATTATTACAACAATTTGGGATATGCCAAAAAAAGGAAAAAAGATGGTGAGGGGTACAGAAGGGGGAGGAAGGGGGGGGTCATAATTTATTATAACAAAATATAAGTAATATAGGTATTCATCAACTACGAATTATTAAAACAATTTGGGATATGCCAAAAAAAGGAAAAAAGATGGTGAGGGGTGCAGAAGGGGGAGGAAGGGGGGGGGGTCATAATTTATTATAACAAAATATAAGTAATATAGGTATTCATCAACTAGGAATTATTACAACAATTTGGGATATGCCAAAAAAAAGGAAAAAAGATGGTGAGGGGTACAGAAGAAGGAGGAAGGGGGGGGTCATAATTTATTATAACAAAATATAAGTAATATAGGTATTCATCAACTAGGAATTATTATAACAATTTGGGATATGCCAAAAAAAGGAAAAAAGATGGTGAGGGGTACAGAAGGGGGAGGAAGGGGGGGGTCATAATTTATTATAACAAAATATAAGTAATATAGGTATTCATCAACTAGGAATTATTACAACAATTTGGGATATGCCAAAAAAAAGGAAAAAAGATGGTGAGGGGTACAGAAGGGGGAGGAAGGGGGGAGGTCATAATTTATTATAACAAAATCATGCCAAAAAAAGGAAAAAAGATGGTGAGGGGTACAGAAGGGGGAGGAAGGGGGGGGGTCATAATTTATTATAACAAAATATATGTAATACAGGTATTCGTCAACTAGGAATTATTACAACAATTTGGGATATGCCAAAAAAAAGGAAAAAGATGGTGAGGGGTACAGAAGGGAGAGGAAGGGGGGGGTCATAATTTATTATAACAAAATATAAGTAATATAGGTATTCATCAACTAGGGATTATTATAACAATTTGGGATATGCCAAAAAAAGGAAAAAAGATGGTGAGGGGTACAGAAGGGGGAGGAAGGGGGGGGGTCATAATTTATTATAACAAAATATAAGTAATATAGGTATTCGTCAACTAGGAATTATTATAACAATTTGGGATATGCCAAAAAAAGGAAAAAAGATGGTGAGGGGTACAGAAGGGGGAGGAAGGGGGGGGGTCATAATTTATTATAACAAAATATATGTAATACAGGTATTCATCAACTAGGAATTATTACAACAATTTGGGATATGCCAAAAAAAAGGAAAAAAGATGGTGAGGGGTACAGAAGGGGGAGGAAGGGGGGGGGGGGCATAATTTATTATAACAAAATATAAGTAATATAGGTATTCGTCAACTAGGAATTATTATAACAATTTGGGATATGCCAAAAAAAGGAAAAAAGATGGTGAGGGTACAGAAGGGGGAGGAAGGGGGGGGTCATAATTTATTATAACAAAATATATGTAATACAGGTATTCGTCAACTAGGAATTATTATAACAATTTGGGATATGCCAAAAAAAGGAAAAAAGATGGTGAGGGGTACAGAAGGGGGAGGAAGGGGGGGTCATTTATTTATTATAACAAAATATAAGTAATATAGGTATTCATCAACTAGGAATTATTACAACAATTTGGGATATGCCAAAAAAAGGAAAAAAGATGGTGAGGGGTACAGAAGGGGGAGGATGGGGGGGGGGGTCATAATTTATTATAACAAAATATATGTAATACAGGTATTCGTCAACTAGGAATTATTATAACAATTAGGGACATGCCAAAAAAAGGAAAAAAGATGGTGAGGGGTACAGAAGGGGGAGGAAGGGGGGGGGAGTCATAATTTATTATAACATAATATAAGTAGTGTAGGTATTCATCAACTAGGAATTATTATAACAATTAGGGATATACCAAAAAAAGGAAAAAAGATGGTGAGGGGTACAGAGGGGGGAGGTCATAATTTATTATAACAAAATCATGCCAAAAAAAGGAAAAAAGATGGTGAGGGGTACAGAAGGGGGAGGAAGGGTGGGGGTAATAATTTATTATAACAAAATATATGTAATTCAGGTATTCGTCAACTAGGAATTATTATAACAATTAGGGACATGCCAAAAAAAGGAAAAAGATGGTGAGGAATACAGAAGGGAGAGGAAGGGGGGGTCATAATTTATTATAACAAAATATAAGTAATATAGGTATTCGTCAACTAGGAATTATTATAACAATTAGGGACATGCCAAAAAAAGGAAAAAGATGGTGAGGGGTACAGAAGGGAGAGGAAGGGGGGGGGGTCATAATTTATTATAACAAAATATATGTAATACAGGTATTCGTCAACTAGGAATTATTATAACAATTTGGGATATGCCAAAAAAAGGAAAAAAGATGGTGAGGGGTACAGAAGGGGGAGGAAGGGGGGTGGGTCATAATTTATTATAACAAAATATATGTAATACAGGTATTCGTCAACTAGGAATTATTATAACAATTTGCGATATGCCAAAAAAAGGAAAAAAAGATGGTGAGGGGTACAGAAGGGGGTGGAAGGGGGGGGGGTCATAATTTATTATAACAAAATATAAGTAATATAGGTATTCGTCAACTAGGAATTATTATAACAATTTGGGATATGCCAAAAAAAGGAAAAAAGATGGTGAGGGGTACAGAAGGGGGAGGAAGGGGGGGGTCATAATTTACTATAACAAAATATATGTAATACAGGTATTCGTCAACTAGGAATTATTATAAAAATTTGGGATATGCCAAAAAAGGAAAATAGATGGTGAGGGGTACAGAAGGGGGAGGAAGGGGGGGGGGTCATAATTTATTATAACAAAATATAAGTAATATAGGTATTCATCAACTAGGAATTATTACAACAATTTGGGAAATGCCAAAAAAAAGGAAAAAAGATGGTGAGGGGTACAGAAGGGGGAGGAAGGGGGGGGGGTCATAATTTATTATAACAAAATATAAGTAATATAGGTATTCGTCAACTAGGAATTATTATAACAATTTGGGATATGCCAAAAAAAGGAAAAAAGATGGTGAGGGGTACAGAAGGGGGAGGAAGGGGGGGGTCATAATTTATTATAACAAAATATAAGTAATATAGGTATTCGTCAACTAGGAATTATTATAACAATTAGGGACATGCCAAAAAAAGGAAAAAAGATGGTGAGGGTACAGAAGAGGGAGGAAGGGGGGGGGTCATAATTTATTATAACAAAATATATGTAATACAGGTATTCGTCAACTAGGAATTATTATAACAATTTGCGATATGCCAAAAAAAGGAAAAAAGATAGTGAGGGGTACAGAAGGGGGTGGAAGGGGGGGGGGGTCATAATTTATTATAACAAAATATAAGTAATATAGGTATTCGTCAACTAGGAATTATTATAACAATTTGGGATATGCCAAAAAAAGGAAAAAAGATGGTGAGGGGTACAGAAGGGGGAGGAAGGGGGGGTCATAATTTACTATAACAAAATATATGTAATACAGGTATTCGTCAACTAGGAATTATTATAACAATTTGGGATATGCCAAAAAAAGGAAAAAAGATGGTGAGGGGTACAGAAGGGGGAGGAAGGGGGGGGTCATAATTTATTATAACAAAATATAAGTAATATAGGTATTCGTCAACTAGGAATTATTATAACAATTTGGGATATGCCAAAAAAAGGAAAAAAGATGGTGAGGGGTACAGAAGGGGGAGGAAGGGGGGGGGTCATAATTTATTATAACAAAATATAAGTAATATAGGTATTCGTCAACTAGGAATTATTATAACAATTAGGGACATGCCAAAAAAAGGAAAAAAGATGGTGAGGGTACAGAAGAGGGAGGAAGGGGGGGGTCATAATTTATTATAACAAAATATATGTAATACAGGTATTCGTCAACTAGGAATTATTATAACAATTTGGGATATGCCAAAAAAAGGAAAAAAGATGGTGAGGGTTACAGAAGGGGGAGGAAGGGTGGGGTCATAATTTATTATAACAAAATATATGTAATACAGGTATTCTCAACTAGGAATTATTATAACAATTAGGGACATGCCAAAAAAAGGAAAAAAAGATGGTGAGGGGTACAGAAGGGGGAGGAAGGGGGGGTCATAATTTATTATAACAAAATATATGTATTACAGGTATTCGTCAACTAGGGAATTATTATAACAATTAGGGATATGCCAAAAAAAGGAAAAAAGATGGTGAGGGGTACAGAAGGGGGAGGAAGGGGGGGGGTCATAATTTATTATAACAAAATATAAGTAATATAGGTATTCATCAACTAGGAATTATTACAACAATTTGGGATATGCCAAAAAAAAGGAAAAAAGATGGTGAGGGGTACAGAAGGGGGAGGAAGGGGGGAGGTCATAATTTATTATAACAAAATCATGCCAAAAAAAGGAAAAAAGATGGTGAGGGGTACAGAAGGGGGAGGAAGGGGGGGGGGTCATAATTTATTATAACAAAATATAAGTAATATAGGTATTCATCAACTAGGAATTATTATAACAATTTGGGATATGCCAAAAAAAGGAAAAAAGATGGTGAGGGGTACAGAAGGGGGAGGAAGGGGGGGGGGGTCATAATTTATTATAACAAAATATATGTAATACAGGTATTCGTCAACTAGGAATTTTTATAACAATTTGGGATATGCCAAAAAAGGAAAATAGATGGTGAGGGGTACAGAAGGGGGAGGAAGGGGGGGGGTCATAATTTATTATAACAAAATATAAGTAATATAGGTATTCATCAACTAGGAATTATTACAACAATTTGGGAAATGCCAAAAAAAAGGAAAAAAAGATGGTGAGGGGTACAGAAGGGGGAGGAAGGGGGGGGGGTCATAATTTATTATAACAAAATATAAGTAATATAGGTATTCGTCAACTAGGAATTATTATAACAATTTGGGACATGCCAAAAAAAGGAAAAAAGATGGTGAGGGTACAGAAGAGGGAGGAAGGGGGGGGTCATAATTTATTATAACAAAATATATGTAATACAGGTATTCGTCAACTAGGAATTATTATAACAATTTGGGATATGCCAAAAAAAGGAAAAAAGATGGTGAGGGGTACAGAAGGGAGAGGAAGGGTGGGGTCATAATTTATTATAACAAAATATATGTAATACAGGTATTCGTCAACTAGGAATTATTATAACAATTAGGGACATGCCAAAAAAAGGAAAAAAGATGGTGAGGGGTACAGAAGGGGGAGGAAGGGGGGGTCATAATTTATTATAACAAAATATATGTATTACAGGTATTCGTCAACTAGGAATTATTATAACAATTAGGGATATGCCAAAAAAAGGAAAAAAGATGGTGAGGGGTACAGAAGGGGGAGGAAGGGGGGGGGGTCATAATTTATTATAACAAAATATAAGTAATATAGGTATTCATCAACTAGGAATTATTACAACAATTTGGGATATGCCAAAAAAAAGGAAAAAAGATGGTGAGGGGTACAGAAGGGGGAGGAAGGGGGGAGGTCATAATTTATTATAACAAAATCATGCCAAAAAAAGGAAAAAAGATGGTGAGGGGTACAGAAGGGGGAGGAGGGGGGGGGGTCATATTTTATTATAACAAAATATAAGTAATATAGGTATTCGTCAACTAGGAATTATTATAACAATTTGGGATATGCCAAAAAAAGGAAAAAGATGGTGAGGGGTACAGAAGGGGGAGGAAGGGGGGGGGTCATAATTTATTATAACAAAATATATGTAATACAGGTATTCGTCAACTAGGAATTTTTATAACAATTTGGGATATGCCAAAAAAGGAAAATAGATGGTGAGGGGTACAGAAGGGGGAGGAAGGGGGGGGGTCATAATTTATTATAACAAAATATAAGTAATATAGGTATTCATCAACTAGGAATTATTACAACAATTGGGAAATGCCAAAAAAAAGGAAAAAAGATGGTGAGGGGTACAGAAGGGGGAGGAAGGGGGGGGGTCATAATTTATTATAACAAAATATAAGTAATATAGGTATTCGTCAACTAGTAATTATTATAACAATTTGGGATATGCCAAAAAAAGGAAAAAAGATGGTGAGGGGTACAGAAGGGGGAGGAAGGGGGGGGGGTCATTTATTTATTATAACAAAATATAAGTAATATAGGTATTCATCAACTAGGAATTATTACAACAATTTGGGATATGCCAAAAAAAGGAAAAAAGATGGTGAGGGTACAGAAGGGGGAGGAAGGGGGGGGTCATAATTTATTATAACAAAATATATGTAATACAGGTATTCGTCAACTAGGAATTATTATAACAATTAGGGACAGGCCAAAAAAAGGAAAAAAGATGGTGAGGGGTACAGAAGGGGGAGGAAGGGGGGGGGAGTCATAATTTATTATAACATAATATAAGTAGTGTAGGTATTCATCAACTAGGAATTATTATAACAATTAGGGATATACCAAAAAAAGGAAAAAAGATGGTGAGGGGTACAGAGGGGGGAGGTCATAATTTATTATAACAAAATCATGCCAAAAAACGGAAAAAAGATGGTGAGGGGTAGAGAAGGGGGGAGGAAGGGTGGGGGTCATAATTTATTATAACAAAATATATGTAATACAGGTATTCCTCAACTAGGAATTATTATAACAATTAGGGACATGCCAAAAAAAGGAAAAAGATGGTGAGGGGTACAGAAGGGAGAGGAAGGGGGGGGGGTCATAATTTATTATAACAAAATATAAGTAATATAGGTATTCGTCAACTAGGAATTATTATAACAATTAGGGACATGCCAAAAAAAGGAAAAAGATGGTGAGGTGTACAGAAGGGAGATGAAGGGGGGGGGGGGTCATAATTTATTATGACAAAATATATGTAATACAGGTATTCGTCAACTAGGAATTATTATAACAATTTGGGATATGCCAAAAAAGGAAAAAAGATGGTGAGGGGTACAGAAGGGGGAGGAAGGGGGGGGGTCATAATTTATTATAACAAAATATAAGTAATATAGGTATTCATCAACTAGGAATTATTAAAACAATTTGGGATATGCCAAAAAAAGGGAAAAAAATGGTGAGGGGTACAGAAGGGGGAGGAAGGGGGGGGGTCATAATTTATTATAACAAAATATAAGTAATATAGGTATGCGTCAACTAGGAATTATTATAACAATTTGGGATATGCCAAAAAAAGGAAAAAAGATGGTGAGGGGTACAGAAGGGGGAGGAAGGGGGGGGGGGTCATAATTTATTATAACAAAATATATGTAATACAGGTATTCGTCAACTAGGAATTATTATAACAATTTGGGATATGCCAAAAAAAGGAAAAAAGATGGTGAGGGGTACAGAAGGGGGAGGAAGGGGGGGGGGGTCATAATTTATTATAACAAATATAAGTAATATAGGTATTCATCAACTAGGAATTATTACAACAATTTGGGATATGCCAAAAAAAGGAAAAAAGATGGTGAGGGGTACAGAAGGGGGAGGAAGGGGGGGGTCATAATTTATTATAACAAAATATATGTAATACAGGTATTCGTCAACTAGGAATTATTATAACAATTTGGGATATGCCAAAAAAAGGAAAAAAGATGGTGAGGGGTACAGAAGGGGGAGGAAGGGGGGGTCATAATTTATTATAACAAAATATAAGTAATATAGGTATTCATCAACTAGGAATTATTATAACAATTTGGGATATGCCAAAAAAAAGGAAAAAAGATGGTGAGGGGTACAGAAGGGGGAGGAAGGGGGGGGGAGTCATAATTTATTATAACATAATATAAGTAGTGTAGGT
The DNA here is from genome assembly GCA_028673005.1 of Tanypteryx hageni. Taxonomy (NCBI): domain Eukaryota; kingdom Metazoa; phylum Arthropoda; class Insecta; order Odonata; family Petaluridae; genus Tanypteryx; species Tanypteryx hageni. The sequence continues at coordinate 5,433,828 of CM054115.1, forward strand.
ATTCATCAACTAGGAATTATTATAACAACTAGGGATATACCAAAAAAAGGAAAAAAGATGGTGAGGGGTACAGAAACAATGCCAAAAAAAGGAAAAAAGATGGTGAGGGGTACAGAAGGGGGAGGAAGGGGGGGGGGTCATAATTTATTATAACAAAATATATGTAATACAGGTATTCGTCAACTAGGAATTATTATAACAATTAGGAACATGCCAAAAAAAGGAAAAAAGATGGTGAGGGTACAGAAGGGGGAGGAAGGGGGGGGTCATAATTTATTATAACAAAATATATGTAATACAGGTATTCGTCAACTAGGAATTATTATAACAATTTGGGATATGCCAAAAAAAGGAAAAAAGATGGTGAGGGGTACAGAAGGGGGAGGAAGGGGGGGGGGGGGGTCATAATTTATTATAACATAATATAAGTAGTGTAGGTATTCATCAACTAGGAATTATTATAACAATTAGGGATATACCAAAAAAAGGAAAAAAGATGGTGAGGGGTACAGAGGGGGGAGGAAGGGGGGAGGTCATAATTTATTATAACAAAATAATGCCAAAAAAAGGAAAAAAGATGGTGAGGGGTACAGAAGGGGGAGGAAGGGGGGGGGTCATAATTTATTAAAACAAAATATATGTAATACAGGTATTCGTCAACTAGGAATTATTATAACAATTTGGGATATGCCAAAAAAAGGAAAAAAGATGGTGAGGGGTACAGAAGGGGGAGGAAGGGGGGGGGGTCATAATTTATTATAACAAAATATAAGTAATATAGGTATTCGTCAACTAGGAATTATTATAACAATTTGGGATATGCCAAAAAAAGGAAAAAAGATGGTGAGGGGGTACAGAAGGGGGAGGAAGGGGGGGGGTCATAATTTACTATAACAAAATATAAGTAATATAGGTATTCGTCAACTAGGAATTATTATAACAATTAGGAACATGCCAAAAAAAGGAAAAAAGATGGTGAGGGTACAGAAGGGGGAGGAAGGGGGGGTCCATAATTTATTATAACAAAATATAAGTAATATAGGGTATTCGTCAACTAGGAATTATTATAACAATTTGGGATATGCCAAAAAAAGGAAAAAAGATGGTGAGGGGTACAGAAGGGGGAGGAAGGGGGGGGAGTCATAATTTATTATAACATAATATAAGTAGTGTAGGTATTCATCAACTAGGAATTATTATAACAATTAGGGATATACCAAAAAAAGGAAAAAAGATGGTGAGTGGTACAGAGGGGAGAGGAAGGGGGGAGGTCATAATTTATTATAACAAAATCATGCCAAAAAAAAGGAAAAAAGCTGGTGAGGGGTACAGAAGGGGGAGGAAGGGGGGGGGTCATATTTTATTATAACAAAATATAAGTAATATAGGTATTCCTCAACTAGGAATTATTATAACAATTTGGGATATGCCAAAAAAAGGAAAAAAGATGGTGAGGGGTACAGAAGGGGGAGGAAGGGGGGGGTCATAATTTATTATAAAAAAATATAAGTAATATAGGTATTCGTCAACTAGGAATTATTACAACAATTAGGGGACATGCCAAAAAAAGGAAAAAAGATGGTGAGGGTACAGAAGGGGGAGGAAGGGGGGGGTCATAATTTATTATAACAAAATATATGTAATACAGGTATTCGTCAACTAGGAATTATTATAACAATTTGGGATATGCCAAAAAAAGGAAAAAAGATAGTGAGGGGTACAGAAGGGGGAGGAAGGGGGGGGGTCATAATTAATTATAACAAAATATAAGTAATATAGGTATTCATCAACTAGGAATTATTAAAACAATTTGGGATATGCCAAAAAAAGGAAAAAAAATGGTGAGGGGTACAGAAGGGGGAGGAAGGGGGGGGGGTCATAATTTATTATAACAAAATATATGTAATACAGGTATTCGTCAACTAGGAATTATTATAACAATTAGGGACATGCCAAAAAAAGGAAAAAAGATGGTGAGGGGTACAGAAGGGGGAGGAAGGGGGGGGGGGGTCATAATTTATTATAACAAAATATAAGTAATATAGGTAATTATCAACTAGGAATTATTACAACAATTTGGGATATGCCAAAAAAAAGGAAAAAAGATGGTGAGGGGTACAGAAGGGGGAGGAAGGGGGGGGGGTCATAATTTATTATAACAAAATATAAGTAATATAGGTATTCGTCAACTAGGAATTATTATAACAATTTGGGATATGCCAAAAAAAGGAAAAAAGATGGTGAGGGGTACAGAAGGGGGAGGAAGGGGGGGGTCATAATTTATTATAACAAAATATAAGTAATATAGGTATTCATCAACTAGGAATTATTACAACAATTTGGGATATGCCAAAAAAAAGGAAAAAAGATGGTGAGGGGTACAGAAGGGGGAGGAAGGGGGGGGAGTCATAATTTATTATAACATAATATAAGTAGTGTAGGTATTCATCAACTAGGAATTATTATAACAATTATTGATATACCAAAAAAAGGAAAAAAGATGGTGAGGGGTACAGAGGGGGGAGGAAGAGGGGAGGTCATAATTTATTATAACAAAATCATGCCAAAAAAAGGAAAAAAGATGGTGAGGGGTACAGAAGGGGGAGGAAGGGGGGGGTCATAATTTATTATAACAAAATATAAGTAATATAGGTATTCCTCAACTAGGAATTATTATAACAATTTGGGATATGCCAAAAAAAGGAAAAAAGATGGTGAGGGGTACAGAAGGGGGAGAAAGGGGGGGGGTCATAATTTATTATAAAAAAATATAAGTAATATAGGTATTCGTCAACTAGGAATTATTATAACAATTAGGGACATGCCAAAATAGGAAAAAAGATGGTGAGGGTACAGAAGGGGGAGGAAGGGGGGGGGTCATAATTTATTATAACAAAATATATGTAATACAGGTATTCGTCAACTAGGAATTATTATAACAATTTGGGATATGCCAAAAAAAGGAAAAGAGATGGTGAGGGGTACAGAAGGGGGAGGAAGGGGGGGGGGTCATAATTTATTATAACAAAATATATGTAATACAGGTATTCGTCAACTAGGAATTATTATAACAATTAGGGACATGCCAAAAAAAGGAAAAAAGATGGTGAGGGGTACAGAAGGGGGAGGAAGGGGGGGGGGGGTCATAATTTATTATAACAAAATATAAGTAATATAGGTATTCATTAACTAGGAATTATTACAACAATTTGGGATATGCCAAAAAAAAGGAAAAAAGATGGTGAGGGGTACAGAAGGGGGAGGAAGGGGGGGGGTCATAATTTATTATAACAAAATATAAGTAATATAGGTATTCGTCAACTAGGAATTATTATAACAATTTGGGATATGCCAAAAAAAGGAAAAAAGATGGTGAGGGGTACAGAAGGGGGAGGAAGGGGGGGGGGTCATAATTTATTATAACAAAATATAAGTAATATAGGTATTCATCAACTAGGAATTATTACAACAATTTGGGATATGCCAAAAAAAAGGAAAAAAGATGGTGAGGGGTACAGAAGGGGGAGGAAGGGGGGGGGAGTCATAATTTATTATAACATAATATAAGTAGTGTAGGTATTCATCAACTAGGAATTATTATAACAATTATTGATATACCAAAAAAAGGAAAAAAGATGGTGAGGGGTACAGAGGGGGGAGGAAGAGGGGAGGCCATAATTTATTATAACAAAATCATGCCAAAAAAAGGAAAAAAGATGGTGAGGGGTACAGAAGGGGGAGGAAGGGGGGGGGTCATAATTTATTATAACAAAATATAAGTAATATAGGTATTCCTCAACTAGGAATTATTATAACAATTTGGGATATGCCAAAAAAAGGAAAAAGATGGTGAGGGTACAGAAGGGGGAGGAAGGGGGGGGGTCATAATTTATTATAACAAAATATATGTAATACAGGTATTCGTCAACTAGGAATTATTATAACAATTAGGGACAGGCCAAAAAAAGGAAAAAAGATGGTGAGGGGTACAGAAGGGGGAGGAAGGGGGGGGAGTCATAATTTATTATAACATAATATAAGTAGTGTAGGTATTCATCAACTAGGAATTATTATAACAATTAGGGATATACCAAAAAAAGGAAAAAAGATGGTGAGGGGTACAGAGGGGGGGAGGTCATAATTTATTATAACAAAATCATGCCAAAAAACGGAAAAAAGATGGTGAGGGGTAGAGAAGGGGGAGGAAGGGTGGGGGTCATAATTTATTATAACAAAATATATGTAATACAGGTATTCCTCAACTAGGAATTATTATAACAATTAGGGACATGCCAAAAAAAGGAAAAAGATGGTGAGGGGTACAGAAGGGAGAGGAAGGGGGGGGGGGTCATAATTTATTATAACAAAATATAAGTAATATAGGTATTCGTCAACTAGGAATTATTATAACAATTAGGGACATGCCAAAAAAAGGAAAAGATGGTGAGGTGTACAGAAGGGAGATGAAGGGGGGGGGGGGGTCATAATTTATTATGACAAAATATATGTAATACAGGTATTCGTCAACTAGGAATTATTATAACAATTTGGGATATGCCAAAAAAGGAAAAAAGATGGTGAGGGGTACAGAAGGGGGAGGAAGGGGGGGGGGTCATAATTTATTTATAACAAAATATAAGTAATATAGGTATTCATCAACTAGGAATTATTAAAACAATTTGGGATATGCCAAAAAAAGGGAAAAAAATGGTGAGGGGTACAGAAGGGGGAGGAAGGGGGGGGGTCATAATTTATTATAACAAAATATAAGTAATATAGGTATGCGTCAACTAGGAATTATTATAACAATTTGGGATATGCCAAAAAAAGGAAAAAAGATGGTGAGGGGTACAGAAGGGGGGAGGAAGGGGGGGGGGGTCATAATTTATTATAACAAAATATATGTAATACAGGTATTCGTCAACTAGGAATTATTATAACAATTTGGGATATGCCAAAAAAAGGAAAAAAGATGGTGAGGGGTACAGAAGGGGGAGGAAGGGGGGGGGGTCATAATTTATTATAACAAAATATAAGTAATATAGGTATTCATCAACTAGGAATTATTACAACAATTTGGGATATGCCAAAAAAAGGAAAAAAGATGGTGAGGGGTACAGAAGGGGGAGGAAGGGGGGGGTCATAATTTATTATAACAAAATATATGTAATACAGGTATTCGTCAACTAGGAATTATTATAACAATTTGGGATATGCCAAAAAAAAGGAAAAAAGATGGTGAGGGGTACAGAAGGGGGAGGAAGGGGGGGGTCATAATTTATTATAACAAAATATAAGTAATATAGGTATTCATCAACTAGGAATTATTATAACAATTTGGGATATGCCAAAAAAAAGGAAAAAAGATGGTGAGGGGTACAGAAGGGGGAGGAAGGGGGGGGGAGTCATAATTTATTATAACATAATATAAGTAGTGTAGGTATTCATCAACTAGGAATTATTATAACAACTAGGGATATACCAAAAAAAGGAAAAAAGATGGTGAGGGGTACAGAAACAATGCCAAAAAAAGGAAAAAAGATGGTGAGGGGTACAGAAGGGGGAGGAAGGGGGGGGGGTCATAATTTATTATAACAAAATATATTGTAATACAGGTATTCGTCAACTAGGAATTATTATAACAATTAGGAACATGCCAAAAAAAGGAAAAAAGATGGTGAGGGTACAGAAGGGGGAGGAAGGGGGGGGTCATAATTTATTATAACAAAATATATGTATGGGATATGCCAAAAAAAGGAAAAAAGATGGTGAGGGGTACAGAAGGGGGAGGAAGGGGGGGGGGGGGGGTCATAATTTATTATAACATAATATAAGTAGTGTAGGTATTCATCAACTAGGAATTATTATAACAATTAGGGATATACCAAAAAAAGGAAAAAAGATGGTGAGGGGTACAGAGGGGGGAGGAAGGGGGGAGGTCATAATTTATTATAACAAAATAATGCCAAAAAAAGGAAAAAAGATGGTGAGGGGTACAGAAGGGGGAGGAAGGGGGGGGGTCATAATTTATTAAAACAAAATATATGTAATACAGGTATTCGTCAACTAGGAATTATTATAACAATTTGGGATATGCCAAAAAAAGGAAAAAAGATGGTGAGGGGTACAGAAGGGGGAGGAAGGGGGGGGGGTCATAATTTATTATAACAAAATATAAGTAATATAGGTATTCGTCAACTAGGAATTATTATAACAATTTGGGATATGCCAAAAAAAAGGAAAAAAGATGGTGAGGGGTACAGAAGGGGGAGGAAGGGGGCGGGGGGGGTCATAATTTACTATAACAAAATATAAGTAATATAGGTATTCGTCAACTAGGAATTATTATAACAATTAGGAACATGCCAAAAAAAGGAAAAAAGATGGTGAGGGTACAGAAGGGGGAGGAAGGGGGGGTCATAATTTATTATAACAAAATATAAGTAATATAGGTATTCGTCAACTAGGAATTATTATAACAATTTGGGATATGCCAAAAAAAGGAAAAAAGATGGTGAGGGGTACAGAAGGGGGAGGAAGGGGGGGGGAGTCATAATTTATTATAAACATAATATAAGTAGTGTAGGTATTCATCAACTAGGAATTATTATAACAATTAGGGATATACCAAAAAAAGGAAAAAAAGATGGTGAGTGGTACAGAGGGGAGAGGAAGGGGGGAGGTCATAATTTATTATAACAAAATCATGCCAAAAAAAGGAAAAAAGCTGGTGAGGGGTACAGAAGGGGGAGGAAGGGGGGGGGGTCATATTTTATTATAACAAAATATAAGTAATATAGGTATTCCTCAACTAGGAATTATTATAACAATTTGGGATATGCCAAAAAAAGGAAAAAAGATGGTGAGGGGGTACAGAAGGGGGAGGAAGGGGGGGGGTCATAATTTATTATAAAAAAATATAAGTAATATAGGTATTCGTCAACTAGGAATTATTACAACAATTAGGGACATGCCAAAAAAAAGGAAAAAAGATGGTGAGGGGTACAGAAGGGGGGAGGAAGGGGGGGGTCATAATTTATTATAACAAAATATATGTAATACAGGTATTCGTCAACTAGGAATTATTATAACAATTTGGGATATGCCAAAAAAAGGAAAAAAGATAGTGAGGGGTACAGAAGGGGGAGGAAGGGGGGGGGGTCATAATTAATTATAACAAAATATAAGTAATATAGGTATTCATCAACTAGGAATTATTAAAACAATTTGGGATATGCCAAAAAAAGGAAAAAAAAATGGTGAGGGGTACAGAAGGGGGAGGAAGGGGGGGGGGTCATAATTTATTATAACAAAATATATGTAATACAGGTATTCGTCAACTAGGAATTATTATAACAATTAGGGACATGCCAAAAAAAAGGAAAAAAGATGGTGAGGGGTACAGAAGGGGGAGGAAGGGGGGGGGGGGTCATAATTTATTATAACAAAATATAAGTAATATAGGTAATTATCAACTAGGAATTATTACAACAATTTGGGATATGCCAAAAAAAAGGAAAAAAGATGGTGAGGGGTACAGAAGGGGGAGGAAGGGGGGGGGGTCATAATTTATTATAACAAAATATAAGTAATATAGGTATTCGTCAACTAGGAATTATTATAACAATTTGGGATATGCCAAAAAAAGGAAAAAAGATGGTGAGGGGGTACAGAAGGGGGAGGAAGGGGGGGGGTCATAATTTATTATAACAAAATATAAGTAATATAGGTATTCATCAACTAGGAATTATTACAACAATTTGGGATATGCCAAAAAAAAGGAAAAAAGATGGTGAGGGGTACAGAAGGGGGAGGAAGGGGGGGGGAGTCATAATTTATTATAACATAATATAAGTAGTGTAGGTATTCATCAACTAGGAATTATTTATAACAATTATTGATATACCAAAAAAAGGAAAAAAAGATGGTGAGGGGTACAGAGGGGGGAGGAAGAGGGGGAGGTCATAATTTATTATAACAAAATCATGCCAAAAAAAAGGAAAAAAAGATGGTGAGGGGTACAGAAGGGGGAGGAAGGGGGGGGTCATAATTTATTATAACAAAATATAAGTAATATTAGGTATTCCTCAACTAGGAATTATTATAACAATTTGGGATATGCCAAAAAAAGGAAAAAAGATGGTGAGGGGTACAGAAGGGGGAGAAAGGGGGGGGGTCATAATTTATTATAAAAAAATATAAGTAATATAGGTATTCGTCAACTAGGAATTATTATAACAATTAGGGACATGCCAAAATAGGAAAAAAGATGGTGAGGGTACAGAAGGGGGAGGAAGGGGGGGGTCATAATTTATTATAACAAAATATATGTAATACAGGTATTCGTCAACTAGGAATTATTATAACAATTTGGGATATGCCAAAAAAAGGAAAAGAGATGGTGAGGGGTACAGAAGGGGGAGGAAGGGGGGGGGGGTCATAATTTATTATAACAAAATATATGTAATACAGGTATTCGTCAACTAGGAATTATTATAACAATTAGGGACATGCCAAAAAAAGGAAAAAAAGATGGTGAGGGGTACAGAAGGGGGAGGAAGGGGGGGGGGGGTCATAATTTATTATAACAAAATATAAGTAATATAGGTATTCATTAACTAGGAATTATTACAACAATTTGGGATATGCCAAAAAAAAGGAAAAAAGATGGTGAGGGGGTACAGAAGGGGGAGGAAGGGGGGGGGGTCATAATTTATTATAACAAAATATAAGTAATATAGGTATTCGTCAACTAGGAATTATTATAACAATTTGGGATATGCCAAAAAAAGGAAAAAAGATGGTGAGGGGTACAGAAGGGGGAGGAAGGGGGGGGGGGTCATAATTTATTATAACAAAATATAAGTAATATAGGTATTCATCAACTAGGAATTATTACAACAATTTGGGATATGCCAAAAAAAAGGAAAAAAGATGGTGAGGGGGTACAGAAGGGGGAGGAAGGGGGGGGGAGTCATAATTTATTATAACATAATATAAGTAGTGTAGGTATTCATCAACTAGGAATTATTATAACAATTATTGATATACCAAAAAAAGGAAAAAAGATGGTGAGGGGTACAGAGGGGGGGAGGAAGAGGGGGAGGCCATAATTTATTATAACAAAATCATGCCAAAAAAAGGAAAAAAGATGGTGAGGGGTACAGAAGGGGAGGAAGGGGGGGGGGTCATAATTTATTATAACAAAAATATAAGTAATATAGGTATTCCTCAACTAGGAATTATTATAACAATTTGGGATATGCCAAAAAAGGAAAAAAGATGGTGAGGGGTACAGAAGGGGGAGGAAGGGGGGGGTCATAATTTATTATAAAAAAAATATAAGTAATATAGGTATTCGTCAACTAGGAATTATTATAACAATTAGGGACATGCCAAAAAAGGAAAAAAGATGGTGAGGGTACAGGAAGGGGGAGGAAGGGGGGGGGGTCATAATTTATTATAACAAAATATATGTAATACAGGTATTCGTCAACTAGGAATTATTATAACAATTTGGGATATGCCAAAAAAAAGGAAAAAAGATGGTGAGGGGTACAGAAGGGGGGAGGAAGGGGGGGGAGTCATAATTTATTATAACATAATATAAGTAGTGTAGGTATTCATCAACTAGGAATTATTATAACAATTAGGGATATACCAAAAAAAGGAAAAAAGATGGTGAGTGGTACAGAGGGGAGAGGAAGGCGGGGAGGTCATAATTTATTATAACAAAATCATGCCAAAAAAAGGGAAAAAAGCTTGTGAGGGGTACAGAAGGGGGAGGAAAGGGGGGGGGGTCATAATTTATTATAACAAAATATAAGTAATATAGGTATTCCTCAACTAGGAATTATTATAACAATTTGGGATATGCCAAAAAAAGGAAAAAAGATGGTGAGGGGTACAGAAGGGGGAGGAAGGGGGGGGCCATAATTTATTATAAAAAAATATAAGTAATATAGGTATTCGTCAACTAGGAATTATTACAACAATTAGGGACATGCCAAAAAAAGGAAAAAAGATGGTGAGGGTACAGAAGGGGGAGGAAGGGGGGGGTCATAATTTATTATAACAAAATATATGTAATACAGGTATTCATCAACTAGGAATTATTAAAACAATTTGGGATATGCCAAAAAAAGGAAAAAAAAATGGTGAGGGGTACAGAAGGGGGAGGAAGGGGGGGGGGGTCATAATTTATTATAACAAAATATATGTAATACAGGTATTCGTCAACTAGGAATTATTATAACAATTAGGGACATGCCAAAAAAAGGAAAAAAGATGGTGAGGGGTACAGAAGGGGGAGGAAGGGGGGGGTCATAATTTATTATAACAAAATATAAGTAATATAGGTATTCATCAACTAGGAATTATTACAACAATTTGGGATATGCCAAAAAAAAGGAAAAAAGATGGTGAGGGGTACAGAAGGGGGAGGAAGGGGGGGGGGGTCATAATTTATTATAACAAAATATAAGTAATATAGGTATTCGTCAACTAGAAATTATTATAACAATTTGGGATATGCCAAAAAAAGGAAAAAAGATGGTGAGGGGTACAGAAGGGGGAGGAAGGGGGGGGGTCATAATTTATTATAACAAAATATAAGTAATATAGGTATTCATCAACTAGGAATTATTACAACAATTTGGGATATGCCAAAAAAAAGGAAAAAAGATGGTGAGGGGTACAGAAGGGGGAGGAAGGGGGGGAGTCATAATTTATTATAACATAATATAAGTAGTGTAGGTATTCATCAACTAGGAATTATTATAACAATTATTGATATACCAAAAAAAGGAAAAAAGATGGTGAGGGGTACAGAGGGGGGAGGAAGAGGGGGAGGTCATAATTTATTATAACAAAATCATGCCAAAAAAAGGAAAAAAGATGGTGAGGGGTACAGAAGGGGGAGGAAGGGGGGGGGGGTCATAATTTATTATAACAAAATATAAGTAATATAGGTATTCCTCAACTAGGAATTATTATAACAATTTGGGATATGCCAAAAAAAGGAAAAAAGATGGTGAGGGGTACAGAAGGGGGAGGAAGGGGGGGGGTCATAATTTATTATAAAAAAATATAAGTAATATAGGTATTCGTCAACTAGGAATTATTATAACAATTAGGGACATGCCAAAAAAGGAAAAAAGATGGTGAGGGTACAGAAGGGGGAGGAAGGGGGGGGGTCATAATTTATTATAACAAAATATATGTAATACAGGTATTCGTCAACTAGGAATTATTATAACAATTTGGGATATGCCAAAAAAAGGAAAAAAGATGGTGAGGGGTACAGAAGGGGGAGGAAGGGGGGGGGTCATAATTTATTATAACAAAATATAAGTAATATAGGTATTCATCAACTAGGAATTATTAAAACAATTTGAGATATGCCAAAAAAAGGGAAAAAATGGTGAGGGGTACAGAAGGGGGAGGAAGGGGGGGGGTCATAATTTATTATAACAAAATATATGTAATACAGGTATTCGTCAACTAGGAATTATTATAACAATTTGGGATATGCCAAAAAAGGAAAAAAGATGGTGAGGGGTGCAGAAGGGGGAGGAAGGGGGGGGGGGTCATAATTTATTATAACAAAATATAAGTAATATAGGTATTCATCAACTAGGAATTATTACAACAATTTGGGATATGCCAAAAAAAGGAAAAAAGATGGTGAGGGGTACAGAAGGGGGAGGAAGGGGGGAGTCATAATTTATTATAACAAAATATATGTAATACAGGTATTCGTCAACTAGGAATTATTATAACAATTTGGGATATGCCAAAAAAAGGAAAAAAGATGGTGAGGGGTACAGAAGGGGGAGGAAGGGGGGGGGGGGTCATAATTTATTATAACATATTATAAGTAGTGTAGGTATTCATCAACTAGGAATTATTATAACAATTAGGGATATACCAAAAAAAGGAAAAAAAGATGGTGAGGGGTACAGAAGGGGGAGGAAGGGGGGGAGTCATAATTTATTATAACATAATATAAGTAGTGTAGGTATTCATCAACTAGGAATTATTATAACAATTATTGATATACCAAAAAAAGGAAAAAAGATGGTGAGGGGTACAGAGGGGGGAGGAAGAGGGGAGGTCATAATTTATTATAACAAAATCATGCCAAAAAAAGGAAAAAAGATGGTGAGGGGTACAGAAGGGGGAGGAAGGGGGGGGGTCATAATTTATTATAACAAAATATAAGTAATATAGGTATTCCTCAACTAGGAATTATTATAACAATTTGGGATATGCCAAAAAAAGGAAAAAAGATGGTGAGGGGTACAGAAGGGGGAGGAAGGGGGGGGGTCATAATTTATTATAAAAAAATATAAGTAATATAGGTATTCGTCAACTAGGAATTATTATAACAATTAGGGACATGCCAAAAAAGGAAAAAAGATGGTGAGGGTACAGAAGGGGGAGGAAGGGGGGAGTCATAATTTATTATAACAAAATATATGTAATACAGGTATTCGTCAACTAGGAATTATTATAACAATTTGGGATATGCCAAAAAAAGGAAAAAAGATGGTGAGGGGTACAGAAGGGGGAGGAAGGGGGGGGGGTCATAATTTATTATAACAAAATATAAGTAATATAGGTATTCATCAACTAGGAATTATTAAAACAATTTGAGATATGCCAAAAAAAGGGAAAAAATGGTGAGGGGTACAGAAGGGGGAGGAAGGGGGGGGTCATAATTTATTATAACAAAATATATGTAATACAGGTATTCGTCAACTAGGAATTATTATAACAATTTGGGATATGCCAAAAAAGGAAAAAAGATGGTGAGGGGTGCAGAAGGGGGAGGAAGGGGGGGGGGTCATAATTTATTATAACAAAATATAAGTAATATAGGTATTCATCAACTAGGAATTATTACAACAATTTGGGATATGCCAAAAAAAGGAAAAAAGATGGTGAGGGGTACAGAAGGGGGAGGAAGGGGGGAGTCATAATTTATTATAACAAAATATATGTAATACAGGTATTCGTCAACTAGGAATTATTATAACAATTTGGGATATGCCAAAAAAAGGAAAAAAGATGGTGAGGGGTACAGAAGGGGGAGGAAGGGGGGGGGGGGGTCATAATTTATTATAACATATTATAAGTAGTGTAGGTATTCATCAACTAGGAATTATTATAACAATTAGGGATATACCAAAAAAAGGAAAAAAGATGGTGAGGGGTACAGAAGGGGGAGGAAGGGGGGGAGTCATAATTTATTATAACATAATATAAGTAGTGTAGGTATTCATCAACTAGGAATTATTATAACAATTATTGATATACCAAAAAAAGGAAAAAAGATGGTGAGGGGTACAGAGGGGGGAGGAAGAGGGGAGGTCATAATTTATTATAACAAAATCATGCCAAAAAAAGGAAAAAAGATGGTGAGGGGTACAGAAGGGGGAGGAAGGGGGGGGGTCATAATTTATTATAACAAAATATAAGTAATATAGGTATTCCTCAACTAGGAATTATTATAACAATTTGGGATATGCCAAAAAAAGGAAAAAAGATGGTGAGGGGTACAGAAGGGGGAGGAAGGGGGGGGTCATAATTTATTATAAAAAAATATAAGTAATATAGGTATTCGTCAACTAGGAATTATTATAACAATTAGGGACATGCCAAAAAAGGAAAAAAGATGGTGAGGGTACAGAAGGGGGAGGAAGGGGGGGAGTCATAATTTATTATAACAAAATATATGTAATACAGGTATTCGTCAACTAGGAATTATTATAACAATTTGGGATATGCCAAAAAAAGGAAAAAAGATGGTGAGGGGTACAGAAGGGGGAGGAAGGGGGGGGGTCATAATTTATTATAACAAAATATAAGTAATATAGGTATTCATCAACTAGGAATTATTAAAACAATTTGAGATATGCCAAAAAAAGGGAAAAAATGGTGAGGGGTACAGAAGGGGGAGGAAGGGGGGGGGTCATAATTTATTATAACAAAATATATGTAATACAGGTATTCGTCAACTAGGAATTATTATAACAATTTGGGATATGCCAAAAAAGGAAAAAAGATGGTGAGGGGTGCAGAAGGGGGAGGAAGGGGGGGGGGGTCATAATTTATTATAACAAAATATAAGTAATATAGGTATTCATCAACTAGGAATTATTACAACAATTTGGGATATGCCAAAAAAAGGAAAAAAGATGGTGAGGGGTACAGAAGGGGGAGGAAGGGGGGAGTCATAATTTATTATAACAAAATATATGTAATACAGGTATTCGTCAACTAGGAATTATTATAACAATTTGGGATATGCCAAAAAAAGGAAAAAAGATGGTGAGGGGTACAGAAGGGGGAGGAAGGGGGGGGGGGGTCATAATTTATTATAACATATTATAAGTAGTGTAGGTATTCATCAACTAGGAATTATTATAACAATTAGGGATATACCAAAAAAAGGAAAAAAGATGGTGAGGGGTACAGAAGGGGGAGGAAGGGGGGGAGTCATAATTTATTATAACATAATATAAGTAGTGTAGGTATTCATCAACTAGGAATTATTATAACAATTATTGATATACCAAAAAAAGGAAAAAAGATGGTGAGGGGTACAGAGGGGGGAGGAAGAGGGGAGGTCATAATTTATTATAACAAAATCATGCCAAAAAAAGGAAAAAAGATGGTGAGGGGTACAGAAGGGGGAGGAAGGGGGGGGGGTCATAATTTATTATAACAAAATATAAGTAATATAGGTATTCATCAACTAGGAATTATTAAAACAATTTGAGATATGCCAAAAAAAGGGAAAAAATGGTGAGGGGTACAGAAGGGGGAGGAAGGGGGGGGTCATAATTTATTATAACAAAATATATGTAATACAGGTATTCGTCAACTAGGAATTATTATAACAATTTGGGATATGCCAAAAAAGGAAAAAAGATGGTGAGGGGTGCAGAAGGGGGAGGAAGGGGGGGGGGTCATAATTTATTATAACAAAATATAAGTAATATAGGTATTCATCAACTAGGAATTATTACAACAATTTGGGATATGCCAAAAAAAGGAAAAAAGATGGTGAGGGGTACAGAAGGGGGAGGAAGGGGGGAGTCATAATTTATTATAACAAAATATATGTAATACAGGTATTCGTCAACTAGGAATTATTATAACAATTTGGGATATGCCAAAAAAAGGAAAAAAGATGGTGAGGGGTACAGAAGGGGGAGGAAGGGGGGGGGGGTCATAATTTATTATAACATAATATAAGTAGTGTAGGTATTCATCAACTAGGAATTATTATAACAATTAGGGATATACCAAAAAAAGGAAAAAAGATGGTGAGGGGTACAGAGGGGGGAGGAAGGGGGGAGGTCATAATTTATTATAACAAAATAATGCCAAAAAAAGGAAAAAAGATGGTGAGGGGTACAGAAGGGGGAGGAAGGGGGGGGTCATAATTTATTATAACAAAATATAAGTAATATAGGTATTCGTCAACTAGGAATTATTATAACAATTTGGGATATGCCAAAAAAAGGAAAAAAGATGGTGAGGGGTACAGAAGGGGGAGGAAGGGGGGGGGGGTCATAATTTACTATAACAAAATATAAGTAATATAGGTATTCGTCAACTAGGAATTATTATAACAATTAGGAACATGCCAAAAAAAGGAAAAAAGATGGTGAGGGTACAGAAGGGGGAGGAAGGGGGGGGTCATAATTTATTATAACAAAATATATGTAATACAGGTATTCGTCAACTAGGAATTATTATAACAATTTGGGATATGCCAAAAAAAGGAAAAAAGATGGTGAGGGGTACAGAAGGGGGAGGAAGGGGGGGGGGGTCATAATTTATTATAACAAAATATAAGTAATATAGGTATTCGTCAACTAGGAATTATTATAACAATTTGGGATATGCCAAAAAAAGGAAAAAAGATGGTGAGGGGTACAGAAGGGGGAGGAAGGGGGGGGGTCATAATTTACTATAACAAAATATAAGTAATATAGGTATTCGTCAACTAGGAATTATTATAACAATTAGGAACATGCCAAAAAAAGGAAAAAAGATGGTGAGGGTACAGAAGGGGGAGGAAGGGGGGGGGTCATAATTTATTATAACAAAATATATGTAATACAGGTATTCGTCAACTAGGAATTATTATAACAATTTGGGATATGCCAAAAAAAGGAAAAAAGATGGTGAGGGGTACAGAAGGGGGAGGAAGGGGGGGGGGTCATAATTTATTATAACAAAATATAAGTAATATAGGTATTCATCAACTAGGAATTATTATAACAATTTGGGATATGCCAAAAAAAAGGAAAAAAGATGGTGAGGGGTACAGAAGGGGGAGGAAGGGGGGGGAGTCATAATTTATTATAACATAATATAAGTAGTGTAGGTATTCATCAACTAGGAATTATTATAACAATTAGGGATATACCAAAAAAAGGAAAAAAGATGGTGAGGGGTACAGAGGGGGGAGGAAGGGGGGAGGTCATAATTAATTATAACAAAATCATGCCAAAAAAAGGAAAAAAGATGGTGAGGGGTACAGAAGGGGGAGGAAGGGGGGGGTCATAATTTATTATAACAAAATATATGTAATACAGGTATTCGTCAACTAGGAATTATTATAACAATTAGGGACATGCCAAAAAAAGGAAAAAGATGGTGAGGGGTACAGAAGGGAGAGGAAGGGGGGAGGTCATAATTTATTATAACAAAATATAAGTAATATAGGTATTCGTCAACTAGGAATTATTATAACAATTAGGGACATGCCAAAAAAAGGAAAAAGATGGTGAGGGGTACAGAAGGGAGAGGAAGGGGGGGGGTCATAATTTATTATAACAAAATATAAGTAATATAGGTATTCGTCAACTAGGAATTATTATAACAATTAGGGACATGCCAAAAAAAGGAAAAAGATGGTGAGGGGTACAGAAGGGAGAGGAAGGGGGGGGGGGTCATAATTTATTATAACAAAATATAAGTAATATAGGTATTCATCAACTAGGGATTATTATAACAATTAGGGATATGCCAAAAAAAGGAAAAAAGATGGTGAGGTGTACAGAAGGGGGAGGAAGGGGGGGGTAATAATTTATTATAACAAAATATATGTAATACAGGTATTCGTCAACTAGGAATTATTATAACAATTTGGGATATGCCAAAAAAAGGAAAAAAGATGGTGAG
Source organism: Tanypteryx hageni (assembly GCA_028673005.1). Classification (NCBI taxonomy): domain Eukaryota; kingdom Metazoa; phylum Arthropoda; class Insecta; order Odonata; family Petaluridae; genus Tanypteryx; species Tanypteryx hageni. The sequence goes on from CM054115.1 coordinate 5,451,033, forward strand.
GGGTACAGAGGGGGGAGGAAGGGGGGGCTTAGTGTAATATTTAAATCTTCTTTATTGCGAGTCATAATAAGTACGGATACCTTTTAACTTTATTACCCATTTTGATGATATGTTTCTTTTTGTAAGTAGTTAATCTATTAAAAGTAGGATTTAAACATTTTATCTTCTGCCATAGTGATGGAGATTTTCACACAAAGTTGGCATAAGAACAGCATCTTCTATTTAGTGATAACATTCACAGAATATAATTTCATGGAAATATAATATGAATAATTGTTTTCATTCTTCTTCAAAATCGGTGAATTTATTAATTTTAGACCAAATTACAAACAAGATTGAAATGAGCAACTTTTGCTGGTTAAACTGGACTTTAGATTCAAATGACCTGACTCATGTGCTTGAATATATAATTCTATTGCCTACAATTAGCTGCAAGGAAAAGTTATGGTACTTTCATTGCCTCTGCCAGCTTTTTCACAGGAAATTAATATTTAAATGTTTTCTGCTCATTCTTATGTATTTGTTATGAAGAGAATTTCTAGTTAAATCACATTAAATAAGCATGTTTGAGCCTAAGAAATCCTTCAGCATTAGGAGTAAGATATATCAAAATTGACAAAAAACAAAGCATTTTTTATGAATTATTCGTATTATTGATGCTTAGAAAAATTTAATTTTTGTTACGTTCACCACTAGCAATATCATCATAATAGCAGATTAGCTAATGAAGCGAACTGCTAATTTTATCCAATAATTTGATGTAGTGATCAAATCCAAGGCTTTAATATGAATTTGTTTCCTACAAAGAAATGATAGAAAATATCATACAAATAATTACTGCCAGAATTATATATCTATTCAAATAATATTATATTACAAACTAGCAAATATACACAGCGTTGCTTGGGTTTTTATATCAAGACAAAATAATTTGAAGAAGATTTGAGAATAAATGAAGTATTTAAACCAAATTAATTTTTATTCTAATGCTTGTTGGTATACAATATTTTTTGTCTTCTCATCTTTTTCTCAAACAAATAATTCAATTCAACAACTGCAACTTTAAAAGACTGCTCTTGCCTAAGTAGTTGTGAACGAAGTCAAATTTGTCTTCATTCGAACTGTAGGTGAAAAACGATGAGCAGAATAAGAAACCTTATAATTTTTTCTTTAAAATAGTTTAGATCTAAAGGTCATGAGTCCATTTATTCTAATTTTAATCTAAAAAAGAAAGAAGCCTGCATGTCAAAAAGTCGATTTTTACGTGTTATCTTATGGTGAATGAAAACCATCCCCTGGAGTCGAACCCTGGATGTTTTTCATAAATTTTCCTTCAGCATAGCATTTTTATATTGGAGTAGATTATCTCTGCCAAATTTCAAGATTATATATGAATATTTGCTTGAGTTATTCGCGTTTGAAGTATATTCCAGGAATTGGACGTTTATCATTATATATATAGAAGATAGAAACATATATATGACGAAAAAATTCCATTTGAAACAATTTAGAAAAAAACTGGTTGAATTTATATGAACAATCAAATTTATCATAAGTAATGAATAGTTAAAAAAATAGCTTAAATTCAGCCAGCCTTTAAATATTATGGAATCTCAGCCAAATTTTATTTAAAAATACATAATTTTCTAGGGTGGACAATAACAAACTATGAGCAATTGCCCTTAAATATGTAAGCTCGTCTTCATTTGCATAAATGGCGACTATAGCCTTCAGGCGGTTATTAACAAGATGTTTTTTAGAATAGAAAATTTGCAGAGTTATTATGAACCTTATGGTGGGTGGCAAAGAACATCCCCGGCTGCCCACTTCACTTATACATTTTTGATTGAGAATGACTAAATAAATATAATGTTTATCAAGTACATATTTATTTGACAAAAAAACTTAATAGAATTTGCCATGCAAAAAGATAGTAATATTGCTTATATACTGCTTATATTTTGTTATAATAAATTACGCCTGCCCTTCCTCCCCCCTCTGCTCCCCTCACCATCTATTTTCTATGCATATTCTTAATTTTTATAAAAATTCCTAGTTGATGGACAGCAATATTGTGCCTATTTTATTATAATATATTATATATTTCTTCTTCATTTCATTATTTTATTTAAAATTCTCATTCGATTGTCATTAACAATTGCCATATTACATGTGTATTACTACTAATAGGTCCCCAGTCAATAAATTAAACTTCATCTAAAGTAGGATTATTTGGCCTTATATTGCTCAGTCAGTGTAGTGTCCTGTTGGCATAGTGTCATGTCGGCATAGTGTTCTGTCGGCATAGTGTCCTGTCGGCATAGTGTCTGCCGGAGTAGAGCCCTGTCGGTGTAGTGTCTGTCAGAATGGTGTCCATCAGTATAGAGCCTGCACACGTTACATAATGCATAATCACTAACAGTTAATTAAATTTATAAATTAATTTCAAAGCAGTAGCATTGTTCAACAGCAGGAAAGTATAGCTGGCAAATTTTTTTATTATTTTGAAAAGGTATTTTATTCTAATGAAGAGAGAAATAACAATTCAAAATGAAAGAATACAAGTTCTATTCATGCACACATAATTTTGTGCATGCACACACTGTTGTGTTGTTATTAGGAATGTAGCGTGAGCGCTTCGTCATTTGACATGACCGTAACATTTCTATGGGGCCCATGAAATCCGAGACCCTGGGTTCTCTTGAAGCTTCGGGAATTTAAAAAAAATCTATTACAATGAAGTAATATTTTATATTATTCCTTGGATTATTATTTTAAGAAAAGCAAATTACGCAATTCATTCTAGACAAGTGTATGCGCAAGAAAAAATTGTGTAATGATTTTGCCAGCTATACCTTCCTGCTGTTCAACAATGCTACTGCTTTGAAATTCATTAATAAGTTTAATTAACTGTTAATGAATATGCATTATGTAAGCAATAGGAACTGTTTTTCCCACATATATGCTTACCGAGCATGGATTGTGTAATTTGTTTTTCTAAAAATAATAATCCAAGGCATTATTTCAAAACAGAATAAAACTTATATCAAATAGTACTTCATTGTAATTGATTAAAAAAACAAAAAAAAACTGCCAGTATTGGGGTTCGAACCACAAAACAAGAATCATCAGCTTCATAATTTAGCACCTTAACCACTCGGCTAGCCTGCCTCTGCATTAATTAACTTCCCATAAAGACCGTATGAGGAGCGCAGTAATTTTCTATAAACTTTGCCCCCCGATTTCTTGTGAACTAGGGTCTATGGAGCCAAAAGCCAATACACGTGTCTGCTTATTTTTATGCTTTTATCCGCCAGCAAAACTTGGTCACAGTTTGTGACATTGATGTCTAGTCCTCCCTTTGTTAGTAGAACGAAAAATGCGCATTACTGTAATGCTGATAGTGATAGCAAATGACACAAAGTTACAAGTTATGTTATTTTTTAAACTGGTATTACAAAGTTTTTTCCTGAATAGACCTTGTTTTTTATTGTGTTCATCTTAAATTCAAAGTTGTCTTCCTTTTGGGTTAATATGGTAATTTGTTTCAGAGACTATTTTCCTCGATTCAATGACGAAGGGCTATGTAAAAAAATGCTGTTAATAAGGAGAAGCTGGTCCAAGGAATTTGTCCTTAACACAGAGATGGGAAAGTCCCTGTTTCGGAACAAGGAAGGCTCCAAAATGGTTCCTGTTCCTGGATCCAGAACTAGAACAGAAAAATTGCATTGGAACCCAAACCGGAACATTGTTGTCAAAATTTCCATTCTTGAACAGTTCCCTTAAAAACAAAATAATGTGTTGGAATTCGATTTTTGATACTTTAATATCATCTGTAATCCAAAGAAAGAAATCTATTAGAAGAATATAATTAAATAATTGAATTTGTTGTTTACTTGATCAAATATGATTTGTTAAGAAGATGACTCAAAAATAGTTTATGAATTTGAAGATGATACAGGCAGTCCTCGTTTTTTGTCATTCCACTCATACGTCAATTCCTAATTGATAAAATTGTTTCATTCTTTGGTCCTCGTGATATGCTTATTCATCATATCAAACCCTTTTGTCATTCCGCTTTTTGTTGTTTGTTCTAAGTCAATGGCTTTCAACTTGGCCAAATTTAGCAAGTTAAACAACTTGCTAACCTGTATTTGAAAAATTAATGCTATTTGAATGTATGTACAGTAAGAGCATTCAATCAGGCCTGAATTGGAAAGAAATCTTTTGTTTTACATGATGGGAGTATACCACATCTGCATAATGATAGTGATTGTTGATGTAATTGTTTCTACAGCTCTTCATTAATCTATCCTATATAATCAATCGTTATACATATATGTATATGAGAAAGTATGTATAGTTAATTAGTTGTATTAATAAAGTCATCTGTGTGTTTTGTAATGAAGTACTGTTTGTAATAACTAAGGTGCATCTCAGTATAGTTATACTCTTTTTACTGGTTTTGCATCTGTGTTTTGAAAAACGCTGAGCAGTAATGCCATCTGGTGGTACTTTATTGACAGTTTGAATGGTGCTTAGTTATCGCAATGGTCTAATTGTTTATCATATACCATTTGATTTTTCATAATTGTTCATTTATACCTGTATTGATTCAATAATTCATCGCTAGTGAACGTTTCCAAGACTGCAAATTTGTATTCGACTAAGGTTCTTGTTAAAATTTAGTTCTTTATTCTTTACGTAAGAGGTTATTATTGTGTCTTAATAAAATGCATTATGATGAATCTAAATTTTGATTTTGTTTACCAACAATGCTTTTTGAATGTGTTATGGAAATATGAAATAATGATTGCATCTGTAGTAATCATGTGTCCACTATCTATTCCTTTTTACGCTTATCTTATAAAATTTTAAAATAAGTATTTCCGAGAATTCTTGAGTCTAGTGTTCTTGGTCAGGAACAAAGCCCCTCATTTTAACACTGTCTATGGAAAACAGCAATCTACTTTTCGTCGATCTGCTTTTCATCCTGATTTCCAGGAACATAACCTGACATAAAAGCCTGTATCTTGATTCAATTGACAAAATAAAACTAAATCTTAATCATCTGCCAAATAAATTTTTTTCATAAAATACTTGTATTTATTGCTTATAAATTGAAATGAATCCAAAATGTCACATATAAATCGTATTATAAGCAACTTATATGTGTGTCATTATGCAGGCCGAATAATGACATACCCCTGAAGCCACGAGACGCATTCTAAGATACTGCCATTCATAGTCCTCACATGTTAACGTAGGAGATAGCAGAAAAATGAGTGCACTTAACAGCGGAGGGTGGGGGGGGGGGGGGGAGGGTTACTGTCACCCAACACTGGCAAAGCCCTTAAATACTACATTTCTAAAAAACAATGCTACTACTACAGATGGGTGAATTTTCACCCGGCAGCTTTCATATGCAGATTTAGTATGAATAAATGTTTTTAACAACAACTACCAATGTTTTTATTAAAAATGTTCATATCTTGTACTGCAGACATAAGTAGTAGTAGACACAGTAGGAGAAGACTTAGGGGAAGGTATATCTAAGGGGGGACGATGTTTACTCTGTACATTCATGAGCTATAAGTAAACACAGCTGCTCTGGGTATTTTTCCAACCATAGTGTAGTGTTTAAGGGTTAATCCTCTAGACGAGTTAACAATTTAAGTATTATTTATTAAATTTTATTTTTAACCATTTGTTGTTTTCAAAATAAGAACACTCAACTTACTTTAATTATATTTCAACAAATTTTGTAGAATGGGTAGGCAACTTATTGCCAATGGATCGATTCCAACCCATTGCTCAGTTTAATCCAGCTCATGGTATGAATATACTTTTATGATATTAGGATTTTTAAATGTTTAACATACAAATCGATAAAATTCTGCCTTTTTCTCGAGTTTCTAATGTTTGATGCGTTATTCTATGAAAAATGAATCTCGATAATTTCTTCATATTTAATTTTAATGTGGGCTGATGAAGCTGTAGGTTGTTTAAATACAGCCCACTAAGAGCCTTATGACTATGAATGTGGCCGCTATTAACTAAAGGTTGTTCACCCCTGTTGTAGAGGTATACCTGAAAATGCCTGATATTTATATAGCCAATTATTTGGACTATAACTGAACCTACGCAAATGCATACTGAAATATATTAGCATCTTTGTATGATAAAAGAAATTGAAAGTGTAAAAATTCAATTTCAATTCGTTGAACTTAAAAAAATAGGACAGAAGAAGAAAGACAAAAAAGAGAGAAAAAAATTTGAATTAAAAAAGGAAATTTTCTTCGAAAAGATGACCTTAGATCACATTACTTACAAGAAACCTTTATAACATCTTAACATAAATGAAAAAAGTTGTAATTCATGTAAAATATTATGAATAAAAGTATATTTCTTTAAAACTAGGAACAGATCCAGAACCGAAGCATTCCTTCTTTCTATCACTCTGAACTGAACCTGGAACGGAACGAGTTGGAAAATTTAAGGTCAGAACCAGAACTCCCCATCTCTGGCTTAACACTCACAAGCTCATATTTTGTTAAAGGAACTTTTTATGCCTTTTTAAATTAGAGCCAGAATTGGGAGAACTATTTTCATTGAATTTTCATATTTTTCTTGGCCTGACCATAGTTCATTGCAGATAGAATAAATTAAACATGTTCATGATGGTCTGACCTGCAGGTAGGTTGCACACTACTGTTCCTCTCCAGTTAGCTCATTCACTTGTGAGTCACATCCTATTGTCCCCATCAGGAATATTGATCCACTTGTGGATTACTGTATGTTAACTCCTCCCACTTTCATGAGAAACAAGATTAGAAAGGTGTACTCCATGTCTGAGTACACAGAGATTCCAAATGCGTTCTTTGATATTTCACAATGTTCTCAATATTTTTAACTGAGATGAGTATTTAAAAAGAAGCTAATGAGGTACATTGTAAAATACATGTAGGTATACATGTAAAGTAGTCATAATTATTTGCCTGATTTTAAATAAAACTGGAATCGATCAGCCCGTTTTAGCAAACCTCCCCAATACCAAATTTCATCAAAATACGTCAAATGGTTCCCGAGTTGAAACAGGTACATTGTAAACTACATGTAGGTCTTCATTTAAAGTGGTCATAATTATTGTCCAATTTTAACCAAAATTGGAATTTGGTTGAACAATTTTACTAAAACTCCCCAATACCAAATTTTATGAAAATATGTCCAGCGGTTCCGGAGTTTTCACATATGGATGGACAGAAACAACCTCCCCTATATGCATTCACTTCGTGCAAAGAACACATAACAATTGCATATCACACAGATGACAGCTACATCACTACACTTGCATAATACCCTATTCACCTTATTGCAATCGGTAATACATTTCACATTATTTTGAACTATATAAAAAAATTGTTTTCCCTTTTGGTGAAAAACTTTTGTGATGAGTGGCCATTGTCACTTAAAACCTTTTGAATCCATTAAACTTTCTCCATTTTTTAATGTCAATGGAGCATCTCTTTCCATATTACTCTCTACTGCTTGCATTAAGACTTATTCTGGCTGACTTCTTGTACCATTTCTCATTATTAATCTTTTCCTCTTCCTCCCAATTTAGTTGTTTTTATAGCTGTTTTCACTATCTGATACAAGCCAAGAGCTTGATCAAGGGAGTTTTTGCAGTCATTTTAAAATTAGGGAATCTGTTTACATGGCCATAATTTAAAACCAGTGTTGGACAAAATATGAAAGAGTTCAATTATATTAAAATACCTATTACAAATCAAACCTTGTTTTTTAACACATTTAATTAGAGGCAGTAGTTTTTCCATTAGTCATTTATTCAGTAATATTCCTTATTATGATAAGTTTTGAAATAAACAGCAGAATCAAACCCTGGTTTTTTCACAAGCTGCAAGTATAGAGCTTCCCTTCTTCCATCTTCATATTGCAACACACTAGTATTTTGTGCTTTGCTAATAATAATATCTGAAGTATCCAACAAGGCTTGCTTTCATTCTACTCACATACTATCATATACAGTAGTGTGGCTCTTAATTTTGAAGTTGAGATATTTGAATGTCTTTACCCCGATTTTTTTCCTTTTGTAGAGCATAAGCAACATGCAAAATCTTAGGTCTGTGAAATAATTTTTACCCATGTGTCAATGCCACTTAAGTTTTGAAAAATCTCTGAAAATGACAAAAGTCATTCAATGTTGCCCTCATAGTAGAATGAATCACATAGAATCTCATGGAAACACATTATTACATTGTTGCAAACCTTGCAACAAGAAATATCAGTTAAATAGGTGCATAGCTTAAGGGTGTCAGTATGTCTGCATTTAAATGATTCATGCGCCTGTCGTTCGATGTGCGTGGGTCATTGTATATGTCAGTCAGTTTGCAACGGGAGTTCTTCTTGAGCAGAGTCTTGTATTCACCTTGGGCTGGAGATACTTCACCAAAATGACATCAAGCCGTAATGTAGTGTCTACATATTTAGTGGGCAAAGCGAATCCAGAGATTTCTGGAAATAAATTGCCATCTAAGAGGCAGACTCTCAGCTTTTTCTTCTATCAAACAAAAGTGGTGCATAAGACCATTCGTGATGCTGCTCATGCAACAGCAAGTGAAGTGCAAAAGTGTTGGGATCAGGCAAGGATACCGACACAAGCTGATTATAATATACGTATTAAAGTGGAAAAGTTGCACAATACATGGAGAAATATTCAGCGAAACAGTTCTCACAGTGGGACATCTAATGCACAATCCCGAAAAGAGTTGACTTTCAATGATTCTTTGGATGAGCTGTTTGACGTGGCCCATGCAAACGCACTTCACATCATCAAGATTCCTGCAGAGATTGAATTTCTTCTCCCTCAGAGAGAAAAAGGGCATCGTGGGTATATGGGGGCTGTGGACAAAATCTTGGCTGGTAAGGAAGAGAGGGCTGCTGTAAGAAGAGCTAAGGAGTCAGAAAGAAGGTCCTGTGCTAAAATGGAACAGGAAGCAGATGAGTGATCTGAGAATTATCTCTAGGCTTATATTGGTATACATAGGGTCATTCAAGTACACATTACATAATGCTATTTAAGCTATAATTAAATCCCTCCTCCCCCTTATAGCGCACAGTAATATTAGATGTGACTCCCCCAGACTCTCTTCCCCATGTGTTGCATAACTTCCGTTTTATTATGAGTAAAGGAAAACAGGAATTGAGTGGAGGTTTGTAAAATATGTGTATGATATTTTTCTTTAAAAAATAAAACGGAAATTCAAACTATCATTTCTTTATTGAATAAGGTCACGTAGAAGCTCATTTATTGTCTTTTGGGCTTGCTTACGCGGCACTTAGAGCAATTCCTTTCCCCCCTCTGGCAGGCCATTACACTTACAGTAGCTCTCCACCCCCAAAGTATGTTGTAATACTTGAAAGGCCCCATAAAAGGAAGCTGATTATTATTCTTCGTTTGCTTTTCCGAGTGTCCTGTTATGAACCTAGATGAAGATTGCAATGTTACTGATGACACCGAATCAGAGTTGGAACCAGCGTCATCAGGAATGGTTACCATCCCCACCCCAAAAAAACGTGCGATGGTTAATATCATGACACCGAAGTTGGCAGCGGTGTTAGACAGATGGCAAATCAGTGATCGAGATGCTGCCTTTGTGCTAGCTGCTGTAGCTGAAACTATGTCAAGTGATAACATCCATGATCTGAAGATAAGTCAATCAACCATCCACAGAGTGAGAGCCGAATTCCGTTCGCAGTGTGCGGGAAATATTAAAGAGAAATTTAAGGAGTCGACTTTCCCTCTCATTGTGCATTGGGATGGAAAGATCCTCCCTGCACTTAAAAGTGACATGTCCGTCGATAGGCTTCCTATTATGGAATGCAGGGGTGACATGGAACAGCTTCTTGTAGTTCCTGCACTTTCATCTGGAATGGGACATAAACAAGCCACTGCTGTGGCATCTGCACTGGAGGATTGGGAACTTATAGACCGTGTGCAGGGCATGTGCTCTGACACAGAAGCTGCCAACACAGGTAAGTGCAGGCAATTTGAACAGATTTTAAATTTTTAATATGCCTCATATCGCCTTTTAAGTGAAATTAAACCTATTTTATCATAGGCAGAGTTAATGGTGCAGCTGTGCTGCTTGAGCAGCATTTGAGAAGAGATCTACTGTATTTTCCTTGTTGGCACCACATGTATAAATTAGTTTTGAAAGCCATGTTCGAACATCGTGTCACACCATCTTCTGGGCTGAAAATCCTCTGTACAAGGGATTTCAGTTAAATTGGCAACAATAAATAAGTCAACATATGACACAGATATGCAGGATATGGATGTCTCATCGGCACTGCAAGAATCTGCAGAGGACACAATAAATATTTTAATACAACAAGTACGGTTACTAATTAATTAATATATGAACTTCTGTAATAAATTACCACATGCCTTCATTCACAATTACGTATCCTATATGGTGTTTTATTTTAATTCCTGGCAAAGTAAATTTTTGGAAACCTGGTGCCATTCTTAATGCTAGGTGGATGGCTAGAGCACTATACGCCCTAAAGATTTTCGTTTCGAGGGCAGTTCAAGCTGACTCCTAGTGAACAGAAGGGATTGCGTTCTGTATGCACATTTCTCCTCTATGTTTATGTGAAAGCATGGTTCATGACTCCGGTTGCCCCAGCTGCTCCGTACCAGGATCTGAACTTCATGAAAACTTTGTGCCTACGAAAGCATTGACGCTGAAATTTCTCGGGTCGCTCGGTGGAAATTTTCCAGATACTTCTGGTATCTCACAGGAGCAGTTGCTCTGGCACTCTTGGATTCTTCCATTTCCATAAATCTCAAATATAAGATGGTGGAAGCACTGAAGAACCAGGATGAAATGCCCAATCCTGACCATCGTATCCACGTCCATGCACACAGAATAAATAAATGGGCTACAGAAATGTGAATCGAAGAATTATTTATGAAGAAAACAATGAATTTTTTTCTTGTTTCAAGATTGCGGCTGGCTTTCTCAAAGCTGAGCCTTCTACATGAGAAACTTATGAGGATTATATTTCTGCTTGTGAGTTTGTTAAGAGCCTCCACATGGTAAACGATACTGCTGAGAGGGCTACTGCACTCATGCAGCAATTCCATAAGTGCCCATCAAAAAGGAGGATGAGAAACAGTACCTGCTACAGGTAGATGCCGAGTACCGTCGCCAGTTTAAGGACTGCTTGAAGGAAACGCTCTCAAAGGAATTCCTTTTGGACTGAGGTTACAGTTATATTCATGCAAGTTTAAAGTTTTGATAAATTTGTTGAAACTGGAGGCCAAGAAATACCATTCATAAGATCCCAAAATAAAATATTTATTTCCTACATATTCATATGTCGTGATGAAATTTTTCCACAAATCCAAAAATTTAAAATGTTTGATGTCAATGAGGCTCAGTTTTAAATCATGCCATAGACCCAGGATTTTGCACTTGCTACAATGACCCATAAAGGAAAAAAATTGAGGGGCAAGACATTTAAATTTGTAAAAATTAAAAATTACCTACATTTAAGGGCCACCCTAATATACAGCCATAAATAAAAGGAAGGTATCAATATCATTTCTCCATCTTTTAAGGGAAAGCAGAAAAATTATTGCAGAAGCACACTACAAAGTTGCTATATAACAGTAAGTAATTGTATAGTGATTAAGTAAATGGAATATTGATGCTGGGTTGGGCCCAACATTAACATTTTGTCACTTTTGACAGACATTAATGCTAGCAAGTTTATATTTTTTTGGATGCTGGCAATTTTAATGATGCAAGTTCTTTGATAGAGAGAACAAACATAATAGGCATATTTTAATTGGGAGCTAGCTATACAGAGATTTGTTCTAACCACATCCTCATCTCATTGGAGAAGTTTCACAATTATGGCTTTGATATTTGAATCTATGCCACACTTCCATGAAAATTTATTGAAATCGTACAAAAAGTAAGTTGCAAAGAGCAGATATTATCAGTCATTGCATTTGGATAAAGGTTGCCATAGCAGCCAAGAGAGTCCTCTATGGAAAACACCAAAAATGTCAGCAAATCACAATTGTTCAATCTCACATTAAAATGAAAATCTTAAATTTTTCATTTTTAATCTTAAAGAAAATATCAAAATTTGTTTGTCATAATAGCTCAAGATTTTTTGTTAGAGCAAATGTAAATTAATATACTGTAACTTAGTTATTTTTCCAGAACTTCTCCAGCAACTCAATTTTTAAGTATAATGATTAAGAAACAAAAAATGACTGTAAAACAATGCATGAAATCTTAAATTTAGTGAATGATATAATCAATTACCAAAAAAATGTTATCAATGCAGACCAAAGCGCTTTCACATGATGTATGTGGTAGCAAGAGAGCATGAAGACGATCCTCGAGTAGAAAACCTGAATTCTCAGCTAACTTCTGAAGTAGGTGGCTTAGTAATTTTCTCTTTTGTTCATCTGGAGCATTGGCTGGAGTTATCATTTCCTCTTTAGCTTCTGTTAAAAACAAAATATTTAATTATAAAAACAATAAAACATAACTTTACTATAACAAGATGTTTGGCAGAATCCTACCCCAGTAAATAAGAGAGAAATAAAACTATTTTTGCAGTTAATTTCTGGTTGATGCAAAAGGCTATATCTATGCTTACTCTAATACATTACTCCTCTGGTATCTGTGAAAGATGCATTCTGCAAAAACCTCACGGATACTGGGTGCTATATTTACATTATAATTGTAAGGACTCTATGGACTGTGCTAAAAAAATAATTATTGTAGAATTTAATGCTATATATAGGCTCATTTTTAGTAGCAACAATGGATTATATCAACTAGAAGAGTTTGAAGAGTATTTCATTACATAAAGTTGTTCTAGCTTGGCCCACCAGCAGTGGAGAGGAATATCATGCAGAAAATAAACAAGAATAAGCATAGATCAATACAATTTTTTGACAACATATGTCATTACAAAAACTTCTTGGAAATTAAAAAAGAAAAAGAATAAAACAGCAACTCCCATAAGCACAAATAGATTTGTTATTAAGTATCAATCGGCATTGATTTCCATCGATTTTTATGAAAGAAATCGTATTATAGAGGACAAATTACTATAAGCAGCGTATTTGATGAAGGAGAAAAAATTAATAAATATCCAAGTATCCTCATGTGTCTGTGTACTTTTGCAGTAACCTACATGTTCGAGAGCTTTGTGGATATGCATGGTTTTGCTCACCAATACTGGGTAATGGGATATAAAGTTCAACTCGCATGTATGTGAATCTGCAGATACGGAACTTGTGAATGCAGGGGGAGTAGAGTACTTGTCAATCTTCTCTGCTGCATACCTTAATGGAATTTCGTAGATATTTAGTTAATGACCAATTTGATTAGATTTTTATTGACAGCAATCATTTTTATCCTTTTGTGTTTGACATAATTGCTTTGTCTTGCTGTTATGCATGAATCCATCAAAAAGATTAATAATTTATCCACAAAAAGGAATAATAAAAGGAAAAAAAAGTGATGAAGGATAGAAAACAGAATAATGCAGAGCTGCAGTTTGTCATTAAAAAGGGAAGTATTTCACTGTTATGATACAGTCAACCTCGGTTATAACAGATTGCCATGGGAGGATGGCAAAAATCAGTTATAACCAAAGTCCGTAATATCTGAGGTTCAGTAAATTACCATATTTTTTGGCATATAAGGCGCACTTTTTTTCCATAAAAATGATCCCCAAAATCAGCCTGCATCTTATACGCTAAAGGTAAGATTACTACAATTCTCAATAATGACATTAACGAACACATCCCCAAAATGGAATAATTGGCAGTCATATGTCGCAAAAATATTAAAATATATATTATTTATAATTAATAGTGAAAATTTTGCTAATATATGCAGGAAATAGTAGTAGTATGTGCAATAGATGTACAGTACAATAATCCTTCATTTAACGCTGTTGATGCATTCCTGAAAAATACCGTTACTTAAACATGACAAATGATAATGAATTTCCCATAAGAATAGATGAATGATAGGATGCATTTCTGGCAAAAAATTACTGCACATGTAAGTTTTAAAACGTGTTTTATGGTGTTAATAAATAAAAACGTACTATAACATATTTTAACTCCTGTGACAAATCTCAATAAATGAAAACTTGTTATGAAAATGGTTCTAATATGTAATGCGCAATTGGGGTTTTCATTTATTGTAAAAATATAAAAATTAAAATTAAGAAAGGAATTAAAATAAGAAAATAAACATGGAAATGATTGATCAGCTTGAGAATTTGGACTTGTAAATCCTGCTGAAGAGATGAGCTGGTCACCCCTTAATTTTAGTGGATGCAAGTCAATATCAGTTGTTAAGAGATGCGGTCGTGTCTGTCTGTAAGTCACTCATTCAACTGAGAGGAAACCCTCGATAGCAGCTATGATTTTCGATATTAAAAACTCTCATTAAAAAAAATGGACTTAATTTGTAAATATTTTATTAACATGGTAAAATGACTTTTGAGCAGGTTTTCCCTTGATTTCATGTACCTTGACCATTGAATTATACGATGAATGTGCAGTGGAGCATTCTTACAAGAGTGATCCCATTTTATGTGAAATCACATTGGGATGTACACCGACATGATGTATTTGACAATGTCTTTCAGGACTACAGATGATCTGCTTTCAGACACATACAGCCTCAAAATTCTGGCAGCTGTATTCAGCCAATGTGAATGAACCATTTTCCTAGGCTTTCGTCCTGCAGGACTTTCTGGATGGTTACCAGAAGAAATCAAATCAAGAATGTATTGCTGATCTGTGATGTAAATTACCCTCAACAGGAACATACTTCACCACAGGATGTTCATGGCAATTTTGGAGAAGTATTCCAATGGTTCCTGAAAATGCTTTTGGACCACTAGTTGGCCCATCCAGGGATATGATGAAGTGTCTCAATGGAAGTTCGTTGAAGTGCAGGAGGCATATGAATCTTTGCAATGGTTTTTGTAGATGTTTTTCTAGGATAGCAATCACACCACCATCAGGCCCTGTATTGACAGCAGTTCCGTCACATCCTACAACCTTCCAATTAGACAGATGAACCCCCTGAGAAGTTAAAATATGGTTCCATATTGCTAATGCAACATCATTTCCTGTACCAGTAGCAGGGGACACATTACCTATGTATGAAGAGCCTGGCTCATATCTCAGCGACACATGTTCTTCGGTTTCTGTCTTTTGATGAGATATACCCAAAGCATCCTCTTCTATCAGGAGAGACTGATCCTTCCTACCATCAAAGTAGAAACCCCATGGTTTGTTGGAACTGGCTAAACTTGAGCTGCATGCACCAGCCTGCAATGTAGATCTGGAGCAAAGACGCTCTCTGGTGACTTTATTTCTGTCAACTACAGTTGAGCCTAAACCTACATCAGCTAGCAGAACAGATGCCAACTCAGCACCCACAGAGTAAGAGATGAAATGCCTATCGCATGCCCTAGCAAATCTCTGGAGGCTGATCCTGGTTTGCGACGAACTTGATGTCAGGAGATTCTGTCTCTTGATGTCTAGGATCGCCTGGAACTCTTCATCACCTGAGCCAGACAATGAGTCTTCATTTGCATTACCCCAATCGCAAGAGGGTAGTATTTCGACTGTAATGAGTGCCAAATCCTGCTGAATCTTAGCACGTTTAGCCAGTGCAGCTGCTTTGTCTTTTGTCTTCCTTTCAGCATGCTTTCAAAGCAGTCCAGTAGTTTTCTTGTCGACAGAGCTCATCATTATTTGGCATCCTGTTCTCTGACCTGACAAGAAATGCCATTCCATGATAGGAACTTTCCTAGATTTTTCACAACTGCAAGAGTCTATCAGCTTGCATTTGCAGGCAGCGATATCAAATAACCTCCCCATCTCTTGTCTGAAAGTTTTAACTTTCTTGATAACAGTCTTGGAATTAGGCCGTGATTTGAATTCTTGCCGTAAAATCAGACATTTTGAGTGAAATTTTTTTAGAAGTTCTGTGATCCTTTCCTGGCTCACCACAGGGATTGAGACCTTCTCCCATATTTGCTCCAAAACCATTGCAGCGGATTGGCAAATTGGAGCGATTGCTGGATTTTCCCTTGAATATCACAGTTTCTCAAACCTGAGAAACTCAACATATTTCAGAGAATCAGCAATGGTAGGCAATCTGATGCTCGTCTCAACAGCGAGCTCCTGTGGAGCACCTAGAATAATGCAGTCACATTCCTTTCTCAACAAGGGATCCATTATAAGTAAGCTGGATTCAAGAAAAATAATCAGGAGTCAAACCATAAAGACAGGGTCTCAAATCGATGCAACCTGCCTACTGAGACACCTGTGGGTACAGGTCTAGCAAAACAAGGCAAGAGGCATGCACCCATGGATGAGATGGAGGCGGAGGCTAAAAACCAAATGAGACATCACTGCAAAGTGCGAACTGTGTCCCCCTCCCTGCACCTGCCAGTGGACTTGCCTACACCTTAGATATGTCGACACATTGTTGAAACACAGATTCATGGTTGACATGTGATTGCGACTCGATTCCAGATAGATGCCTTAATTTCACAGAAAATGAAAACTATTATCATATTTACATGGGTAGTTCAAATGCTGTCACATTGGTTTATTTAGGGGTTAAGATCTCCAATGCCTTTCAATGGGAATTGATTATCCATACTTCAACGACATTGATTTAATGCTTAGACTGCATTATAATCTATTTGATTTCAGGCAACGATGTATACCTATGATGACGTGATAATTTTAAATTAATTTTTTAACTGAATATGTACTAAAAGGCATGGATAATGATGCCATAATCCTAACACACAAAATATTCTAATTTTTAAATAAATTTTAGTGTGACATATAGGCTATTATCTTAATGATGATTAACTATTGCTGAAACAGGGTGATCTAAGCCATGAAACCAGTAATTAAAAACTTAGAAGTAAGCCGAATGCCAGAGAATTTAGAAATTTCGTATGGATGCCTTAATTTCGTAAAAAATGAAAATTATTGTCTTACTGATATATTTTTATGCCAATGATTTTAAACTATGACGTAAACTTCAGGTGACATCGTTATATCTGCTAACACATGAAATTTAGTAAAACATGAAAACTATTTTAATGCTGTGTTTCATAGTTTTTCGAGAAACTTTAACCTTTCAATAGTTAAATATAATGGCATCATACCTAATTCATGATTTTCTTATCCAAATACATGCTAAAGGATGATGATGTCATAATCTTAACACAAAATATCCCAATTTTTCCATAATTTTAGTGTATAGGATATAGTCTTAATGATGATTATACATATTGCTCATGCAGGGCGATTTGAGTCGCAAAACTTGGAATACGAAAATTTAGACATGAGTTGATTGCCAAAGAATTTGGAAATTACGGATAGTTGCCTTAATTTTACAGAAAATTATAAATATTCTGCTAGAACTCATTGAATTTATTATCTAATACATATAGGTTCCATGTGGCTGAAGTCCTCTTCCTAGGAGATCATGATGGTTTATTTACGAGTTTAGATCTTGGTGTATGGTGATTGTTTAAGTGCTAGTAGTATGCAAGCACCAACAACTTGCACAATAATAAACCCTGAAAGCTGAGGTGGTATCATGACAGGAATACATATTCACCAACTGACATAACATTCACATACATAGGAAGTTGAAATTCAATCTGTCGTGAAAGTGATGCTGCTCAACTTGTTGAAATACTTTTGGAAATGAGGGTACATGGAGTTTAAGTTGACATTGATATATATATTAACTAAAGGAAAAGAAAAGGTAGTGATGAGGGTGGCAACAAGGTGTTGAGGGAAGCCCAGCGGACACTTACCAAGTTGAGGACCAAGCTGGCAGGCTGCTGGGGGCGTCGAAGAGACACGTAAACTACACGAACACAAAAACACACGCAAGCTTATCGGGCCTATGCCCTTCTTCAGCGAAAGAGTAACGTAAACTGACACACTGGGCAGGGAATGACAGGGTGATGTGGGAAGGCTGATGATTGGAGGAGGTGGGGAGTAGGAGGGGTGGATAGCCAATAAAGAGGGAGTGTGGTAAGGGAAAGTGCGAATAACTACAATGTAACAAGGAGACATTGTAAGGGGGCTAATAGGGTTAGCGGAGGTTGAGGCCAGGCGGAGAGAAAGAGTCGAGAAGATGGATATGTGCTAGTTCCCAGTGTCGGAGAAGGGGGGCAGGAGTGTCATAGGGTAAAGCGCGAATAATCCTAACATTGTAGCAACTATTGAAGGGGACATTGTGGGTATTAGCGTGTAATGCAACTGGGAGGGGGTGTCTGAGAGAAACGCTATTCCAGTGACCGTTCATTCGGATGTTTAACGGATTGCTGGTGAGGCCTACGTAAAACGCGGGACAAAGGGCGCAGGTAAGGAGGTAAATGACGTTACGGGTGGTGCAGTTGCTTCTGGAGGTGATGGGGTAGGTGATGTTGGTGGAGGGACTCGAGAAAGAAGATGATGGTAGGTGGATAGGGCAAGTGAGGCAGCAAGGTTTTCCGCAGGGGTGGGAGCCTATTGCAAGAAGCGTGGTAGAAGTGGGAAGTTCCTTCCTCCACAAGATATTTCCCAAATTTGGGGGCCGGCGGAAGGAGAGGAGCGGAGGATTGGCAAAAAGGTTGATAAAGAGGGACTGATGGGAGGAAGAGGTAAGAATTGGGTGGGCAGCATGAAGGATTGTTTTGAGAGCTTCGTGGATACCAGGAAGAAAAAGTGTCGTAAGAGTGAGTGGAGGGGTAGATGCAGGAATAGTGGGTGTGTGAGGATGAGATCCATTGTGGGTAGGCGTCATCGCCCTATGGATCTGTTCGCGAACCAAGACTGGAGGGTAACCACGTTTGAGAAGAGCATCCTCGAGGACAGAGTAATTCTCTAGAAGGGATGCTCTATCGGAACAAAGCCTCCATCCTCGACGAGCAAGGGCATAGGGGATAGAAGTTTTGGTATGAAGGGGATGGCAGCTATCAAAGTGGAGGTATTGGAGGCTGTTGGTGGGTTTGATGTGAACACAGGTGCAGATTTGGCTGTCTTGAAGGTAAAGATCGACATCCAGGAATGTGATGTGGGAGGTAGAGGATTGGTGGGTGAAGGACAGTGAAGGATGGGAGGAGAGACGCGAGAGAAAGGAAAGGAGAGAGTCAGGTCCATGCGTCCAAATGAGGAAGACATCGTCGATGTATCTCAGCCACAAAAGTGGTCTGAGTGGAACGTTGAGGAAGAGTCTTTCCCATTCTCCAAGGTAGCAATTGGCGTATGAAGGTGCCATTCGGGTGCCCATCGCAGTGCCTCTAATTTGAAGGTAGTGACGACCATCGAAAGAGAAGTTGTTCAATTTGAGCACCATTGCTGCCAAGTCTAATAAGAAATGGGAGGAAGGTCTTGCGTCGGGTGGTCTTGAGTCCAGGAGTTTACTAAGGGCAGAGAGTCCATCATCATGGGGGATGTTTGTGTAGAGAAAACAGACATTGATAGTGGCCAAAATGGTATTGGGTGGGAGAGGAAAGGGGAGGTGTTTGAGACGTTTGAGAAAGTGGTTAGTGTCTTGGATGAAGGAAGGGAATTGACGAATGAGAGGTTGTAGGTGTGAGTCAACGAAGGCGGAGATGCGTTCTGTAGGGGAATTAAAGCTGGCAACAATGGGGCGGCCGGGGATGTTGGGTTTATGGATTTTAGGGAGAAGGTAGAATTTGGGTGTGCGGGGTTTGTTGGGGATCATTAGAGCAATGGCGGAATCGGAAAGGCCTTCCTGTTTTCCTGAGGAATGAAGATAGGACGAAATTTGGTAGGAGTGGTGGTCTGTGGGGTTGGAAGTAAGGTGATGGTAAAAGGTTTCGTCAGAAAGTTGGCGCTCGGCTTCCTCGTTGTATTTGGCGCAATCCATCACAACCGTGGTGGTGCCCTTGTCGGCAGGGAGGATGATGATATTGGTCAAGATGTTTGAGTGTAGAAATGGCATGCCTTTCACGTCTGGTAAGATTATCTGTATGGTCGATATATATATAAATATAAACAATTGCGATGACTATCAATCGCTACAGAAAGATTTAAAAGCTTTCATCATAACTTTCTGGTAATGCAAGAACAAAGAGATAGATTTTGAGTATAAAATCAATGGACTGAACATCTAAGCAGGTGAGAAAGTTAAATATTTAGGGGTCACCATTTGTCCAGATCTTATGTAGGACATGCATTTTTGATGGACTGTAGGTGCAGCCAGCAAGAAATTGGCTTATAAATGAGAGCTTACTTAATTTCTACAGTTAAGTTTTTATAACTGATAGAAACCTCTACTGCTCTTGTGTGCCAGTTGTCAAATAAAACCATGAATGTGAAAACTTTCTCATGCTTTCTGGACTGTAACACAATGATAATTATTCAATTTAAAGTTTATATACTGTATTTATCTGAATCCAAGACGGCCCCAAATCTAAAACAACCACTCCTTTTAGCAGACTGTCAAAACAGAAAAAAGATTTATGACCTAATTTCTCACTGAATGTATTTTATGTATCTTTCAAACACACTATTCAGTATAGGTATACTAGTTTGTTCATTAATTGAAATGTTTTGTTGCAAATTCTCTTTGTAAAAAAAAATTTCTTAAATGTATTTTTAAAACTAGAAAGACTTTTGCATATTATGCCAGACATATTGGCTGGTGTATGGCAAGGGATGACTCCCAACCCAATAAGTGTATCTTTCAGCCATACACCAGTCATGTTGTCTCGCCTTGCAATTCGTCTCGTGTCAAATGGTGTCAAATATGTTTCTCTTTCCAAAACAACAAATATGGGTGTCCCACAAGGTTCTATTTTGGGTCCTGTCTTATTCCTACTTTTTATAAAGAACTTTATGAAATTCCCAGTGCTAGGCCAGTTCTCTATGCTAACGATTCTAACATACTTCTCTCTGCAGCCTCCCAGCACAATCTATTACATAACAGCAATTTGGTGATTCAAAAAATGTGTGACTGGTGTAATGACAATTACCTCAAACTAAATACTGAAAAGACACAAATGATTCATTTCTCTCTTACAAGGGAAGCCCCCAAGGTGTGACACTCGCATCGGATTGAGACTTTGCAGAATGAAAGTATATGTAAAATAACGGACTCATATTTCTACCTAGGTGCCAACTCGACGTCGTTTACAAGAAAATGCCCTTTGAAAATTGCGATCCGAGAGTCAACGTAATAAGAACGTTAAAAGCACTTTCCTAATTATATAAGAGTATTGGTCTAGGGGAAACGAGCTGGATTTCAAATATTTTTGCCGGGGTTCGATTCCAGAAGGGGCCAAATTTTTTTCCTGATTTTTGAAAAACATTTTTTGCAATTTCCAGCACATCGTCGATAAAACTTGCACAATATTTTTTAAAAATTTTATTCCATGCATTATAACTACTATTTTCTTCATCGTAATGCAGTTTTTATTGCCCCAAAAACTGAAGATCACTCGCAAAGCACGAACAAAGACAAACAATTCCAATCGCCACTCCAAAATGTGCCCTCTAAAAATAAATCGCTCTGACGTTGACTGTGGTAGAGAGACAAGGACGTCTGCTAATAAGGCAATGAAAAACTGCATCTAGTCATCTTATAATGTTGTTATTAAAGTTATGGTGTTGTTGTTAAAGGGATTCGTTATCATTTGCAGGTGTCAATTATTGTCATTATAATTATAATTGAAATTATGTCACAATACTGTTGGGTTATTTCGATGCATTGATCTTTATTCCTCTTTTCAAATCTCGTCATGTATTGTTCATTATGATAAATCAGTTGCTGGTGTCAATTATTGCCATTATAATTATAATTGGCATTATGTCACAATATTGTTGGGTTATTTTGGTGCATTGTTCTGCATTCCTCCTTTCAAATCTCATCATGTATTGATCATGATGGTAAAGCGAATGGGTAGTGATCCATAAAATTATGCTCGTGAAGAATTACGGTGAAGAATTACAGTGAAGAATTACGATTAAGAAAATAGTAGTTATAATGCATGGAATAAATTTTTTAAAATGTTGTGCAAGTTTTATCGACGATATGCTGGACATTGCGAAAAAAAACTTTTAAAAAAATCAGAAAAAAATTTTGGTCCCTTCAGGAATCGAACCCCGGCAAAAATATTCAAAATCTAGCTCGTTTCCCCTAGACCAAAGCTCCTAGATAATTAGGAAAGTACTTTTAACATTCTTATTTCATTGACTCTCGGATCGCGATTTTCAAAGAGCACTTTCTCATAAACGACGTCGAGTTGGCACCTAGGTAGAAATAGGAGTCCGTTATTTTACATATACTTTCATTCTGCAAAGTCTCAATCCGATGCGAGTGTCACACCTTGAGGGCTTCCCTTGTTAGAAATTCTGGTAATAAGAAACTGCCAATTAAGATTAGCAATAATTTAATAAGTAATGTTGAAAACACTAAATTCCTAGGCCTGTGCCTTGATTCCAACTTATCATGGCAAACACATATCCAGTCTATTTCTTGCAAACTGAGCTCAACCTGCTTTCTACTCAGATACCTTAGTAGTACTGTAAGTAAGAAAATCTTATTATACTTATATTATGGAGAGTTTCATACACATTTACAATACAATATTATATTCTGGGCACCTAATTCTTTAGCAGATAATATATTTAGAATTCAAAAAAGAACCTTAAGGATAATTGCTGGAAAACAACCTTGAGCCCCTTCTCATCCCATATTTTTTGATCTACATATTCTTCTACTTCCCTGCCTACCACAACACCAGAGCTAACAAGGACTTTCACATCTACAGTTATAGAACCAAAACATTCAGTCACGGTCCTAAGGCAATGGGTTTTCGCCTCTACAATATGCTACCAAACCCTTATAAAAATATTTGAAACAACAAAACTTTCAATACAACGATTAAACAATACCTCCATAGGAAACTTTTCTATTCTGTAGATGAATATCTCAATAACTCTTGATGTCCTAGTCTTAACCCTGTCGATTGCCTTTTGGCACGTAACCCATTGCTTACCCTGTGATTATATTATGGGTAAATCATTGAAATATTTTTATTAATTTTACTTTTACTTTCTTTTTGATGTATGTTTTTCATATCAATTCTGACCCGTCCAATATCAATGTAACTGATCCAAGGAGCAATAAACATCATTATCATTATCTTGCGACGAATTTGTCTCATGACAAAATTTTCACGCGACGAATTTCACTAGCAATGAATTGATATGCAATGAGTTAGTCGTGCAATGTATTGATGTATGACAAGTTTGTCAGTTGATGAATTTAAGTGGAACAAATTGACGTGCAATGAATTGACCATGATATATTAACGGTATATGACTTCATACTCGAATTTAAGATGACCCCTGAGTTTTGCAAGCTGAAATTTGGAAATAAAACCTCATCTTGGATTCTGATAAATACGGTATGTACATCAAGTGTTTTCTAGAGTATAATTTAACTAACTTTTTGTAACTGATGACTTTTTTGATTCTAAAGTCTTATCACACAGAGAAGACATGTCTGGTGGCATCCAATCCATGCATAACTGCTGCTCGCAAATAACTCGATCAGCATCTAGGACCTGGGTCATAAGTATGAATAAAATATCATTATATAATGAATACAGAACAAAAATGCATATTAAATAATAAAATTGACAGTTTTATAAGTAAGTTTAAAGTATTAATGCAATTATAATTGATTTTAAGCACAATTTTATCATCCTAAGGAGAAGTCTCAGAAAAGGAATCCATTGGTATTAACTCCAAGTAATAAATGGAGATTATTCAAAATCAACAATTTATTTTGTGAAAATGAGAAGATAATTATCCATTGAGTTTGTCTAAATGAAGAGGTGACTGTTTGTAATTGGGATTCTGAATGGTTTTATTCATTTGAATCAGAATTAAATCTTCATTATTAGGAATAACAATAATTTATTGGTCACAAAGATCAAAGTGCATTGATATTATTTAGTATAGAAAATGGAACCTTTGAAACTTTACTGTTGGACCTGTTTTTTCAAATCTTCCATGAATATAATTGTTTTTTCAAAAACTACCTAAACAATCACAGGGCAAGAATAAAAAACAATGAGTTCACAAAAAAATTAAAAAAAGAAAGCATGCGTGAGAGAATAAATATTTTCCATGCCTTGTTGATCAGAGCCAAAACATTTTTTCGATTCATGTTCCACACACCATAATATCTTCTATCATTCACCTCACCAAATAATATGGATTTTTCTTCAATATCTATAATGTTTTTGTGCAATCTTAGCATTTCTTCTTTAAGGCATGCACTTTCTATTTTAGTTCTTTGCTCTATGTCTTCAATACTCAACTTTAATTTTGATATACTATCAAGTAGCCTAAGGAATAAAAATGCCATTATACAAATCTTCATAGGATAAACAAATATGTGATACCCGTCTATAGTTTTAGTAATTTATACAGAGATTTTTCTTTAAAAATTCAAAATGGCTGTGTAAAGTAACTTACCTTTTCAGCAAATTTTCTTAAAAGATAAAATGTGCTATGTGATCACTTTCTGTCTATGGACAACCAACTTTTTTGTTTTAAGAGATATTTGGAAAATTCCTTTGGAATTAAATAGCTCTTATCATTCCTATAAATTTTCCACTAATTGGCTTTCCATGTACCTCATAGACTTTCCTCTTGGTGCCTTTGAATTTAACTTTTTTGTTTTAAGAGATATTTGGGAAATTTATTTTGAATTTGATATCTCTTATAAATCCATCAAGTTTCAACTGATTGAGTTTTCATGATAGTTCATAGTTTCTACTAGTTGGCTTCAAATTCGGAAAATTCAAAATTTTGAAATGATATTGTACCCAAATTACTGCAAATATTAGAAATTTTTTTTTTAAATTAGATAGCACCTATCAATCTATGAATGTTTCACTGACTAGGTTTTCCGTGTAGTTCATAGTTTTTCCACTAGATGGCTTGAAAGTCAGAAAATTGCAAACTTTGAAATGGTATTTTATCCTAACTACTGTCGCTAGAGGAATAAAGCTCTCATGAATGGGAAAATTCTAATGAGTATCAACATTCCAATGGTGTGAGTACCCCATCCTCATAGGAGAAGGAAAACCAGAAGCCTGAGGAATTCTAAGAAAACATGATCCCATCTCTAGCTTTGGCAAGGGTATCTTACTTGTTTTCTTTAAAACTAGCAGAATTCTTTGTCCGGGTATTTATGATATACATATACCTTGAAAAGTTTCCTTAGGTAGGTGCCAATGATCTTTCATTATTCCATAGTCATAACTTTATCTTCTTTATCCTCCATAATATGAAAAATATACCGAAAACTCTTTTACAACACTTCCTCAAAGGTTATGTTCACAGTCTTGTTACTTGCCAAAAGAATATACAAATTATTTCAGTGAATTATGCTTGAACATGCTATGTAAAACAGCATGGAAGAAGCAATGTGCACATTAGTAGAATCCGACAACTTTTAGCAAATGACCTTGGGCCTTTAGTCATTGCAAAAGAAACCTTTGTGATGGTGAACTGTTGTTGACAAAAACACATCAAATCTTCAGACGCGATCGAGAACTAAAACGCGGCGGTGGAGTGCTTCTGGCGGTTGACTCTTCTTTACCTGCCAAACGTCGCAATGACCTGGAAACTTGCCCCGAAATGTTATGGGTTGAAGTAACTGCTTCCTTAACTTCAACTCAGTCGCATCGGAAGAAATTATTTATTGACACTTTTTATCGTCCTCCTTCGAGTGATTTATCAGTTTTGGAGGATTGTTTTAATTGTGTGTCACATGATTGTAGTCTAGGGGATATTATTGTGGTTGGTGACTTTAATTTGAGCATTGACTGGTCATCTCCATCCGATGGTATAGGCTCCATCAGACAAGATGATTTTTTCATTCATCACTTCATTAGTGGACTTGGACTCAGGCAATACAGCATGCTCAAAACTAGAAATTTGGCAACCCTTGATTATGTTCTCTCATCTGTGAAAGTAAGCATTTGCCCCATAAGTGATATTTTCTCCTCTAACCACTCGTCCCTTGCCCTTTCTGTAGAACTCAGTGGGTGTTCTCCCTCAACTCCTTGGTCCTACTCCACCCCTTCCCACCGTCTGGGTTTCCCCATCTGGAAGAAGACTAACTAGGGTCATGTTAATGACACCATTAACTTCCTACCATGGTGTCTCCTTGAGAATGGCACCGTCGACGATGCTCTAGAACTATTTTATGAATAGCTTGCCACAGTTGTGAAGGACTGTGTCCCTCATCGTAAGCCCCGCTCAAGAAAATTTCCCCTATGGTTGAGAAGTGAAAAACAACCACAGTGCTTGGTGCCTTTATAAACACTTCCCGAATCCGCATACTTCAAAAACCTTTAGTGACCTTCACCAACATGCAAATTTTTTGGTTCAAGTGGATTTTAACGATTATGTTTCTTCTGTCTCCTCGGAGTGTGTTTCTAATCCAAGCGCTTTTGGTCGATGATAAACTCCCGCCGTAACAACAGCTCCATTCCTTCAGAAATCTCTCACGGCAATGAAATAGCTGCCGGTCCATTATGCGCTGATCTCTTCAGCAAGTTCTTTTTATCGACTTACATTCCAAACTCATCCCTTAACACTTCCAACTTCCTTTGTGAACGCGTTTGCTCTCTCTCCCTTTCTTCAATTTCCACAACGCCTGAGGAATGCCTCAAACTTCTAAGTTCTCTTTCAGTTAATCATGCTACCTGTTCTGATCAGGTTGGTGCAATGTTTTTGAAGCACCTTCATTAGCCATACCTGTCTCTCTGCTTTTTAACAGATGCTTCATGGCAGGTTACTTCCCCATGAGTTGGAAAAAGGGAAATATTTTTCCTCTTTTTAAGTCTGGTAAAAGGTCTTCCGTTGATTCTTATCGCCCAATTTCTCTTCTTCCTGTACTGTCAAATGTTTGCGAATGCATCATCCATCAGCGTCTCCTTTCTTTCACTCTCCCTTTCACTTCTAGTGAGCAGCATGGTTTCCTCCCAGGCTCTTCAACTTTAAGTAACCTTTTAGTTTTGCATGCACATATCACCGATTCCTTCGAACGTCCCTCGCAGTTGGATGTATGCCATATTGACTTTGCCAAAGCCTTCGACTTCATTAATCATCAACTTCTAATCTTTAAATTGGCTAACAGATACAATATACATGACAATTTCCTTTCCCTTTTGGCTTCATTCTTAACAAATAGACAACAATGCATAGTACTTGATGGCTTTTCATCTTCAGTTGCTCCCATCTTGTCTGGCGTTCCCCAGGGTAGTGTTGCTGGTCCTTTACTTTTCGCGTTATTTGTTGATGATTCAGTCAAAACTATTTCTTCCACATCTTGCAACATCCTCCTATATGCAGACAACTGTAAAATTTTCAGACAAATTAACTCAGATAAGGATTCCACTGCCCTACAAAACGCTCTTGATGCGCTCCTTTTGTGGTCCAATCACTGGCGCCTTCGAATTAACCCGTCTAAATCTACAGTACTCTCATACACACTCCGCAGATCTCCTCTTAACTATCCATACTGGCTCTCTAGTCAAGTAATCCAATCTGTCACCAACCAAAAGGACTTGGGAGTAATCTTCGACTTTAAGCTTCTTTTCCAAGATCATATTAAAAGTATTTCCTCCCGTGCTATGTCGGTAGTTGGTTTAATTTATCGTTATACAGAAATAACTGACATTTCCGCTCTTCGTACCTTTTTCTTTAGCTGCGTTCTCCCCATCCTTGATTACTGCTCCCCAATTTGGTGCACTGCTTCACCTTCTACTCTCAAGCTCCTTGACCGACCCATGAATTTCTTTCTGTCTGTAATTCGTTTTCGTCACCCTCCTCTCCATAACTGTTCACTTAGTACCATACGAACTTCCATAGGGATTTCCTCACTGATCGACGCATTAAAGTATTTTCAAAAATTAATAATGGCAATTTTAGGCAACATGAGCTTCTTTCTCTATTTCCACTCCGGGTCCCCGCTCGTTCTACTCGCCTGAATGAGCTTTTTCACTGTCCTACCCCTCGCCTCTCAATCACTAAATGCTCCTTTCTCTATCGCCTTCCTGATCTTTGTAATAGTTTGCTGAAGCGCTTCCCTGACTATGACCCCTTCACTAAGTCTCCTAACTTCCAATTTAAACCTAATATTTGATTTGTTTTGTTGCCTATTTTCCTTCCCCTTTCTCTCGATTTATTTCTTTCTATTCGCTCCTTACCCTGATTTCATGTGATTGATGTACTATGTATGTCTTCTGTGTATTCATTGCTAGAGTTTTAGTTATTTTGTTTGATAATTTTATTTTTGTTTCATTCTTGTTACTTTGTTGTTATGTGTCCAATGTAATTGGCCTTCAGCTGTTTTTGGGCTTTTTCAAATAAATAAATAAAGTGGAAATTGAAAATGTTTGAATTCAAAAGGATAGTTGCTAGGAAATAGGGATACCTAGTATAAAAGCACTCTGTCTCTTAATAATAAGAGGTCATGCTGTGACTTTTGAAAGCCTGATTGGAAGGAGTCAAGTAAGCGATTTAAGTCAAAGAAATCTGTAACTTGTTCATGCACAAGTTTCCCTAATACTTTAGAAGGAATAGGAAGAAAACTAATTAGATGATAATCTTTGCTATCCATTGATAGTGATTTCTTTGGGATAGGACGGAGATGATGTGGGGTTACAAAATAATTTTTACATAAATTCTGGTAGATTTTCATTTTTCACGAACTATTTGTTATAAAATGATCAGATTAAAAGCATTTTATAGAAAAATTTTGATGAATTACCTGAATGTTTTCTTTCTTGAGGAAAGAATCATCTGAAAAAATGCATCGGTACATGAAATGGATGTGACACAGGAAAGAAATGGTCAAAAAACGGATGATAGAAAGACAAATTAGAGAGAGATGAGATCATATTGTATAGGCTCTTTCACAAGTCTTTGTTTACTTCTCATAGAGATATCAAAAATTATCCAAGATCTGAGGCCTAAAAATTTGAAAGAGCTGAGCTGAAATGTGTTGTTTACTTGGTTGGTCTTTACCTCCCTGTGCATTTGATCTTGGAATATTTTGCTTGAGCCTGTCATGTAGACCATACTCCATGGTTGTCTCTACCAAATCTCCCAATTCCCTGATGCATACAACACCTGTAAGCAGCATTTAAAGTAAGTGGTCCCAAATCCTCCAGTTCAGCAGCAAGCATATAAGAGGTTAAATATGCTTTGATTGTAAACTTAGGTACTCAACTACTGCTAATTACATTATTTCTTATGTGAAAAATATTCCCAATTTATGAATGCTTCATTTACAAATGGGTGTTTGGAACTCCACTCATTTGTAACTCGAGGACCAAGTGTATAAACCATATTGGAAGAACTGCTGCCTACTGTCAACTGGGCCATTAAAAAGCATACTGGCAAATATTGTGTATTGGTAACTCTTTCACTTTGGTTGGAGATATTGCTGAAGCCTTGAAAGCATGGTTGGATCTGCCAGTGTCTGAAGAGTTTTTTGCAATCCCCAAGGAAGTCCTAACCCATAGGTTAGGAATCATTGTTCTTGATGCATATGTATTCGACAGAATAGATCACTCCTCCTTTATTTAATTTCTTCCTTCTTATTTTTAATTCTACTTTTACTTATGTATCCTTCATTTTGGGCATTAAAGGGGGGATGTGGATTCACTGAACTATGTTACATGATAGAGGTTTTTCCTAAGTAATACTAATAAAAACATATACTTACTTAGTAATACTTCGTTTCTGTTGTGACTTCAGAATTGTACTCTCTTCCTCCCGCTTCTTCAAAACTTGAAAATTATAGTCAAGCTTTTCACTGTTAAGCAAGCATATTGCTTTAATTTGCTCAACTTCTTGTTGAAGCAACTAAAATTTTTTAAAATAACAAAGTGAATATTATTATTGCATTATACAGATATACATTTGCAAACAACTTATAACATAACTGTTAATAGAGGGGTGGCAGCCCAGAGCCTCAGAAGGAGCCAGAATTTACCAATGTATATTGCCAAAGAGCCACAATAATATTTCATGACATTATATATAATCATTTAATTCAATGTATATTTTATACATTTATAATGCAAGGGAAAGTTGAAAAGTACAGTTCTTTATTTTTTATTGAAAGTACAAGTGGTTTATATCTGGTAGCACAGTTGACAGGTATAGGCACATGTCTTGTATATTTTATGATATAGTTTAAGCACTTGTCATATCAGTTGATCTAAACTTCAAAGCCAAGTCAATAGAATGATGTCTCCTGCTGCTTTAGCCATCACATGAACTCCTATTAAACATCTTCAACCAATGGGAAGCATTGCCATCTAAAATGCTTCTTTAAATATGAAAACAGATAGAAGTCTGAGGGTGTTTGGACTACAGGGAGGGTAAGAGTCTTCCAGTTCCAGGCATGCAAGAGGTCCAGTGTGGTTTTCAACAGCCATTTTGCTTGATATAAGTTCACCATTGCTTATTCAGCGGTTCACAGTTACTCTGATTTTGTCAAGTAGATATATAGTAGATATGCAATCATCACTGTTTAAGAAAACGCGACGGAGTGAATTTGTTCTGATCTCCAATCAACAGAGCCAGGTAAGTCTTTAAAATAGCATATATATATATATATATATATATATTTTATTAAATCTGATGAAATAATTCTACGAAGTGTTATGTGAATGCATTTTGTGAGAATGCTTTTATATTTTCGTAACAGATACCTGCACTGGATAGATCTCCTAGGAAGGAAGGAAAGAAATTTCTCGTTTTTTGTGTGCGAGAAGCATTTTGAGAGGAAATGTTTCTCATTTTTAGGTTTTAAGCCTTGCTTACTTCACCTAGCTGTGCCATCCATTGCCCTGGGCATGAATATGGCACGTGTCAGTTGTTCACAAAATAAAATATAATTTTAGATTGAGTAATTGAAATTTGTTTAAAACTTCTCGCATTTATCAGTAGATTACCTATAGTGAGTTCTTTGGAAGTTAAACTGCAACGTAGATGCCAGGGAATAGAATTGTGCTTGTAATAGAATGAAATAAGTATACCATAGTGATGTCTCATGTTTTAATTTGAAATATTTTGAATTTACAAAAATTTCTTGTTTCTCATTATGCATTTGTTTGTATTCCTAGACGTTAAGATAATTCTTCTGTCTTTGTTTCAAAATGTATTTAGAAATACATATACATTTTTTGATCAAGAAATTTCCATATCAAAAGTTTTCTTGTTATTTGATGAATACATATAGATCTTAAATGGGCTAACTGTAACTGCTGTGATCACGTAAACGTCGGCAAATACAACTGTGCTTAGAATAAATTATAGATCAAGTGGACATTTTCTAGTGCAATGTGATGTGTTTAATTTTACAAATGGTAATGTGATCTTCATATAAACATTGTTTATGGACCGCAAGGGGCCGTAAGCACATTTGCCTTATTTTACATTTATTGCAACATTTGAAGCATGTCCATTGCCTCCTGCATCAATTTCATTAGGTTTAGCAGGTTTAATGTTTGACATTCTTAGATATTCATTTTCGTTCTTTTTACAGGTGCAACAGAAAGAGAATGTGTTCCAGGGCCGAAGAAATCACTTTACAAATAGATTTTTGCTTGATCCACAAATTCATTCTTGACGTGAAAGTTTGATGTTTTTCGTCGTCCACGTGAATTTCCTTTAAATACGTTTCATGCATAAAAGGTAATAACGTTATAAAATTCTGTTACAATAATTAATTATTATATCTTTATTGTATAATATTTATGTACAAATACCTCACTGTTATGTAATTTGATAATGACTTTGTACTCTCGCAATGTGTGATATACGGTAATAAATTTCATTTCTTATATGCAATTCTTTCATTTAAGTCCATTTCTTCTGTCCGTGCAATTTATATTTGCTACAATTATCATATTAAAATGGGAGGGGAAGGGGGTGAGCGACATCCTGTGATGACATCACAGTAGTCGTCGTAAACACGTAGTTCCAAATTATGTTTCATTCTTGAATATGTTTAATAGTTTTTAGCTATTAAAAATTGTCTGTCAAAGCAACTAAAATATTGGATCAATGAGACAACCGAAAAAATAACCAAACAAAGAAGTAAAATGCCATCTATTGTATGTTAAAGAAAAGTAATCTTTTAATGAAAGAATCGTCATCAATGAACAAAAAATTCTCTAGCTGATTTAAACATCTCCAGACAAATAAAAAAAATGGATAAGTTATGTTAAAAGTTCATAAAGTTTAATACAACATCAAAGTAACACATTTAACACAACTCAAGAGGATTTGCAGTGCTTGCAGGACCTGTCATTTATTGTAGATGATATTAGTGGGTGGATAGTCAGCCTCTTTCTCTGAGGAATCTTGTTCTGGTGTTATCTTTTGCTTGAAGGAGGTCATGCCACTTGTAGATGGTTTTGTAGAGCTTTGTGACCTTAGAGACCTTTGAGATGGGATCTTGGATAAAAGCATGGTTATTGCTGGCTGTGAGACTTGCCTCTTTTTTCCTGATGCAGCTCATTGTAGCAGGTAATCACTTCATATATTATATGCCAGACTCGACTGCTCCATTCTTGATTTGGATCATTCTTGGTGTAGATGGCTATTGCTGTCTCGATGTGCTTACTGGCCTCAAACAAAAGCTACAGGGTTAAATCTGGAGTCGGGACTTTTTTTATTAGCATCAGCAGTGTCATCCCCTTATAATGAAGAATGTTTTTCTCCAAGCTGAATTAATTCCTCATCGATTAAGTCTTCACCATGAGACTCCAATAATTCCACAACATCTTTCTCCTCTATTTCCTCAAATCCAGTATTCTTGGCAAAGTCAACGATCTTCTTGTGGATATCAGGAACAAACTCCTGAATACCATTGAAGTCGTACTTGCATTCCTTCCACAGTTTTCCCCAGCAACCATTCATTGTTGTTGGCCTCACTTCATTCCAGGCTTTATTTATGTTTTTGATGGCATTCTTGATGTTGTAGGACCGCAAGAATTCTTGAATTGTTTCCTTTTCCCTCTGTTTTTGAGATGAGCTGGCACATTGTTCGATGCTGGTACAATAACACCTTGATCCATGGACTGTATCAGTGATTTAGTGTTCTTTGGAAGGAATTCCACCCTCACGTTCAGAAATTCAGATGATGAAGGATGACATGGTGCATGCATGACAGAAAAACTTGTTTTTTACATTTGAAATTCCTTCACTTTGCTGATAATGAGGCATATATGTAATAGAGAAGAATAGGTTTCCGCTAAACTCTATAAGATATAGCCACTGATGAACCATTTGGTGAGAAAGTTTTTGGAAAGTTATATTTCTGAGGATCAAATATTGATAGATGAAAATTTATTGCTTTGGGTGGAAGGTGTACATTCCAAAGAATAGATCTTGATTTGGAATGGAATCTTTTAAACTTTATAAAGTGAAAACTGAGTATGTATGGAACATGTTTGTATATACAAAGACAAGGAACTCATAAAAAATGTCGAAGGCATTGATGTAATCTTATAATTTATGAAA
Source organism: Tanypteryx hageni (assembly GCA_028673005.1). Classification (NCBI taxonomy): domain Eukaryota; kingdom Metazoa; phylum Arthropoda; class Insecta; order Odonata; family Petaluridae; genus Tanypteryx; species Tanypteryx hageni. Next base: position 5,484,745 of record CM054115.1, read on the forward strand.
AATGGATAGGAGAGTTATACACAGGCCACATTCTATCGCATATTAAAATTGTTTAAAAACTTATTTACATAAACGTATATATAAGATAAAATTCTGGACTCTTTCAGAAATGAGATGGTTCTATTTACTAAATGAGGATCGTCTCCCAGAGCGACAGAAAGGTTCATAGGTAAATGCATCCTCTCTCTCCCATTACTGAATTGGATTCAGTCCAATAAAATATGTGACACTGTTAGTGCAGTATCACGTCTCACAAAGTGGGGCTTTCTCAGATCGCAATAGGTAACTGCGTCCACCAACAGTGACCTATGCATAGTCGGGTAATGGCAACAACTTCCAGCCATGAAGTCCTGGCGGAGAACTGACATGACTGTACAGTATTTTTTATTGCCCTCAGTTTGTTTGAGAAAACCCCATTCCACTCTTCTTGCCACTGTTGATAAAATAATTGTTTGAGGCGTACTTTGATATCGCCCACTACAACTTTTGTAAAGGTTATCGCATCTCCATTAGCAGCCCTTTTGGCTGCCTTGTCTACTATCTATCTCATTACCTGGAATACCAATGTACCCTGGTACCCAAATAAAAACCACATTCACCCCTAAAGAATCCATAAGAGATGACTGGATCTGCTGCACCAATGGCTAAGTAGGATATAAAGACTCTATTGCATTTAAAGCAGATAAGGAGTCTGTGCATATGGCATATTCACTGCTGGGGTACAAATATGCAAATTGCAGTGCTTTTAATAAGGCATATAATTCTGCTGTGTATATCCCACACAGCGAATGTAATCAGAAATGGTGCAACCATTTTTAAATAGTGAAAGCACACCCCACATGCTCCCCTTGCTTGAAGTCGTCTGTGTAGATAGCAGTGAATGACTGAAACCTTGCATAGAGTCTTTTACATTAACGTTGGTATTCAACAGGTAGAGTGTGAAGCCTATCTAATCTGGCAAGAGAGTATACGATGTTGGGGTGAGCCAACATCCTAGGCAGAAATATACTATTTCCTGTTCTTAGCATTTCAGGTACCTCAAATGATATTTTCCTGAATATAAAACGTGCTCTCATAAGCAATGGCTTTACAGAATGGACACAGGCACCATAAAACTGTACATATTGATGGTCAAAAACTGCTCTGTATGCCGAGTGATCTGGCTTAGAGCTTAAAGCTACAACGTAATGGGTAGCTAGCAGTTTCTGGCGCATGTACAGTGAAGGTTCACTGGATTCACAGAGAATACTTGCTATTTGGCTGGTTCTAAAAGCACCCATAGCCAAACGTATCCGTGTGGTGAACCACATTGATCATCCTGACCACCAATGATCTGGCAGACATATACGACGCTCCCATAGTCCAATTTCGAGCGGACAAGTGTTCAATACAGCCGCAGCAAAACTGTTCGATCAGCATCCCAGGATTTATGACTAAGAACACGTAATAGATTCAGGGAAGACTGGCATATTGCTTTCAACCACTTCAGATGAGGGTGCCATGTTAATCGAAAAGCATTCCTAAAAATGATTGTTTCGACAAATGGCAGCTCAGTTCCAGCTAGTGACAGCATTGGGTCCAGGTGTAGGCTGCAAATGCGACAGAAGTGGATGCATACTGTCTTGTTCACTGAGAATGTAAACCCATTATTTGTGGTCCACTAGTGCAGTCAATTAATCATCAGCTGCAGCTGGTGTTCAACTGCTGCCATGTTACGTTATGAGAGTGTTGCCATAAAAACAACTATTGTTGGACTCGGATTCGGTATAGTCTAATGCATACACGAGTTATTTTTGCCACACAAAAATACGTGATCAATTTAGTTTTCCATTTGAATGTATTTGTTGTATCTTATAATGCTAAATTATGAAATTTGGAAACATAAAGAGTAACTCATCCATGGTGATTTTAAAATTATTTAAGCCAATATAAGTATTAAATAAATATTATGTGGAAAGTTGGCATTATAAGTTCCATTTGGATCATCATGTTTAAATAAATATGAGACTGATGCAGTTGGGACTGTAAGAAGGACTCAAAAAACCTTCCCTAAAAACATAATGGGAAAGAAACTGAAAAGAGGAAAAGTTGTGGCCGGGTTAAGAGGGAAACTAATGGCAATGAAGTGAAAAGATAAAAGGTATGTTTCTATTTGAGCAGTATCCATGATGACAGTATAAAAACAGTGCAAAGCTAAGGAGAGGGAACGAAGAAGAAACCAAAAGCCATAATCGATTATAATGATGCCATGAAGGGAGTAAATCTATCAGACCAGTATATGGTAACATACAGCACAGCAAGAAAGAGAATGAAAAAGTATTATCAAAAGATTTTTCACCATTTATTAGATTTAGTGACTTTTAATTCTTATGTAATACAGTATAAACTGGGGATGGGACATTCGAATCCTCGAATCTTCGCACTTTTTTCATCATTCGAATCTTTCGAATCCTAACCTAAAAAACCGTTCAACAGTTTAACTCAAAACTTTGGAAAGATTAGTTTTCTTGACGTTCAATTGAAGCGTTCATTAAAAGAGAATGCGATTGTTGCAATTTCAGTGGTACCCGGATCACCAATATCACCTCATGGCGACCCAGAGCGAGTTCGAATGCTAGTTTTCTTAAATTAAAATCTCCATTGAAGATTTTTGCTCTTTTAGATTGTCCTAAAAGTGTTCAGTACTTTTATGAACTCTTAAAATAAACAAGTTTTTTATTTTTCTTAATTTTCTGGAGAGAATCTAGTGTTCCATGTTTAGTGTTTATCTATGTTAATTCTTGAAATAATCCTTTCCTCTCTACACTTGCTTTGATTTAAAAAGGTTTTGGAAAAATGTAAAAAATTTGAACTGATACTCAAATATTTTTGTCAAATAATGTTGAGAAAATGAACCTCAAGATTCAAGAGTTTTAATTATGTACTTCATTAACAAAATTTCATTTGTATCTTCTTAATAAACATAGGTGCATTTTTAAAAACTGTATTCTTAAATTTATTTTTCATTAAACGCAGATTTCAAATTTTGCTTTGATTAAAAACTGTTAATTTTAAGTAAAAGTTTTTTCTTTTTTCTTCTTATTATTATTCGTATATGAAGGATTCGAGAGATTCGAGATTCGTGAGATTCGAGAACCTTTTAGGATTCGGATTCGTGAAAATTTGGGATTCATCCCACCTCTAGTATAAACTGTATTATATGGATTCCACTTATCCAGAAATCCAGTTAACTGGCTATTTTCAAAACTAACGCATTTTTCCAAAATTTGTAAGGAGAAAGAAATTTAAATTTGGCGCCTCATAATTACCCAGCTAACCATCATGTGTTAAACATGCTCTGAGCTTTTGTTTTTTCATTGCCTTGTTTGTCTGTTTGTTTACTAGTGTTAAATATCTCCTTTCCTATTTTGCCCAATAAAATTGTCTAAATATCAAAAGTCCAGGTGCTTTAATGGAATCAAGGTTTTCCCTGTGCACTATAAGGCCAATAATAGAGCATGGATTACGTCTTCAATATTAATTGAGTGGCTCAAAAAGATTATTTATATTGGTAAGTACCTGATTACTGTAGCAGTTTTATTATTGTACAGTACAGGTATAGTTTATAGAAGTGCTCAAAATAGAAAATATTATGAAACGGAACACTTGTTCTGGTAGCAAAACCAAAAGCAGTAGTTGTGAAATAAATGATAGACCATTTACGGTTGAGCTAAATTTGGATTTATTTCTGATGAAGTCAAGTGAAAATAAAAATTTATATTATTTCTACTAAATGAAATTAACATAAGTTATTCTGATATTCCAAGCTTGCTAGATAAAAGATTCTATACTGTATATATAAAACAAGGAGGTAGTTTTATGCATCTACAGTTTAGACTAATTTAATTCAGAAGTTGTTTCATAAATATACAACCTCAACATCCTCCAAGAGGTCATCAGAATAAGACAAAAAATCAAATACACAAACATCAGGGAGAATAAGTGGCAGGCATTTTCCTGAAATGACTCCTGCTACAGAAAAAAGAAAACATGAGGTCAAAGGATGTGTTGTCTGTGCAGCCCACAAGTAGCGGAAGGAAACAATATACTTCTGCAAAGAGTGTGATGTTCCCCTTTATGCGGTATACTACTCCCTCGTTATCCGCGATCGGACTATCTGCAAGTTAGTTTTTTGTCCCATTACCCAGTATCTGTGAGCAAGTCCTCGCATACCCACGAATCTCTCTAACATGTTATTTTACGTAACCTTTTTAAAGACCGAGGTTTTTTTATAAATACCGTAAATACCCATGTATAATGCACACTTTTTTCGAAATATTTGGGTTAAAAATTAGGATGCGTGTTATACAAGGGTACATAATAATAATAATATAATAATAATAATAGTTTATTGGTCCAAAGATCAAAGTACATTGATGTAGGACAAGTCAGGACAGTACATAGTAAAATTACAATTGGTATATTATTACGCAGGTAATGGGTCCATCAAATAGTCACTGAGGCTATAATATAGTTTATTTTGCAGGAAAATCCTTAACTTATGCTTGAAAGCTGAAATTTCTCTCGTGATTTTCAGTTCACGAGGGAGGTGATTGTATAAATGCAATCCCATCACTTTAGGGCCAAGAGCAGTTGCTCAAGTACGAACATAGGGAACATGTAAATCACTATGCTGCCTAGTATAGCTGTGAATAATCGAATTTTTCTCATATTCATTTAAATTCATCCTAGTATGTATCAGAACTATCATAATGTATATGCATGGTACTGGTAAAATATTTAATTTTTTTAAAATAGGTCGGCATGGAGCATCATAAGATGCACAGGCAATCAGCCTAGAAACTCTTTTTTGCATCCTAAATATGGAGATAGCATGCGGGGAGGAGCCCCAAAAAAGTATACTATATACTATATGTGAGTAAAACTCGCCATAATATAGAGTTAAAAGAACATCATCAGACACAGTGGATCTAATAGACCTTATAAGGAAACAGATAGAACTAAGCTTACTAGCTAGATTACGAATATGGGCTTCCCACGAAATATGAGAATCAATACAGACTCCCAAGAAATTTGTTCTTTCCACCTGAGGAATAGCTTTCTCATTAATATCAACAGAAAGAATTTTATGAGGTTTATTTGCATACGAGAAATATATCAGCTGTGATTTGTCGACACTGAGGGTTAGAAAATTATTTTGACACCAATTATTTAAAAGCTGAGCAACCAACTTACTATTATTTAACAAACCATCAAAACAAGATAAGGAAAGAATAAAATTTGTATCATCAGCATAAAGTATGGGGTTAATACTGTTAGCAAGAGGGATACAGTTTGGGGTCATTAACATATAACAAAAAAAATACAGGGCCTAACACAGAACCCTGAGGAACACCATGAGTTACAACCATTCCTGGAGAGGTATATTTTTTACCATTATTTGAGATTACCACATGCTGACATCTATTGCATAAGTAGGACTCAATCCACTTATTGGATAAACCTCGTATGCCAAACCTATGCAGCTTTTTCAATAGGAGCTGATGATCCACTCTATCAAATGCTTTCCAGAAGTCGAAAAGCATTCCCATTCCTTCCATCTTGTTATCAAGTGCAGTCAGTATATGATCGATTATTTGGTAGATAGCAGTAAAAGTAGATCTGTTTTGCCTAAAACCATGCTGAAATATAGACAGAATTCTAGATGATTCTAAGTAGGAGAGTAACCTTCTGTAAAAAACCTTTTCAAATATTTTTCCAAATTGATTGATAATGGATATAGGTCGATAGGAATTGAAATCATGCATACTACCTTTTTTCTTAAATAGAGGAATAACCTTAGATGCCTTAAGCGGTTCTGGAAAGATACCTTGTTGCAAAGATTCATTAATTAGAAACAAAAGAGGAAACTTAACAAAGTTAAATGAAAGACGAATAATAAAGTTAGGTATTTCATCAATACCAGAACTAAACTTGGAGCCTAAATTCTGAACAATGTTTTTGAGTTCCGTTTCATAACAGGGAGAGAGAAAGAAAGATTTTGAGGAGTTGGGAATATTTAGTTAATCAGCAGAATCTATGGGAGTAGTGGGTACTGGTAAATGGGTAAAATGATTGTTAAAACTGGATGCTAAAAGTGATAAATCAGTAATAAATTCACCCGAGTGATCCATCAGTTTCAGTGGTGAATTGGAGTATCTATGATTTTTTGAGCTATTTATAATTTTCCAGGTTTCCTTAGTTTTGTTATCAGCATTTAGAATTCTTCTATTATTATGAGTACATTTAGCAGCTTTGATAAAGTTACAATATTGTCTCTTCATGGATTTATATTGAGTTAGTGCTGCAGTATCATTGCTTAACTTACAATAGAGGGAGAAGTCCTTCAAATATGTAGAGAGTTGACGAATTTCATTATTAATCCAGTTATTTTTGGTATGACTTGGAATTACTCTTCAATTGGTAAAGGGGAAAGAAACATTAAAGTAGAATAAAAATTTTTCATAAAAAAGACTGAAACTATCATTAAAGTTGTTTATATTATAAACATCACACCAATTCTCAGCTTCAAGTAAATTTAAAAAACGTACAATATTAAGTTCAGAGAAGGAGCGACTGTGGCGAAAAACAGCTGATGGAGATTTCATAATGGAAAAATTAGAAATGACAGGGAAGTGATCAGAAAAATCAGACTTTATCACACGAGAATTCACAAAAGTAGAGTCATAGTTAGAAATTATACTATCCGATAGAGTCGAAGAATGATTAGTGATATGAGTGGGATCATAATTAAAAGTCGTTAAATTAAAAGAACCTAGAAGCTGAAGAAAATCACTTCTGTCATTGCTATCTGTTAACAAATCAATATTAAAATCACCTGTAATAATTATAAATTGGTTATTACCACAATTAAATATTAGATCTAAGAGAATACCCAGTTTCTGCAGGAATGTCTGAAAACTACCGAGGGGTGACCGATACAAAGAAAGTATAATAAAAGAATACCTATCTATAACCAAGTTAATAAATACACATTCAAATACACGCTCTTCAATCAGATGCTTGTAAGATAAATTTATGGCATCAGCAACAAGATGCAAATATCAAGAAACCACCACATTTAAAATTAGCTCTACAGAATGCATCAACAACATTATAACCGGAGACATTGAAACAATTTAACTCCTCATTTGTGAGCCAAGGCTCATACATACAGATCATATCAGGTTTCTCAGAGTCAATTAATATATCAAATTCAAGAAGCTTTTTTCTAATGCACTGAGCATTAACATGTAACACAGTAAAAGCCTTTTGGTGCAAGTTATTATTGCATATAGCAGGATCGTCAAGTTCAATTTGTTGCCCATTCAGTGTCCCTTGGGCTTTGCCAGTCCGTTTTTTGACCTAGTAATAATTTTGTTATCTGCACTGCACTCGCTTGTAGCAGCCCCAAGACTTGTGAGAGAACTATCATTTACAGCGTCAATAACAGGAGTTGACGCATCAGCTGGAGCAGAAGCAACAGCAGAAGAGACACTATTTTCCATTTTACCATGCTTAAAATTACAAAAATTTAATCGCCTGACGCAAACACCACTAGGCCAGGTATCACTTTTATTAAGAACTTCCAGAAGACTATAGTCTGCACCGATTTTAAAAGTCGAACTATTAATGCCAGTCGACAACTTAACACAAGAGAAATTGCGATCAGCAAATTTACCTTTTAGGTACGAAAGAATGGAGTCGCAGGTAACAGAGTTACTCACACGGCTCAAATGAAGCCAAGCATGTTTTGGCATACCAACAAAGTCAGAAGACTCCGTGCTGCAGTCATGAACAAATGCATTCATAGCAACAATTCGTCGTTTCTTCCAAATCACAGTTACAAAACCATCATCACCTGAAGGAGGAAGATCACTTGCGGAGCTAGATAGGTTAGCAGAATTGGGTTTATAAGATTCGTTCTCAGGATGCTTAGGTTTCTTTATCACTTCTGCGAAGGACATCTGATTACACACAGGTATTTTCACAACATTTGGGGATATTGTGGGCACCGGTGTGGTAGAATTGACTGAGGTGTCGGCCAATAAATTACGAGATACATCTTGTCTACTTTCCAAAACAGATAATCTGGCTAAAACTTCATTCAGGCTACGCAAAATAAATGACGCCGATGCGTCCAAGTTGCCGCCATTGCAAGAAGCTTTCACTTGCTGTCCACGACAGGTAACACACTTCCAAATAATTGCATCGTTACTCTTCACGACCTTAAATTCGGTATCAGAGAGGCCAGTACACTTTAGATGAAAAACAAAATTGCAATTACCGCCACATTGTAAATAATCTTGCGAGAAAATCAATTCGTCGCAGAGGTGACAATGAGAACGACTAGTCATGTCAGTCATCTTGAAAAACATGTGATGTGTAATTTTCCTATATTCATTTGACCCCATATTTCCACAATTTCGGCACAGTAATTACTACCCGGGTATCCTCATAATTTTATTGGTGATTTCTACGAAAAGTAAGATAGATAATAGTTAAAATTTATTAATTAGTTCTACAAACATTCATTAATTAGATATGAAAAGTTGGAACAATTTTTGAAACGAGAAAAAAGTCTGCTATGACCGGGAATTGAACCCGGGTCTTCCACTTGACGGGCGGATATTCTACCTCTGAACTATCGTAGCAGAACATTTTCTCTCGTTTCAGAACACGATTGTTTTCCTTTGGTGGGACGGGAACTAGCCAAGCTAGTATCAAACTGCCCCAACAGATGTCCTCTAAGAGAATCATCGAACTTTCACAGCTTATGCCTGTCTGCATAGGATCTTCGGATCATATCATTCCATCAATTTCAGATATGAAAAGAATGAATTCAGTATTTATTCATTTTAAAAGCCAAGAAATACTTCGTCACTGGACCATTCTTCTTCGATGTTGTTATCGGAATCGGCATCTTATGCATGATGCCACCATACACCGGCGCCTGGCCTGGTGGTGAGGTACTGGTACTACTTACAATTAGAAACAATCGCAGCTGGGAGTTGATGCTTCTTGTAGAACTAAATAAAGTTATCATTCCCTACCTTTCTCTCAGCATTCATACGTGATTTATTCTTGATTCTTAGAGTCTGTAGTTAATTATGCTTATTTGATATCATGTTTACGTGCTCCAGTGTGTTCCAATAAGGGTAAAACTGAAGGTTGGGTGAACCCGTCTACCTCAGGCATGACAAAAACATATGTAAAAAATAGGATTATCGTCATTCCTTCATTTTATTAGCACAAACAATGTCATATGCCATACTATGAAATTAATATAATTCGATTTATTGTGTAAATCGTAATATCACCTTGTAAGTAAACATAGAATATGTAATGATTGAGTTAGCTGACGTTCTTTTGGAACGTTATTTGAAAATTTCATTTCACACTTTCATTATGTTACCAATACATAATACCAACAATTCGATCATTGCCTTAGAACACGTTACACCATCTACTTTATTCTGGAACGGTAATGCTAAAAAAAATCTGTGCACACTATACGTGGGTATATAGAAAAATAATAGATTACGAGGCTGAAAATCCCCCTGCGCGTTATACGAGGGTGCGAACTATACGCGGGTATTTACGGTACTTAGTTTAGTAGCAATTTATAAGTAAAAACATATCATTTAAGACTATTTATTGTTCACGTAGAAATGATGAAATATGAATTGTAAATATAATTTTCACTTTTATTATTAAAATCATTATTATTAAATATAGTTTTCCATTTTCTTTTGATTGGCGGTTCGCCTTCACTATCGTCATTTCAAAAATTAAAAAGACTAGAATCGCTTTTGGTAGTATAAAAGCTACAACACAATTCTTATAAATGTTCGAAACAGTATTCACTTCCACTGTAAGAGTTTAATTTTTATAAATTCAAGAATTTCGTTATATTTACAGGTTGACTTCTTTCGAATGTGCAATGCTATTTACCATACCGTGATTTCTCAAAAAATATGTTTTAGGAAACAGTTAACAATTGATAGCTGAATCTCTCATACAAGCGAAATCAGTATATAAATCCAGTGTCTGAGTCATATTCTTTTACAATATATAATATAGTATTTAATAATTGAGTTCTCCTTTTGGACTACGAACATAAGTAACCTTTTGTAGTCCTCAATAGAAAGGTAAAAATAACGCAGATATACAAGGCAACTATTTCTTTCATCCCAATATGCGATAGTAATTTACTCAATGTGATATGATTTCTTTTATAAAAAATGGAGAAATTCTTGGTGAATACAATACTTTTTATCAAAAGAAATATTATCATTCCCAGATGGCAAAAGACTGTTATATAAAGATGTAGAGTTAATTTGAATTGCATTTATAAAAAGAGAGAGAAAAGTATAAACTAAAATATAAATGCTGTTTATAATGGGAAGTGAGGAAACATTTTATACAATTCCAAACTGAGTGAATACGGCTCTCTAAATGTCCTTTATGAGGGTTATACATTGCAACAAATATAAACTGGTTTATTTAATTAAGCTTTGTTACATTGAGTTGACAATTCCAGTACATAAATAATAATTGTCTTCTACTCAATTACCCATTTCTACAATTGAATGCTTATTGTCATGAATATCCTTTTTTAAATGTATCTTAATAGGAAATATCCAGTCTTTATGCAGTAAGTGACGCATTCGACATGCTGTACTTTACTCGCAACGTGTTGTAACACTGCTAGCGTACTAACACAAGTTGAATATTTCTAAATTTTTATTGTAACTTTTGTGCTAGTCCAAATTCAAGCATTATTACGTTCGGCACTCGTTGATGGCAATGCTGGAAGATGTTCATGGACACAATCAACCAACAGTTCGGGAGTTTTGGCATAGATATAGCATCATGGATGCCATCCAAAATATCAAGGGGGCATGGGATGATGTGAAGGAAATGACAATGAATGCAGCTTGGAAAAAACTGTGGCCTGAATGTATTCGTGACTTTACAGGTATTCTTACGTGCGGAAAAGATTCACCTTCCTTAGTGGATGAAATTATAGACCTTGGTAGAAGCATTGAAGGGGAGGTATTTCAAGACATGCAGGAAAGTGATGTAGCAGAAGTAGTGGAGGCCCATAATGCAGAGTTGACTGTGGAGGAGTTGTGTTCTAGAAACCAGTTGATGGAAGAAGAAAAAGAAGATATTGATGAAAAACCTGTAAAAACAATGAATTTGAAGAAGCTTTCTAATCTTTTCAAACTTGTAGATCAAGCAGTTCAAGAAGCAATGGATATGGACCCTAACTGTGAAAGGAGCTTAAAATTTAAAATGGGGTTTGAATCACTGCCTGCTCCATACAAAGGGATCTACTGAGAGAAGGAGCATTCTGCAAGGCAGCCTACAATATTAGAGGTTTTTAAACACCATAGTACATCAACGGCAGTACATCCTATGGACTCTGAAACAAGCGAGCCTATTAATCTTCACAAAATATTCGACTCTGATTAATGTTAAATGTTAACATTAATTTAATCTAGTTTTTTCATATTTTCCTATAGTTGTTATTAATATATTTTTTAAATCACTAAATCATTTATTTAAGTATGCAAATTGTAATGCTTTGCAGTGCTTCCTCTGAATGCAATTGCAAATAACAGAGAGAAGTCAGCAAGTGGAGAGAGGACGAGTGAAAACCTAGGGCAGTCGGGTTTAAGGAATTCAAATGGGAAGTTGTAATTTATAATAGGGAAAAGCTAGAAACTTAATTAGTGAGAGACTCAAAGAAAAAAGAAGCCCATACATGGTGTCATGCTATTTCAGAACTGTGATTTTGTGATGTTTGATTGTGTTGTAATGGCCTCACTTCTGTGAGAGAGAAGTGGAATGTTCACACCTTGTGCTGGTCTTGCTCATGTGCCAAATTTAATGTTTCTGACTTATATGTGCTAATCATCTCTTTTCCACTAAATTTTGTATAAACCCTGGACTTATACCGTGAAACATTATATTTTGGATATTTAAAAAATTTATCGAGGTCTAAATTTGACTTTTTATCAGTTTTACTTTTATGTGTGCATAATAATTTTGTTTACTTTCTCTGTTTATGATTGATTTTTTTATTCTTATTCATTTTAAATTTTGGTGAAATTGATGCAGTGCCTTATTTTGAAATAATATTGTTATTTATTCCTAATTATTCTTCTTTAATTACTGTATGAGGAACCCCAACCTTACTTGAGACAAACCGGAACGAATGTAATTAATGAAATATTCTTCAAATTCATACAGGTAGGTGATATTATCTAGTCTATATCATACAGTAAAGAAAATTCCATCTTTCTTTCTGTGTGCTTGCAAAGTTATAACACATATGGCGCAGCACATTTATCATTTACATTTTAAAATCATTTAAAATTGCGATATGAATATGGGACTTGCAGAAAATGACTTTTAAAAGAATGGATATTTATTTTCCTGCCATTGATTTTCGAATTTGCATCGAATGGTTCAACAATTTCGTTATTAACACTAAAATTTGACTAAATTAAAGAAAAAAAATGTCGTGAAAGGTGACGTAATTGTTGCTGATCCAGCAAAATTACGTCCATATCAAAAAGCAATGACATAAACTTTAATATTGTGTTTGACATCAAATGTTAAAACTTATAATGTAAACATAAGGCCCAGTATCCGGGAATTCGGTATCCGTGACGTTTTTGCAGAACGCATCCCTCGCGGATATCGGGGGATTAGTGTACCATGCTTTGAAGTGTATCACACTCAGGCAGATTATTGATAAAAAGGTGATAAATGTATAAATACATAGTAGAATTTTTTGCTAAAAGTTAGGTATGGACAAAAACAATGAATCATTGAGAAAACTTGGAGAAACGAAGATTGGAAATAAAAGTATTTTACATTTTTTTATAACAAACATAATTTAACAAAATAATAGTTGCGCAGATTTTTATATTCATCTATTTGCAAAATGCATGTTTTTTATAATTAATACTTACGTATATATTTGCGTGTAAATTTTTATAAAAATTTTGTCTTTATAATAAGATAACTCATTACTGGTTAAAAAATCTCAAAATATATGAAAAAAATTTATGATTTTGCCAAAACAACTTTTCCGTTGGGCATAAATAAGCATTAGGATTAATAAAATCAACTTTTTAAATTCTGTTAAAGAACAGACTGGCTCCTTACCGGCTGAAAGTTAATGAAAAGTTTGCAACCAGTTAAGGGGTTAAGTTGATAACGAAAAAAAATCTCGAAAAAAGTCCCGAGTTCGATTCCAAGGTAGACATTTCCATTTTCCATAAAATAACACCTAAAGATCGACTTTTCAATATGCAGGCTTTTATTCTTTTGAAAATTAAAATTAGAAAAAACAGACCTGCCATCATCCATTCCGAACTATTTCAAAAGAAAAATTGAAAAAGCTTCCTATTCTATTCATCTTTTTCCACCTATAGCTCAAAATTGCTCATATTAAATGCATAAATCACATATTTTGGGGAAATGTAGCCATTTTAATAACTGCCTTGACAACAATCTACCATAATTTCGCAGCATATAAGACGCACCCCAGTTTTTTAGAAGATTTTTCAGAAAAAAGTATTTTGGTTCAACAAGGCATTTACGAAGAGCCACGTGTAACATTTCCAGCCGTGATTAAGTCCATATCCGCCAACATAAACAGAAAATATTCCAGCATGATAACAGTTAAATATAACGTTTTAGATAAACTTTATTCGCAAAATAAATAGGGATGATCTAAAACATAAATAATTGCTTCGAGACTTGTATAGCTAAATGTGCCCTGCGTGAACTCGGCAGTCATATTAATTAAAGTTGTTGGATTGCGCCGCACGTATAGATATTCTTTACTGATAGTACTTACACTTAAGTTCAAGATGATATTTTAATATAATAGGATAAATAATAAATGGAATGCACATGTAATAATGATACGTACGCTCAACTAGTCATTTTTCTTCTGCAACTCTTTTTGCCTCGTACATAACGATTTTGATCGATACAGCAATACCAAACTTCCTCTGTTCTACTATCCATCACTTCCTCCTTTAGTTATGGCCATTTAAGGCCAAACTTATGAAGACTATGTTTCTCTTATCCCACCATCTTCAGTTTTTCATCATTTTCACCATTCACAAATCATTTTTTTCTGTGGGAGGTGGACCAAAATGACATGCTGCTACTTGGTTTCTGTGCGATTTTTGCATATTGAATCGCCTTTTGTAACAATCACCCTTTTGACTTTTGTAGCAATTGTGATCTCAGTACATGTAATGTTATTTATCATAGATATGTATAAAATATTTATGGCATCTACATGAATCTTACTGTTCCATGGCATTAATCATGCTATTCAACAGGCTTATTAGGAACTAAAACATTGCAAATGCGCCGAAATTGTAATCACTGTGAGCGGACATGTAGGTATTACGGTATATATTAACAAATTTTTCACTATTAATTATTAATGATATATATTTTATTGTTTTTGTGACAAATGACTACCAATTATTCCATTTTGAGGATGAGTGTTCTTGTTAGTGTCAGTATTGAGAGCAGTAATAATCTAACCTTCGCCGTATAAGACAGGCTGATTTTGAGGGTAATTTTTTTGGAAAAAAGTTCTTATATGTCATGAAATATGGTAATTGTCAAAACTTGATCTCATATTGTTGTCCCGAGGCTAAATGCCTTCCCCTCCCCTACCTTAAAATTTTTTATCTTGGCAAGCAACTGTTACAAAAATAAAATCAATATAAATTGTGATAGTTAAAATAATCTATTATCAGTTAAAAATTTAAATTGTTTTTTAATAATTTGAACCCGTCATTTTTGAGGGGCAATATATAGACTAGTTTTCCTATACTCACCTGGATATCACTTTCAAGGCCTATCTTTGCCAGACGATACTTTTCAGTGAACTCAACATGAATATCATACACTTCCTTCTGTTGCTGAGAAACTCTTTCAAACCTTTCCTTCATTTGCTCACTCACAGTTTCTTCTTGTTCTTTATAAAGTGTCATCCACTGCAGATTACCTTCCTGCACAAGTTCTTCATATTCTCTGTGGATTGCCATCTATAAATTAGTTAAATTATTATTTTAGACATTTCCGGGTTTGAGATGTTCAACCTGTGTGTGTGTGTGTGCATGAATGTATATATTTTTATTTATCTATTTATTTATATATACAGTAGAGGACAGTTTCTCTGGGAAGCTCAGTTCCTCGAGGTTGCCAGATTCTGTTCTTTTCAGGTTTTGGGTCATTAGGACTAGAATATACAGGTTCATCATAAGTGCATACATTATTGTGTACATTAAATGTACTGGCAGTGATCTCTGCATATCATAATTAGTATGAAAAGTTAGATTACTGTTTATATCAGTTTATAGAAGGCTAAATGCGACTGTAGATACAATGATACACCATACATGGAGCTCTAATTGGGTGAGTTAAGCAAGATTTGGATCAAATGATCACTTATTTTTGTTGTATCCTTCAAATTAAGAATGAGTAATGTTTGTGAAACACTTATATTCCTCTTTGTTGT
The DNA here is from genome assembly GCA_028673005.1 of Tanypteryx hageni. Lineage (NCBI taxonomy): Eukaryota > Metazoa > Arthropoda > Insecta > Odonata > Petaluridae > Tanypteryx > Tanypteryx hageni. Next base: position 5,500,355 of record CM054115.1, read on the forward strand.
TTATATCTTGATTTTCTTATTTGAAATATAAAATATACACTGCTACCTTTCATGTTTTGTTTGCCATGCTCCATGAGTAGGTTAAATCAATATAAAATTGTCGAGCTACTCTTACAATTAAAACCAAATTCAAGAAAACGAACCCTCTTAAAATAAAAACTGAAAAAAATAAGAACTTTTTTCAGATAATTTTGACAGCCATAAAATGATTATGAAAAAGCCATGTATACTACATTTCAGCTGTTCTCGGTAGAATTTGTCAACAGTATATTCCAGAAAATTTGAAAGTGATTTTGATTTTTAAAAACTTATTTTTTGCACTGGTATGCTCAGGGCCATGCCAAGGGTGAGGTGAACGAGGCTCTTACCTCAGGATAAAAGCTGAAAGGGATGCCAAAGGAAAGATAAAATAATTGCCAATGTATTTGATTTTATATTTTGATTATTCCAATCCGTTTATCATCTTGCTTTTGCAAGGCAAAAATCTTTGTCGCACCACTGTACAGATACCGAGCTCTGCACACCAGCGCTATCTGGGGCGTAGCGCCAGAGGAAGAAATTAACTCAAATGACCAAAGAGAAAATGAGGAAGAGTTGGAAGTGCCACCTTTCAAAGAAATTTCAGGATATGTACAACAAACAGATGAAGAAGCCGACACAAACCAATTTGATGTTAATGCTGACCCACCTGACCAGAATGAGAATGATGTACAGTTGAAGATTCCATATTTTGAAGAAATAATTCCAGAAAATTTACAATGGGCCGATGAAGAAGCCAACATAATGAAGATTGAGTATAATGACCCACCATCGTGGCCAGTAATATCAGACAAGATTAGATGTGTTTTGGTAGAGCATGGACCTGATCAAGGAAAGGATGCAGATTTTCGAGAATCAGTAAGTAATGGCCGTAAATTTTCGAAAGAGTGGTTCTTTAAAAAATGTTCCAATGGTGAAACTGTATCACGTAATTGGTTGATGTATTCAAAATCCTGTAAAGCAATATTTTGTTTGGCAAAAGCATAAGCACATCAGAATCGAACATCAGTAATTCCAAAAAAAGTTTTAAGGATTGGAAGAACCTTAACAGAATTGTTGATCATGAAAATGCAACAAATCATCGAAATGCTTTTTTTAGAATGGAAATGTTTCGAAAAAAATTGAAAGCTGGCGGACTCATTGACGATGTTTTGCAAAACAGTACAACAACTGAAACAGAAAAATGGCGAAGCATTTTGAGAGTCATTTTAGATGCTATAATGTTTTGTGCCAAGAGGTTAGAGGTTTAAATGAACAAATTGGGAGTGATAATGCAGGGATATTTTTAAATTTAACTGAACTCATAAGTCATTATAATCATAATCTAAAGCAACATATTTCTTGTCACAAAGCACATTGTGTTAATTATTTGTCCAACAGAGTACAAAATGAGTTTATTTCACTCTTGGGTAAACATGTTCATACTGAAATCATTTCTCGAATTAAACAGGCAAAATATTATTCTATTCTTTTTGGTTGTACGCCAGACATGTCCCATCATGAACAAATGTGTCAAATAATAAGGTATGTGCATATTGATGATAATCACAACATATCAATAGAGGAAAGTTTCATTGGTTTTATTAAAACAAAAGAAAAAACAGGAAGCGGTTTAGCCACAGAAATTTTAAATAAATTAAAAGATGACTGAATCGATATTAACAACGCCTGTGGCCAGGGATATGACAGTGGAGCAAACATGTCCGGCAAATACAAGGGAGTGCAAGCAATTATTACTGAAAGAAATAATTTTGCAATTTATGTTCCCTGCTCGGCTCATAACCTTAATTTGGCAAGCATGCATGCCTCATGCATTACCCCGATAATGACGACTTTTTATGGAACTGTACAGGCCCTGTATAAATTTTTCTCCAGCTCAACCAGAAAGTGGGATAAATTAATGTCAGTTTTAAAAATAACTCTTAAGGGTCACACCGATACGCGTTGGACATCTAGAATAGCAGCAATCAAAGCTCCATTTTCTCAGATTGAAGAATTAGACCAAGTTCTAAAAGAGATGGCAGAAGAAACTTCTTCAGAACTTGATCGACAAGAAATTAATAACATTCTCACTAAAATTGATTATAATTTTTTATGTACTTTATCTATTTGAGATACAATTTTAACTCAAGCAGATTAAAGACATTCAGTCAAAAAATATAACTGTAACTAAAGCTTCCCAATTGTTGAAAGGACTGCTGTTATGTGTAAAAGAAATGAGAGAATGTGAATTTGACTACATTTTTGAAGGATGTGCCGATATGGCTAAACGCATAAATATAACAACAGAATTAAAAAACAAAGAAAAAGAGGAGCGGAAATGTTACAACTTTACAAAGCCCGCGATGAGAGAATTGATTTCTCCGCTAAAAAGGCATATCAAATAGAAATAAATGACGCTTTAGATACACTCATATGTCAGCTAACCTGGAAGTACGAAAACTTGAACGATATAGCCACAGGCCTCAATTTTCTCTCTGGTGAAAAAATTGAATCTATGACTGTCGTCGAATTACAAAAAGCAGCTGCCGATCTCGCATTAAAGTACGACAAAGATTTAAATGCTGTAGAAATTTCGTCGGAAGCTGAAATTGATTAAAAACTATTTACGGTCAACATTAAGCCAAGAAAGATTATCTGATATGGCCATTTTATCAACTGAGAGGACCATATGTAATCAAATAAATTTCGACAAAATTACTGACGACTTTTCGTCACTCTAAGCTCACAAAATAAAATTGTAATCTGTATATATAAAAGCTGTGTGTCTGTCTGTAATATATTATTGTAATTGTAAAATATACAATACTATACTATAAATAAATCTGTTATATATTTATAATCACTTTAAACAGTTTTTATTTTATTTTTTGTCATCCTTTTATTTTCATTAAAACGTGTACCAGAAATGTATTTTAAATAAGTCATATTTTTTAAATTAATTTAAAAAAATATTTTAGAGGGTGCAATTTTTCATTCTTGCCTCAGGTACTAAAATGGCTCGGCACGGCCCTGGGTATGTTAGTTTAGGCCACTTGATCCTCAATGTGAAGCATGCTTTAAATGGTAATGAATGGTTTGCTACATAGTCAGCTAACAGAAGGGGGCATTAATGAGTGACACTGTTCCAATGACCATTAATGCAGATGTTGAGGGGTTTGTTGGTGAACCACATACAGATGAGAAGCTAAATTACATTTACATTACAATTACATTTTTTGAGGTGCAGATTGGGATGAGATAAGGTAGGTTACTTGGCTTACAGGGTTTTGAAAGAGAGAGAGGTTTGGATTATGGAACAAGGAAGTGCCATGGTCTTTCATAAGGTGGAACCCCGTGGAGAGTGGTGGTGGATTTATAGGGAATTTCTTGCATCACAACAAGCCCCCAAGGTTCTTGGTTCAGCCAAAAGATATCATGGGAGGCTTGGGGAAGATTATAAGGGTGGTGGGTGATGGTAATCCACCTCTGCGAGGGATCTGCCCTCACCTTGGGAGAATGCAGAAACTCCAGATTTCTCTCCCCGGCATCACAGAGAAAAACAACGAGGAGCGGTCAAGACCATACCCTCCGTACAGGCGCACCTGAACAGCATTTTTGGGGACTACGGAATGAGAGAGTGCAGATAAGAGAGAGCGAGTTGAACAAGGGCAGCGGTGACGAGATGAGAGGCATCCTGTGACTATTCATTCCAGCCAGCTTCTGATCATTATTTGTATAATTTACATTCCTCTAAATGGTTGCCCTATTTTGTATTATTCTTGTTATATCAATATATTTCTTAATATTCTGCTCAATATGTTATTATTAGCTCATCTTACTATTTCTAAGCAAGCACCAGTTTGCCTAAAAGGATTGATTTGTTTCTATAGTTTTGTGAGGTATCTTTGAGAATTATGGGAGAGGAGCAAAATGAGACAAATCGTTTCATATAAATATGCATTTTAAAATTAGTTTAAATTAAGATAAGAACTCTCAGAACATGAAGTTCTATAGCTGAAAGAATGATGTTTATATTTTTAAAAACAGAATTCAAATCCATGCTGAATGAGAGCAAATAATTTTTTTCATTAAAAAAGGACTATTTCACAGTTTATAAAAATGGAAAATATCAACTGCCAAGGCAATGAGTCTACTGCCTTTAAATGGGAAACAAACATACCATATAACACTGAAAGGAAGATGACTTTGAATTTAAATGACCACAATAAATAAACAGCACAGTATACATTGTACAGACTTTCTCACATACGTATATACGTTTGGTCTCACTACACTCTTTGCCCCGAAATTAACTCTGTGTGCATGATAATTCACTGCCAATGATTTTAATAATGTATAGCAACAGAATCAAAGCGACTGACACCATCAACCTCTCATATCTATCAACTCTTACTAATAAGTATGTGGCATTAAAATAAAAGTACAGAATTTTAGACTAGGGAATCTCCAGGTTCCCCCTCCCTTTGATGCATGCACTGAGCATCTTATACAGAAATAATGCCACTGGACGATATATAATAATATTTTTGGGACATATGGCTTAGTTAGTATTATTTGTGACATCAGACTGTATGATTGAATGGATTTTAATCAAAATCCTTATAGCCATTTTTGGGTATATCGAATTTTGTTTCAAAATATCCAAGAATAAAGTACCCTAATTGTTGCACAATATTGTTCATCACATTATATTTCCTCCCGGCAGCACAATTGTTAGTTTCTTCTGCTCAGCATAATTCAGTAAATATTGAAAGTGATAAGTGAGGTATATGTAGCTTTTGAGTGCAATGAGCATGTATTATGTGATTTGCCAGAAGCATTTAATACTGTGTGCCATAGAAAACTTATTCTTAAATTGTGTGTGTGTATTTTTGGCTAATCAACCTCTTGGATTATTATAGCCATAACTCCTTCCACACTGACCACAATCACAAGGGAGGAGGGAAACCTGGTGCTGGCATTAGCCTACTCTTAACAAAGAACAACAGGGGGCCAATGGCTTAACATCCCTTCCAAGGATGGAATGCTAAATTTGCGCGATCTCCTCAAACCACACAAACAGGGGGTCGGGCAACCTTAGAAAAATCCTACTTGTGCAGGATTCATGCCTGCTGCCTTTTCAAGCAGCAGGCAAGTAGCAGCCAGCAACCTAACCACTACACCACCGGCACCCCCATTCTTAAATTGTATGACTATGCTGTCAGAGGAAACCCTCTGAAACTTTTAGATTCCTATCTACAGAATAGGTCCCAAGTTATTGTAATTAATAAAAAACATTCATGGAAAGAAAAAATTAAACATGGCATTCCTCAGGGGTCTGTATTAGGGCCTTTTCTCTTCTAAGTGTATGTTAATGACTGTGGAAAATATGGAAACTGTACAAAGAAATAAAAATTTAAATTCTTAGATAGTCTAATGAGAGATTCCCTAGAGGATATTAAGAATTGGTTTTCCACTAACAAGTTAATTATTAACCCAGACAAAAATCAATCTCTTATGTTTTCTATGGCTCCAGAAGAAGGCTTGAAAAGACAAGAATCAGTCAAATATTTGGGGATTGTTCTAGACCCTACTATGAGTTGGTCCATTCAAATAAATTATTTGAGAATGAAATTAAGTAGAGAAATTTCCATCATAAGAAAACTTGCTTATATGGTATCACATGAAGTTATTAGATCAGCATACTTTGGTCTATTTAATTCTGTCATGGCCTATGGAATTATTCTTTGATGAAATTTAGCTAACACACTAACAATATTTAAGATGCAAAAGAAAGTAGTCAGGAATATGCCCAAAGTCAATGACAGGCACTGCTGTTGAGAGTTATTTAAATCAGGAAACATATTATGGATGCCATGTCATTATGTGCACTTGTGAAATGCATGTAAAATATCTTTGTGAGCATAAGAAACATTTTGAGGTGCACAGCTACCTTACCAGAGGGAATATTGATATTTCTCCCCATGGATTAGGAAAACAGGAAAAAGTTTTAAAGTTATGGCTATCAAAATTTACATTCGTCTACCTAGTGACATTAAGGCATTGAGCTATCTAAAATTTGAAGCTAAATTGAAGGAGTTTCTTAGAACAAATAACTATTACAGTGTTGAAGAGTTTCTCGATGTAGTTTTCTTTTCTGATTGTTTTATTACTGTGCCAATTGTACTCATATTCCTATTGCATTTTGTGTAACTATATATATATATATGTGTATATATTTGTATATTTTCTACTTTGTACAACTTGAAAAGGTTATGATTACGAATGTAATTATCTGTCGATAATAAATGATATGATATGAAATGATATGACATAATGCACCACCATTAGCTTAAAATTTCTATCAAAACTTTATCTCATACCTTGTGATAAGTTTCCTTTTACAGAGGTGCCTTTCTTCTTTACACGACCTGTCATTTTTGTCCTAAGATTTGGAGTAACTTATTTAAAACTGCTCAAAATAATAACTAGTCCCCACTTCATATTAAAACTTAGCAAAGTATGCACTAATTGCATACTCTAATAGATGCTATAATCTTTAATTTGCAGATGTACTTGTCATCAGCCCCTGGTGCACCATTTGAAGAATAACAGATATGTTTAAATTGTAACAAGATGCATAAAATGCCAGCAATATTAGTGTAGCCATTTTCAATGCTGTATGTTTAAAACTTACTACCTAGCTGATTAAAAGTTCTGATCTAGGTTTGTCAACACTCCCCTTCTACCTATGAGTATATATGAGGTGGAAAGCCACTCATTTTTCACATTAGGAACTTCAAGCATATGACTAAATGTTTTGTATAAATAAATTAAATGTAACATATTGTGTATGTATAAATAAATGCATTTTCATGAGCATAGAATCAACGTCGGAGTGTTCTGTGTGGCATTTTAAACTTTTACTCGATTTTAAGATGATCCCTTATCTTTTTGTCAAAATTTTTGGGAAAAATCTCGTCTTCCTTTCTGGTTAATATGGTATTATGTATTATATAGCACTGATATAATACTTTTCAAGAGAACTTATAGACTATATTATGAGGCTAACGATGATGCAAACAATACCACATAAGTCATATATTTACATTAGAAATGAGCTAATTCCTAGTGTTGATGAAAATAGAATAAAAATAAAATGCCAAAAATTTACATTAAATAATTTATATTTAATGTTTAAAAATTTTTCTTATAATCATTCATTCATTTATTTATAAAAATACTACAAAAGTTGACTTAGCCCGCCATTGGTCACGCTGTATTTTGTGATGCTGTTGGATGTGGGTGAGGGCCAGATGATTGTTCCATTCTTGCGGTAGAAATAATTATTTGTTATATCATTTAAGCATTATCTTCCACAATTTCATATACTTAATAAATTCATAAGTAAAAATATAAATAAAAGAAGCATTAATATATTTTTCATTAAGATTATATTAATTTTCAATAATAACATAAAATATTCTAATACACAATTCTCAAAAATAAAACACTAGAGAAAAATGCGGAAATTGCTATAAAAGTAAAATAAAGCTAAAAATTTAATTGTACAATTTCAGTATGGTGAGGAGACTGGTAAATAACAAATATAACACTCTTGAAGGAATGCGGGTGAGTTAGCACTATCTTCTAAATCACATGCATCCCATTTTTGCTACCCATTAACCAACAAGATGAACCAAATGGAAATTATGATGCCTACTTTCCTTCTTAAATTAAATGTGGTGCAGCAATTACTTATATTGGCTTTAATAGCTTTAAAATCTCTGTGGATGAGTTGCTCTTTGAGTTCTTAAATTTCATAACATAGCATTATAAAATATTACAAATATATTCAAACAGAAAACTAAATAAATCATGCATATTTTTGTGGCAAAATAATGCATGTATGTATAATACTAGACTACTGAATCATAATGAGTGATAAAAACTGCAAAATCGCCAGTATTTATGCAAAATTCTAAGAAATACAATCGATAAGCAAAATTCTACGATAAAAATTAGAATCTTCATTCCTTTCCTCAGAGAATAGTACAAAACTTGCTCCAATATTACAATTCTAAGATATTTTAATATGCAAGAGAAAATTATCATGCACAATGGATTTCAGATTTCCCATGTAAATCAAATGGGAAGGATAGATCCTGGAATCAAACCCGGGACTTTCAATCTTCGCAACAAAAACTATCCTCAGGGGCTCGACCCCAGTAGCAAGAGATTTCCACCAAGTGTCATTAAAATTGGTCTATTCAAAAGTTAATAGGGGGCAGACAAACAGACAGAAACAATGATGAAACTATAAGCCTATTTATGATCTGGAAAGTAGGTTAAATATCTGGGATAGCATGTGATGTAAAGTCGAAAGTTGTAACTTGTACAGAAAAAAAATGATAGCATGTTTATTCTTGAGGTGAGGAATTCGCTTACCACGCGACCAATGGCAGGTTAAAAGCAGTTACTGATAATTTATTGCTTGAAATAACAATGTAAAATTAAAGAAAGTTAGGAATTATCCAAATTAGCAGATGCATGTTTCAAGTAAAATTAAAAAATATCTTGATCAGTCTTTTCATAAATAAATTACCTCAAGAAGACTCAGCTCCAACTTGTAAGCCCTTCTCATTGCATTAACTTGGGAGTCAATTCGCTCAGCACATAATGCAATGTCTTCTGCTTGTTTTTTAAGGTCACTTGTGTAGCAATTATCAGCACGAGACAGTTCTCCATTGAGAGCATTAATAAGAGAATTTTTGTCCTCCACCAAATTTTCACATCTAGCTGTATAAGAACACAATTTCAGAATCAAATTATCTATGTCCAATTAAGAGAAAACATAATAATTGACATTTTCTATCTTATTTAATAATACAATATCAGAACATAATACAACCTTTTTGTTTCAGAATATCTTCATGAAGATTAAGAACATCATGGTTTGAAGCAATGCCACCCCAACAGTTTGCAATTGCTCTAAATTGTTTCAGTCCACTTTCAGCTTCTTTCTCCAATTTCTCCCTCTGCAATTTGCTTACCTTTAGTTCCTCTGCATGGCGCTTTTTTTCCCGAGCATCATTAGCAACACGAACATTGGTAACCTATTAGTTAGAATCATTATTTGTTATAAAAGTAATCATAGAATAAGCAAATTACCAGAAAATTAAAAATAAAGTGAATCCTCGACTTAACATTTCTCTGGGGGAATAATATTTTGTACTTTTTGTAGTCAGGATAAACACTAATTAGGAATTTTATACTACTACAGCAGGTAGCTGATAAATTTATTACAGCAAAATTGTTTTATATCACATTCTGAATGTATGTATTAATATATTAAAAAATTTTAACAAAGGACAGTAATCACTCATAATAGTGGACCTAATTGTTCTAAATGGGTTAATATTGATAGAGGAGTTCCCCATGGCTCCATACTGGGCCCCTTTCTCTTCTTAGTACATATAAATTAATGATCTATCCATTAATGTCAATACGGATGTTATACTATATTCCGACACTACTGCTTTAATTACAGAAAAAACTTTGAAGAGCTACATAACTCAGTTGAAGCCACAATAAGACAGATGGAAAAATGCTTGCATTTTCTCCTATTTTAATTTTCTGTTTGGCTGTAAAGGTTGCCAAGACAACATGTATACCTTTTACATATTTTATTAATCTTTTTGCTTTATGATGTATAACATTAATAAGAGTGAGTTTCATTACATCTCCAGCAGAGGCATAACTTCAGTTCAGAGGCCCCAAGGTAAATGATTAAAACGAGAGCCCCATAACAAAATTGAATAAAAATAAATACATATAATATTAATTTTTATTTAACATTTTAAATACATAATCACAAAATATACTATATCCGAATTGCATATTAATTTATATTGTGCATACACAATACACAAAAAATATTTCTTTAATTAATAATATCAATAAAGTAAAAGAATTTACATTTTTTTATATTGAAAACAGGAATTATATTTTTGCATTATACTAAAAAATTAAAAATAATTTTATTTATATTCTAGATATTACTTAAAATTTAAATCACCCTTCTTGATTTTATGCTAGCAAATTCTTTGATTACTGCATCCAAATTTGATATTTTTTTAGAATTTGAGCTTTCTAGTGAAAATTGCTAGATTTTTTTCTTTTTGTCGCCATACAACTATGAAGGTAATTTTTAATTAATTTCATCTTTGAAAAACTTCTTTCATTGGATACTACCGAAATAGGAAGTCAAATAAATTATAAGTGCTGTGCAAATGTTGCAATAATCAAATGCTAGCCCTCATTTATTAATCAAAATTTCCAAAAATTCTTTAACATCCTTGCACTTGTTTTATTCTATCCACATATTTGAATTTGTTGTTAGTGATATTACATCGTATTTTAAACTTTGAGTAAAAAAATTTTTATATTTATCGTGAAATATTTTTGAGTGCTCACAAATTTCAGATGCGCTTAACATTAAAAGCTTCTTTGGTCTGAGAAAACTGAAAAAATGTCTTAGTTCTATTGTTTTCTTGGACTGTTTGTGATATAACCAACTCAAAAGTTTTACAAAAAATACTAATTTTAAAATTTTGTTTCTAATGAATTGTTCCTCAACACTAGGTTCATCAAAGAATTCTTTCTAATTTGAATTTGTTTTGTTTTAAACTATATTGATATATCATATTTTATAGCCATTCGATTTTTTTCATTTTTAAATCCAACAAAATCATTTCTTAGAGACAAAAGTGCTTTGGTGCAATTTAGGACTACTTTCCGGAATGGAAATAGACATAGTTTTGTCATTGTGCCTGTATGTCCATCTCCCCTATTAACTTTTCAACAAATAGACTGCTTTTCATGAAACTTGGTGGAAATCTCTTGCTACTGGGGTCGAGCCCCTGAGGATAGTTTTTGTTGCGAAGATTGAAAGTCCCGGGTTTGATTCCAGGATCTATCCTTCCCATTTGATTTACATGGGAAATCTGAAATCCATTGTGCATGATAATTTTCTCTTGCATATTAAAATATCTTAGAATTGTAATATTGGAGCAAGTTTTGTACTATTCTCTGAGGAAAGGAATGAAGATTCTAATTTTTATCGTAGAATTTTGCTTATCGATTGTATTTCTTAGAATTTTGCATAAATACTGGCAATTTTGCAGTTTTTATCACTGATTATGAGAGTGTTGCCATAGCAATAACTATAGTTGGACTCGAGATTCGGTATATTGTAATATGTACACGCATTATTTTTGTCACACAAATATGCGTGATCAATTTAATATTCCGTTTGAATGTATTTGTAGTATTTTATAATGCTAAATTATGAAATTTGGGAACACAAAGAGCTACATATCTGTGATGACCTTTAAAGCTATTAAAGTCAATATAAGTATTAAATAAATGATAAAATGGAAAGTAGGCATCATAAGTTCTGTTTGGATCATCTTGTTCAATTGCTGTTAGGACCATCACTAACTTTGTCTCCTTCTTTTGTAGAATTAAACTAATGACAACCGAACTCATGTCACTTAAAATCAAATCATGTCAAGTACTGTACTGAATTTGATATTAGAATTGAATTCGATATATAATATTAGCATTATTTTCTCAGAGCTGAGTTCAGAACTGATTGCGGTAACTGAAGCAAGTGTCATATCAAACATCCTTAACATTACTAATATTGTTACATTACAAGAATTAAAATGTAATCAATGTAAATTCTTGAAATTAAAGAGCAGCACAAAAGCCGACGAATCATTTGGAGGCATGTGCATTCGATACGAGATGAATATTTTGATATTGCAACTTCAACTGTTGCCGCACCGAATATTTCTTAGAATTAGGAACTAAGCAACATTCTTGCAGCGAGAAAATAATTTTTCCATTGAATTTTATATTCAATGGGCAAATTATTGAAAAATTTTAGTGGCTATTCTATGTGGGAGGGGAAATATTTAATTATTTTTTTGGGGTCGAGGTCCCAAGGCAATGCCTTGCCATAGTTCCACCTCTGATCTCCAGACAACAAATTTAGTCCATGAGCAGCACAATCCAATGTGTTAATATGATGATATTTTCCAATGACAATTCTCCATGCAGCTTTCATATTACAGTAGAAGCTATATTATCTGGCTACCTTGGGGAATGTGGATAGCCGGTTAGTAGAAATAGCCGGTTTGGCATTTTCCGATTTTGATGTCAAAAATTTAGAAATAACCAACAAAATAAGACCTAGGTTCACTATCATACTCCCCAAATAGCTGTTACAGTGACAGACAACATGGCTATGCATAAGGGTTGCCTTTTCTATTTTAAATGTTCCTTGAATAGTTACATGTGCATATTTACACATTTTTATTTCAAACACTGTGAATAACAAAAGACTGTTGAAAAGTTTTGAATGTTCAGGAAGTTCGATTGTGAACCTGTTTTATTAAGTTCAATTATTTTATATAATTGTTTATTTTCCTATCATAACAGTGATAAAAACAAAAGATAGCAAATACATATGTATTAGAAGGGCATGGTTCTTTGATTACATATTGATGAAAATTGTATTTCTTTCCTGCAATTACAATTCCTTCAATTACAATACAATACAAGAAGAAATTGCTAAAAAAGAAGAATGTAAACAAAGAGATAAATGGAAATAGGTGAATGATAGCATCTACTGCTATTAACCTAACTAAAGGAAACAATACATAGCATTATTACAAAGTTTATTCTAATAACATTTAAAACTTAATTCAATTTTACCTACTCTGTGACTACCATGGCCTCAAAATCGGAAAGATTAATCATCATCAATGCTCAGAACATCCAATGTAGATGTGGAGGGTTTTGGTGAAACATCACTAGCTTCAATAAGAACTGCAGAAGATTTTTGCAAAAATCTTGTTTCACTGAAGGCACAAAAATATGGTGAAACCAATATTAAAAAATTTCTTTGTCCATCCAAGCATTTGATTGTGCAAAATAATGAACAGGTAAATGGACAACTCCCTTTAGTGCTCTGGGTTTCTTAGATTTTCCAACTACCAAAATTAAACTCTGTGTAACCATGACGCATTACCACAGACAATAACAGTCAATCGATCCTTGTTTTGTTCAAATCCCTCAGCACAAGTTTCATTTACACTAGCTAGCATTGATGTAGGCAAACATCGCAAAAACAATCGGGATTCATCAGCATTGTAGATTTTGTTGGGGGTTATTTTATGATCAATTATTAGTTTTCTACTACACACACATACCTCAGAAGTTATACTTTAATCACACTACAAAGTCCCGTTGATGCTCAATGGGTAATTCCAGTCATATGACACAAATTTCATTAATTCAGACTCCTGAGCCTTGATATCGTATAATAATAATAATAATAGTTTATTGGGAGAAAATGGATTGTGAGAAAGAGGAAAGGGGAGAAGGTAACTAGAGTAAAGTGGAAAGATTGCAAGAGCAAATGAATATGTGGGAAAATGAAAATGTGCTAAAAGAAAGGCTAATGGCCGAAGAGAATGAATGAAAGGAGGAAATGAGAGAAGAGAATGTGGAGAAGGCTTGGAACAGATTGAAAGGTATCATCTTGCAGTGTGCTACTAAGGTGTGTGGAACTGCAGTTGTTGGAAGAATGAGAGGTGAAGCATGGTGGAATGAGAGAGTTAAAGTGGGTGTGAATGAGAAAAAGGAGGCATATGTGAGAATGATTGCTGCTAGGAATGAAAATGAGCGAAAGGCACTGTATGAAATGTATAAAGAGAAAAGGAGAGCTGCAAAAAATATTGTGAAAGAGAGTAAAGAACAATTGCGGATGAATGAAGCTGAGAAAATGCAGAATGATTTTGAGGGGAATAAGTTGTTCTGGAAATGGATAAAGAGAGCAATGCAAGGAGTGAGTAAGGGTGTGAGCGAAATTCAAGGAAAGAATGGTGATATGGTGTGGAATGAGAGTGATATAAAGGAGTGTTGGAAAAAGTAATTTGAAGAGTTGTATGGAAATGTTGTGAATAGGTCTAAAAATCCGAGTGAATCTGTTGGAGTGAATATTAATGAATATGAGGGGATTAGTAAGAACAAGGTAGTCAAAGCAGTAAATATGTTGAAAAATGGAAAAGCTGCAGGTGTGGATGGCATAACGGGAGAGATGTTGAAGTATGGAGGAGATTTGCTTATGTGTTGGATGTGTGATCTGTGCAATCTGTGAGTTCGAGAGTGCCTGCTGAATGGAAGGATGGTGTAATTGTACCGTTCTACAAGGGTAAGGGAGATAGGACTGAATGTAAGAATTATAGAGCGATTAGTTTGCTGAGTATACCTGGAAAGGTATATGGGAAAGTTTTGATTGAAAGAGTACAAAAGGTAACTATGGATAAAATGTGGGGAGTGCAATGTGGCTTCATGCCTGGAAGGAGTTGCACCGACCAAATATTTGCCCTACAGCAAGTGGTTGAGAAGTGCATGGATGTAAGAAAGAAAGTGTACTGTACATTTGTTGATCTAGAGAAAGCATATGACAGAGTGAATCGTAATGAATTGTGGAATGTTCTGAGCGAGTATGGAGTGAATGGTTGGTTGCTGAATGCTATAAAGGTAGTGTATCCTGGAAGTAGGGCATGTGTAAGGGTAAATGGCATGATGAGTGATTGGTTTAGAGTTGAGCAAGGTTTACGACAAGGATGTGTCATGTCCCCTTGGTTATTTAATGTGTTCATGGATAAATGTGTGAGACAGGCATGTGTGGATATGGTGGGTGTTAAGGTTGGTGGAGAGAATGTTCGTGTACTTTTGTATGCTGATGATGCTGTGTTAATGGCTGAGAACCCAGGAGAATTGCAGAGAATGTTAGATAGCCTGCATGATACGACTGTGAGAATGGACTTAAGGATAAACTTGGCCAAAACCAAGGTAGTTGTGTTCGATCGGGAGAATGACGTGAACGACATCCAATTTAGCATAAATGGTGGAACGATTGAGGTAGTGGATGAATTTGTATACCTTGGTAGAATGTTCAGTAAAAATGGTCGAGTAGATGGGGAAATCAAAAGGAGAGTGAATGCTGGTAGAAAGGTGGCAGGGAGTGTGTGGTTGATTGCAAAGAATGAATGGTTGTCAAAAGAAGCGAAAATGTCTGTATACAAGAGTGTTTTAATGCCTACCTTGCTGTATGGCAGTGAAACATGGGTGTGTCAGGAGAAGCATAAAAGTAGTTTGAATGCGGTTGGGATGGGATACATGAGAAGAGTTTGTGAAAAATCTAGGAGGGACAAAGTAAGGAATAATTGGGTGATGAACGAATGTGGTATAAAAGCTAGTGTGACAGATTTGTATGAGAGAGGTCTGCTGAGGTGGTTCGGACATATAGAAAGAATGGAGGAGAGTAGAATCACCAAGCAAATATATGAAGGAAGAGTGAATGGTGAGAGAGGGAGAGGCAGATCGCACAAGACTTGGTTGGATGTGGCTAGTGAGACTCTGAGAAAAAGGGACGTGAAAAGTACGAGGAATAAAAGGAAATGTGTGACTCAGTGTATGAGTGTAAGTGAAGCAAAAGAAGTGTGCAAGGATAGAAGTGTGTGGAGGAAGGTGATGGGTTGGTAATTGGCAGACGTATGGCACGGCTTACCCCACAAGGGAAAGCATCAAGGTATGTTGTTGTTGTTGTTTATTGGTCTAGAGATAAAAAACATGATATAGGACAAGTCAGTAAAAGGCACACAAGAGAAAATTGGTACAAATTATACATACACATACAGATAAAATAGCAAGATAAAGTTACAAGCACATAAAATAATAAAATTTAAAGTGAGATACAGATGAATATCAAGCATCATTAAAGAAATCATCAATACTATAGTAATGCTTACTGAGCAGAAAGGCTTTAAGTTTGTTTCTAAAATTTGACAAGCTCATGGACATTTTCAGTTCCTGCGGGAGTTTGTTGTATAACCAAAGTCTCATTGTTCTTGAGCCAAGTGAGGCTGTTTTTGTATGAATATAGGGAATGTGGAGATCATTTAGACCATGTGTGCAATAACTGTGTATGTTGGAGTTTTTTTCAAAGTTATGTAAGTTCCTTCTCATGTAAAGTATGAGTAAATATACACATGGCAGTGGCAGTATATTCAATTTTCTAAAGATGGGGCAACAGGAGGCATTTTATGGTTCATTAGCAATGAGACGCATCGCTTTCTTTTGAATTTTAAAAATATTACTTGCAAGTGGGGAAGAACCCCAGAAAAAGAATACTGTAAACATTATGGGAGTAGAAATATCCATAATATAAGGACAAGTCCATCAGTGGAGACTGTGAATCGAATACACCTTATAAGGAAGCAATTAGAACTCAACTTACTGGATAGTTTGTTGATATGAGTATCTCATCTTAAATGAGTATCAAGATAGATACCGAGAAATTTTGTGCAGTTAACTTGAGGGATTGGTTTACAATTCACATAAGCTAATGGGTCTTTACATGGCTTGTTTTTGTTTTCAAAGTGTATCACCTGAGATTTATCAATATTTAATGTTAGAAAGACAGGATTACAAATGTGGAAGTGCTAAGAAGAGTGGAAGAGGAAAGGAGTTTGATGGACACGATAGTGACTAGGAAAAAGAAATGGATAGGACATGTTTTGGGAAGAGAGGGATTACTGAAGGATGTTATCGAAGGAACGGTGGAGGGAAGAAAGAAAAGAGGAAGAAGAAGAATTAAAATGTTGGATATTCTAAGGGAGGGAGGAGGGTATGGGGAGATGAAGAGAAGGGCACAGAATAGAGAAAGGTGGAGGAGGAGCACCTGAATCTGCAGATATGCAGAACACTATTTATTAATGTTAGAAAATTATTCTGACAGCAATCGGTTACATTTTGCATAACTATTTTACTACTGTTTAACAGGCTATCAAAATTATGGGCTGAAAGTAAGACGTTAGTGTCATCAGCATATAACATTGGTTTCACACCATTGATTTTGTAGAAATTGTATGGTAGATCGTTAATGTGATATAAGAAAAGTACAGGACCAAGGATTGACCGTTGCAGAACACCTTTGGAAACTGATTTTCCAGAAGAAGTGTATTTCATACCATTATAGTTAATAACGACATGCTGTACCCTGTTATGCAAATTGGACTTAATCCAGTTTTTAGGCATGCCGCTTATTCCATACCTATCAAGTTTGTTCAACAGTAATCTATGATTAACATTGTCAAAAGTTTTGGAGAAATCAAAAAGCATTGCAACAGATTACATTTTGTTGTCTAGAGCAGCAAGTATAGTATTGATTGTTTCATAGGAGGCAGTTGTCGTTGACTTGTTTTGCCGGAAGCCATTTTGGCAGGGAGCTAAAAGTTTGAAAGATTCGAGATAAGAAATTAAACATTTGTAAAACACTTTTTCAAAACTTTTTATCAACTGACTTTGCATTGAAACAGGTTGATAAGAGTTTATATCTTGAGCACTTCCTTTTTCTTATATAATGGGACAACTTTAGACTTTTTAAGTATTGAAGGAAAAACCCCTAACTGCAGAGAATCATTTATAAGAAACAGAAGAGGTCCTTTGAGTGATTTGAAACAGTGAGAAATAAGAAAATTGGGTATTTCATTAATACCAGAACTAAATTTTGCACCTAAATTATATATGATATGTTTAAGTTAAGTTTCAAGGCAAGGTGTGAGATAAAAAGACTTAGAAAAGTTTGGAATATTTAGATAATATGCTGGATCTGAAGGTTGTGGACATGAGTAGATGAGTAAAATGATCATTAAAAGTAGAAGCTAATAGAGATAAGTCAGAAATAATGGTACCTGAGTGATCCTCAATTTTAAGTGAGGAGTTGTTTGAACTGTGAAGTTTAGAGTTGTTAATAATTTTCCAGATTTCTTGATATTTATTTTTGGAGTTAAGTAGTCGTTGGTTATTATATGACCTTTTTGTGGTATTAAGTAGATGGCAGTAATGTCTTTTTAAGGTATTGTAATCAGCTTTTAGTACATTGTTAACACTAGATTTACAAAAGATGGCTAAATCCTTGAGGTATGAAGAGAGCAATTGAATTTTGTTAGTGACCCAGGTTTTGTTTCTGCTTCTTTTAATGACTTTCTTTTTTACCACTGGAAAAGTAATATTAAAAAAATAGAGAAATTTGTTATAAAAAAGGCTGAATCTGTTGTCAAAGTCACCTGCAGAGTATAAATCAAGCAATTCTTCAGCTTCAAGTATAGATGAGAAATGAGCAATATTGGACTCAGAGAAGGATCTGTAATGATATGTAAGTGCTTGGGACACAGACTGAATATAAAAAGAGGATAAGATGGTGAGGTGGTCTGAGATGTCTGACTTAATTACTGTAGTAATTATCTGATTGGAATCAAAATTAGAGATTATATTATCAAGAAGTGATTTTGAGTAATTAGTAACTCATGTAGGCTCAAATGTGTTAATGGAAAGATTAAAAGAGTTTATAAGATTAGAAAAGTCCATGCTGTTATTGTTGTTACATAATAAGTTACAGTTGAAATCACCTGTAATAATTAGGCATGGGTGTTGGGTAGAATTATGAATAAGATCTAGAAGACTACCAAATTTTTCGATGAAGAGCTGAAAATTACCAACAGGTGAGCGATAAAGGCTGATAATCATTACTGAGACATCATTAATTAGTACACTTGCAAGAGCACACTCAAAGTTACGATCCTCAATAAGGTGTTTAAAATGGATATCTGGAGTATCTAATACTAAATTATCTTTAATTAGAAACAAAACTCCACCATTTTTTAGTTTAGAATGACAAAATATGTCCACAACACTATAACCTGGAAGATTAAGGGCAATGCACTCATCAGTGCCAATGCTCACAAATACAAAAAATATCAGGTTTATAGGAGTCAGTAAGGATTTCAAGTTCTAGCAACTTATTTCTGATACACTGAACATTGCAATGGAGTACCGATAGACGGTGCTCATTTTTAAGCGAATTTGAATACAAAGAAGAACTGTTGTTTGAGATTTGCATGGACGCTGCCCTTGCATGGTCTAGTCATTTAACTTTTGGTTTTGTGGCCCCAGTTTGGCCACGGATGACCATCCCTGAGTTACCCTTGATTGGATTTCCGAGAGTAGAAGGCTTCTCATGCTCTATGTGAATCGGCTGAACGTTGGACTGCAATTCGCACTGTAGCGACCATTGTGGCTTGATTCTTGAGTTGTAGTCACTAATAAGAGAGGGACTCTGCTTAGGAAAGAAAAACTTTCTCACACAAGCACCTGTAGGCCAGTTTTCACTTTTATTAGGCTCACTTAGTAGTGAAATGTTGACACCGACTTTAAATGCTGCACTAGTGGTGCTCCTGGTTTGTATTTTTTCACAAGTGAAGCCATTATTATTAAATTTACTGGTAAGGTAGCTAAGAATAACCTTGCAAGACGTGTTTATGCTAACTCTGCCCAAATAGAGCCAAGCCTTCCTCGGAACAGCTTCAAAACTATTTGGGTCAGAGCTAGAACAAAAAACTGAGGCACTTTTCTGTTTAAGGTGCTTTTTATAAACAATGGGGGTAAAACCATCATCTTCAGTGATATTCAAAGTATTCACATTTGGGGCAGGGGAATGCATACTGGGAGGGTTGTAAATGTGACAATCTGCCACAGAAATGGTTGGGGTAGGATGATTAATTGGTGGCACTACCTTTGCACCATCTAGATCTGGGGTGGATTCATGACTAACACGGTTGACCATGTGGCATGATTTGATAGTTTTTTGGCTGTTGACTTGATTTAATTTGATTGTAATGTAATGTAATTCTAATAATTTGAGAAGTTTTAAGTGAAAGATGCAATATTACATAAATATAATTCATATAAAAATTCATAAAGAATTAAGAAATAAATAGCTGAAGCAGAGCAAAAAGCTGTGCTATCCGGCTATTTAGCCAGATAGCACAGCTTTTACATTGCATTTGTGAAAAGTCTGGTTTCTAAAGCATGCCGGTTTCTTGAGCGCCGGATAACACAACTTCTACTGTACTAGTATTGTCAGTAATTACAGCCCTCACTTTTTCATTTCCAACTTTGTCTATGACTTCAGTTATGCTCTTGGTTATATATTCTGCAGTATAGCAGTTCTCCCCAGTCTCCACAGATTTGTAAAACACTGGAATTGGAGTAGCAGTAATATAATTAACTATGCTTTCTCACTGTACCTTAGACCATCCATCTTTTAGTACTGTTACTGAGTGTGCTTTATTGATGTGTTCTTTTATAGTGAGTTGAACATTCAAATATTCAGCTTCAAGTAGACAATTTGAAAGAGCATTTCAGGATGGTAGCTTGTATGCTGGGCATATCTCCTTAATAAATTCTTGCCAGTAAAAATTATTCTGCAAGAGAAAGTGTGCAATTGGATGCATACAAAGCCCTTGAAAATCATTCATTTTCACTGGAAGTGATGCTGTCTAACGTAAGTATGATTTAATCATACTTTGAGCTTGATTAAACTTTCTTTTGGGTGCTAAAGAAGTTTTCTCCATTGCTTTCATTGACATAGGTGTTCTGCTAGTAGATGCTGATGGCTTAGAACAAGGGCCCGGGAGAGGGGGGGGCAGCCGGTCCAAATAACCGGGCCCGGGCTGAAGGGGGGCCCGCGCTCAGGAAAAAGTCCTCTGAGAATTTGAATCATCGCTTAACGTTTCTTAACCAAGTTTCAAAAGTATTATTTTTAACGACCTTGCTTTTTCAGCAACGTTTCTTAATTTTCTACATTGTCGTTTGAGAATGACATAATCATTACATTGTGGTCCTTCGTCCAGCTCTCATCTCGGTGTAGTGGTGTCTCCTTTGCTTTATTTCACGAAGAGAAGATTGAGAAGGAAAGTTTCTTCCCCGGCCGTAACGGGTGTAGAGATTTTCATCCCATTCAGTATCTGCAAATTGAATCTTTATTTCAAAGGTAAGACGATACTTTTTAACTCATAAAGTTATTGATATAGACTGTATTGCAAGATTTATTGAAAAATTGGGAAAGAAATTGAATACCTACTAATAACTTTTAAAGTTTTGTACTTCTTATTTCGTGCTACATACACCAGGATATATTATTATGGGTGGGAGATCTATGGCATAATTTTGGCTTATACTTTAATTTAGTTATCAGCAAGCATTATGTTTTGTTAAACGATGAAAGGATTCTAGTCTATAGTATAATTTATACAGTTATGTTTTGCATGTTAAAGTTAATGTTTGCTAGCATCTGTCCAATAATGAACAACATTTAATATTATATTTTTTAATATAAAGTTTGAACTAACTTAATCAAAGTAGTAAATTACAGTTTTTTGGAATATCCACAGATGCTAGCAATCAGAAAACTGATAAGGTTTTTCCTTTAGTTGTTCAATATTTTTGTAATAAAAAAGGAATTCAGATAAAGATACTAAAAATTGAATCCTTAACTAACGAAACCTCCGACAGCATTGTCAATTTTATTGTTAGAACATTCTGTGAGTACGGCATAGATACAAAAAATGCGTTGCTTATGGTGCAGATAACGGTCACGATGAATAGTGTGGGGACTCTCAGCATGTTACTCTCGTAAATACGAAAGGTTACAGAAATATAAGATTGTAAACAAATAATATATATGAAATAAGGAAGAAACTAAATTTTCTTACAGTTAAAATTAAAAAAATGGCTGGCTATAGTCGCGCCCCTCACATCATTTGTCACACCCCCTAGTTTGTGCACTCCTGCTTTACAGGACTATTTGTCTTCCCAGGCTTCCTTATACCCAGGAGGTGATTATATGTGTTCCAAAATAGTGTCCTGGGTTCGATTCCAAAAGTCTCAAACATTTTCCATTTGAAAGCATGTGAAATTCCTTTCTCCCACTTGCAGACTTTATTTATGTTCCTGACATGATTCTGATCTAATGGATAAAAACTTTAATTTCTTGCACTTATTATAAAACTGGTTAAAACTTATGAATGTATCCCATCACTTTAATTAAAAAGTTTATGTAACGTAGGAAAAAATATGATTTCCATACTACTTCCTTAGATTTATTTATTTAAATTAATATTTAAATGTAAATGTATATATGTGTATTTGTATATTAATGTAAAGTTTATCATATTTTTTATTGTGATAGTAGTATTTTACCAATCCGGTATATTTTATTTTATTATAGTTTACCCATGTCTGGAATTTATCAACACAAATCTGGAGCACAGAAAAGGAGAGACAAAAAATCAAGAGAGATTAATATAAAGAAGTATACCAGAACCCTATTTGAGGTTGGAATAGTGAAAAATATTGACAATTCAGAGATCCATGAGGAGTGTTTAAGTGAATCCTTACCATCAACTTCTAGTACGTCAGATAGAAGCTACATGATCGAAGATAAGGAGAAAAAAATCGAAAATGAAAAAGAAGAAAAGAAAGATGAAATGGCATTAGATCAAACGCCTGTATCACATCTGGATGTTGGGAAACTTTCTGAAAATATTTCCACGCATGAAATTGAAGACTTTGTTAGAATTGGACCTAAATCACAATCTGATAATATCCCACCTGATTGTAGAGGTCAGGCATTTCCAATGTCTGTTTTCCAAACAAAAAAACCTAATGGTGAATTTAAAACCGAGACTGGTTAGTTTATAGTCATCATAAATGTGCATTATTTTGTTTCCAGTGTAAACGGATCACTCATGCTTCCAGTATTTCTTCTTTAGCTACATCTGGGTATAAGGAAGAATCTACATGGAAAAAGCTATATAGTCGCCTCCCTGAACACGAAAATAGCACTTATCATAAAAAGTGATATCTAGAATGGCGTCAAATGGAAGCACGTCTGAAAGGCAAATCATGCATTACTGATATAATAGTGAAGAACTTTCAGTCAGAGACAGAAAAATGGAAAGTACTGCTGAAGAAAATCCTTGATGTCACTATTACACTAGCAGAAAGAGGACTTGCCTTCCAGGGTGAATCAAACAGAATAGGTGATGTTCATAATGGTAATTTTTTGGGGGTAATCGAGCTTTTGTCTCGTTATGATCTAAGTCTAAATGAACACGTATCTAAGGTACATGAAGCTCAGAAAAAAGGGAAACGTCTTCAAGCTCACTATTTGAGCTATTCATCACAAAATGAATTTATTCATCTATGTGCTCAGAAGGTGAAGTCATTCATCTTAAATGAATGCAAAACTTCCAAATATTATTCAATACTTGTTGACTCCACCACAGATGCATGTCACATGGAACAAAGCACCTTTATCTTGAGGTATTTGTGTTTCGAATTGGGCGAATACAAAATTCAAGAGAGGTTCCATGGATTTATTGACGACAATGGGAAGACTGGTGAGGAAATCGCGGCCATGATACTGAAGTTTCTTAGTGATAATGAGATCAAGTTCGAGGACTGTAGAGGACAAGGCTACGATAACGCTAGTAACATGTCTGGTCCTTACAAAGGATTTCAGAGTTATCTCAGAAGAATTAATCGTCTGTGCATTTATTCCCCTTGTGGATGCCATTCCCTTAATTTATGTGGTGTCTACTCTGCTTCTTGTTGCAATGAGGTGGAAACCTTTTTTGGAATGGTACAAACTGTATATATTCTTTGCTCTTCTAGTCCAAAAAGATGGGAAATTCTTAAAAGGCATATTGGTGAGTCTCTCCATGGTATATCAGGAACACGGTGGACTGGCAGAGTTTCCAGTGTCAGGCCATTTGCGCGTAAATTACCAGGAATTTGCGACACCCTAAAGGAAATCTCGAAGCTAAGCAATTTGGCATTCAAGGCCAAAATGGAGGTGACTGGTGCCCTAGATTATGTATCATCTTTTGAATGTGTTCTGATGGCTGCCTTTTGGATTAAAGTTTTAAATTTAATAGATCAAAGGAATCAAGTGATACAAGCTCGGAATTGTACAATAGACTTAGAGGTTAGAAATTTAGAGGACTTAAAGACAGATTTAATTACACTGAGAAGTGGTCTTTAGTTTATAAGGAAGCAAAAATGGTCGCAACTAACATGGGCATTGATCCTATTCTTCCAGAAGATCCTTATAGTAAAAGAGAAATAATTGTTGATGAGAGTAAGGACGACATTGAAGAAGAAGGTGAGGATGCTATAACTGGAAAGATTTTTAGGGAAGAAGTATTTTGCAAGGTTCTAGACAAAATTACAGACGGTATAAGTCATCGCTACAAGGCTACATTTAATATATACCACAAGTTTGGATTTTTATGTTCATATCTTGATAAAACTGACGAAATGATAGCAAATGACTGCAAGCAATTTTCTGCAGAGCATAAAGTTGATGTCTCTGGAGAAATGTTGTTAGACGAACTTTTGCATCTAAAGACGATTCACAAGGCTAACTTGAGTGATGAGTCACTGCCTCCTCTTTCTCTTCTGAATGCCATAATAAAGCTTAAGGTGGAAGATTTGTTTCCTAATGTTTGCATTGCTTTGCATATATTTCTGGCACTTCCAGTTACAATACGGTCAGCAGAGAGATCTTTTAGCAAACTTAAGTTAATTAAGAATCGTTTAATTGTAAGAAGTACAATGTACCAAGAGAGACTAGTTGATTTGTCAATTTTAAGCATCGAAAGTGAACTGACAAGAAGTATAAATTTTGACGATGTAATTGATTCATATGCTTCTATGAAAGCTAGGAAATGCAAATTGCCTAAATAAAAACCCATGAGTTCACAAAATATAGTATTGTTTAATATGTGTATACTTTTAATGTCACTTCGTCAATTTCATGCTTATTTATATTCTATAAATTCTTATTAAATGTCTCCATAAAACCATTTCAATTTTTAATATTTGTATTAATTTTAATGTCATTTCCTCAATTTCATATTCATCTATGTTCTTTAAATTCTTATTAAATGTCCCCATAAAACTATTTTATTTTTTAATTCTTGTATTACTTTTAATGTTATTTCCTCAATTTCATGCTCATTTATATTCTTTAAATTCTTATTAAATGTATTCACGAAGCCATATTACTGTTTAATAATTTCATTGCTGTTAAGGTCACTTCGTCAATTTCATGGCTATTTATATTGTTAAACATTAAATAAATGCAATTAATTACATAAAATTTACTGCTGTATTTGTTCATTTGCTGAGAAAAAATACTGCACTTAATATTCTCTCATATATAGTTAAAAATTGTACTTTATTAAAGTTGAGGAATGGGGCCCGGCATAAACATGATTATGGCGAGGGAACGTGGTGGTAAGGGGCCCGGGAGCAGGAGAAGCACCAGGGCCCAGGATTTCTCTCCCGGGCCCTGCTTAGAACTGATGATATTGCTAGTATTAGGCTGATTTGTAACTATTTGTAAATCAGATGAATCATCAGCACCAGCTTCATTAATTTCCTTCTCTTTATTTTCAATTGTTACTTCATTCTGACGCAATATTTTCACATACATAGGGCACTTTTTGCAATGTAACACATCTTTGTTGCATTTGGGAAATTGTATCTAGTTTAACAATAATGGCAGATTGCTATCTTTTTCCTGTTTAATCCCTGATACTCTGTTGAAAAATGTTTTCACACTGATGGTGATGGTATGGTGAACCATTTTGAAGGAAAACCAACCCAACCCGATGGAGAGTGCAAATGTGAATGTGGAAGAAAAACCAACCTAAACCAACCCAACCCGATCGTGCCCCTTCAAGTTATAAATTTCTTTATAAGTTTACTCCAGATTAGCTAATTCATTTAAATCTCCTCCAACCTCCGGGATGGATTTGAATTAAATGTCCTCTGCACTTGAGGAGTTAAAGATTAAAGGGTTTATATTCTTAGTGGTTATTGAATGGAGATTACCCTATAACACCAAAAGGAAACCTACTATTTCAATGCTCTACCAATGGATCAATGCATCATGGCAACAGATAAATACAGAAGTAATTGTGAGTGCATTTAAGAAGTGCTGCTTATCCAGTGCCATGGATGGAAGTGAAGATGATATTTTGTGGGAATCTAAGGACAAAGTTCGGAGTGATAAAGATAGTGAGGGCAATGATAAAGAGAGCATAGAGGATGATGAGGACTGGTGTAGTATAAAGACCTATGATATTCAAGAAAATTATGGGACCCAATAAAAATTGTTGCTAGTTTTGTGGAATTTTTTATTTTTGCAGGAATTGTATGTACAGTAAACTCTCGATAATCCGGCACCCATTGATCTGGCACTCTCGTTATTAAGGCACTTTTTTGTAACAACATTGCGAAGTTCCGCATTTCACCGCAAGATGGAAATGCTGTTGCGTTGGATGAGAACTGAGGGCATTGAACCAAGTTTGAAGTACACAGGCCATGTAGTAAATTTCTTTAACGTAATGAAAAAATTAAACTAATAGCTTAAAATTTGTGTTTACATTTAACTAATTGTTGAGAACCACAGCATAGAGGACTATAGTAGGGAGCATGAACGAAGGCGGGTGTCGACTGGATGCACAGGTCAGGAATGTCACGTGGTTTCTCCCACTCCTTCACTTGGCCAATCAGCGTCAGTCAGTTATAGCGGCTTTTGGGTGCGGTTCTTACATTTGCGGCGTGATTTTCATGTTTTATGATTGAGATTTAAATAGTACTGTCTTCTGGTGTTCTAAAATGGAGGGCGAAGGAAGTAAATGCAATCAAGCAAGAGAAATCATATATAAAGTATATAAGTACTCACGAAGAGGGGAATTAGATTTATTACAATAAGGAGCATCCACGAAAAGTGTAATGTTTGATTGGTATTATCCACCCAATTTTGTTAGTTAGTTAGTGGCTGGACTCCGACGAGAGCAGACATGCTTTCACTTTTGCTCCTGCTGCTTCGCTCCTACCTGCTGTATCCCGTACTATAGCTGCCTTTGGCTCACCATTAGTTTTTAAGAGTAGCTGTAGCGATAAGTACAACCTTTAGTTATTTAGAGTTATTGTATTATTCTAATATTATTGTGTTCTTAGATTATTATTACTTCATTTTAATTACAAACTTAACGTAAATTTCCATAGTCTACCCTTACCATTTAAGTTTGCATCCTTAGAAGTGAATTTCCCAATAGTGCAGCCTCCTTATCTCTAATTGTAAGTGCTCCCTATTTAGTTTATTTTAGTTTATTTTTAACCTATTTTACTTTATTTTTAGTCTACTTCCTCATTGCCAAATTGAAACCGATACTTTCATATTGAAAGCAAATTCTTAAATAACTAAGCTTATTGAAGGCAAATTTATTATTATTATTATTTATTTATTTATTTTCAACCTTCGCCATATATCTAGTATACTCCTGTTTACTGCCTTTCATGATATAAAAACATTTTTTACTTGTTTCATTTCCTTCTTAATTTTATAAATCGTCTTTACTTTAAACTGTATAATACCACATTTGTCAGTGTATATATGCTCAACCTTTACTAACGCCTACTTTTAGAAAAAGTTATTTTGGTTAATCTTACTATATAATATCATTTTCTTCTCGTAGATGTAAATTTTAGTGTTAATTCAAAGCAAAGGTTTCAGCACTCTCCTTTCACTTCCTTTTAGCCTAGTTGACCTTGACTTATAGCGTGCACATTGAAAAACCCTTAGTTGTTTGTCTCCCGTCAAGTATGACCCCTACTGCGTGGCTAGCCGAGCTTAGGACTCTTATCGCCAAATTCTTTCTCTTCTTTGTTTACTAAAAGTCAACATTTATCTTGCCTCAGACCAAGTAACCTATTCCACTTTCGCACAATAGAATGACCCGATTCGCTTTCTTTTATATAAAGAGTAACTTTCCTATCCTAGTGCTTCTATTTCCTCTTTAGTCCTCAAGTACGCACATTAAGTAAATTCAATTAACTTAGTTAGGTATGGCTTCCTATAGGTCTTCCGTTGCTCTTTTCAAAAGCTCTGTTGAATGTGAGCTGCTCCAAGCACGCATCACAGAACTCGAGAGGATTGTGGCGAAGCTCCTCTCTAAGGTTAGGGAGTTGGATGCTGCTCCGAAAGGGGGTGAAGATGCAGGGACCTCCGAGTCCCCTTGCCATACCAAGGTGGTACCTCGAGCTAGCTCAAGAGCGAAGGCTGGCTGGGTCGTTGAAGAGAGAGCCGTAGGCGACACTAACCCGGAAAGGTTGGCTTCATCTTCCGAGCCCGACGGGTGAAAGGTGGCTACCAAAGGTCGCGGGAGAATGGGGCGGCCATGGCGGGGACACGAGAAGGTGGAAGCTGACTCTATCCCCGTCAAAAACAGATTCGAAGCGCTATCGGAGGATGGTACAACGAATTCTGTGGCCGCATCCACTCCCCCCGACTCGAGGGATGCCGCACCTAGGGGAGGTCGGGTTGGGAGGGGGGAATCTTAGTGCTAGGTAGCTGGAACGTCCGGCGTTTAGTGGCACCATTGAGGGAAAGGTCCTGCCGGGATGGAGATGAGTGGGTGTTCTCCTGGTGTATTCCAGGCGGAACAGTGCCACAGGTGACGAAGGCGGTTCGGGCAGCGACAAGTGGCATGGGATGCTCCAAGCTACGGATAGTGGCGCATGTTGGCACCAATGACACAGAGGATCGGGGTTCTGAGGAGATATTGGATTCCTTCGGGGATCTGTGCTCTGAGGTTCACCGACTCCGACGGGTCATGGGTATCGACATGCACCTGACCATATGCAGCATGGTGCCGTGGACCAACCAGGGTTCGATGGTTTGGAGCTAAGTGATCGGCTTGAATCGGAGACTCCGGAAGTTTTGCGAGAGCATGGGAGTAGATTTCGTGGAACTTGGGCTGGTTCTCAAATCGTGTAGGATGCCCCTGAACCAATAGGGAGTTCACTATTCTGCCTTGGCAGCCCAGAAGGCAGGTGGTAGAATCTACGAGCATTGTAGAGCTTTTTTAGATTAGAGAGTAGGCCAGTGCGTAGGTCAATTTCGGGGTCATCAAATAACTGCACTAATTATCAGAATAACTTTATTAACTCGGATAGTAGGTCAATACCTAGGTCAACGTTGGGACTCAATAAACTCTGCGCTAACAACAGCAATGAAACGCCGCTCTTAGAAGTCGCACCATCCATAACACAGAAAAAATTCAGAAGCGACTCATTAACAATTTCAAATATAAACTGCCGTAGTATCAGGAATAAGACAGCAGAATTTCAGAATTTATAAGAGGAAACTGAGGCAGATGTAGTGATAGGCACAGAGAGCTGGCTAACTTCGGATATACACGACCGAGAAATGTTCCCCTTAAGATATAATATTCACAGACGAGATAGGGTAAATAGGAACGGAGGTGGAGTTTTTATAGGGGTGAAGGACACGCTTATCAGTTTGCCAATTGAGTTTATGGAAAACAGAATAGAAAGCATTTGGTGTACAATCAGCAGGGGGGGTTAGAAAACATCCACGCATGTGCATGCTATAGGCCGCCAGGTGCAGACGCAGAAGAAATTTATGAGCTAGAGGCCCAAATCAACTCAATACACATGACAAATAGCAAAAGTCTTACTATAGTAGGGGGAGACTTCAATCTACCCTCGATAAATTGGCGCAGTTGCAGCTTCACACCACCCGGTAGAAATCGTGAGTCATGCGAAGCACTAATAGACATCTTCAATAAACATTCCCTTATTCAGGTAGTCAGAGAACCAACAAGAGAGGACAATATATTAGACTTCATAGCAATTAATATCCCTGAACATGTTTCTGAAGTAGTTATTGAAGAAGGAATCAGCGATCACCGAGTAGTTCGAGTTCTCTTGAACATAACATTCGTAAAGTATCGCAAGCCTAAGCGAAAAGTGTACATATTTAAAAATGCTAACTTTGCAGACTTTAAAGAGAAAATTATTAAAGATTACGCAACTTTCAGCAAATTAGCAAGCACGAAGAACCTGATGATGCTACGATTGTAGTGAAACCGGTCGTGTTTAAATTAAAATTTTGTGGAAATACCAAGTTCTTCTTTTTTCAATATGAGTAAATTCCACCAAGTTGAGCCTGACCTCCTCAATGATATTTAATTGTAAGACCTTGTATGCCAAAGTGAAACTATAAGTACATTTTTTTAAACACTAAAAATGGCAAACTGTTATTTGAATCTGAGGACATGAGGAATGGATAGAAAAAGTATATTGAAGAGTTACATGCAAAAGATTTGAAGCCAGAATCTACTGAGATAGAGAAGGGAGGAAGACGTGCACTGTGACAGTGTTGGCCTGGGAATATAAATAATAGAATGAATGTCAAATTATTGAAATCAGCTTAATTTCACATCCAGCTAAAATTATTCTCAGGATTTTGAATGGGAGGCTAGAAGCAAAAGCAAACAATTATATAGGTGTAGAGCAATTCAGGTTTCAGAAAGATTGTAGCACTAGAGATGCCATAGCGGTGATGAGGACTTTGGTAGAAAGAAACATTGAATACAACCAGGAGGTATTCATGTGCATTGTAGATTTCGAAAGGCCTTTGATAGAATTTTATGGCCAAAGCTAATGGAAGTGTTGAGGAAAATAAGTATAGCTTGGAAAGAGAGGTGATTAATCAGAAATCGGTATGTGACTGCTCAGGTAAGTGTATCAGAGAGAGAATCACATTTGGCAACACTGGAAAGGGGGGTGAGAAAGGGCTGCCCACTCTCACCAGCATTGTTTAATACTTATGCTGAAGAAATAATAAGAGGAATGGGAAGATGTAAAAACTGGTAAAAATAGGAGGGAGCCTACTTAAGTCAGATTAGCAAATGACAAAGCATAACCATTATATGGGTGTGAGACATGAACAATGAGAAAAGATGTGAGCAGATTAGAGGAATTTGATATTTGGGTATGGCAAAGAGTACAGAAAATTAGTTGGATTGAGAGATAAATAAGAAAGTTTTGAATAGAGTAGGGAAAGAGAGGACCTTTTTATCCTATTCATGAATGACCTTCCCAATTATCTTTCCAGAAGTAAAACTATTTTATATGCTGATGATACTTCTAGTCTAATAACAGCAGAGAATTTACCAGACCTACTTGAATATGCTAACCTAACAATAAAGGAAATGTATGAGTGGTGTGGCAATAACAACCTTGTAAACAGTAACAAAACAATATACCTTATAATCCATACTAAAAAATCTTCTCTTTGTAATGCTTCTCTTCATTATAATACTCTAGTATAAATCACTTGTCTTCTGTTAAGTTTCTTGGTCTCCATAATACCCTAGTATGGTGTATAAACACACACATTATTCATGGTTTTTTAGGAACTTTGATGAAATTTGTTGGTGCCTATTATCTATAAGGTAGACATTTTTAAGAGAGAAAATCATTACTCAAAACAACAACAACTTCTTAGGTGAAATGAATTTTGTGACTTCTATTTAATACACTTCCACAACTTTAATTACTTTAAAGCAATTACACAAAACCTGCAACCTGGGCTGTTATATTACATGAAGATTACCCAAAAGTCCCTTTTTGCCACAATCCAATTCTTCGTATCAAATGCATTGTACAGTAAAACCTCGTTATTTCGAAGTTCAAGGGACCACAAAAATACGACTTCGAATTATCCGGGTTCGAAAGAAATGAACTTTTAAAAAAATTGAATTTCTTACGATCCGCTACTTGGACAGTAAAATCGCAGTAGTCTTATCTATCTGTTCTGCTACAAAACATATTGACCTTACAAGTTCATCCACACAGCAAACTTATGAACAGAGCTGAACTGATCACTTAATTCATGATTCACGAACACCACTGCATGTGAAAAATAGGATCGAGTGAAAATCCCAATTTTCCCAGTGTGTATTTCAAGTTATTCTTTTACGCCACGTTTCAGAACAAGGCTTTCAACCATGCATGCTCAGCCTAAAGATTACGAAAATGCATGCTAAAAAGATTGGGAAAATGCTTGCGTGAAATATTGTCTAGATAATAGATAGGAATCATCACATAGTAGTTTTGATGGCCTGTTAAATAATGGTAAGTTGGTTGTTCAGTTTTTGAATAATTGGTGTCAAAATAACTTTCTAACCCTCAATGTTGACAAATCACAGCTGATTTATTTTTCGTATGCAAATAAACCTTATAAAATGCTTTCTGCTGATATTAATGAGAAAGCTATTCCCCAGGCGGAAAGAACAGATTTCTTGGGAGTCTGTATTGATTCTCATATTTCGTGGGAAGTTCATATTCGTAAATTAGCTAGTAAGCTTAGTTCTATCTGCTTCCTTATAAGGGCTATTAGATCCAATGTGTCTGATGATGTCCTTTCAACTTTATAATATGGTGAGTTTTACTCACATTTAGTATATATATACTTTTTTGGGGCTCTTCCCCGCATGCTGTCTCTATATTTAGGATTCAAAAAAGGGTTTCTCGGCTGATTGCTCATGCACCTTATGATGCTCCATGCCGACCTATTTTTAAAAAATTAAATATTTTACCATTAACATGCATATACATTATGATAGCTCTGATTCATACTAGAATGAAATTAAATGAATATGAGGAAAATTCGATTATTCACAGCTATAATACTAGACAGCATAGTGATTTACATGTTCCCTATGTTCATACTCAAGCAACTGCTCTTGGCCCTAAAGTGATGGGATTGCATTTATACAATCACCTCCCTCATGAACTGAAAATCATCAGAGAAATTTCTGCTTTCATGCATAAATTAAAGATTTTCCTGCAAAATATACTTTATTATAGCCTCAGTGACTATATGAAGGATCCATTATCTGTGCAATAATATGCTGATTGCAATTTTACTATGTACTGTCTTTTTTGTTTTCTTTTCTTGTCCTATATCAATGTATTTTGATCTTTGTGACCGATGAATTATTATTATTATTTACGATCTAATATGATTAGGAGTCTGACAGACTCCACCTCACCATTAGTGTTATTTTTAGTGGTTTATCCCATGTGGCTATCATGATTCGTTTTCTAAAATTTCTGACTAGATAGAAGGTTGAAATTTGATAGAAATATTTAGGTCACGTATTAAAAACCGATGAAAAGATTTTTATTTCAAAAAGGCAACGGTTTGACTCCCGGACGAGTTCTTTTTCGCTTTTGATTGAAATAAAAAATCATTACGTGTTACACCCAAGGCTCTAACGGGCATGCTAGTAAATATTATAGGGCATGATAATGAAAAATCACATTATAAGAATTACGCACGGCATAGAGGCAGCAGATCTCTGGAAGGACCAAAAGAGGGAAGAAGAGGCGCACAAAGGGTGTGGGGAGTTGAGGAAGGGATGAAGGTGCGGGTCGAAGGAGGTCTGAGGAAGGGATATTAGAAGCAATGGGTCAGCTGAAAAACAGTCGGTAGGACTATGGGGGCAGATGTCCACTTTAGAGTGGGTATGATGGGAGATCCACAAAACTAGGGACAACAGATGGAGGAGATAAAAGACTTTTTTCTTGGAATGAATATGGTTTGCAAGAAGAGACATACATCCAACCACCACCTGTGGGTGTCCTTTTCTGGCCCGATTATAATTATTATTATACACAACTGCTACAAAGATAATAAAAAACTTGAACGCTACGATTTTATGAAAAATTTCAGATTCAGTCTGGTGAAACCTCATATGGAACGGAGATTCAACAATCCAAAAGTTGGTGCGGATGTCCGTCGTGGAATAGCACAAATTCTGAAAATTGAAGAACCTATCTGTGAAGAAAATACTTTTGAAAAAATAAAGTACTGTTACCTGTGCCCTTCTAGACTTCACAGGAAAACCAAATATTAGTGTTGTGAAAGCAAAAAACCAATATGTCTACAATGTGCTAGAAAAATTTGTAATGTGTGCTGAAAAAATTGATTAGTTTGACCTATTGTCAGTTTTTTTCCTGTACACTTAAAATCAGTGTTGCTTTATATTCTTGGTTTGCTGGTTCAATAGATAACTAACTGTAAGTTAATATGTATTATTTTTTCTTTTCATATTGTGAAAATATTAATAATATTTTAATTCAATGCACTAAATGACCTTTTCCATTAAATGTTGGATTTTTATTTTGTTTGAAACAATTATTTGAATTCTGCAATTTATAAATATTTACAATGAATAAAAAACAATGTAATTAACAATATTTTTTATTTACGTCCAAACTTAACGATATAATGATTTATGAAATTGTAAATCTGACAGACTCCACCTCACCAATAGTGTGAACATTTTTCACCTCACCAGTTAAGGGTTAAGGAAAGGGAAAACTAAAAAGTCAAACCTAAGCATGATGTATTTTATGGACGATCTCATAAGAAATGCTCTTAACCTGCATATTGGGTACGCAGGAAGAAAACTTCGTATGCAGTCGTACTGGGTACACTGCGGAGATAGCTAGTTTCTCTATTTTTTGAAACAATAAATTTTCTTAAATCTGAAAAACCTTGATATATTTCAAAAGAGTAGCCTTGGACCATTCTAATTTTTGTTTAATTCTGCAATTTTTGCTGTTTTCTTTTTACTTATATTATACGTCAAATTTTGATTGAATTTTCGCATAGTTATGCAAATTGTGGGTTCTAAAAACCCCTATTCAATACTGAGGCTAACCAAACTTCTGCACAAAAGCTGTGTGGTGGAAGGGATGCAGGCACTGTTTATCTATTTTGTGACATCTCTCACTCTTGAGATAAATATTTTTTCTTATACGTCAACACTTGAGAGCTATATGGAAAGGGAGGAGGAATGGTCTTTGGTTCTGGACTAGTGCTTGGTTCAGCATTTCTTGAGAACAATATAATAAGAGTGAGAGAGAGAAACACATCTGCCATTAATGCACAAACAAGCCCATTCTACAATATTTACAATGCTATCTCTTGACCGAAAGCATGGTTAGAGCACATGGGAAGCGCTTGGATCGCACAAAAAATATTCTCTTGCCGCTCTGAGGGAAACATTTACGCTGCATGGAGGCAGCTATTGTTTGTTATTTTTCCATTGTTACTTTTGTTTAATTTCTAAGAGATTAAAAGAGTCAAACTTATCATGGCGTCAACCAATAGAAAAACGCAAGCGATACCTGGTGATGTATAGCGGATGAAAATCTTACTTGAAAATGATTTGGAAGAAAGTCTCAATTCAGAGAGTGATAGTGAGAATAACATTGAAGATAGTGCTCAAATTACTAAGGTAAAAACCTATATTTTTTGGCATTTTTTTGTTGAGCAGGCAAATACGAAACCTCATTTCTCCTGTCCCTGCGTGCTTCTAGCATCTTTGTTTGTCCTTATTTGAAGTTTTTTTCCAAAAAACTTACAGGGAAGAGGTAGAGATCTACGATAAAGCAGTATACGTGAAGTAATTCGAGAACCTGGAATAAAGGAGGTCAAGTGAAGCAAGGATATAAGATGATTCCTCTATTTCTATCATCTACGATTTTATTCCACGTTGACTATTAAATACGTAAAAAGAAGTTACCTGTTTGGGGGACAAGGTACCGATATTTAATTTGCAATAAATGGAGAACAAAAACACGATGCCTTTGTCATGTGCGTGCACGAACTTTCCACTTAAAGGTTTCAAATTAAACGAAATGTTCATGAGTGACTGCAGCAGATCATGACTTCGAATTTCATTGTAGACGTATTTCGAATAATCCCTATTAAATGTATGCAAAATCCTATGATGTTGGCCAGAGACTGCTCCTAGCTTCGAATTACATGCTATTTCGAATTATTCGGGATCGAAATAACAAGGTTTTACTGTATTATGCGATTTCGCTACATCATCAACAAATGATTTACTTTATCAGCAAATGATTTTCAGTTGAAAAAGAAGAATGCCCATATTCAAAATCAATTCCTGCATTACATGGAAAGAGGGAAAAATAAATTTTCATTCTTTTAGCCGTTCTGAAGTTCAAGTTTCCGATCATTATGATTAGTTTTATCGATTTTCAAATGTAAATCAAAACTACGCTGCACCCACCCCAAGCATTATCCAAATGGAAGAAAAAAGCAGTCCTGAATTCAACCACAGATGATTAAATATACGTTTATCTGACTGAGTTTACATATCAAATTCGATTATCATAGCTACCACAGAAGTGGGGGTATAAGGTTAATGTTATAAACATACAGAAATAATGAGTTTAATTATAAAGCTATTTAAATATTTTATTAATGAAAAAAAATTATACTTCAAAACCATCAAATCCCTCAGATTGTTTCAGGAATAAAAATCAACATTATTGAGGGCATCAACAAATGAATCCAGTAACTCTCTTTCAGAAGGAATTTTTTGTTTTCGTCAAATGATGAATTGTTCTCTCTCTCTAGTTTCGCTGGCAGAACACAATATCCTTGAGGGCAAGTTGTGGCCCGCGGATTTTAGATTACCCACCATTGCTTTAAAGGAATTAATTTTATGGAATCGCTCCTTAATTGATGCCATGCATTATGATTGCGCGTTATACATGAGAATTCAGAGACTTTTTGAGCATGAACTCAGTATGTTGTGTGCATTATGCATGAGTGTGAGGGTTAGACTGGTCTGTACATATCAATGCATTAATAAAACAAGAAGTCCAAACCAGGACTAATACTTGTCTTGCTTTGTGGAAAGAAGGTGTATTGCTGTTAGTACCCGAGTAAGAATTTTTGTCTCATTTCGTTGAAAATGTTGTTATCACATCATTTCGAACATTATTTACAAAACAAAAACTCCAAACCAGGACTAATGCAGGCTGGTTTCCCAAAGTTGACGTCCCAAATTGATTACTTATGTATATTGACAGGAAATGTTTCAGTATGTGTTAGTCATTCCAAAGAATTCTCATTCCATAAATACCATCTATAATTCATAGTTTATCAATGATATGGAAAAATTGGTAAACAAATTAATAGAGCATTATCAGGTTTAAAATTGGTACTAAAAGTCATGTCAAAATCTCTTTCTGACATTATATTTTGCATGTATTTTTTTAAATAAACGAATTTAATAAAGGATACTGATTATACGCTAATATGTATGGATCAACTGTCCATTGCTGAAAGGTAGTTGAGTGGAAAAGAAAATAACCCATTTGTTCACTCATGTATGCCCAAGTTGAGTTCAGTAATAATCGTCTCCATGGCAACAATCCAATAAAATGCAATTTAAAGTGCAAAAAACACTGTTTTAGTAGAAAATTTAAGAAAATACAATCAATTATCAAAATTCTGTGATAAAAATTAGAATCTACATTATTTTCTGATGGATTTTAGACTTCCTCTGTGAAGCAAACAAGATTGGAAAGGTGTACTCCATGTCAGAGTACACAGAGCTTATAAATGCAGTCTTTGAGATTTCACAATGTTCTCAATACTTTTTGCTCAGATGAGTATTTAACCAGAAGCAAGCAAGGTAGTTTTGTAAAATATATGTAGGTCTTCATTTTAACCAAAATTGGAATTGTTTGACCCATTTTAGCAAAACTCCTTAATACCAAATTTCATCACAATAGGTCAAGCGGTTCCTAAGTTGAAACAAAGGAATATTGTAAACTACATGAAGGTCTTCATGTAAAGTGGTATTCATTGTTGTCCGATTTTAACCAAAATTGGAATCGGTTGACCAATTTCAGCAAAACTCCCCAAATACCAAATTTCATCAAAATACGTTCAGTGGTTCCCGAGCTGAAATGAACATTTTAAACTACATGTAGGTCTGTGTCAAGTGGTCATAATTGTTGTCCGATTTTAACCAAAATTGGAATCGGTTGACCAATTTCAGCAAAACTACCCAATACCAAATTTCACCAAAATACGTCCAGTGGTTCCCAAGTTGAAATGAACATTTTAAACTACATGTAGGTCTGTGTTAAGTGGTCGTAATTGTTGTCCGATTTTAACCAAAATTGGAATCGGTTGACCAATTTCAGCAAAACTCCCCAAATACCAAATTTCATCAAAACATGCTAACATGTTCTGGGGTAATTCAAGTTTAGTCAACAAAGTTTTCTCTGTTCAGAAAGAGTCAGTCAAAGCAATATTCAGAGTAACTACTCATACACATGGAGGGTCAGGGCAGGGGTAACAACCCCTAGAGAAAATGTTTTACAATATTCATAAAAAACCTCTGCCTTAGGGGTGGGTTGGGGGTTAAAACTAATTTCATTTTTGATATCAGCAGGGGCCAAAACCCATGACCTTAACTTTTCTCTCACGAATTCCAAAAATATTTTTTTCACCAAAATTAACATGGGAGGCCCATAAGCCTCCATGACAAAAATTGATTTCACCTCCGAAATTGGCAACGGGTGTGCAAAGTGTCATTGACCTATGATCACCCCTTGATGTGTAAATTCAAAAAAACTTTTACACATCATCCGTGGGACACTCGTATATTATTATTATTTATAGGTCCAGGTCTACTACAGACATAGGCCATGTCAGAGAGAATACATACATAAAATCACAGATACACACAATAAATTAAGAAACAAGTTACAGTACAATTAATTTCCATTAAGGTATATAGCCACTGAGTAATATAAATTATTCAATAAATACTTTTTAAATTTAGTTTTAAGCTGATTTATATTATTTATGGATTTTATGTCAGTAGGTAATTTATTATATATTAGGGTTACTGTATGATATGGACTTTTATCAGATATTTTTAGATTATATCTTACATGATATATGTTTAGATTATGGCGAGTAGAATAGCAATGTTCTTGTCTATTAAGACTGAAAAGATGGGAATGGGTTTTGCAGATATTGCTGCTTCGAGAACCAGTATGCATGGGAGAGGGAGAATACTGTGTTTTAAAATATGGTTTACATGTGGATAACAAACTACCTAGGGAATTCAAAGAAATTTTCTCCCCAAATGTATTAATGAATTTCTAGGTATGTAATTTTAAATATTTGCTGGTTTATTCTGTGAAGGGTAATCATATCCAATTTCCCCCATTTGTTTTTACCACCATATTATTTTATATTTTACTCTAAATTTTTATTATATACTTTACTTTTTTATTTATAATTTTTTCATGAACGTGCTGCGTGTATTCTATTTGTATTGTATTTGGACATATTCCATTCCAATTGCATTGACCTCAACAGAATAAAAAAGGATGTTAGGAAATAGACAAACAGACATAAAGAGGAAAGGTATATTAGATGAATTAAAAGAAGAAATTTAATTAATAATTAATTTAATAATTTGGATTGCAAAGATTGAGTTGAGTGTGCCTACTCACTGGGAGGTAGAATAATGAATGAGTGATCATTACAAAGCCAGTTGTTGTAAAATAATTATAAAATTTTCAGTCTCTCAGACAAAAGCTTAGGAAACAATCTCCCTCAATGACAGGATTAGTAATCCTGGATTAAATGATGTTAACTAATTACTATGCTCATGTTAAATATAGATTTTTCGTTTTACGGGTGCTAACTTAAATAAAATCACGGCCCAATAACAAATGTAATATGGAAACCCAAACACTTCATTTGCCTGGTGAGGGGTAAATAAAAATGTGTAAAAAATATTAAACGTTACCAATTCTTGTCCCTCCCTCAGCAATTTATTTAACAATTCCTCGCTCTTACTTATTTGAGCATCTACAGGAGTATTCTGTATGTCGTGAGTTTGTTCACCTTCTTGAACTCTGGCTTTGGGCCTAAAAGCAAAATTTAAAGAAATAGACATATGTTTACCAATCCAATCTTATAAAATTTTTATCTGAGTATAATATTCAATGCATAAACTGGATACTAAACAAGATATAAGTACAAGAAAATCTGAAATCTTACTTTCTGAAGGCATCTAATCTGCGTTGAATGCGTAATCTCCGTGCTATTATTCTTTCATCCGGATCATTAGTTTTAAGATGCTCATTATCTGTAGGATTCTTAGATTCATCAATGACATAGATATCCATTTCGTCTTTCATTTTGGATGTAGAAAAACTTCCGAGTTGATAGCGATAAATTTAAAATTGTTGACAACTTATACTCATGTAAACAAGGACGGAAATCATAAACGAAATATTGACCTATCAGTAGTTCGAATATTATCACAACACGAAGAAGCCTATTACGAAGACTAAGATTAATTCATTCAATTAGTTATATTCCCGTATGTTTCAGAAATCAGTAACGTCCTTAGCAGCAGCGATAGTATCTATCAACAAACTTATCTAGTTAAGGTCTTGGCGAGAACCTGGAGTTTTATATTACACCTTCTTTTTACTACCCTTGTAATACTATATCAATTGCAATTTAGCATTCTGTATGAATCTCACCAAAAGGACTTCCTATATGAAATATTTGTAATGCGCATTAAGAAACTATATTATCTCAACAATACAAAATACCGAACGCCATAGCAACGAAGTAAAAAATAGTTTAAGAAGGCTAGCAAAACATCTGCACATCTGCCAACAAAATAACAATGTTGTAAACTAATGACAATAAGCAGCACATTTGCAAACAAAGTTTTAATTACTTTAGAAACATTTAGAAATGTTACATTCCTTGAACATAACAATTCTATAACAGCAGTATCCATCTAGGGTTACCAGACGTCCGGTTTTTCCCGGATATGTCCTCTTTTTAAGGACGTCCGGGCGGGATTTTGATTACTGTCCGGAATTTTGCAGACAAGAAAAATAATGTCCAAAATTTATTTTAATCAGCTGGATTCATTCTAATGATACGAACATTGTGGTAAAATCACTAATAGATGTCAGCACTGCAGAGCGAATAATTCAATACATGAAAATACGTTTACATTCGCTGGAAGTAGCGGAAAAGTTGTAATAAACCAAAAATATGTAAGGAAACAAGGATCGATAGACGCATGGTGACAGTGACATGCAAATTATATGATGGAAGTAATTAAATTTTTTGAGAAATACTGAAGTTTTCCTTCTGCGCCATTCAAGAAAAATTACCATAATAATCTTTTTAGTTTTCAAACAATCGTCCAGTTATAAGGATTAGCCTTATATAGCGGGCCCAACAAGTAGGATTTCTATGAGAACTACGTTTCTATTATCACAAAGTCATTTGAATCAAGTGCGAACATTATTGGCTCTGTTGCAACCTGTACGCCAGAATCTGGGGCATCGTCCTACTGAGTGGTACTTCACAATATTTCTCTTACCGTATTTAGGTATGTATTGCATTCTTTGTTTTTCAAATAATTGTCCTTTGGAAAAACACCATGAAACAACATTCTTTTACTGTAATCAGTTTTTCTTTCCTGCAGTCAATATATATGTCTGTAATCATTATTCTGAAATATCCTTTTTATTTGGTCGGAAGTTTTCTTTGATTGCGGTCAGTATTTGAGTATTTTCCTATGGATTCTGCCATTTTGTATTTATATCTATGTTTTACTGACAGGTACATTTCATGTCGTCGCATCCTTAGTTTTCTATTAATATTTAGAAGTGTACATCTTTTCACCGGTTGAAACAAAAAATAAAGGTGCTATTTTAAAAAATTCTGAGTTAACTAATAATAAGAAACTATATTGAATATTTAAATTTTTAAACTTAAATGTAGATTTATTAACTTTGTAAATATTTCTTAAATTTCAGAATAATATTCTATCCCAAATTTAGTAGTGAATTGCAAAGAAAATTCCCTGCATTTACACCTGGAAAGAGTCCGTGGGAAGCTAAATGCACTATATGTAGTTCTGAAATATCCATTGCCAACTTTTCATTCATTTCATTTATTTTTCATCCAAAGACATATATACATATGTATAGGATAAGTCACAAAAATAAGAACATAGATACATAAGTCACAGAAATTAATGCATGCATAAATGACAGTAAACAAATGTTTGTTTTGTTTTTTTTAACAATTTAAGAATTCAGCAATAGAGTAATAACATTTTTCTACAAGAAATTTTTTTAATGCTCTTCTAAATGATGACACATTAGTCAAATCTTTTAAACACGTTGGAAGTTTATTATAAAATCCACATCCCACATGAATTGGCCCATTTTCAAAATTTTTAAATTATGATACTCTAAATTTATTTTGAGTCTTCCTCTTGTATTGTAGTTATGGATATCTTTATTTTGTTTAATGTCTAATATTCCATTATTCTCTTTTAAGAACATAATGGTGTAAAAGATGTACATCGAGGGGAGTGTTAAAAGTTTAAGCTTCTTAAAATGTTCCCTACAACTTTCTCTTTGTTTAGCCCGAACTAAAATTCTAATTGCCCACTTCTGCAATCTAAAGAGTCTAGTAGCAAAGTGTGAATGTCCCCATACTGTTATGCCATATTTTATTCTGCTACATATATAAGTATGATATACCAGAATAGCAGTTTCTTGGTTAGCTATACCAATCAGTCTCCTCATTATGTAACAACCTGTAGGCACTTTTTTACAAACTGACTGGATATGTGATTCCCAATTAAGAGTATCATTAATATATATTCCAAGGAACTTCATG
This sequence comes from Tanypteryx hageni, assembly GCA_028673005.1. Classification (NCBI taxonomy): domain Eukaryota; kingdom Metazoa; phylum Arthropoda; class Insecta; order Odonata; family Petaluridae; genus Tanypteryx; species Tanypteryx hageni. The sequence goes on from CM054115.1 coordinate 5,542,833, forward strand.
GTTTCAGATCTTTTCATCAAACCATTCATAAATTTAAGTCGAAGACTAAATATAGATTTTTTCTGAGGTGGATGAAATTGGAGGAATGTAGATTTGCTGTTGTTAATCATAACACTATTGTTTATGCACCAGTCTTCCATTGTATTAATGGAAAATAGTCAATAACATTAGTTGTACTTGTACAAAAACAGAAGCAATAGTAAATTCAGTATTAGCTCCACATTCAATCATAAAGTTCTTAGGGAAAATTTCTGATAATAATATTAAATACATAGGTATTCAAACAGATGCAAGTAATCATGGTGCAGTAAAATTGTTTCCAATTTGTATTCAATACTTTGATTATAAGAATGGAGGAATTCAAATTAAATTACTAGATTTAAAAAGTGCACCAAACGAACAGTCGACCACGATATCAAATATCATACTGGAAGTGTTGAATGAACATGGAATTGCATCAAAATGTGTCTTTTACAGGTGATAACTGTAACACCAATTTTGGTGGTCGAATGAAAGTAACTGGGAACAATGTTTTTTCCAAGTTGAAAAATGGTCTTACATCTTCCTTAATTGGTGTTGGTTGTCCTGCTCATGTCTTGAATAAAAGTGTTCATTGTGGAATGAATACTCTTCCATTTGATATAGAATCTATTGTTTTAAAAATATATAATTACTTTTCTTGTTATACAGTAAGGACTGAGGAATTAAAAGAATTTTGTGAAATTAAGGACATTGAATATAAGGAACTTCTCTACCACAGCAAAACAAGGTGGCTTACTTTATTTCCAGCCATTCATCGGGTGCTTCAATTATATGAGCCTTTAAAATCTTATTTTTTAAGAGAAAATAGTACCCCAGTGATTCTCGCCAAATATTTTTAGGATGATTTTGGAGAATGTTATTTATGGGCAGTACATTCCCTTATGTCAACCTTCCATAGTAACATCAAAGAAATAGAAAAGGAACACAATTCTGTTTTAGAAGTAATAGATATTTAAGAGAAGTGCTGTTTTCTAATACAAGAAAGAATTGAAAATAAATTTATTCCATTAAAAGTAAGGGAAATTTTAAACAAAGCAAGGGGTAGGGGATTAAAAGTTGAATCTGAACAGTTTCTTTGCAATATAAATGTCTTTTATGAGACTATTTCAAAATATTTGGAATCGTGGATAAAACCTTTCGATGACTTTTCCGTTTTTAAATGGATGCATTTAAAAAAAGGTTTGAGTTGGGACAACATTTTGCCCTCATTAACTTATTTGAAACAAAAGGGTGTTGATATTGATGATTCAAAATTTTTTGATCAATGGTGCAATTTAAAATCTTTCATTGAAAGTAATGATAGTTTCCGTAATGATACTGAAAGAATGGCTCATAAAAAATGGAGTTACTTTTTTAATGAATGTCAAAATGTTGAATTATTTTCAGAATTGTTAAAGGCTTCAATGTTCTTTTTTTGCTTTAGCAGGACATAATGCTAATGTTGAGCATATATTTTCATTCATCAGTGCACAGTGGGCAAAGGAAAGAAATTGACTGAATGTAGATTCAGTGAAAGGGATACTATTAACGCAACATAATTTTAAAAAATTCAGTTGTGAGCAGTTCCATAAATATCTTTTGACAAAGCCAGATCTTCTAAGTTTAATTGGAAAGTCCGATAAATATAATAAAATTAAAATGATATAAAATTTTTATTAACTCTGTACCTATAATATAATTTTTTTATTCTATATTTTAAAAGCGTGTTCATTATCTATATTTTCATTGTTCTACTAAATGACTTTCTGTAAACTGTAATTTACCAACATTAAAATAATGTATCATATATATGTGAAAACCATCCTCTTTTTTGGACAAAATGTCCTACTTTTGTCCTGCATTTTCATCACCTTTGTCCTACATTAATCTCAAAAGATCTGGTAACCCTATATCCATCCAGACATCTGTGAAGTTTCAACGTCTGTTAAATAATGTCTGTATCTCTGTATATTATTCCTTGTCTATATGTCTGTGAAGTTATATACGACAAATACGATATCGAGATATAAAAGAAGCATCTAATGTTTTTTTCCAACCTTACAGAATTTAACTTAAAAACTTATAAACCTTGTTAAAAAACTACAATTACACTAATGTAGTTGTATGGAATAGATGCTGTGGCAGAGAGAAAAGAAACTTATGGCTTCCTTGGTATGGTAATTCAACAATTTTAATGTAAATTATGGGAAATATAGATTCAAATACTTAAAAAAACTGGGTAATTTAAAGTATATCATAATTTATCATAATCAGTTATTGGACATATTATGATGCAGATGCATAGGAAAATAATAAATGGTACTTTTATCCCTATTCCTCATCAACCAAGAGCTGAAAATGGATCGTAATATTAGGTAACTGTAGAGTGTTGAATATTCGTAATGAAAGGTAATACCCAGCAGACTGTTTATGAGTGTCACTATTGTGTTCAGTTGTCAAACTGTTGTTTTAACATAACCTATAAGTTATCACCAACATCGACTAAGTTAATTATATTTAGGGAACAGCTATCGAATTAAGCGTCACATTTGCCCAATGCGATGTTCAATCTTCTTTTGTTGTTTTCTACTATTAAATTATTAATTATTATTATTAAATTTTTAATTGCACATCACAGTATTGTTGTTTATTTCATATTCTTTATATTTTCGCAATTTGAAGAGATTTTAATGAATCGTTTCTGAATGGAGAGAATAGAAGAAGAATTGGCTGAATATCTGCGGAAATTGAGGAATATGATGTGTATTCCAGATATTGGTGCAGAAAAATGGGTAATTTTCCATTTGACCCCCCACTCCAGTTTATCTCCTTTTTCATTCTCCTGGTTTTGTTATCCGAGCTTCCACTACCGGTCTTCGCTACCTCGAGGCAACGGCAGATCTTCTTCGCTCTGCTAGATGAATGCTCCACGTGATCTCCAGCTACCAGTCTCCTAGCCGAGGTCCTCCTTCAAGAAGATCTCTAAGTTGTTTTCTGCTCAGGATATCCCAATCTCTGTGGTAGAGACCTGAACAGCAAACACGTCAGCTGGAACTCCACTGTCGAGAATCTCCGGGGGTCTATCCTCAGGTGATGGGCGGATACTGCACGAGTTGGCGTCGTGGGACCAGTCCATCTGACCCGCTACCACCACACAGGCTCCAACAATGTCTTGGACGTCTTTCTGCATCGCAGTCTCTCCTGCTCACTCCACGTCTCCACCATTTCGTGCCTCTCGAGCGATTCTTGGCACCCGCCCGCGCCTTCTCCCCCAGGACGATTTTCTGAACTTCCAGCAAGCGGACTGGGAACTATTCCGTCGCCAACTGACGAACATGCTGCCTGAGGAGCTACCGCAACTGAACACCCCGGAAGAGGTAGACGACTGCGTCATTCATCTCACCTCTTGTGCGGAGGAAGAGGCGGAGAAGTCGGTGCCCAGGCGTACCTGCAGACCACCAAACTACTTGGAGATACCTGCGCGAATCAAGGCTGAGATTTGCGAGAAGAATCGCATCCGGAGGAGATTGCAGATGAAGCGGCGAATGGTGCAGATGCAGCATTCCATCAACGACGCGACCGGGACTTTCGGCAATGAGATGTGGGATAAGAAGCTCTCCTCCCTCAACACCGAGGATGGATCCATCTGGAGGATGGCCCGTGCACTTCGGGTAGACCCGATGTCGAACCCTTCCCTCCCCACAGTCATTCGGGAATTGGTTGGCCTTCCTCTTCCCCATCTGTATGAAGATTGGGCACTTCCCCACGCCCCGGAAAGTTGCAAGGATTCTCTGCATCCCGAAGGGGAAGGCGTCGAGGAACCCAGCGCAGTACCGTCCATTCTCACTTCTGGACGGCCCAGTCAAGCTGTTCGAGCTCATCATCATGCCGCATCTTCTGCGTCACCTGAAGGCAATTTGGTTTCCATGCGGAGTTTGCCGCTATTCACCAGCTGGTGAGAGTGTGCAACTTCGTCACTGACACCTTCAACAAGGGGCATCACGTCGCGGGAGCTTTCTTCGACGTGACCAAAGCTTTCGACTGCATGTGGCATTAAGGACTCCTGCAGAAGATGACATGCTTCATCTTCCCGGGATGGATCGTCCTACTCATTGGGTGCTACCTCCACGACCGCACATTCCGTGTCGCGTGGCATCAGGCTACATCGAAGATGAAGAAGATCAGCGCCGGGGTTCCACAGGGGTCGGTCCTGGACCCGACGCTGTACAACATCTTCACGGCGGACGTCCCGGTCGACCTTGGGTGGAACACTATACTTTCGCTGTATGCAGATGATGCGGCCCTCCTGTGCCGGTCGTCTCAGAAGAAGGAGAAGGCAGCTGAGTATCTTCAGCGGGCCTCGGACATCTTTCTCGCCCAGTTTGAGAAATGAAAGCTCCAGGTGAACCCCCGGAAGACTCAGACAATCCTGTTCTCCACCAGAAAGTCTCCAGACCAGGGCGGCATCCTCATCGGCGCCGAAGAAGTGGAGTGGATGGAAGAGATCATCTACCTGGGGGTGCCCATCGACCGGAAGCTTTGATTCCAAAAACACGCTACGCAGGTCGCCCATCGCGCCCTCGGAACGAAGATTCGCCTTGCACCGCTTCTCCGTAGCCGTCACATCAGCATCAAGAGGAAGCTCCACCTCTATCGCGCTAGTCTTTCCCTGCCTTGCTTATGCCTCTCCGGCTTAGAGTGGCAGACTTTGCGCCGTCGGCCAGCATCGGCTAGGAGTTGCCGAACGCGCCTGCCTCCGATCCATCGTGGGGCGTTCCTAGGGTCAGCGCAATTCTGACATCTACGCAACGCTTAACTTCGTCCCCGTCCCCGACATGCTTCAAGATCGTGTGAGGCGATTCTTCGCCTTGACGCTGCTCAAACGCGCCGAAATTCTTCGGAGTGTTGCCGACTCGCGCCCCTTGCCATGGGATAGGCACAAGCGCCCTCGTTCATGACCGGAGAAATAAAAATTTTTATTTAGTTTTCTTAATTATTAATCATTACATTTTCCAATATTTCGACTAAATATACTATTCAAACTACTCGGTAATGATTTTTTACAATACTACTCTTTTGTAAAGAAATTAAAAATAATAACTAAATGTGTACCTATAATAAATCTCTTAACTTATTTAATTTTATAATGGCGGATGGAATCAAAAATAAGTTACGACTTTCTGGGTGTGAATATAAAATAAACGGCGCAATATACATTGCACAAAATTTCTCATGTACGTTTGGTCGACTGTGTACGTTTATAAAAGAAAAACGCTTATAAATCCAAGTTAACCGTAGTTTAATGTATATTTCAATGTCACTGGTCAATATTTAGTAATTTTTTGAGACATGTGGCTTAGTAAGTATTATTTGTGACATCAGCCTAGTAGGAATAAAAAGCGGCTTTTGGGACAACCTTGACCATGAATTGGCGAATACGTGTGTGAACTGACCTATACGTGGACTGTGTTGAGTTCTGCGTAAGTCATTGACCTTGTCGTAGGTCTGGTTGGGTCATTGGCCTGGTAGTGTGTATGATGTAGGTGGGATTTTGTTAAAAAGCGGGGATTGGGACAACCTAGTCTGTGAATTGGCGAATATTGAATTGGCGAATACGTGTGTGAGCTGACCGTGTTGAGTTCTGCGTAAGTCCTTGTCGTAGGTCATTGGTCTGGTTGTGTGTATGATTCAGGTGTGATTCTGTGTGTGATTAGCGATGATGTTGTGGAATGATGTGATATTGTGTAAGGTAATGTTATTGGTTTTGCGTTAGTGTGGTCATTGGCCTGGTTGTGTGTATGATTCAGGTGTGATTCTGCGTGTGTTTTGTAATGATGTTGTGGAATGATGTGATATTGTGTAAGGTAATGGTACTGGTTTTGCGTTATTGTTGATATTCGCATGGAAGTTGAATGACCCTTTCCCTTCTGCGTCATTCGTTGACCCTAATTTTCGCAATGTTTACATGTTTGAGGTGTGTATGTGTAAAGATGTGATTTTGCAGAGTCATTGACCTAGTGGTAGGTCTGTTTCGGTCATTGCGTGTTTTTATATTCGAATGGGGGTGATATTGTGTAAGGTAATGGTATTGGTTTTGCGTTATTGTTGATATTCGCAATGTTTACCTGTTCGGTATGAGTTAGTGCGATATGGTGTAGCCAAGTGAAAGTTGAATGACCCTTTCGCTTCTGCGCCAGTCGTTGACCCGTGGAGGGGATAGGGCCTTCCAATATTTACATCTGCGTGTGTTTTGGTTTCTCCTCAGCGCGTGTCTTCGGTCGGTCGTTTACCCTTCTAAGCAGGTTTTGGACGAGCTAAGTAGGTCACCAACTTTTAGGTAAAGAAAAACCGGTTCTGAGTGGGGTGGGGACGGTTGAAATGATTCAAAATGAAACAACATCGAGTAGGCAGATCATGTTTATTGTCGTTCCCTCTCATACCATTCTTCCATTTTTTGTAATTCGTGACATGTAGTCGTCATATCTTCCATATCATGCGGATGATACAATTCAATGTAATCAATAGGTATAAATTTCAGATCTGGTCTATTGACCCACTTCCAATTATGTTCATGATAGGTCCGAATAACTGACCCAACTTTATGTATAATTGCAAGTTGTTTTAAGTCCATAACTGAAATGTAATTGTTTTCAAATCAATAATTTCTTTTATTTATAATATACTAATAATATCAAATATTAATTATATCCATTACCTTTGGAGAGCGTTTTGATGCGTAGAAGATTTATGTGCACCTCTGTCCTCTATCGAATCTCAGATCTAAATGATTCAACGTATGAGAAACTCTCTCGAGGAATCAGCAGGTCTTAACTTGTCGAAGGTTGATTGGGAGGTGAAATAAAATGGATAAGGATAGGTTATTGACCTCTACGGTCGGGATGGGTTTTATCAAGTAAATAAAACATGATAAAATTTAAAAAATCGATTTATTTTTTTATTCAATCAATATCATCTTGACAAAAAATGCATTCTTAATCAGTTTCATCACAACATGAAAAACCAAACATGATAAAATTGCGTTTTTCTCTTCTGTGATCATCTAGTGGTACATCACCTTCACGCCACTGTGTCATCCGCAATCCGCAGTAAACACATTGAACTGTATCGTATGTTCCGCAGCAGTACACCATTCCGGCTTCGGCGAGATTCTCAGGAGACACCGATGTATTCTTCCATTCCTTGAATGTCTTTATGCGTGCACTTCTTTCCAATAAATTAATGTCACTTAAATTGAGACGACACCATTCAGCGAGAGAAAATGCCCGACTGTGGGAGCAAATATCTGGCATATCTATTCGAAAATGGTAAATACACTCAGTACCAATTCTCTTATTCAGCTTCTCTAGTGCAGGGCAGTCGAAGTCATCTAAGTTATAGACATTTTTAATTTGCGAATGGATGGCCTTTCTTAGAAATTTACACTTTTCCACTCCTTTAGTAAAGATGTAATCGAATGGCCTTGTATATTCCTTCAATATGTATTCTGCCATATCATATTCCACATCGCCAATATGCTCATCTATAGCATGATACTCTTGCGTGGTCCATACATTGACGCTATTTGAATGATTTTCCAACTTAGGCGTTTTAAAAATCCAATGTTGACTTGCAAAGGTGTTTAATGAGATTATGGATAATTCTCGCAACAAAAAACGTCCCGATGCATCTTTGTCAAGATTGAAGTCAACAATAGCTGAATTCATGTTTGCTACTGATGGTGGAAAGTATCATCGCACTATATTTATCATCCTGCAAATTTCACTGAGCCAGTCAGCGGATCATACCAAAATGACTCATCACTAAGCAATGAGCGCTAGTTCTAGATAGGAAATTTGTTTCTGATTCGAAGTCTACTCTAACGTCTACAGCACCTGAAGTGATTGATTCATCTTGCTTCGAACAATCAATGACTACGATAGGTGCGATATTAACGAATTGATCACGTGACAACAAAGGTTTTGGTTCATTTCCATAATATGATTTCTGAAATTTTGCGTACATATTGTGAAGCTCAGCTATCTGCCCCTTGCTAAAATTTAAATCTAATACATCGTAGGGGAAACTTTTATTATTGAGAAAAACTTGAATGCCTCTTAAATTACAGTGGTCGAAAACACTGCTATCCCGCTGTACAATATTATTCCGTGATGTTTGAAATGCGAATATAACATAACGAGGTTTACCAAACTGAGAGGTTGTCTTTACGACCCAAGTCTGTTTTTCACTTCTCGGTAATTCTGGGTAGGATGAAAGTTTCCAGCGTCGATACGTTATCTGAATAGGTTTATTTTGATCAATACGTTTGAGTAAAAGTAATTTCTGCTTATCGGATACTGTAACATATGGAATTCTCCAACAAATCTTATCAATTGTAATTTTAGCTTTCACATTATTGGAAGATACGTAGCAGTTATCATCAGTGCGTGCTCTGATTAAAATGAGTTCATGATTTCCGTTGATAAAAATCTTATCATTATCTTCCATTAACCCAAACATTGTATTCAGCGGGATGCAAACGTTAAAATTCCCATCTTCCAATACCTCGCTCGACTTTCCGGGGATTACCCATCCTGCATTTAGTAATCCTTTCGATGTACTATCTGTTAGTGAAACATAACCCTTGAGAGTGCAGGTAACTCCTGGATTTCTCACGCTGTCTATTTCAGCACCATTTAAACAATAACGAGCCTCAGAAAAAAGATGATAAAAAGCATTATTTACAAGCGTGGTGGTTGATGCTATACCGGATCCATCTTTATTAGTAATATGACCTTCTATATAGATGTGACTTTGACTTGGAAGAATAAAATCAGATTGATTTTGAACTACCATGCGAATTTCATCATTGTAATCGAACTTTGATTGTGTGTAAGGATGATGAGTATGGTACTCGATGGAAGTTATTGATTCATCATAACGCGCACTGGAGTCTATATTTAAAATATCCATTTCGGATGCAGACGGAACCCGAGAGATTCTAGAAACTGTATGTTATTAGATGATAACGGTTTAGCAGTACGTGGTGTACTAATCCATCTCATCGCCGCACCGCGATTATAAGGATTTCGGGTAAAATCAAGACCCATTTTCCTTTAAATGTAATCTAATTGTAATAGTTTCGTTGCGGAAGTCTACTGGATTTCCGTTTTGATCTAACAATCTGAGAGTGATGTTGTTTATCGTTCTGGTATTCACAGGCAAATAAATTATCTCACTAGGTCTTTCTATTATTTTATACCCCGGTGGAACTTCAGGAAAAAACTGATGTAATATATGCACATTCTCACCGTTTTTATACGAACCTTCTACAATGTTACATTCGATAAGAATGTCATTTACGTGAAAAACGTCTACAATATTGTCTGATATGTGTCTTACTTTTGCTTCCAATTTTCTCTTCGCAAATCCGAGAAGTGATGCTATCGAACCATGTTCAGTAAAATCCACCTCAAAGTTACAAGTCAATGCTGAACGTAAAGTATTATTATTTGCTTCGATCTTTATTGCATCTTTTCCTAAAACACTTTGTAAATATTCGTTTAAATCATCAATTTCATATGTTCCTGTTGGTATTACCACAGAATTTCCGCTTCCATAGTGGAAGATATTGTTCCCATCGAACACGTTAGGTATTGTATAATAAGTTTCTAAACTCACACATCCTATGCTATAATTTTTATCAGCATCCAAGGCGATCTCGGGAAAATAATCAGCATTAAGAGTGGATGTTTTACCCGTAAACGTTAACGTCCAAGACATGACTAATTACAATTCCAGATGTTTGCATCTTTATTCAAAAATTTTAAACATAAATGACCGCAATTTACAGCTTTTGTTTTCTGATATCTATCTCTGTTATAATGAATCGTGCTATTTTTAAAATAATTTAGGAGTTCTGTAGGTGGTGGAAGATTTCCAAAACTGTCAAAGTAATCAACATGTTTGCCCGTTTTTCTGTAACACACCCAATGTGTTCCCGCCCCATCAGAGTCATCCAAATTTACAATACCACTCTCATTAGACCACGGCGATCGTAAAGGCAGACCGTCTCTCATAAATACGCCTCGAAAATTTGGAATATTTAACTTCTTAACATAGTGAATTAGATCAAAATTGGAGAGCGCTCTCTTAGGTAACCTACTTAAAAGTTTTTTTTTATTCGGTGGTGAAATGTATAAGCCTAATCCCTTCTTATATGGTTTCATATAGAGCCCTTTCCCACGCAACGCTATTGCTTCCATTCTAGCATTATGTCTTTTCGATTCTTCCAATCTCTTTTTTGCGGCATTTGCCTCAGAAGCAGCTTTTATTATACCTGATGCACCACCTGCCAAACCACCTAATGCTGACAACCCTGCAAATAAAGGTATTAGTGGGATAATTCCTCCAGTCTTTGGAATTGGTATAACTCTAGGCGTAGTATATTTACTCCTTTTCTTTTTCACATCCCTTCGAATAACATTAAGTGTTAATTTAGCAGCCTGATTGAGGTTTTTATTTTTCAAGTTTTTCATTGCTACTCGAGCTCTCCGCATGATATTTCTAAAACAGTTAGACTTTCTAGTTCCACTACCCACCTTCACTTTTGCTTTCATTATATTCGTAACTATACCTGCAGATATCTTTTCACCTAAACTCGCGTCTTTTGATTTTACACGTTGCCAAGCCTTTTCGGCTAGTTCGAGGTCGGCTTTATGGCTATCAGATATATCTTTAGATTTAGAGTATGCTATGTCGTGTTGTTTACAATAAGCATCTAGTGGATTTATACCTTGATCTCCTCTTGCAAGACGTTGTTTTAATTTCGTCCCTGGACCACAGAATTGGTACCCTGGTAAATGAAGCTCAAATGGTAACTTATTAATGACACTATTCACCAGTCCTTTTCCAGATGCGTACCGACTCATACTAATGTGGTAGAAAGTTTGTTTTGCTATTTATTTAAACTCACGGTGGAAAGAATATCATTATAATGGAGGTAGAGGAACAGTGCGAAAAGCTCCCGATAGGTACATTCTCGTTTGATGAATGTAAACCGCGCGAGAGGCATGGTCCCTTGCTTCCTGAAAGTATCCGCTGCATTGTTTGCGGTCCATCTAATTCTGGTAAAACAAATGTAGTAATTAATCTTCTCACAGAGACAAATGGGCTAAAGTATGAAAACGTGTATTTATACAGTAAGTCGTTGAATCAACCAAAATATTTATTTCTGCAAAATATTCTTTCCTTAGTTCCTGAAATTGGACACTTCTTTTTCAAAGACAACAAAGGAGTTGTAAATATAGATGATGTAAGACCGCACTCTGTATTTATATTTGATGACATTTCTTGTGAAAAGCAAGATAATATGAGAATATATTTTAGCAGTGGTCGGCACAAGATGGTTGATTGTTTTTATCTTGCTCAGACTTATTCAAAAGTTCCGAAGCAATTGATACGGGATAATGTAAATTTGATTATACTTTTTAAGCAGGATGAATTAAATCTCAAGCATATTTATGATGATCATGTAAATACGGATATGACCTTTGCGCAATTTAAGAACATATGCATGGAGTGTTGGAGGGATAAATATGGCTTTATGGTAATAGATAAAGAATGTGATATTAATAAGGGACACTATAGAAAAATGTTTGATTCTTTTATAAAACCACACAACATTTCATAGGTTCATTCAGTGTTTACAGGGTAATTAAACCGATATGTTTCAAGATAAAAGAAAGAGAAAAGCTGACGAGGATCTGACTCGTGAAATCATTAAAAGAAGTGATAATATCCGAGAGAAATACAATAATTTAAAAAGAGCGCAGAGATCAGAACAAGATTTTTTATCACAGTAATTTAAACCAATTGTTGATCCTTTAAATGACCTCGTGCGACAAACCAAATCTCAAAATATCTCCAAACCTACTGTAAATAAACAGTCCGATGAAAAATCTCCAGACAAAACTCTTTTTAGTAATTACATTAAATTGGTTATGAGCAATGGTAAGAGATTAGATCGTACTTTTGGAGTCAGATATAGCGGAACTGATTGGTTTATTGGAGATTCACCTGTTGAAATGGATGATGAAAACCTCATCGTGAGAGATAAGACTTATGTTGAGACACCGGGACTGCTTGAGCTTTTATTTATGACGAAACCAAAAATGGATGAAGTTAAGCCTAAGGATATGGAAAATTATCGTCAAATATTAATAGATACCAATGCTCATAAACGAGGATATAATAGTCGGGAGAAGATAAACAGTAATCGAGGATCTAAGTACGTAAAAATTATATCTAAATTGTTCCCCAATTCTACAGCAGGCCGAGGGATGGATGTTTCACAACCTATCATTGAGTATTGGGATGACCCGAATGAACTTGTGGATAGACTTAAATTAATTCTTTCATCTAAGGTTCGGGGCATTCAGGTCACGACAATGAAATCGTCGCCATCATAGAAGAGCTTAGAGATAGCGATATCATTATATAAGATATGATAGCGATTTTACTTTCGCAGTAAAATAATGCCTGTGGATAAGTTTGGACGTTCTTTGAGGAGAAGAAGGAGGATGGATTCGTATGACATGCTAGGAAATCGTCTAACAAATTTAGCTTCTCCTATAGACACCAATGATGCTGTCACAAAAGGATATTTGAGAGATAACACACTTTCATTGACTGAACATCAAATAAATGCTGACAATCGTCGCATATCTAATATAGGCAAATCTCTTCAACCTAGAGATGCTGTCTCAAAAGAGTACGTGGACTTTCGAATACCAGGAGCGACGAGACATTATATTTCAGCAGGTGGACGAAGAATCGTAAGTGCGAAAGAACCAATAGATGAGGGTGATGTAGTAAATAAACGTTTTTTGCTTCAAAATGCTATAACAATAGCAAAAGACACTACGAGTGCAAAGAAAACCCGAATAACGGATTTGAATGATCCTCAGGATGAATATGATGCAGTTAATTATAAGACCTTGCTTACAAAATTACAGAATGCTGTTATTATGGATAGCGGTGTGATAGATGTGAAAAGTCATCGAATAACAAACGTATCAAACCCTCAAGATGAAAGTGACGCTGTTAATTTTAAGACTTTGCTTGAAAGCTCAACAGTTCATCTAAATCATGTTGCAAATAACACTATCACGCTAAATAAGAATAAATTTGATGCACGCGGACATGCTCTGACTAATGTGAGAGATCCTGTGGAAGAAACAGACGTTGTCAATTTGGGTTATTTGAGGAGATTGCTTTTAAAACGTCAGTATTAATAGAGGAACATTTCAACGCTCACGGAATAATTATGCAGTCAACCTAGACGTGAAGATGGATATCAGACGTGGAATTGTCAATGAACTTCACAAACCAGCGAGGAAGAATTATGAACGAAGAAAAGTTCTGATAAAAGGTTTGGACGACTTATGGCAAGCTGATTTGGTAGAAATGCTTTCTTATTCAAGTGAAAATCGTGGATACAAATACCTATTAACCATGATAGATGCCTTATCAAAATACGCTTGGGCTGTTCCTGTGAAACGAAAAACCTCAGAAGATGTCTCGCGGGCTGTGAAGATGATTATCAAACAAAGGAAACCGAGAAATATTCAAACTGATCAAGGGAAAGAGTTTTACAACAATAAATTCATTGGTTTGATGAAAAAACATGGAATTAACCATTACAGCACATTTAGCACAATGAAAGCTTCAATAGTAGAACGATGGAACCGTACTCTTAAAACTGAAATGTGGAAACGATTTAGTTTACAAGGTAACCACAAATGGTTAGCAAAATTACCTATTTTAGTTCAAGAGTATAATAATAGGGTACATATAACGATCAAGATGAAACCTGCTGATGTCACTAAGGAGAATGAAAAGGATATATTATCAAGAATTTATCAAAGGAAAATAAGAAAAAGCGCTAAAAAGGTCAAATTTAGTGAAGGGGAAAATGTACGCATATCAAAAAGCAAGGCAATATTTGAAAAAGGTTTTACACCTTCTTGGTCTACAGAGATATTTGTCATAGTTGAAGTAAAAAATACGGTTCCACCAACTTATATTCTCAGAGACCAAAATAATCAACCTATTAAAGGCGGCTTTTATCAAGAGGAATTGCAGAAAACAAAGTTCCAGGATGTTTACTTAGTGGAAAAGATTTTGAAGAGACGTGGTAATAAGGCGTACGTTAAATGGTTGGGATTCGACAATTGTTATAACACATGGGAAGATGTAAATCAAATGTTGAAATAAATGAAAGATTTATGTTTCATATTCAATTGTTTTTATTCAAATTTAGGAAATAATTTTCCATCACCAATAGAATAAAGCGCAATTCAATTGCGCACAAATTTCACATAAAAAGTACAGAAATATCAATACTAAAAACTAAATAGAAAAAAATGATTTCAATTGCGCACACATTTCACATAAAAAGTACAGAAATAACAATACTAAAAACTAAATAGAAAAAAATATTTCAATTGCGCGCACATTTCACTTAAAAAGTACAGAAATATCAATACTAAAAACTAAATAGAAAAAAAAATGATTTTCATTCGTCATTCGAAGTTAAGTAATGACCATGAGCTAATGTATTGATTCCATCACATAAAATGTACCTCTTGTCATCAAAAGGTGATAACGATAGTTTGTTCACTTTTACAGAATATAACTCATGTTTTTTAGATCTTATCTGTCTAAATGATGTCATTTTTTCTTTACTTTCTTTCAAACAGTCCAAATAATCTTTGAATTTTATTTTATTGTTAACGGCGCATTTTTTAACGCCTTTGGCACGCTTTTTTTCCTCACCGTCGATGATAATGGAATACATCTTTGCTCTCAATCCTACAAATTCAGAGATTGATTTTGCACAGGCTTCATCTTTAAATTTACCCAACACTTTCTTATTTGCCAAAGAATAACATTTGTGATCAGTTGGATAGTCTGAAGTATCAAAGAAAGAAATATTTTTTATCAAGTCTTCATAAAAATCATCCGTTTTTACCTCGTAAATAAATGAATCTGTATCCATATACAACAATTTTAGATTTTCTTTATCATACATGGACTTCATTACGTTGTAATGAAAATCATACATTAAAATTTTAGATAAATCTAAAATTGCCATTCCTACATAAATGGGTTTATCAAAACCAATTTTTTCTTTCGCCATATGTACTGCGACCAGATTTTCCGAATATATGGTTCGATCTAGAAAATTACTTTTTGCTATTACTTTTTGCAATCTTTTCATGTCACAGATCAATTCAATATTTATTCTTTTACGTACGTTCTCCATAGATTTCCCAAAAACTGAATTGTTCATTAATTTAAAGAATTCCTTTTCGAAATCGTTAGTAGCCAATTTCCGCTTCTCAGTATTATTTATTATATATGACTCAAGCCAATTAGATTGTTGAAATTCTATTATTCTATTAATATTTTTTAATTTTAACCCTAGCTGTAATGCTTGTTTCAACAGAGAAATGTGAATTACATAGCGTTTCTTATTGAATAATGTTGTTAGAAGTTTTTTCTGATCTGAACCTGGCGGGTTATCATTTTCAGGTAGAAGGGGAAATTCGTTATGCTGATCGTGAAGGTAACTTGGGTATTCCAAATCTACATCTAACAAATACCCTACGGTGCCTTCATCATCAATCTCTTCAATGTCTCCTATATCTTTTGGATCGACCCATCTAAATCCCGAATAAGGCATTTTTTTACACATACTATACCCATACAAGTTATTTGCGTCTATATATGCTATATATGAACTTTCTTCTCTAGGATTATATTCATTCATGTACTTATTGTTTGCTTTCGAATATCGTTTAACACATTGAGCCAAACCTCCCCTGATTCCACGTTCTGTCATAATAATCATATCGTAATCAGTCAGTAGACCTAATTTTACTTTACTATGTTTGAGGGCGGCTTCCCAAGCAAGTCCGGGGGATGTGAAATAGTAACTAGGATCCAAACCATATGATTGCAAACATTCACTGCGGAAATTCTCAAATACATCGACGAGTCCCACAACGTCACCCGTCAGATATATATCGCTGTACTCCCCTAAGTTTTTAACATTGAAAGTCTCCCACACTTTTTAGCATGCTCATAGTCAGAAATAGAAAGCTCAGTTTCATTTAATTTATTTACAAAAGAATCCATCGGAGGAAGAAATGGCAATTCTAATTTTTCAAAACAATCGATGAAATCATATGGAAAAACACCTTTCTTTGTAATTAATTTAAATTGTTCATTATGAAAGTGTTTTGATGTCTCTACGAATTTTGACGCTGGGAGAATTGACATTAAATACTCTAAGCTATAGGGCATAAATCTATATGTATCCACAAATCTTAACTGTATGTTCCCAATATACTTTATAAAGCTAATATATCGCTCCTCTGTATTGGGAATCACTCCTATCCTCCCTGGAATATTTCCCAGTTCTTTTATAATAAAATGTGAATCATATCTACTCAAATTGTGTATGTACACAGGAATGAAATTCGGATTCTTAAAATTTAAATTACATATTCGATGAGCAGCTCCTCTAAACTCCCTACTCAAATGAAAATGATCTTTAACTTTATAATTTTTGCTATTTTCTTCAATTTTTCCTCCGCAAATATGACAATCAGCACAGTTTTTGTAATTTTCTTCTTGTATTGACGTTAATTCTATCATTCCAATTTTCCTTGCATAAATATCTGAAATTTTGTTTGCTAGATAAGCTAAGTACTCTACTAATTTATATGCTGCATCTACTCCTCGATATATGTATGGTTTCTGTGGAATAATATCTGCCGCAAAAGATGATTTAACATAAACGCAAAAGCTCATTGCTTCATGTTTCTGATATGAAGACGTGTGGGAACTTGTCGGATCTCCAGGACAACCTTGAATGGGTAGTAATATTGATTCGATATCAGCATAAATTACAAAGGGAACTCGAAGTTTGTTTTGATAATTTTTAAATTCTATATGCGGTACTTTACCATCTTTAATTTCAGGCAGAACAATTCTTGTTGGATGATTAAATTTACGTAATTCTAAATGATTTCTTAATCGAATTTCACGGTCAATACCTGTGTAGTAATTAAAACATCGTTTACAAATCGATATTGAACGTTTACTTTTAATAAGTTGACGGGAAATTAGTCTATTGAAGTTCTTTATCCAAACATAGTGAATTTCTTTGCCCTCAGTCAATAGCAACAGATCGCGATGATCCACTAATTCTTCATCAACAACTTTCAACGGATACACATTAGAGTCATTATCAATACCGAATACGTTGATGCTAATGTTATTTCGACGTTCAAATAATTTTATCTGATTCAAAGGTGTGGGAAAATTTATACAGTCAAAATCGTAAGAATGAGTTATATTTCTGTAGGAACTTACTCTCTCAGGATGGTGAATGGTAACTAATTTTCCAAGAATAGAATATCGAAAACAATTATTGTCTAAATTTTGCACATTTACACATGCTCTAGTTGATGCTATGAAATTTGGTAGATTAATATATTTTCTTCCTCTTAAAGGTTTAAACACGTTAATTCTAAGTAATATGTGAACAATTTCATTTAACATCCACCCACTTTTTTTTGTTCCACTCTCTTCCATCTCACATGTGATTTTTTTTAGGGCTGAATCTACCATCTCACCTACATTTGAATCCATATAAAGAGCTATATTTCTAGTTTTGAAAGCTCGCTTCTGTTCTTCACCAGCAATATTGACGAAGTTACATTCTAAAAATATGTTAAATTTTAATGTTTTATCTACTATTAAATTTTTTCTAATTTTATCAACCAAATATATTCTTTTATTTTCTAGAAATGTTTCTACACTCTTATAATCCTTAATATTACTAAATTTATAGGTTCTCAAAGAACCATTAAATGCTACTTCTACTTCGTCTTCTTCAACTCTTCTTTTTTATCGCCGATCACCGACGTGTCTCTTTCACTTTCTAAATCATTACCCACGATCGGACTGTTTGTATAACTGTCTAAATATTCACTCAATTTTCTTTTTTTCCAGTGTTTTTCCATCGTTACACTATTGTCACATCATGAACATTCCCAAGTTTTCCCTTATATATTAAATTATGTTTTTCTTCCCCAATATTATATTCTTCTAGCTCTTTTGAGGAGAACTGACTAGGGTCGAATCTCTTCGGCAGGAAAACTTTCCAAGACTCACCGCTCCTTTCAATGTATGCTCTTAGTGTCGGATCGTATTTGGCGTCAACCACATCAAATCTCAAAATCCGGTATTCGACGTGCTTTTCGAGCTCACCAATTGGTTTGTAGGCTATTATTTGCGATTGATCGTTCAATTTTTTCATGAATGCCATCTGAAAAGACAAAAGAAAAAGAACAAAGAATTGTTTTTGTCCACAATAACCTCACTGGAGTTAAAATTACCATTAATTCATACATCATTAAATAATTTATCAGTAGGTACTTACTTTTTATATTGAAACGCTTCTGAACTGTTGAGTAATCTACAACTGACAACTGTATCTTCACTCGAATGAAAATAAAACGTTGTTTTACATCAGCGCGGAAAAAGACGAGTGTCTTCGAAGGTTGAGCTTTGATTTCTGCTAGATTTCTACCATTTCCTTCGATATATATATATAATACCCCACGCTCCCGGTGACGTAATAGAAAACTCATTGCCATGGGTTTCTAAATTGGGAAATAAAAATTTAACTTCGGTTTCTAAAGCCTCATACCGGGTTTCATAATACTTTCACTTTTACCTCGGGCTACGTAATAGAAAACTCGTTCCCATGGGTTTTTAAATTGGGATATAAAAATTTAAAAATTTGTGACGTGATAAATTATCATCTATCACAAGTCCTCCATCCATGGTTCTAATACGATATTCTTGACGGTTACGTAATAGAAAACTCGTTCCCATGGGTTTCTAAATTGGGAAATAAAAATTTGACTTCGGTTTTAAAAGCCTCTTACCGGGTTTCATAATACTTTCACTTTCACCTCGGAAGAGTGTGAGTTTGACTCCTTTTTTATGTTAACGAAATTCCGCTTAGAATGTCTCCTGATTTGAGATGTAATAAATTTGGGAAATAAAAATTTAGCTTCGGTTTCAAAAGCCTCGTACCAAGTTTCATGGAAATAAAACACATGTTTGAGATAATCAGTTTATTTATTTATTTAAAAAAAGTACAGCAACTACTTCCAGAATTCAATATGATTATCCCTTTTAATCGTTTTAAAATATTCATCGTCTTCTCTCCACCAGCAGAATTCTTCAATCGCTTGATTTCTCACGTCTTCAATCATATCCTCTCCATCGTCTGCTTTAATATCAGTACTGTTCGTTCTTCCACTTTTCACATTCACCACGGTGTTGGCTCGATTTTTCAACTCCTGTTGCGCCTCACAATGTGCTCGTCTTATCTTATCCATATCTTCCTTGAATTTGAGTTCTTCAGCAAAGCTTTACTCTAAAGTGAGTCTTGATTTGATATTACCTCGATATATATAACACATCCCAAATTGTATGAATTATGTCAAGCACATCGATGGTTTTTGTTTATTTTCTATGACGATTCCAATCAATTTTTAAATTGTTTTTGTACATAATTTATGATAGTGAATTTTCTATGACGAGTCCAAATAAATTAATTTATAATTCGTTTATGCATATTCATTTTGTTTCCGAAAGTATATTTTCTATGATGGATCACAAAATATTTTTTGTTAATCGAAATCTTTCTGTCTCTAGCGGAGTTCTCCCAATTCGTTTCTGCACATTCATTCTGTGCGTTTCCGAAAGAATACTTTCTATGATAGGTCCTAAATAATTAATTTTTAATCTAAATCTTTCTCTGTCTCTAGCAATGGTCTCCCAGTAACATTTTCTTGCTTCTCTGCTAGCAAACGAATATACATACAAAACTTTCACGCTTATATTATCTCCAAATCTTACAGATTTCTCGGATACTATTGGCTCTCTCTTCTCCTCATGAATCGAGGTCAGCTTCTGTGAATCCATTTCTTTTTTTTGTCGGATATAAATGGACTCGTCAAGCGACCACGATGGTACTGCGCTAACGGCTGGTGTGTGGTAAACTACTACCGTGTCTAGAGATATACCGAGACAACCATGAGTGGAAAATACGCAATATTGCTTACAGCCGTTAAGATTACAACTCAGGGTGACGAGAAGTGTACCTCTCAGATATTAAGTGAAACTCACGAAATTCAAAATTTAGATTATTTACGTCTCCGCAGCTATGATTTCACTTTAGCAACATTGGAATTACCAGGTGAATATTTGTTGCAGCTTTCCCTTGGAACTCGTGCGTCTTTTGAAGATGTGTTGACAGAAGATAATCTCTCTGATGTGACAGAAGACATTTTAAGTTTCGTGTTAATCATAGAAAGGAAGATATGTGGCAATGTTTTACCACCTCTTCTTATGCAGTGTGAAGATGGTAAAAAGTCTTCATCAAAGTGTAAAATAAATGAACATATTGACGTGATAATAACATTAAGACTCATACAATTATTGGATAATGGTTTCAGAAAAGAACTTATCGAAGCAAAGAAAGACGATTTGGGGAAAAGTGGACTGGTGAAGTCGTTATTAAAAGAGGCCATAACCAATGAAGCGACATGGAGGTTATTTAATAATAAATATAGAATGAGTATGGAGCAATGTTTGTAAAAAACTAACTTTGTATATTATTTTTGTTAAATAAATCGATTTTTAACTTTTCTCGTGTTTTATTTACTTGATAAAACCTGCCCTGACCGTAGGTTTTTAAAACAACCAGAGGCCAATATCCTATCCTTAACCACCACCCAGGTATTAAACATAACTTTCTCTTCCGACACGCTGGAGCAACCGCAGGTCTTTTAATTTCCCTTTCTTAATTTGAGGTCCCAATCCTTCTCCCCTCCCCACCCCACTCAGAACCGGTTTTTCTTTACCTAAAAGTTGGTGACCTACTTAGCTCGTCCAAAACCTGCTTAGAAGGGTAAACGACCGACCGAAGACACGCGCTGAGGAGAAACCAAAACACACGCAGATGTAAATATTGGAAGGCCCTATCCCCTCCACGGGTCAACGACTGGCGCAGAAGCGAAAGGGTCATTCAACTTTCACTTGGCTACACCATATCGCACTAACTCATACCGAACAGGTAAACATTGCGAATATCAACAATAACGCAAAACCAATACCATTACCTTACACAATATCACCCCCATTCGAATATAAAAACACGCAATGACCGAAACAGACCTACCACTAGGTCAATGACTCTGCAAAATCACATCTTTACACATACACACCTCAAACATGTAAACATTGCGAAAATTAGGGTCAACGAATGACGCAGAAGGGAAAGGGTCATTCAACTTCCATGCGAATATCAACAATAACGCAAAACCAGTACCATTACCTTACACAATATCACATCATTCCACAACATCATTACAAAACACACGCAGAATCACACCTGAATCATACACACAACCAGGCCAATGACCACACTAACGAAAAACCAATAACATTACCTTACACAATATCACATCATTCCACAACATCATCGCTAATCACACACAGAATCACACCTTAATCATACACACAACCAGGCCAATGACCACACTTACGCAAAACCAATACCATTACCTTACAAAATATAACATCATTTCACAACATCATCGCTAAACACACACAGAATCACACCTGAATCATACACACAACCAGACCAATGACCTACGACAAGGACTTACGCAGAACTCAACACGGTCAGCTCACACACGTATTCGCCAATTCAATATTCGCCAATTCACAGACTAGGTTGTCCCAATCCCCGCTTTTTAACAAAATCCCACCTACATCATACACACTACCAGGCCAATGACCCAACCAGACCTACGACAAGGTCAATGACTTACGCAGAACTCAACACAGTCCACGTATAGGTCAGTTCACACACGTATTCGCCAATTCATGGTCAAGGTTGTCCCAAAAGCCGC
Source organism: Tanypteryx hageni (assembly GCA_028673005.1). NCBI lineage: Eukaryota > Metazoa > Arthropoda > Insecta > Odonata > Petaluridae > Tanypteryx > Tanypteryx hageni. The sequence goes on from CM054115.1 coordinate 5,564,921, forward strand.
TTTTTATTCCTACTAGGCTGATGTCACAAATAATACTTACTAAGCCACATGTCTCAAAAAATTACTAAATATTGACCAGTGACATTGAAATATACATTAAACTACGGTTAACTTGGATTTATAAGCGTTTTTCTTTTATAAACGTACACAGTCGACCAAACGTACATGAGAAATTTTGTGCAATGTATATTGCGCCGTTTATTTTATATTCACACCCAGAAAGTCGTAACTTATTTTTGATTCCATCCGCCATTATAAAATTAAATAAGTTAAGAGATTTATTATAGGTACACATTTAGTTATTATTTTTAATTTCTTTACAAAAGAGTAGTATTGTAAAAAATCATTACCGAGTAGTTTGAATAGTATATTTAGTCGAAATATTGGAAAATGTAATGATTAATAATTAAGAAAACTAAATAAAAATTTTTATTTCTCCGGTCATGAACGAGGGCGCTTGTGCCTATCCCATGGCAAGGGGCGCGAGTCGGCAACACTCCGAAGAATTTCGGCGCGTTTGAGCAGCGTCAAGGCGAAGAATCGCCTCACACGATCTTGAAGCATGTCGGGGACGGGGACGAAGTTAAGCGTTGCGTAGATGTCAGAATTGCGCTTTCTCCATTATAAGGTTTTAATGCTACACATTTTAGCCAAATTTTACAGTTGTAGCACTTCTACAAATAAAATAATATTTTTCTAATTGTTTAAATTTAAATAATTTTTAACGGCCGCCGCAATTCATATATAGTAAAATTGGAATGTTTATTTGTGCAAGTTTACTACTCTGTAAATAATTTGAAAATTTCAGCTTCCTAGCTCATCCCGTAGTACCAAAGCAGTAATCTAATTGTTTAAAATTTAAGAATTTTTGACTTCCAAACAAATAAAAATATCAAAATTTGTATAATCCCTATTTCGTTTTTTTAAGAATTCTACTTACAAAAAAAATTTCAACTCCGTAGCACATGCGAAAATACATAATCCTCGAAAATTTGTTTAAACAATTGCGAATTTTTTGCGGCCGCATTGTTGCACTTTTTCAAGATTTTCGTTTTTACTAGTCGGTTTTGCACAAAATCCTATCTATGAAAAAAATTTCGAATCTCCAGCACATCTGGAAGTGCCTAAACATTAGTATCCTCCTATATGTTATAACCAGGGGCGTATATTCAGGGTGTGCTAGGTGTGCGGTGCACACCCACGGATTCGCAGTGTCACAGATATTATATTTTTGCATTTATTCCCGGTAAAGACTCCCCTAATCGTTTTCTGGCTTCGCGTGATTCCTAAAATCAAATCCAATATACAATGTTTCATGAAGAGGAGAAGTTTCGGCGCGTAAACATTGTATCACATTCACGTTAATAGCCCGGGTGTGCGGTAAGTAATACGAGCAGCTTTGAGCCCTTTAAACATACGTACAGATGACGCAGCGGGTCAAATTCTTAGCCTCCTTGTGGTTTTAAACCGTCCAGAAGGCGTGGCAGGGTGTGCGCTGAGACAACAGCACCCAGAAGTAGTTGCGGTTGTGATTGGCTATTGTGTGAAGCAATCCAATTCAACGTTGTTACTTGTCATGAGATGCTGTTTTTGTTTTCTGAGTTTCGTCTGTTTTGCGTGCGTGGGGTAAGGTGTGAACCGACGTGTTTATGACACCAATTTAGACAAGTTTTTAACATATATTTATAATTTTTTAGATATAATTTATAACTTTTTACCCATATTTACAATGGTAAACAGTGTTGACGATGTACTGAATGCCCCGTTTTCTGCCAGAGCTTTTGCGGATTGTATGAACATAGTCGAAGAAGGTAAGCCTTGTCCTCCTATTCCAAATTTATTGTGCAAGCACAAAGATGCAAAAACTGAGTACATGAGACATTTCTCTGTTTCACAATACGGTCCAGTAGAATGGTTAACTGGATGTGAAGTGCGGTCAAGACTTTTTTGTTGGCCTTGTTTATTATTCTCCAAAGAGAAAAGTGTTTGGAATAAGCACGGGTATTCCGATCTTAATCATTTAGCTGCAGCAGTGCAAAAACATGAGCGCTCCCAACCACATGTTCAGTCATTTTTAAATCTTAAGATGTTTGGAAAACAAAGAATTGACACTCTCATTGACAGCCAAAGAAAAGTTGAAATTAGTCGTCATAATGAACAAGTAAAGAATAATAGAGACATTTTAAAAAGATTAATTGATGCTGTATGTTATTTGGCTAAGCAAGAGCTTCCTTTGAGAGGTCATGATGAGTCTGAAGATTCAGCCAACTGAGGGAATTATATAGAATTTTTAAATGTGCTCCGTGAGTATGATCCTCTTTTAGACAGTCATTTAAAGGCATCGACTATATTTCGAGGAACTTCTCCCACAGTACAAAATGATATCATTAACGCAATATCTGATGTGGTTAAAGATGCTATAAAGAAAGAAATTTCTTCCGCTACATTTGTGGCCATTCTTCTGGATGAAACTTCTGATGTCATGTCGAAATCGCAGGTATCAACTGTTTTTCGTTTTGTCCATAATGGGCAAACACACGAAAGGTTTATCGGATTTACAGACGTAAGTGATGATAGAACGTCTAGTGGTCTTTTTAAACATGTTGTAAACAGAGTTGAGGAATTTAATATTAAGGACAAGTTGGTCGGCCAAACTTATGATGGTGCCTGTGTAATGAGTGGACATATTAATGGGTTGCAGAGTAAAGTTATCGAGGCCTATCCTTTAGCAATATTTACGCATTGCTACGCTCACGTTTTGAACTTAGTTCTGAAGCAAAGCCTCTCGAATATCAAGGAATGTAGATTGTTTTTCCAAACTATCAGTGGATTGGCAGCATATTTTTCTAAATCATCGAAAAGAGTAAATGCTTTGCAAGATTTTGTTGCTAAAAAATTACCCTCCATCGCACCAACCAGATGGAACTTTACTTCCCGTTTATCAAACACAGTAAAACGCCACAGAAGTCAACTTATTGCATTTTTTGAACACATTGTGGAGAATTCTGGGGAATGGGACGTGGATGCTGTAATCAAAGCTCGTGGTTTTTTGTATTTCTTGCAAGATTTTCAAACAATTTTTCTGTTAGAAATTTTTTCTGTTCTGTTTGGCTATACTGATGTTTTGAATAATATATTGCAAACATCATCCTATGACATATTGTACTGTTGTAAAAAGGTGCATGATACAATGAAACAGCTTAGGAATGACAAGGAACATGGATTTGATGATATTTGGGTTTCTGCAAAGGAAAAGCATACGGTTGAGTCGTCGAAGCCTAAAAGACGAAAAGGATCTAAAGAAGAGGAGAAGAGCGCGTGCCTTCGATTATACCAGAGAATAGTCGACTGCATGTGCCTGGAGATGGAAGAAAGATACTCTTCACTTTCGAAACTTGAGTTTTTTCAACTCCTTTGTAGCGAAAGATATGATCAGTATGCGAAAACTTTTCCTGATGGTATTCCAGAAAAATTAAAGGATTTCTACGGACCAGTTTTTGACTACGTTCGCCTAAAAAATGAACTAAAAGTGCTCTTTTCTTCTGATGAATTTGCGAGGAAACCAGTGCATCACCTATTAAAATTCATGCAAGAAAATCAGCTTCAGGTTGCATTCAAGGAAATTTATAAATTAGCGGAACTTATCATGACGATTCCGAGTTCTACTGCTACAGTCGAGCGTTCTTTTTCGGCTATGAAGAGAATACATACGTGTTATAGAGGAACACAAACTCAGGAAAGGTTATGCGGCCTAAGTTCACTCGCCATTGAAAAGACATTGCTGGTGGAAATGAAGAAAAGACCTTCATTTTATGATGATGTGCTAACACAATTCCTAAGGCAAAACAGGAGATTGGAACTGGTGTATAAATAAGTAAGTGAAATGAGTTTTTTAAGCCTTTCTTTGATTCAATCGGGAAAATAATATTTTCCCAAGTGATTACTTTTTCAGATTTCTGTGCGTATTATATCGTTGTACATATTTAAAAATCGTAGAAAAATACAGATAATTCGTGCTTCACTCTAGTATTTGCCAATGATATCCTAATCTTCTCACAACGAAGCGTTAACCCTTTTCACATAAACGGCGCGCGTGATGCATAATTATATCAGTTACTGAATTAAAGTATTCAAAATTATTCTACGATTAATTGCATTAGACCAATTAAGAAGAGCGCTGCTGCGCTATGCTCTCTTAAAACTTTCACACGTCGATAAAAATGCAATCGTACTCTCAAATTAACACGCGAATTTTGTAGCGCGGGTTGCATAACCCCCTCCCCAATAAAAGCACACCCAACCTAAATGGGCACGCGACGCCACTGGTTATAACCTCTGTAAGAGTCGTCGATATATAATGACTAGTAGTTGGTGCTTGCATACTGCAAGCATTTCATCTCAACATAAAAAAACATTCATTATTCATCTTTCATCATTACACATATCTTTTTAATTCAAAATATTTCACCTCCGCAGCGATTTTCGTTTTTCCCACATGTAAAAATAATATTTTAAAACAATCCCCAAATGTTGCAATTTTAAAAATTTTACACTTTCTCCATTATAGGTTACTAATGCTACACATTTTAGCCAAATTTTTAAGTTGTAGCACTTCTAGAAGTAAAATAATATTTTTCTAATTGTTTAAATTTAAATGATTTTTAACGGCCGCCGCAATTCATATATGGTAAAATTGAAATGTTTATTTGTGCAAATTTACTACTCTATAAATAATTTGAAAATTTCAGCTTCCTAGCACCAACTACTAGTATGTTATATCCTCCTCCTCCTCTGTAAGGAACGTCTATATAGAATGATGATAACATATATAGGAGGATACATATGTTTAGGCACTTCCTGATGAGCTGGAGATTCGAAATTTTTTTCCTAGGTAGGATTTTATGCAATATTGACTAGAAAAAACGAAAATCTTGAAGAAGAGCAACAATGCGGCCGCTAAAAATTCGCAATTGTTTAAAGAAATTTTTAAGGTTTATGTATTTCCGCATATGCTACGAAGTTGAATTTTTTTATAAGTAGAATTCGTAAAAAAACCAAATAAGGATTATGCAAATTTTAATATTTTAATTTGTTTGGCAGTTCAAAATTCTTAAAATTTAAACAAATTGATAACTGTTTAGACATTACGGGATGAGCTAGGAAGCTGAAATGATCAAGTTACGTATAGAGTAGTGCATATGCACAAATAAACATTTCAATTTCTCCATATATATATATTGCGGCGACCGTTAAAAATGTTTAAATTTAAAAAAATTAGAAAATCATCATTTTACTTCTAGAAGTGCTACAATTTTAAAATTTGGCTGAAATGTGTATCATTAGTACCCCATAATGGAATATGTGTAAAATGTTTAAAATTGCAACATTTGGGGATTGTTTTAAACTATTATTTTTACATGTGGGAAAAACGAAAATCGCTGCGGAGGTGACATCTTTAGAATTAATAGAAAATTTGTAATGATGAAATATCTGTCTGAAAAATTAATGTTTTTTCAAGGTGAGATGAAATGCTTGCAGTATGCAAACAGCGTGCGGCCTGCGTTCTGCAAAAACGCTCATTTTCTGCTATACTATTGCAGTATCAAAAAATAAAAGAACTTTTCTTGTAATAAATTTTATTCTCTACAAGTTCGTTTACGTACAGTTTCGCCGTAGATTTGACTGTTTCCGAGTTATTCGCGAAAGGCCAGCCGTGGGTCGTGCTCTGGCGGCAAATTTGGCGCCATAGCGGCCGACACGTACACGACAGGCTTGTCAATTTTTGATATGTTAGTTAGGTTGCCCTTATGAACAAATTTGCCAAGTTTCAAAACTTAATAAATTATTTTCCCTAACCGTCAAAAAAGTGTCTAATTTGACCGATCGTTCCAAAAACAACGCTCATTTTCTGCTATACTATCGCAGTAGCAAAACATGCAAAGAACCTTTCTTGTAGGAAATTTTATTTTCTACAAGTCTATGTACGGTTTTGCCGTATATTTGGCCGTTTCCGAGTTATTCGCGAAAGGCCAGTCGCGGGCCGTGTTCCGGCGGCCATTTTGGCGCCAAAACGGCCAACGCAAGCACGTCAGGTGTGTCAACTTTTGATATGTTAGTTAGGTTGCCCTAACAGACATATGTGCCAAGTTTCAAAACTTTATGAATTATTTACCCTAAAATGTCTAATTTGATTGGCCTATTGGGGAAGGAAGAAGAATAGGAGAACGCGAAATTTTATATTTGACATTTTTGTTAAAGGGACAAAAACTGATTAGTTTTTGGTAGGAATCAGTCAACCGGAAGTGGGTGTTTACTTTTGTTGCTTATCCGTTTTTTTTAATATTTGCTTTAATATTCGATAAATTTAAGAGAGTTTTGGAATAAACCTTGTAGGAAATTTAATTTTTTACAATGTTTGTTCGAAACATTTTCCCATATTATGGATTGTTGAAGAGATATTTTGAAAACTAAATATTTTATCTCTCACAACCACACCACCTACCGGCGATTACTGTGAACACTTTACGCTCCTTTTTATTTTCTTAATTGTTGCAGCTTCGGGGCTATACCCAATATCAGAAGGCTACAGTTTAAGTTTATTTCTGTTCTTTGTAACATCTTAAGGTTTTTTTGCAGTTCTTTAAAATATTTATTATTTTGAATTTTTAGAAATATTACTGGAGAAAGTCATGTGGTGGCCACATCAGATTTTTCTAGATTATGTCTATATTTTCTGTCAAAAACATGTCGAGGGCCTATATGGCCTACCTTGGCCATATAACCTGCACTCCATTACACCTCCATTAGATCTAAATACTGTTTATATCTTTTATGTGTACATCATGGTACCGTACGAGAGCAAGAATTTAAGGAGGAAAAGGTCAGAAGAAAACTTGATGACAGCTGAAGCCGTTTAAGATGGTGAACTCTCCACTAATGCAGCAGCCAAGAGATATCGAGTTCCATGAAGGACTTGACGACGCTATGTTGAGTAAAAGAATGCATTGGCATCACAACAAAGATAGGTCTATCACAAAGCAATGTTTTGGTGCAATATTCACTGCTGCCTAGAATAAATCCATGATTCCAGCCAACATCAAATCTGGATTTAGAGCAACTGGAATTTATCCATTTAATTCTTTTGCAATTTCTGATGAGACATTTGCTCTTAGCACAGTTACTAAAACATCATCACATTCCCAAGATGAACTGTCCAATAGTGGCTTCCAGTGTGGCTGAGATCAACCTTGAAAAACCTGGGCCTTCTGGTATGCACAATCCTAGTTAAATTAATAAAACAAGGCTGTTATCTAGTGATAGTGAGAGCAAATAAGTCAAGGGCATTTTAAATAATGAATCTAATGAGGAACAGTTTCCATAAACTCATTTGCTGAGATAGTTATTTACCTTTCTGTAACCAATTTTTCTATTTTGGGTATAGTGATATCTGATGGCCATATTACCTGCACAGTGAAGGTAATATGGCCAAATGCATTCCTTACAGAAAATAATTTTATTTTATATTCTAGATAGAATCTAAGAACCATAGTAATTGTTTTCATGTAGCTGAAAAGGTACTTGATGATATGCATGCAACGATTTTAATTCATAACATTGATAACAGGGTAAAAAGTATTTTAAAATGTTAGCATGGCCATATTACCTTCACTTACCTCATTTGCTAGAAAATAATATTAATTTTAGAAAGCCTACAGTTAACTTAAAATTTCTCCAAGAAGAGAAGGTTTTCAAGTGTGCAGCAATACGTGTTGTCTATCAGGATATTAAGTTTCATGTGTCTGTAATTTATCAATCACCACTGTGACGTGCGGTAGAAGCGTCCGCCGTTGCTCTTGTGTTTTTTTTGCGACTGATGTAGCTAGTGGGGGCACCATATATAAGCCCGGGGAGAGGTCGGCAGTCGGAAGTACGCTGTAAGATAGCAATACTGTGAAATCTAATAGCAGCAATCTAATTTGATTAAACGCACCGCATCCGAGTGAAGGTGGAGACGACTCGGAAGCCAACTGTTTTATCTCCGTCCCTCCTTCCGGGGGTTACAACTCGCACTTTATTCTCAGAGAGAATGAAGAATAAAACCGCATCAGGGCAAGAGGGGACGAAGAATCTGCCCGGTCGCTGCCGCTCTCACTCGAGAGAAAATCCCGACAAAGCGTCCAAAAATCAGTCCTGTTCTTTCCACAACAGCACTATGGATAACACTGCAAAGACTGTCGACTCTCTGCCAGCAGAAGTCGTTAACGCCTCCACTACCGCACGAGCCCCGCTCGCTGCTCATGCCAACGACCCCAGACGCCTTTCTGACGGCCGAAGAATCCCTCCTTAAGAGGCAGAAAATCGAGATAGCTAGTTCCATTCCCACCAGCAATCGCTACGAACCTCTCCTCAGCATCGCGCCCGAGCCGCAGCCTTCCACGTCCGAAGCCATGGAAACCACGGAAGCTCCCACCCGTAGGCCGCCCCCCCGCAAACCCTCCCTAATCGTCTACGACATTGTCTCTGCGAGAGATTTACGAGGCCTCATTAGGGAAATAGTGAAGGACAGAAACTTCACCGTCGCCCCTCTGAAAGAGAAAAACGCCATCCGCGTCACTCTTGCGAACATGGAGGATTTTCAGGCGGTCAAGGACTTGCTGGTGCAGAACAAGGCCCAGCTCTCCACCAGCATCATGGAGGCGGAGGTAACTTCGCAATTCGTGATTCACGGATTTGATTCTCGAGACAACCCCGAGGAGATTTTTGAAGGTCTAGACGCTCTCGGAGTGACCGTACGAAAAGTGCGGAACCTTCGAGGCGACAACGCGTCGGCACCTTCCGACCTCTTTGTAGCCACCATAGACGCTACGCCAGAATGGCCGCCAATGCGCCTTGCAAATATCAAGGCCATTAGTAACGTGCGAGTCCGACTCCGCCGTTACAAGTACGACCGCCCCCAGATGTGCTACGGCTGCAATCGCTTCGGGCACTCCTCCGCGCAATGCACCGCCCTTCCTCGATGCTTCAAATGCGCCGGACCTCACAATGGGAGAGACTGCACCAAATCCAAGGACCTTCCGGCCAGATGCTACAATTGTGACGGCGATCACACCGCCTTCAGCCGAAACTGCCCGATTCTGCAGGAGGAGACGGAGAGAATGCAGCAGAGGCAGGCAACGACAGCTCGGCGCCCCGCGCCAACACCACGTCACCCCGCGCCAACGGCCAGCAAACAGCCACATCCCACACTGGCGTACAGAACGCTTGGGGCAGAGGAAACGCCGCTCGTCCCGTGCCGACGCAGCGACCGGCTCCGAGGCAGCGAATCTCCATCCCGCCGCCTGCGCCTAGCGCCGAGGAATTCCCATCTCTCCCGCAGACCCGCCGCAACCAGTAGCAGTCCGCGGAGGAACTCCGCATCCCTCTTCGAGAGGCCATTCGCCGCCGAAGATAACGCGGAACTGCCGCGCCGCCACCCCTGGACGCGCAGTCGCTTCCAGCCGGTCTTTTGACGGCCATACACTCCCTCACTGCCGCCACAGCGGCTATACAGCAGCAGGCCCTACTGCAGGGTATATTGACTCAGCTCACCGATCTCCTCCGCGTTCAACCCTAGGAGAAGACAGCCGTACATCACAGCCGCCACATGGAACACAGCTGGCGGCATTAGGACGAAGACTCCGGAGCTGATCCATTTCCTGCAGAGACAGGGCGTTGCTGCCGCCCTTCTACAGGAGACTCACCTCCGCGAGCCCATCTCCTCGAAGGCGCCGGGATTTCGGATCTTCCGAAATGACAGACAGTTGCCGCCCGGAGCGAGAGCCGCCGGAGGCACCGCCATCATTGTATCGGCTGAGGTCGAATCATCCGAGCTGCAGGTCTCCAACCTGAAGACACTGGAGGCCACTGCAGTCCATATCAGGACCGCAAAAGGATACCTGACACTCGTGTCTGTGTATCTCTCGCCCTCGCGAGAATTTTATCCGGAGGACATGGACGCCATCTCCAACCTTGGCCATCCGATCCTGATAGGGGGGGATCTAAATGCCAAGCATCCGAGCTGGAACTCCAAGAACCAAGATCCCCGGGGAAGGCGCCTCCGAGCCTGGGCCGACGCCGCAGGAGTAAACATCGCCAGGCCGACGCAACCCACCCACTACGGCAGCGATGGAGCGGGAAATGTCTTGGACATCTTCCTCCACCGAGGCCTACAAACATCACTGCACCTTTCCTCAATCCCTGCCCTGCCGAGCGACCACAACCCCGTAGTGGCCCATCTCGGGATCCGCCCGCTCTACATTCCCGAGCGAGAGACACAGGACTTGGACAAAACGGACTGGAATGACTATCGCCGTCTCCTCACCGACAGCCTGCCGGAGGAGTTACCACATCTTACAACGCCCGCAGAGATCGAAGACTGCGTCACGAACCTCACCCGCCGCCTCACCGACGCCATGGACGCCGCCGTCCCACGCAGGAAGAGGAGAATCCAAGACTACATGGAACTTCCCGCGAAAATCCGTGCAGAAATCACGCTGAAAAACCGGCTCCGGAGGCGATTTCATCAAACCGGCGATCCCGAAACGCGATGGCGGCTTCGGGAAAAGGAACATCGCATCCGAAACGCTGTCAGACATTTCCGACGGTCATCATGGGAAACCAAGCTGGCCTCACTCAACGTCCAGGACGGGTCCATCTGGATAATGGCGAAAGCGCTCCGCTCGGACACCGCCCTCGATCCGCCCTTACACCGAGGCGGCGTTACTGCCATCACACCGGCGGACAAGGCAGAGATGATGGCTGAATACCTAACAACGGTTTTCCGGAACGAGGACGCTCTGGAGGAGGAAGCGGCGGCAGACTCCATCTCGACGGAATCCGGCCCTTTGCAGGGCCAAAACGACGGCGAAGGAGACAGCGCAGGGCAGAGCCAACGACTCGCCGGTATCCTGTCCACTCCGCCGACCCGCATCACACCAGGCCCTTTTCCGGGCCACAAAACCTCTCAGATGGAGGAAGTTTCTCCGCAGCCCACCATCTCCTCAGCGGATATCGGAGCAGCCCTCAAGTCCCTTAAGAAAAGGAAGGCGCCAGGCCCAGACGGCATCCGAAACGAGGCAATCCGCCAAATCCCCATCGCCTTCGGGACGTGACTAGCGATTGTCTTCACCGCCTGCCTGCGAATCGGACACTTCCCCACGCAGTGGAAAAAGGCAGTCATAATCTGCATCCCGAAGACGAAGGCGTGCAGAGACCCCGCGAAATACAGGCCTATTTCCTTGCTCGATGGCCTTGGGAAGCTGTTTGAGCGAACGCTGCTGCCGAGAATCCACAGCCATGCCTCCAAAAATTCCGTCCTTCCGGACGAGCAATTCGGCTTTCGCGCGGAGTTTGCGACCACCCATCAAATTGCGAGAGTTTGCAATTTTGTGACGCCTTTAATACCAAGCGCCACGTCGCCGCCGTCTTCTTCGACGTGACAAAGGCGTTCGATCGCATGTGGCACGAGGGACTTCTCCGAAAGATGCGGAAACTTAACTTTCCGGCATGGCAGACCCGCATCATCTCCTCCTACCTCAGCGGCCGCACCTTCCGCGTGCGTTGGCAGCAGGCGACCTCCTCCGAAAAGACCATCTACTCCGGCGTGCCTCAAGGGGGGGTATTGGGGCCGACGCTTTACAACGTATTTACGGCCGACGCCCCCACGGACCTAGGCTGGAATACACTCCACGCATTCTACGCCGACGACGCCGCCATTCTTTGCCGGTCGACGAAGAAAGCGAAAGCAGCCGAGTATTTGCAGCGGGCAGCTTACTCCCTTCTCGAGTGGTTTGCGGCCTCCAAGCTGCAACTAAACTCCGGAAAAACAAGGACGATCATCTTCTCCACCTCTTCCTCGCCGGACCCGGACGGAATCCTAATAGGAACCGAGGAGGCGGAATGGAAAGACTCGGCCGAATACCTAGGAGTTTCGCTCGACAGGAAGCTCACCTTCGAGAGGCACGCCGCGTGTTCCGATCGCTCAATTATTAGACTAGTGGACTGTATAATTCGTATTTTATTTTACCGAGGGTGGTACAATCACCGAATCCGTGTTCTAATACAAACACCCGAGCCGGGCAGGCACGTCCAGCGTCACCGTTTTAATCTCTCTACTCCCGAGTGGGCAGACGCGTCCTCTCCTCACCGTGTTCACGTCTCCACTGGCCCACTGGCGTATACCGTCCAAAGGCAACGTTGCCACACTTCACCGTTCCACCACACGGCGCCCGACAGGACGCCGCCACCCGTCAACAAAACAAACAAAGGCAAACATACAATGTCCCAACACCGCGAGAGTCGCGCACCGAGCCCTCGGGATAAAACTCGGCCTGGCTCCACTTCTCCGCAACCGTTTCATCCCCATGCAGAGGAAACTCCATCTCTACCGCGCCGTCATTCGGCCAACGATGACCTACGCATCGCCTGCATGGAGTGGCCGCCTACTATGCAGGAGCAAATCAGCCCTCAACCACGTGGAAAGATCCTGCCTGAGAACCATCGCCAACAGACGCAGGATGGTCTCCGACGTCTACACCTGGCTGCCCCTTCAGCCGATCTCCGCAGCCATGCAGACGCTGGCGGCCCGCTTCTGGGAATCTACAGCCCACCGCAGCGCCCGGATCCTCAGAGAGATTGCCGACGCACACCTGCTCCCTTGGGACAGGCACAAGCAACCGAGAGCATCAACCGGAGCCGAGGAAGACCTCCCCCCTAAACGGCGGAGGACCTAACGGCGGGACAAATCAGGACCTTTTCAGGGCCAAAAATAATTGATACCACCAAGACTTCGGTCCGTGGCTCCAAGAGGAGCCGCGTCAGAGTGATAAAGCGAGCCCAAATACTCCCAAAAGAGTAATCAACACAGTATCCACAGCCGCTTAAGTGCCTCCATCAGGAGAGCAAACAAGTGGCAGGAAACTCTGCGCCCGACTACGCAGCGATCTCATTCTCACATTTGCAAGTGTCGGAAGTTCATGTATTGGCGGTCAGTCGTGGGTCTTTGGCTACGAATTTCGAGTGCAGGCGGAATTACTCCTTATCCCCTCTCTTTCCTTTTTTATCTCTACCTCATTCCTCCTTTTTCTTTTACCTGCCATGGCGCCCAGCGGGTCTCCTTCCTACGCCGGCGAATCCCTCCCCGCCGCCCCTGAAGTGCCGGCGAGCGTTACATCTGGCGCCCAACGTGGGACCCGATACCGGTAATCGGGAGGAGACCGAGAATTTTGAGTTACTTCTACTCCGTTCGGAAGGTCTGTTCGTTTCGATAAGTTGTGAGTATTGTTGGTTTGACCTCAATCCCTTGTTTCACCGTCCCATGGTCCACCCTTGATTCCTGTAGTGAATCCCCTGAAGGACCTCAGGGGGAGAAGAATAGAACCCTGGTACTCCTTTCCTTTGGTTTAGTTTGTTTCGGTGAAATCTGACAGAATGGCATCTAAACGGAGTGGAACGTCGTGGGTGAATGAGTTGAGTAAGGCTGAAGCGGAATCTCACTGCCTCAGATTTGACCTGCGCGCGGAAGGCACGCTAGATCAATTGAGAACGAGACTTCGGGGGTATTGTAAGGAAAGCGATGTTTTGATGCCGACGGAAGAAGCCAAATGCGGATCAAGTGCACTAGAGGAGCTTTTGTGTAAACTAGTCGACTCAACCGCCTTGGATGCGGGAAAATGCCGTAATATGTGGGAGTTGGCTTTACACGCGAGTCAGAAAGGGCTAGCTTTCTCGGGAGAAGAGAATCAGGGTGTCATTTCTTTCTTAGAGCGATGTGACGATTTTCAATCATCAAATGCCGTTTCTGACGGGGTCATGTTGCAGTTGTTTCCTGATTTGCTAATAGGAAAAGCTTTGCGATGGTACCGCGTGAAAAAGGAATTGATCTCAACATACGCCCAACTTAGGAAGCGCTTAGGGAAACTTACCAGCCGTTTAATTACGATATAAGATTTAAAAAGGATCTGTTCGCGAGAACGCAAGGCATAGGCGAACGAATAAACGATTACATGGTTTGTTTGGCAGCAATGAATAAGCCTCTCCAACGACCATTACAGGAGGACAAATTAACAGAATTAGTATATGCCAACCTACACCAGGATTATGCATCTCATCTTGTGGGAAAACATTTTCATACTTGGGAAGAATTAGTTAAGGCTGAGAGGAGCGTCGACGAAATAGAAGCATGCCGCCTTGCGTATAGACCACCCACACCTGCTTCGGCAACAGTTGACCGTGATTTTGCTTTCGTGGGGGGGAAAGTGGAAAACTCCCTTTTGATAACCACGGATATTAGAAATAACGATCGGGCGAATAAATTTTGGAATTGTGGGTCCTTAGAGCATTATTTTCGGCAATGTCCCTCGCCGCGTCGCAAATTTTGTCATCGTTGCGGGAACCCAGGGAAGCTGGCCGATAAGTGCGAGTGCTCGGGAAACGCTCGGGAGGCGCCTATGAACCGGACCTAAGGCGTCACGGAACCGGTTGTAAACCTCAAGACCTGGAAAACAATTGGGAGGAGTGGCTACGGAAAGTTCGGGCTTTTATGACTCGGGAAGTTGACGCGCTACGTGATTCACCGGTTTCGAGAAGTGTCACTCTCCGGTTTGTTTAAATGGCGTCGTCGCGGTGACGCGGTTTGATATCTTGCCCTCCATGTCTTATTTCATTGTTTTGGGGACAGGATTTTTGAGAGGTCTCGGGGCGAGCCTTATTTTTTCGGATTTTTCGGTTATAATGGCAGATATCAGCGCCGTTTCATTATGGTGCGCGGAGAGCCGCTCGGGAGATTTTCAGGGGGGTTCAAGGAAGTGACCAAGGAGAAAGGTTTATCGGCGCAAGAGGATGCAACTTTAATGCATTTTCTAGATTCGGAGATTAAGCGGTTCGACCAGGTCCCTGGTAGGACAAGTCTGGTGGAACATCGAATTGTGTTAGAAAATCCTACGCCGATCAAGCAAAGATATTACCGTCTCTCCCATTATGCAGGAGGCGGTCAACAGACAGGTAGAAGAAATGTTAGCGGACGGAGTAATTGAACCGTCAACTAGTTCCTGGTCGTCTCCGGTGCTATTGGTTCCCAAGAGCGACGGCTCGAAACGGTTCGTGGTCGACTTCCGAAAGGTTAATAGCGTCAGTAAAAAGGACGCGTACCCAACGCCTTATATTGCCGATATTTTAAATAAACTAAGGTCGGGGAAATTTCTCTCAACCCTTGACTTAGAAAAGAGATACTGGCAAGTCGAACTAGAACCGGAGAGCAAGGAAATAACTGCTTTTACCGTGCCAGGAAAAGGGCTATTTCACTTTAATGTTATGCCCTTTGGTCTGCACAGTGCCGGAGCCACATTTCAACGTTTAATGGACAAGGTCATAGGGGCTGCGATGGAGCCAAATTGCTTCGCGTACTTGGACGATATCGTGGTCGTAAGCAGGATGCTTTCGGAACACTTGTCCCACCTGCAAAAAGTATTTAAACGCTTGCGTGAGGCGGGTTTGAAAATAAACTTGGATAAATGCCGTTTCGCCAAACCTCAGCTAAAATTTTTGGGGCATATTGTAGGGAATGGGAAATTAGCTATGGATTCCGAAAAGGTATCGGCGGTCGTTAATTACCCTCCCCCTGGGGACATTACCGAACTGCGTAGGTTCTTGGGGTTTGTGGGTTGGTATAGAAGGTTCGTTCCGAACTTTGCCACGCTAGCAGCTCCTCTGACGAACTCTCTCAAAAAGAAAGTCAGAAAGCTCGTTTGGACAAAGGAACACGAGAACGCCTTCGTTAAGAGGCTACCGGAGAGGCGAAAAATTCCAGTGCTGACCGTGGCGCTACGGGCATTCACGGCTAGTATCAGAACTACGTTCAGGGCTCAAAATGCCCATCCTCTGTAAGCTACTCAAGGGTCACCACTCGACCATAACTCGACCGAGGTTTGTTTACATTTCTGCAGTTGAGTTTGGCTCGGGTTGTTTTCTTCTCTTTCCTTTGGCAGGGCGAGAAAGCTAGGGCAGCTGGGGCGGAGGGGAAAATCTTGGTGACAGATTGCGGTTTTCAATATGATCAAGTTTCCTTAAAAGAGTAATCAAATATGTAACGATTACACAGTTGATAAGTAAATTTTACTAGGTTGATTAATAAAAATTAACAGAAAAGTCGTTCATGAAAAAAGATAAACTACTACCAAACCTATGAGTATTAGAATCATAATTATACTTTCGAGTGAACAAACATTGCTTATAGAAAAACAACAACACTTACAAGCAATGTTCCCTCTTAGCTGCGCGCGTGCGCGGCCGCGCACGACCATTTTCCCTCCGCGCACAGCCACTTCTTTACCGCGCACAAATCAGAAAATCCACCTATCCGGAAAATCCTAAATCTAATTACACCAGTTTCTCCATAACATTCATTACTGTGACAGTGCAAAAGAAAAGGTAGATGAAAGCAAACAAATATCGCAACAGATACTATAAATATTTTTGCGCACTCGCTTACCCTCTCTACTCACGAAGATTGGTCGGCCGCGCAGAACCTTAATAAATTAGAGGGAACATTGCTTACAAGTATTAATCCGCAAAAAGATCTTACATCTTCCAGACATTTTTTTCTTTGGAAACATTCTATTTTTAAGTTTTGATAAAATTTTCAAAAAAATTTTGTTATAAATTACGTTATATACGGAAATTATAGTACACAGTATCGGAAACTATACTTCAACATAACAAAAAATGTAATTTTTTCTTAACTTGAACACTCGTTTCTATCCCTCCCTTTATCTTACAAGAAATACTTTACATCCATTTAGCTACAGCGTTTTCTCGTTACGATTCATATAATTTAATTCACAAAAGACGATAGAGGTAATCATTATTGGTGTACTTAAATGTATGTAAGATTAATAACAGGAAATTATGAAACTAAATTCGGATACATTTCCAAATTATAGAAAATTATATGTATTTATTAGTTAGACTCACATCTGCAGTTAACTGTTAGCCCTTTTTCTTTTCTTTCCTTGAGTTTCACGAGTCACGGCTTGAATACAAGTTTCTCGGAGAGGCATCGATCGCGTACGACGCGGGTCCACTAATTCGGGAAGAATGCACTGGAGGTAAAAGTTGCTCAATTTCTCCTCCATTCTTTTCTTCCAGAACTCGTCGTCTCTTTCTATTTTCTCTATTTTCAGAAAAGGCCCTTTTTGTGTCCATATTGCAAAAAAGCAATATTTCCTTCTGGTGACGTGTAATTGTCCTTGCACCTATATAATTCCAAGAATGATTTTGTGTATAGGCATTTTTTTTCAATTAAACCAACCTGTATATCACGAAAAATGCATACAAAAAACAAAAGAAAAATAATTTTTTACCTGAAAATAGTAGTTGTGGTTCTCGTTAATTCGCCCATTTACTGACCAAACCGTTACCTTCCTTGCTTCAACTGCCTCATCTGGGCTCATATCTCTCGCAGAATACGGGCATTTAATTTCGACTATTCCATCATTCCCGATTATCCCATCTGGTGTAGCTCCCAAGAATGGAAGATCAGGATCAACAAAAAAGCCGCACCTGGAAATGTCAACTCCTATCTGACGACTTAGTTGGCATAGTGCTGTTGCCTCGAATTTAGAGCCATATTCTATCGCCGTATTTGTGAACTTTTTGTACAAAATACGATCGATAAGCTTGGAAGAGCTCGTTGAAGGTCGGAGGTGGCAAACTTGCCCGAAGTTGGACGCTGTCAATCTCTTCCTCCTTTCTTCTGTCCATGTAAAATCCTGGTCTTGCGTGGCTCAGAAGCTTCCTTTGTTCAGGAGACAATTCCAGCCTCATCAAATATTCGGCCGCTTCCTGAGCATAGTCTGAGTCGCTGATATCTGGCTTTGAAGAGAATTCTCCATAATCTTCATCTTGCTTACTCCGGCCAAGAAGATGAGGGAGCAGCTTTCTTGGCTTGCACCTTACCAAATCTCTTCTTTCTTGTTTTTTCGCCAGTCTTTTTTGTCGCCGAGCTTCCATTACTTTGGTGAACTTCCCAGGACTTGAGGAACAAAAGCGCTTGTGAATTTTTGTGTGGAGGAGCTTTGTGTTATAGGATATAACGGCTGTCATTGCTCTAGCCTGATATGATCCATTCAAACAATAATTTACCCTTTTTCCCCTAACTAATTTAGCCACTATGGAATTAAAATGTTCTGCACAGTTGCTGTTAAGGTTTTGTATCAGACTCCTACTGTGCCTGGCAAGGGTTACAGATATAACTTCTGCTTTCTGAAATAATCCTACGCTCAACAATTTAGGCACGAGATTATCCTCCCCTTCCTTGGAGCCAACGCAAAAATATTGGTCACATTGTGCGTGATCACCAAAAACATGCCGTGGGACATTAATTAAATCTTTACGGAGGACTGATATTCGCTCGGAAAGAGGACCGTTTTCTTTTTTTCTATGTAGGATAGCTTTATTAACGACTCCCCTGATCCTTAGAATACTCCTTCCAATTTTCCTCCGTAATTCAATGGGCCCATTCGTGCATCTCAAAGCAAGGTCACGCAATTTGTTGCACAAATTCCTCAACAAGTGATTTTTACATTCGATTTTTTCTATCGGGGTAGTTCTATATGGGCGTGCTTTCAAAATCCCCGAATAGACACTGCTGTCTCCATCAGCAATTAATTTATTGCAACGCACTCCATACATTTCCTCGCTCTTCCTAAAACCTTCGACAATAACGGAAGCCTCCATACTACTAGAGCTTTTAGTATTATCCCAGTTTTTGAAACAGGGATGAGGCTTTGAGTCCTCTCCCTTATTTGCGTATCTTGCGCACACAGTGCAATATTTATTGCGGATACCGATGAACTTTTTTTGTTCGATACCCAACAATGGCTGCCTGAGGAAGAAAGAAATGCATGCGTCAAACAAATCGTGAAATGTGAATATCATTCAATTTTTAACGTCCTTATGAAACATAGCCAACGAAATTACTTCAATTAATTTGTTTGTGGCTAATATATTGAACATTTGGGAAAAACAAGCAATTGTAAAACTCAAATAACACACTTGTATTTTAATGCCCTTCATAGGTAAAAATACGAATTTTCAAGGTATCCATAGCAATGGTTTCATAGTTTGTGGTAATGTGAAAATTAGTCATAATCTTCCTACGATTTTGAAATCATGCGGACATAAGCATGGGATGACAAACGTTTTACTTGGGAGAAATAATACGTATATTTAAAGGGATATTATTAATTAAAAAATCTGCTATGGCCGGGAATCGAACCCACTTTCTGGGCGGATATTCTACCACTGAACTATCGTAGCAGATCAATTTTCTCGTTTCTGAACGCGGATTCTGCTGTTGATTGATTTATTCCGAAAGATAGAACGGAAATATTCTATGTAGACCAGAGATGTTTCTGACACCCTACGGATATTTTTGTTTAAATAATTATTAATCGTCGATTTTTATTAAATTTTTCATTTCATGTCTCTTCATGTATTTTCGATTAATTGAAATTTATTTAACAAAATTGGGAGAAAATGAAAATTCTGGAAAATACGTTTGTTCTTATTTTTATGGAATTTTATATTTTGTAATCAGTAAAGTAATTGTTCAATAGAGATCCCAGATCATAAACAACAACAGTAACGATGCAAATAATAACAATAATTTCACAAAATGTATTAATTATTCGTGAAACAAAAACACGGAGATTTTCGCACAACGGTCTGTCGCGCTGTCTAATTGTAAGAAAAACGTCTGAACTCAAAGAATAACCATAGGATAGTTATTTTATTAGACGCAAATTGTTGAAGGGACAAGCCACTCCAGCTACTGAAGGGTAGGAGTCAAAACCTAACAGTAAAGGAAACCTGTCAGAAAACATAGGGCTGGGGTGTCTACAGCACCTCGCGCGACCACTCCCGTGTTTATTAGCCCAAAAATAGAACAGCTAGAATAAAAAACTAAGTGTAACAAGATAAATTCTACTTACAAGACCAGAAAATGGGTTGTATTATGTTCTGTACGATCTTTTTGCCCAGCTGCCGTCAGCAACTACAGGAATGAGAGGGACTCCGTCGTCATCGATATCTCCCATTTCCATAGCAAGTCGTGCCTCTTCTTTCGCCGCGTTTTCCATTTCAACTAAAGCAGTGGACAGTAAAATGTTCGCCAATTTGTGCTCGTATCGCATGTAAGTTGTGGATGACATTGGAGGAATATTAATCGCTCCGAAAACTTCCTCCAGTTGAGCATGACCACCGCCAGTGCTCAGAAACCCGGACACCGATGCTGTATTTACGTCGAGCTTCGACGGTTTTTTCTTTTCATCGGTCCATATTAATCCTTTGAATTGGCACATCTCACATTCAAAGGCGAGACAATTTCTAAGTCCTTCAATTTTTTCACCCGTTACTACCATGTCCACCAATCTGCAACCAAATGGTCCATGGTTTTCCATTGCCTGCAATTGTTGCAAAAAATATTGTAGGTCCACGATCCTTCGTCCTGTGAGATTGAATACTGTTGAGGCACCTTGTTTGGATGAACTATCTAATGTGTACGATCCACCCGATGTCGGTGAGGGGGGAGTAGTTTGGTTTTTTCTTGAGTCGTTTCCGTTTCAATGTTCTCAAGAGGTGATACGCACGGTGTTGAGGGTTCCGAAGCAGACTCAATTCTTGACGCACGCTGACATTTGCGCCACAATTGTAGTCGCTCACCACCACGGTTTTTTCTTCTTTTATCGGTAATCCTTAGCCCGTGCTTGCGATCTTGACTATCCATAATGATTGTGAAAAAGACAAATACAACGTAGATTACGATTACAATACTGTCTCAATATACTACGGATATGAGAAAGTAAAAAAGCGAAATACGTAACTAAGACAAAACGAGATCGAATAGGGCCATCTGGAGAACAGATGATTCCTCGCTCTTCTCTAGACGGTCAAGTTAAAAGTCCTCCCCGTCTCCTAGTTTACCCAAGCGGGCGGGCCGTGAGAGTGACGTCAGAACTATGGTGGCGCGATCTGTCTACAGATCCATGAACTATTAGAAGCAAAAATGACATTATTTACAACTTCTGCTGATTTCTTTGTTGAAAATTAAGCTACATTTACAATTTATACATAATTTAAAAGGAAAAAATATGAACTTTCCGGCGTGTGAGCGATTTTTTAAATTTTTGTTTTCCCTTAAAAGATATTTAACAATATAGAAGCCTTCGAAAAATAAATTACCAAATTTTCAAAATAAAAGAAACGTGCCGGATTTATATTAAAATAAGGATTCTAAATACGAAATTTCCGCTCTTTATGTTGAACAAATTCCGAAAAATCAGTCGACGAATATTCGGGTGGAAAACCCTCTGTCCGGTAGCCTCTTAAGCTGAAGGCTTGTCTTGTGTCCGCACCGATTCTTTCGAGTCCTCGTTTTGACCTCATTACTTCGTCTCCATTTTCTGTTCAATGCGATGCGTCCAGCGTCGGCATCAATTGGCTCAAACAATTGGCGGCGAAGAGCACGTTGTCGCTTACTGCTCCCGTGCTCTCTCTCTTGCGGAAAGAAACTACAGCACAACGGAGCGTGAATGCCTAGCGGTTCTATTTGCTATCAATAAATTTAAGTCCTATCTCGAGGGGTATCATTTTACCGTGGTCATAGACCATGCCTCTCTTAAGTGGTTGTTCGCATTCAATAATCCGCAGGGTAGGCTAGCGAGATGGGTGTCGCAATTACAGCAATTCGACTGTGAGATAGTCCATCGAAAAGGGGGATGCCATGTCGTGCCAGACGCGCTCTCGAGGATAGGGGCAATAGACGATGTCCACGGATTTGACGCGGCAGCAAATGACGACCCGTGGTATTTTGGCCTGCGCGAGAAGGTAGTGGCAGATCCGGAACAGTATCCGGGGATTCGCGTTGAAGAGGGACGGCTCTATGTGAAAGATGGCACAAGGAGAGATGCCGTCAAGTGGAAACTAATGGTTCCTGCGAGCACAAGACCAGGACTATTAGAAGCGAATCATACATGTCCTAGAGGAGGTCACTTTAAAACCCTCAGAAAGGTCCAAAATTTTTATTCCTGGCCAAGCCTGAGAAGAGACGTAGCCGACTTCGTCCGGCGCTGCCGTACCTGTCAGAGATATAAAGTAGAACAAGAGAAACCTGCGGGTAAAATGAGGCCGCACGAGATGGAGCGCCCGTGGACGATTGTGGCGTCCGACATAATTGGCCCCCTCACCCGATCCCTCAGAGGTAATCGGTATGTGTTGATGTTTTTAGATGTGGGCACCAGTTGGCCCATTGCGATTCCGCTGCGCTCGGTGAAAGCAACCCATGTCGCTGAGCAATTCCGCACCCAGGTAGTTAACCAGTGGGGTTGCCCGGAAGTGATGCTGACAGACAACGGACCCCAATATGTCAGTCGAGTATTGGGAAGGGTGTGCCACCTATTCGATGTGAAACTCTTTCATACGGCCCCTTACTTGCCTCAAGCCAACCCATGTGAAAGGACCAGTAGAACTCTTAAAACCATTATCTCCATTTATTGCGAAGGTTGCCAGAGAAATGGGACGAAAAGTTGTCTGATCTGATGTTTGCCTTGCGTTCCGCCACTTCGGAGAGTACCGGCTACTCCCCCGCTGCTTTAAATTTGGGAAGAGAGTTGAGAATGCCCGAGGATGTATACCGAGCGTCCGACTCGGGGGGTCTAGGGGAACTCGATTCGCGCAGTTACGCGGCGGAACTTCGCCGTTCACTGAAAGAAATGCTGCAGAGGGCTGAGGAGGCGCAGAGAAAGGCGTCGGACAGACAGGCCCGATATTATAACATCCGGCGTCGGGAAGTCAAATTCTCGAAAAATACCCTGGTGTGGCGTAGGACTCACCCGGTATCGGACGCGGCGGAGTTCTCGGCAGCGAAACTCGAACCCAAGTTTGGGGGTTCCTTCGTGGTGGAGAGAGAACTGTTAGATTCCATTTATCGCTTAAAGACGCTTAGTGGAAAGCTGTAAGATAGGGTATAGTAGGGTTTCAAGGCGGACGCCGGACTGTGGTCGTAATGACCGTGGTGAATTCTTGAAGGAGGGGAGTGATGTGACGTGCGGTAGAAGCGTCCGCCGTTTCTCTTGTGTTTTTTTTGCGACTGATGTCGCTAGTGGCGAGCACCGTATATAAGGCCGTGGCTCTACGGCCGGGAGGAAGTCGGCAGTCGGAAATTCATGTATTGGCGGTCAGTCGTGGGTTTTTGGCTACGAATTCCGAGTGCAGGCGGAATTACTCCTTATCCCCTCCCTTTCCTTTTTTATCTCTACCTCATTCCTCCTTTTTCTTTTACCTGCACTGGCGCCCAGCGGGTCTCCTTCCTACGCCGGCGAACCCCTCCCCTGAAGTGCCGGCGAACCCCTCCCCTGAGGTGCCGGCGAACGTTACACCATAGAGCATACCTTTATTGATAAGCTAGATAACTTTCTGTATTCTTTGACTAATAACCCTGAATATCAGTTCCAAATCATCACCAGTGATTTCAATTGTAATCTTATATCTGAAGGGCCAAATCAAAAACAGCTGAATAACACACTGAAATCAAATTACCTGATACCCTTAGTTAATACCTCAACCAGGCTTACTGCCCTATAGTATAACATATATGCAGTGCCAGCCCAAGCTAAAAATGTGGAGGGTGCAGAAAAAAAAGTTAGTGCCTTTTTTCAAAATTCAATATTTTAAATGTTTTTCATTACAAAATTTTAAATACTATTTACAAATTAAAATGGCAGATAACAACCATTATATATTATAAAACAAATTATTTTACACAACTAAAATTGAGAAAATAGAACTTTTCGAGGTTTAAACCTGGCAAAATTTTCTATTAATTTGTCTATACATATTCATTTTTGTTGGTTTAATTCTCTATACTAATTATTGCAAGTTCATTCTGTCTTTTTTGTCCCATTGTGGAGCACAATTTTTATCAACTTTAATTTTGAAAATGATCTTTTGCCATTTGCCACAGTAGCAGTAGCACAGTTAATAGTATTAACATCTTTAAAACAAAATTTTGCTTGCTAAAGAATTTTTTCAGTTACGCATGGATAAGGATTGAAAATACAGTTGGCCAATGAGACCTGAGCTGTCAATAATCCAATCAATATGTAATGATGTATTTTCGGTATTTTCGAAAAAGTGTAAGCCATGCACTTCCAGACGTTGAAGGTGTGACAACGGTTTTCTGCGGGAGGTATTCTCTTGCAAGAGAAACATTCAAATTCAATTGCATGTGATATGTAGTGACACTAACTTTAACTGTTGTTGTGCCAGAGTTCAAAGAAAATTTATAGTCAAGAAATATTGATTCTTTTTTTAAAACGTGTTGAGTTTTTTTTTAAATAAAAATTATTTTAAAAAGATATTGTTTAAAATTACATTTATTCTCCTGATACAGTTAACAGGAAATTTACTGCTGAAAAAGGATTCACCAAATTTAATGGTAGGCATCACAATACATAGATCACAGCAATGATGTATATGTCATTATTGGAGGTGGTTCATGTGCATTTTTTTCATGTATGGGAGATTTTTTGTCAGAGATGGAGTTGGAGTGTTGTTAACAATTTTAGTAAAAAAATGTGTGAAAGGTAATGAAGTGTAGATCAGAATTCCTGCTAATGGGGTAATGTGTCAATTCTTAAGTGATATTTTTTAAGAAAAGGTATAATTGATGCATTTTAGTGGAGGATTTAGTTTGGTTAGATTACGCGATTTCTGCATAATAATTGCATTTGCCTTCATTCGGATAACCCTGTTACGTCTGTATAATCAACCAATCATCTCTGAATTTATGCAACACCCATTAACCTTTGGTCAATGAACTTCTGAAAAACGAATAGATGAAAAAATTAGTCCCGTGAATTTCTTTAATGACAGGTTTTACTGTATTCCTATTTGAAATATACTTATACATTGTGTTATTTTATTTCTGTCGGTATTGAGGAAAGTGGACATTAACATAAATTTTATACTCTGGTATCACAACAAAGGAGAATCACATTGCATAATGACCGACTATTTTCAAAGGTTAGATGTTTGATTTCAGCCACTATGGCAACAACAGAAATGATCTTCTTAACGGAGCAAAGGAGAATCATAGGAATTTTGGCTAATTTCAGTATATAAGTTCCCTTGATAAGCAAATTACCTCCTATTTTACTAGGACTTTTACTGATGCAAAAATACAGTATTTTCATCATCTTCTGATTAGTCATGACTGAACAGAAATATTTAGCACACATGCACTAAATGGTAGCTTTAACTTATTCTATTCTAGGTAAAATGTTCCCCCAGGAATTCATGGTGTCGTTTTATTTAGATGAACTGTCCCTATCTGAGGGGGAGCACTGTGAACATGTGGAGGAACCAAACACTTCCACCAACCTACCCAACCCTGTGTGGACGCGTAAAATCATGGGGATGAAACTGGAATGGGAAAATTTTTCCCAAGTTGTTGGCAAAAAGTCCCGATTAGCTACATGGAGCGCTAGTGTCGCTACCGATTTTAAAGAACTGGATGTCAAACAAAGACTAATACCCCTACGGAAAGACCGGAAACTTAATGCTATAAAACGATTCCCAGGTTTTCCATGGAGGGGCGACGATCGATGGGTCAACGGGAAAATTTGGAACTACGTGTTAACGAATGCTAGCGTGACATCATCACAGGATGTCCCTCGCCCCCTTCCCCTCCCATTTTAATACGATAATCATAGTGCATATAAATTGCACGGACAGATTAAATGGACTTAAATGAAAGAATTGCATATAAGAAATCAAATTTATTATCGTGTATCACACATTGCGAGAGTACAAAGTCATTATCAAATTACATAACAGTGAGGTATTTTTACATAAATATTATACAATAAAGATATAAAAATGAATTATTGTAACAGAATTTTATAACGTTAATACCTTTTATGCATGAAATGTATTTAAAGGAAATTCACGTGGACGACGAAAAACGTCAAACTTTCACATTAAGAATGAATTTGTGGATCAAGCAAAAATCTATTTGTAAAGTGATTTCTTCGGCCCTGGAACACATTCTCTTTCTGTTGCACCTGTAAAAAGAACGAAAATGAATATCTAAGAATGTCAAACATTAAACCTGCTAAACCTAATGAAATTGATGCAGGAGGCAATGGCCTTGCTTCAAATGTTGCAATAAATGTAAAATAAGGCAAATGTGCTTATGGCCCCTTGCGGTCCATAAACAATGTTTCTATGAAGATCGCATTACCATTTGTAAAATTAAACACATCACATTGCACTAGAAAATGTCCACTTTATCTATAATTTATTCTAAGCACAGTTGTATTTGCTGACATTTACGTGATCACAGCAGTTACAGTTAGCCCATTTAAGATCTATATGTATTCATCATATAACAAGGAAAACTTTTGATATAGAAATGTAAATTTCTTGATAAAAAAATATATACATTTCTAAATGTTTTGAAACAAAGAAGAATTATCTTCAAGTCTAGGATTATAAACAAATGCATAATGAGAAACAAGAAATAATCAAGTTAACAATTTCTGTAAATTCAAAATATTTCAAATTAAAACAATGAGACATCGCTATGGTACACTTATTTCATTCTATTACAAGCACAATTCTATCCTCTGGCATCTATGTTTCAGTTTAACTTCCAAACTCACTATAATCTACTGATAACCGCGAGAAGTTTTAAACAGAAATTTCAGTTACTCAATCTAAAATTACGGCTTATTTTGTGAACTGACACGTACCATATTCACGGCCAGGGCAATGGATGACACAGCTAGGTGAAGTAAGCGAGGCTTAACACCTAAAAATGAGAAACATTTCCTCTCAAAATGCTTCTCGCAGGTATCTGTTAAGAAATTATAAAAGCATTCTCACAAAACGCATTCACATAACACTTTGTAGAACTAGTTCATTAGATTTTTTTTCAAAAATATGATTTTTTTAAGACTTACCTGTTGATTGGAGATCAGAACAAATTCATTCCGTCACGTTTTCTTAAACAGTGATGAATGCATATCTACTTGACAAAATCTGAGTAACTGACAACCGCTCAATAAGCAATGGCGAACTTTTATCAAGCAAACTGGCCGCTGTTCCATTAGGATACACAAGGAACGTGTGGCCCGTGTGGCCGCTTGTGACGCTGTGGTGATGCGGTAGAGAGAGAGAAATAGAGGGAGAAAAAGAGAGAGAGAGAGCTGATTGCGACTGCAGCGCCTATCGTGGACCCCTTAACATAGTGAACTACGTGTAAAAGCTGGGAATCTATTCTCCCATAAGAGTTTCATACCCCTGATGTCAAATATCCAGTCAATGACTAGTCCCCTAATGGATTCTACACTTGCGGTGTTGATATTTGGAAGCGTTTTGGAGTTGTTGCCACGGTTTTTCTGTTTTGATAAAAAAAATGTCTAACGGAGATTATCTCAAACATAGAAGGTGTGCTGTTCCCGCCTGCGGTTTGAAGATGGGGTTCAGCTGTATGCCTCTCCAGAGAATAGGAACAGGTAAGTTTAATTGTATTTATTCGTAAGGTACATGGGGTGAATATTGCCAAAAAGTTTATATAACCAAGCGGCAGTAATTAGCTGGTTTATCAAAGTAAATGAGTTTATTACACGTTATCAAAGATCAAAATAGACAATCAAAAAATTAAGCAGGTGAAGCAGTTTTGCTACCTAGGTAGTACAATTACTGAAGATAATAGACGCGTGCAGGAAGTGAAAAGAAGAATAGCACTTGCAAAGCAAGCTTTTCAATGCAAAAGGAATCTACTGACAAGCAGTCATATGAATTTGGAAGTAAGGAAATCCTTTGCAAAAGCTTTTGTCTGGAGTACCTTACTTTATGGTAGTGAAAGTTGGACATTAGGAAAGAGGGAGAGGTCCCGTCTGGAAGCGACAGAAATGTGGATATGGAGAAGATTGATAAAGACAAGTTGGACAGAGAGAAAGACAAACCTTGAAGTTTTGGAAGAAGTAAAAGAAGAAAGGAAACTGATCAAAGGAATGGAAGAAAGGAAGGAAAATTTTTTAGGCCATGTGATTAGACATAATGAATTAATTGTGAACGTCTTGGAGGGGAAACTGTTAGGGAAGAAAGGAAGAGGCAGACCAAGAAAGAAATACCTAGATGACGTGAAGTCAGTGATGGGAGTTGAGAAATACGAGATGTTGAAGAGAATGGCAGAGGACAGGAGTTCATGGTTGCAGCGACAAGGCTTAGCCTTTAGATGAAAATCAAAGAAAATAAGTTTATTTCGCCATATTGTGTCATATCGCCTCTAACCATTCCTCTGCCATTCTCATGTGCTGGTATATTACATTGAAAGGCCATTGTAAATGTAAGTTAGTATCGTGTTTTCGTCCAGTTGTGTTCAACATTCAAGGTAACTAAGAACTTTTTATTGCAACTACGATGTAATTATAAAATATTAATTATTTTTACAGACATTTATTTTTGTATTACGTATTTATATCAGCTAATACACTAAATGTTTGAAATAGATAAAGAGTTTTTCAAAGCATTTTGGTGATGGTCAGGCGCGTGTTGAACTACAAAAGATTGTATGCTATAGTGAAAGGCTGTTGTAAACACAAGTAAGCTTCATGTTCTCCTCTGGTTATGCTAAACATACAAGGTAACAAAACCCTTACTACAGTTGTGAAGTAATTATAAAATATCCATTATTTTCTTTACAAATATTTATTTTATATTATTTGACATAGATATCCTAATATTAACATATTTCACCCAATAAACAACAATTTCTGACAAAATAATTGTGAGATAACCGAGTTACCCATTTTGTAGAGAAATTATACCTCCTTCTAATGTTATATGAATATTATGTTGTTAATGTTCGTGTGTCTTCCATGCAAGTAGAGGCAAGTTGTGAGAGCAATATAGCCATGCCTTGGGTTATCTTTATGTAACAAATCGGATTTTACCAATGGTATATTTTTTAAATATGGTCAGATAATCACTAGCTGGTGGCTGTATTAGTTATTTTAAAGGTAATATAAATTGATTTTCCTTAAGATGGCAATATTCACCCCGATACCTTCCATTCACTTAAGTGATAATTGTTCAATAATTATGTAACCTAGGGCAAATGATAAAAGCAAACTATATTTTTTTCCAAACAGGTACCTCCAATGGGCGGCTTTTGTTGGGAGGAAGGGGGAGAAATGCCCGCTGTGGGTCAAACAAAAATCCCACAGTAACACAATTTGTAGCCGCATTGAAGACATGCCTAATTCAGGGTTTAATTAGCAGGGATTTGAAAGGCTCAAATTGTGAAAGTGAGGACAGTGAATCTTTGCTTAACAACATGCGAGAGTTCATATGTTCACAATCTGACATTTCTGTAAATAGTAATGCTTTAAGTTTAGATGAAGAATTAGATTTAGATGCAGAAGATTAAAAAAAAAAGTTTTTCATTGGCCTATGTCACAGGTTACATAGCCTGCAAAATCCTCCGCCGTGGCAATTGTCGAGCTATGGTCACCACTGATTCACGGTATTGTTTTCAAGGCATATAGTGACAGGCCTGGCCTACTGTATCCAAGTGAAAACTTCATACAGTTCGTTGGGTCTGCCGCAAATACTGCAGAAAGACTACTCTGCGAGGTGGCTCATTTAGGGTCAGTGAAACAAAGAGTTGTTCAAGCATAAAGAGGGATATCAACCATGATTGGCTCAAGGATGGTTGTTCAGAACACCACATGTGTGTTTCTGACGCCATCTTAAATTTAGTATGTAAGATTAGTTTTAAGTGGTGGGCGAAGAAAATTAATAGGGGCACATCTCAAAAATATGATAAGGTGGCGTGGAAGCAGAAACTGAAGATACTGTCCCACAAATAGGAGTGCCATATATCCACAGAGCATCCCACCATAGTATATTTATGTAAATATTTGTCTTTCTCCATATATGAAGTTTATTACTGTAATCACTTTACGCTCATTTTTATTTTCTTAATTGTTGGAGCTTCAGGGCTATATCCAATAAGAGAAGGCAACAGTTTGTGTTTATTTCTGTTTTTTGTAAAGTCTTTAAATTTTTCTCGCAGTTCCTTAAAATATTTATTATCATTTAACCTATTTGGAATTATTAGAAGTATTACAGGTATAGAGAAAGTCATGTGGTGGCCACATCAGATTTTTTTTACAATGATTTGCCTCTTCATACATATATTTATGACATGTCTTGTCACTATCATCTACTGATGATGAGACCTTCATTCTTGAAATGTACATTTAGAATTAGAAAACTAGCCTCATTAAAAATTTTTTTTAGAGATGTGTGGTTGAGTTTGTGTGTGTGCATTTTTTAATTTAGTTTGTTTGGTCCCTGTTGTTGTCGTGAGATGCATAAACCATCAGACATTTGTTTGAGATATCAAGTACCTGGCATGAGACAATTTTTCCATAAACTTGATATATGTTGCCTTTGAGTATGAGAGCATGTGTTTGAATTTAGTCTGTTTTGGTCACTGTCATTGTCATGAGATGCATAAACCAGATGTTTTTGAGATATCAAGTCCCTGGTATGAAAAATTTTTTTTGAGGTTCATACGTTTTAAGAGTTTGTTGTAAATTCTCAATTTTTCACTGTAGCCTCCTTTCATATAACAACGTGACTTGTTTGTCCATACATGAATGTTTCATTTCCTTTGCTAAGTGTACCTAATACATGTTGTTTCTCTTAATACCTGTTTGTATGACCTTAACTGTTATTCATGTGCAATTTGTTAGTGTATTTCATCAGGAACAGATTGAAACAGGTGCCAGCAATGTAGTAGCATCGGGACTCTGATTTATAGAGGTCCCCAAATTTCAGATTATTTAAAATTTATTCTTGAATTTTATCAAAAAAGGACCCCTATTTTTTCTGGCATAAACTCCCAAAATGTTTCGATCTAGTCTGATATTTCATGATATACTTCTAAATCACTGTATACAACTATGTAAATGGTATATATTTTATACCAAATATCTTTACATTATATTTGGACATTTCTATTAATTTTTTATGTAAAGGTTGTTTAAAATTAGTGTATTTCTTAATCTTTTTAATACTGCATTTGTTATAATTGCCGTCACGTAATTATATTATATGCTTTTACTATCACAACCCTCATTGAACTGTGTGTACAACATATGCTAAAAAATTCAGTTTAATAATTCAATTCTTTATTCTTTTTATACCTTCTGTTGACTATTTTGTTGTTAATATTATTTAATCTAATTTTTATTCTAAATTATTTATTCTGTGTATGTATAATACTCGACTAGTCCCACAACAGTCATTGCAATGGCAACATTCTCGTAATGAGTGATAAAAACGCCAGTATTTATGCAAAATTCGAAGAAATACGATCGATAAGCAAAATTCGAAGATAAAAATTGGATCGTCATTCTGGAAAGTCAAAAATACCGCGAAGGGGGTGGGGAAGATTTTTCACGTGACGTCACGACGTAGTTCCACTTTTCGCCATTGGCAGACTGGAGTGCTCTGAAAGGAAAACTTCGGCTAAGATTTTTAGCATTGAGTTACCGGTCTTTCTGTAAGGGGACTAGTCTTTGCGTAAAATGTACTAGTTTTTGCGTAAAACGTTCCTTCATGTTCAAATTTCCCTTCCCTGGCCTATCCGAGTTCCAATGGAGTACTTCTCCACGTGATTCCTAATCTCGCCACTTTCAGCGCCCTGTATTTCTATACCTCGCTCCCAGAGCAGTGCTGCGGAGATGGAGCATCGCAGAGTCCTCAATATCATGCACGGCCACTCACTAAGTCGAGTCATCGCATACACTATGAGGTTTCATCCGGCAGCCATCTTTAGTCATCGCTCTCGCTTCTGCCTTATAGATGAAATGGGCATAACCTCTATTTTTCTTAAAAAATAGAAAACACCAGCGCATTCCTATCCCATTCTCCTTCTTCCATGGCCGTGCATGATATAGAGGACTCTGGGAGCATCGTTAATACAGGGTTCCCACCAGTTCTCTCTGTCTCTCTTCCCTGTGTTTTCCCTGAGTTTTCCCAGAGGTTTTCTGTATTATATTTGAACAATAGGAGAATAGAATCCCTCTATAACAGATTTAAAATGTTCAACAGCTAATCATGAGGCATGGTTTTGGGGGTGACTAGAATTAAGTAAACTACAACTCATAAAACATGAAAATTTAGTATTATTAAAAAAACATTTTTTATTACAGAAAACATCTTTAAGACCAGAAAAGAAAGGGTATCATCCATCAAGGGAACAATATTACAACAATCTTAAAGCTTTCAGACCAGACAGAATATCAAGTGTAACCTGTAAAGGAACAAAATTGCTAAGATCTTAAATAAAAAAAACCAACAAATTAGAGTAACCCTGGAAAGGAACAAATCTTGCAATTATCTTAAACAAAGACCACAAAATTATGGGTAACATCAGGTGATAAAAATAGCAGTCTACATTTTCATTTCTTCAATTTTGTAATCTTCTTTCTCTAATGTTGCCTTTTTCTCCTCTAACTGTTTCTTCTCCTGTTCTAGCTTCAGTAATTCTTCTGCTTTCCTTTTCTGCTCGTCTCTGAAACCTGCTCTTTTTCTTCTCTTCATCCTCCATTTCTCGCCTCTTCTGAATAGCATCTTTGTACCTGGCGCTTGCTCCACGCGCATACTGGATCATCTCCTGATCAACTACTACTGAAGTCTCGCCTCCCGCATGAGAAATGCCATCCCAAACTCTTCTCAGGGCAATAAGAGTGTCTTCCTGAAGATTTTCAATGAGCATTTTTTATTCACAGACAACCCACTCTCAACATATGCGTCACCCTGAGAGAATAAAAGAATGTTCTTCACCGCCTCCCACATATCCTTGTAGTCCTCCTTATTACTCAATTGGTCTGCGTAGAAAGTGTCCAGCCTGTCTGTCTTTCGGCTGAAACTCTTGAGCTTTTCTTTACCCACGTGGGACACAAACCGCTTGAACTGGAAGCTCGCATGGTCTGACTGAAGAGTGGTTATATGGTTTGCTCTCACGAGTACACCCAGACAAGTATCCATGTCCATTTTGCACTGATCAGGTTTTTTTAAAATCTTATTTGGGTCCAGGCAAGATGCTGCTTTGGTGAACTTATATTTGATTGGGCTTCTCTCGATGATTTTCTTTACAATTGCAACTATGCACTTTTTGCAATCTAACCTAAATCAGTTCTTTTCAACATATTTCACACGTGCGTCGCCAATTGCAATTTGAGCGTCTATGCCAATATTTATTTGTGCAAGTTTTAAACCGTTATCAACATCCTCTACATCAATGTTGATCAGCTTGTAGGCTGACTTGGCTTTGTCAAGGACGTCTGACTTTATAAACCGTCCCATTAAGTCTCTTAATAGGTCCTCAAGGATCCCATGCAGGAATGGAAACACTGGTTTGGGAGTTTGGAAACCTCTGAGAAACAGTTCAAAGATGGATGCCATAGAAGAGAAAAGGTGGAGCTTCGGCAGGAGGAGATGGTCTTCAAAGCACTCCCTTGCTTTCTTTACTGAGTAGGTATCAGGCAAATCCTTATGACCCTCGAAGTACTTCATCAAAGACGGGAGGATTTTGATGGCTCTCTCACACACAGGCCCATTTTCAAGCCATCGACAATTGCAGAAATTCATAGGAAATTCATTGCACTTGGTAAGGCGCATGTAGTCATCATGGCGAGCAGGAGAATTCTTGAATACATTGTAGATAGACTTCAAGAATGACGCTATTTGCCAACCAGTCTTATTGAAACCATACTGATAGCCACCATGAACGATGTGTAGACCGCATGATCCTACATCTACGATTTCTGGATCCTCGTCACTCTGCTTCATATCAGCCTTCAACTGTTCTATGAAAGCCCAGTTTACAGCTGGGCCATCCATAGAAACTTGAAGTAGCTTCCAGATTTCAATGTCCTCTCCTAAGCTATCCTTGAAGCCTTGCAGAAGATCGGAAGCTGTTGAAAGTCCAAGAAATGAGGAATTCCAATATCTCGTTGAGACTTCATTCTTATTGGCATCCCACAACCGGACTGCACCGTCCATCTGTAGCCGTTTCGCAATTCTATTGAAAGATTCATCAAAACAAATGACCAACTTCTTCGCGAAACGCACGTCTTCAGCCAGCTTATGATGAAAATATGGTGCGAGGCCATAGGAAACCAGGTAGGAAGTCTTGGATCGGCTGAGCTCCATACTCGTAGCGACGTTACTGTCGGGGAACATCCTACCAAAAAGGTCACTGATACCTTCTTGACTCCTTAAACTTTCTTTCTTGCTGGCAACATGCAGGGCCCACATTATCTCAGCCTTCTTCACATCGCTGTCTGACAGAAAACCAAGGCGAGAAGATGATACTGTTTGTGATGTCGATGTGGCTGGAGCGCTCACCGCAGGTAGAGAAATGGCGGGCGGATGCACAGCAGCTTGGTCCACAGTCACAGCACTGTCAGAAGCAGAGGGAATTCCCCGAGATAAAGATAGGCCACGTGAGTTTCACAAGCAAAACAAAAATGATGATCCGGAGTGGCCAATCCTCATCGTGCATGGAACAGATCGATTCTGTGACTGTTGAATGTCTAATACTCGAGCAAAAAAGAAGTGAAGACCAGAAATTTGCTTGAAAAAAGAGAATTATTTCGTGAAACTCCAGTCACAGCAGAGCGTCCGTTTTTCAGCGAATAACTCCAGCGGAGTGCATGAGTTGAAAGTCAGAACAGAGCTCTCCCACAAGCAACATCGTGCAAGGCAAGAAAACAGCAGGGGCGCTGACATATGACAAATAACAGCCAAATGCTGGATATGCTCCTGCGAGTATTTACGTGATGATGTACACCCACTTCCAAAAAACAACACCCGAGAGTGCTCAGAATCTAGGTCCAGATCAAAACAATGATTTGACAATCCTCACGCAGTTTGCCCCTTCCCGGAAAAGACCTTTTGTTTTGAGGGCAAAGTTTTAAGGACCAGGTTTCTTCTCCCACCATAAAAGGGTCTATCAGATCGAAGTTACAGCCATTTTATTATGGTCATTTTTGAATTAGGACGAGCCATTTTTGAGATATTTGGGAAACGAAAAATCGGTGTGCCTATTTTACCCAAAAACTAATCAACTCCTGTTATTGTGATAAAACATGTTATTCATAAAATTTAGTTGTGATAGGAAAAATATTTTATGACAACACACAGAAATCTTCGAGAAAATGGTCAAAATATGTTCTAGGGACCTTCAAATGCATATTCCCGTTGAAATCTCCAAATCGATTTTTTGCACGAATACAATATTTGTATATTGTAGAAAGTAAAAATGACACGACAAACCTCCAAACGCAGGTAAATCCTTGAACCCTCTTGTGCCTTTTGCTGTTATGTCACTGAAATATCCACCGAGAAATATTATAAGCATGTTGCGTTATTTGCTCTGTGCTACATCACTTGACTAGTAAGCGCAAGACCCGGGTTCGATTTCCGGATTTGTTAACCATTTCCCGCTTCTAAACTTCACAAATTTTACTACTTTCACAGAACTTCTTAATATTTTATAATTTATAAAACTCGTCATTTCTGCCAGGTCCTCTGCTACTAAATTACAAAATTTTGCTAGATCCCACAATACTTCCTAGAATTTCCGATTAGGATATTGAGTTTGAAGGTAAAATATACAAAACGCATTTACCTATTTACTAAGTGCTAGTCCGTTTATGTCGATGAACGAACGCTTCCTCGAAACACTGAAAATTTGAATAATAATACTAATAATGCAATCGCCCAGAAAATTGATAAAGGTAACCTAATACAGTAAAACCTCGTGAATTCAATCCCAAATAATTCGAAAAATTGTGTAATTCAAAGCTAAGAGCAACCTCCGGCCAACATCATAGGGTTTTCCATACGTTTTAGTACGAATTATTCGAAATACGTCTACTATGAAATTCTAAGTCAGGATCTGGTCCGGTGACTCGCGAGCATTTTGTTTATTTCGAAACCTTACCCATAAGGGATGCGACGGTCCCGCGACCTACAAGTGTGAATGATCTCCGCAAAAACAGTCCTAACCCTCATAAAATCCTCGACGTGTCCGCGGCCGGTCCGTGTCCCTCAGTGTGAACCAGCCTTTTAAACCCGCGCGCTATGCTAGGCTTGACCCCTACCCCTTCCTCCTGCCTGCATGACGCAATTCATGGATTTAAATCCCCTTGCCAGCATTCCCAAAGGGAGAATCTGTTTAGTATGTAATGCAGAAAAGAATTTGTAAGTAATTGTAAAATCATCACGTCATAAGAAATACGACCACGTTATTTTGAGAGCACGTATATTTTATTACAGCTATGTAATATGGATGGAAATAAAATTACAATGGAATGTATGAAATTGTCTAAAACTAATAAAGAATTAATCACTTTTGACCATACCAACGGCATGGAAAGTTTGAACGAAATTGGAGAATAACTACGTGATGGTTCTTATCTATTACTTATACAATATTTCACACAAGTGTTTTCCCAGTCTTTTTAGCATACATTTTCGTAATGTAAAAGCTTAAGGGGCCGTGGTACATAAAATCTTTTCCATTTCTAAGGGTTCAAATAGTTGTAGTATCAACCAAAAGAGAACGCCACTAAGGAAATGCTTTCCATCGTTCCCACGGTTGGAACCTATTACGACTGTGTGATACACACAGCGACGGCCAGACACAAGCAGAGGGTCTGTGACGCAAGAGACATCCGGCGATCAGCGTAGTTTCTCGTCATTCGAGTTTAAAAACAGTTTTTCTACATGGCGTGCACTAAGCCGGCTGCGTCGTTCTCTTAGAACAATACCGGCCTTGGAAAAGTCTTTCGCATGGAACTGAGGTTGCCAGCATGTTGAACTTTTGTGCCACTAATTTTGCCAGTGAAGGGTATAAGTGTCCATTTCCTTTCTACCACATGAGGGGATCTTGGTCTCTACGAAGATAACTACAATCTAAGTACCACTGAACCTCTTCGATCGCTGCAGACGGTGTCGTGCCGACAAAAATACACAAGAAATAATTAATGTTTTTTGAAATTTGTAATAGGAAATAAATAACTTATTACTGCTACTTACCTTGAGGTTGAGTTATTGCCATCTTCTTATCAAAAGCATCCCACAGACAAAATCTTGCGTTAGTGTTACGCTGAGGATGCGTTGTTCTGGCAACTCTTGGTTCTGCCGACCAACTTCATTATTTTCATCACCAAATTTATGGCCATTCTTTTCGTTGTTTCAGCTGCATTTGGGTTTTAAAATACAAAAACTTTAAACCTTGGATCCAGAAATGTGCAGAGTGAAATTGTTTTGCTAAACTCTAAATCACAAAATCTAGTATACAATCCATCACGTATTGCATTAATGGTATTTTTCACAGTTGGGTCATAGTTTTCTTCCAAGAATGAATCATAATACTGAAAATAATCCCATTGTAATAGCAATAATTTCGCTCCCTGTAATGTATTTTTCTCCGCTGAATTTTGTGGTGGCTTCTTCCAGTGGCTGAAGAATTCCGCATAAATCAGCACATATCTGCCACTCTTCCTCGGAAAGCACTAGCAAGTCTTTATTTATAAGCGCAAGTGCGGTTTCCATAGCATCTCTCAGTTCTAAGAATCACTTAATGATGAAAAACGTGGAATTCCACCGTGTAGGAACTTCCTGGAGAAGCTTTTTTGGGTAGAAATACCTGAGTTCCGTTGGTACAAAATCAATTTTTCATTTGTCAAAGTAGTACTTCTGAAGTGTGACACGATACCCTTTATTTTATCAAGAATTATCCTTGGTCCTTTCAATTCATCCTGTACAATCAAATTTAATGTATGTGCAAAGCACCCAAAGTGTTTCCACCCTAGGTCTTCCCTTATGTCATTTCACATATTGCTAGCAATATCAGTTACTGCTACTAATATCTTATCCGACAAAGTGAATTTTTCAGCAATGCATTTGATGTAGGCGGCTACGTTGGCACTAGTATGAGATCCATCTATTACGGAACATTCCAATAAAAGAGACTTTAATTCAAAATCTTTAGAAATATAATGAGCAGTTACTGCCAAATAACTATCTGCATTCCTCGAAGTCCAGCCATCTGCTGTCAAACACACACTAGTCACAGATTCTAAAATCTGTCGAACAGAAATCATGCAACGTTCATAGGACGGAGTCATGCATGCAGTAATGGTCTTCCTACTTGGCAAGCAATACGAAGGATTTAGGGCTTTTACGAATTCCACAAATCCCTGATCTTCCACTATCGAAAGGTACCCTATAAAATTGCAATTCATCTCCTGAAAGGTGACTTTGAATCATTATTTTTAACTGCCTTTGCAACAGGATGTAGAAAACAAATTCTGCAAGTACAATGTTTATAAGGCAGGTATCCTGTTAATATTAGGTAGAATAGGTATTGTGGAAATAATAGGTATAACAGGTATCATGAAGGGAATATTTTGAAAGAAAAAGGCATCATGAAACTAATACGGATTGTTTTTAGAATAGGTATTATGAAAAAATATGGTATCTTTTAAAAACAGTCATTGTGAAACTGAACTGATACTTTTTAGAAAAATTCTTAAGAAAATGATATGGATACGTTAACTGTGCCTATTATGTAATAACAGGGGTAATCTGGTAATAGGTATTTTAGATACCTATTAAAATTCTCTACCTGTTAAAAATACCTGTTCTGATATTTTTGGCACATCCCTACTTTACTGTCACTTGTTTAGTCTTGAGGTCCTGGGATTTTTTTCATCTCCTGCACACCAGTGATATTGTGGGAGTGAGACTAAGGGCCTTTTATCATGAGCTTACTCATCACAGAGAAGATACACCTCGTGTTTGTGAACTACTCACCCCAAAGTTACAAACGATGACGAATTTTAATACACAAAGAATAACTAGAGAAGCCAACTCTAAAAAAGATACCCTTCGCTTTTGGAAGTGAGTGATGATGAGGCGAATTGAGACTCTTCTGTCTCCGCTTAGCTTTGTCTCCCATTTAATTTTGATTTTACGCACAGTAACGTGAGACATGTTCATATGTCTCGCGATTTCCTGCAGAGACATTGCTCTGCAGCAGACGAATGACTTGGTTTCTTCTTCTTGGAGTTAATAGAGGCATAACGAAAATTATCTCGCACCAAATGAAAATATCCTCTTGTATGATAGCTTGCACTTCCCAAATAGGATTGAATTGTATTCCGGAGAATCAAGTTCGTTCGCCTGAGAAAGAGAGAACCAATTGGTGTGGCTGTAGCTTGTTTCTATTAAGAAAACTTGGAAGGACCCTCTGATGATGGGAGGAGACACCTGATCCTTTTAAGTTTGCCCTCAAAAGAAAAGGTCTCTTCAGCAAAGGCTCAGGCCACTTGAGGATTACAGCATTGTCAAATCATTGTTTTGATCCGGACAGATTCTGAGGGCTCTCGTTTTTATTTTGGAAGTGGTACATGGGATCGCGAGTACACGGAAGCGGTCGGGCCAGCGATTCGGCCTGGGGAGTTGAATCATCTAACGCAAGCTTGACGGCTTGCAAAAACGTCGCAAAACCCCTATTATCCTTTCAATTGATAGTTACTCATTCATACTTTCGTGCGATGAGAATGGACATTAGAGAGGGGACATTCTTCTAGCAAAACGAAATAAACATAATGAAACAGTGGAGATGAAAGTTTACATACCTCCTCTCGTGATTGTATAACTACATAATTGTTCATGTTGACCTGACGCTGACGACCCGAAATAGCATTCTGATGCACCTTTCCACTTGCATGGCTTGTCACAGCCCTCTTCCCCATATTGCTCAAAGAAAAAGTTCTCTTGCAAACAATACATTTTGCAGAGTAGGGATTTTTCATCTTCCCGTAACCAACTTTGCCAATCGGGAAAGAGGGTGGTATCACACCACAAAGGATTGAACCTCGACGTCATGGCAAGTCAAGTAGCCGCGAAACACCTCTGCTACATAGAACCTAGAACGAGCGTGCCCCTTCACTGACTGCAGTCCGTCAGCCGATCCGCATGCACGCTCCCTCCGAGACTAGTGCTGCCTGCCACTGCCGGCAAGGTAAGGGAGCGAGGGGAAGGAGAGTGGGGTAAAGCGCAAAGAGTGAGAAAGAAGCGGACAAATCACGGTCACGGGTGATGGTTCGCAGCGGTCGAATTTGAACCTTTCCTTCGATAATTTAACCACATTTTATTCCCGAATTTTTGACGTTTCGGGGAGATGGATGCTCTTCCGTGTCCTTCCACGTCATTTCATTTCCCTGTTGGTGGGCACCCTGTAATACTTGGGGGTAGGGATACGATATCGAAACGAAAGTATCGATACCGTAATCATATGATGTATTGAATGAAAAGTATCGATACCACAAAAGTATCGGTCCCAAAGTACCGATATTAGTAAGTATCGAATCAGAACAACTACTAATTTTACATTAATTGAATATAACTAAAGGCACATACGTCCATGAGTAGTTATGGAATCAAAACAACCAAAACATTACATTTATTGAACATAAGGAAAGGCACATACGTCTGTGAGTAGGAATCAAATCAAAACAATTAAAAATATTATATTTATTGAAAAACTTAAGGCACATTCTTCAAAGTACAATAAAATCTACACCTCCCACTCCTCTGTGCAATCTCCCAAAAACATGAGCTATTCCAGGCGGCTTCCCGTTAACCGATTCCTGGCTTTCGTTACGTTTGCCCCGCCTTAGAAAATAGACGTTCTGCAGTCAATGATGTGGCAGGAATTGTCAAGTACGCTCGTGCGAGCTTGTAAAGATTGGGGAAAACACACTTCATAACTTCCCAGGTCTACAAAGGGTCCGAGGAGAAACTGGATTTCATAAATACACAGCTCATCTCTTTCCTCATAGGTATTTTTCTTTTTTTGCTTGCCATGGGCCAATACTTTCTGGTGGCTCCAAAAGTCATACTCGGATTCTGTATTCAGAGTAGAATTACTGTGTGTCACTGCTTGATGCCTCACTTCTAATCAAGGAACGGATATTAGATTGAGCCTTTGCACAAGCCATGATACCAATAAAATGTATGATTTTAAATTGCGGATCTAATAAATTTGATATAGCTAACAGATGAGACTCCGCAATATGAGCGAACCGGTGATTAATTTCGCTCAGCAGTGTTTCTTTTACCTGTCTAACAATGTCATTTTCTGCAGTAATTCCAATAGCTTGCAACTGTGCTTTTAAGCAATGGATAAGTGGAATCACTTTGCTCAGCGTTACAAATTTCCCCCCCCGCAATCTCCTTGGTAATGTAATCCAATGGTTGAAGCAACTTCAATATATGTTTCAAAGTGTCAAGCTTAACGGAATTTAATGCTAATGGAGCCTTAGGGATTTCAAGGAGAATCTGATTCACAAATTTTGAAAAGGCAACGTATCTTTCTAACATATAATACACAGAATTCTATCTTGTGCTTACATCTAAAATCAACTTAAGAGGGGTTTTACTAACTTCTCAATGTTTAGCACGAAGCAAGTCACTATTTATAACACTTCTTCGAAAAAACTTCACAACCTGTCTTACCTGGCTAGTGATTTTTTGTACATTTTCCATAGATGTTACCTTTTCTACCACCAAATGAAGCGTGTGTGCAAAACAGGGAAGGTGTTTTCCCTTGCCGAGAAACATGTTAACTGCACCAACAATATTAGGAGCATTGTGACTGCACATACTATCTTACTTTTGGGGATAGAATACTTCGTGCAAACAGCTTCAAGTTGCTCACAAATGTTGACTGATGCATGCCTCTCCGTGAGCTCCTTGGTTGCAATGCATTTAGAAATAATGTCTGTGCCTTTCAAATGATGTGCTGTTATACCCAGGAAAATACGGCATGACATCATTTCAGTCCAAATGTCCCAAGTAATTCACACTAGGATCACTTATTTTGTCAGAATAAACCTTTATCATGACCTCGTACAGCTCATCAAGTCTGATTTTAGTGTGTCAACGCTGGGCAGCTTGTAGGAGGGGCTTAATTCCTTCAACAGTCGACGAAATCCTCGACCATTGACTGTTTCGAAGGGCCGCTTATCAACGCAGATAAAATACAGCAAGCGCTTTGTAATGAGCTCATGACGATTACCACCCTCTGAAAAGCACAAGTTATAACTTACATAAATAATAAATAGATCGAGCAATAAATATCATTCTCTGAAAGGATGCAGCAATCGTCAATTGTGAGTTTTTTGCGGGAGATGGTAAGTACCGAGTTTCTGCCACGACCTCGTTAGATGCATCAGAACGAACTGGATCATAAACAGTGTCCTAAAAGGCATCGAAAACGAATAACACAAGATTAACGAAGTTATGTTGCAGAAAAAATGATCACACATTAATAATAACTTCATCAATCCAATGAAATAGGCCATATTTTAATTACGCATACTCTTGGTGGGAAATCCTTTGAAGTGGAAGCCACTGCATCAGACACCAATGTTTCATCTTGCTTCTTCTTGCCAGGAGGTAAATACATCGCCCTATCAAAATAAGTAAAACAAATTTTCAAGCAACATGAATTTCAGATGGTTAAGTGCACGTATGCACGAAGCGAGCCATATTGTAATATTTATAAGTATAGGCATATAGCAAATGCATCCATTGGCAGACACAGTGGGTGGTATGCATAAAAACGTAGCAAATGCTTTTCCTTCGGTTTTGTAGCAATTGCTACGATTCACATGCATAAATTTTCGTAGCAAAAGCTTTTCCTTTTGCTACTTTTTATGCATACTACCCAGTATGTCACATTATTCATTAAAATGGGGGTATTGAAAATGAATCAAGTTAAACGAATATTTATAACATAACTGTCAACTTACTTTTGTTGGTGCTTATTCAAATGTTTCTTCATATTTGATGTATTTCCACTAGTTTTCAAAAATTTGAAACAAGTTTTACACGAAGCAGTGTCCTTGTTAATTCTGTTAAAAATTTTCCAAATATAACTCTTTGGAGGTCACATAGTAAACCTCGTGGCGATCTGTACACTACACGAATAGTAGCACCGTAGCACCTAGACGTGTTACATCCTTCATTTGCGCTTCACTTTTGTTACTGCATGTACTAATTTTATTCAATACTGAGAAAAATATACCGATATCACTAGAAAATCGAAAGAAAAGAATCGGGTATATACAAAAGTACCCGGTATCGAAAGGAAAGTACCGATATTAGTAAAGTATCGATACTTTTTTCGTATCCCTACTTGGGAGAGTAGTCTTTGGTTAATGCCAAAGTTAATACCAAATACCCTCTTTTTTGTACATATAATAAATATATATTTAAAGCGTACTGAAAAGTAGAATATAAATTCTCGTGTCTTAGAAAATTTCTGGATATCAGGAACTTTTTCAGTAGATTCCATCATGATTAATATAATAAAGATCAATGGTATAAGTTAGATAAATTATTCACTACGTTCTGAATAGCCATACATCTTTTTTAATGTTAAACATAGTAAAATATACTGAAAATGGTCCTAAGCTCTCGAAATTTTCTTTGACCCAAACATTTATTTTCTACTTTTCAGTACGCTTTACAAAAAGAGTATTACTTAAAAAATTATTAATATTTTTTATTTATTCAATAGACTGATCAGTTAGATGCTATTGCCTGTAAATATCTGTGTAATGTATTTTGATAAAGAAATTTCTTGAATACAGTACTGTAAAAATTTTAATTAAAAACCGGAAGTGGTCTACTGCTAGGACTACACATTCGGAGTACCCAAGTTTCCGGATTCAGCTCTCGTAACGGTCGCTTGCAATGGCGGTAAGTCCATGTGGTAGTATTCCTGGTTGAAATCTTAATGCATCCGTCTTTTAAAACGTGTTATATTCATCATTTCTAGTCAATAAGTTTCTTAGTTCAATGAAAATTTCATTAATTTTATTTGTGATATTTATTCACCGAAGAGGTAATTTTACCATGCCACGTTAAAAGTTTTTTCCCGACATTTTCTCCTTATATAAATTTACTCTGAAGGACAAAAGTAAGAAACCGCAGGAAAAGGCCAAGAAGGTGAAAAAGGAAGCTAAGGATAACTCGAAGAATCCCATGCGAGAAGTTAGAATAAGAAAATTATGCCTCAATATTTGCGTTGGCGAATCAGGTGATAGGCTCACGAGAGCAGCG
Source organism: Tanypteryx hageni (assembly GCA_028673005.1). Lineage (NCBI taxonomy): Eukaryota > Metazoa > Arthropoda > Insecta > Odonata > Petaluridae > Tanypteryx > Tanypteryx hageni. The sequence continues at coordinate 5,609,249 of CM054115.1, forward strand.
AAGGTAAGCGGTATATTTCCAGATGTATTATTAGTTTGTAATTACACTGGTAATCATATGTCGTCAAAGTAAATATATTCATAATATAATTTATTTATCAATCGACATACAAGTGATATAGGACATGATTCTTCTTTATAGTCAAAATTATATTGTTAACATCAAGACGTTTCTTAATACCATAATAATTTTTATGCTTGAAAATCCTTAAAATATTTCTAGAAACAAATGTACTGAAGAGAATCTTGGATTAAATGAAGTTATTTTCAAAATCTATTTAGTTTTTAGTCTACTTGTATTTATCGTGTGGGCTCGGAAGTTATATGCATCCGTAAGTACTATTCAAATGTTATTTTATTACATTGTGTTTGTGAATCTCAGCTTTAACTCTGTTGTATATGGGATTGCCACGTGCTTGCTAGATAATCTACTATAAGTGAGTTGACCATAAGTACTCGTTTAAATATTTTGTCACTGTGGATGTTCAAGTAATTTTTGTACAATTGTTTATTTTACGTGATGTAACCTTGATTGTATCTTGGAACAATGGCCTGTTTGTGAACAAATTGCGCACAGTAGGCAGCTGTTGTCATTAATTCAGGGCAGCAATCGTGAACAGTGCAAAAGCATAACATTTGTATAGCAACCCATACCCACCATGTGAAACTGGGTATGTTACTGAGGGAATGATACAAGTACATTAAATTGACATCTTAATGTGGGTATATGAACTGAAAAAATTATTCTGGGATAGAAATTTATATTTCTGTTGGTCTCGGTACAAATGAAATAATTTTATTTGTGCTTTCGTTTATAATGTATTTAGTCTCTCAAGGGGCAATATATATGGGAGCACGGACAGTTGAGAGGATTTTTCAGGTGGTGATTGTGGGTGATTTTAGAAATATTTCTCCAAAATTTGTCGGCCCACTTCGAATTCGTTGATGATTTATTTTGAAAAATATTTTATTAAATTAAACAAAAAAACATTTGTTAATTAATGATTTTCTCTTTGCGTTGCCAAACTGATGTATACCATATGTACCACGTGTGACACTGGTTGAGTGGTGCCAGTTGTAGTGCAGCCGGCTAGTGTGTATTGCCCAAACTTTGACGCTGAGGTTGTATTTTCAAATCCTTTTGCTGGTAATTAAAAAAATGTATTTTTTTACCCAACTAATGTTGTACATTAATTTAAACCCCTCAGCATGACTTTATTTCGGCAAAGTCAATTTTGTTGCGCAAAAATTCTCTTAGTGCTGATTAACTTATTACTTATTCATCGAATAATTCTGAAAATTACATATTAATAATGATGCCATATATTATCCAATAAAAATGTTTATATAGTCCCGCTTGATAAATGTGGTGTTGAATTTTTGGATTTAGTAGTTTGCTTGCATGTGATATCGCTCAAAACATGGTGGCTAAGCACAATGAAGCAATCAAGGGCTGTTTTTACTCCTATATTTTTGTCTTTTCTTTTTCTGTTCTTAGTACACACCACACACTTCCTTCTTTCTACAGTAAAACCCCGCATTTATGTTATCGGAATGTACGTTTTCCCGCTATTTACATTTTTTAGGTCCTGTCAATTTTCCTATGATTCCAATGCAAGTAAAACCCTTATTTACACTATTTCATTTTAAGTTTTCCCGCTATTTACGCCATTTTACGTTAGAATTTCCGGTTTTTTAAAAGAAGTTAGCATGCGATTCCCAACAGTTTTTAACATTTTTCGGCATAGCTTTGCAAAAAAATCGGAACACTTTTGGATGAAGATTTCGAAAACGGCGGCAGAGTAGGAACAGCGCCCCTAGAGGCAGAAATATGAACTCTTTCTTTTTAAAACAGCACTCGCTTTTAGGAGATGCTACGATGCTAATCAGAAACAGCGTACTTAGAGACGGAAATATTTACATATGAACTCTTTTGTATCAAAACTTCAAAACCTCAACGTAAATAACACTAACAGAGCATAAACAGCACACCTAGATATGGAAATACTATTTAGGTTGGCTATTTACCATTTGAACCAAGTATTAATGCAATTGAAAAGATGTTCAAGTTTGGCGCTATCATGTTTTTACCCTTTCCACTCAAACTTCCCCTTGGCTCCCACAGTTTGTAATTAAATTTAAGTTAATTGTAGTAATTTAAATTACTGTATTGTCCCGAATATAACAATGTTTTTTCCAAAAAATGAAATTTTAAAAGTAGCCTGTTATATTCGAGTAATAGTAATTTTAAAAGATCCTAAAATTGTGTTTCGAAAAATCACCATACATTCTTCACGTCTGTTAAGTGATACAAGATACTTGTTACATTGTAAACACATTAGGCATACATACATATTACAACGCACTTGAAAAGCATCTGAGGCAAAAATTGAAAGTTCAGTCGGCAGATGAGCGCCTCGATAGTCATTGAATTGAAGCGATAAATGCATCGACATATTCTTTGTAACTACCATAGCGATTTTTCACCCATCCGTTATTTTAACAATGGGTGACAAAAAGGGTGTTGATCATGTTGAGAAAAAAAGATTCTTCCAAATCTCAGGTTAACAGAGGAATCCGACAAACTTATGACATGAATTTTAAAATAGTCATAGCTCAAGCGACGGAAAGAACTAACACTATTCAAGCTTCGAAAAATGTACAATTTTCCAGACAAATGTAATGGAAACCCAAGCATACTATACTATCATTTTAATTCGGCATATATTTTAATATTACTATTATTAAAAAGTTTACTGGTTAAGTAAATGAATAAATAGATAAACTCTTTATAAACTTAGCTCTTTTAACATTGCTTTTATTGTTAGTCTTACTGTAACAAATGAGCGAGTTTAAAAGTAAAATCAGTTTTGCTATTTTTACTTTTCCCTCAGTTTGCTCTTTCCTGCAATTTACACTTTTTTACCCAGGTCCCTAGAAAAGTGTAAATAAGGGGTTTTACTGTATTTTATTTACACTGGTTTTTGTATTTTCTTTAAGGAAATGACGTCCTGTCAACTGCGTACTTTCTGAGTCGGATTCCGAGGGTCGTCATTTCTGTTCTATATTATGACCTAAATATTTACATACAATTCTTTACTGTTAATTCTAAATCATAAATGGTCTATTTTGTTTCCTGCAGAATAATAAAGAATGTAAGTGTTCATAACAGATATATTTACAAGATGCTTAGACAACTTTTTATACCAAACCATTGTTCTTTTTCTTTCAAGCAAAATCATTTCCAAAAGTTGGTCTTTCAAGACCGCACTTCCTATATATTTGTTGTAATATAATATACAAGTCGGCCATTTCACAATTTCTATACCACCTTTTCAAGTAATGCTTTTCACTATGTCTGAATGTTTTGTGGTTAGCATATATACATTGCCTTTGTCCCTCCACTTCAACGCTATGACCTTTCCACACTGTGTGCTAATCACTTCGCCTTCAGTTTCTTTGCGAGTTTGCTAGTCATTCCCTTCCGATTTATTTTTAGTCCCCACAGCATATGTTGATCTCGCAACTAATCTTTGAAAAAGATCAGGGCTGCTGTAGAAATTATACATATACATACTTGACCGGAATCTAACAACTTCTCACACAAATTAAGAACGTCTTTCGTCGATAAAGGGTCTTTCTCTGTTGTTATTTCACAGCCTCAATTACAGTAAATAATAAAATCCCACATACCCTGATGGATCATATAACTCAAACGTTTTTATGCCTAATTGGGAAGCTTTCAGTGGAATATATTGCTTCCAAGACAACCTACCTTTCCACAACAGCAATGACTCGTCAACACTTACTTCTTTACTGGGAATGTACACTTTTTGGAATTTAGGCTTCAGATATTCACTAATTAGTAATATTTTGTACAATTTAGGGTCTATTTACAACATCTTGATCACTGTTATTCACAAAATGTAAAAACTTATTCAGTAAAGAAAATCTTTCCTCACTCGTAATGTTAGGAAGATATGGTGTTTCTACTATATGTTTTCTGATAAAATACCTTTTATACATAGGTTTCTGAAGGAGTGGGGTCAAAAATCCACCAAAATTATTTAACGTCCTTTATCGATGGCCCCTGACCTGTATATGAAATATTTAAATAAGTACATAATGTTCCTAGTATTTTTAAAAAGGGCAAGATGATCAAATTGGTATTGTCTCTACCAGTGCTAAGAGATTTGGTATTTCTAGTCTGGGTTCTTGTTTAGGTGACACCCATTACATCAGAACGTGATTACCTGATGGTAATTACGGGGAAGGTTTTTTTAATGAATGTCGCCCAAAAATGACTGACCCAAACCAGAAATTTCAAGTCACATAGAGCAGAGGTTTTCAAATTTGTAAAATTTGACTTGGTACTTATATCTGAATCAGCTTCAGAAGGAAAAGGGATTTTTTAAAGAAAAAGTCTACAATATAAAAGGCAAATATTTTGTTTCATTTATAAAATAACTTTATGGAATTGGTTTCATAGTGTCAATTCAAACTAACACAAAAAGAATGGCGTTAAACATTTTATGAATGATTATTTTATCTTTGTATGATATTTTCATTATTTTACTGTAATGAATTTTACAGCATCACTTTTCATATTTTGTTCAAATGTCAGTTTTAGCAACTTTGTTTTGTAGGTAGAAGGCACATCATTTTCTCTTGTGGCCTTAATTGGGTGTTACTTATTCAAAGTTTAAACTCATAACTAGAGTTGAGGACTGAAGTTTTTCTGACACAGTGACAAACAAATACTTGAGTCACCAAGGAATTTTTCATTGCATTACCCTTGTGCTGGTGGATCCGGTGACAGTGAGTACCTACCTCCTTGGTAGCCTGGTGGTAGGTAGTTTTCATTAAAACACTAGCGAAGTACGAAGCAAGAAAATTTAAAAATGTAAATTATAGAAAATTAGGTATATTTCAGATAATAATTTATAATATATTATAAATGAACATTTTTTAAGGAACACAACATGGTACCACAAGAATTATATTATGATATCACAAGAATTACGTACAATAGGAACAATTTTTTAAACTTGGATGAATTTCTTCGAGAACATCTGTTGGGGCAGTTTGATACTAGCTTGGCTAGTTCCATCCCAACCAAGAAAACATCCACGTTCAGAAACGAGAAAATTGATCTGCTATGATAGTTCAGTGGTAGAATATCTGCCCGGCAAGTGGAAAACCCGGGTTTGATTCCCAGTCATAGGAGACTTTTTTCTCATTTCAAAATTATTCCCAACTTGACAGCTTATGCCTGTCTGCATAGGATCTTCGGATCGCTTCATTCCATCAATTTCTTGCTTGGCAATCTCAACATCCATTGGAGCAGTTTGATACTAGCTTGGCTCAGCGAATTCAAAATTATTCCGAACTTGACAGTTTATGCCTGTCTGCATAGGATCTTCGGATCACTTTATTCCATCAATGTCTTGCATGGCAATCTCACCATTTGAGAGGGAGGAGTTTTCTTCGGTGTATCTCTTCGGGGACATCCATTGGGGCAGTTTGATACTAGCTTGGCTAGTTCTGTCCCAACCAAGAAAACATCCGTGTTGAGAAACAAGAAAATTGATCTGCTGCGATAGTTCAGTGGTAGAATATCCGCCCGGCAAGTGGAAGACCTGGGTTCGATTCCCAGTCATAGTAGACTTCTCATTTCAAAATTATTCCCAAGTTTGTTTCAGAATGAAAATTTAAGAATAAAAAATAGGTCAATGTTTAGGGTATTTCTGATAGCCATTATAAGGTCAGCCATCTTTAGTGGTAATTCACTCGGTGTATATTATGCATTGTGAATATTTTTATTATTATTATTTTGTCTTTTAAATGGACTGTTGCTGTGTCCAAATAAGAAAAACTCATAAGCCTACTCATTTTTGAATTGTATTCCTATGACTTGCACAATACGAAGCTGCTGTCTCATTATTTTGGGCATCAGTCGTGAACTTGTGCTAAAATAAATACATCTCAATTGCAACTCATGCCCACTTTTCAGTACTGGGTGTGTTACTAAATGAATGTCACAAAAAACCATTTATTCTGCTTTAAATTGATGTGATGCTTTTACTTGATGGCATGTAGCGTGTATTGCAGCGTATAAGTTGACTTTGATTTTTCTGTTTGAAAATTCATGTTTACATATATGATCACCATAGAGGTGGACCTTATATTACTTGACAAGTATTTTTGAAAAACAATTTTTCAAGCAGAACCTAGGTCTCATGCAATCAAATCTTAGAATAAAAGATGGATATAAACGAGAAAATTGATCTGCTATGATAGTTCAGTGGTAGAATATCCGCCTGGTAAGTGGAAGACCCGGGTTCGATTCCCGGTCATAGCAGACTTTCTCGTTTCAAAATTATTCCCAACTTTAAATACTTAACTATAGAAAATATTTAGTTAAGCAGTAAGTTACTACTTCCTAAATTTGTTACTACCAGTAACAAATTTAGGAAGGTACCAATAATTAAACACAAGCTTGAAGCGTGATCGTTAAAAGTCCAATTTCGTTCCAGGCAAAAGATTTTTTATTCTTGAATTTATAATTCTTAGCTATTAAAATGTGTGTCAAAGAAAGTATATATTGGAGTACCTAGAAAACCGAAGCAACAACAATCGAACATAGAAGTATGTACAGTGCCATTCATTGTATGATCTGACAAGGAGAGTTAGACAATTGGTATCCTGATATCTGGATGAAACCACTTTGGGATGAAAGAACATCAAACTTAATTGGACATGTATTTTTCTTATACTCCTAATGGCCTCTCCTTCAAATGTTATTTACTTTTAAATGTTATGAAAAAACTGCTGGTTCTTTAAATTCCCAAAAAATCTCCATCCTTTGCAAGAAAGTGTCGTGTCCGAGCGCTTCAAGGTACTGGTAACTTTTTTCCAACCTGAGGTAATGGGTTCAATCCCCATCTGCAGCATATTTTTTGTTGTCGCCTATGGCAATTTTTTTCGTTTATATTATGTTATTGTGTATCTTCCTTGGTAGATTTTGACTATTTTTGTCATATTTGTACTTAACCTACTCTATTGCGATCCCCCCTTGGTGTTACACACATTAAAAAGCAAATCATAATATAATTAGCCCATACAAAACCATTTGTTGATACAGGTAGCCCTCGATTTGCGCCGATTCAGAATAACGTAGATTTTGAAACCAGGAGGTCAAAAAGTGAAAAAAAATTATTTACTATTATTTAAAACGTTTTACAATTTTCTCATACTGCTTCTTATACTGAATCTTAATTCTTACATCGCTGATTTTGAATAAAAATTATAAATACAGTCATCTCTGCGAATTTGCTCTAATGAGATCGATTGATCGATAATGCTGTTTGTAAAATGTAAACTTTTACATACGCGAGTTTGCTCTTATGCGATTTCATTCCCGGCGCTTTAACCTATCAAAGGACAAATTTAATCTCTCCGGAGGTCCCGGAATTATTTTTATTTCGCAATTTTCTATAGGTCGGCATCTTACATGAATGCAACTATCGCATAATGGCAGAGATCACACGAAAGAATTACAGTCAATCACGAGGACCAACAAATTGCGCACCCACTCATTTCTATAATTTTGAGATAATCTCCTCAAAAACCGACACCATTCCACGACAGTCATGTGGATTAAATTAATAAAATAAGAGCCACCATGTGTGGTAAGAGAAGTGCAGTGAAAACAAGTGGAAGTGAATGTGTTGCTAAAAAGTTACGTAGGTCTATTATGTTAGAAGATAAGATGGACGTAATTCGTAGAATAGAAGGTGGTGATACCCATTAGAGCCCTGCATACCCACAGTTTACCCGACCCGCGGGTACCCGCAGCGAAAGTTGCGGGTTGGGTATAGAGTGCTTCCATGCAGGTACGGGTCGGGTTCGGACACAAGGCACCGGTGCGGGTAAAGAGCAGGTACGAAAACTAGTTTTAATTCCAATCCAATTTGCTTCACCAATGTAGGCACAGAAACTCTCCACATGCCTTTTACTCATAGTAAAGCACACCCTCGTGGTCAAAAGTAGCGTTATATAGGGAGATACAAATTTGCAATTTATGCAGGTCGGCAGATCGCAGGCTTTGTGCATCATGTGTCAAGAAAGGTGTCTGACGAAAAAACGATTCCTTTTATTTTATAAATAGATACAAAGTTGCAATTGACAAACGATTGTCGATTACGTTTAGTAGAAGAGAGTCTGAGGGGGTGAGAAAGAGTGAATAGGGGAATTATGTAGTACAATGTAATTATGACGGATTGGTTTGTGTGAGAACTCTCCCTTTTAACCAGCTGGTTTTGCCCATTCATGCAAGTAACATCTATCTTTGTGAATTCACTTTTGAAGAGACGTGGTTACATATAAGAGTGCCTATCAGCATTCTTTATATGTTATTTGATCATGCTTCTCTCCGAAGACAGGTTTTAACTGAATCGCTGCCTCCATTTCTCTCTCTCCCTAGAAGCCTCTTTTATACCTCTATAAGTATTATATCCCTGCTTTATATTATCTAATATTCCTATTCTTTTTCTCCCACTTCCTCTTCTTTCACTAATTTTTCCTTCTAAGATCGTCCTTTGTAAACACTGTCTTCTCAATATGTGCCCTATCCAATTTGCTTTTCTTTTCCTGATTGTTTTTATTAGCATCCTTTCTTCTCCCACCATTTCTAATACTTCTTCATTTCTCTTCCTCTCTGTACATTTCACTTTCATCATTCTCCTCCTTACCCACATCTCAAAACTTTCTAAATATTTTTCCTCCTTCCTCCTTACCGTCCACGTCTCTGCACCATAAAGAGCTATGCTCCATATGTAGCATTTTGCTAATTTCTTCCTTGTTTCTAAATTTATTTTCTTGCTTGTGAAAAGCTCCTTCTTCTCGTTAAATGCTGCTTTTGCCATTGCAATCCTACTTCTGATGTCCTGTGTACTAGTTCCATCCTGCGCTAAAATACTGCCAAGATATTTCAAACTACTCACTTGTTCCAATTTTTGGCCATTTACCATTATATTTAATTCTTTATGTTCCTTTGAAACCACCATGACTTTCGTTTTTTCTGCATTGATCTTCATTCCATATTGTTGGCCAACCTCCACTAGTCTGTCTGTCATCCTCTGAAGCTCTTTCTCGCCTTCTGCTATTAAGCCCTGATCATCTGCGTATTTAATGGTGGTAATACTTTCACCTCCTATCTTAAATCCTTTCTCTTCCATCAACGCTTCTTCTGTTATTGTTTCTGCATAAATATTAAATATCGCTGGTGAAATAGGACAACCCTGCCTCACTCCCCTCCCTATTGAAGTACTTTCTGTTTCTTCTCCTTCAACCCTGACTCTAATCTTTTGATCAAAGTAAAGGTTTTTAAGCAGTCTTTTATCTTTCCAATCTATTCCTATTTTGTTTAAAATACCCAGCATTTTATCCCATTTCACTCGGTCAAAAGCTTTCTCCCAATCTACAAAACAAAAATACATACTTTTATTGACTTCTAGCGCTCTTTCTATCATCATCCTCATACATCCTATAGCATCTCTAGTCCCCCTTCCTCTTCTAAAACCAAACTGATTATCTTGCAGCTCCCTTTCTATTTTACATTTAGTTCTTTTGGTTATTATTCTGGTTAGAACTTTAGCTGTATGAGAAATTAAACTAATAGTTCTGTAATCCTTACAACATTTTGCATTGTTCTTTTTCTCCAGTGGTACCATCACAACATCTAAGAAATCTTCAGGCCATATGCCAGTATCATATACTTGGTTAAAAAATTTTATGAGTTGCTTAACTGCTTTAGATCCCAAAACCTTAAGAACGTCCACGGGTATATCATCACTCCCAACTGCCTTCCTTCTTTTCATGTCATCAATTGCTTTTTTAACTTCAGACTCGAGAATACTTGGTCCTAGCTGATCTTTTTCTACATCCTCTTTTTCATTTAATTCAATATTTCTTGGCTTTCCTTCTTTGTCATACAGAATCTCAATGTATTCTTTCCAGACATTCTTTACATTGTCTGGCTCCGATACTATTTTACCACTTTTGTTCATGATTCCTTTACGTCCTATCTTTCTTGCTTTTTTCTTGAATAGTTCCCTTGCTTTGCTATACATGAGGTCTGTTCTACAAATTCTTTCACATTCGACAATCTCCTCGCATTTCTCATTTATCCACTGTTCTCGGGCTTTATCTGTTTCCCTTCTTAAAGCATTATTTAACTCCTTGTACTTTCTTTGGCCTTCTTCAGTGTTTATTTTCTTCCACTTTCTCCGCTCTTCCATTTTTTGCAGCATGGCTGCTGTGATCCAGGGTTTTTTGTTTCTTTGACCCGTTATCTTTCCTACCTTCTTTTCCATTACATCTTTAATGTTGCTATGGATGTATCTCCACTCCTCATCTACACTCTTCCTATTTTCTTCAGCTCTCTCCCCAAACCTTTCCTCCAGCTCAGTCATGATAGCCTCCTTGTTTTTAAGGAGTTCCTCTAAGTTCCATTTCTTGTTTACTCTTATGTTTCTCTTAACGCTCTTCAGTCTACATTGTATATTTGCCACCAAAAGGTTGTGGTCAGAATCGATATCTGCCCCTGGTAGTGTTTTCACATTTTTAATGCTATTTCTAAATCTTTCATTGACTAGTATGTAATCTATCTGGTATCGTCTCTGGTCTCCTGGGCTTCTCCATGTGTAAAGTCTCCGCTGGTGATGCTTAAACCATGTATTAGTTACAATTAATCTATTTCTATGGCAGAATTCCACAAGTTTATCCCCTCTTTCATTTCTCTTCCCTAGTCCATATTTTCCCACTATGTTATCTTCCTGTCCCTCTCCGACTACACTGTTCCAATCTCCCATTACTATGGTGGTGATCCTTCCTTTTCCCTCCTCCTCCAATATCTCCATAATCTGTTCATACATTTCATCTACTTCGTCGTCGCCAGCATTAGTTGTTGGCATATACACTTGAATTATAAGCATTTCCACTGGCTCCATCTGAAGTTTTACGGCTATTAATCTATCATTAACTGTCACTACCTTACTAATTCTTTCAGCTATCTCTTTTCTCATTATAATCCCCACTCTCCTTTCCTTTTTCTCCTCTCCCGAGTAAATAATCTTAAATTCGTCTGAATTTATCTCGCCTTCTCCTTCCCACCGAACTTCACTAAGACCTAATATACCTACATTATTCCTTCTCATTTCCCTTTTTAAGTTCTCTAGTTTACCCCCTGAATTCATAGTCCTAACATTCCATGTGCCTATTCTTAATTTCTCACCACTTGCTTTCCTATTAATGTTACATTTATATGTTATTTAACGTTCAAATATATAGTATTTTTTCGTCAAATAATCGCGTGTGAGTAGTATTATTTTATACTTTGTTTGCGAGAGAAAGGAACGACTGTTATTTTATAAAATTACAATGGTTAGTTATATGTGATCTCGGCTTTTGTGATAGAATATCAATCTACCACATCCTTAAAAGGAACCAATACCAGTTGATTGAACGGTAAAATTTTCAGTTATAAGTTAATCCATCATTAATTATAATAATAATAATAAATTTATTAATCCAGAGATCATTACACTGATATAGGACAAGTCAAAAAATAAAATAATAATACAGAAACATAAATATAGAAGGACAAGAAAAGGATTTGAAAAGCTAATCAATATATCTGAATATAAGACCATAAGAAAATTAAAATACAGTTTACATGAGTATATGCGTAACAGCAAGAACTGTAATGACAAAAATAATTATATAAGTGTCTAGCCTATTTGATATCATTATTTAGGTATTCACTAATTGAGTAAAATAATTTACTAAGTAATGAGGTTTTGAGTCTAGATTTAAATAATCCAGGCTCTTTAATATTCTTCAAGCCTTCTGGGAGTTTGTTGTATAGACGAGGACCAAGTGAGTTAGGACCCATTATTGCTTTCCTAGTTCTAGTAAAGGAAATGTGAAGATTTTTAGATCCCCTGGTACCAAACTGATGGAAATCACAATTCTTTTCAAAATCATTTGTTTTTTTTAATAAACAACAGTAAGGTAAGAATATATACACAGGGTATAGGGAGAATATTAAGACTACTAAATAAAGGACGGCATGGACTTCTGTATGATTCATTAGCCATTAGACGTAATACTTTTTTGTATCCTAAAAATTTTTATGGCAAGAGGGGATGACCCCCAAAAAATGATACTATAACTTATGTGAGAATAGAATTCTCCATAGTAGAGGCTTAAGAGCACCTCCATGCTGACTGTGGGCCTAATATTTCACAATAAAAAGCAGATTGAGCTAAGTTTACTTGCCAGGCTATTGATGTGGAATTCCCATGTGATATGTGAATCAATTATTATGCCAAGAAAACTTGAACAATCGACAACCGGCATGGGTTTCCCTCCCATCTCCAGGACAGTATTTTCACAATATTTATTTACATGAGAGAATTAAATCACTTGTGATTTATCTGCATTCAATTCAAGAAAATTATTTTGACACCACTGATTCAGTTGTTGAATAATTAATTTACTATTGCTTTTTAAATGGAGAGAGGTTTTAGCTGAGAGAAGGACATTTGTGTCATCAGCATATAAAATTACGTTAGCACCTGGTATCTGATTAAAAAGTTAGGGAGGTCGTTTATGTACACCAAGAATAAAATAGGTCCGAGAACCGATCCCTGTGGAACCCCTATAGTTGCTATCCTTTCAGGTGAAACATATTTCACTCCATTTAAGTTAATTACTGTATGCAATGGTCTACTGCCAAGATATGATTTAATCCAGTTGTTGGCAACACCTCTTATTCCTAGCCTATCAAGTTTAATTAATAGTAGTTCATGGTTCACGTTATCAAAGGCTTTTGAGAAGTCAAAAAATAATCCAAGAGATTCCAATTTATTATCAAGTGAAGATAGAATGCAATTCACTGCATGAAAAATGGCAGTAGTTGTTGATTTATGCTGCCTAAAGCCATGTTGAAATGGAGATATTATTTTGAAAGATTCAAAGTATGCAATCAATCGTTTATAAAAAACTATCTCAAAAATTTTAGCAAATTGGTTTAGGATTGAAATAGGACGATAGCAGTTAATGTCATGAATGTTTCCTTTCTTCTTATAAACAGGAACTAATTTGGAAGTTTTTAGGGGTGATGGAAAAATGCCAAGCCTTAAAAATTCATTTATAAGTAATAGGAGGGGAGATTCTATTGCCTTGTAGCAGTAGCTTATAATGGAAATTGGTATCTCATCCAGACCTGAACAGTGTTTAGAGCCAGAATTTTTTACAATAGATTCAAGTTCCATTTCATCAGTTGGGAAGAGAAACAGTGAATTGATAGAGTATGGTATATTATTATAAGCATCAGCATTTAGTGAATGGGTAATGGGCGGTTTTATAAAATGATCAATGAATTTAGATGCTAAAATAGAAGGATCAGAAATAATCTTGTCTGTACTATCTTTGACTACAGGTATAGGGTGGTTTACACTTATGTTTTTGGATTAATTTATGATTTTCCAAATTTCACCAGTTTTATTAACAGCAGTAGACACTCTCCTGTTATTGCATGTTCGCTCCGCCTCGTTTATCATTTTACGATAATGCCTCTTAAGCATTCTGTATTCTATAAGTAACTCATCATTAACTGTTAGTTTGCAGAGGATGTATAATTCTTTAAGGTAGAATGAGAGTTGTCTAATTTCATTAGTTATCCACTCATTGGATGATGGTTTCTTATGGCCTTTTTTCTTGCAAATTGGAAATGCTAAATTAAAATAGAATATAAATTTATTGTAAAAGTAATTGAATTTACCCCCAAAAGTTTCATCATTGCCTACTCCTCCCCAATCTTCGGATTTTAACATGGCCCTAAATGACAGCATATTAGTATCAGAAAATGAACGTTTATGATAGATAACATCTTTAGGGGTAACCCTGATATCAAATAAAGCTAAAATAGGAAAATGAGCAGATATGTCTGATGTTATAACTTTGGTTTTAACAGACATGCTATCACTGTTGGATACAACATAATCAATGAGTGATTTAGAGTGACATGTAACACGAGTAGGTCCATCATTAGCAACATATAAATTAAAAGTGTTTAAAAGGTTAAGAAGATCATATTTACTATCATTATCTATCAACAGGTTACAATTGAAATCCCCAGTAATAATTATAACTGACTTAAGGTCAGAATTATATAAGGAATCCAGGAGGAAACCAAGTTTGTCTAAAAATATTGGAAAATTACCAAGTGGTGACCGATAGTGTGTGGCAACAAAAATGTTATGAGTACCAATTGATAGAGGATTCCCACTTTTCTTCGATCTTGTTGGAACTCTTGTCGATGTAAACACTCTTGCCGCGTTCCGCGACAGTAGAAGACTTTAGCGCACTAACTTCTTCGGTTAGCAAAACAATTTGCTTAGATTGGAGACTTATGGTCTCATTGTAAGTTTCTATAGAGTTTTTCAGGTCAGATACAGTGCTCGCAAACTCAACTTGTTGATTTAGAACACGTGATAAGAGATCTTGAAAATTTTGCAAATGGCGACCCGTTCCTGCACGGCAATTATTACAAAAATAAGCCAATTCCCGCGAACTATTCATTGCATTCACGGCAGTTTTAGATAAACTAGTACATTATAAATCAAAATTTCAATCGAATTATTACTTTTATCTGCCCTTCGGATTTGAACAATGAATACTGATCAGATAAGAAGGAAACTTTTGAGTTTAGAGTACACTCTAAGAAGAAAAGAAAATACCTAATCAAAATTTTGGGAAACGTTCTGTGAAATTTTAGATGAAAAGGGAGAACTGATTTCGAAGATAATCTCTTACCGTATTTATAAAATGTTTACTGTTATGATAATAAGAAGCTGGGAACATCAAGTTTATTGCGACACAAATGTGAAAATAACAAAGAAGGCGTGCCTAAAATTACAAATTTTCTTGTGCCGAAAAAATGCGATTTACCAAAATTATAAGCTGAAAAGAAAAAAAGGTTATAGATGGCTGTGTCGAACTTGCAGTTAGAGATTTGAGACCTTTTGAGAGAGTGTCAGGAGATGGGCTTAAAAATTTATAAAATTTCTGTTTTTTTCACCCCTTTCTAAAAAGTGTGTAAATGTTAAACACTGAAGAAAAGTATGAAATCCATGATAAAGTTAAAGTAAGTGTTGATGACATTAAATATAATCCGTGACACCAAACCCGTGTACACTTGTAGAGCAACCGATAAAAAGGTATAAAATGTTAGACACCTTAGTTCAGTTTATCGATACAGACACAGTAAATGATCATATTTATCCAGACGAATTGACTGCATATATTGACTTAAAACTATCTGACGACATTACTAATTATTTTGATTTGATGAAATGGTGGGATAAGCAAAAGAATTGTTGGCCAAATTTAAGTATTTTAGCGAATCGTATTTTTGCAATACCAGCGACGAGTGCTTCATCAGAGAGGTGTTTTTGATTGGCGGGACATGTTGTTAGTGAAAGAAGAAACAGTTATGGTCACGCAAACGTGGATGATGTCCTCTTTTTAAATAGTAATTTTAAATCTCAGGGTAGATAAGATAAAAGAGGATAGTAAAGAGACATTCTTAGGAAGCAAGGGCTGGTTTATGCGATTCAAATCTCGCACTAAGTGCCACAGTGTGAAAATAAGTGGCGAAGCAGCAAGTGCAGATGCAGCGTATCCTGCAGAGTTTCAGGCCATTGTGAAGGAGGGTGATGATTATCCTCCTGATCTCATTTTAAAATTTGATGAGACAGGCCTGCATTGGAAGAAACTGCCTTCACGAACTTTCATCGCCAATGTTGGCGTACCATTCGGAGACGCCTCGCGCTTTCAAAGGTCTCAACAAAGCCATGTTGCCAGTCTACTGGAAGTCAAATAGAAAGGCTTGGGTGACACAAGAAGTTTTCTTGGATTGGTACAACAACTATTTTTGCCCAACTGTGCTCCGTTTTTGTCATGAGAATGACTTGCCAACCAAAGCCCTTCTTCTCATGGACAATGCCCCTTGCCGACCGACTAACCTAGCAGAAGTCAGAACACCTCTGGATGTCAAAGTCGTTTTCCTGCCGGCTAACACCACGTCAATTTTGCAACCAATGGACCAAGGTGTAATAGCGACCTTTAAAGAAATGCTTAGAGTTTTGGAAAGTTCAGGCATAACCGTAAAAGATTATTGGCGCTCATTCGACATTTTTAGGGGCTATAATAACATCAACGCAGCCTGAGAGGAAGTATCAGTGAATTGTTTGAATGGAGTGTGGGGCAAACTTCTGCCAGAATTTGTTTCCTTCGCAGGATTCCAACCAGTGGAGAACGTCATAATAAATTACAAAACTAACTTTTGTTTGTTTTCTCGACTTTGACTTATACTCAAAGATATATGGTAATTGGACAATTTCTATGAGTCTGATGCAGAAGGTGAGGGATTTCCTGGTTTTTAAACTGAAATGTAGAAAAATACCATTCTTGAATGTTTTTCAAATTTCCTTGGACCATTTTTGTAATTTTCTGTAGATAGTATGTTGTTTTCTTTTGAAAAGTTATTTCATGTATTAAAACAAAAATGTTTAATTCGTACTAATTTGTTGTTTAAAATTATCATTTTACAAATCTTCTAAATAACGTCTGCACAATTGAAAAGCTGATTCAAAATGGCATTCACCTACATCGAAAAATATGCTGGAGTTTATGGTTCACATATTGGTGGTGGGAGTAAGAAACCAAGAAAAGTTATATCACTAGAGCAAAACTAGATTTACTTAAGCATTATGAAAACAATGAACAAACACATGATATCGTTCATCATACAAGTCTTAATGAATCAACGCTACGAACCATAGGCATTATCATTTCTTTTCTGTAAAAATGAGTTACATGTATGAAATATACATAGACAAATGCAAACCATTAACCAAATATAGTCATAATAAAGGAATAAAATTAAAAATGTCAATCAGGTTGGGATGCATCTCTCTTAATTACATTTTTTATTATGAGAACTATCTAATTATTATTTATTTCAGTATGGGTAATAGGATAATTAAACATGGATGATAAAACACTTTGTGTTGAACATGATATTGATGTTTGATGCCAGAACCCTTACAACAGGTATTAATCAATCTCCTGCTGTGAAAAAGCAAATAGTAAGAATAAAGGTGTCTTGTCTTGTTTAGTACAATTTTGATATAGCGCAATTGGCATCTCGGTTTTCACGGTCCCAACATTTTTAGCCTACTTTCCAGAATGGAAATGGGCTTATAGTTTTGTTGTCTGTCTGTCCGTCCCCCTTATTAACTTTTGAACCAGTAGACCGATTTTCATGAAACTTGGTGGAAATCTCCTGCATACAAGTAGGAACCTCACTACTAAGGATCAGGAATAGCTACATCCAGGGTTGGACTGGGAAGCAATTTTGCACTGGGAAATCGAGATCAGCAGACTCATTCTCTCCCATTTCCTCTCCTCCCCCATTTTCCCCGGATTTTTGCGTTGTATTGGCTATAACATTTTTGTAATAAATAAATTTATAAAAGGAAACGAAACTATATGTTTATTCAATCAAGTATAACTTACAGGTAGATAACATGAAATAATGAATTTCACATTATGTAAACATTTATTCGTAACAAAATTTAATTATTTTTATAATATAAAAAGAAGTAAATATTTCTTACAATACATTTGAAAGAAAGAAATAAAAATTTACAGTTGAAATTTTCCAATATTTAAGTAACTTTTAAGTTGCACAATGTTAAGTGAAAATAGAAGTAATAAGTATTATATTAAATTTATAATTTGTCATATTCCTTACTATTTTCGCATAATTTTTTTATTATTAAATCATTTTCTACTTGGACCAGTATATCTCTGTTAGCTGACGTGGTGTTAAAAGAATTAACATTTTGATCGAGCTTATTTCGTAATTTATTTTTAATATTACTAAAATTGTTGGAACTTCTTTCACAATAAACTTGCATAACTGATAATTAAGTATAATTATGTATGCTTTATAAATATTGTTATAAGCAGAACTGTGTAAGTTATACTACAGTAAACTCTCAATAATCCGGCACTCTCATTATTACGGCACTTTTTTGTAACAACATCACGAAGTTCCGCAAGATGGAAATATTGTCGCATTGAATGAGAACTTAGGGCATTGATCCAAGTTTGAAGTACACAGGCCATGTAAATTTCTTTTACGTAATGGAAAATCACCGAGTTAGAGAAAGTGCAGCGAAAAGCTGCTAGATTCGTCAAAAATTGTTATGATAGAAATATAAGCGTTACAGGCTTGATACAGGACTTAGGATGGGAATCACTAGCTGAGCGTCGATCACGTGCTAGGTTAAAACTTCTTGAAAGATTTAGAACGAGTACTTTCTCCAGCGACGTCAAAGAAATAATAAGAACTCCCACCTATATCAGTAGAATGGATCATCCTCGTAAAATAAGAGAGATAGCCTGTAGGACAGAGAGATACAAAGGCTCATTTTTCCCTAGAACGATAGCTGAGCAGAATAAAACATGCGATCAAAAGTAACCTCGCGTAGGGGCGTAAACCAAGGCCTAATTTTGGAGTTTTCCCCTTGGTGTTAATACACCCCCAGGCCACACACCCTTGCGGTGGCTTGCAGGGTAAACTGTAGATGTAGATGAAAAATTAAACTAATAGTTGACCGTTTGTATTTATATTTAACTAATCATTGAAAACCACAGCGTAGAGGACTATAGTCAGGAGCATGAACAAAGGCGGGTGTCAACTGGATGCGCAGAAGGTCAGGAATGTCACGTGGTTTCTCCCACTCCTTCACGTGGCCAATCAGCATCAGTCAGTTGCAGCGGCTCGTACATTTGCGGCATGATTTTCGTGTTTTACGATTGAGATTTAAATAGTACCATGTTGTGATGTTCTAAAATGGAGGGCGAAGGAAGTAAACTCAAGGTTTTGCACAAACAAGCCAGAGAAATCATATATAAAGTATCAGTACTCATGGAGAGTGGAATTAGACTTATTACGATAAGGAGCATCCACAATAGGTGTAGTGTTTGATTGGTATTATCCGCCCTGTATTTTTATTTTTTATATTTTATTTCTTGTTTGTATTTCCTGTGATGTGTGTTTTGTGTTACGACGACATCCATGACGTTTGTGATAAGTTGTTATTTGCAATTTGTGTTTAGAAGTTTAAGTAAACATTCTGTTAAATGATGACAATGCAGTGATATTGTAAACAAACGCAGGTAACTGCATTTATTTCGATGGAAATAGTAATGTAAATTAAAGATAGATTTCTTTTGCCGAGAAGGTTGAATTATGTGTCGGTTTTTGTGAAAATTTGGAACCGTGAACTTTAAATAATAGGGGCTGACCAATATTTACGTTAACTTTGTTAATTATTTCTAGTTCACGAAGAATGATAGCTGTCTCCAATAACCTCTTTCAAATGAAAACCACAGAGCCTGGTTGTATTTGACAATGCACTATCAAAACTGCTTCTGTTCCTTCACAATACAAATGAGTTAATGGGGATGCCTATTTCCTCGTAGAATTAACGTTAATTCTATGACCGTGAGTTAAGCTACCACAAGGAGTTAGCCAAGTCCGTTTGAAGGAAGATCAAGAGAGACAAAACACAGACGAACTTAAAAGCATACAAAATATTTGAATGAACGAATGTAATGTTATTCAAAAACTGCTATGAAAGAGTAACAACACATATCTTACATTATTATAGCGTTATCTCTCCATAAATCTTCAGTCGCCGCATTTGCTATTTCTATAGAAGCCTCCCAGAGATGATTTTATAATAATTTAATTCTGCAATGGTTCGAAAATTCAGATAAGTACATAATAAATGATGAACCTGGGAATGAAACCTATGATATAACACTTAAATACATACGTGTCTGTATACAGCGTGTAATTCCTTCACACATTTAACACATGCACTGGATTTAAATGTTCATGGTCATTTTTGTTATTTATAAATAATTTACGTAGAATTTGAGGGTGCACCCACAAAAAGCTATCACATACACACACACACACACACACATCATCGAGAAAATTGTCAAAACATGTATTTCTGTTTTATCTCAGTCGAATTTTTTCATGAATACAATACTTTCCCCTATACTATGTGTATGGAGAAAGTAAAAATGCAGTTACTTTTACAACAAAAGTGATGCAAGTTCTCCCTTTGAACTCCTGCCTGTTTGTAGTTTTGTGCAAGGAAATGCAGGCAGGCCACATCACTTCTCTTGCATTCTGAGTTACAGTGGCTATCAAGGGGTAAAGTTCTTCAACGCGTAGTTGAGTTGAATGATGAGATACACATGTTTTTGCATGATTCTGGTCCTCTCCTCTATGGACACTTTTTGGACTAGAAGTGGCTAGCTATTCTGTCGTATCTTTCAGATATATTTGACAAACTCAGTGGGCTAAACATCTCCCTTCAATATCTGAATTCAACTGTTTCTCTGTTTTATGACAGTTTTAGGGCTCATTAAAAACTCTTAATTTGGAAAAGCTTTTGTGAAAGTGACAGCATAGAAATGTCAACATGGGTACCTACAAGAAAATGTCTAATTTGAATAAATTAAACCTTAGTATTGACCCATTTCATTAATCTTGAGAGTAATTTTCAGAGTTGCTTTGCAGATGTAACCCAGCATGGCTATTTAATGCCCATTTGCAATTACCAGCATTGAAAAGATACAGCATCTTTCTATAAAAACCCAGGAATCCCTGTTGGCACTATCATGTGATGCAGCACTCAAACTAAAGTTTTGAAACTGTCTCTGCATGAGTCTTGACTGTACATCAGAAACGAACATGTTGAGCTTTAACAGCTGGGCATCAAAGTATTACTGCTGTTTCACACAGAATACCTGTGTGAAACAACTTTCTCTACAATGGCAGCAATTAAATCCAAGTTTCATAATAGTCTTAAAATTGAAATTGATGTATGAGTTGCTATTCAAATGATCCGGCCTAGGATGGGAAAACTTATCTCAAATGTGCAGGCTCATCCCTCCACTGAGTTAGTACTGTTGCAATTTTCATACAATTCCGAGTTTAGTTTATTTCTTAATGTTTTCAATTATTTGTGGATGGTGCATGGAATATTTTTTGTTAAAATTGTTGCACCAGGCAAAAAGTTAGGGAATCATTGCTCCAATACAATCTACTTCCAGCAGATTGGTCCTCCATGCCATTATGCATTGAGTATGCATGTTCCTGAATGACATCGTCTTGGTGAGAAGTATATCAGCAAAGGTGGACCAATTACTTATCCACCTTCTTCACTTCACCTTTTGCCATTATAGTACTTTTCATGGGGACAGTTAAAAGTATTCTCATTGAAACTCAAAGACTAGGATTACAAGTGCAATTCATGAGGCCACCAAACAGCAATTGGAGAATATTTTCTACTAGTTGGAAAATCTGGTTGAATGGTATATTGTGAAAGATTAGGATTATGTTGAACTCTAGAAATATCTGCAGTGATAAAAATTCATTAAATTCATTTTTATATGACATTTACAGGTTTTCTATTATATGTACGTGCAAAGTTATTCAAGGTTTAATGTGCACATGAACTTTATAAGCATCCTGTATTTTTCAGTGCCTTATTGCATAATATTGCTCTGATCTCCTCTTTAATAATGATAAGCCTACTAAGGGGTACTTGATTGATGGACTTGTAAAAGAAAAATCATTTAATGATGAAACTGATCACTACTGGAGTCGTTGAATAAATAAAACCACGAAGGGCAAGGTATATTTATAATCTCAAGTGGATGCCTGCCCAACAAGAACACATGCCACCTTGCGAAAATACCAAGAGTTATGTGTTAATATACATAAATTATATTAACACCACTAAAAGAAACAAATACCAGTAAATATTTAGTTCTGAAACAATTTTAAAGGTTCATATTTTTTCCTCTAATTTTAGGTAACTTTAATTTTACAAATTGTCTATTTTATTCTCTTTTTAGGTTTTGGAGCAACTTACAGGACAGCAACCTGTGTTCTCCAAAGCAAGGTACACTGTTCGGTCATTTGGCATCAGAAGAAATGAAAAAATTGCAGTCCATTGCACAGTCCGTGGTGCCAAAGCAGAGGAAATTCTTGAGAGGGGACTTAAGGTAATGTTTTTGGTTTGTTATTTTTTGCCACTCGAGTTAGAGTATAATTAAAATGTATCTTGGATGCCCTCTTAGCATATGGTGCAGTTGCTTTAAACAAAAAAGGAATTGCACAGTATACCGAGTATGCTGCATGTGTGGCAGTACTTAAGTGATCTGTGCTATAATAAATTTCTTTGTGTGCATATGGTTCTTCATCGATGTTCTCCCACTGCATTGGGAGGAACATTCGTATTGTTGCAAAGAAACAATTCAATATTAGGGTTATATTTTCCAGAAAGTAGTTCGTGTTTGAGACCAGTGATGCACAAAGTTCGGCCCACCATCGATGGCCTTGCATCCTGCAGAGGACTTTGCAACATAAGTTTAATATTAAACATTCTTTTTACATAAATTTTAGTTAGGTTATCCATAAAGTGACACTTATAGAAGAGAACAAAAATGCAGTAACATGGAAATGAAATTAACAAAAATGAGGTAGAATTGTTACTTCTTATTAACCGCTTCCCTGACGATTTTTTTACAATATAGGATCTAAAAAAAGTCATATTTTTTATTGCAATTTCGAAAAATTCGTAATGATACAATTAAAGAAATGCATTCATTTTTTAACAGTAAATTTTAATAAAAATGTTATCGAACTTTAAAATTTTTATATTATTGATAGATACGAGGTACTTGAACTCGGTTCATATTTAAAAGTTACATTTCTTTGGTGCAAACTACAAAATTAAGAAAAACTTACGTATAAAACGTACTTATATACAATATAAAACATTTCTATGCAATAAAAAATACATATATATATATATATATATATATATATATATATATATATATATATATATGGTGTAAATTATATATACACTTACGTGATAAACATGAAACAATAAAATAATATACAATAAAAAATAACTAATAATAGGTAAAAAAGTGCTAAATATTAAACATAACTAATTCACATATGCAACAAATAAACTGTATACAAAATATAAACATTCATATATTTGAACTTGAACTTCTAAAACACCGCACCACGCATAACGGAACATTACGCGTCGCACAGTAGAAACGGCTCTTTCCTTATCCGCTTTCCCTGTGCGTCTCGCTTTCATCTACACAATGCACACTGCTTCGTGGGGTTCTTCTTCTTTTCAGTAGTAGTAACAAGGTAACAGAATATAACAACAAAAACAAGAGAAAAATAAAAATGCTACGGAGCAGAAACGGAAGGAAAACTGCTACACGTAATCACTCGAAAGCTGTACGAATAACTGACCCGAAAATGTCTTCGACAGGCCGATCCTAAAGGGTGCATACTTATCTCGAGGGGCATCACCAAGGAGGGGAGGCAAAGGACCTTCCAGGAACTGAGGAACGAAAGAATGGGTGGGCAAAACCCTCTCAGCAATGGAACCCTAGCAATGGAAAGAAAGGGTGGGTGGGGAAAACCTTCTCAGAGCGAATTACCTAGCAATGGAAAGTGTCCTTGGTAGGGTAAAGAACATCTGGAGTAGCAATTGAATCAACTGGGTTGTAAAGAGAAATTTTGGCATCAGCGGTGCAAATGACCGTGTGAGTTCAGTACTCCGATATTTCGAAGAACCCGCTTCGAGAAACCCTCCGAGAAATCTAATCTGTCTCTCTGAGTGACCTCTAACGGTCGGAACGTAAACTACTACGAAGGATCGAAAAAACTCGGTTGCGTTTCTAAAGGAACGGAAAAAATACAGCGGCCCGAGTATACTCGGGCTTGTCAGAATTTGACCCTCGCCTCGATCCGAGTATACTCGGGGTAATCAGGGAAGCGGTTAAAGTGATGACAGGAAAGTTGCCGCAGTTGTTATGAGGGCATTCTGAAAAGTGGCTCACAATTACGGGTATAGCTAGTAGTGGATTTGGAAATTTCCTGCCCCTAGGCCAAATTATTTTTCACCCTGTTTTTGCGCTTTTGTTAAAAAAGAATTGCCATCGCTTGTGAGTATGGTTTGTCTGTATATCCATCTGTGGATCATAATAGTTTAATTGATCAAAAATATTCATAATATTGATTTTTTTATTGCCATTGTTTTATATCCTCATTTTAGCTTGTTTTCTCCACGTGTGACTGTTTACACAAGGGATTATTGGCTTAGATTTTGTGATAACCAACCGAATGGAAAGGTGACTTCGAATTTAAGATGACCATAATAAAAATTTAAGTCTATTCAGGGAAAAACTTGGTGATCCTGATTTACCATCACAGGACGATAAAGGCCAAAACAAATCAGACACTATTAGTCAGAATACATATTAAATATACATTTACAATGAAACAATAATTTGTCCATATAAAAAATGCAAATATAATGAAAAACCAACATTACTTAGAAATCCTCACAAAATTATACATAATATGTCTTCAGCAATGTCGTGGAATATTGGGAACGGTTTAATAACATTTACAAAACCAATCCAGCACTTGACACTAAGGAAAATGAATTTATTACATTCATTTAAAGCAGGTACTATAATCATGCAACAAATTTTAACTTTAACTATGCTTCAATTGGAATAATAATGAGAAACGAAGACTTACTGCTCTTGATTTGCAGGGACGGGTTTGTTATGCCAGGGAACTATAGAACTACATGACCTAAGTCATTTCCACACCATCCAACGAGGTAAACATGACATGACATCGGATCTTGTTCTCGAGGTTTTACTTATGCTTAAAGTTCCAACTGTTTGAGCACTTCTAAAAATTTTTTCTGATTTGTCGCAAATAGTAATAATAGTGGTTCTGGCAAGTCCCATTGCCTGACCTATGTCTGTGGGCTTTTCATCGGCATCAAAACGGCATAAAACTTATTGGTTATTTGATGATCGCTTTGGGCCCATGCTAAGGGTTGATCAAAGCAAAAAGCTATAAAAAAATTGGGAACACATTGATCAAAACAAACACTTCCTCACAGGAAAAATGCTAACGCCTACTAAGGAGTAAGGGTGCATGACATAAATATCGTCGGTTCTTCCCCAGCACCTTTGTATCATATGTTGTCGTAAGGAGGAATTTGAGGGGAGAGCTTCCAACTCCCTCCTCTGTCTACTACCCGTTGCTAGGTCTCCCATTTTAAGTTGCCAAGGGTGATTTGAGTTGAGGATTTTCCCCACAACTCCTCTGTTGTACATTGTGCACCTTTGGACAATAAAATTGGTCCAGTAGTGCCCCGTGAATTCTGGCTTCTCAGCAAACTCCTGAGAAAATGTGAAACCTGGCAATAGTGTACATGGGTGTGGGAGAGGATGGGAAAGTGACCATCAACCCCAAGCCTTTCCCTTCTTTGTCTAATATGTAACTTTCCCTTTTTCGTGAAAACAGATGGTGAAACTATGGTAGGAATGCAAGACCTTCCATGTTTGTGCAGCAGCAGTTCATTTTTTCTCAAGTTCGTTGGTTCAGATTCCAAATGCGTTAATTTCTCCCTCACACTCGGTGGATAAAAGGGGGGTCGCACTTGGCCCGTGACAGGGGCTCCATTAAATTTTTGTGTATATTATCTCAGAAATATTAAATGTCACAATTTAAAAGTAATGGTAACCTCTCTATGATTCCATAGAAAAATGATCGTGAAGAGGTGTCACAAAAGAAGGTAGCCGTTAGGGCCGGTTTCACTATATATTTAGATTGCAGGGCTCCCAAATGTTTAGCATCAGGCATGCACGTACCCAGAAATTTACTTCAGGAGGGTGGGCCTGAGACCAAAAACGAATTTCCAGGAATTGATTCAAGTCCTATTCAAATAATATAAACTTTTATAACGTTTTTCGTTCTCATAACTCAATGCAGCAAGTGGCAACATAGCAAGTTTGTAGCATGGTTATCGCAGATTCCATAAATATCTGTACACCATGGGGGAAGACCTGGACCCCTTGGACCCCCTCCTCCCGGGTATGTCCTTGGCACCAGGGGCTCCTGGAGGCATAGAATAAGCGTCAGGGTGTTCCATGTGCTGTTTAAATGTTTTTACTTGATTGTAAGATGATCTCCAATTTTTCTGCAATTTTTGGAAAAAACCTTGTCTTCCTTTCGGGTTAATACGGTAATAATAACTTACAAACTAGTAAAGTGAATATTAACATTCCGAAGTGTTTTTAATTTTAATTTGTGTGGCCTTTATTATAGTGAGGACCTCGGCTATATAAAAGCCCTATAGCATGGCCCACAGATGTAAAATGTTTGTGCATCTCTGGTCTAGGTTGTCAATTTTAGTTAAACCTGTGAAATTTGTTTGTCATGTGAGTGAAAAATGGATTTCTTTCTATATTATTTGTTATGTAACTAAGATTGATTATATATTTAGGTCCGTGAGTACGAGTTGAGGCGGGATAATTTCTCCGAGTCGGGAAATTTTGGATTTGGAATCCAGGAACATATTGACTTGGGAATCAAGTATGATCCCAGCATAGGAATCTATGGATTAGATTTCTATGTTGTGTTGGGCCGCCCTGGTAAGTTGTCAAACCAAATACTCAGAAGAATAGATTTGAATTTATCCATAAATTTACTTTTAATATATGTTGTCAGTTATAGTAATATAATGGAAATCTACTTCATAATAAAAATATATTTTAAAAAAACATTTTTAATTTATACATTTTTAGGAAGTGCACTGAAAGATATAAAATAAATTTTTGGATCCCAGAAAATATCTGGGTCGTAAGGAAAATTTTCATTAGATATGATCATGAATCTCTTTAAAAAATATGTATGGCATATGTTGATTAACTTATTCAATACATTATAAATAGTCTGAAAAATCTATATATTAATAGCGTAATAAAATGAGGCTTTTAAATCAAAGGTAACAGCCACCTTAACGTGTGATGCATCAAATTAAACGCCTTGACCTGCAGATTTGCAGAAAAATGATGAAATTGAAATCTGTCATACCATTGGCGAGATATTGTGATTTTTCTTGACCGGCTAAACTCGGCTCGACGTAGTTGTAATGGTTGATGTTAACACTTCACTGTCGGGCATATGTTCATGCAGCCTCTTTGTAGCGAGCATTCTTTTATTTCCCAGGTACTCAATATTTTCAAGTCAAATTTGGATTAGGTACTGATTACGATCTATGTTATAACACAGTTCCATCAAATTTTAATTTATTTACAGTTATGGTTAGTACAAAAGTACAATTCGTATATTTTATTTTTGTTACATAATTTTATTAAAAATGCAATCCTAATGCAGTCATAATTACACAGAAAAACGTTGTCTCTATCCTAGTAATTGGTCACAGTATGGTAATGCTCAAAAAGATACAATTGAGAGATTACACATGTCGAACTAACGTTCGAAGCATTTCCTTGATCATATCTCCCAGTCCAGCTATAGTAGTTACACTGATTTGTCAAGTGGCAGTAGCCTACAACACCTACAAGGATACCCAAATACATAGTACAATGTGTGCTGCCCTCAACAGGGTGGCTGTGAAACGTAGTGATGCGTTTCCTTATGTGTAGGCAAAATACATACTAATACAAGCCCTGACTACAACGGTAGGGCGGTGAAACATAGTACTTTGTTTCAACGGTAGGGCGGTGAAACATAGTACTATGTTTCCCGATGATAAAGTGTTAAGATGAGGCTGTAGGAAATAACGTGGCCCTAGCGGACAATAGTAGAAGTCACTGAGTTTCTTGGTAATGTGTTTATTTCAAGCTTAAACAAGAAGGCTTACTACCAAGATTTGTGTCAAGATACAGCTGACTTTAATTTGTTATAAATGTTTACAAATTGAAATAATCGAGATGTAGTAAGTATGATAATGAATTGCTTATAACTGTTTTTAATGCACATGTCACATTAATATTTCTTTTTTATTTTGTTCCAAGTGTAAACAATATATTTCCTTTGTATTTTGTTTCCAAACTGACATTTTTATTATAAGCATTTTCAAATTGAAATAATCGGGACATGGTAAGTATGGCAATGACTTATAACTGCTTTTAATGCACATGTCACATTAATATTTCTTTTTTATTTTGTTACAAGTCTAAACAATATCTCCTTTTTATTTTGTTTCCAAACTGTCATTTTTTCATTATAAGTATGACAATGAATTATAGCTGTTTTTAAACCACATGCCAACTTAATATTTCCTTTTTATTTTGTTCCAAATGTAAACAATATGTACAACAACAACAACACACCTTGACACTTTCCCTTGCGGGGTAAGCTATGCCATATGTCTGCCAATTGCCAACCCATCACCACATGCTTCCTCCACACACTTCTATCCTTGCACACTTCTTTTGCTTCACTTACACTCATACACTGAGTCACACATTTCCTTTTATTCCTCGTACTTTTCACATCCCTTTTTCTCAGAGTCTCACTAGCCACATCCAACCAAGTCTTGTGCGATCTGCCTCTCCCTCTCTCGCCATTCACTCTTCCTTCATATATTTGCTTGGTGATTCTACTCTCCTCCATTCTTTCTATATGTCCGAACCACCTCAGCAGACCTCTCTCATACAAATCTGTCACACTAGCTTTCATACCATATTTGTACATCACCCAATTATTCCTTACTTTGTCCCTCCTAGATTTTCCACAAACTCTTCTCATGTATCCCATCCCAACCGCATTCAAACTACTTTTATGCTTCTCCTGACACACCCATGTTTCAGTGCCATACAGCAAGGTAGGCATTAAAACACTCTTGTATACAGACATTTTCGCTTCTTTTGACAACCATTCATTCTTTGCAATCAACCACACACTCCCTGCCACTTTTCTACCAGCATTCACTTTCTTTTTGATTTCCCCATCTATTCTATCATTTTTACTAAACATTCTACCAAGGTATACAAATTCATCCACTACCTCAATCGTTCCACCATTTATGCTAAATTGGCAGTCGTTCGCGTCATTCTCCCAATCGAACACAACTACCTTGGTTTTGGCCACATTTATCCTTAAGTCCATTCCCACTTTCGTATCTAACATTCTCTGCAATTCTCCTGGGTTCTCAGCCATTAACACAGCATCATCAGCATACAAAAGTACACAAACATTCTCTCCACCAACCTTAACACCCACCATATCCATACATGCCTGTCTCTCACATTTATCCATGAACACATTAAATAACCAAGGGGACATAACACATCCTTGTCGTACACATTGCTCAACTCTAAACCAATCACTCATCATGCCATTCACCCTTACACATGCCCTACTTCCAGTACGAGGTGCTATCGAAAAGTTCCCGGACTGTGCCTACAAAAAAATTTAAACTTATTTTATTTACATTTGGCCTCCATCCCCTTCGAAGTAATCCCCTGGTGACGTTAAACAACGATCCCAGCGCTTCTGCCATGCCTCGAACCCTCCCCGGAAGTCCTTTTGTTGAAGGCTGTCAAGAACCTCCTGCGATTCGTTCTGAATTTCTTCCACGGTGTCAAAATGTCGCCCCTTCAGCTTCAACTTCATTTTTGGGAACAAGGCAAAGTCACAAGGAGCTAAATCCGGCAAGTACGGGGGGTGTGGGACGACCGGCATGTTGTTATCCGTCAAAAACTGCGTCGTTTTCAGGGAGGCGTGAGCAGGTGCATTGTCGTGATGCAGGAGCCAGTTGCGGTCACGACACAGTTTCGGTCGTTTGCACCGCACGTCCTCTCTCAGCCGCCTCAAAACGTTGCAGTAGAACTCGGAATTCACCGTTTGACCAGGAGGGAGGAATTCACGGTGCACAACCCCCTTAATGTAAAAAAAAACAATCAACATGCTCTTTGTCGCACTCTTGACCTGCCGTGCCTTCTTCAGTCTTGGTGAACGCGGGGTCTTCCACTAAGACGATTGCTGCTTCGTTTCTGGATCGTAGCTGTAACCCAACTTTCGTCGCCTGTGATGACCCTAGAGATGAAAGTTGGGTTGCCATTTGCGGTTTCTCGAAGCTCCTGGCACACGTCGAGGCGCCGCTGCTTCTGGTCGGGTGTCAGGAGCCTGGGGACGAACTTTGCAGTGATTCGATGCATGGCAGGGTTCATAACTGATCCCAACCATGTTGCAGATTTCATGGATGGTTAGGCGACAGTCCTCGTGAACGATTTGTCAAATTTTTTCGATATTTTCAGGGGTTGTGCTGGTGCGCGGTCGTCCCGAGCGTTTGTCATCTTCAACCGACATTTGACCGCCCTTGAAATGCGAGTGCCACTCAAAACACTGCGTACGGCCTAAAGCTTGATCACCAAAAGCCTGACAAAGCATTCCGAGTGTCTCGGTTGCCGATTTCCCGAGCTTCACACAAAACGTGATGCACACACGTTGCTCGTTTTTGTCAGCCATTGCGGGATCGCAGGACAGCCCTAACACAAGGTCGGAAAAGCACGTGTGAAACCCGTTCAGACAAAAACAGCACGGCGCCACTTGGCAGACTGACTCATTAGGCCTGCAGGCAGTGACTCCTAGCGTTGCACCCGCCTACCTCTAGGTTGCCGAGTAATCGATACAGTCCGGGAACTTTTGGATAGCACCTCGTATACACTACCTTTATAGCATTCAGCAACCAACCATTCACTCCATACTTGCTCAGAACATTCCGCAATTCATTACAATTCACTCTGTCATATGCTTTCTCTAAATCAACAAATGCACAGTACACTCTCTTTCTTACATCTATGCACTTCTCAACCACTTGCTGTAGGGCAAATATTTGGTCGGCGCAACCCCTTCCAGGCATGAAGCCACATTGCACTCCCCACATTTTATCCATAGTTACCTTTTGTACTCTTTCAATCAAAACTTTCCCATACACCTTTCCAGGTATACTCAGCAAACTAATCGCTCTATAATTCTTACATTCAGTCCTATCTCCCTTACCCTTGTAGAATGGTACAATTACACCATCCTTCCATTCAGCAGGCACTCTCAAACTCCTTGCACACAGATTGCACAGATCACACATCCAACTCATACGCAAATCACCTCCATACTTCAACATCTCTCCCATTATGCCATCCACACCTGCAGCTTTTCCATTTTTCAACATATTCACTGCTTTAACTACCTCGTTCTTACTAATCCCCTCATATTCATTAATATTCACTCCAACAGATTCACTCTGATTTTTCTACATTTTTTATTCCAGTAAATTTTTACATTTATCAAATATTGAAGCAAATATTTCAAAATAACGGATGATACAAGAGTAAACACACTTCGGGTTGACCGATTTTTACCAAAAACTAATCAGTTCTTGTGACTTGCATAAAAATGTTAAATATAAAATTATTTTGCATTGACCTGAGTAATAGTTTTTGAGTTGGAGCACCCACAAATAATCTGTTACACACACACACAGACATCATTGAGAAAATGGTCAAAACATGCTCAGGGAACCTCAAAATGTGTATTTCCATTGAAATCTGTCTCTTTTTTTCATGAAAACAATACTTTTCCCTATACTATATGGAGAAAGTAATAATGTGGCACTCCAAGCATATATTAGTAAAAGGAAATAAACCTTGCTGTCGCTGACCTTCATGTTAATGTGACAGAAGGTGAACTACCAAGACAATATTTAATCAAATATGATTTATCGACGTGCAACTGCTAGTTCTTATTTAACCCTTTCACGACCGGAACGCCCGAAAACGCCCGTAATTATGGCTGCTGTGATCGGCCGGACCGCCCGAAAAAGACTCTTTCGAAATTACCTCCAAAAACTCGGATTGGTCGACGTATCTCGTTGAAATGGCTTGTTTCTCATGTTAACAAAAGAATAACGAAATCAACTAGATTGTTGGCGTCCTTTTTGGAGTTTGCGTACACGTGTTTTTTCGAAGTTTTTTATCAACATTTTTTCGGTTTTCTTCGCGAGTCAAGTCACCCCAAATGGCTGACGATAACTCAAATTATGCCAATTTGAATTGGAGTTTGAATTCTGACGATTCAAGCGATGAATTCTTGGGATTTGACGTGGAAGACGATAGTTTCGGTGTAACTTCAGGCAATGCTCGACGAGGTTTGGAAGGCGAGTCAGACATCGAAGTGTCTGATTTTTCGGATGATGATAGTTTATCCGGAGATGAAACGCAAAATATTTTGTCTGATGAGGGAGATTCCGTAAATATTCAGTGGAGCGAGTCTTTGGAGCCTGTACGAATTGAGGAATTTACCAAAAAGTGTGGTCCAACTGTGGAGATGGATGCTGATGCTGAACCGATCGAATTCTTCCAGCTGCTTGTGAAACCAGAATTCCTCGAAACTGTGGTCCAGGAAACAAATAAGTATGCTGAATTTCGCCAAAAAACGGTGAAAGATAGTGATTGGATTCCAGCCAGTGCATCAGACCTTAATTCATTCCTTGGAGTTAGTGTTATGATGGGAATAAATGTGCTTCCAGAAGTGAATCATTATTGGAGCAATGACGATTCGTTAGGTAACGCATTCATAAAACGAATTATGTCCAGAAACAGGTACAAATCTTTGTTAAAATATTTGCACCTAAATGACTCCGAAAAGCAGCCCGATAAAACTGGTAGTTATGATAAACTATACAAAGTGCGTCCTCTCTTGACCCACCTGTCAGAAACATTTCTGAATAATTTTGTTCCCCCATGTCATGTGAGTGTCGACGAGGCCATGGTCAAATTCAAAGGCAGGCTTAGTTTCCTGCAATATATGCCAATGAAGCCTGTGAAAAGGGGTATGAAAATTTGGATGTCAGCATGCCCTAAGACTGGATATTCATTTACTTTTAATGTTTACACTGGTAAAGCCGAGGCTAAAAGTGCAGAAGGGTTGGGGTATGACACAGTGATGAGACTAACAGAGACAATGAAAGGGGAATATCGTCATCTTTATTTTGACAATTTTTTCAATAGCGTGAAGCTGCAAATGGACTTGTTGAGAGACAAAACGTATAGTTGTGGAACCATGAGGGCGAATAGGAAAGGGTATCCCTTGAAAAATATTTTAAAAATGAAAAGGGGTGAGTGTGTTCACAAGCAGAGTGGTAATTTGGTGGCTTCTGTTTGGCAGGACAAAAGGACTGTTCACCTATTATCTACAAATTCTGACCCTAACATGGTGCAGATTTCAAGAAAAGGGAAAGGTCGAGGCCAAGAAACTGTCATGAAGCCTGTCTCAGGAACTAACTACAACAAGTTCATGGGAGGTGTTGATTTAGCGGACCAAAAAAGGTCCTATTATGAGCTTGGAAGGACTGGGTGCAAGTGGTGGAGATATTTGTTTTGGTGGTTCATTAATGTTGCAATTGTTAATTGCCATGTATTGTACTGTTTGTGTCAAGAGTCAAAACAAAAAAAGCCCATGACTCATTTTCAATTTCGGCACCTCCTTGCCAAGCAACTGTGTGGTGGGGTTCCTAGTAAGAGGAGCATTCCTCAAAAGAGAAAATTAGAGAAGTTACTTGAAAAAGAGAATGCAGCAAGTCATTCTCTAGTAAAAATGCCAGGTAGAAAAAGAGTGTGTGTGCAGTGTTTAAATGAAGGACAGAAGGCACCAAAGGGAGGGAGCATTCAAAGCTCTTATGGGTGCATGCAATGCAATGTAAATTTATGTAAATCTTCTGGTTGCATGCTAAAATACCATAATGCTATTTCTTTAAAATAAATAAATTGTTTTTTCTTTAAATGTCTTTTTTAGTCAATAAATAGCCTTTTAAGTGAATGTTGTATTGTTTTACTAAATCTGACCCTAATTTTGGCAGCCATCTTGGATTTCTCTGGACTTTTGGGGTCAGACTGACTACAGCATCTCCGGTCTTGAAAGGGTTAATGAACATATGCTATACGTTTATTGAAGAGATTCATGATCATATCTAATGAAAATTTTCCTTAAGATCCAGACATTTTAAGGGACCCAAAAATTTATACTTTTCAGTGCTCTGTAAAAAGTTTAAATTAAAAAAGTTTTAAAAATATTTTTATTTTATACTTTTTAGTGAAATAAATCTATAAGTATGATAATGAGACCAAATTGTAAAGTATGAATTTGCATTAAACATTACTATTCATTATTGAAGTTTATATTGTAGCCGATATTGAACCATATTGTGACCAAATCTGTCATCGTATTGTGTAATTTTTATAAAAGGAATTACATGGGAAATTAAGTGTTTTTCTATGGCTGACAAATTGAATAGTTGCTCTGGTATAATTCTAGGATCTATTTTGTTCCACTAAGCTCTTTAAGGGCATTCTTTTGGATTATTTGGGTAAATTGTTTTACACTCATTGCGTAACACAAGTTTGTCTGGTTTTTTAATTTAAAGGGGAAATACATTAGGCAAATTAACTCTGTTATTGTTCCTTAAAACTGATGAGAAGTAGCTACACTGGAATTGATAACACTGTTTCTTGCAAACAACAAATTTGCTCAGCGAATTCAAAATTATTCCGAACTTGACAGTTTATGCCTGTCTGCATAGGATCTTCGGATCACTTTATTCCATCAATGTCTTGCATGGCAATCGCACCATTTGAGAGGGAGGAGTTTTCTTCGGTGTATCTCTTCGAGGACATCCATTGGGGCAGTTTGATACTAGCTTTGCTAGTTCTGTCCCAACCAAGAAAACATCCGTGTTGAGAAACAAGAAAATTGATCTGCTGCGATAGTTCAGTGGTAGAATATCCGCCCGGCAAGTGGAAGACGTGGGTTCGATTCCCAGTCATAGTAGACTTCTCATTTCAAAATTATTCCCAAGTTTGTTTCAGAATGAAAATTTAAGAATAAAAAATAGGTCAATGTTTAGGGTATTTCTGATAGCCATTATAAGGTCAGCCATCTTTAGTGGTAATTCACTCGGTGTATATTATACATTGTGAATATTTTTATTATTATTATTTTGTCTTTTAAATGGACTGTTGCTGTGTCCAAATAAGAAAAACTCATAAGCCTACTCATTTTTGAATTGTATTCCTATGACTTGCACAATACGAAGCTGCTGTCTCATTATTTTGGGCATCAGTCGTGAACTTGTGCTAAAATAAATACATCTCAATTGCAACTCATGCCCACTTTTCAGTACTGGGTGTGTTACTAAATGAATGTCACAAAAAACCATTTATTCTGCTTTAAATTGATGTGATGCTTTTACTTGATGGCATGGAGCGTGTATTGCAGCGTATAAGTTGACTTTGATTTTTCTGTTTGAAAATTCATGTTTACATATATGATCACCATAGAGGTGGACCTTATATCACTTTACAAGTATTTTTGAAAAACAATTTTTCAAGCAGAACCTAGGTCTCATGCAATCAAATCTTAGAATAAAAGATGGATATAAACATCTCAATTATGTGTTAATTGTGAAATGTGCAAGTAATCTCCAGCATTAACATGACACATTACATCGCATTATATTATGAACTTCAAATAATCAAATCATTGCTCTGTCTGTGAAAAGGGTGAAATATGAATGTTTTATTACTGATGAAATAAAACTTGTGATTTGGTAAGAATATTTGGATCCAGAACTTGCCTTGAAACCAGTTAATCATCTTTTGTCACATAAATATATCATTCATTGCTTCTATTTTTGTAATAGGTTTCAACGTGGCGCATCGCAGGAGAAAGCAAGGGAAGGTTGGCTTCCCTCATCGGTTGACAAAGGAAGATGCTATGAAATGGTTTCAGCAGAAGGTTGGTGAATTTTCATTTTAGTGGCTATTCTTTGAATTTTCAATGTTCTACTTCAGCATTTCCCAAGCTATGTTCCATGCGGTGACACTAGGGATTCGGCGAGAAAATTTCGATGACAGTGGTATTTCTCGTGATTGGCCCTTTATAATATTAGACTAGCTTAAGTACTCGTCATCTCAGTTGCTCTGCATGCCTCTGAGGGTATCTTCATTTTCTCAAGGACTGTGGTGTTTCTTCATTTTATTTACTTATTTTTTTAAATTCCCCTCATACGTGCATAGGATCAATCCAAGTGTTCATTTCATCCATAAGAACACCGTGGGAATGTTCATATTTTGCTAACATTGGTTGTGAACAACAATTATGGATGTATGTTTTCCTCTCCATAGCTCTTACGTGATCTGTGAAGTACAAATTAGAAAATATATTCAGAGACAGTATAACATTTGCCACAAAATAGTCAACAAGAGCACACCACTATAAATAGTTGCTTCTTACATGATATATAGGATATATCATATAAAACCTAAGGTACTTCTAGAAGTAATAAATAAAAGAACTCCTTAAGCCAAAAAACAAGGGTTAATAAATGAGCCCAATGCATTTCACCCACAATGTGGGCATATTCAGCCCCTGAAGTTGCCCACATTGTAGGTGAAATGCATTGGGCTCATTTATTAACCTTGTTTTTTGGCTTAAGGAGTTCTTTTATTTATTAATTACAAGCCAAAGTGTTGAGCTATTTATGTTCACTTCTAGAAGTGTTACAGAGCAGAAATTTGGTATGAAGATAGGTCATTGGGTATAATCTCTGGAAAAAATCTGAAATTCCAGAAGAATTTATATTTAAGGGGTATTTTTGACCCCAATTTCCAATTTTAAACACCCATAAGAAAAGCATTGAAAACAGTGCAGGGCTATATAAAATTGCTTTTTTAAATTATTTACGATTAAGATGCCAAGTTGGGACATGCACTGTACTGTGGAAGATAAAATGAAGTTTGTTTTTCTTGAAGACAAAATTCAAATCCATGTTGAATTTGCGTAAAAATTCGATTTAATCAAAATTATGAAATTATTTTGTCTTCAACAATAAAAATATTAACTACCATAGCGACGACTCCAATGCCTTTCAATGGGAATTGATTTAGCATACTTCAAGAGTATTGATTTAATGTTTGGACTGTTATAATCCATTTGTTTTCAGCCAATGACATATATGAGGGTGGCAGAAACAAAGGTTCCCTATTTCATTCTCGTGAAACAAATAATCACAGTGAGCTATAACTCTGTCATATGTTAGTATATGCTACCACCACTAGGCCGCAGGCAACTCCACCAGCACAGACAATGCTGCACCGGTGCAGAGTCAGTTGAAAAATGGCGACTGTACTGACCGAGGTGACAAAGGAAGAGGTGTGATCGGTAATTTGTTTTCTGTGGTGTAATGTCAGTGCAGCATGTGGAAGTGGTGTCGCAAGTTCAAAAATGGGCGGACGAGCATAGTGGACGAAAGCTTGAGTAGGCATCCATCCACATCATCCAAGCATGTTGATGACATCAATGCAACAGTGCGAGCAGACAGATGTGTCTCTCTTACGCAAATGGGGCAGAGAGTTAACCTTTCACATGGCACTGTATGGAACATTGTTCTCGAGCGTTTGGGCTACCGAAAAGTATGTTGCAGATGGGTGTACCGCCAATTAATTGTGGGCAAGTCATCACGTGGCAATTCGTCACGGCAAATTCGTCACATGGCAAAATCATCGCAAGACAAATCTGTCGCAAATTCAGGAATTGTTGAGGAAATAGGATATCCTTTTCTTCATTAATCCTTGTGTTACGCCATATTTAGTTTATGGGAAGGGTTGCCGATATCTCATAATTTCCGATTAAATTATAGAATTCACAACAATTATCCTAATGAAACTTTCAGAAATATAATTGATGAAATATTCATATTTTATCTGATAGGGATAATAATAATAATAACAATACATTGACGCTTTTTATATGCGTTTTAACAAACTTCCCATCATGTAGAAGATTGATATTTAGCAGGAATCCAGAGCATGCCTGCGCTTTCATGTATGATAAACCCTCCACATTCGTGAAATTATCAAATTCACGATGTACCTATGTATGCATACTCAACAATGTGACCCCTTGGCATCGCAAATACGAGAGTTTGCCTCAAGATGATATCTTGATACATTGATACACAGCTGTGCAAGCACGCACTACTCTTTCAGTCTCGGACCCAGTGTTGCGAGATATAGCGCAAACATGCTCAGCGTAATATATTGAATTTCTTATAAAATTTATATATATGGTCTTATTTTTTACATCTTATTTAAAGCATTTTTATGTGTTCTTAATTCCAGTGTTAAATGTTTCCTACCATTATTTTTTCAAAACGGCTTGAAATGAGACCGCTGAGCAAGTAGCTGATAGTGTTGGCTGTGTAGCGTGATCTGGTGACTGGGGATGCACTAAATTCAAAGAAAGAATCAAAGAACATCATTCCTGCTTCATAAACAGTAAAACAACCTCTCTTCACCAAACATCTATTAGAACATGGACACAACAGCGACTTTATTCCCTAAATCCTGCTTTATGAAAGAAAGGAACCCAAGGTTGATATTCTGGAACAATTTGAAATTATACAGTGTGTGGCTTCAAAAAACTGAAGTTTTAAATGATATTTTGTATCCTTTTTATTCTCCACTTCTCGACTTCCTACTAATCTAATTATTCCTACCAATTATCCCCATTGTCTTCTCATTCAACTTACTGGACATCACTAAGCT
This sequence comes from Tanypteryx hageni, assembly GCA_028673005.1. Lineage (NCBI taxonomy): Eukaryota > Metazoa > Arthropoda > Insecta > Odonata > Petaluridae > Tanypteryx > Tanypteryx hageni. The sequence goes on from CM054115.1 coordinate 5,647,951, forward strand.
CAACCATTTTCTTCCCCTCCCCTTCCCACGAACATACATTTACTCCTTTCCTCCAATGATGTTCGCGCCACAATTCCTTGCTTTATTCTCCCCAACTCACCCTCCTCCACCCACCCATTGTAACTGTTACTGTAAATTGCTGCCGGCTTTGAATTTATTCACCTGACGATGTTGCATTGCAACGAAACCTAGGTCGTTTTAAATAAATTTGTGGAATTACAACAAGTCTCTTTATTTTACATTCCTTTTTAAAACAATGTTTCAAAGAATCATCTATTTAGCCGCAGAGGCATTAGTAGTGGGCATCTGTGCCCAATTTTGTTACAAAATAAAAGCTTCAAATTTCACTTTGCAATGCTCGCTTCGCTTAACCGACACTTGACACCTGATGCTGAGAAACAGTTCAGATTATAGAGGTTACACTGTATTCCCTGATATTTTGATAATATATGAAAAACAAAGTCAGACGAAAATTAACTTGTGCCTGGATGGCAGGACATTTCACTGACTCAGGATTTCACTATGCAAATCGTGTCATTGAAAATAACAACAATATTTTCTATTTCCTCAATGGTTCCTGAATTTGTCTTGCGACAAATTTGCCATGCAACGAATTTGTCATGCAATGAATGTTTTGCAACACATTTGCCTTTAACAAATTTGCCATGCAACAAATTTGTCTTGCGACTAATTGCCGTAGAACCTTGCAGATGAGTGCCTAAAAAAGTGTCAGATGACCATATGAATGCACACATGGCGGCATTGCTCACCAATCAATATGTGGAAGAGGGCTAGGGCATTACAGCCCCAAGGTTAAAGCAGAATCCATGATGTGGAAGCATCCTTGTTGCCCTTCCACCAAGAAGTTCAAGACAATGCCAAGTGCGAGAAAGTTGATGGTGACTGTCTTTTGGGATGTGCACAGAGCCCTTTTGGTGGATTTTACCCCACGTGGTACGACGATCAATGCAGCTGTTTATCAGGCTATGTTGAACCAATTTAAGACAGCTGTTCGCTGCAAGAAATATGGTTTGCTGTCATAAGGGGTGCTGATGTTACATGACAATGCCCGCCCACACATTGCACAAACCACAACGACCCTCTTGACCACTTGACACTGGGAGATACTTCCCTGCACTCCCTACAGCCCTGACTTGGCACCATCTGACTTCCACCTGTTCCTCCCATTTGAAGAAGCACCTTTGGGATCAATGCTTTCAAATGGATGAAGCCGTCCAAGAGGAGGTCGAGCTATGGCAGCAGGATGTGTCTTTCTACTGCCAAGGCTTTCACTCTTTGATCTACCGGCAAGGCTTGGACTATTTGAACTACCGCTATGACAAGTGCCTGAACAGACATGTTAACTACGTGGAAAAATATTGTATCTGGATCTATCCCATCATTTGTACTTAAAATAAAAAAGTAGGAACCTTATTTTTTGACTCACCCTCGTACATTTGAAGACGTAATAATTTTAAATTAATTTTTTTAACCGGATACGTAGTAAAAGGCATGGATGATGACACCATTATCCTAACACATAAATATCCTAATTTAATCTTAAATTTTAGTTTAACATATAGAGTTATTGCTGAAACAGCGATTTCAGCCATGAAACCTGAAATTTGAAAACTTGCACGTGAGCCGATTGCCAGAGAATTCAGAAGTTTTGGGTAGATTTCTTGATTTCATGGAAAATTATAATTATTGTCTTATTTACATACTATTATGCCATTGATTTTAAATCATGGCGTAAACTTATGATGATGTCATTATACTAAAACACGAAATTTAGTAATACATGAAAAGTATTTTAATTTTGTGTTTCGTAGTTTTTCGAGAAATTTTTACGCTTCAATTGTTAAATACAATGGGGTCATACCTATTTTGCGATTTTTTTATCCAAATGCGTGCTAAAGGCACTGATTATGCCATAATCTTAACACAAAGTATCCTAATTTTTCCATAAATTTAATGTATAGGGTATTGTCTTAATGATGATTATTCTTATTGCTCATGTAGGGCATTCTGAGTCACGAAAATTGAAATACGAGCCAATTCCCATAGAATTTGGAACTTTTGGATAGTTGCCTTCATCTCGTGGAAAATTATATGTATTCTCCTAGAACTCGTGGAATTTATAATGCAATACTTATAGGATTCATGTGGATCAAGTGCTGTTGCCCTGGAGATCACATTTGGTTTATTTACGAGTTTAGATCTTGGTGTATGGTGATTTTTTAGCACTTGCAGTATGCAAGCACCGACAACTCGTAATTTCAAATTTGCGTGGACAAATTTGAGAAAGTGCCAGACATATAATTTGATCTACATCAATTCGTGCAAAGGTTCTTTTGTTGAGAACACCATATTTTCTTCTCCCTAGGTCTTATATGATCCATGAGATAATAAAAAATATATTCAGATCAAAATTCAAGAATTTTTATCCTTTTGTGTTCGCATTTCCAGTGTCACTCAACAGCAGCTTGCAAGTTGAGGGTAACTCAATATGTTTTGGAGAGAGAGAGAGTGAAAATCATGGGATTTGTAAATACAGTAAAAGCCCTTATTTACACTTTTCTAGGGACCTGGGAAAATAGTGTAAATTGCAGGAAAAGGAAAAATAGCTTAACTGATTTTACTTTTAAACTCGCTCATTTGTTACAGTAAGACACAATAAAATCAGTGTTGAAAGAGCTAAGTTTATAGAGAGTATCTATTTATTCATTTACTTAACCAGCACGCTTTTTAATAATAGTAATATTAAAATATATGCAGAATTAAGATGCTAGTATAGTATTCTTGGGTTTCCATTACATTTGTCTGGAAAATTTTACATAGACTTAGATAGGTATATTTACTCCAGGAACATCATACTTTTTCGAAGCTTGAATAGTGTTCGTTTTTTCCGTCTCTTGAGCTATGACTATTTTAAAATTCATGTCATAACTTCATCGGATTTGGAAGAATCTTTTTTCTCAACATGATCAGCATCCTTTTTCTCACCCATTGTTAAAATAACGGATGGGTGAAAAATCGCTATGGTAGTTACAAAGAATATGCCGACGCACTTATAGCTTCAATTCAATGACTATCGAGGGGTTCATCTGCCGATTGAACTCAATCTATTCTCGCCTTGGATACTTTTCAAGTACAGTGTAACATATGCCTAATGTGTCTACTAAGTAACAAGTATCTTGTAAACAGATGGTCGGAATGTAAGGTTATTTTTAGAAACATGATTTTATGATCTTTTAAAATCACTAGTAGTCAAATATAACGTGGGAGCTACTTTTTAAATCTAAATTTTTGGAAGAAACATCGCGTTATATTCGGGGCAATAGGGTAATTTAAATTACAACAGATAAACTTAAATTTATTTACTAACTGTGGGAACCTAGGGGCAGAATTTTAGTGGAAATGTTTAAAACATGATAGCGCCAAACTTTTAACATTTTTTCAATAGCATTCATACTTGATTCATAGAGTAAATAGCATAATTAATGTTTCTGTATCTAGGTGCGCTGTTTATGCTCTGCTAGTGTGATTTACGTATGAGGTTTTGAAGTTTTCACCCAAAAGAGTTCATACGTATTTCCGTCTCTAAGTATGCTGTTCTTGGGTAACATCATAACATAACATCTGCTAAAGCGAGTGCTGTTTTGAAAAGAAAGTTCATTTTTTCCCTCTAGGGGCGCTGTTCCTACTGTGCCGCTGATTTCGAAATCTTGGTCAAAAACAGTTTGCTTTTTTGCAAATCTAAGCCGAAAAATGTTTAAAACTGTTGGGAATCGCATGCTAAATTCTTTTAAAAAATCGGAAATTCTAAGGTAAAATGGCGCGAATAGCGGGAAAACTTACAATGAAATAGTGTAAATACAGGGTTTTACATTGGAAAATTAATGGGGCCTAAAAAAATTAAATAACGGGAAAATGTACTTTCCAATAACGTAAATCAGGGGTTTACTGTATTTACCCATCACTATGGTTGGCAACTTTTCACTACTCATAGTAGAGTAGTTATCCTCTTTGCTCTTCCCTCCATGGCTTATATAAATAACAGAGGAGACTACAGCGAGTGAAACTATGACCTGAAGAGTCGACTCCAGCCGTAAACAAACAAAGGATTTAGCAAGAAGAAACCAAGTGCTAAATACGTCTTTTGAGAGCCAAGCTCTCTTCATCAGTAGCTCTGGAAGAGTGGGGCCTGTTGGGTTGTGTGAGGGAATTATAACCATTGACAGTTGGCGAGAAAGTGAAAGGGGGAGGAGGGGAAGGGGAAATCATTAGACCGTAGTGGGGGAGTAAGGTACCTGGCCGCGATCGATATTCATAACAGTTTGTTTGAATAAAGAGACTCTCAAAGGCGTCTAATTTGTTTTCTTCGCATATTAATTTTTACAGTGTTAGATTCTGTATAGTGATGGGGTGGTTGTTTTCTTGTATATGGGCGGCTACGCTCGAATTGTTTATCATGTTGTCTGAAGTGTGCTAAGTGCTCTTTGAAGCGTGTTTCTAAATTACGATTTATCTGTCCTATATATATCCTATCACATATCCCACAAGCAATCTTGTAAATTCCTGATTTTTGTAAAGGCGGTATTGTGTCTTTTGGGTTGTGAAGATACATGGCTCACCGAACAAAACCTAAGACAAGAAACAGTTAGGGAATACATACAATTAATGCGCCTTTGCATGAACCAGAACTACTTCCAAATCAACACCAAAATATACCGACAAAACCAAGACACAACCCTGGGAAACTCTCTTTCCCCCTTCCTAGCAAACCTCTTCATGAACAACTTTGAAAAACAATGCAAGGATACTTTTATGTTGATGACGTTTTTGCAATCTTAGACACATTGAAAGGCAACATCACAGACTTCTTAGGAAAGCTGAACAAACGGTATGATTCCATCAAATTTACATACGAGAAAGAACAAGACAAAACACTTCCTTTCCTCGATTTACTCATAAAAGGACATGACAACCGGCTTACTTTCAACATTTACCAGAAACCCACACATTCGGACACATACATCCCACGTGATTCCCATCATCACATTGCACATAAGTTAGCACCATTTCACTCCATGATTCACTGATTACTGCAAGTCCCCCTTTCAAAACCCGATTTTCGCAAAGAATTTTCTCACATAAAAACATCGCAACACTTAATGATTACGACAGCCAAATAGTAGAGAATATATTACAGAAAAGAAACCATCTCCACGTCAAAAATCACACAACACACAAACATTAACACCAAAAATCCAAAATACAAAACTCGGAAACATTTTTTTAGATGGCAATGGTTGGGAAACAGGAGGGAGCTTTAACGTGGATCAAAGGTTTGGCACCAAACTTCAATAGCAGTCACTCTGTTCTTCACAGACAAGCATTTGCCATTAAGGAGATACGTACTTCTTTTAAAAATGTGCTGGATGAGGCAGTGCAAATTATTAATTACCGTACGAGGTGCTACCCAAAAGTTCTGGGAATTTGAATAGTGCACGCGAACCACTTGAAGTGGCAGCATCCTTTGTGAATAAGTGTGCAACGTGGCGGCTAGCTGAGTGCACATGTTCGCAAGTACTGTGTGTTTTTGTAACGTCATGTTTGAGTGGTTCTGCGAATTTGTTTCGAACTGAAATGGCTGATGTTAAAGAGCAAAGAATTTACATCAAATTCTGCTTCAAACTCGGCAAAACAGCAGCAGAAACACACAGAATGCTTAACCACTTCCCTGACGCGGCCGAGTTATCTCGTCCCAACAAGTCATGCAAATTCTGACGCGGATGAGTTAATTCGTCCTATGCCTCTTTTTCCTCTTTTGCCTTGTTCCGGTCGAGTTATCTCGTCACCTCGTAGCAGTTCACATTTTCATCGCCAGAGGGCACAAGGGAATGGATTTTCGGTGTTTCTAGGCAGCTTTTTCAAGGTTCTCTTTGGTGTTTCATCAAAGGTGGAAGTACTAAAATCTATTCGTATTTTTTACATACACAAAACGTAATATTTCCAAAGAATGCATAGTATTGAATAAATGTGTGGTTGAAAATTTTTTATATTATCTCAAGCTATCTATTACTTTCTTTTTATGTGGATATTACTTCTCTGTGAGCATTTCTAGTCTTTCTTCTATCCATCTATTTTTTCATCCCTCTGGCCGTTCGTGCGTATTTCATAACGTGTCTTCTGCCGATCGGATTTTTATCAAAATCAGTATATTTGCAAATAATAACATATTCGTTCATTGAATGTTTGAAATAGATCAGAAAAACATTTCTGCCAATAATTGGAGCATTTCTAATCTTTCTTCTATCCGTCTATTTTGCCGTCCGTCTAGTCGTTCGTGCATATTTCATAACGTGGCATCTGCCAATCGGATTTTCATCAAAATCTGTATATATGCAAATAATAATGCATTATTTGTTCTTGGAATGTTTGAAATGGATCGGAAAAATATTTCTGCCAGTAATTGGAATACAATATTTATTCTATTATCATCTAAAACATCGGCACTTAGTTATATGTCAAATTTCAGTAAAAAAATACATTTATATATGCATTTTTACTATGTTCGCTGAAGTTAAGAAATTTTTTTTAGCGATACTTTATTTTTGGCAAGTTTCTTATTTTAGGTTTCTAACTGATGCCTTACTACAAGATCCGTGACACGGACAATGGAACTTTCTCTTCTAGCACCCTGACCTGATGTTTTTACCTCCTCACTGCCAGGTCATTGCTCCTAGGGATTTTCCCTGAATGCCTCTCCCAAGTCCATTTACTGTTACTTCGCACCATATGCCGCATTGTATTTGCTACCGCTTCAAATTTCAAAGGCGCATCTGAGTTAGTTATTTGTTATCCTCTCGAGCGAACACATCTAGCATCCTCACTTGCATCTGCATTCCACTGTTATATCGTTGTTTGGAGTTCATTTTTCCTTGTTTATCTTATTATTGATTATATTGTTATTGTTTATATTGTTATTTTTATCATTATTGCATATATTGTTAGTGGTTTGATTACTTTGCTGTTATTGTTATCTTTTCATTGTTATTTTGGGTTTATCGCATGTTACTTTTCCTTCTCGTTATGAAAAGTGACAAGGAATGCGATATTTCTGATGTGGAATTGGAAGGAGTGGACATTGAAGATTCTGGATCAGAATCAAGCTTCTCAGAGCATACAAGCTCTGATACCGAGGATGAAGGAGTACCTGCGCAAAACAGACAATGGTGCAAAGTGAATAATTCTGTCCTTCCTCCTCCTGCATCCCCTAGACTCTATTTTGAAGGTGGTTTATCGCTGAATTTCGAAGTGGATCCAGATGGTGGTGTACTGCAGTTTTTTTAAACTGTTCTTTGATGATGACATCATTGAATATATTACTGATGAGACAAATCAGTATGCGAATCAGTGTCTCCGTGACAAGCCATCTTGTTCAAGAGACCAATGGCGTGCCACCAGTGCTCCTGAAATGCGTGTTTTTCTGACATTGATTATGCTGCAAAGAATTGTGAAAAAACCTGAACAGGAACATTATTGATCAACAAGACGAATACTGGCTACACCGTTTTTTGGAGAAATTATATCATATCGGCGATTTGCTAAAATTAGGCGGTATTTACATTTTAGCAACAATGATGACTACAACCCTGAAACTCATCCAAATCCAAAACTAAATAAAATTTGGCCCATTTATCGTATGTTGGAGGAAAAATTTAGCAAATTTTACACTCCAGAAAGAGATATAACTGTAGATGAAAGTCTTCTACTTTATGAAGGATGATTAGGTTGGCGTCAATATATGTCACAAAAAGGGCAAGATTTGGAATCAAAAGTTTTATTCTGTGCGAATCCAAGAGTGGATGTTTGTGGTCGATGATTATTTATACAGGAAAAGGCACTACTCTCGATAAAGATTCCAAGACTATGCGAATGTCCTCTCAGGTGGTGATGTCCCTCATGAAACCATTGTTTGAAAAAGGGTATTGTGTCACAACAGACAATTTTTACACCTAGCCGGAATTGGCTGATGCTCTTGTTTCTTGCTCTTGTAATACATATGGGACTGTGTGTGCAACATGAAAAGGGATGCTAGCAGGACTAATAAAACGAAAATGAAGAAAAGTGAGGTAACAGCTTTTCAGGAGGGAAAAGTTATGGTGCTTTGCTGGAAGGACAAAAAAGATGTGATGCTGCTGTCTACAATCCACAATAATAAAATGCAGAGGGTAGAGGAAAGGGCAGAGTTACCATGAAGGTGGAAGGTGTAGATAGAGTGAATCAACATTTGGCTGATTATCCTATACCAAGGAAATGGAGGTAAAAATATTATTAAAAAATTTTCCTCCATTTGATGGAATTGTGCGTGTGGAAATCTCTTGTCCGTTATAGGAAAACAGGAGGATAAAGTGTTCATTTAGAATATAGATTAGACCTCATTGAAAAACTTATTGAAGTGTATCACCCAAGTGTTACCTCCTCGAAGGCAGGTAGGCCACCTGCAGTACCACACCCCCGCTGCCTCACTGAGAGGCACTTCTCTGACGTAATCCCGGCCACTGAGAAAAAGGAACCCAACAAGGAAGTGTGCCTTGTGTTCCCGAAAATAGGATGCGGGGAAAAAATCCTAAGGAAGGAGACTAGATACTACTGCCCAGATTGCGATGCACCCTTGTGTGTAACGCCATGCTTTAGAATATATCACACAAAAGAAAATTTGTAAATAATTGTAGAAATTGATTTTACAGTATATTTGTATTAGTATTTAGGATTAAAAATAGCATTTTAGATAACATGAATTAATGATTGGTGTTAAAATGAAAATGTATAATTTTATGTGAAATTAAGGGTAATTGGCAATGAAAAAAGTAAAATATTTTGCTAAATTAAACTGTAACAACAGAAATGACTACATTTCCTTTTATACCTACCTATAAGTAATTGAAAAGGGTAATAAAATAATGTGATGATTTTTTGACCCAATAATGGAAAAAAACTCGTCAGGGAAGTGGTTAAACAAGCATTTGGTGATGATGCTTTAAGTCAAAGCAAAACGTTCCTTTGGTACAAACTTTTCAATGATGGACGGATGTCTGTCGACGACGATGAGCGTTCTGGTCGACTGTCGACAAGCACAACTCCGGAAAACGTCGCAAAAGTGCATGAGGCTATCCTGGCAGACTGAAGGTGAATCCATGATGTTTGTGACATCGTCACACTGTCGTTCAGGACGTGTCAATGCATTTTGTCAGAGTATTTGAACATAAGACGCATTGCTGCAAAATTTGTTCCGAGACTGCTGGGCAACGACCAGAAAGACCATCGCATTGCTGTCTGCAGGGTGCTTCAAAATGAAGTTAGAGATGACCCCAACTTCATCTCCAAGGTCATAACTGGTGATGAATCTTGGCTTTATGGTTATGACCCTGAGACAAAACAGCAGTCGTCACAATGGAAGTCGCCAAATTCACCATGGCCAAAAAAAGCACATCAAATTCGCAGCAATGTCAAGTCCATGCTGATAATTTTTTTGACGTCGAGAGGATCGTCCACAAAGAATTCATCCCACCTGGTCAAGCTGTCAATGGAAAGTTTTACTTCAATGTTGTGATGCGGCTTAGGGAGAATATCCAATGCAAACACCCAGACAAGTGGCGCAACAATGACTGGGTGCTCCACCATGATAATTCTCCCGCCCACATGTCACTCGTTATTGGGCAGTTCCTGGCTTCCAAAAACATGACAGTCATCCCCTCTCCTGACCATGCCCCGTGACTTTTTCCTGTTCCCCAAAATGAAACTCCGGCTGAAAGGGCGACGTTTTGACACGATTAGGAGAGATTCGGGCAGAATCGCAAGTGGTGCTTAACATGCTCACACTTGTGGACTTCCAAGGATGCTTCGCATCATGGAAAAAATGCTGGGAATGCCCAAGGGGAATACTTTGAAGGGGATGGTGAAAATTAGGACTTAGCATAAGTAATTTTTTTGTGCACAAATTCTCGGAACTTTTGGGTAGCACCTTGTATTTACCTAAACCCAAGACAACCCTGAATCTAAGATGACCCCTTTTAGCAGATTTCAAAACACAAAAAAGATTTTATGACCTAATTTCTCAATGTATATGGTGTATATTTTGAACGCAGGTATTCAGTATAGGTAAACTATTTCGTTCGTTAATTGGAATTGTTTGTTACAAACGTTTGCTTGAGAAAAACTTTTTAAATGTATTTTTAAAAATTAATATTGGATTAATTGAAATTGTAAGTTGGAAATGAAAAATTTTTGTAGATACAATTATTTTATCTTGTTTCATTTGTTTAAAAAACATCAAATGCCTAACCATACTTCCTATGGTTCTATGACAGCTCGTCGCACGATGGTCATTACGCATCATTTTATATCTCCCTGCCCCCCTCTGCCTTACACCAGTCGTGGTGTCCCGCCTTCCAATTTGTCTCGCAACGAATTTGTCGAGCAGTAAATTGACGCACGATGTATGCATACCTACCAACTCTGCTGACTTATGCAGGACACCCCTGATTTTTGACCCATTCTCCCACTCTCCAGATTGGTTAGTTCTCATTTTAAAATCCGCGACTTTGCGGACAACTGATTTGTGTATTTAAGCGAGAGATATAATTGATTTCAACTATTATTATGATGATATTCATATTTGAGGTCTATCATTATATATCGACGTTTCTTACAGAGGAGGATATAATATATATATATATATATATATATATATATATATATATATATATATATATATATATATATATATATATATATATATATATATTAACTAAAGGAAAAGAAAAGGTAGTGATGAGGGTGGCAACAAGGTGTTGAGGGAAGCCCGGCGGACACTCACCAAGTTGAGGACCAAGCTGGCAGGCTGCTGGGGGCGTCGAAGAGACACGTAAAACACACGAACACAAAAACACACGCAAGCTTATCGGGCCTAAGCCCTTCTTCAGCGAAAGAGTAACGTAAAGTGACACACTGGGCGGGGAATGACAGGGTGATGTGGGAAGGTTGATGATTGGAGGTGGGGAGTAGGAAGGGTGGATAGCCAATAAAGAGGGAGTGTGATGAGGTAGAGTCGGAATAGTTACAAAGTAACAAGGAAACATTGTAAGGGGGCTAATAGGGTTAGCGGAGGTTATATATATATATATATATATATATATATATATATATATATATATATATATATATATATATATATATATATATATATATAACATACTAGTAGAAGGTGCTTGCATTTTGCAAGCATATCATCTAACCTTGAAAAAACATTCATTTTTCAGAAAGATATTTCATCATTGGATATATTACTTTAATTCAAAAGATTTCACCTCCGCAGCGACTTTTGCTTTTCCCTTATGTAAAAATAATAGTTTAAAACAATCCCCAAACTATGAAATTTTATACTTTGTCCATTATGGGGTACTAATGCTACACTTTTTCACTCATTTTTAAAGTAGCTTTTCTAAAAGTGAAATAATATTTTTCTAATTGTTTAAATGGAAATATTTTTTAACGATCGCAATAAGAATTTCATGGATACATGAAATGTTTATTCGTTTATGTAGATTGAACTCTAAATAACTTGAAAATTTTAGCTCTCTAACTCACCCTGTAGTATCTAACCTTTTATCTATTTGTTTAAACTTTAAGAATTTATAACTGCCAAACAAATCAAATTATCAAAATATCTATAATCCCTATTTCGTTTTTTTACAAATCCTACCTCTAAAAAAAATTTCTGCTCCGTAGCACATTCATAAATACATAAACCTTGAAATTTTGTTTAAAAAATTGCGAATTTTTAGCGGCCGCATTGTTGCTTTTTTTCAAGATATTCGTTTTTTCTGGTCGGTTTTGCACACATTCCTACCTAAGAAAAAAATTTCGAATCTCCAGCTCATCTGGAAGTGCCTAAACATTAGTATCCTCCTATATCCTCCTCATCCTCTGTAAAAAAACATCGATATATAATGATAACATATGTATAGGAGGACAAGTAGTTGGTGCTTGCAACCTGCAAGAATATCATCTCAACATAAAAAACATTCATTTTTCATATTTCATCATTAAAAATATTTTTTTAATTCTAAATATTTCACCTCCGGAGCGATTTTCGTTTTTCCCTTATGTAAAAATAATAGATTAAAACAATCCCAAAACTTTGAAATTTTAAGAATTTATACTTTCTCCATTATGGGGTACGAATGCTACACATTTCTGCCAAATTTTAAAGTTGTAGAAATTCTAGAAGTGAAATAATATTTTTCCAATTGTTTAAAATTTAAACATTTTTAACGGCCGCCGCAGTATGAATATGGAGAGATTAAAATGTTCATTTGTGCAAATGCACTACTCCGTATATAACTTGAAAATTTCAGCTTCCTAGCTCATCCCGTAATGTCTAAACATCTATTTGTTTAAATTTTAAGAATTTTTAACTTCCAAACGAATTAAAATATCAAAATTTCTATAATCCCTATTTCGTTTTTTTACAAATTCTACTTTTAAAAAAATTCAACTCCGTAGCGCATGCGGAAATACAGAAACCTTGAAAATTTGTTCAAACAATTGCGAATTTTTCACGGCTGCAATGTTTTACTTTTTCAAGATTTTCGGTTTCTCTAGTCTGTTTTGCACAATACCCTACCTATGAATAAAATTTCGAATCTCCAGCACATCTGGAAGTGCCTAAACATTAGTATCCTTTTATATGTTATCATTATATATCGACGTTTCTTACAGAGGAGGATATAACATACTAGTTGTTGGTGCTTGCATACTGCAAGCATTTCATATACCTTGAAAAAACATGCATTTTTCAGACAGACATTTCATCGTTACAAATATTCTTTCAATTGTAAAGATTTCACCTTTGCAGCAATTTCCGTTTTTCCCACATGTAAAAATAATAGTTTAAAACAATCCCCAAATGTTGCAATTTTAATAATTTTACACTGTTTTCATTATAAAGTACTAATGCTACACATTTTAACCAAATTTTAAAGTTGTAGCACTTCTAGAAGTGCTACAACGTTTTTTTTTTTTTTAAGAATTCTACTTATAAAAAAATTTCAAATCCATGGCACATTCGTAAATACATAAACCCTGAAAATTTGTTTAAACAATAGCGAATTTTTAGCAATGTTGCACTTTTTCAAGATTTTCGTTTTTTCTTGTCGGTTTTGCACAAAATCCAACCTAAGAAAATAATGTCGAATCTCCATTTCATCTGGAAGTGCCTAAACATTAGTATCCTCCTATATATATGTTATCATTATCATTATATATAGACGTTCCTTACAGAGGAGGATATAACATACATATAGGAGGATACTAATGTCCAGCCCAAACTACATGGGCTAGAGAGCTGAATGTTTCAGTTTTTGTAGATATGATGGAGAAACCTACATATAAAATGAGACTTCTCACCTAAGTGACATGAGTATTAATTGAAATTGTAAGTTGGAAATGAAAAATTTTAGTAGATACAATTATTTTATCTTGTTTCATTTGTTTAAAAAACATCAAATGCATAACCACACTTCCTATGGTTCTACGACAGCTCGTCGCATGACAGTCATTGCACATCATCAATTTATAGCTCCCTGCCCCCCTCGTCTTTACACCAGTCGTGGTGTCTTGCCATCCAATTTGTCTTGCGAGAAATTATTTGAGCAGTGAATTGATGCGCAATGAGTTTAATGTGAGATGTATGAATGAGAGACGTGTTTGCCGTGGGACGAATTGATCGTGATGTATTAATGTAATACCACTTCACACTCGAATTTAAGATGACCCTCGATTTTCGCAAGCTGAAATTTGGAGCAAAACTTCATCTTGGATTTTGGGAAATGCAGTATATAAAAATTCAACCACTGCAATCCAGACTGTTTCAAATTATGTGCGAAGAAATGAGCATTCAGCATACACAGCGATACTTCTACATATGGAGGTGAGGTGGTGGTTGCTAGGCTAAGTGCTTGTCTGGCTTTATGAGCTTTGTCATGAAGCATTGCTATATTTTGTGCATCACAAAGTTTGATTGTATGACTGTTTGACAAGTTCATCATGGCTGCTAAGACTTTCATACCTTGCAGATATTTTTACAAAACTGAATTAAGTGAGACTGTCACTGCAAAGAAAGAATGTTGCCATTTTTACTGCAAAATATAAAATTTCATTGTTATTACGGAAATTAGAATTTTGGACCACTCTCTCAGAATATTATTCTCCCATAAACATGTACAAAATAATGTTCTACTTCAACATCCTTGTCTGTAAATTGAATTTTGATAGGTATCAATAATATTATTCACTCCTTGAAAATTGAAGTGATACAATAAGTTAACTAGGAGGTCTATTACAAATAATTCCTATTGAGAATTTTTTCCATATTTCATATTCAAATTTTATCATTGTAGTCGGTACATTGTATTTTTTCTCATGACTCATGCACATGGTACCAAAGGAGCTGTCTGTAAATTGGAGATTTCCTTCAGTCAAATGTGCTAGATCAATCTTTCACCCTGAATGTTATGTTTCAACATGGCTGCTGTTGTGCACAGTTAACAGGCATTAGGGACAATAGCTTTGTTTTATCCCTTTGGCAAATATTTAAAACAATTTGATGGATTTACTTTAATATTTTAGACTATAAAATTTTAATAACTTGACTTTCTATTGTGGGCATTGCAGGGAAACTATTTCTCACATGTAGTTCATTAATAGTTGCAACATATAAATTTACTGTATTTACTCCCATACATGCTGCATGTTTGATTTTCAAGGTGAATCAAGACAAAATGTATCCAAGTAGAAGTTGCACCTCATGTTTCTCTGAAAAACACTAGATGATACGAATAAAATATGCATTTCTCATTTAAGCATACTAACTCAAATACTCTTGACTGTACTTAAATGTTAAAAGTAGGAATGGGACGATTGGTTCCTTGGTTCTGCCGGTTCTCTCAAGAACCAAAATAACCAGAACCGACTGTTTATAATCCAGTTCTTTGGTTCTGATCCTCATTTTATAAAAAAATGATTGCGACTTGGAAGCAGACGCTAACTGGAAAGCGACTGCCTCATACCACCCTATTTTTCCGCGACGGCATTGGATTTTCGATACGTATATCGATGATGGAAGTTGTGCGTTTACTATGACCTGAAATATATTTTTATGCTGTGTGTGTTATCAGTTTCATATGGGATAAGCAAGTCTGAATTTCCTTTAGTTTATGCGGTAAAGAGCTTTGTAGTGCATACAAAAATCGAGACGATGAATCAGTTCAACAAATGATAGATGCACAAAAATATCCATCAAAACAATTGAATGACAGGTTTCGAACTTCTGTCGTTCAATATTTGGTTCATGGCTGCGTGGTTTTATAATTAAAAAATTCAAGCAATATCTTGAGTCAAAGCCATCAGTTTGAAGTGTTACTATAACTTATTAGCAGAAATAAGTTTTATTTTGTTGTGTAGTAATTTTGTATAGATACCCCACGGATAATTTTTAAATTTGACTGATTTATTGTGAACCCTAACAATAAAGCCATGTCGGACGTTTGGAACAACTTGGGAATTGACAGTACAAATGACAAATACGCTATATGTAACTATTGTAATGCTAGAATTTCCTGTGGTATACCAAAAAGCACTTCTAACCTAAAACAAGTTAGGAAAGTGTACAGTGTATCAAAAATAGGCATGTTTTGTGCGATGGTGTATTTAAAGCTATACGATATAATTTGACCAAACACAATCCATAAAACAGCAAAAATACACCATGACCTGATTGTATGTCTGTCTATTAAAAATTTCTGCTTTCCCCTTAGTTAGTGCATCAATAAACATATTATGTAATTTTAATGACTAAATACTGCAAAACGATATATCAGAAGTGCCAGGAAAATATTCAATTTTTATTTACCTATTTATTTTTTAATCAGTTTTAATCAACCAATCAATCAAAAATTATTTTAAACATACCTCACTTGAGTGCAGTAGCTGTAATATTTACATTTAAGTTATTTTCTTGGCTTGCTTGCTTAAGGTATTAAATGTATTTTGTAATTATAGCAGATCTTATTTACTTCAGTAACCAATAAGATTGTTTATGTTAACAGCAATTACATAGCTATGCATGAATTTTTCTAAGTTCAAAGCGAATTAAGTCTTTCTTGTTCGATTTTCTTGATAACGGCTACTCCTATGAAAATAATATAATAATAGGGAAGGAAATACTCCACATTACTAGTTTTGCAAGCTTATTTGAAAACTATTTTGATATGACCAAAGATTTACAAGATATAACGGAAAGTTCATTTTTTGTCACCAGTAAAGTGGTACCCCTGGTTGGCTTATGTGATTTATTTTTGTGATTTTCTTATTGTCTTGGAATGTAAGTCCTTAATATCAAATTTCATAAATGGAAGTTGAGAATGAACATGCGGACGGATGGACAAACCGAAGCTAATAGGCGCTTAAGCTGGAAGCATAATGTGCCTAAAGACCGAGATCAGATTAATACAAGTATGGAAAGGTGTGCTCCATGTCGGAGTGAACAGAATTTCCAAATGCATTCTTTGAGATTGACAAATTTTAGTAAAATTCCCCAATACCAAATTTTTTCAAATACATCCTTTGGATACAGAGTTGAAACAGGTACATCGTAAGCTACATGTAGTTCTTCATGTAAAGTGGTCGTAATTATCATCTGATTTCAACCAAAATTGGAATCGGTCGGTAAAACTTCCTAATGCCAAATTTTATCAAAATATGTCCAGCAGTTCCTGAGTTGCAAAACAGGCATGTTGTAAAATACTGGTAGGTCTTTATGTAAAGTCGTCGTTATTGTAGGCCAATTTTAACCAAAATTGGAATCGGTCGACAAATTTTAGTAAAACTCCCTAATGCCAAATTTCAGCGGTCTTTCATGCTGTGGTGGTTTCGTCTGGAAACCAGGAGATGAGTTGTCTAACTCTCTTTGTAAGGTTACCCCCCCCCTTTTAGCAGGCTATCAAAACATACAAAAGATTTTATGATATTTCTCACTGAATGTATTTGGTGTATATTTTGGACACAAGCATTCAGTATATGCATACTAGTTCAGTCATTAACTGAAATGGTTTGTTACAAATTTTTGCTTGAGAAAATACGGGATTTGTAAAATGTATTTTTTAAAGTAATACTGTATTAATTGAAATCCAGATTGTAAGTTTGAAATGAAAAATTTTAATAGAAACAATTATTGTAACTTATCATTTGTTTATAAATATCAAATGCGTAACCTTACTTCCTACAGTTCTACGACAACTCATAGCGGGCAGTTCATCACACAAATAAACGCATCAATACATTGCATGACAAAGTTATTGTGCATCAATGCATCACTCCCTGCTACCCTCCTGTACACGACATTCATTGTCTTGTGACAACATTTTTTGAGTGATGATTTGATATGCAGTGAGTTTGTTTTATGATGTATTTATGGCATACCACTTCATACTCGAATTTAAGATTTTCGCAAGCGGAAATTTGGAATAAAACCTTGTCTTGGATTCTGGTAAATGCTCTAATCTCCAGGGATGTGTTCCATTAGGTTACTTCCTAATATAGGAATAGAGAAACAACTAGATAACTATTACGTTTTTGATGCTTTTAAAGAAGATAATTATTCCTAGACTAAGGTCTTTTTAGGAATAATCTTAATTCTTATAAAATATTTGAGAGTAGATTAGTTATTGGATATTGATTAGGTTTTCAGAAGATTAAATGATGTTTAACATGTTGAGTGCCAATTATCTAGATACAGTCATTTGTGTAGTGCTATATGTTGGTTTAATTAATTCATTTGAGTTTGAGCAGGTGATGATATATAATGGCTAAGCCACTCATGGCAGATATTTTTAGTGCTCCAATATGAACTAAAAAGATAAAAGGGCTTACTGGCAGCCCTTGATTTACATGAGATCTGTGTACACAAGTTCAGTTATAAGCGATTAATGTTTCATGTCCTTTTGCCCAATTTACGTGAGAGTTGTATTCCAGGAAATCATCGTGCTATGTGAAATTGCATATACTGAAAACAATTTTCTCATTGAAAACAATGCAGTAAGGGTTAGCTATGTTCTTGAACAGATATATTCCACTGATGAACTTCTTTAAATTGGTGACTCCTAATGTAAATTCCCACTCCATTTCCTCCCTTTCCATTGTAAACATTTTGAAAAGTTTAAACCTTGGTACGTTTACTGATGATGAGGCTATGGAGGGTTTTATCCATATCTCAGAGATTGTAGTGTGTTGCATGCTTTTACTAAGAAGCAACAAGTGTAATCTCATCTGCGTGTGCTTGTAGGTTTTGGGCATTAAGATAAATGGTTTGGGAATACGTTGGACAGGAAGATAGCTGCTTCGTAAGGATTTCACTGATTCTGAGATTTCCGAGAAGTATTCTGTGGAAGAGAGAGCATTACACAAAAATTCACAATGTAACAAAGTAAGAGGGAAAGCTTATATTTTTTATGAAAGATATGAGTAAAACCATTGTGAGATAAAGCTGATTCACCTAATTTTTTATGATTAAAATCCCATCATTGTTTAGATGGGCATTTGCAGTATTTTAATCAATTTGTTTTAGGTGTCACTTTGTGGAATTCCCTCTTATTTAAGGATTTAAGAGAAATAAGACTTTGTAACTTATAACTTTGTTTTTAGGATAAAAACTTAAGTAGAACCTTAAAAGTTTCATTTCTCTTAATCCTTCCGTATTTATTGTTCATATTAACATGAATTTTTCATGTCCCTTCCTGGGCTTGTGTAAATAAAACTAGGACAAAAAAGGTAAGAGTATATCATTCATACAGCTGAGGCGATCAGCAATTAAAATTTTATATCAATATATAGTTACAATTTGTTGGCGCTTGTATTCTGCATGCGCATAAAAAATCACCGCACACCATGATCTAAACTTGTAAGTAAACCAATCCGATCTCCAAGGCAATAGCATTTGTGCCACGAGGAACCTATATAAATGAGATAATAAATAGCAAGAGTTCTTGTGGAATATTTGTTGTTCATCGTGAAATTAAGGCACCTATCTAGAATTTCCAAATTCTCAGTGGCTTTATGTTATTTCAAGTTTTATTGTTCATATTATGTTTTAGGATTATGATGTCATCTCAAGTTTGTATTTTGGGCTGAAAATAAATGGCATTATAATATACTCCACTGATTCTCATTAAAAGCAGTAAATCAGTGTTATTATAATACTGGATTTACCCACGTAATTGTCCCACCTGAACTATGAGGAAGAAGTAAAACATTTTTCTGATACGGCCACTTTCATACGATAGGGGATATGGATTTAACAATGGTATTATCAACAGCTGTACCATATTTACTCGTGTATTTGTCTGACCTGAACTATAAGGAAAAATAAAAGAATATTTTTTCAGATATGATTACTTTCATACAATAGGGGTAAACTGCATATTTGTCCCATCCTTGTTTCAGTGTAAAAAAATCATGAAAATTGCAGCAATTACACAAGTAAATGCTGTATATACTAGCGTCTCTGCCTGTGTGTGCTACAGATTAACTGCGAGGTAAATTCATTCACTGCCTGTCTGCACCCCTGAATATCTTTTCGGCTTAGGAACACTCATTAAAAGAGTATCAATGAATAATGGCATATTTATTTTCATTACCATCATATTGTTTATTGTTACTAAGATATCTTAAAAATATCATCAAAATTTCGTGAATACAGTAAAACCCTTAGGTATATGGGAAAAAAGTGTAAATTACAGGAAAGTGCGAATTGGGGGAAAAGGAAAATAGCTTAACTGATTTTACTTTTAAACTTGATCATTTGTTACAGTGAGACTAACAATAAAGTCAGTGTTAAAAGAGCTAAGTTTAACAAGAGTATCTATTTATTCATTCACTTAACCAGCACACTTTTTAATAATAGTAATATTAACCCTTTGAGTGCCATGCCGATTGTGGTGGGTATGTCCAAAATTGCCAGGTCTATTTCAGCAATTTTGCATCAATCTCGAAGAAAAATCACATATGCCATTTATTCATATTCTTGCCTGATTCTTTCAGTAATTGCACAGATGATTACAAATATTAATTATATTAAGGGAATGTTCGAGTTCATCTTGTGATTTTTTTGTTTAAAAAATTGTTTTTGATTTTTTTAATAAAAAAATGAAAAGTCAATTTTATATTTAATAAAGTATAGTATTTTATTATTTTTGCTGGTGTTTTAACTTATTTTCATAAAGGCAAGACATTCAGGTAAAACATTGCATAAACTCGCAAAAATTGTTAAAAAATGAAATTACAGAAAAATATTATTTTGCATAACTGCAATTGCAGCACTTTTTCATCAGTCTCAATGAAAAATCACATACATGCTATTTATTCATATTTTTACGTGTTTCTTTCAGTAATTGCAAAGATGATTACAAATATTAATTATATTAATACAGAATAAATGAATAAACAGAATATATACAGAATACTAAGTATTCTACAGAATTTTGGATGTTAAATAAAAATATTGCAAGATTGATATTAAGTTACGGTAAATTTTTTTTATGAAATAGTGCACGAAAAAATTTTTTATGCAGTACCTGAGATAACAGCGGATGAATCCACTCGCTTTTTATGTCCAAAAACTGCAGATAAGTCGGCAATAATGAATGAAATCTAACACTACTGTGATGCGCACTCGAAAACACCAGGCAAGCTACCTAGGGGCAGAATTTTCGTGGAAATGTTTAAAACATGATAGCGCCAAACTTTTAACATCTTTTCAATAGCATTCATACTTGATTCAAAGAGTAAATAGTATTTCCGTATCTAGGTGCAGTTTATGATTGACTAGTGGGATTTACGTATGAGGTTTTGAAGTTTTCATCCAAAAGAATTCATACATATTTACAGCTCTATAAGTATGCTGTTTCTGGTAGCATCTGTTAAAGCGAGTACCAGGAGTGCTGTTTTGAAAAGAAAGAGTTCCTATTTCAGCCTCTAGGGGTGCTGTTCCTACTCTGCCGCTGTTCTTGAAATCTTTGCCCAAAAGAGTTAGGATTTTTTTTGCAAGGCTAATTTTTAAATGTTAAAAACTGTTGGGAATCGCATGCTAAATTGCTTTTAAAAAATTTGAAATTGTAACGTAAAATGACGCAAATAGCGGGAAAACTTGAAATGAAATAGTGTAAATACAGGGTTTTACTTGCATTGGAATCATAGAAAAATTGATGGGACCCATATAAAATGTTGTAAATAGTGGGAAAATGTACTGTATGCACCTGAATAGAAGCCGATGTTTTTTCCAAATCTATCATGAAAAAATCACCCCTCTGCTTAAATGCGAGTTTGAGAAAAAATTTGGGGTTAGGGTTGTCTCGTAGTCACCCATAGATGGCAGCACGTGTCTCATTGCCCTCGCATTCAAATGATAGTACTATATTTTTCATCAAGTAAATATTTGACCTACGATGAATATTAATAAATAAATAATAAAGCTGGAATATTGAATTTAGCAGTACCCGTGTTTTGTTGCCGTTGTTACATGTTCTTTAGTTTATAAATGCTATTGGATATTTTCTTTCGTTTCTCAGGGCTATGCATATGTATCATTAAGGATAGTTAGTAATTTGTATTATTTTTCATTATCCATTAAAAGAAGTTTCTATTAGTTTTACTTGGCTATTGTGGTTATTGCTATAGCCAATTTAATGTTTATATGCATGTTAAAACCTCATTCATGGAATCTATTAAAATTGAGTACATTGACTACGCAGATGATTACGCGAAATGCATTGAGGGATTTTGATGCTCAACTGTTTGAATTACGGTAATACGTGTGTGAAGTTATACCATATACGATATATCGATATGAACATTTATAATTATAAAATGCAATTTCTTAAGACAATGGAAATGCTAATTTCATTGGAAATAGCCTTGGATTAAAGATTATCTTTGTGAGGTTGCTATTACTTTATTTTACCTTGTGTGAAAATGAACATGAATGAAATTATCGTAACTGAATATGGAACATTATTGGACAACGCGAAATTATTAATTGGAGTAATATTTCAAATGTCAACAACTAAACCACTTCCCAATCGATTCTTTGTTCTCCAATAATGTATTCTAGGCCATGCATGCATGCCCGGCATACTTCAGCATAAAATCTACGACATCTACTTTTTTGTCAAAAAATTGTGGATTGCAAAATTATCATCCTACCAATCATATGTGATTATATGAAACTGACAAATCACCTAGACGATGAAAGATTGTCATGTAAAAATACCAAAGGTGAAATACTCCTTTAGCCAAAACAACTAGAGGGCTACAAAACCCAATGCATTTCGCCCACAAGGTGAGCATCGTCAGGGGTAAAACCTGTTTCAACAGTGACTCCCAGTCACTGTTGAAACAGGTTTTACCCCTGACGATGCTCACCTTGTGGGCGAAATGCATTGGGTTTTGTAGCCCTCTAGTTGTTTTGGGTAAAAGAGTATTTCACCTTTGTTAGTTTTGGCCAAAGTTATTGAGCTACTATCTATTATGTAAAAATACGTCAATTTTTTTCATTAAACAAAAATCTGGGCTGATTCAATGCAAATTAAAAAAACCATTGCAGGAAAATCAAATTTTATTCTTTTGATCATTCGTTGTCTCAAGTTTTGATCTCCTACGATGATTTTAAATAATTTTAAAATACAAATGATTATTGCGCTACATTAGTCCCCATGTTAACCCAACGTAGTAAGTAAACACTCTTAGAATCAAACCCATGACTTAAACATAGATGGCGGGTAGCTTAAAATTGAAAAGGGTTATGTAATTCCTGAAAGTTTGTTTGAAAAAGAATGAGAGGTACTTTTCGTCACTTGATTGGGCTGTCGACCAACTACAACTTAAATATATAGAGAGATGTTTATCATTCCCCATAATTAAAAGGAGTAATGTGTTTATTTAATGCTATGTATCGTATATTAAAATCATGACATCATATGTATATGTCGTTGGTTAAGATCAAAGGGGTTATAAGTAGTCCTATCAGTTACCTTTTAAAAGTCATGAAATCCATGCTATTACAATGTTTCCATTTAAAAGCATTGGACTTGCTGGCATGGTAGTTGATGTTTTAGATTGTTGAAAATGCCCCTTTTTTCAGTTAAAAACAAATTTCTTTTCCAATTCGGCATGGATTTGAATTTAGTGTCAAAAAATAGTAAACCTCGTTCTTTTAGCTATAGAACTTTTAATCGGGAGTTTATATCTTAATTTGAACTACCGTATTTTCCGCCAGATACCGCGCGCATTATCTATACAAAAAATATAAAAATCGAGCAAATGTGACTATGCGCGTTATACGCAGGAAAAAAATTGTATTTCAAAGCGAACGTTATTTCATTGTAATTGTTATGCTTTTCTTATAGTAATGGAAATTTAGGACAATTCGTCACATTTTAAAAACACTTGCAGACGTTCTTTTCATCAAATGGCAATTTAAATTATGTCCTAGCGAAAATAATTATTCAATTAAAAAAATACACGTTTTACCACGTAATTAAAGCATTTCCATATTATACAATTTCAATTAGTAATACCTATAAATATATCAGTCTATAAAGCAACATATGAAACAATATCACTAAATGTTCTAACGTAATTCAACATACTCGCTAGTTTATTTTACGCTTGTTATTATTTACAATACAACCAACCGAAACAACCCAACTCCGTGTCCGATCATTTCATTTACGCATTTTCTCTTTTACAGAAAATACTCACAGTTGAGTTGATTGTATTGTAAATAATAACAAGCATAAAATAAACGAATAGAACGACTAGAAGGGTCATGGAGATAACACACAAGCACCGTTAAATCAAACTAACATCTGGAATCAAAAACATTTTAAAAGATTTATTGAATATTAACTTACTCAAAACCATGAAATTCTTCTTCAGAATCGACAAAAAAGGAATCAATACAAGATAATACTTCATTGGGTACAAATTGTTCATTTTCCAAAATACAATCGTTATCTTCTACAACTTCTTGGTCTTCAGACATCAAGGAATCGCCTAGTGATTTCAGGAAACCGTTTCTGACACATGTTGTTGTAACTGCACCCCAGTGATGATCCAACTGCACATGTCACTGTACGATGGCCTTTTCATTTTCCCAGTCTTGGTGTATTCTTGAACACCACTCATCATCCAATCCTCCCATTTCGCCCGCAACTTGGTTTTAAACGATCTATTCTATCTATTTATCCTCCTGGAATAATGGCTAGTTTAGAAAATTTACTGATGGTTTCTTTTACTTCTGGCATTGTATGTGCACGACATGAGTCCATTATCAACAATGATTTAGGATTAAAAAATGCTCCTTTTCGTTTACTCCAAACTTTTTCCACCCAAAATTTCATCACCTCGTGGTTGACCCACCCTTTATCATTAGCGGTAACTATAATATCCTTAGGAAATGAACCTTTAGGGATAGTTTTTCTTTTAAATATCACCATAGGTGGAAGTTTTGACCCATCTGCCGTCACACAAAACACTACCGTAAAGTTAGATTTTTCATGTCCAGTTGTTGCAACCGACACATCTTTGGCTCCCTTAAGATTGACAGTCCTAGAAATAGGGAGATCAAAACTAACCGAAACCTCGTCCATTTTTCCGAAATGTTGACGATCTACTCCACAAAGGTTTTCGTTGACGAACAATCTAAATTTCGCCACTTTTGCTTCCCAGTCCAAGGGTAATTTTTGTCCGACACTGGTGGAACAACGCATACTTAATCCATTTCTCCTCATGAATCTAAAAACCCATGATGGATAAGTCTTAAACTCTGTAATGTTTTCGCTTCGTGCTATTTTCTTTGCTTCGAGTAACACACGAACAGTTGAAATTCTAATACCATTCGATCGCTCTTTAATAACCCAAAAGTATAGTTTTTTTCCAATCCTGGCCAGAAGCACTTTCCGAAACGCATTGAACGTTTTCTTTCATGCAAGCAATTGAGAATTGCTTCACTTTTTCTCCATTCTCGGACGCTGGATTCTCCTACACTAAAAATTCTTCCGGCTTCACGATTTCCTTTTTCTTGGGCTACTTTCACTACTTCTAATTTAAATTTTGCAGTATAAGATTTTCGTCTTAATTTATTTTCGTTTTCCATGGGCTTTATTATAAAACTTTTAGTAATTAGTATAACTGAGCACGTATTCACACCGTTCACCAAAACCAGAACAAATGAACGACTAATCACGTGATGAATTTGAAGTTGGATTAAAAAATTGAAAGAAGAAATTGCGCTGATTCAGTTTTCTATCAGAAACAGAAAAATTTCATCTGCGCGTTATGTATACAATTTTCAATTCGATAAAATTATTAAGATGCGCGTTATCTGCTGGTGCGCGGTATCTGGCGGAAAATACGGTACTTTTAAAACAAAGTTTTTTGCCTTCTGCATATACATGCTTTTCTAGTACGGTAATGAAATGAAGCAATGGGGTCAAAAATAACCTCAAAAAAAAGAATTTTGGAATTTTCAATTTTTTCCGTCAGTTGTGCCCTAATGGCTTATAATCCTGCCAAATTTCAATCTGCAGCTCTTCTCGGTCATTCCATACCAAATCAGCAAATTTTTTATCTTTTTCACACACGACCATCTCGGATTTGAATCATATTTGGCACAAATGTAGCTATATTCATGACATGCAAGCCTGTCAAGTATTAGTGTCCTAAGTCGAAGCAGTTCTGAGAAATGGTATCCAGAATGAAGGTGTGCATGTCATAATTCTCTGGCTACAAATTTTTTGAGCATTTTCAAGGTCTCATAACTGAAGTACTAAGTAAGCAAGAGGAACCACATTTCATACACTAGAGGTGTTTAGGCTCCTGTTTTGGAATACAGCCTCATAATTGGGTCAAGGCTTTTACTTTCTCTGATATATGCCCATGAAATAGGCATTTTTTATTGCTGCTCAAAAAAATATTTTTTTGAATGTTCACAGTTTGCAAGAATGAAGTAGGACAGGTCTCCATGTTTACACACTAAGTCTCTATGTAATGTATAATACACACAATGAATAGTGAAGAATTTAGACTTTTTCTAAGACTTACTAATCTCTGAAATTTAGCCAGAGTGAAAAGTTGCAAATTTGAGTTATTTTCAGTCAAGCGTTTAATAACCTGGTCAGTGAAATATGAAGCTGAATTTTTGTAGAAATGTTCACATTTATAAAGGGAAAATGTGGTATTCATTTCAAAATCTTAACTCGATCCCTTATTTCCAAACAATGAAACAAATGTTGGTACTCCTGTAAGGGCATTAATATATCTTGAGGGGTTTCATAATCTGGAATGCAAAGTAATTGATGGAAATAACACTTGGGGTGAATTTCCATTTAATGTAACATTTAGCTCACTTTGACATTAGCAATAAAATCTTTTTTTAGCAGTCCTGTTCTAGTTTGTATAATACACTTCTAGTGTATGAAATGTGGTTCCTCTTGCTTACTTAGTACTTTAGTTATGAGACCTTGAAAATGCTCAAAAAATTTGCAGCCAGAGAATTATGACATGCACACCTTCATTCTGGATACCATTTCTCAGAACTGCTTCGACTTAGGACACTAATACTTGACAGGCTTGCATGTCATGAATATAGCTACATTTGTGCCAAATATGATTAAAATCTGATGTGTGAGGCATTTGTTCATTTGGTATGGAATGATCCTTCTAGAAGTACCTTAGGTTATATTACATAATGTGTATATATATATATATTTTTTGTAAGAAGAGGCTATTTATTATAGATACATGGAAATTCCATTTCTACAGGATTGTAAATTTGAGTAAAATTGTCAATGGAAAACAGTCTGCTTTCTAATACTTTCCTGCACCATAGGTGTTCAAATCAAATGACAGTAATGCATGCCTGCATTGCAAATCAAATGACAGTAATGCATGCCTGCATTGAGTGGTGCTCATCAGTACATACTTTTCTGAGGGGGTGAGGTGAATGAAACTAGTGGCATTTCAAAGCAAATGTTTTATGAATTACAGTTTGCCTATCTCACGCTTGTTTAAGGTCTGGGTTTGCTGGTTTGGAGAGCTCTTTTTTTAATTAGTGTTTTAATGTATTGAATAGTTTTTAATGTTTAAGTAGGCCTATTTATTTCAAATAATTTAACAAAAAAATATAGATTCAGAGTTCCCAAAAAGTTATTTTATAGCAATAAGTGGGGCTTTGGTCATGAATTAAACCTATTTACATGACTTGTTTTGGAAAAATAGTATTCATTTAGCAGTATTTAAATTAAAATTCGCTATACTAGGATAGGGTGACTATATTTAAAAAAGGCACAAATGGGACATTTCCCGAAATTTACAAACAAACGGGACAACATTTTCACAGGATTTTTTAAAATGGAAGTTTGGTTTATTTGAAAGAATTGTAACAATTCTGTAGGTAGGATAAACATCAAAACATTAAAAATATATAGGTAATGATGTGTGGAGTTAAAAGAATCAAATTAACATGGTCAAATTCCACACATTCAATTATTACCAAATACGGATGCGAACTGGGTTGCCAACAGTATCGTTTTAACCTGGAGACTCCGGATCTAGGGATCTGTATCCGGGCTCAGTATAATTTCTTTGGTTCAGCAAGTTTTTCTAGACGTCTAAAGAAATAAAATACAATATGAAATTTTGCGGAAAATTTTCCCTAAATTTTCCCTTTTCCGATTCCAATACAATGATATGATATTTATATCATTACATACTTTGTTATACAATAGGGTAATCAGATTTTAAAAATTAAAAAATGGCCGTCACGTAAATTTTAATTCAATGAAACAAGTTGTTCATAAGCATAATCCCAACTGGGGCTAAATAAGACTTTAGCTTAACATTCCTGAAATATAGGTGGATGAACAACAAATTCATTTGTGTTTTAAATATTTATTAAGTTTTATTTGCAAATAATTTGCAACTGATGTTGAAGGATTTGGTTCTGAAGCTGGTATGAGAGTTAATGATTCATCCTCTTGTCAGACATATTGCATTTTGCGGGCGAAGATATTTCTTGCAGTAATTTGGGATTGTTTGAAAGCAAATTGTAAAAGTCGTTGCACGAAAGTTCCCGAAAATAAGCTTTTGTCACTATCACTGCATTAGTGATTCCAACAAGTAAACGGTTCTTTTCGTCTGTCCACAGCATTTGTGATAGAAAAGATTCTTTTTATAGCTGAACTTGTGCCGAGAATAGCTGAAGCAAATTCGAAAATCATTTGAATGTTTTTAACGAAATTCTTTCACCTTGCACAAACTATCATTTGATAGTTTCAGTTAAAGTGGTGTTCCATTTGGCAATTTTGCTTTTACTGATATTCGTAACATGGTGGTATTCATTGAAAAGCTCATCTTCGTCTATAACTTTCATGATATGTGTAGGATTAATTTTTCGTGTAACTTTGTATATTAATTGGCCCACTCGGAAAAACAGGACACTTGGCGTCCCTTTTTAACTTTATCGGTACAGCGGGACACTCAACTAAAAATGGGATGATCCTGTTAAAAAATGGGATGTATGGTCGCCGTATGCTAGGACCAATGAAGAGTGCAAAGCGGGTTTTCCTGTGTTTAGTTTAAAGTAGTGTATGTGGACATATGTGCATGTTACATAAGCAAATTCAGTATTTAAAAGTTGCATGTTTGATTTCATGTGTGCTGTTCTTTTTTCATAATTTTTTCTTGCAAATGGGACAGTTGATACTTGAATATAAATTTTGTTTGTTCACTGTTGATCATTTCTGTAGATTTCATTGTAACTCTTGTTATTTTTTCTTTTCAGTATGATGGTATTATCCTTCCTGGAAAGAAGTAACTTCGTTGGGTAGTATCAATAAATTTTTTGCTGAAATGTGTATTTTCTTTCTAACTCCCTCTCTACCCACAATAAATTTCTTCGATGTCAGATTCAGGTTTGGTAAATATTGCATTGTCCTGAACTGCAAGTTTAATTTAGTGTTTTATTTATAAACATGCCATGTGGTCAGTTTTTTGTGATTACCTTTTGTGAGTTAAAACTAATGTACAGTAAAGAAACTTTTATCTGGCAAGCTTGAGATATAGGGATGCAGTAACACCTCATTATTTCAAAGTTCAAGGAACCACAAAAATATGACTTCAAATTAACCGAGTTCTAAATAAACTAACTTTAAAAAAAGTGAAATTTCTTACGATCTGCTACTTGGGCAGAAAAATTGCAATATAGTCTTATGTATCCTTTCTGCTACAAAACTTAATTGACCTTACAAGTTCGTATGCACGGCGAATTTATGAGCAGAGCTGAGGTGACCATTTAATTCACGATCACCACTGCATGTGAAAAATAGGCTCGAGTGAACATCCCAATTTTCTCTGTGTATTTCAAGTTACTCCTTTATGCCACATTTCAGAAGAAAAGGCTTTCAACCATTCATACTTAGCCAAAAGATTACGAAAATGCATGCCAAAAAGACTAGGAAACTCTTGTGTGAAATATTGTATGGATAATAAGATTGGAACCGTGTCACGTATTAATTCTCTCCAATTTTGTTCAAACATTCCATGCCATCAGTATGGTCAAAAATAATTAATTGATTCTTTAATAACTCGAGATGATTTTATATATTGCATTGCAATTTTATTTCCATCCATGTTACACACCTGTAATAAAATATACATGATCTCAAATTAATGTGGTATTGGGTTTGCCGCAGAGATTGCTAGATTTATTTTTTAAGCAATTAATTTTCTTAGTATGAAAAACCTTAATATATTTCAAAACAGTGACCTTGGGACTTCCTATTGGGCTTAATACTGCAATTTTTACCATTTTCTTTTTACATATATGACAAATTTTGTGATTGAATTTTCTCGTAGTTATGCGAATTGTGCATTCTAAAAACCCCTATTCAATGCTGAGAACCTCTGCAGGAAAGCTAGTGTGTTGTGGAAGGGGAGGCAGGCACTGTTTATCTGCTATGTGATGTCTCTCACTCTTGAGATGAATATTTTTTAAAATATGCGTCAACACTTGAGAGCTATGTGGAAAGGGAGGGGGAATTGTCTTCGGATCTGGGCTAGTGCTTGGTTCAGCATTTCTTGAGAACAATATAATGAGAGAGGGAAACACTTATTTGACATCAATACACAAGCCCATTCAAAGATATTTACGGAGCTTCCTCTTGACCGAAAGCATGATCAGAGTGCATGGGAAGCACTTGGATCACACAAAAATATTCATTTATGCTGTATGGAGGCTGCTATTGTTCGTTATTTTTCCGTTGTTACTTTGTTTAATTTCTAAGGGATTAGGAGAGGCCAACTTTCATGGTGTCGACCAATAGAAGAATGCAAGCAATGCCTGGTGATGAAAAGTAGATGGAAATCTTACTTGAAAGCAAGGCTGGAAAACGTAACGATACCTGATAACATTATAATAATGATTAAATTGCCTTTTTTACAATGTAACGATACGTACATATTGTTATAATAACCAGTAACATTTAACGTAATGTTATTATAACATCAAAATGTTAATTGCAATTAAGTTATTATAACATCATCAAACCAAAATGTTTTTGCCAGATAACATTGCACAAAGTGCAGTGAACTTGTGCGTTTTGTCACATGCTCAATGTCAACTGTTATGTTGTGATCTAGGGATGTAATAACATTACAAAGAGTTAGTTTTCATTTCATAATGTAAAAAATGTGAACCGTTAGGGGAATAATTTTGAAATGAGAAAAAATTCTGCTAAGACTGTTGGGGCTGGTTGATACTAGGATGGCTAGCCTGGACCAAACTAAGAAAAACACCTGCATTCAAAAACGGGAAAAATTATCCGGTACGGTAGTTCAGTGGTAGAATATCTACCTGGCAAGTGGAAGACCTGGGTTCGATTTCCTGTCATAGCAGAATTTTTTCGTTTCAAAAATATTCCCAACTAGACAGCTAATGCCTTTCTGCTTAGGATCATTTCATTCCACCAATTTATGAACTGTTAAGTCTGCGAGGTTTTAGCAACATAATCTGCTATTTATCTTGGTCCATGATTCCAAGCCACATTGTCTGAAGAGCATTGCATTGAAACAAAACATCATTTTAAAGGTTGGTGGCTTGGTTAACCTACTGAAAGTCACTGTCATTACAAGTTCGCCCCTGAAGATGCCCACTTAGTGGGCGAAATGCATCGGGTTTATAGTAAATTTTTATGGCTGAAGGAGTTGTCTCACTGATGAAAACATCATTTAAAAAGATTCGGACTTGATAGAATTAAGTAAAAATTTTAACAAAGAGACTGAAATCATTCTGCTAAACAATGAAGCACATTCAGCCACAGACAGTGATGAATTTGATCAATTTATAAATAAAATTTCTCTACATCTGTGGAAGTGACTAAGTTCTTTCTTTTTCTCGATTTCTGTAAGAAATTTCACTTAAGATGCAACTGCAAATAAAAAACAAATTAATATAGCTGCAGTGTTGGAAGGTTTTGTCATACTTCAGAACAAATGTTTGAGATTTATGGATTTTATTTTCTTTTTTGCTGTATAATAGAACTATTATTTTGACTTTTTTATAAAAAATAAATAAAAAAAAATTTCAGATCAGTAGCACATTCGCTAATACAAAAACCTCAAAAATATGTTTAAACATTTGCGAATTATTAGTGGTGGAATTTTTTTACTTTTTCAATATTTTCTTTTTTTCTGTGTATAATTTGCTACAAAATGAATTCAAAAACTCACACCTACAGCATATAGTTTCCAAGATAAAACTTGTTAAACTTTAATGCTCAAATGTGGTTAAAACAACCCCTAAAAATTAACAATTTTGACATTTTCGATTTTTATAGTTGGTTATGAGAAAAGTTCTATAAACCTAAAAATTTTCAGCTTCCTAAACTTATTAGATTGGTCTGCAAACTGGGATAACTTTTTCCATGCTAACTTATGGGAGATATTACGGGGTATCTGGAGTTGAACCCAGGGCACTGTAAGCAAAACTAACAATAATTCTTAATAGATATTGCAGCCGTCTAGCAACACTGAAAATTTCATTTTTCTAGCTTACGGGCAAGTGCCCAAAATTAATTTACAAAAATGCCGCAATGCTTTTCTTATGGGAAAAACGCAACTTTCGGAATTTCTGGAGTCGAACTCATGTCAATTAGGTGAGAAGTCTCATTTTATCAGTAGGTTTCTCCATTATATCTACAAAAACAAACTTTCAGCTCTCCAACTATAGTAGTTTGTGCTGGACAGTAGTATCCTCCTATATGTTATATAGATGTACTAGTAGTTGGTGCTTGCATACTGCACACATTTCATTTCACCTTGAAAAAACATTCATTTTTCAGACAGACATTTCATCATTACAAATATTCTTTTAATTCTAAAGATTTCACCTCTGCAGCGATTTCAGTTTTCCCCACATGTAAAAATAATAGTTAAAACAATCCCCAAATGTTGCAATTTTAATATTTTACACTCATCATTATAAGGTACTAATGCTAATAATGTTAGCCAGCTTGCATTATGCAAGCACCTTCTACTAGTATGTTATATCTCCTCTGTAAGGAACGTCTATATATAGTGATAGGAGGATACTAATGTTAAGCACTTCCAGATGTGCTAGAAATTCGAAATTTTTTTCATAGGTAGGATTTTGTGCAAGACCTAGAAAAAACGAAAATCTTGAAAAAGTGCAACAATGCGGCCGCTAAAAATTCGCAATTGTTTAAACAAATTTTCAAGGTTTATGTATTTCCGAATGTGCCACGGAGTTGAAATAATTTTTATAAGTACAATTCTTAAAAAAACGAAATAGGGATTACAAATTTTGATACTTGAATTTGTTTGGCAGTTAAAAATTCTGAAAGTTTAAACAGGTAACTGTTTAGACATTACGGGATAAGCTAGGAAGCTGAAATTTTCAAGTTATGTACAGAGTAGTGCTTTTGCACAAATATACATTTGAACCTCGCCATAAACATTGCGGCGGCCGTTAAAAATTTTTAAAATTTAAACAATCGGAAAAATATTATTTCACTTCTAGAAGTACTACAACTTTAAAATTTGGCAGAAATGTGTAGCATTAGTACCCCATAATAGAGAAAGTATAAAATTCTTAAAATTGCAAAGTTTTGGGATTGTTTTAGTCTATTATTTTTAAATAAGGGAAAAACTAAATCGCTCCGGAGGTGAAATATTTAAAATTAAAGAAATATTTGTAATGATGAAAAATGAATGTATTTTATGTTGAGATGATATGCTTGCAGAATGCAAGCATCAACTATTAGCATGTTATATCCTCTGTAAGAGTCGTCGATATATAACGATATGAGGATTGTTATGTTTAGGCACTTCCAGATGAGCTGGAGATTCGAAATATTTTTTTTATGTGCTACGGAGCTGAAATTATTTTTAGAGGTAGGATATGTAAAAAAATGAAATATGGATTATAGAAATTTTTAATTTTTTGGCAGTTAAAAATTCTTAAAGTTTTAACAAATAGGTAAATGTTTAGATACTACGGGGCGAGATATAGAGCTGAAATTTTCAAGTTATTTAGAGATTAGTCTATACAAAAGAATAACCGTTTTATTTTATCTAGGAAATTCTTATTGCGGCCGTTAAAAATTATTTAAATATAAACAATTAGATAAATGTTATTTCTTTTCTTAATGTTCTACAAATTTACAATTTGGCATAAATGTGTCATTATTATCCCAATGTGGAAAACGTATAATATTCATAAAATTGCAAAAATTAGGAATTGTTATACTCCATTATTGTTCCATAAGGAAATTTGGTCCCGAGGAGAAATCTTTTGAATTAAAGAAATATTTCCCACTATGAAATATCTCTCTAAAAATAATGTTTTTTTCAAGGTGAGATGAAATGCTTGCAGTTCGCAAGTACCTTCTACTAGTATACTCGTACACACCCTTGCGGTGGCTTGCAGGGTAAACTGTAGATATATATCCCGAGAAATTTAACTATCGATGGTTTTAAAAATACTATCCATGGTTCTCGAGAGTCAAAACTATCGATAGTACTATCGATAGTTCACCACTAATAGAAATTACCTTGAAGTTGTACACGGTGATGCTTATGACGTGTTGAGATAGAACATATTGTATCGACGTTGTTCTGTCAGAGATCTGTTTTGTGTGAAGACAATTTCTTATCCGTTTGTAAATGGCGTATGAAAAGGAGGAAGTGGTATTCGATGAAGATCAGTGGAAACTAGAAGCTGCAGCTGTGATTCAAGATGTTCAAGATCACGTTAAAGACTTAGTTGCCTCTTCTATCTTACAGGGAAGTGATAAGGAGATATACTTTAATTTGACTACGCTGGAAGGGGAAAAGTACTGTATCCAACTCTCTGCTGGTGGATTTAGAGTTGTAAGCCGGGAATATGACACAAATAGCGTAACAGATGGAAGTTACTTTGAAACGCCTTATTCGTTGTTGAATAGTATAAGCCAGAAATTTCGAGAATCATTCGGTTGTGCTTTAATGGCTAAACTGCAAGATTTGCAATAACTCGGAGTTTTATGAAGAATCGTAAACACGCAGTAACGGTTTTTAGTAATAATACTAATAGACCTACTTAACATTTTTTATCATTATGAATATCGTGTATGTCAATTTAGCATCCATATTTGTGTCATTATTCGCAGAAATATGTCTTCAGATAATCTTTGGTATAAGTGTGTAAGTTTACTGGATTTTGTTTTCTGATGATAAGATTGAGTAATTCAGTATACATAATGAATATATTTGGTTAAATGGTGCTTCCATTAATTAATGTATTTAGTATTTACCAAACAAGCGCAAAAATGTGATTTCTTTTAATGTTACAAAATTTTGACTTCCTCTAGGTTAGCATATATTCAGTGCTGTAGTGGAGTGGTATACGCCGTACACCCACTGCTTTTTTCGAATGAATTGGATATGTCCTCTGCTTTTTCGAACAAATGGCCTATATCCTCGCCTAATGAGAAATTATTCAGGATGAATGAAAAAACAACCAGTTACTCCTTTTTTCGTGGCCCCAAATATTGAAGCTGCACCTGCAATTCTTGAAAATCTGCGGCCCATGAAGAGATTTAATACCAATATTATAATACTATTTTCGTTTCGATCAGATTTTAAATAAATACTGTGCTTATTATTTTTTAACTTTTTATATACATCACTTACGTGAAATAAAAATTTCAAAGAAAGGTCATACGTATTTTCTATCATCGTAACATTATAGTCATGTACTTTGCTCTTTAAAAAATTGGGTAAGACCTCTCCTCCCCCTGAAGATTTTCTTCCATATACCCTCGGCTTTTTTTTACGACTACAGCACTGCATATATTTTACCTAAAAGTATTTCATGAAATCAAAGTATCGCACGTGATTGTAGGTACGCAAGTGCGAGATAACAACGGAAGATTAAAAGTAAAAATTTAGAGGGAGATTTTGTTAGGGTTGATTTTCGTTGTGGTACTGGTAGATACCAAATATTTATGCTGGTCTCTGCGTCAACTTGTTGATAATTTGTTACTCGATATTAGAGGCCACCAATGTGTGTGTAGCGAGGGCTGAATGTGGCCCCCAGGGTGATTTCTCTCATTCATTTAGGCTAAATTGGGTTACTGAGGGCGTACTTGATTAATGAAAAAGATATTGCTTCTTTTATCTGTAACATTTTATTTAGAACTAACCATTAACTAATCATTATTTAGAACAAGGAAGTTTATCAGTTTTGTCTAAATTCCATTTATTTGTTGGTGAACAGGCAACATACCACACTTGCATATGTGACTCATACTTAGTAGTTTCACAATTTTCATACTTTGTAACATTGACTCCCCCCCTCAACATTGAGGAGGGCCAAAGCCATCGGCATTGGCTCTTTGGAACTACTTTGTAATAGTTTGTTTCAGTCTTTGACTATAATGCTCTGTTAAGAAATTGTTGGTTAATATTCATGAAATTTATTGTTATATTCCTTTTCATGTTGATTACCGTTATTTGTGTTTGTTATTTTTATGTTTTCAAGTTTATTGATATGTCATTTTGTTGTATTGAACTTCAATTTTCTTGCTCTATGATATTAATACAAGGGAAAATTATTATTAATGTGTTAATATTCTTTTCATTTTAAATGTTTGGCCTTTGTTCCACATTGAATTATGAAATGTGCAGTGAGACCTGCACATTTGATAATTCCATGTGGCTTGCTTACTCTAAAATTTTTGGGACCACTACTTTATATTAGGTATAATAAATATATTATTGCTAAACCAAAGAAAATTTTCATTACAATATTTTTTCTGGAGTTTTTTAACTTCATGTAGTGTTTCTTGCAGCCAGTTCACAATGGTAATGAAAAGAAAATCACAGTTAAAATTGGCACCTATTTATTTACAGATTCATATGGCAAAATAACATTTCTTTGCTGCAGCATATTCTGCGAATACTACATTTATGACTTTTCTAGGAGTGGGAAACCAATTATCTAGGACAGTGGTTGGCAACCTTTTTTAATGGCATGTCAATTAAAGGTTTTGGAGAAATTCGATGAGTCAATTAAAAAAATTGAATGAAAAGAAAAATCAAACCTGGATGTTTATATAAGCTATATTTAGCAATTGAATTACTCGGATCTTGTCTGTTATCTGCCACCCACCCAAGTCAATATATGCAGCGCCCTTCTGGTGGTGGGATATGGGACTAGCGTCGGATACAACTGTTTGGGCTACAACATACTCCAACTCACCCCTCCTCCCCCACCCCCCTCCAGGTTGGGTAAGTTAGTTAAAGTGTTTTGGTTTCTTTACATGTTCACTGTCCTGCTCCCCCGTGGGGGGTGGCACAGTAAATGTGGGAAGAAACCAAAAACACTTTCAAACTAACTTACCTAACCCAGTCACAGTCGTATCCTGCACACTTATACTTTTTTCCTGCAGCTAACCTCCACACAGTTCCATTTCTTGCCACTTCATTCCGTTAGGGCGCTGGGTGGGTGGCAGATAACAGACAAGACCCAATTACTCTATTTTCTTTAAAACGTAAACCCTTCTAAGCATGTTCACCTGTGTGGGTCACCCAAATTGTGATGGCAGGTCACTCATTGACCTGCGGGTTATAGGTTGCTGGCCACTGCTCTAGGATATAGTTGAGTAATTTAAAATGCATCATTCTCATTCTGAATGATCATGTGAACTGCTTTTATGATTAAGTTTTCTAGGAGTGAAAATGCATTCTGTAAAACAAGGATCGGCAACGTAAGGCCAGCACTATGACAGTGAGTGTTTTATAGGGACATTTCCATTGTGGTCTGCTGAAGTGTTGAACAACACACTGTGACGCACAACTTAGAAAAGCCCCCTCATCTAGTATATCGTATTATATTTCTAAAATACATAATTATCATCCAGAAAAATCCTGATCTTATGGCAGGCTTAATTTGACTCCCTCATAACAGTAAATGTAATTGGATCCATTTTCATTTTTACATTTTACTATTCACAATCATGCTTTGGACACAAACATAGCAATCCCAATATCTGATACATATTTAAATATAATTTCAATTATTTTTTACTGGGATAATCACGGTCCGTAAAAATTTCTCAGCATCAGTAATCTCAAATAAGTTTCTTTTAGGCTTCATTGTTACTGAAATGTTCATCTGCTCCTCTCTGTGTGAATTCCTTCCATTTGATGAGATCAATTCTTGGAAGTATTCGGCTATTGCATCTTACTCGTGGGTTCCTGTAAATATCCATTGCTGTTATTGTATATTAATTAAGATGTACCGTTAAAAGAGATTGAAAATTAAGCAATTTTTTGTCAGGATTCACTAATTTTACAGGGGAGCAGTGCTGTCAGGTTTCCTCTATAAAAATGTTACATTTACTTTTAAAATGAAACCCTCAATCATTTTGTTTCCAATTCACATAATCACCTTTGGATTTTGGGTGGCAATTCTATAAATTTTGATAATATTGTTCATTAAAGAACTGGTTTTATTTAATACTACCAAAATGCTATTGTAGCCTTTTCCAGGAAATTTTTAAATTTAATTTAATGTCTTCAACATAGTGGGACCTGAAAAAATTGTACATTGCCTGTACTTAATTAATTTTTATGAAATTTTATAAAATAAAATTATAAAAAGCATACAATGCTATTAATGTAACACTTTGACTAAAAACATGAACTTTACAGGAATTTCTCCTTCCAAACAACATTCAATTTAATTTTCCAGTTGAAGCATACATGTTTCCTTGTACTTACTTGTCATAGTCTGGTAACAACAATGCATATACTTGCATTGATCTTATGTAGTCGCCTGAGTCACAGAGAAGTCTGGACAGTCTTATCTTCCTTATTTCTTGAAGTTGAGCTTCAAAGTTTGCAAAAGAACAATATTTAAAAAGTTAAAGCTTAGCTTGGAATCTCAAAATATATCAGTATCTATTTAATGAAAACTACAAAGTAATGTGTAGATATTTCATGTACAGCACAATGCCTGAAATCTGGCATTCAGAAAACTGGCTATTTTTTACTTTTGAAATCATTGTGCTAATAATCTGCACAGGTTTCCAGAAAACAGGAAATTTTTCAGTCACGGTTTTGTTTGTCTTGAGCTCCAAATTCCATGCTCAGCTGACACCAGTTTCAGCATTATTTATAAATCATAATCAAACTTATTTTATTCACCCATTGTAAAGATATAATTCATGTGTTTAAGATATAAGAAAAACTCGTAAAGGAAAAGCACGATATCGTTAAAAAAATCTACAAAGAAGTGTTGAATGATCTTCTACTCATGTATATTCAAACCTTGAAAATCCTGGGGCTTGCACCTCATCAACATCATTCTTGGCCCCTTCCCCCGCATACCCTCCAATGTAAATGTCTATCAACAATCCCTACGCATTTGACTTTGAGAGCAGAAGCAGTAAAATAATTTGGTAAGCAAATAAAAAATTTGTTCTTTTTATTTCATTGCGTGAATAAAAATCACCATAACCCTAGTACACTGGTGTCATTAGGCACTTTCCTACCATGCTTAATGGAAAATCCACCCCTGTGAATACATGCATTTTTGAAGAAAAGTACCTAAATAAATAATTGGAAAATCCGGCAATGTCTCGGTCCCGGGCATCCCGGATTTGTGAGAGTGCACTGTAACATGATTTTACTTTAGCTCATCAAGCATTTGCTCTCCATAAGTCTGGGATGCACAACTCAGAAGTTGACATAGGCCAGAATGGACCTGGATTGGAACTAACTAGCCGCACTGAAAGTTTTGTTTCCATAATAAAAATAGAAGTGCACAATTATGGTGTAATTAATTACCATAACTAATCTTTCTTGCAATATTCATTACAAAAAATGAAGTAAATATAAATTAGGTACTTATTCAACAGGAGATTCTTTGCTATTTTTTTATTGCAATTCCACCGTTATCTACCATCATACTGGTAGTTGTTATTTTGAGAATCTCATAAACTCTGATTTGTTGGTGTTGAAGGTAAGGGAAGCTTTTTTTTTCTTCTTCAGAGAGAATGTTTGTTCACACATGCATATTTCTAAATAATGACAATATTTAGCTTCTTTTCTGATTGACGTTGGGTATAATTTTGAAGTGAGAAAAAATTCTGCTATGGCTGGGAATCAAACCTGGGTCTGCCACTTGCCGGGTGGATATTCTATCACTGAACTATCCTAGTTCAGTGGTAGAAAATCCGCCCAGCAAGTGGAAGACCCGAGTTTGATTCCCAGTCATAGCAGAATTTTTTCTCATTTCAAAATTATTCCCAACATTAACAGCTAATGCCTGTCTGCTTAGGGTCTTATGATCATTTCATTCTAACAATTTCTGGTTGGCGGAACCTTGGACATATCTCTTAGTTGTAGAACTCAATATGAGAGAATGCTCGGAGTTTATTTTTAACGTTGTAGAGAACTGCAGTTATATCTATTTAAGGTAAATACTAAGCTAGTATTTTTTATCTTCAATCAAAAGAGGATCAGAAAACAGCTGAAATATGGCGTTATCTTCTTGTATATAAGCAAATATTCTATTAAATTCTATCTTCAGTTTTTCTAGATAGGACACATTATTTCAGCTTCTACTTAGGGAAACAATGAGTTACATGTTGGAAGGGACGGCCCGAGGAATTTTGGTGCCCTGGATGAGATTACACTCCAGCATCCCCCTCCGTTAATGTTTGATGAAATATTTACAAAGTACGTGTTAATTTATTCATTGCTCTGTAATAATTATTGATAATGAAAAATTAAAAGGAATGCCATCAAGATTATAGCCTGCTCCTAGATATAAACTGTTAACCAATATTTATTCACTTGCAAGAAATGCATAGATAAATGATTGCCCCCAAAATTTTGATGACCTGGGCAGCTCGGGCCGACCATCCATGTTGGGAAATGTGACAAATCCTTGTTCCTCAACTGTGAATTAAATATAGTCATACCCTGGTTATCTGACAGGTTAGGTTCCTGGCTTTTGTCGGAAAGCGAGAATCATCACAAAGTTAGACAATTTTTCCATAAGCGCAATGTTATGAGAGATTAGGTTCCTGACCCTTAGTAGAATACCTTAAAATTTACAGAAATGGCCTATGAATGTTATTGAAGTAATGTTAAACTGTATTTATAGGCCTGTCTAAGCATTTAAAATGTTTACAAAAGCATTTTTAATAAATAAAAATGTTTAAAACAATTTTTCTTCCCTTCTTTTCCTACTCTTCTGTCTTAAGTGACCAACTGAAATTTTATTGGAGGTTGAAAATTTTATTGAAGGTATGAAGAACCAAATACATACGTTGTAGTCCTAACGTACATAAATTTCAGCACTATTAGGTAGTGGGAAATCCAAGTTCCACTAGTTTGTATTATGATAGAAATGAATATCAGCAAATTATGCTAAAACAAGCATAATTTACTGATAGGTATGAGTATTTTTGAAGCTATAAGCCTCAGAAACCAGTGTTATTATTATTTATATTTTAAATAAAACTTTTTTAAAAGAAATCAACCAGATTTCTATGCAACACTGAATTGGCTTCAATTGTTAACCCTTTGACTGCAAAAAGTGACTTTGCTCTATGGCCAAACATACCTAATGCTAGGCTGTGGAATCAAGGATGGGGAAGTATGATGCTTTGTGTGGTAATCATTTTTTGATGGCCATGTGGCGAAGTTGCTTTACATGGTAATGACTAATGTCACGTTATGTTGTGAAAGGGTTAAGATATAACCTATTTCCAGGTGGCTGTTTACATTTAGACTGTGCTTAGGGTCGTGTCATAAACCATTAAATGAGCAAATCAATTGAGTGGAATGCGAGTAATGGAGCAAGCATCGTATGAGCAGATTGTCAGGAAGCAAAGCGTAGGAAACTTGGGTATGACTTGAATAGTATTTTTTGTCTAAAGCTCCACTGCAGAGAACATCTGTAATAAGATGGTCTTAATCTGGCACATTTTTGATCAAGAAATTTAAATGGATTTTTACATCATCAAGGAATGCCAAGTCACCCAACGCCTCAGCAGTGTTATTCTATGCTTCGATTGGACCACACAATATGTGTCAGCAGGCAACAAGTAGGCTGTATGTTGTGCACCCCTGCCTTAAGCAGTTGATATTGATTTGATTGAGCATTTATTTCGCTAATTTTAAGTTTAATTTAATTTAAATAATCTTCTTTTGAAATACAGTTACACAAAATTTTACAATTACCTGGAGTAAAGGAGCCAGGCTGTCCGCCATTCTCATACCAGAAACGATCACCAATTTTTAGTCTTCGGAAAGTGTGAGCAATAATGCAGCTGAAAGTAGGTCCCACTAGACTCCCAGAATATCTCCTTTCTGATATACCAGCAGACCATAAATCAACATCTCCTGGATGACTGTAAATAATGTTAAGTTATTACAGATGGTTCAATGTTGTTTTTAATTTACACTCTTTAAGACTTTGTAAAAGTGCTACTGTTAATATGTTGAGTTATGTCGCTAATCTAATGAAATAGTCTCCTAAGGTTAATTAGATAATTCTTGATTTAATACTGGTGATATTTGTAGGTTATAACTTACAGGAGATTTTATGCTTGTAACAGTATTATTTTATTCATGACATGTTTTTTTCCTTTGCATATCAAATTATAATAAGTTGATTCTGGATGATATTTTCATTTGAGAACCCTGAAAAATAACTACCATATTTTTTAGGCTATAAGACTCAGTCCGGTTTTTTAGAAGACTTTTCAGGGACAAAAGTATTTTGGTTCACCAAGGCATTTGTGAAGGGCTAGGGTCTTGTTTCAATTCCAGCCGTGATTAAGTTTGTATGTGACAAAATTTACAGAAAATGTTATGGTGTGATAGCAGTTAAATATGATGCTTTAGATAAACTTAATTCGTAAAAGTAAATAGGAATAAAACATAAATACAGCAAAACCCCGTATTTACGTTACCGGAATGTACGTTTTATCGCTATTTACAACATTTTATTTGGGTCCTGTCAATTTTCCTACAATTCCAATATAAGTAAAATCATGTATTTACACTATTTCATTTCAAGTTTTCCCGCTATTCGTGCCATTTTACGTTAGAATTTCCGATTTTTTAAAGAATTTAGCCTGCGATTCCCAAAAGTGTAAAACATTTTTCAGCTTAGCTTTGCAAAAAATTCTAATTCTTTTGGGCGAAGATTTCGAAAACGGCGGCAGAGTAGGAACAGCACCCCTAGAGGCAGATACATGAACTTTTTTCGAAACAGCACTCCCGCAAACAGTTGCAACTCAAGAACTGCGTAATTGGAGACGGAAATATCAACTCTTTTGGGAGAAAACATCAAAACCTCATACGTAAATCACACTAGCAGAGCATAAACAGCGCACCTAGATATGGAAATACTATTTACTATTTGATCCAAGTATAGGGTGACCATATTTAAAAAAAGTCGAAAACGGGACATTTCCCGAAATTTACAACAAAATAACGGGACAATTTTCGCAGAATTTTTTAAAACGGAAGTTTGCTTTATTTTAATCAATACATCATTTGAAAGAATTGGAAAAATTCTGTAGGCAGAAAAACATCGACACATTAAAAAATATTTAGGTAATGATGTGTGGAGTTAAAAGAATTAAACTTACTTGGTCAAATTTCATACATTCAATTATTACCAGTTATGGATGCAAGTAGGGTTGCCAACAGTGTCGTTTTGACCTGGAGACTCCGAGTCTAGGGATCTGTATCCGGGCTCGGGATAATTTCTTCGATGCAGCGAGATTTTCTAACAGTAATTTGGGTAGTGGCGTAGCTAGGTTCTCCTTCGTCTGGGGGCAAGTCACAGAGGTGTGCCCCCCTCCCTTTGCTCCCTGTACAATTTTCCAAACAAATGTAATGTGGGGAATGTGATGGAACTCCGAGCATACCATACCAGCATTTTAATTCGGCATATATTAGAATATTATTATTGTTTATAAACAGAAACGTTAATTTTCGATCTATGAGTTTGCGCCTCTTCAGCCCTGTGCCCGGGGGAAACTGCCCTCCTCTGCTCCCCCTTCGCTATGCCACTGAATTTGGGATTGTTTGAAAGCAAATTGTAACAGTCATTGCACGAAAGTTCCCGAAAATGAGCTTTTGTCACTATCACTGCTTTGATCTTTCCAACGAGGAAACTTCCTTTCGTCTGTCCACAGAGCATTTGTGATAGAAAACACTTTCTATAGCTGAACTTGTGCCGGGAATTGATAAAACAAATTTCAAAATCATTTGAATGCATTTAAAGAATTCTTTCACCTTGCACAAACCATCGTTCGACAGTTTCAGTTAAAGTCGTGTTCAATTCGGCAATTTTGCTTTTACTGATATTCGTAACATGGTGGTATTCATCGAATAGCTCGTCTTCGTCTATAACTTTCATGTTATGTGTGGGATTAATTTTTCGTGTAACTTTGTATATTAAATGGCACTCTCAGAAAAACGGGACAATTGGCGTCCCGTTTTAACTTTATCAGTACAACGGGACACTTAACTAAAAAACGGGACGTATGGTCACCCTATGCAAGTATGAATGCTATTGAAAAGATGTTCAAGTTTTGCGTTATCATTTCTTAACC
Organism: Tanypteryx hageni; assembly: GCA_028673005.1. Classification (NCBI taxonomy): domain Eukaryota; kingdom Metazoa; phylum Arthropoda; class Insecta; order Odonata; family Petaluridae; genus Tanypteryx; species Tanypteryx hageni. Next base: position 5,692,281 of record CM054115.1, read on the forward strand.
CTTTCCACTCAAATTCTGCCCCTTGGCTCCCACAGTTTGCAATTAAACAAACTAATTTGTAATAATGTAAATTACCGTGTTGTCCCGAATATAACGCGATGTTTTTTCCAAAAAATGAAATTTTATAAGTAGCCCCCGCGTTATATTCGAGTAACAGTCATTTTAAAAGATCGTAAAATCGTGTTTCGAAAAATCACCGTACAAGATACTTGTTACATTGTAAACACATCAGGCGTACATAATAGAATGTACTTGAAAAGCATCTGAGGCGAAAATACGAGTTCAGTCGGCGGCTGAACTCCTCATTAGTCATTTAATTGAAGGTATCAGTACGTCGGCGTATTCTTAGTACCTACCTAAGCGAGTTTTTACCTATCCGTTATTTTAAAAATGGGTGAGAAAATGGATGTTCATCAAGTTAAGAAAAAAGGTTCTTCCAAATACCAGGTTAACAGAGGAATCAGTAGTTATAACAAGAATTTTAAAATAGTCGTAGCTCAAGAGGTAGAAAAAACGAACAATATTCAAGCTTCGAAAAAGTATGTTCCTGAAGTAAATATACCTATGTATATGTACAATTTTCAGACAAATATAATGGAAACCCAAGCATACTATACTAGCATTTTAATTCGGCATATATTTTAATATTACTATTATTAAAAAGCATGCTGGTTAAGTAAATGAATAAACAGATATACTCTTTATAAGCTTAGCTCTTTTAACACTGATTTTATTGTTAGTCTTACTGTAACAAATGAGTGAGTTTAAAAGTAAAATCAGTTTAGCTATTTTTCCTTTTCTCGCAATTTACACTTTTTTCCCAGGTCTCTAGAAAAGTGTAAATAAGGGGTTTTACTGTAATTTCTTCGAGACTTGTATAGCTAAATGTGTCCTGTGTGCACTTGGCAGTCATATTAATTAAGCTGTCGGAGTGCACCACACATGTCGCACATATAGACACACCTTACAGATAGTACTCCCTTAAACTTAATTGCAAGATGAGATAAATGGAGTGCACATCTAATAACGATAGTACCTACACTCAAATAGTCCTCTTCCTTCTGCAACTATTTTTGCCTCATGCATAACTACTTTGATAATAAATAACTGACTTGTTCTACTTTTTTCACTTCCTTTTCTAGTTGTGGCCATTTAGGACTAAGCTTACGAAGACTTTCTCTTATCCCATCAGCTTCAGTTTTTCCTCGTTTTCTCCATTCACGGATCATTTTTTCTGTGGAAGGTGGACCAAAATGACATGCTGCTGCTTGGTTTCTGCATGTTTTTGCATATTGAATCACCTGAAGCTTATAGGTAATAGTGTAGCAACTCTTTTCATTCTTGTAGCCATTGCAATCTCAATACATGTAATGTTATTTATCCTAGGTATTTACAAAATTTTTATCACATCTACCGCAATTACATTGTTCCGTAGCATTAATCATGCTATTCAACAGGCCCATTAGAAACTAAAACATATGACTAATGTCAAAAATGCACCGAAATTATAATTACTGCAAGCGGACATGTAATAAAGTGCAATGATGAAAATGCATCATCGGTATTCACATTCCATAAAGTTTTATTTTACACATTAACAATTTTGTCACTATTACTTATTAACTGTGTATATTTTATTATTATTTTATTATATTATATATTATATTATTATATATTTTATTATTATTTATTACTCGATCTTTGGTTTAATAACTTGATTATTATTATTGTTATATTTTAAACATAGCATTGACTAATATGCAGACCACAATGGACACTCTGATGTCACATTTTTTATAATTAATATTTGCTATTGTTATTTTATCTTCTTAGGTGCCTTACGTAGAATAACAAATATCATTCAGACCTTAAATTTAACAATGCACCCACTACAACATAGCAAGTGCTGCAACCACTGAGAACCACTGGTCTAGTAGTCATTTTTCTGGAACGCAAGTACATCTTATAGCCCAAAAACAAAATGTTATTATTATTATCAAACAATGTTACAGTTTGGCCATAGGGCCAGGTGGCAACAATATAACACTTAAATAATAAATTGTATAAATTGATATGAGAAATATCATATGTTATGTACATTTATATTATATACACACACTAACTTCGCAGGTTCAAGAGGGGCCTTCATGGCTACCGTAGCGGTCATGGGGCCCACAAAGTCCCCACTGTACATCACCTTGCACGGAAGCACATATGACAGAAATATGTAATAAGTATGCAATTATGAAATTTTTCTTTCAATCTTTATCTTAAAAAGACCCACTTATGACTGAAAAGGCTCAAAGACATCCGCAGGTAAACTGTTCCATCACTCAATCTCTATTCATGAATGAAAACTTGCCCCAGTCTGTCTTCTGCCCTAGAGATTCTATTTTGTATTTGTGATCCCTATGCATGAAGTATTTCAGTTTCTCCATTCTAATTGTTATATCCCTCCACAATTGTTTCTTAACGTAAGTATTATAGATTCCGCTCAACCTAGCTATATCTCTTCTGTGCTCTAGCGACTTCCATCTCATGTTATCTAACATTTTTGTAAGCCTCTTGCCTCTTTTGAAATTTCCCTTAACAAAACGTGCTGCATTCCTCCATACCATCTTTTTCACCTGCCCTACACATTGAGGATCCGATACCATGGCTCCATATTCTAATACCGGCCTAACTACTGAGCTGTATGCCACTTCCTTTGGCTAGGGGTGCTTTTCCCTAGCACTCTCATTATAAGCCTTTGCAACAACTCTATCTGAGGCCCCCATTGCATATCTTTTGTGAAGGTTACCCCCAGGTATTTGCATGAATAATCTTCTTCCAATCTCTGACTGTCTAATATATAACTGTAATCAACTCTACTCTTACTCGGACAGAATTGTAACAGTTTTGTTTTGTCTACGTTAATTACCATCTTATTTTAGCAATCCAATCTGCAAGCTCACCTAAATCTGTTTGCAGTGCATCACAGTTTTCTTCATTTTTTACTATTTTGTATATTTGACAGGCATTAGCAAATAATCTAACATTAGATTTTAAGGTTTTCAGTAAGTCGTTGATGAAGATTAAGAAAAGTAGGGGTTCAAGAAGACTTCCTTGTGGAACACCTGAGTTTATGCCTGCTTTCTTGGAGATTCTGTCTTCTATTCTCACCCTCTGTGTGCGTCTTGTAAGAAATGACCGGATCCTAACAATAAGAAAAGAAATTTGTAGATTCCCTGGATGCCGTCAAAAAGATAAACAGGTCGAGAGTATTCCTCATGCCAACAGATAATGGTGATTCACGGAAGGACCTAAATGATATAATGCTAATTATTAACTTTTTAGTATAGATATATGATGTATTACTGAATACACTGAATAATCACAATAATATCATTGATGATCTGAACCTTACTATAGTAGAACTAAGAGATGAACTATGTGAAAAACATTACACCATTATCAATTTAGAAAACAAGGGGAATAGATTAGATCAAGATTACTTAGATAAAACATTAGATATTGTGTGCATAGACGAGGATCTGAAAGAAATAAATATGAACGTTATAGTTAATAATATTGTAGATAAGATAGAAGTGGAAAATTTTAGCGAAAATGATGATGATGTGTATGTAGTTAACAATTGCCGAGCAGATAACATAAGTAAAATCGTGGTAAGTTTCGTTTCAATGAAAATAAAAGATATTTGCCGCAATAACCGAAAACCATTAACAGATTACGATATTTTGAGCAATAATAATAATATCAGAGTTTATGTAAATGAGGCCTTAACCAAATATTATGGAGAACTATTCTGGAAAACCAGGGAACTATGTAAACATGCCAGATATATCTTCGTTTGGATAAAGTATTGTTTCACTTGTGTTATTAAGGACGAAAATGAAAGACTGCTTAAAATCAATACTGAAGATCTAAACAAAATCTACACCAGCATATAATTATTCCTGACTAATCTTCAACTGCACTTACAATGGAAGATGTGGAATCGATTGAAACATAAAATTAACTATAATATACATGAATCTATAATTAATGATAATAGTATACTCTTAATAATGATTTTTCTGTGTTTTTTCTAAATGTTATGTCCATTAAGAAGAATTGGGAAGAATTTCAATCATTTGCTGCCACCTATCATGGAAAATAAATAGAGCTTTGATTGTTCTGACAGAAGTCAATATTATGATGAATGAAGAGGATATATAGCGTATGGAAGGATATGTCAGGGATACAAAACTGTGAATAAATAATAGAGGTGGTGGGGTCTTTTTTATGTTAGAAATGATTTCACCTTCATTGAAAATGACAAAGATACTGTTAATGTTGGATCTAAGATACGTTTGTTGATAAAGGCTAATTGGAGATTATTTCTTTTAGGAGTTTATAGACCCCCAGCTTCAGCAAAAAATTATGTATTAATGAACTAGATATGATTATATGCAACTCAAAAGAAAAGGAGATTGTTATCATAGGTGATATGAATTTAAATATAAAGGCAAAAGATGCAAACAATATTAAATGCAGAGATATGCTTCCTACCATGGATTTGCAGAAATAATTAAAGAATACACCAGAGAAGAAATAGATCTCAAATAATTAGCTCATGCATTGACCATATCTACTACAAAGGACTAATTTCTATTTCTGAAGCACTAATAATACACTCTAAATTACCTGATCATAAAATCATAAGCTTGAATCTAAAATATTGTGACAGTTATGTAATTAACCAAATGAAAGAAAAGTAATTTATCTTGACAATTTCAAAGTCAAAGCCACAATTGAATCATTTAATTGGGAATATCTCTTAAATGAAATTATCCTAACAAATGTTAATTTCTTGGCATACTTTTTTATATCTTTATTAATATCAGAGAATCTGGACTTATAATAATTATTTTTGATTTTTTTAGTTTTGATTGGACTCTATTCCTTATTCATCTTTATATGTCATGTTAGTCAGATTGCTTTTTCAATATCTGTTATTTTTATCTCATTTTTTATTTGTTCGATTAGTTTCGCTGTCATCCAATCCTTTTTTAGTTTGAGATGAGAAGATTCTTTAGTTGACAATGCATAGACTTTGTTAAGCTTCTTCTTTACATTTGTCAGGATAATTTCATTTAAGAGATATTCCCACATTATTTTCGTTTTTATGCTGCATATTCGTAATCGTTATAGAATTCTCTGTCGATCGATACCAGTGTCGACTGTGTGTCCTTGGCCCTCCCCCCTTTCCTCCCTATTATTTTTGTTTTTATGCTGCATATTCGTAATCATTATAGAATTTTCTGTCGATTGATACCAGTGTCAACCGTGTTTCCTTGGCGTACCTTATGCCCTCCCCCTTTTCCCTCCCCCCACTTTATTTTCATTTTCACGCTGCGTATTCGTAATCGTTATAAAATACTCTGTCCATTGATACCAATGTCGACTGTGTTTCCTTGGCCTACCCTTTACCCTTCCCCAACTTTATTTTCATTTTTATGAAATTCTCTGTCGACCCTCCCCCCCTTTCCCCTCCTACTCCTTCCATTTTCCTTTTTGCTGCATATCCATGAATTCCCCTCAGTTCTTTCTCCTTTTTGCTTCCTATTCGTAAATACCCATATTTTCCCCACCTCTGTTTTTACTATGGGAAGTGGGATTCTGGCAACTAGGAATTTGAGCATTTGGGACTATGGGAAGTGGGATTAATGGCAACTGGGTTTTATGGCAAGTGGGATTTGAGCATTCGAATTCGAGCAACTGGGGCAATGCCCTATTCTCTACTTTTAACATTCTTACTCTTCCTTCACTATATATCCTTACATGTGCTGTTTTTGTTAAAAATAATCCTGATAAGTTTTCCACCAATGGTAATCATCATACTCGTGTAAAAAATAATATACATACCAATCAGTATTCATATACTCTATGTCTCAAAGGCCCATATCATTCTGCTTCAGTAATATATAACAAACTACCTAAGGAATTGAAAGAAATTTTCTCCCCAAATCAATTTTTTAAAAAGTAAAACATTTCCTGTTAAACAAGTGCTATTATAGTATTCATGAATTTCTGAATATGTAATTTTAAATATTGGCTTGTATTATCTGTGAAGGGAAATCATCTCGAATTTCCCTCATCTGTTTTTTGCCACCATATTATGTATTGTATATTTTACTCTTTTTATTGTATATTTCACTTTTTTATTTATATATTTCTTTTCATGTATGTGCTGTAACACATTGTATCTTGACATATTCCATGCCGATTGTATTGGCCTCAAAGGAATAAATGATCATTATCATCGGTATCACCTAATTTTAAGTCTCTAAAATGACCATCTCTCAAGGCTACCAAAATCACTTGGAACCATATGTGGTAATCTTAGGTAGGTTTCACTGTATGTATGTATATGTGAATATATATATATATTTCAGTGTTCTTTTACGTGTGTCGCTTCGACATCCCCAGGGCCTCGCCAATCTGAAGTCGTCCGATTGGTGAGTGTTCACTGGGCTTCCTCATCCCAACATCTTGTTGCCGTCCATATATCCATTTTACCTTTCCTTTTCCGTAAACACAGACACTACAGCTCTGTATGTACTGGACAGAGAAGTTCTCGGCAGCCCAAAATGATCTAATAATATTATAAGTTCGTATTTTTAGAAGGGTAATTAACTAAAAATAAACAATCATTTCTTTAAAGTTTTATTTTTTGAGCTGTATTTGCAGCAATCATATTGATTGTGTCATTGAAATCTATATTTTTTGCAGCATAATATTCAATAGATATGATGGCCAGACCAGAAAGTCACTCTTGGTTCATTAATGACCATAGGTAATTTTTGATCAATTTTAGTTTACTAAAAGAGCACTCTCCAGTTAAAATTGATTTGGCGTATGTCAGAAAAATTCTCTGTAAAATTTCCACATTGGGAAATGAACGCAAAAATATAAAGATGTAAATTGTACCGAAAGTTGTGTTTGAAGAAAATTTATTGCCTTATGTACTGCATCATAGAGAGTATTTTTGGTACTTTGTGGTTAATGCAGCACCACCTCCACAGCACCTATCTAGGGTCGAGATATGGAACTACAAGGCACTGAATGTGGCTAGATTTGGAATTATGTGGAATAGTACTCCATTGGAACTCGGCTAGGCCAGGGAAGGGAAATCTGAATATGAACGAAAATTTTACTCAACCCCAATGGGTTGGGTAAGTTGGTGGAAGTGTTTTTCATTCCTCCTCACGTTCACTGTGTTCAGAGGCATCTCCATTCAAAGAAAAAAGAAAGGATACTGTTAAAAATGAAATTAACAATTTTGAAATTTTCGATTTTTATACTTGGTTATGAAAATAGTTCTATAAACCTACAAAATTTCAGCTTCCTAAACCTATTAGATTGGTCTACACATTGGGATAACTTTTTCTCATGCTAACTTATGGGAGATATTCCGGGGTATCTGGAGTCGAACCCAGGGCACTGTAAGAAAAACTAACAATAATTCTTAATAGATATTGCGGCCATCTAGCAACACTGAAAATTTCATTTTTCTAGCTTATGGGCAAGTGCCCAAAATTAATTTACAAAAATGGCGCTATGCTTTTCTTATGGGAAAAAAGCAAATTTCAGAATTTCTGGAGTCGAACTCATGTCACTTAGGTGAGAAGTCTCATTTTATCTGAAGGTTTCTCCATCATATCTACAAATCCTAAAACTTTCAGCTCTCTAGCTCTTGTAGTTTGGGCTGGACATTAATATCCTCCTATAGGTTATCATTATATATCGACGACTCTTACAGAGGAGGAGGATATAACATACTAGTAGAAGGTGCTTGCATACTGCAAGTATTCATCTCACCTTGAAAAAACATTAATTTTTCAGACAAATATTTCATCATTACAAATATTCCATTAATTCTATAGATTTCACCTACACAGCGATTTTCATTTTTCCCAAATGTAAAAATAATAGTTTAAAACAATCCCCAAATGTTGCAATTTTAAAAATTTTACACTTTCTCCATTATGGGGTACTAATGCTATACATTTGAACCAAATTTAAAAGTTATAGCACTTCGAGAAGTAAAATAATACTTTTCTAATTGTTAAAAATTTAATCATATTTAACGGTCGCCGCAATCTATATATATGGAGAGATTGAAATGTTTATTTGTGCAAATGCACTGTTCTGTAAATAATTTGAAAATTGCAGCTTCCTAGCTCATCCCGTAGTACCTAAAAAATTATTAAACTTTAATGTCCAAATGGGGTTAAAACAACCCCTAAAAATTAACAATTTTAATATTTTAGGTTTTTATAGTTGGTTATGAGAAAGTTCTATAATCTTGCAAAATTTAAGCTTCCTAAACTTATTAGATTGGTCTACACACAGGATTGCGTTTTCCATGCTAACTTATATTCCGGGGTCTCTGTAGACGAACCCAAGACATTGTAAGCAAAAGTGACAAAAATTCATTATAAATATTGCTGCCATCTAGCAACACTGAAAATTTTATCATTCTAGCTTAGCGGAAAGTGCCCATAATTAATTTACGAAAATGTCGCAGTGCTTTTCTTATGGGAAAAAAAGGAAATTTCGGAATTTCTGGAGTCGAACTCATGTCACTTAGGTGAGAAGTTCATTTTATCTGTAGGTTTCTTCATCATATCTACAAAATCTGAAAGTTTCAGCTCTCCAACTTTAATAGTTTGGGCTGGACAATAGTATCCTCCTATCATTATATATCAACGACTCTTACAGAGGAGGAGGATATAACATACTAGTAGAAGGTGCTTGCATACTGCAAGCATTTCATCTCACCTTGAGAAAACATTCATTTTTCAGACAGATATTTCGTCATTACAAAAATCTTTTTAATTCTCAAGATTTCACCTCCTCAGCGATTTTCGTTTTTCACATATGTAAAAATAGAAGATTAAAACAATCCCCAAATGTTGCAATTTAAACATTTTTTCACTTTCTACATTATGGGGTACAAATGCTACACATTTTAGACAAATGTTAATGTTGTAGCACTTCTAGAAGTAAAATAATATTTTTGTAATTGTTTCGATTTAAATAATTTTTAACGGCCGCCTAAATTCATATATGGTAATATTGAAATGTTTATTTGTGCAAATTCAATAATTTGTAAGTAATTTGAAAATTTCAGCTTCCTAGCTCATACCGTAGTACCTAAACAGTGATCCATTTGTTTAAACTTTAAGAATTGTTAACTGCCAAACAAAGTAAAATATCAAAATTTGTATAATCCTTATTTCGTTTTTTAAGGAATTCTACTTATAAAAAAATTTCAACTCCGTGGCACATTCGGAAATACATAAACCTTGAAAATTTGATTAAACAATTGCGAATTTTTAGCGGCAGCATTGTTGCACTTTTTCAAGATTTTCGTTTTTTCTAGTCGGTTTTGCACAAAATCCTACCTAAGAAAAAAATTTCGAATCTCCAGCACATCTGGAAGTGCCTAAACATTAGTATCCTCCTGTTATATATCATTATATATCGACGACTCTTACAGAGGAGGATATAACATACTAGTAGTTGGTGCTTGCATACTGCAAGCATTTCATCTCACATTAAAAGAACATTCATTTTTCAGACAAAAATTTCAACATTACAAATAGTCTATAAATTCTAAAGATTTCATTTCTGCAGCGATTTTCGTTTTTCCCACATGTAAAAATAATATTTTAAAACAATCCCCAAATGTTGCAATTTGAAAATTTTTACACTTTCTCCATTATGGGGTACTAATGCTACACATTTTAGCCAAATTTTTAAGTTGTAGCACTTTTAGAAGTAAAATAATATTTTTCTAATTGTTTAAATTTAAATAATTTTTAACGGCCGCCGCAATTCAGATATGGTAAAATTGAAATGTTTATTTGTGGAAATTCACTACTCTGTAAATAATTTGAAAATTTCAGCTTCCTAGCTCATACCGTAGTACCTACACAGTTATCTATTTGTTTAAACTTGAAGAATTTTTAACTGCCAAACAAATTAAAATATCAAAATTTGTATAATACCTATTTCGTTTTTTACGGAATTCTACATATAAAAAAAAATTTAACTCCGTGGCACATTCGGAAATACATAAACCTTGAAAATTTGTTTAAACAATTGCGAATTTTTAGCGGCCGCATTGTTGCACTTTTTCAAGATTTTAGTTTTTTCTAGTCGGTTTTGCACAAAATCCTAGTAGTGAATTTCCGTAAATAAACATTTCAATTTTATCATATATTAATTGAGGCGGCCGTTAAAAATTATTTAAGTTTAAACAATTAGAAAAATATTATTTTACTTCTAGAAGTGCTACAACTTAAAAATTTGGCTAAAATGTGTAGCATTAGTACCCCATAATGTAGAAAGTGTAAAATTTTAAAATTGCAACATTGGGGGATGGTTTTAAACTATTATTTTTACATGTGGGAAAAACGGAAATCTCTTCAGAGGTGAAATTTTTAGAATTAAAAGAATATTTGTAATGATGAAATGTCTGTCTGAAAAATTAATGTTTTTTAATGTTGAGATGAAATGCTTGCAGAATGCAAGCACCAACTACTAGTAACATGTAACATATAACAGGAGGATACTAATGTTTAGGCAATTCCAGATAAGCTGGAGATTCGAAATTTTTTTCATAGGTAGAATTTTGTGCAAAACCGACTAGAAATAGCGAAAATCTTTAAAAAGTGCAACAATGCGGCCGCTAAAAATTCGCAATTGTTTAAACAAATTTTCAAGGTTTATATATTTCCGAATGTGCCACGGAGTTGAAATTTTTTTTATTAGTAGAATTCTTAAAAAAACGAAATAGGGATTATACAAATTTTGATATTTTAATTTGTTTGAGTTAAAAATTCTTAAAGTTTAAACAAATAGATAACTGTGTAGGTACTACAGTATGAGCTAGGAAGCTGATATTTTCAAATTATTTAGAAGGTAGTGAATTTGCACAAATAAACATTTCAGTTTTACCATATATGAATTGCGGCGGCCGTTAAAAATTATTTAATTTTAAACAATTAGAAAAATATTATTTTACTTCTAGAAGTGCTACAACTTAAAAATTTGGCTAAAATGTGTAGCATTAGTACCCCATAATGTAGAAAGTGTAAAATTTTAAAATTGCAACATTTGGGGATGGTTTTAATCTATTATTTTTACATGTGGGAAAAACGGAAATCGCTGCGGAGGTGAAATTTTTAGAATTAAAAGAATATTTGTAATGATGAAAAATCTGTCTGAAAAAAATGTTTTTTCAAGTTGATATGAAATGTTTGCAGTATGCAAGCACCAACTACTAGTATTTTATATCCTCCTCTGTAAGAGTCGTCGATATATAACATATATATATATATAACATAACAGGAGGATAGTAATGTTTAGGCACTTCCAATAAGCTGGAGATTCGAAATTTTTTTCATAGGTAGAATTTTGTGCAAAACCGACTAGAAAAAGCGAAAATCTTTAAAAAGTGCAACAATGCGGCCGCTAAAAATTCGCAATTGTTTAAACAAATTTTCAAGGTTTATATATTTCCGAATGTGCCACGGAGTTGAAATTTTTTTTATTAGTAGAATTCTTAAAAAAACGAAATAGGGATTATACAAATTTTGATATTTTAATTTGTTTGGCAGTTAAAAATTCTTAAAGTTTAAACAAATGGATCACTGTTTAGGTACTACGGTATGAGCTAGGAAGCTGAAATTTTCAAATTACTTACAAATTATTGAATTTGCACAAATAAACATTTCAATATTACCATATATGAATTTAGGCGGCCGTTAAAAATTATTTAAATCGAAACAATTACAAAAATATTATTTTACTTCTAGAAGTGCTACAACATTAACATTTGTCTAAAATGTGTAGCATTTGTACCCCATAATGTAGAAAGTGAAAAAATGTTTAAATTGCAACATTTGGGGATTGTTTTAATCTTCTATTTTTACATATGTGAAAAACGAAAATCGCTGAGGAGGTGAAATCTTGAGAATTAAAAAGATTTTTGTAATGACGAAATATCTGTCTGAAAAATGAATGTTTTCTCAAGGTGAGATGAAATGCTTGCAGTATGCAAGCACCTTCTACTAGTATGTTATATCCTCCTCCTCTGTAAGAGTCGTTGATATATAATGATAGGAGGATACTATTGTCCAGCCCAAACTATCAAAGTTGGAGAGCTGAAACTTTCAGATTTTGTAGATATGATGAAGAAACCTACAGATAAAATGAACTTCTCACCTAAGTGACATGAGTTCGACTCCAGAAATTCCGAAATTTCCTTTTTTTCCCATAAGAAAAGCACTGCGACATTTTCGTAAATTAATTATGGGCACTTTCCGCTAAGCTAGAATGATAAAATTTTCAGTGTTGCTAGATGGCAGCAATATTTATAATGAATTTTTGTCACTTTTGCTTACAATGTCTTGGGTTCGACTACAGAGACCCCGGAATATAAGTTAGCATGGAAAACGCAATCCTGTGTGTAGACCAATCTAATAAGTTTAGGAAGCTTAAATTTTGCAAGATTATAGAACTTTCTCATAACCAACTATAAAAACCTAAAATATTAAAATTGTTAATTTTTAGGGGTTGTTTTAACCCCATTTGGACATTAAAGTTTAATAATTTTTTAGGTACTACGGGATGAGCTAGGAAGCTGCAATTTTCAAATTATTTACAGAACAGTGCATTTGCACAAATAAACATTTCAATCTCTCCATATATATAGATTGCGGCGACCGTTAAATATGATTAAATTTTTAACAATTAGAAAAGTATTATTTTACTTCTTTTAAATTTGGTTCAAATGTATAGCATTAGTACCCCATAATGGAGAAAGTGTAAAATTTTTAAAATTGCAACATTTGGGGATTGTTTTAAACTATTATTTTTACATGTGGGAAAAATGAAAATCGCTGTGTAGGTGAAATCTATAGAATTAATGGAATATTTGTAATGATGAAATATTTGTCTGAAAAATTAATGTTTTTTCAAGGTGAGATGAATACTTGCAGTATGCAAGCACCTTCTATTAGTATGTTATATCCTCCTCCTCTGTAAGAGTCGTCGATATATAATGATAACCTATAGGAGGATATTAATGTCCAGCCCAAACTACAAGAGCTAGAGAGCTGAAAGTTTTAGGATTTGTAGATATGATGGAGAAACCTTCAGATAAAATGAGACTTCTCACCTAAGTGACATGAGTTCGACTCCAGACATTCCGAAAGTTGCGTTTTTTCCCATAAGAAAAGCATTGTGCCATTTTTGTAAATTAATTATGGGCACTTGCCGGTAACCTAGAAAAATGAAATTTTCAGTGTTGCTAGATGGCTGCAATATCTATTAGGAATTATTGTCACATTTGCATACAGTGTCTTGGGTTCGACTACAGAGACCCCGGAATATAAGTTAGCATGGGAAAACGCAATCCCGTGTGTAGACCAATCTAATTAGTTTAGGTAGCTGAAATTTTGCAAGATTATAGAACTTTTCTCATAACGAACTATAAAAATCGAAAATATAAAAACTGTGAATTTTAGGGGTTGTTTTAACCCCATTTGGACATTAAAGGTTAATAATTTTTTATGTACTACAGGATGAGCTAGGAAGCTGCAATTTTCAAATTATTTACAGAACAGTGCATTTGCACAAATAAACATTTCAATCTCTCCATATATATATTGCGGCAACCGTTAAAAATGTTTAAATTTTAAACAATTAGAAAAATATTATTTTATTTCTAAAAGTGCTACAACTTTAAAATTTGGCTGAAATGTGTAGCATTAGCACCCCATAATGTAGAAAGTGTAAAATGTTTAAAATTGCAACATTTGGGGATTGTTTCAAACTATTTTTTTTACATGTGGGAAAAACGAAAATCGCTGCGGAGGTGAAATCTTAATAATTAATAGAATATTTGTAATGATGAAATATCTGTCTGAAAAATTAATGTTTTTTTTAAGGTGAGATGAAATGCTTGCAGTATGCAAGCACCTTCTACTAGTATATATATATATATATATACGGTAAACTCCCGATCTAACGTTTTTTACCGGACCAAGGAAAATCGACTTTAGATGCGGAAAAACGTAAGATGCGGAAATGGAGATAATGATATTCGCACATAATAGTACCTTGTCCGGTACATTTTAAATTATTATACAGGATGCCCAAATGTCCTGTATTTCATCAACTGTCCCGTAAAATCCTGTATTTTCTGAAGTGAAAGTTTTTACAAATAGATTATAATAAGAAAAACATCGCAAATAAATTTATATTTTCAATTGTATTCCAAATTCTTGCTCTCGTTCTTATTCTAATTAAACACGAATATGTCAGGAAAAATTATTCTTTAAAGGTAAGGGGATATTTTCTATAGATTTCTGAACCATTCAGATAAAATCAAAAGCACTCAGTACCATGGCAAGAATTGAATGATTAAAAAATGGTAATTGAAAATTTCTCTGCTCACGTCTTTAAAAGTTAGAAGTGTTACCGTTACCAAATATGAAGATTCTACTACAGTTGTAATGAAGAAAACTACTCTAGATAAGTCATGAGAAAAGGTATTAGCAACTTACCTGGTTAACCTCCAATACCATACCCATAACAGGAACAAAATTAGCATGTGCACACAACTGAATATCGAAGATCAAAACTAAATGGTCAATCCACAGCATCAGAAGTAAGTCTTTTGTGCATGCGTCAATTGAATAAAATGTTTCTTCCGGATGGATCAAATAAGGAAAACCAAGAGATTAAGACATTAAATTGTAAAAAATTGATTGGAGAGATTTTAAGGAAAAAATCTTTAAAAGTTAAAAAAAAATGCGATACATACCATATCTGTTTTGGATATGTTATTTGAAGAAAAAAAGATCACTACTAATTTTGAATGACAATTACAAATGAAAACCATACAAATATAAATGATAAAATTTAGTATTTTTTGAAAAAGTCAGATATTTTACTTTGTTGCTTTCTTTCATTTGCGTGAATATCATAGAGTCCCTTTTCAAGTTTATCAGTTCCTTCAAGAAGGTGTTCCGTCCCAATACGGGACCACAAATATCTCTTGATGGTAACCAAGCCCTCCAGAGCTTGTTTAAAGCTTGGTGGTTCAGTTTCATTTACATCATCATCTTCATTTTCAGGACAGTCATCATGTTGTAAATCACAAATTTCACTCACTGTTAGTAAACCACAAGTAGCAACATTATCATCAAAGGTCACAAACTCATCAAATGTCATTTCATTCAACTGCAACAGCTTCCAGTCATCATTATCGACTTCCTGAAGAGCATCTTGTTCTTCAGAGTCAGCAACGGCATCACGGAAGAACCCAGCTTTTCTAAAACAATTCTTTATCGTTTCAGTCTTAATGGCTTTCCAAGCTGATGTTACATAATGCATGGCCTCTAAAACTGACAATTTCAGTGTAATTTTGCTGGAATCCATAATTGCCACTGCTTTGGATACCAGCGCCTTTCTATACTGCTGTTTCAAGCTGTGTAAAATACCAGGATCCAATGGTTGCAAATGACTTGTGCAATTCAGTGGAAAAAAAAATAACTTTAACATTCTGTAGATTGGCAGTATCTTGTGGATGAGCTGCACAACGATCCACAAACAGCAACACTTTTCTCGAGGTGGAACCCATTTTTGCATCAAACTCTTGCAAATACTCCATGAATAATTTTGATGTCATCCATGCCTTGGAGTTGTTTTTATACTTACATGGGAGTGTCCTCACATTCTTGAAGCATCGCGGTTTGGTGAATTTTCCAATCACAAGTGGTTGGAGTTTTTCGCTACCATCTGCATTGCAGCTCAGAAAAACTGTCAGTCGCTCCTTGCTTTTCTTTCCCCCATGGCAAGCTTCTCCTCGAAAAGTTAAGGTTCTATCTGGTAACAAATTTAAAAGAATCCTGTTTCATCAGCGTTAAAAATATCGCATGGTGCATAGTTCTTTATTTTCTTGGGTAACTCTCCTGTCATCCAATGATTCACTGATGCAAGATCTACGTTTGCACTCTCTCCTGCAATGACTTTATAAACTACACCATGACGGTTTTTAAACCTATCAAGCCATCCGCTGGATGCGGTAAAAGTAGGAAACCCCAGTTGATTTGCGATTTGTATTGCCTTTTCACGCATTATAACACCGCTAATCGGGATGTTGGAAGCTCGAGCCTGCTGAAACCACTCGAGTAACAATGCTTCCACTCTTTCGTATGGTGATGCTCGAGAGTTCTTCCTCCTTTTCGCAGCCACACCGCAGTCGTTTACAGCTTTGAGGATCGATGTTCGGTGAGCCATAATTGTGTTCAGCGATGTCACTGCCAGCCCTTATCGCCTTGCCATTTCAACACGTTTCAGATGTGAATTTCTATCTACTTCTTCGATTATTAATCTTTTTTCATCAAGAGCTATAACCTTTCTTTTTGATGCCATTAGAAATATATAGGGTGGAGCACAAAAACTTTTAAACAGCACTGAGAGTAAAATTCTCTAAAATATTTAAAACTTGGTAAATATTACAGCAAGTAAATTTACAGCTTTCAACTTACGAGGTGCAACTGTCATTAAAATAGAAATGACATAGACTGATTGCATTATGTCAATCAGACAAACGAGCAAAGTTCCAATGGTAGACGACTGAACTTGGCTTGTTGCGTACCGAAGACGACGGCTGATAATGAACTGCCACTGAGAAAGTTTAGATGGTGGAGACTGATAGTAGAGATGCTACGATGTATGTAGACAAAGTTTGATGGTAATTTAATGAAAATGAAATCTAGTAGACTCTGCATAGCCGCATTTTTCTGTACATAGATTGTAACTAAGTAGGGCATACTGGAAGCAAAAGAAACACTTTTACTGACCTTATTGAGTTAATCGTAAACTAAGTATAATACATATTAACTTAATAGAGGTTGTGTTGCATTTATGTACCTTTTCCAGTTTTCGTAATTTTTATTCTCACGTTATAAGCGGATGTAATTCCAGACGGGGACTTGAAACTCGATACTTAGGATGCGGAAAAACGTTACAAACGAAAAACTTTAGAAGCGGGAAAAGATATAATGGAAGTAAATGGAGCTCTAGCTGGGACCTCAAAATTTCGACTTAAGATGCGGAAAAACGTTAGAAGCGAAAACGTTAGAACGAGAGTTCACTGTGTGTATATATATATATATATATATATATATATATGTGTGTGTGTGTGTGTGTGTGTGTGTGTGTGTGTTGTGTGTGATTCTCCGACACCCCATAGGATCTCTTATTGGTAATTGTTCACATGGCTTCCTTACCTCAACAACTTGCTGCCATTCATTCTCCTTAATTGCCAGTAGTATCCTTATCATTGTTGTTGGGTGTGTGGTTAGGATGAAAAAAATGTATGTTATATGGAACTGGCATGGCATCAGGCAATATCTGTGTGCAACCTCTAGGGAAGTAACAAAACTACTATTACAGTAAAATGACAGTACTGTCATCTTGTAGATTTTGTGTTATTTATATCTCCACAAATAATCTCTTGCATGCGAGATCTCCTAGCATTTATCCCATAAATATGGGATATATCGCTAACCTATTATACACAGATATCACAGTAGAGATGTTTAATGAATAGATATATTGCATATATTGGTTGAGTATCCAGAATAGAATGAAATTAACATAAATTTATTTTATTATAGATCTTATTATATAAGTATACTTAAGCTCACACTATATGTGGATCAAAACTCACTGAAATACTCCATTGTAGCGATGTGTAGTGCGGTTTGGCATCATTCCAGATTCCGTCATACTCTTCCAGTCAGAAGGCATAGGATCTAATCCACAGAAGTGCGTCCGAAATGATGCAAAGGAAGGTACACCATGCTCTCGAGCTCTCTGAACATTTACTGAAGCCAAATCCATTCCAAATTGTCGATTTGGCTTCTCGAATAAATGATTTGTTACCTAAGAATCAGGTTATTACAAAAACAAATATTAGTTTCAACCATCTTAGCAAGGACTGGAGGAGCTGTCAATTTTCATTATTTGCTGAAATAATTTTGAATTCATTCTTTATTCTCTGGAAAGCATGATCTTTCACTTCCACCTTGGTAGTTGTAATTATGTGATATTGTAACCAATCGACATCACATGATTGCTCGAACATTTGTTTATAATGTTTATATGCCATGCAGGTTTTTATGATTGGACATTTACTATCAGAACTGTATCAATAGTCTGTGGCTTCCAGTAAATCATATGTTCCTAAGTAAATAAATAGTCATATATAGCTTATAACTTCTCAAGATAAGCTGTAAAACCATTTTTTATCACATTTTACTATTTTGTTTTGTTTGAATGGGCTAATTATATTTATTAGTATTGTCTGAAAGCAATTTAAAAAGCTTTTTTCTTCCTAAAATTTATTAAATGTTAAAATCCATTTGAAAGTCATGAATTAAGCCAGTATTTCCAATAAAATCATTAGAAACCTCAAAATGAACACCTTTCTACTCAGCAAACTGTTTGGGAGTTTCAATTTCCTATGGAAGTTCTTTTCAAAACAATACAGCAATGGGTATTGTTGCTTCATCATAATGTTCAAAATTAAAACATTCATAACTATGGCCTATACCACCATCAAAGGAAGACTCACAAACACTCAAAAAGTAGCCTTTATTAACTTCCCCTTTGATAGCTCTCTCTCACACATATGGTATATTAGTTGGGTTAGAAATTTAGTCAATGTGTTTAATAATAGCAAAACATTTACAAGGAGTATAAATAGATTTGACACAAACAAGTCAGATGATTTTGTTCTCCTTATGAGATAACAGGTACTTTAGCCTGGGGAATGTTAAAATTCTCTGTTTGTCAGTGGACTCGAGACTTTGCTAGTGAGAATATTACAGTGTGTCCTCGATAAACTTCATTAATTCGTTCATGAAAATCATGGCATAGCACGAAACCACATTAAATGAGTCAATATTTCCCATAAGATCCCAAGTTCAACAATATAATCGGTTCTAAAATCTTGGGTTCCAAACCTCTTGAAAAACAAAAATTAAATTATATACTCTGCAGGGTTTCTGAGAAAAAGTGGACACATTTCAAACATTTGTAGTAAGAAAATGAATAAAACTACAAGAGTAAGGTTTTCACCACATGAAAGCGGAACTTTGAAAGTTTTACATACGCTACTTGTACTACCAAGCACACATGCATGAAATTGAGCACCATCACCAGTACCTGCTACCTTGATATGCTGGAATTGTATGCACTTCCACAAATTCAGGAAATGAATCCATTGAACCATTCGACAATTTATGGACAACTTTTCCTTGAAGATGGATCGGAATAGGCAGACCCATTGCATGGCCTCCAGGATAGCTGGATTTAATGCCCATGGAATTCTTCCTCTGGGGGTATATAAAGGACCAGGTGTACTGCACACGAGTCGCTTCTGTACAAGATTTGAAATGCTGCATCGTCCATGCTGTGGAAGGAATCTCTCCTGAAATGTTGTGTGACAATGCTTTGTGCCGAGTATATGCGGCACATTTGAAGGTCCGCGGTGCGGGAGTTCACGGCCTGGCCGAAAGAGGGGGGAAGTAGTGATTTTCGTTTCGCCGCGACGACGAGAGTTTACCTCGGAAGGAGAAAACCCGGCGGAGACCAGTCCAGCTCCCGTGACTCAAGGCGACCTCAACTAAGGAAAAGTGCCACTCATGGACTAAAAGAAAACTAACGTGCCACAAGGAACTCAGCAGGGACTGCGTGCTCACCGAAGAATAGATTGATGGGATCTTTATTAATTCCTTATGTTTAAATGTTTTGTAATGTCTTATTTGTTAAATATATTGGACTCTCTAAACAGCCAGCAGCGTTTCAAATGGTAGCAGAGCATGGTTTCCTCTACAGCGTGCATCTCCAGTCAGCCAGGCAAGTTTGGGTTAGCTGTTGTTTTCAGGTCCTTTGTTTCCCTTGCCATGGTCCATCCTGTAAACCTTTGAATGCCCTGCTGGACCTCTGGGCGAGAAGATTTTTTTTGTTTTCCCATCCTTCTATCCTTTTGTGATAGGTTTTTTTATAATTAGGTTGACTGGAGATGGCGTTTAGCTTTTCAGGGGGGGACGAGTTGGATTAACGGATTATCTAAGGAGGAGGCCTTGTCCGCTGCGAAGGAGTTGGGGCTCAATGATATGGCCACATTAGACGAGGTGCATAAGAGGTTGAGAGAACACGTTAAAAACAGCAGGCCTGAGGGGGAGCCGGGACAAGTGAGAGTCAATACCGCAACAGGAATGGAGGCAAAGCCAATAGTGGGAGAATTGGAGCTGTGGGCGAAGCGAAAGGCAGTGCAGGAGCTCGGGAAAGATCTCGTCCGATGGGGACTTAAGTTCGAAGGGAACAAATGTGAGAGTGTTAACCTTTTTTTGGAGAAGGTGGAAATGTTTCGGGAGACTCGGGAGGTTTCAAAAACGGAGATGTGGAATTTATAACCCGAACTTTTAGGGACAAGGGCGCTACAATGGTTTCAGGCAAATAGGTTTCATGCTTCATCATGGGATAATTTCGTAGTAGAGCTCCGGAAAGCTTTTCTCCCCGTTGGGTACGACATTAGATTGAAGCGGGAAATGTTTTCTAGGACCCAAGGAGAGATGGAACGGATGAGTAATTTTATAACCATTATACGCAGCATGAATAGGAGACTCGAAAGACCCCTCAACGAATCGGAATTATTGGAGCTTGCATGTGACAACCTCCATCCGATATATTTGGAGAATTTTCCGTTCGAAGGTGTAAATAGTTTTTCCGAACTATTGAATTTTGGGGGCCAGGTTGAATATAGGATAGAGCGATGCAAGCTCTATAGGCCTCCTGATAAAAGCAACGAATTCATTAATGCAGAATTTGGATATCAGGGTTCAGTGGGGGATAGCAGCCGACCTTCGAGTGACGTAAGATTAGCTCAGTTTCGATCAGCAGGTGAAAGGGAAAGAGCCAGACGTTGTTTCAATTGCAATAGGCAGGGGCATATTAGGCGAGCCTGTCCCAATAGACCAAATACTTTAAACTAGTACAGCCCGGAGAAAAGGGAGGCAGGCTCCGCGGCAATAGAAAATTAGCCTCCGAAAAAAGGAATTTAGCCACAAAGACAAGGTATTCCGTAGCCGGAAACGTATCTGTCGTAGATGTAATAATAGGGGTAAAAGGTTAGAAGCTTTGATTGACTCTGGATCAGTACGCAGTCTAATCTCAGGAGAGTTGTTTAAAGAACTGCTAGGGAAAGGTTTGGTTAAAGGACAAAAGACATCATTTTGTTTGCTATACGACCTCTCGGGAACCGTTGGATATTTTCTTGTCAGCAAGGATTAAAGTTAAACTAGGGTATTTTACATGGACATACTGGTTTTGGGTATGTGACAACTTGTCAAGGAGAATTATCTTAGGAGCAGACTTCATGGCGAACACAGGTCTTGTGTTGAATATCGCAGATAACTGTTGTTATTTTAAGTTTAATCGCAACCAGCGTTTTGAATTGGGTCCCATGGAAAAGGAATCGGAGTGCGTAGCAAATGTGGGGGCGGATGACTAGGTTGTTAGAGAAAAGGGGTATGATTTAGCACATTTGAGTTCCAAACAACGGGAAGAAATTATCCAAATTATTGAGTGTTTCCCCGACGTGCTGAAAGAGCGTTTAGGGTTAACTGATCTTATCGAGTACGATATTCGCCTTACAGATAAGACACCCGTAAAAAGTCATCCATAACATTTGAGCCCTCCAAAACTGTCCGAGCTGCGCAAACAAATAGATGAGTTAATAAAAAAGGGAGTGATTGAAACGCCAATTTCACCATATTCGTCACCCTGTTTTTTAGTTCCCAAGAGTAATGGGACGACACGAATGGTAGTAGATTATCGGAAGTTGAATTCGAAGATAGAAATAGAATCGATTCCCATTCCGGACATTCATTCAGCGTCCAACTGGTTTGTTCAGGCCAAGTATTTTACCACCATTGATTTGAATGCGGCATATTACCAAATTCCTCTCTCCAAATCTTGCAGACCCATTACGGCCTTTTGCACTGGGTGGAATCTCTATCAGTTTAAAAGAGTGCCCTTCGGACTTGCCACCGGTGCACAAGTACTGACGCGATTGCTTGATCATATATTTCACGACATTAAGTTCGTATACGTATTTAATTACATTGACGATGTGGTAATTTTCTCGAATAATTTCGCTGACCATGTAAAACATATTCGAGAAGTTTTAAATCGTCTTAGGGCAGCGGGTTTAACTGTCAATCCGCAAAAGGTAAATTTCGGAGTGAGTGAGATTTCTTTCCTTGGGCACCTAGTATCGGCACAAGGAGACAAAATTGACCCCGAAAGAACGAAGGCCATTAGAGAGTTTAAAGAACCGAAAGATGCAAAGGGGATAGCGCGTTTTGTGGGAATGATAAATTATTTTGGGAAGTTTATTCCTAATCTGGCGGAGAAGACAGCCCCTTTGAATGCACTATGGGGAAAGAAGGTCCAGTTCATTTGGGGAAAAGAACAGGAGGAGGCATTTCAGAACTTGAAGGGGTGCATTATAAACCCTTCGGTATTACGTATGGTGGACTTTTCGAAGGAGTTCATTTTACAAACGGATGCAAGTTCAGTTGCCGTTGGAGCGGTATTGTGCCAAGAGGTAGATGGCCTCCGGCAACCAGTAGCATACGCAAGTCGTTCTCTTTCGACCGCGGAAAAGAAATATAGCGCATATGAGCTAGAATGCCTAGCAATAGTATTCGCTGTTCAAAAATTCCGTAACTATATAGAGCATGCGGAATTCCTTTTAAAAACTGATAATCAAACGTTGGATGCTGGCACATCCTAGACAATTAGGAAAAATTGGGAGATGGGTAATTCAAATTTTGTCATTGAAATTCAGAGTTCAGTATATTAAAGGAACTCAAAATGTGGTAGCGGACACGTTGTCCCGCATGTATGGGGAAGGAAAAGAAGGAAGGCCGAATGAATACACCGCGGAAGTCCAGGAAATAGCGGTACACCAAGGTACGGGCCCCGAATTGGCCCCTCTCATGGCAAAGCTGAGCGCTGAGGAGACAGTGTCGGGATATGTATTGTCAAAGGGAACCCTATGTTACAAAGTCAAAGTCGTGGTGCCCCAAGTTTTGAGGCCCGTACTTTTCGCTTATTATCATGATTCCTGCTTCGGGGGTCACTTAGGAATATATAAAACAATACAGAAAATACGGGAGAAATACGTATGGAAAGGAATGGATAGGGGGATAGCGGAGAGAGTGAAACAATGTAAAACGTGCATCTTGAGTAAGCCAGCACAGAAAAGTAATTTCGGGGCATTGAGTTGCTCGGTAGCGGATAAGCCAATGCAGGATATTTTCCTGGATTTCGTTGGAAAGCTTCCGCGTAGCAAAAGGGGAAATACGATGATCCTAGTCGGCGTGGATGCCTTTTCCAAATATTGCTGGATAATTCCTCTCCGCGAGGCTACTGCACAGTCTTTAATAAGAGCGGTACACGAGAACATAATTCGGAATTTCGGACCTCCTAAACGTTTCATCTCAGATAACGGAAGGCTGTTCACGTCGGAGGCGTTTAAGAGGATGTGTTTTTCTTATGGAATTGAGCACATCACGACCACCCCGTATTACCCGCAACCGTCGCTGGCCGAACGTTTCAACCGGAATTTAAAATCGGCACTTATCGGTTTCATTTCAGAATCGCAGACGGAATGGGACGAAAACCTTATCTGGCTTCAACTTGCCTTTAACACTGCGAAGCACGAGACTCATCGAGGAATTCCATTTGAATTGATGTTTGGGTTTAAGCCTAATTGTCCTCTCTCTCTTAGGTGGCACATAGACGAACTATTGCCAAGCCAAGCGGGCCATGTAGGCATGTCAAAAAGGTGGAGAGAGGCTAAGAAGAACCTTACAATAGCACATGCGAGATCAGAGAGGCGCTACAACCAAGGCAGGGTGGAGAACCCATTTCGGGTGGGGGATTTAGTGGTAGTGCGTTCGCATCCAATTAGTAAAGCCGCAGACAAGCGGGCAGCAAAACTTATGCAGCGATGGAAAGGGCCGTACACGATTTCAAGTTTCCTCACTCCTGTTACGGTCTCGCTGTTAAATGCTGCCGACGGAAAGTACTATAGAAAGGCTCATATTTCTCAGCTTAAGCTATGTCCGAGCACCTTACACTGACCTTTTTACCTTTCATGGAGAGAAGGGTGATGATCTTACTCATTCCAAACAGGGGAGTGGAAAGCTGCAGAAGCGCGGAACTGGAAGGCAGGGCGTGGATGCTGTTTGGAGGGAGGAGTATGTGCCGAGTATATGCGGCACATTTGAAGGTCCGCGGTGCGGGAGTTCACGGCCTGGCCGAAAGAGGGGGGAAGTAGTGATTTTCGTTTCGCCGCGACGACGAGAGTTTACCTCGGAAGGAGAAAACCCGGCGGAGACCAGTCCAGCTCCCGTGACTCAAGGCGACCTCAACTAAGGAAAAGTGCCACTCATGGACTAAAAGAAAACTAACGTGCCACAAGGAACTCAGCGTGCTCACCGAAGAATAGATTGATGGGATCTTTATTAATTCCTTATGTTTAAATGTTTTGTAATGTCTTATTTGTTAAATATATCGGACTCTCTAAACAGCCAGCAGCGTTTCAGCTTTCCAGGCATTTGAATACCAGATGGACATTGCACAAGCAACAAGGGGGGCTCAGGTTGTAGTGCATTCAAATGGGGAAAAGTGGGGAAAAATCTTTTCGAGTTTCTGCTTCACGTGGTGAAAACTGTACTCTTCTAACTTTGTTCATTTTCTCAATTGAAATGTGTCCAATCTTTCTTGGTCATTTTATGAAGCCAAATGGTGCCACATATGATATGAATGGTATCAGAATAAATCAATAAAACCATACATTAATATAGAAATGACAAAATAAACAACTAGTACAGCATAACTACATTTTAAGATAACCAAAATAAAAAAAGCTAAATTTCACAATACTGCCGCTAGTTATAAGGAAAAGGAACTATGTAATACCAGTCTGGTGAAATGTAGTCATACCAAGGATAGATAGTGATGAGTTTTTACCAGGAAGTTTACAGAGAGCCACACTTCTGTGAGCACAAGTTTATGAGTTGACATTGCTAGAAAGTAAATGCAACAAGCAAATTATTTCTTACAGCTGTTACTGTATAATTAATGAAAAATCTACCATAAAAGAGATGAATAAAGTATTTATTTTATTGTTTTTATTGAACTGTGAGTTTCATTAGGTCCAAAGAAGGATAACTACTTTATCACAACCTCAGTCTGCTACAAAGTCATTGATTGCATTTTATCTGCACTCAATGACAGAATGAAAGCCACAACACTGATGTTTTATTTCTCAAGAGCATTTGATAATATCAACCATGGCCTACTTCTGAAAAAAATTGTCAGGTTTTGGATCGAAGACATACCCAATAGTTGAATTACCTCATACCTAGAATATGGTTTTCAATGAGTTTGCAATAGCGAGGAAGCACTCCTATATAATATGCAGATGATACAAATGTGATCCTTAAATCAGAGTTTTAATTGTCTAAATGAAACAACAACAGAGTTTTTAAAGCAGATAGTACCTCTGAACTGGATATCACTTTAACCAGACACTCACCACCTTCCTCTTCCTTCCTGTCATCTTAGATATCCTCTGGTTGTTTAACGGCAGAGATATTGTCATCTGTTGGAGTTTCTGCTGTCACAACCTTATCAGCCACATTTACGTAGTCTTCAATCTGTGCCATGTCAATATCCAAGCTATATTTCTTCAACCACATTGATAATGGTATATTGGCATCAATTTCTTCATGATCTTTCATACAATTTAGTCCTGATTTTTTCTAATTTTTGATGATCTTAAATGTGACTTTATCTCATGCTTCATTCATAAAGTGGATAACTTCAACAACAGATATTTGACAGTCTATGAATTCCAGGACTAAGAGTTTACTAAAATTTAAAGCTTCTTATGATGCCTTGATCCATAGATGGGAGTTGATAACATTTTCTTATTCTGGCCACATGTTTCAACTCAGTCCTTGGTCACTTCTTTGTTTTAATTGCCAGCTTAATCACTTATCTTACTGTAAACAATATGATTTCTATTCTTAAATTTATCAAGCTACCCATTTATACACAAAATCTAAATGTCCTAGTTGATAGGCAAAATTTTCAGCTTGAAGTTTTAATATTAGACCATTAATTGTAATATTGAAGTTTCTTTGCAGTTGAAACCAACTAAAAAGAGAAGCCTCTAAGTCATTTTTATCACATACAAGTCTTTCGCTACGTTTATTTTTTCAAAGGGGCTAGTAATGCTTTCTGATTTTTTCAAATGGTCAAAACAGTGAACGAGTTAAGTTTTAACATTTTGAAAATGGATGCATTACTTGCTCAAAGAATTTTTCTTTCATGCCTGCCATTTCAAGGTATCAAAATGAAACAGGTTTACACAGCATAAAAGATTATGCAACACAAAATAAAAAAATCTGATGTGGCCACCGCATGATTTTCTCTATACCTGTAATATTTCTAAAAATTCTACATAGATTAAATGATAATAAATATTTTAAGGAACTGCAAGAAAAATTCAAAGATCTCACAAAGGACAGACATACTGGATATAGCCATGAAGGTCCAAGAATTAAACATAAAAAGGAGCATTACAAAGACATAGACAAGTGTCAAGTGTTTAGAAAAGTTGCCTCCAGGTGGTGTGGTGGTAGAAGCTAAAAAGTATAATTTTTAAAATATCTCTTAAAAAATGCATTATATGGGAAAATCTTTCAAACATACATTGTACAAAATTAAATTTCCTACAACTTTTATTCCAGTACTTTTTTACACTGATCAAATAATAAAGCAAATATTTCAAAAAACAGATGTGACAGGAGTAAACACCCACTTCCAGTTGATCGATTTTTACCAAAACCTAATCAACTCGTCCATTTAATAAATATGTCAAATATCAAATTTTGCATTGATCTGATAAATAGTTTTTGAGTTAGAGTGCCAACAAAATTCCTATCACACATCCACAGACATCAAGAAAATGGTCAAAACGTGTATTTCTGTTGAAATCTTGAAATCAATTTTTTTCATGAAAACACTACTTTCCCCTTTACTACGTATTGAGAAAGTAAAAAGTCAACACAAAATTTCAATTTTTTCATGAAGTTTTACTATTACATTTTAACAAGATATGTTCACTTTCAAAAGTTTCAAATTGTAAGTTGAGTCAAATGTATGTGATTTGATGGCATCCCTTTGCTGTGGGATACAAGAAGGAAGAGTGAATGTAACTGGCTCTTTGCATAATGCAGATTTTTAATACCCTTATATCATGCTCAGCAATCACAGAAGCTGCTCAAAATGGTGGCCTTGAGCCTCACAACACAACATGCACCGACGTGAAATTAATTGCTGAACATGTTCAAAGATCCAGTGGATTCAAGTCAGGGGACCGGGCCAGCCATGGCACAGGATCATCATTCCCAAAACATTTCTTGCACTACCTTGAATTCAGATGGTTATGTGCCACCAAGCTGAAATGGCAGATCTTCAGAGGAACATCTTCCAGTAACTGAGGCAGGGTTTGATCCAAAAATTCGTGATACAGATTGCCCATCAAATGAGCAGGAAGGATGTATGGCCTGGTGAGATAATTGTTCAGTATCCCGCACCAGACATTGATGGAAAATCGATCTGGGTATGCTTTGACAGTTTTCCTCTTGCCACATGTGTATGTTGTGTGAATTGAAGATGCCATCCTTTGTAAATGTGGTCTCATCAATGAACAACACATTGCTGGCAAAGAAGGGGTCTGCAAGAGTGTGTTGAAGGTACCACTGGCAGAAAGCTACACAGTGTGGATAGTCGTTGGCATTCAATACTTGCACGTTTTCCATATGAAAAGAGTAAAGCTGCTGCTTGTGTATCACTCGCCATACAAGGGACTGACTGACACAATTCTGGGATTCTGCAATTCTGCAAGTGCTGGTAGAAGGTATGGCAGCAACCAAGTCCAAAATTTCTTCCTCCAAATCCAGTGTGCAAACAGTTCTCTGCCTTCCCGTAAGATACAGGTTTGCCTTCAAAGAACTGCATTTACAGAGATGCCTGTCAATGCTTGTGAATGTGGAGTGATGCAGCTGTGGTTGGTTTGGGAACTGTTCTTGGTACAATGGTGAGACTTCTTGTCCATTACCCCATGCAGTACCGCATGTGAGATGCATGTTGCACAATTCAGTGAATGTGCACTTGTTCATAGTGTAAACACTGACAAATGAGCACTAGGAGCACAACTGTCAAAGCAGGAGACAGATGCAGACTGGGCACGGATGGCATGCGGAGCAGTGAGCGACTTTGTTACCCCAACCTCCTGATGACGTAATGCCAACACATCGCATAGTACATTTGACTCTTCCTTCTTGTACCCCACAGCAAAGGGATGCCATAAAATCCGATACATTTGACTCACCACACGACCGGGTTGCCTACCTCAAGGCATGGGGCATCAACTTCCAAACCTCATATCTCGGATGTTAAGCGGTTCCGGAAGCTGGGACAAGGCATTTCATGCTCTATGCAAACCTCCCTGCTACCCCTATAATTTTGTCAGTAGAGTTCACATATGCTATGAGAGGGAGGGACTAAGGAGAAAGGGAGGGAGGGAAGGGAGAGCGGGCATGTGGGAAAAGGGATTTATTTGATGTAAGAGAGCATTTTTCTAATGCAAAACAACAAGTGACAAATATAAGGGGAAGAGAACCCTAGTCGGTGGAGGCAACATCCATAGGGATCCTCAGGATGATGGCTAGGGCTTTTGGGTTATCCTCCAATATACGAACAACACACACTTCATAGTCCAGGAACATCTCTTCCCTTGGCACTCCCCACTTTTCAAATCCCCTTGCCCCCTCTCCCACAAGACTGCTAACCTAATCACCCTAAGGCTCATTATCCCTGCGAAGCTCGTAATTACCATGCTCACTATGCTCATGAAGCTCATAACTACCGTGTGTGTTATAAACATGAAATTTTGCTCTTAAAATACATTATTTCCAACCCTTTTCTTTATATTTGCAATATCCATGATCTTGTTATACCTGTGTTCATTATAAATGAGTTCCATTGTATGTATAAACATATTATTTTTGTTCTAGTGAACATCAACTTCGTGTCTAGAGTTACAACAGTTATATATAATATATACAATTAAAAATAAGTACTTCATTTCTTTTCTGAGCACAGGTGCAAATATATACTTGTGTGGGTAAAAGTTTCATATTTATGTCTAAAAAAAACCAACAAAACTATTAATTTTTCTGATACCATTTAAAACTGGCAGCCTATGGTAAAAGTATATTTTAAATTCCTCCAGGCTGAAAATATTAGGGTATTTTCTTTCTGTTCCTTTTTGAGGACATCTTGTGAGGCATAGAGGTACTTGCTTTGCAGCACTTTCCGCAGAGAAATACATTAGCAAATTAGGAAGAAGAAAAGAGCCTTGATAGCTCATTGATTAGTTGGCTGTGAATGGAAGACTCTTAGAAAGATCTGATGGAAGACTCTTATTTGATTCCCAGTCAAGCCTGGTCTTCTCTCCTTTTCTATCTTTCATTTCTAGTCAGGAGTTTATGCTCTAGCATGAGTAACTTCTCTACCTTCTTTCTTGATTCACAGACCTTGAATGGGTCCCTTATCGCCTAGAGCCCGGGAGCTTTCATCCCCCTGCATCCTCTATTGCAGTGGTTCCCAAACTGTTTCATTCCGCAAACCCCTTTCATAAAAATCCAAATCTCGCGAACCCCCTTTTATAAAAATAAATATTTTTAAGGATCATCTTCCTTACCTAAATGTCAGTGGCATAGCCAAAGGGGTGCTTATGCACTTAAACATTTCCCTTCAGTTATGTAAATTAAAATACTTCAATTTTGCATGTAAATTACAATTAAACAAAAAATGATTGAAAATTTCTTATTAAAATAGTGTCCTATACAGCGTTGTAAATTTCAAGTTTAGCTGCTTAAAATTATCACTTTGCTCTAACAATGTAATCATTTGCTCAACAACTTATGTGTAACTATATAATCTGAGCAAAAAATTGCACCAAACTAACAACAGCTAAATGCAATGATAATCTGATTGTCATTCCTCATTGTTAAAATCTTGAAAATTCTGCGTCTGAGTATAAAAAAATTTCATGCAAATTCATCTCTCTTCAACAAAATATTTTTGTGAATTTCCGCATAGTAGCGTATGGCTCAATTTTGTTGTTTAATTTAAGAAATATTAAAATGAAAATTAAATATATTCTATACTCAATCCTATGTTAAACAAATGAAGGAATGAAAATACTCTTTGAATTGAACCAGTCCCATCACTGCAGACAATGATTAATATAAACCATGCGATGATATACACTGTGCAAACGCCATTAAGGATTTTTTCCTGTGAACCCCTTTAGTCTTCTCACGCACCCTGTAGGGGCTTGCGAACCACAGTTTGGGAACCTCTGCTCTATAGCTATGGCCCAGAGCAAGGCTTATTACATCTCTAGGATACATGAGAGAATCACAGATTGACATGGTGGGATCAATTAAGTACAGCTCAGTGAGTAAATAAAGCATGGGTTTATTGAATCTGTTTATTCTTTCAGTGAGGTGAAACTAATAATATGACTCATTCCACAAAAATACATATAGTATGACACCGTAATTCACCAGTGACATCAATACAATGCTTCAATAGCTCCAGAAACAAGGGCATGTGAGGCCAAAACTCGGCCCCTTAAGTTCTCATTCGTCCTTTTGGCCACGCTTTTTAATGGAAACTTAAGTTACCTTACATCCAATAAAGGTTAATAGGTATTAGAAATTGCACTGAAAATTTTTGGACAGACTTATTCCATTTTATCTTATTTGTGTTTTCCAAGTAAATCTAGATGTAAAGTAAGCTCTTACCTCTTGTGTCACAGCATCATCCATAGCCTGTGCAACTTGATTGCTCAGTCCAACTACGTATTCGTCATATCTTCCTGGTTTATACAAGTCAAATGGTTGTCTCAACATTTCACTCAGTCTCTGAGATCCTATAATTAAATATTAGGAGAAGGATTTTTACTGTCCTATCATTGTTAATAATTGATTTTCAAACCCACAGTTAACAATTTTCAATAGTGCCATAGCAAGGGTATGGCGAAGGTGGTGTTTACCATAGGTGCCTCTAGGAGACCCTGGCCCTTCTTTGTAAGTCCTTGGCCCACCTGCTGAATACTATATTTTTGAAAATGAAGTAATCAAGTATTTCATATTTTTATTCTTAATAAATAATTACCTTCCATCTGTATGACAAGTGCAGTAAAAATAATTAAAACATTTGTTTTCATATTGTTATTTTTATTCTATTATTTTTTAATTTTTGTGTGCCTCTCTAAATATTTTCACAATCATGCTGTTCCCCTTGCAGTTCATTCATACTGCTCCCCTTCCCCCAAGTTGAGAGGCTATTTACATCCCTGGTGCCTCTTGCAGAAAGTGCTAATAGTCCCACATAACATGCCAAACCTTTATTTTCCTATAAATAATTATGAATATTATATCCAAATGTTAACACTAATTTGAAGTAAAATGCTGTTATTCAATATTGAAAAGCAGGAAAAATGATATTCTGGATAACTAAGGTGTTTCCTGAAATTTGCCAGCCATATCTTCCAGCTATGTCTCTGATTTTCAGTAGTCGTAAGTTTCATTAAGGTATATTCATAGTCTGCATATATATAATTGAATATAATATTCATGATTTAATTTGATCCACTAAACCAAATAATGTTACATATTAAGGCAAAGTAATGAAATTTTCTAACCTTTCAATGACACTTGAAATTTAAGCAACAAGCCAATTTGGAGGCACTGCATTGAAAGTGTGTCTCACCTATGTAACTGTTTGTAGCAGCACTCCATCTTTCAACTGTGCTTGGAAGTAGTGAGTGGCCAAATCGGAATGCTGCTGTGATGAAGGATGCTGTAACAGTGGCATCCACAGTCTCATCATAAGCATCTGAGTATCCCTGAGAAGTCAAATGGTTGAGTAATTACAGTAAAATTCCTTTAATCTGGCATGCTCCCATAGAGGTGCCGAATTGAATGATGTGCCAACTGCATGCCCAGAATGTAGGCTACCTATGTCATTTAGAAATTACCGTTCCAGAATGAGGTCTAATTAGCACAATTTTTGGCTTAGATGCACAATAATACTCTGATAAAATATAAACATATTTAGAACCTGACTTAAAAATAATATTTCCAATTGAAATATGTCCAAGTACTGATTAATTGAATCACAAAAGTATCAAATTTTCTTTGATCAGATCCTTAAAAACAAAAGATAGATGCAATAATAGTGTTATTAAAAGAATGGCCAACAAGGAAGATACCCTCTTTAAAGAGGGAGGTGGAAGCATTTTTTCTTAAATATTTTAAGGGTTCTGGTTTGCTTCCTCCTATGAGAATTGGAGACAACCTGGACTGCTAGAATTCAGATCGTCATTAGAGTTTTCCATCGGTGAATACTTCACTCCTCCAGCTTCAGCACTTTGGATATAATACCACTTCAAAATTTCGAATTTTCCGAAATTGAAGCCATCTAGTGGAAAATCTATGAAATATTGTGAAAATGCAATTAGTGGAAAATTCATAGATATATAAGAATTATCTAATTAAAAAAGAATTTTCCAATTATGTATCTCTTAAGGAATAATTTTGAAATGAGAAAAAATTCTGCCATGACTTGGGAATCGAACCCTGGTCTTCCACTTGCTTGGTGGATATTCAACCACTGAACTTGGCTAGCCTGGACCCAACTAAGAAAAACAACTGTGTTCAGGAACGTGGGAATTAATCTGCTATGCTAGTTCGGTGGTAGAATATCCGCCTGGCAAGTGGAAGGCCCAAATTCGATTCCCAGTCATAGCAGAATTTTTTCTCATTTAAAAAAAGTATTCCTAATTTTACAGCTACTGCCCACCTGCATAGGATCTCATGATCATTTCATTCTATCAATTATGTCTTAAAACAAAAAATTTCATTATCCACAGAGGGATAGGCAGAGTGATCACGTAAGTATGTTTTTTTTAAAGAAAACTTGATAAAAAAAGAACGGAAGCACGTAAGCATAACAAAACCATAAGACACAATCCTGATGTTCCAAGAGTAATTTAGGTTTATTTGAAATGCTAATTGTGATGAATGAAATTTTGAGGAAAACTCCTACAAAATGCAAGTAGAGTAGGGATTTGCAAATCATACAAGAATGGACTGGATGGAATTTTGTCATGAAGTTATGTGCGAATATTTGGGAAATAGTCATGAAAAATTGGGGCAGGGAGTACAGTAAAACCTCATACAACACGAATTCATGCAGCACATTTTCAATATTGCACAGATTTCATTTTTACACCAATTTTCTTGAAAGGCGGTTCATTTTCAGGCAACGCAGAGGGATCCGAGATAAAAATCCAAATCTTTGCGACATTTTAATTTAGCATGCTGCCACCAGTGTCTCAAATATTCACTTAGTTTGTGTATGCACGCCATCACAAAAAGGAAAGAAATTCTTAGAAATGTATCAGCACAAAATTTTGGTGTTTAGGCACTTGGTACGAAAGGTTGGAGTGAATAAATTCACTTTTCGCACCATTCGAAAGAACAAGGAACCCATTGAAGTTAGTCTTGCAGCTGTCACTGCTACTAGTGATTCCATAAGGTGTATGAGTAATTGGTCCGTGCTGCAGAATAGGACAGAGAGGTTACTGAACACTTGGATTGAGGAGCAGACACAGAAGGGAGCGGCACTCAATGGCACCGTGATCCGGGAGAAGGTGCAGCGAATCTACAAAACAGTTTGTGAGAAGGAAGGAGAGCCTTTAAAAGACTGTAAATTTAGTGATGTTTGGTTTGACCAGTTCAGAAAGCGTTCCAATCTGCACAACGTCGAGTTTTCAGGTGAGAGTGCTTCTACTGACCACCAAGCTGCAAAGTAGTTTCAGAAAGAGTTTTAAGGATAACTGAAGAGAACGATTACCACTCCCACCAAATTTTCAGCGCTGATGAGACAGTATTATTTTGGAAAAGAATGCTATCGAGAACCTACATCAGTAAATGGTAAAAATTGGCGCCTGGGTTCAAGACCGCCAAAGACCTTGCTTTTCTGCGCCAGTGCATTGGGAGATTTTAAATGTAAACCTCTGCTGGTTTATCGTACAGAAAACTCCAGGGCATTAATTCCCTTTTACTTGTTATTTGGTGGTCTAACAGGAAAGCATGGGTAACAGCAGCCATGTTCACAGATTGATTCACATCCTATTTTATGCCCCAGGCAAGAGAATATCTTGCTCAAAACTACCATCCATTCAAGATTCTCCTTGTTCTTGATAATGCTCCTTGTGATCCTTCTGTAATTTTGCAAAGTATGAACCCAGATGTGCAGGTTGTGTTTATGCCACCCTACAGGACTTCCATACTCCAACCTCTAGACCAGGGAGTTATCAAACTTTCAAGTGCTACTACACCAGGAGGATCATGAGGAAACTTCTCAAGGCATTGGAGGAGAACCCCAATAGGGGCCTCTGCCATACTTCTGCCATGAGTTATACATTGCCTATGTATTTGCAGACATCAAAGCATTATGAGATGAGGTGAGCCAGTCAACTTTAAATGCCAGATGAAGCAAATTATGGCACAGAGTTGTGAATGATGCCCAATGTTTTCCTACACTAACATCTGAGGTGAGGAAGGTTGTGCAGCTGGCAAGAGCTATGGGCAGTGAGGACTTCGATGATATGGGAGAAGAAGAAATAGAAGAACTTTTGAACTCGTCCCAGGAGGAGTTGACTTAGGAAGAAATGCTCAAATCCCACGAAGACAAGGAAGAGGTGCATGAAGAGGAGGATCAGCTCATGCCAGCATTGTTACAGGAAACTTTGCTTGGTTTTGACAGGCTTGCAAGTGGCCTCGTTGAAGCAGAGATTAATATGGACAGAAGTCTTAAATTGAAACATGCTATTGAACAATATACACTACCGTATCGTTAAATTTATAAATATATGCAGACTACAGCAATGCATAGATGCATTACAGATTATTTCTGCCAACAATCAACATCAAAATGTTAAATAAGGAATTGATTTAAATTAAAGTTGTAAAATTGTTTTATCTTTTTAATATTATCTAATCTTACGATTTTTACGTAAAAATGTATACACATAACTTCCCAAACACTGGGAACATAACCCTATTTTTCCATAAGCCATTAAATTCACGCAGTGCATTTTCTCCCAAAGGGGCCACTTCAGGAACGTAACTACCGCATTGAGTGAGGGACTATTATATGAATCGAAGTTTGGCATGCAAAAATATCATCTTGGGCATCATGTTGTTGGACAGTAGATGTATAGAGGAATTAAGATGCAAAGTAGAAAAAAATGTTTTTATTGCCAGTCCATAATTGCACGGCTGGGATATTAACAGGAATTATTAAACAATGGGTTATACCCAAAACGACAATAATCAGTGATTGCTGGAAAGCATATGTTGCACTATAATTATAATCACAAAAATGAATCATTCGTTTTCTTTTGTGGATGAAAAAACAAAAGAACACTTGAACACCATTGAATATACATGAGAGCACATTAAGGCTCGCTTACCACAATATAATTGACAGTCCAACTTTCCCTTATATTTGGCTGAGTTAATGTTTCATAAATATGGACAATATGAAAACATTATTCGACTTTACAATACTCAGACGCAAATTTAGTGAATAATTGCATGTAAATATCATTTTTGAGTTTAGAGATTCTAAATATATTGAAAATTTCCAGGAGTATCATTTTCCATCTTTTCCAAATCTATTGCTGTATTACTATTTTGAACTGCATACATCAGTTAAATCTTCCACTTTACATAAGCACTAACTTTACTTGTATCTCGTTAACTGACATCCGTCAAGTAACAATTAAATATCATATTTTTCTCTCCCTAGCTCTTATACCATCTTTAAGGTATAGATTTAAAATATTCATCACATAATTATATTAGTGGAAATAAAAATATGAAAAAATCACAAGCAAAACATTGAATATTTTGTTTACATCACTTGATACGACAATTCTATCGGCAAACCACAATTAAATACAATATTTTCTCTCCTAGCTTTTATATGATCTGTGAGGTATAGATTACTAAAATTTATTCAAATCGAGGACCAGATTTACCACAAATAAGACTACGGGACCACATAGTTACGACTTAATGTTTCAGAGATAAAAATTCAACAAGTTAGGCAAGTGTACAGCATATCACAAATGGGCACATTTTGTGCAATGGAGTATTTGAAAAAAATGATTATATAAACGTTTTTGAACTTGAGACTTTATTTATGTTAGCAACAATGAAGTAACCATGCAAGAAATTTTCAAGTTCAACTCAAATTAAGATTCTTGTTTGATTTTCTTAATAACAGCTGCTCCTACAATAAAAATGTAAAGGAAAGGAAATACTCTACTTTACTAGTCCTATAAGTTTTATTTGAAAACTATTTTGATATGACCAATATTTTACGAGATATGAGGGAAAGTTCATTTTTTTGTCACCATTAAAGTGATACCCCTGATTGGCTTACCTGATTCATTTATGTGATTTTCTTATTGTATTTGTCTTTGTCCTTAATATAAAATTTCATGAAAATCCTTACGGTAGAAGCTGAGAACGAACAGATCAGACCGAAACTAACAGGCGCTTACGCTTGAAGCGAAATGCGCCTAAAATTCACCCAATCTTTTGATATCATTTTGTACGTAACTACCATAAAGAACACTTTTGAAATCTCTGTATATTCTATTTATGGAATATACTTTTTGTCTTGTTTAATACATGAGAACTTCATTAAATACTAACTACAAAACATAACTCTAATGTGTCTAAATCCCAGTTATTATTTATCGATCTTCTTGGAAACGTAAAAAATACTGTGATTAATAAAAGATGTGCATAAGAAACTTCAGTACCACATCGCCTATTGCAGCATCATCAGACCATCAGAACAAAGAAAAATAATTGTTTCATTTCTATTGTGAAGATTGGTTTGTTAAACATCATGCTACGCAACTTTTATATGTGCAAAACTTTTTTGCTTCATGGAACATTAAATTATGTAAATTTTAGATTTATTCTTAACGTTTTAGTGCATATAAAGAGTGATGGAGTGAAATTATCTTTGAATTGTTGGAAAAAACTGAGAAACCATCAAAATTAGCCATTTTATCCTTTACTAATACACAAAGTTGGTCACAGAGAACATCTACGGTTGGGTATCGTGTCAAAAAAATTTCTTCTTTCCTGAAATTTCCCAGAAAGTTTAAGGCCTTTGTGGGCAACTCTCCTCCGATGCTTAGGCTATCTCAATTTTTACCCACCTCCCCTCTCCAGAATGAGCCCCCTCATCACTGCCCAGAACTTGACATGACAATGCATAGAAACAGCAGAGATCGGCTGCTCAGGGGGATGAAGTGTAGAATGGAAATTCATCCATGCAGCCAGAGTTGCACATTTAGATGAATGATGGGAGTAATTAATTTAGTGTTATTTATAATAGAAATACAAAATACATAAATTTGGCTAGTTAGTTTTAGTAATTTTTGCATTAAACGGAAAAAAGCTTCTATTTGGATGCAGCAATCTAAATTTAAATTATCAAACACTTGTAATTACATTTGGAATTTGCCTTGAGCACACATTTAAAAACAACCTGTAAATTCTAACAAAATATATACCTATTTAATTGTTGCTTGATGGAGTATAAGTATATATAAGTACTTATATAAAGTGGAAGTTCTAATTGGCAATTGGAGTTCAAAATGAAAATTCGGTGATAAATCTTAATAAGGGTCACCAATACTTAATTTAATTAAAACATGCCCAGTAGTTTCAGGGAATAAACATTCAGACGGACAGACTGAGGAGAGGTGCCCATAAAGCATTCTGCTACTGCTGCTTCCCTGGTAAAGAACGCCTAATGAATAATTAAATATTTATTTATTTTCTTGCCGTCATTAATTTTCCTAACCAAGGTGTGGCATGCATATCATCTGATGTAAAATCAGAGGGCTGGTTACACAAAGGTTAAAATTAAATAATCAATTAAAACATATATGAGATAGTGGACTGTATAATTTAATGTAGTCTCAAGATTCTATACACACAGAACACAACTACTGTAGTCCGCAATTCATCATCTATTTTCTCTATCCTCTCTTGAGCATCTCATCGGTCTCATCACACATTGTCCTCGGTCGTCACTCACACCACTGCCCTCAGGCATAAAATCCTCCAAAGTTTCACTCCATCAACTTGGATGCTAATGCCATCTAATGGCCATTAACTCAACACAAAAGAAAAAGAAAGTTTTATAAACCACTACACAAGGTATTGTTTAAATTTCAAAGAGCATTAAAATCTGTGAAATCACCTTGACAACGAAAGATTTTACAATAAAAATATGTCAGATTTTCTCACTAAAAACTAATTTCTGGACTGATTCAGCATATATTCGAGAATCAGCAGCAGGAAAATAAAATTTTGTTCTTTCAGGCATTCTTTGTTTCAAGTCCCAAATTTCTATGAAAATTTTCTATAATTTTAATATGCACTAATATGCCACTCTCTCATATTAATTAAATGGAGAAAATAAACACTCCTGTACTGGAAGCCTTGATCTTATGATTGACGACGACTTGCCTAAAAGGCGGAAGAGGTAGATCCGCAATGTATCATGACAAAATTGTTGAAATCATACCAACTCTTTTGGAGTTAATCTGCTGAAGGTCCTGCCAAATCCTTCCCAGACGGGAGCATTCCAGATAAACACACAAACAGATCTAGACTACTATTATAATGGATTAAAATGTTTTACCCAGCACTGACCTGTGAAAGAAACATAAAAAATAATTACCAGGAAATGTGGTAATATGTATATTGTGTTTATATAATCACAATATACATATTACCACATTTCCTGGTAAAAATTCAATCATCATATTTGCACTGCTGATACATTCTTTAGTACTTGTGTTTGACATTAATCTTCACTTCAGTACCAATAGCACAAACAGTTAAACAATACTTCATTAAATGAATTACTTGCACCAACAAAACACACAAATTTATGATATACTGACAGTAGGGAGGGCAGGGCGAGAAAAAAGCAAGCAGTCCACCTAACATACAATGTTTACATTTAAGATTCACATGTGAAAATGTATTAGTCAGGCTTATAGGCTGCTTTGCCACTATATACATGTCGTTATATAAAACTACTGATAAGTATCTCTGTTGTGATGTGGCCATCATCTTCCTTTACTATGAGGATGGTTATTTTGTGACTAAAAATACATATCGCTAGTTGTAAAACAATTTTGGAATTGGCTTAGTAATTCTGTCATCTCTTTCCCTCATATTGAAGGAATTCTATGTGTATCGGCATCTTCAATATACAGTCAACTTCGGTTATAACGGATCGCCAGGGGAGGGTGGCAAAAATCCGTTATAACCAAAATCCGTGATATCCGAGGTTCGGTGAAATTACCGTATTTTCCGGCGCACCTTTTTCAGAAAAATGACTCCCAAAATCAGCTTGCATCTTATACGGCTAAGGTAAAATTATTACTGTTCTCAATACTAACGTAACGAACACATCTCCAAAATGGAATAATTGGCAGCCATATGCCGCAAAAATATTAAAATATACATTATTTATAATTAATAGTGAAAATTATGTTAATATATGCAAGGAATTCCGAGGACGCATTTTCATTATTACGCTTTAATACATGTCCGCTCACAGTGATTACAATTTCGGCGCGTTTGCGATGTTTTAGTTCCTATTGAGCCCGTTGAATAGCGCGATTAATCCCACGGTACAGTAGAATTCGTGTAGATGTCATAAATATTTTATACATATCTAGGATAAATAACGTTACGTATATTGAGATTGCAATGGCTACAAGAATGAAAAGATATGCCTACACTATTAGTAGCCTATAAGTTTCAGGTGATTCAATACATAAAAACGCACGGAAACCGAGCATCAGCACGTCATTTCGGTCCACCTCCCACAGAAAAAATAATCCGTGAATGAAGAAAACGAGGAAAAACTGAAGCGGACGAGAAAAGAGAAACATGTTCTTAGTAAGCTTGGTCGTAAATGGCCACAATTAGAGAAGGAAATGATGAATAGTAGAAGAGAGGAAGTTTGGTATTACTGTATCGATCAAAATCGTTATGTACGAGACAAAAGGAGTTGCAGAAGAAAAAGTAGTTGAGCGTATGTATCTTTATTACATATGCATTCCATTTATCATTTATTCTATTAAATTAAAATCTCATCTTGCACTTTAATTTAACTAAGTACTATCGGTATCTATACGTGCGACGTGTGCAGCGCACTCCGACAGCCTAATTGTCTCTTCTCCGGGGGTCACGCTCATTCTGGAGAAGCGACAGGTCCATTACGCTAACTTCCTCTCTCTATTTCGCGT
Organism: Tanypteryx hageni; assembly: GCA_028673005.1. Classification (NCBI taxonomy): domain Eukaryota; kingdom Metazoa; phylum Arthropoda; class Insecta; order Odonata; family Petaluridae; genus Tanypteryx; species Tanypteryx hageni. The sequence continues at coordinate 5,733,013 of CM054115.1, forward strand.
GATATTTTCCGTATTTACTCCCGCGTCGCACTTAGCGCGCGCGGGAGTAGTGGGGTACGACGCGGGGGCGGGAGGCTCTTGGGAAACGAGGACCTGCGCCTCCAAGGTGTTCTGGAGGCCATGCATCGCGAGAACTTCGCAATAGAGTTGTTGTTATGGCTCGCATCATTGTATTCATTTCGGCCCTCACGGAATCTTCCGCAGGCGCCGAAGTAGCGGGGCGCGAGACGGCACGATAGCGGGGGGGAGAGGGGATCGGTGGGCCAGGCCGGAGAAGAGGGACGCGGGAAAATTCCACGACTCCTCTATCAAAAACGTTATAGCCGAGGATAATTAATGTTTGGGAATGCCGCAGAAATCCGTTATAACCGAAGATCCTTTATCCGGAAGACCGGTATAACCGAGGTAGTTACAGTGATATTGTGATAGCATAGTGAAATGGTCGCTGAATGAAAAAAAATCCGTTATATCCGAAGATCAGTTATAACCGAGGCCGGTATAACCGAAGTTGACTGTATATTACTTTTATAAGATCAGGGCACTCTCGGCCTAAATGGTGCAGGTCGATTTTAGATCACATTTTTCGAAAAAAGTGTCTTATAGACCAGGAAATACGATAACTATTACCTGGCAACAAAGTATGTCAGATCAATGGAACTGCCGGATTACATGATGAAATTGTACTGTATTTACAAGTACATTAAATTTCAATATTTTAATAATAATCCACATAATATGCCAAAATTCTTTACCAAAGGAACTACCTATCTCAAAGCCAAAGTGATACAAAACATCCAACAAAATATAGACCTATCACATGCTTACCTATCATATCCCTTAAGAGGTCGTGCATGGTCGAAAAGACCAGGTGGGTTACATTATTACAATTTTTAAACCTCTCAGCATCACTTTATCTCTGGCCTTCTAAGTACCTTATTTGTTGTCCATTATGTATCATATGACGAATTTGAAGGGCTCTCCGATTAAGCTTTATTTGTTTACATTGTGGTTTTCCACTACTGCGCATCGGTTTTTCTGATTGAATACTAAAGAGGTCGCGCACGATATAAAAGACCAGGTTCTCTAACAGTAATATCTAATTCTTGGCATCCTTATTTCACCTCGAGTTCACCATCAATCATTTTTTTGGTCAGGAAGATTCCTGTCGTAATTATTATTTGTGTTTACATTTGTATTCCTTATGAGAAATCAAGCAGCGCTGGCATGGCACTCCATATGGTCTCTTATGTAGTTATATCACCTGTTATTCCTTCCATAATGTGCAAGGAGAAGCGCCATCCTCTTACAACTTTCCTGATTGAATATACAAAGCAATAACTAGTTGTTCCTGTCTAAGAGAGAGTTGCTCTCTTTTGTCTGTTTGAGAACGTACGTTGGCGACTACGCAGTCCTTTTCAAGTGAGTGTGTGTGAGGCCGCTTAGAACTGATATCGCACTCTTCATTATTTTTGTTGGAAAATAATATACATCCAATATTCTACGAAGAAATCACCTACTTTTCTTCCTGTGAAAAACTGTCCTGCGTGCCGTGTGGTAAGTGTTTGATACCGCTATTTATTGTATTTATTTCCAATATGTATGTGCTTATAATTATTTTTGAAAAATGTTGGTTTTTGTATATTTTTATAGCCACGACCCATTACAATGAGTTACATAGATGAAAGGGATGCTGAAAGGATCTTACACCTCTTGGAAAGTGTGACAGAAGAGGAGGAAATAATTTCATTTGGTGATTCTGATGAAGAGGTAGACTGTTTAGATGAAAGCGACCATAATACATGCAGCGTAGTGTCTGCAGATGAAGAGAGTGAGGATGACAAAATAGAGCAATGCAACAGTGTGTATTATATTGGAAAAGACGAAGTAAGTAAATGGTGTCCACATCCCCCGCCCCGACGAATTCGCATCAAATGAAGAAATATTGTGACACAAGTTGCTGGAGTAAAAGGATCTGCACGTAATGCAAAATCTCCAATTGAATCTTGTGCATTATGTTTTCATGACTCTGTAATAGAGGAAATTGTGGAATGCACAAATATATGTATTGCTAAAAAACAGCCAAATTATTCTTGCCAGAGGGATGGTAATGACACTAATCTTGTCGAAATCAAAGCACTTTTTGGTTTTTTATACTTGGCTGGTGTTTTGAGATCATCACACCAAAATCTTGAAGACCTGTGGGCAGTAGATGGAACAGGCGTAGAGCAATTCTGTGTTACCATGTCTATGAAAAGATTTAAGTTTTCGTTGCGTGCGCTGCATTTCGACAATATAAACGATGGACAGAAGAGAAGGAAACAGGATAAATTAGCTCCAATATGCAAAGTATTCTCTAACTTTGTTGAACGTTGTTCTGAGCATTACACAATTGGTGAATATGTGACTATAGACGAAACGTTAGTCTTTTCATGGCAGGTGTGCATTTAGACAATATTTTAAAAGTAAGCCAGCAGGTATGGAATCAAGATATTTGCTCATACTGATGTGTGAATATTTTATGTTCTCAATATGGAAATTTATGTAGGAAAACAGCCTGACAGTCCTTTCGAAGTAGATAACAGCCCGCAGAAGGTTGTGCAAAGATTGATACGTCCAATTTCAGGATCCGGTCGCAATGTAACTGTAGATAACTGGTTCTGCTCTATTCCACTTGCCATCCATCTCCTAAATAACAATAGATTAACACTTGTTGGCACAATAAGAAAAAATAAACGGGAAATATCATCGATGTTCATAAATACTAAACACTGTGAACCTCATAGCAGCCTATTTGGGTTTGGAAGCTCATGTACACTTTTGTCTTACGTTCCAAAAAAAAATAAAGTAGTCATGATGTTGTCTTCAATGCACTTTGATGATAAAATCGATGAAGATTCTGGTATTGCAGCGAAGCCGGAAATTCTTACATTTTATAACGCAACCAAAGGAGGAGTTGACACAGTTGATCAGCTAAAAGGAACTTATTCTGTAGCTAGGAAAAGTTGTCATTGGCCACTTACTGTATTTTATACACTAATGAATAAAGCCTGAATCAATGGGTTTATTATATTTGAAAGTAACTCAGAAAATAAAATGAACCGCAGGGCTTTTTTGAAAACACTTTCAAAAGAACTGTGTGTAGACTATTTGAAAATACATGCTACATTAGAAAATTTGCCTCGGAGCCTAAAAGTAAAAATCAGGAAGTTGGTAGGAATTTCTGAAGGAGAAAGTGAAGCACAGAGGAGTGATGGACCAGGAGGATGTGCCTTTGGTCCTGGAAAAAAAAATAAATAGTCAAAGAGAATGATGGGATGTCATACTTAAGGTGGTAGTAAATGTAAGCATCTATATAATTAATTTCGTAATGAGTGTAGTTGAGCGTTAAGTGTTGATTGCCTCATAAAAAGTGAAAGCTGTCCTCTAGCTCAGTAATGCATGTAAATGCATGTAAATGCACGAATTACATTGAGACCTTATGTTATTTTGAACATAGTTTATAGTCTTGCAATACTAACTTGGTCGGGACCCTTTCCTGAGGTGGGCTTCCCAACCTTTTTGCTGCCACTGCTCCCTATAGCCCAAAGGCCCCATGTTGGGAACCACTGCTCTAACTCAAGACCTATCTCCACCCCCTCTCTCCTATCTCTCCCCTTCTCTCCTATCTCTCCCCCTCTCTCCTATCTCTCCCCCTCTCTCCTATCTCTCCCCCTCTCTCCTATCTCTCCCCCTCTGTTCACATGCGGCTACCTGATAAGTGAAATAATAATAGGGAAGATCATTGATGTATAGGAGGAAAAGCAACAGCCCAAGTATGGACCCTTGTGGAATGCCTCTGGTAACACCCTGGAAATCTGAGGTATATTTACTGAAATTAGCTGCCAAGTGGTTTGATACTGCTTGTTGCCTGTCCATGAAAAAAGATTTGAGCCAGTAATTTGCAATGCCAGAGATGCCATAGGACTTGAGCTTGCTTAAAAACATTTTATGATCAATGGAATTGATGAAGGCTTTGATAGATCATAGAAAATCCCAAAAACATTATTCCGACTATCCATTCCCTCTAGTACAGCATTTACAAACTTGGCTATGCCAATTTTAGTACATCTACCTTTGCAAAATCCATATTGACAGTCAGAAAGGATATCATATTTGTGCAAAAATAAAATAATTCTATTGCACATAGCAGATGTTGAAGAAAACACATAAGGTGGAAATGAGTCTGAAGTTATCCTTTTAGGAATTGGAATAACTTTAGCTATTTTTAGCTTTTGAGGAAAAGTTCCAGAGCTTAAGTATTCATTTATGATATGGGTAAGTGGGGAAAGGAGATGCAGATTAGTATCACCTTTGATTAGAGAGCACCCAGACGAATTTCTCTGACTTATTTTTTCAATTAGATTTCATGCTCATCTATAGGATGGAGAAATATTGAAGCAACATTTGCATAGGATGTAGTTGGAATATTACCTGAATTGCGTAAGGACTTAAGAGTTTAATAGGCTATTAATAGCTCCCAGGAAATTATCATTGAGCTCATTGGTTATGGATAATGTGTTAGACACTATCTCACCATGAACATAAGTTGCATTGATAGGGGAAAACTTTTTAGACGAAGATGTAGATTTTTATGATGTTCCAGGCACATTGGGTTTTGTTATTGGGGGAGTTAATTAAATTGATATTTAAACTTCTTTTTGCATCCTTAACTAAACTTGCAAATTTAGTTTTGTGCTCGAGGTAGTCCTTTTCATCTATGCGATCATTGGTTAAATTTAGCCTATGGAACAATAATTTAAGTTTGATGGATTCCAACCTGACTTTGTCAGTGACTATTGTTGAACTTCATAATTCTGAGTGGAAAGCTGTCATTTAAATATGAAAAGAATGTTGATAAGAAATTGTCAAATTTATCATTGAATGAAGCTGTTGGATAAACCTTATCCCAATTCTCACATTTTAACATGTTGCGTACAGGGCATTTAAATGCCTCCATATTACCTGTTCCAGGTGAATTAAAGGTTTAATTAATTTAAAATGTAGTTGGATTACATAAATTTTCATAACTTAGTTACTTATTTAAATTTCAAATTGAAATCTTTAATAAATACTCACCAATGATGTTAATATTTTTTTCTGGTGTGATAATGCAGGAAGCATTTTCCCTTGTGCAATGGAACATCACAGAATGAGCAAACATACCACGTCTCTTTTCTCATGTTGTTTGCTGCACACACTTTGCAAGCCCTGGAAGGATATTTTTTCTTCCCCTTTCCTACAATCGGCTCTAGGTGATGTTTGCTCAAGCTGTCTGAAAGTCTGTTTGGGTGAACCTTTCTCGCAGCATGCTTAGTAGGTTTTTCAGTCTCTTCAACCTCATCACTCGGAGACTCACCCAGTTCTTCCCTACTACTCGCCCAATGTTTCGCAATCTCAAGTAAAAAATTTTTGAATCTAATTTTATTTGAGTCATTCAAAGTTTTATACACTCTAAATGAATTGAAAATAGCACAGTTTTTTAGCCATAACACAAGCTTTTTGGACCATTTAATTGTTTTCCTCAAGATTGTATAATAGGACAAATACATGTCTGCCCAATCTACTCCTTTCATACACTGATTGTATCTTATAATGCATGTAGGCTTCTTCACTGGCAGCCCTGTGATTCTGTTCTTCTTTTTGGTATTACTCATACTAGCATTGTGAATCATACTGATCATCCTAACCTCCCTTTTGTCCTTCCAAATGAGAAATAAAACTTGACCTTTACGATAATAAGTGAATTCTCCCTTTTTCAATTTTTTTGCCTCATCCTTCAATGAGACAGGAAGGCCCCTATTTGATCTAATTGTCCCACAAACTCTTGTTTTCTGTTTAATTAGATTTTCTGCTATTTTAACGCTATTGTAGTAGTTATCCTGATGTAAGTGATGCCACAGATTTGATACTGGTTTCAAAATTGAGAAAATAGTGTCCTCTAATTTTCTCCCTTCTGCTGCATATATTTCCAGATTTGCAATATAGCCTGAATCACTTTCATATACCATGCGAACAAGTAAGCCATATTTCACTATTTTTTCGGGGTTATATGTCCTAAATTTGAGCTGTCCCCTCCAAGATATCACCGCTTCATCAAGGGATAACTCCTGTTTTGGTTTATATATGCTTTGAAATTTTTCAACAAAGTAATCAACCACAGGCCTTATTTTGAATAGTCTGCCTGTCGTGACTGACAAGAAATTATTGTTGTTGAAATGCCATGATCTCCATATCTGTTCAAACATGTCTCTACTCATTTTTTTTTGCAAAAATGGCAGTCTCAATGAAAGGATCAGTGCTCCAATACTCCTTTAGGGTACCTTTCCTTACTTTGCCCATAAGGATTATTACAGAAAGGAACTTTTTCATTTCGGGAATTGTAATGTTTGACCACTTCTTTGATTTGGGGGAATATTTGTATTTATCTATATTTTGACTGTAATATAGGTTAGATTCATAGCATAGAATTTTGAACAAGTCATCACCAAAAAAGGTTTTACAGCATCAGGGAGGCTTTCACAGTTTTCTGGTAAATATTTTACCCCAGGCAAACGTAAACGTTCCTCCAAATTTATTTCCGTATAATTCTTTCTCCAAACGGTATCACCTGCGCTAGCTAAATTTTCCTCAACTTCACTCATTTCAGATTCACTATCACTAATTATATGAGGAGCTTTTCTTTTTCTCTAACTGAATAAAACACTATCATCACTTTCTTTCTCACTACTGTAAATTTCTTCATTGTCCTAACTCGGTACATCTGACAAATCGTCTGTATATAAATCATCCAAAGTTTCGTCTTCGTATATCTCTCCAGGTCCCGCCATGGGTAGTGAATAGAACGTAAATTTATAAGTAAAATTAAAAATTAATGCCTGTTATTGTGTAAGATAATTCTACCACAATTTTTAGATGTACTATGCCTTCACTATGGCATATGATATAAAGTCACATATGATAACACCACACACACATAACATCCGAATGCTGAACCAGCTATTCCAAAACTAATAATTTCTTCTCGTCACTACTGTTGACAAACTCCTGACCCTGAGGTTGTAAATGACGCAATCTGTTTTCTACGTTATAGAAGAATAAACAGACTCCAAGTAAACAAGATTTAAAAATGCAAGAGCGCATTTTTGTCCCAATGCTGCAGCTCAGAATGTTAGATGAAATGAAAATAATTTATTAAGGTTTAATGGATATGAGAAATTCTACAAAAATCTTTCATTACATGCATACAACCTTTATAATTGAATATGGTTGAAAAAACATGAATTATCAGAATTTAAAAAAAAGACAAAAGAGAAAAGAAATGACATGAATGAAAAAACGGAGATTTCCGTGCCCCGTACGCTACCATTAGCACAAAAAATTGAAATCTCCATGATCCGTATGCAACGTGTTAAGACAGAAATTTTTCCAAGCTGCAAGGGTAAAATAGCATTTGGGAACATACACGTTAGCATCAGGGTTAGATTTTTGAGCAACAGAAAGAGGTTGAAAATGAGAGAGTAAAGCTTGGTTGTCTGAGAGACCTGAGCTAATGATGGAACAATGCTGTAATTCTAAGTTAGAAAAAAATATTATCAATGTATGTGGCTGAGTTCTATTTGACTCGAATGAGGATTAGCTGAGATTATAGGAGCTAAGCTTAGCTATCAGATCAGATTTCATGCTACTACTTGAGATAAAATCAACCTTAAAATCACCACATGTAACAATAGATTCCGATTTCTTTTCACAGAGATTAAGGGCCTTTGTTATTCCTTCTTGAAATATGTTGAAGTCATCATTTGGTGACCTCTAAGCAGACATGATGATTACTTTTTTGCCCTCAAAGTACAACTCTGTGACATAACATTCAAAATTTAGTTCAGAACAAAAGGAATTAACACTTTTCAAATCTCTGGCCCTATATTTCTTATTACAAAAGTTATCATACCACCACATTTGAATTTATTTCTGCAAAACCTGCCAGCAATGTAATAACCATGAATCTTAATACTATGTAGTTCACAGTCATGGAACCAGTTCTCAGAGATATATACCATATTTACACATGTAACCTACACACTTGTGTATCCCTTTCACCCCTATTTATCGGCCGGTTTGGAGAAAAAAAAATTAATTTGAGCCAAAATAGATTTTTTTAAATTCGGCCTCTTCACCGATTCTAACTCCCTGAAATAAGTTCTACTCAAATTATGTATTTTCTCCCTCCTACGTGATGCAATTTATTGAACGATCTCCTTATGCCGACGCTAGAAGAAATATCCTCCTCGTTAGTCCTCTTTTGTTAACCCCTTAACTGATTTTGTTGTAATATTTATATGCTCAATGAAGATAGGAGGAGTGTTAGTAGTTGGTGATTTCAACATAGATTTACTAAAAAATTCATCTGAAAGTACTGATTACATTAATCTTCTTGCAACATTTGGGCTTGACATAATCAACAATGAGCCCACTAGAATTACCCCACAATCAATGTCCTTAATTGACCATGTAATATCTAACATAAAGCCTTCTTCTCTCTCTAGTGATATTAATACTGGTCTCTCCAGCCATTTGGGTGTCCGAGTTATTGCCAAATTTCATGAGCCTCTAGTTGTTTCTAACCCCATATTTGTGTCTAAATGATTTTTTACTGCTAGTGCTACTGAGAAATTTTTGTACTTTTTCCCATGAGTCATGGTGTGATACTTTTAATGAACTTGATGTTGATGTTAAATTTAATAATTTTTTCAATGTTTTCTTTGCCCATTTCAATGCAGCTTTCCCTTTCAAGCAAATTAAACAACAACAACTTAGTTATAGAAGGAAAATCTACTCACCACTAATTATGAAGAAGGCCCAGCAAGTACATGACCTTTTCTCTAGAACCAAACACTCTTACCCAAGCCTTCACCCACAGTATCTGCTAGCCCATAAGGAACTTAAGTCCTGCCTAGTTCATGAAAGAAAAGCTGCCTCTGATCGCTTCTTGAACATATCCACCAACAAGAACAAATCATCTTAGACTTTGATTAAACAGCTCACCTCCGCAATCACAAGAAACTTAGGTCCTTCATATATTATCTTTAACAATGTCATAATCACTAACCCAACTGACATCGCCAACAATTTTAACAATCAATTCTGCCTCTCTATTACTAATCCCTCTCCTAAAACTAACAGGCACCATACCTCTCATAATTCAATATTCCTCTTCTCCTCAGATCCATTAGAATTAATTGATATCATTAGTTCTTTTGATAGTAAATGGTCTGTGGACATTGATGGCATCCCCATGCCCATAGTTAAAAAAGCTGCCAAATCTATTGCTTACCCTTTGTCTGAAATTTTCAATCTATCCCTCAGCAATGCTCAATTTCCTAGCTGTCTCAAACTTGCTTCTGTCACCCTAATCCTCAAGAAAGGTTCCCTCGCCAATGCTGACAACTACAGAGAAATATCCGTTGTTTCAGTTTTCTCCAAGATTTTTGAAAAACTCTTCTACAACCGCATTATCCATTACTTGAAATGCTTTGACTTATTACATCCATCCCAACATAGCTTCAGGGAGGCCAGGTCTACAACAACTGCTATATTTGAATTTATTAACCAAGTTTGCCTATCTCTCAACAAGTGACTTTCTTGTACAGGTATATTTTTTTATCTAAGCAAGGCCTTTGACAGCTAAAACCATGCTATACTCCTTAAAAAGCTTTCTAATTTAGGTATAACCGGCAATGCACTTTGTTGGATCAAGTCCTATCTTTCAAACCATCAACAGATTGTTCTTTATAGACACACCAATACCACTGGAACTACTACTGCTAGGTCTTCACCCCTTAGTACCAAGTCTGGAGTCCCTCAAGGTTCCATTCTTGGCCCATTACTCTTTATTATCTTCATAAACGACCTCCCTACTGATCTTTCAAGCACCAAAGCCATTCTTTATACTGATGACACATCCACATTAACCTCTTAAGTGGGGTAAGCGTCCGTGGACGTGCGTCTTAGCCGCTCGCCGTATGGGGGGAGCGTCCGTAGATGCGCTTCAGATAAATATCTATTCCACGTTGGGGAAAGCATTTCTCGATGCGAATCTTTCTGTGTGCTTGTCTAGCAGGTCCTGACATCTACTGTAATTATGGCTAACTTCACTTTGTTTTCGATTTGAAATGCCTTTATGTCTGTGACAGCTGGCGAGACTTGGGGGTAATCCCCTGATGAAAAATTCTTATCTTTATTCCCCTTAGCCCTTAGTCTGTATTTTTCCATTGATAAGTGCAGACGTTGTGTTCAAGATCGCCTACTGTTTAAAAGAGGCCTTTCTTTTGTGTTTAGAAGAATCTGTTCAGTGCTTCGGCTTCCCAAACTATTTTTTTCTCGTATTTTTTTAATTTTTATTATATTCTACAGGAGTTATTTGTATCTGTAGATAGTTTTATTTACTTTTTCCGCCTATTTAAACTATTTTACCAATAGTTCTGAAATTTTCCAAGTGTTATATTTAGTGTGAAAACGCAAATTCTTAAAATACATTTTTGTTTATTCTACAGTTTTTATTGATAAATTAGCTTTTAGAACCCTACATTGCAATGTCAAAAAGGAAGGGAAATTTATTAGACGATAGCATAAAAGAAATTTTAGCACTCAGCGAGGAGGAGAAATACTCCAGTGACTCTAGTTCTGAAAATGAAGTGGAAAGTGTATCTGTCGGTGATGTAGCAGGAACAAGTGGTACAGCATCTGCATTTACCAGGCGAATACAGGAAATTCAGGAAGACTCGCTTGAAAGTGAATCGGTAAGCGAAAGCAGTGAAGATGATGGCGGTGACGGCGATGATATTTCTGCAACTCAAGATACTGAGTGGGTAGATATTGGTGAAGAGAGATCTCGCTTTCCTGCAAAGTTTGTTCCTCGACCTAAAGGAGGACTGATTGGTAATGTACAGCCACTAAAAATATTTGAACATTTTTTAGACGAAGAAATAATGGAATACGTAACTGCACAGACAAATTTATATGCCAAGCAAAAAATTAATGAGAAAAGTCTGCTCCGCAAAATGAGAAGGAGAAGTCGTGATAAAGCCTAGGTGGAGACTGATAAAAATGAACTTAGATTATTTTTTGGTATACTCCTTCTGCAAGGAATTGTGCAAAAACCCACATTTAGTAGCTATTTTTCACGGAATACATTATGGGAAACACCAATTTTTCATGAGGTAATGACTGAAAAACGGTTTTTTCTTCTGCTGAAATTTTTGCATTTTGCTGACAATGAGGCATACAGTAGGTTAGATCAGGTCTCAGCAAAATTGTTCAAAATAAAACCTTTGCTCGAACGTCTGAAAAAAATTTTTTCGGAGAGTTATGAACCTGATGGCGAGATTTCCATAGATGAAAGTCTATTATTGTGGAAGGGGCGGTTGTCTTGGAAAGTTTTAATTCCAAAAAAAAGATCCAGGTTCGGAATGGAATCTTTCAAATTGTGTGAATCTAAAACAGGATATGTGTGGAATATGATCATTTATACTGGTAAAGATACTGACTTGAAAACGAAAGTTGAAGGAATCGATCTCAGTAATTATACAAAACCAACTAAAGTTGTGATCAATTTAGCAGAGAAACTCCTGAAGAAAGGGTATTTGGTACGGTTAGACAACTTTTACAGTAGTCCAGAATTATTTGAGTTATTTAATTCAATGGAAATAGATGCAGTTGGCACAGTTCGACGTAATCGAAAGGAGCTTCCTAAAAATGTAATGAGTAAGAAGCTGAAGCAAGGAGAAGTTGCAGCAGCATTTTGTAAGAAATTGATGGCATTGAAGTGGAAAGATAAACGGGAGGTTTGTATGCTTAGTAGCATTCATGATGCTTGCATGAAAAGTGTAAAGGACAGGAAAGGTGGAACAAAGCTGAAGCCAAATGTTTGCATCCATTATAATGATGCTATGGGTGGAGTTGATCTATCTGATCAATACATGATTACATACAGTACGGCAAGGAAGAGAATGAAGAAGTATTACCAAAAGATTTTCTGTCATCTTCTTGACTTGTGTGTATTCAATTCTTTCGCAATTTACAGAAAAAATGGAGGAAAGTACACAAATCTGCAGTTTAGGTTGGATCTTATAAACTCCATCTTCAAAAATTATGGCGATTCTACCACAGATAAGTCTTTAGTAGGAAGAAAAAAGAAATCATCGACGCACACTCCCATAAGACTTTCTGGCAGGCATTTCCCGGAACAAAATTCTCCCTCAGCGACAAAGAAATTTGCCCATAAACGATTCGTGGTGTGTTTATCACAAAAGGTGCGAAAGGAAATCATATATCAGTGCAAGGACTGCAAGGTCACCCTTTGTCCCGTCCCATGCTTCCGGGCATACCACACGCAGCAGGACTATTGAAAATCTATATTGTTTATATTGTAAATAGTGTACATATATAGAGGAAACAACAACAGCAATCAACACTGGAATGTGCAGAAGGAAAACATATTATGGTGAGTTTATTATATTTTTCGTATTATGTAATGCATGCAAGTTTGAACGTGTGGCATGGAATAACCCATAAACAATTGTTTTAACAAAAAAAAATTAAAAACATTTTTTTAAAATGTGATTCAGGATTATAATCATTTAAAAGATGCTATATCAAAGGTTTTGTTAATGTAGGCACTAAATTAGAACTCCCCACCATGCGACTGGATAACAAAATTTGACTCCCCAGTTAAGGGGTTAACTTCTGCTGACAACTTGCCAAATTTAATTTCCTTAACTGAAAACATAATTGCAAAAATATCCTCCTGGTGTACTGATAACAATCTACAACTCAACAAGAACAAGACCATTCTTATACAATTTCACACTAAAAATCTCCTCTTAATTCCCGTCTCTGACTAAAAATAAATGATAAGGTGCCTCATCGACCAAATTTTTTGGTCTCAAGATTTCAGAAAACCTTGTTTGTCTCCTCATGTTGAAGCAATTGTTAAAAGAGTTGCTACTGGAATCTACATGATACAAATGCTGGCTCAAATTATTTCGTTAGACACTAAAAATGTGTCACTATGCCCATATTCACTCACACTGATCATATGGCATAATTTTTTTGGGAAATTCAAGTGTTGCCTCTAAAGCATTCTCAATGCAAAAAAGAGCAGTGAAAACCATGTTAAATATATCCTACAGAACTCCTGGTAGACCTTTATTCTCCTCTCTCAAGATATTAACCTTACCATGCCTTTACATATTAAGTAGTGCAGTTTTTGTTAAGAACAACCTCTCATTGTTTCCCCAAAATTCCTCCATACATGCCCACTACACAAGGACTAGTAAGTATATTTACCTCAATGATTACACTCTCGCTATTTCCCAACATGGACCTTATAACTCTCTTTCCCTTATCTATAATAAACTTCCTTCAGTCACAAAAAGTCTACATCCCAAAAAATTCAAATTTAAATTGAAAAAACTGTTATTAAATAAAACTTACTATAGTATTAATGAGTTCTTAAATGATGACATCAAGGAGATATTGTAATACTGTTTTATAGCAATGTCAACAGCGTATCTCATCGATTATGCTAATTCTTTCATTTTGAGTGTTTTGTAATGTTTTCTCTGACATATTCCATGTCATGTACTTGACCTATGGGAATCAATAAAATTTATTATTATTATGCAACTTCATCCTCACTTCACTCTGTTTTTGACGTATTATTATGCAATGATGCAGAGCTTCACGTATTGCTTGTTTTTTATGTAATAGATCATTCAGCATTGATAGCCTGTACAGTGGAGCACTCTTTCAGAGGAAATGAAAGCTATTACAGGTTTATTGCATGTAGCGAACTAAAGTTTACAAAAAGGAACTACTTTACATTCTGCAAGTCATTGAGGGAAAAATTACAGGTCCAGTAAATAGATGATATGACTGCTGGTGGAGGTTTTCGGGTTTCGCTGCGTTGGCGGCATTTCTGGCATTTCTGCCAGTCATGTCATTGGCCCATATTTCTTTGATGGACCTGTAAACGGTGTGTCATATCTAGAAATGTTGAAGAATTATCTTATACCAGAGCTGACCAACAGAGGGATCATGGAACATGTGGTTCAGCAAGATGGTGCAGCAGCCCATATCGTGTTAAATGTTTGCTACCCAAGGGGGATCGCGACCCTACATTTGAGAATCACTGATATAAACAACACCTTTAAAGGTAATCAAATCAAAAGGATAGATAAATTAACTTTTTAAAACTTTCTTCTCATCTTTAATCTTCATTGCTGCTAGTTTGCTCTCCTAATGAAGTCGCATCGTCTTCTTCACTGTCCCAAACAAAACTATCTTCACTGCTGTCAATCTCATTAGTTATGCAGCATTTCTTAAACTTTTGACTACTATGTCCTCTGGAATCAAATTCCATATGGCCAGGATCTATCTGCAGATCTGTGACAACTAGGGTTGCCCGGTTTTTTAAATCACAAATCGGGATATTTACATTAAATCAAGCATTTTTGAAATATTAAATCGGGACAAGTCAGGATGATTCTATGAAATAAAATTCAAGGCATAATTATATCAAAAACTAAATGAAAAAGGAATGATTTATTCATAAATATTTTTACAAACATTTAAGTTCAAACACATATCGAAGAAATGATTTTGAAATTAAATTAAATATAAATATTTTAGGCTTGATTTGGCTTCCTCGAGTATTTTCCTACTGGCTTTTGTATCTAGATATAATCGAAGTTCCCTACAACTCCTTTGCAAGCTTTGCTTAAGCATAAGTTCAGCTTCTAACTTGAATAGCAATAGTTTGTTCTTTCTTTTCTCCATGCAACAGTGATCAAACTAAATATTCTTTCACTTGCTGCATTCCTATGTGGTCATGATAAGACAAAGCTTATGACTTTTAACAATTCATTAGCATCTATATTTAATTTAAAAAATTCAACTCATTTCTCTGCGATTGTTTTTTATTTACAACAACAACAACAACAACACACCTTGACACTTTCCCTTGCGGGGTAAGCCATGCCATATGTCTGCCAATTACCAACCTATCACCACATGCTTCCTCCACACACTTCTATCCTTGCACACTTCTTTTGCTTCACTTACACTCATACACTGAGTCACAAATTTCCTTTTATTCCTCGTACTTTTCACGTCCCTTTTTCTCAGAGTCTCACTAGCCACATCCAACCAAGTCTTGTGCGATCTGCCTCTCCCTCTCTCGCCATTCACTCTTCCTTCATATATTTGCTTGGTGATTCTACTCTCCTCCATTCTTTCTATATGTCCGAACCACCTCAGCAGACCTCTCTCATACAAATCTGTCACACTAGCTTTCATACCATATTTGTACATCACCCAATTATTCCTTACTTTGTCCCTCCTAGATTTTCCACAAACTCTTCTCATGTATCCCATCCCAACCGCATTCAAACTACTTTTATGCTTCTCCTGACACACCCATGTTTCAGTGCCATACAGCAAGGTAGGCATTAAAACACTCTTGTATACAGACATTTTCGCTTCTTTTGACAACCATTCATTCTTTGCAATCAACCACACACTCCCTGCCACTTTTCTACCAGCATTCACTCTCCTTTTGATTTCCTCATCTACTCTACCATTTTTACTAAACATTCTACCAAGGTATACAAATTCATCCACTACCTCAATCGTTCCACCATTTATGGTAAGTTGACCTCATTCTCCCGATCGAACACAACTACCTTGGTTTTGGCCACATTTATCCTTAAGTCCATTCTCCCATTCATATCATGCAGGCTATCTAACATTCTCTGCAATTCTCCTGGGTTCTCAGCCATTAACACAGCATCATCAGCATACAAAAGTACACGAACATTCTCTCCACCAACCTTAACACCCACCATATCCATGTCTCACACATTTATCCATGAACACATTAAATAACCAAGGGGACATGACACATCCTTGTCGTACACCTTTCTCAACTCTAAACCAATCACTCATCATGCCATTCACCCTTACACATGCCCTACTTCCAGTATACACTACCTTTATAGCATTCAGCAACCAACCATTCACTCCATACTCGCTCAGAACATTCCACAATTCATTACGATTCACTCTGTCATATGCTTTCTCTAAATCAACAAATGCACAGTACACTTTCTTTCTTACATCTATGCACTTCTCAACCACTTGCTGTAGGGCAAATATTTGGTCAGCGCAACCCCTTCCAGGCATGAAGCCACATTGCACTCCCCACATTTTATCCATAGTTACCTTTTGTATTCTTTCAATCAAAACTTTCCCATACACCTTTCCAGGTATACTCAGCAAACTAATCGCTCTATAATTCTTACATTCAGTCCTATCTCCCCTACCCTTGTAGAATGGTACAATTACACCATCCTTCCATTCAGCAGGCGCTCTCAAACTCCTTGCACACAGATTGCACAGATCCCACATCCAACACATAAGCAAATCACCTCCATACTTCAACATCTCTCCCGTTATGCCATCCACACCTGCAGCTTTTCCATTTTTCAACATATTCACTGCTTTAACTACCTCGTTCTTACTAATCCCCTCATATTCATTAATATTCACTCCAACAGATTCACTCAAATTTTTAGACCCATTCACAACATTTCCATACAACTCTTCAAAATACTTTTTCCAACACTCCCTTACATCACTCTCATTCCACACCATATCACCATTCTTTCCTTGAATTCCACTCACACCCTTATTACTCCTTGCCTTGCTCTCTTCACCCATTTCCTGAACAACTTCTTATTTCCCTGAAAATCATTCTGCATTTTCTCAGCTTCATTCATCCGCAATTGTTATTTACTCTCTTTCACAATATTTTTTGCAGCTCTCCTTTTCTCTTTATACATTTCATACAGTGCCTTTCACTCATTTTCATTCCTAGCAGCAATCATTCTCACATATGCCTCCTTTTTCTCATTCACACCCACTTTAACTCTCTCATTCCACCATGCATCACCTCTCATTCTTCCAACAACTGCAGTTCCACACACCTTAGTAGCACACTGCAAGATAATACCTTTCAATCTGTTCCAAGCCTTCTCCACATTCTCTTCTCTCATTTCCTCCTTCCATTCACTCTCTTCGGCCATCAGCCTTTCTTTTAGCACACTTTCATATTCCCACCTATTCATTTGCTCTTGCAATCTTTCCACTTTTACTCGAGTTATCTTCTCCCCTTTCCTCTTTCTCACAATCCATTTTCTCCCAAGATCTACTCTAGAGATCACTAAGTAGTGGTCTGATCCACATTCTGCACCTCTCACAACTCTCGTATCATTCACAAGCTCCCTCAACCGTTCATCATACACAACAAAATCTATCACACTCTTTGCTTCCCCTATTGTCCATGTATACAAGTGGATTGACTTGTGCTTGAACCATGTGTTCGAGACAAACAATCCCATTTCCATACATACATTCACCAAGCTTTCACCATTATCATTCACTCTTGGGTCACCAAATGGTCCAAGGACCCTTTCCGTGCCTTCTCGTTTTACTCTCACCCATCCATTCATATCTCCGAGCATAATTACTCTTTCTCCTGGTTCTCCTGGTTTTTTATTTAAACATGATTATATTATATATTCTGATTACAATTTTGAGTGTTGAACAATTTTGTTTAAAATTGGGACATTTGAAAGATAAGTCAGGATGGGGGAAACATGTTAACAAGTCGGGACAATTCCGTGAAAATTGGGAGGTCTGAGAACCCTAGTGACAACCCAAATTTCTTTATTTTCCCTGTTGCCATAGTTTCCTGTACAGTACTTGCTATCCATTCTGTGTAAAGTTTTTTCAAGTGCACTTTAAAGGGACAATTGATGCAAACATCTAGTGGCTGTAGCATACATGTCACCTGGTCAGTCTTCCCTTCTCTTAATCTCCGTTTCATGGCTTCCGCGGATGTAACCTAAACATTTGCTTGGTCACATAGAATTCAACATCTTCTGTGAATAAAAATGTAGATGCAAGCATATTGCAAAGAATTTCCATTTCTTCTATCTTATTTCTAAGGCACTGGATATTGATGTAAAGAACTTTGAGTCTTGATGGCAGGTCGTTATAACAATTTTGACAACTAAATTGGATAATCTGAGTTGTGACCAGATAGAGTCAATTGATTTTTTGTTTGAAAACCCCAACCTAGCCATGGGTAACAACATCTGGAGCCAGCTTGGACACTTTTTCAGGTGTAAGTTCACTAGTGGCCCTGACATTGAGAACAACTTGTCACCTTCCCAAGATGCAGATTTAGATCTAGGAAGGGCAAGGCAAATCTTCTTACATTTATGCCAATCATCCAACAACTTTATTTGTTTAACTACTCCAGTATTAAAAGTATGAATATCAGTAATAACTAAATAACGGCAGAGACTAAGGTGAAATTGACACCAAAGCAAAAAATTACTCCTTAACCATTATATTCAATAATTAGAGACACACTAAGAAAGTAAGTAAATAATAGGACAGATAATCAAAGTGGAGGGTTAAAAAACAATAAAAATAAATGAGAACAAGTAGAGTAATCTAGGGCAATGGTCGGCAACCTTTTTTGATAGCGGGTCAATTAATGGTCTTTGGAAAATGCGATTAGTCAATTAAAAAAGTTGAGTGAAAAGAAAAATTGAACCCGGATGTTTTTATAAGCAATATTTAGTAATTGAATTACTCTTTTATTTTCACAGCATAAACCCTTCTAAACATGTTTACCTTTGTGGGTGACCCAAATTGTGATGGCGGGTCACTCTTGACCCGCGGGTCAAGAGTGACCCGCCATCACACAGGACAGTCCCAGAAACTTAATATCCCGGTGCCCTGAGAAAATTCTTCAGGACACCCATTTGTCCCAGATTTTTGTTTCTGCCTCCCATTTTTCAAAGAATCATCTATTCAATCACAAGAGGCATTAGTAGTGGACATCTGTGGCCGAATTTGTTACAAAATAAAAGCTTCAAATTTCACTTTCCGATGCTCGCTTTGCTTAACTGACACTTTACACCAGATGTTGAGAAACAGTTCGGATTACTGGGAGGTCGGATTACCGTGGGTTTGGATTATTGAGGTTGCACTGTAGTGTGATTTTAATATATTTTTACTTTCTCCATACATAGTACATATAGGGGAAAGGATTGTTTTCATGAAAAAAATCGATTTAGAGATTTCAATGGAAATACATGCTTTGAGGTCCCCTGAACACAATTTCATCATTTTCTTGATGACGTCTGTGTGTATGTGATTGGAATTTTATGGGCACTAACTCAAAAACTATTAATCAGATCAACACAAAATTTTATATCTGAAATTTTTGTTAAAGGAGCAAGAGTTGATTAGTTTTTGGTTAAAATTGATCAACCAGAAGTGGATGTTTATTCTTGTCACTTATCCATTTTTTTCAAATATTTGCTTTAATACTAGACTAATAAAAATAAATACTGGAATAAAAGTTGTAGGTAATTTAATTTTCTACAATGTTTGTTCAAAACGTTTTCCTATATAATGCACTTTTTAAGAGATATTTTTAAATATATATTTTTTAGCTTCTACCATCACACCACCTGTAGGCAACTTTTGTAAACAAGGGATAGTTGTCTTAGTAGTGCTCCTTTTTATGCTTAATTGTTGGGGCTTTGTGGCTCTATCAAATATCAGAAGGCTACGGTATGAGTTTGTCATTTCTTTGCTAGATCTTTGAATTGTTCTCACAGTTCCTTAAAATATTTATTGTCATTTAGCCTATTTGGATTTTTAGAAATATTACAGGTATGGAGAAATTAATGTGATGGCCTCATCAGATTTTTTAAAATACACACAGGTTTAGGGCTTGTTATTCCTTGCCAGGGACTTGTGTAGAATAATATCACATAAACCGGGTTTTGTCCTTTCCATCTTTAGGAGTTGTGTTAGAGTGAATTAGTGATTGCATGAGTATGAGGGACAACAGGTTTCTGGCAAGGAATAAGAACCCCTGGACACCTGTGTGTATTTTTCTTAATATTTTTTCATTTATTTTTATTGTTTTCTACCCTCCACTTTGATGCTCTGTCCTATTATTGCTTTACTTTCTTTCAAAGTGTCTCTAAATATGGAATATTACTGTTAATGAGCCATTTTCACTTTAGTATCAATGTCAGCTATGTTTGGGATCCTAAAATGATATTTGGAATCATTATGTAATGTTTTCTGTTGCTGTAAATGTTCATTCTTCATATTATTCATCTGCTTACCTCATCCAAGAGAGTTAAGCCAAATGCTTTCATGGTGTCCTTTCCAAGCAGCATGGGCAGGAATTCTTTGTAAGTGATGTGTTGCACAATTGCTGCCATAATGTGACGTGTTTCCTGTAGAGGCAAAAAAGATGTGAAAAAATTATAACAGAGGTTATATCATCCTATCTCTTCCTTAAAAGAAATTCAATTTTATTATCTACATATATGTTGTAAATAAACAGTATCAAATATTAAAATATTTAATTAGCCCTTGTGACATTTATTTTCAGTAAATTCATCATTTTTACCAACACAAATATGCAGTGAAACCTTCTTCCAAGGTATTTACATTCTTGGATATCAATACATCTCATGAAATCATGTTTTCTAAGTATTAGATCATTGGATTTAGGTTTTTGAGAGTCAGATTTTTTTTATAAATTCTTTGAGAATGAACTTCCTATTTCCTTGATTATACCAATTGGCCTTGTCCTTTTCTTCTTACCTCACTGAGCCCTAACATATCACACTTAATCTTATTCAGTTCTTGAAGTTTGTCTTCGGTGGACAAAATCCGGCAATTGAAGGTAGTTAGGTTGAGGTTAAATGAATTAGGGATAAATGAGAGTGGAAGCAGGTGTTTAACCTCTGGGGATTCTTAGCACCCTCTTCTGCCTTTTTCTTGCCACAGTCAGGGGCTATCCAGCCTGTGGCGAATGACGGTCGTTTTTATGGATGTACATATTATGGATTTGTCATAGAGGGGATTTTGCACCATAAAACGCCATGCCAGCATAGAGTGAGTTGATGAGTTCCTCTCTCACTTTGGCTGGAGATTTTGTACATTGACTTCAAAGGATGGTTAAACCTACTGGCGTCAGAAAATAAGCCGTACCTTCAAAATTCGATGCATTTGAGAGGAAAAACTTCTTATTAAAAATATTTTATTTGTATAATATTTATTGACAATATTTATATTTAATTCAGGGCCTCCTTCAAGTCCTAAAAATATGTCTATTGACTAGATGAATTAACTTGTTTAAAACAGGTTTTGTAATCAAACAAACAGCTGAGATATTGAGCATCTTATGGGAGATTGAAATCACCCAGGACCTTGTTTGAAATTTTTTTATACCATTCACTATTGGTACGTGATCATAGTAATCCTACCAAATTTGGTTGTGTGGATTAAGTATTACATTTAAGGCACTTTCCATTCTTCCTCCTTTTCTTTCTTTTCCTCTCTCCAATCCTCTTCCTTCCCTCTCCCCCTCTCTCCTTCTCTGTACAAATAAACTTCCTAGTCTCAATCTCACCCTAATAAAGAACATTATCTATCTATCTCCTCCCCTCTCTCTCCTTCTCTGTCTCCCTCCCCCTCTTTCCTCTCTCATTCCCTCTCTCTCCCCCATCTCTCTCCTTCCTTCATCTCTCTCCTCTCTCACGTATGAAAACATTCAAAGCACACTTTCCTTATGCATACAGTATAAGGGTTGAGACAACAATACAATCCCAAGGTTTAACAATGACATGGTCGGCAAGGCAATATATCATTAAAAAGTTTAAATTTTTCCAATAAATATGATTTAAATGTAGAATTTGAGCGATTTTATATCATAGGCAAAATGTGATGATAAGAATAAGAAACATTATTTATTTTTCTTTAAAATGGTTCATGTCCAAATATCGTACATCAATCCTTTCTAATTTTAATTTGCAAAAGAGTAAAATCGAGAAATGGATTTTTACGTGTTATCTTATGGGAAATGAAAGTTATCTATTGGAGTCGAACCCGGGTTGAACCAAAGACCCGACCATTGCCACCTGTTGCCGCTTTGTTTAACTAATTGTGTAGTACCTGGTGAGTATTGCCCCCTCCAGCCACTTTGTATAGCTAATTGAGGCTGCCTGCGGATATCCCCTGTGATGCATCCATGCCACAACTCTTTTATTAGTATCCCCTGGAGTCGAACCCTGGATGTTTTTCATAAATTTTCCTTAGTCACAGCATTTTTATATCTCAGTAGATTATTTCTGCCAAATTTTAAGTTTATATTCAGTGGTGAGCTATGACTATTTTAACAATGGGCTTGCATTTTTTTGACCTCCCCTTTTTAGGCATGTTTCGGTTTCAGCATAAGTGCCTATTAGCGTAAGTTTGTCGGTCCTATCTGTCCGTCCGTTCGCATGTTCCTCCTTGGCTTCTACCAAATGGGTTTTTATGAAATTTGATATTAAGGACTGACAGTCAAAGACAATAAGAAACTCACAAAAATAAATCAAGTAAATCAATCAGGGGTACCAATTTACTGGTGACAAAAAATTAACTTTCCATTATATTTTGAAATGTTTTGGTCAAATTAAAATAGTAGAGGAAATGTAGAGAAAATGAAAAACTCTATGTTACTACTTCTACAAGTTTATTTACAAACTATTTTAATTTGACCAAAAGTTTACGAGATATAACAGAAAGTTCTTTTTTGTCACCAGTAAAGTGGTACCCCTGATTGGCTTACGTGATTTATTTTTGTGATTTTCTTATTGTCTTTGACTGTCAGTCCTTAGTATCAAATTTCATAAAAATCCGTTAGGTGGAAGCCAAGAACGAACATGCGGACGGACGGACAAACCGACGCAAACAGGCGCTTATGCTGAAAGCGAAACTCGCCTAACAAGACGGAAAAGTATACTCCATAAATGGAATACACAGAGATTTCAAAGGTGTTCTTAATGGGAAATACATATGAAAAGGTATTGAAAGATTGGGCGATTCTCGATTTTTTACTCTTGAAACTATTGTCTCGGAGACTATCTTGTGGTAAATGTTGATCTCTATCCAAATAATGTTTTTTGTCTATACCTCACATATCATATAAGAGAATGGGAGAGAAATATATGGATTATTAATTGTTGTTTGCTGAAAGAATCGTTTTAGCGATCGACGTAAACAAAATATGTGATGTTTTGCTCGATATTTTCTCAAATTTTTATCTCCAAAACTATCACTCATAATTATGTGGCCTTGCGGACTTTCTTGTAGTAAATGTTGTTCTCTATCCCAATATTTTTTAAATCTATATCTTACAGATCATATAAGAGCTAGGTTGAGAAAAGTTTGGTATTTTATTGTTGCTTGACAGATGCCATTTAATGAGATATGAGTATAATTTTATTAAAGTAATTATGTAAAGTGGAAGTTATAATTGATGGATTCAGTTCAAAATCACAATTGGACGATAAATTTTAATAACGATCACTCATACTTAATTAAAATCCATCTAGCAGTTTAGGAGATGCAAGTTACGACTGATGTGTCCATAAAGCATTCCGCTTTTACTGGTTCGCTGGTCAAGAACCCCTAATAAATGATAATTTTAACAATGGGTTTGCAAATTTATAAAAATTTTAACAATGGGCTCTTGCGAGCCCAAGCGAGCCCACTACAGCTCACCACTCTTTATATGTGTGTATTAAGTTAGTAATATTTGGGGTTTTTTGTGTTTGACAAAGATTTTAAGCATTTTATATTGTTAGATAATATTGCATACTGAATCAGACAGGCAATTACACATAGCCACATAGTCATCCTCCCCTTATAATAAAAGGCTATGTTGGCCCGATGGTTGGTCCATGTCTCGCTCTTAAAACGCGAATAAATCAATCAAATATGCAGATATAAACTTGAAATTTGGCAGAGATAATCTGATTGGAAATGAAAATACTGTGACAAAGGAACATTTACGAAAAACGTCCAGGGTTCGACTCCAGGGGATGATTTGCATTCTCCATAAGATAACACGTAAAAATCAACTTTTTGACGTGCAGGCTTATCTTCTTTTTGACATTAAAATTAGAAAACATTGACTCACGAACTTTAGATCTAGACCAACAAAACGAAAAAATGGAAAGGTTTCTTATTCTGTTTATTGTTTTTCACCTACAGTTCAAAATTCCTCATGTTAAACGTTTGACCTGGGGCGCAGAAATCTATATTGCCTGGGGACGCCAATAACTCAAATCCGCCACTGATCATCACTCAACCTGGCAGAGAATATACACAAATAATTACCTGATATATCCTCTCATCATCCCAATGAGGGTTGATTTTTGAAAGTTCATCAGCCATGCGATTGTGCTCCCTTACGAACATGGTGTGCAGAACTGCCAATACTAACTGCTCATTCACCCTGTCATCACCTTAAGAAAAGAATATTAAGAAAAATCAATACATTTGCATAGTATTTTCATTACATTTTTAACCATGAAAAACCTTTTCAAATACTTTAGATAAATGTTCCTCAACCTTCTTAACGCATTCGCGGCTGATGGCCTCTTATGAGGCCATGGAATCCTTCCCAAAAATGCAGGTGGCCTCTTATGAGGCCATATGTGCCCTTACCGTTCTTTTGCTAGATGTGGGTCTATGCAGCCACTTGGCATTCATCAGTTGACATTGCAGCATTTTAACCTTCAACAATTTATTGAGTTCTCCATCAGTTTTTTGCTACGCGAGTACTTCGGCTTTGCGCGTACGTACAGAGGCTATACTTTTATAGGCAACCAACATTAGCCCAGAAGAGAATGCTACCATCGTGCGATTTAACCAATAGACTTTCGCGAGTGGTGCGACCTCTTCTTGAGAACAGATTGAATGAGTGGATTTCCAAGCTGGCAACATTGCAGAATGCGACACGGGAGTCACGAGTGTCGAACCTGGGAGAGAGGAAGCAGAGAGAACGAGAGGACGAGCCAGCAGAGAGAGAGCAGCCTGAACCAGCGGGGGATTTCCTTATCCCTACCACTGTTTTACGTATTGTTTTGTTATCCCTCCAAGTGGACGATTCTATTAAGTATATCTTTTGTATATTTCTGCTTTATATAATTTCACTCCAATATATTTGTAAGCGTTTCCTTGTCACTTTATCATTGTGTTATATTTGCAGCAGCAGTGTCACTTAAGAAGTATTGTATCATTTTTGTATCCTATGTATCCTGTGAATTACGAGAGATTAATGTAAATGAGACAGTTGTGTCTCAACATTGAGACATCAAAGTGTGGGCAGCCATTTCTGGTTCCTATGTTTTTATCTTTTTCTGTGCAGATTTTAATTGTTCTAATCAAACTACCCAATCAACTATTCAAAAAAGTGTCCATCACCAGAGATGCATGCAAATTTTCCTAATGGTGCAAATGTGTTAAATGACATGGAATACCTGAACTTCAAGAAATTTCTTGCGGCCCATTCAGTGTCATAATAAGGAAATTTGGTGGCCCCAAACTTTCTCTTTCTTATATTTAATGGTTTCAGGCATTACTAGGTGGAATTTCTTCATAATGTAAAATAAGGAGACTTGTTGTAATTCCACATGGATTTATTTAAAATTACCTAGGTTTCATTGCAATGCAACCTGACGATGTTGCATTGCAACAAAACCTAGGTCATTTTAAATAAATTTATGTGGAATTACAACAAGTCTCCTTATTTTACATTTCTCTTTCTTGTCATATAGTGAGTTTTAAAAAGAATTTTGGATGAATAACTAATTGTAAGTCTTTTCACGGCCTACCTAAAATCCCTTTATGGTCTACCAGTTAAGAACCACTGCTTAAGAGAATGCATTTTTTTAAAGGACTACGTATCATTCAATTGCAAGGTCTATCAAAACAGGATTTTATCATTTTTATAAAATGGACATTTCTTATCATCAATATATGCAATTTATGAGTTGAGCAACTTATCCCAAAGATCTCAATTGTTGAATGGCTTCTAAGCTGTTTAGGTAATCCATTTGACTGAAACTCTGAAGTGGGAGAATTACTTATTTTTGAATTTTTCATTTGCAAATTATTTTCAAATAAAATTCTTCTATTTATTTAAGTAGATTTTACCATTATCCAAGATTTTCATCAAATTCACTGTTTGGCTTGTTTCTTTGTAATCTCACCTGCTAAGAAACAGAATATATCCCTGTTTGGACGTATACATCCATCATCAGGAAAGGTTAACTTGAGGGGCAATAGGTCTCTGAGGCCAAGTCTTCTGAATATAGGAAGCGTTGCCATGGTCCCCCCTTGTAGAGTTCTTAGAGAGTCAGCGACTCTGATTGATGACCCATATACAAAATTTGCATCTATATAAGATGTTATTAGGTTGAACTGCACCCGTGGACCTTAGAAGATAAGGATTCATTTATTAGTGAAGGTGTTGTCTTATTCATGCATTTGATATAAAATGGTTAAAAGTAAGTTATTTGTTTTCTATGAGCTTCCTGACTAAAATATATCCTGTTGCCTGGTTATGGTTAAATCCAATTGTAGTACCTAAAATTTAGCCAACTAAACTTTCACACTGAGAATTCCTTCACTTTTTCTCAAATAAGATGATTTGGGTTTGATTCCTGGTCAAGCACCAAATGTTTCTCCTTTTGTCACTAGGATTTTATAATCTGCTATATCCTGTCATGCATATAAACTTAAATACTTTATCTTCTATACTCTAAGTTTAGTTATCTCACATATTTGATATTAAGTAGAGAAATTCTTAGATTGCCTCAGTGTGAATGTTCTGTTTTGCTACACATCCTTCCTCTCAGAACAAGCTTTATCATAATAGTCATTCATTCATTTTTATCATTTCCATTGGCTATAAAATGTAGCATGGGGCTCATTATAATATACAAACAAGGATGTATGTATGCAAAGCATGGGATACATTTAAATAAAATTCAGTATAATACAAAATGTAATAAATGGAATCTGGGTTAAAAGTAAGAAGAAAATACCATATTAATCTGAAAGGAAGACAAGATTTTTTCCAAAAAGTTCACCAAAAAAATTAGGGATCGTCTTAAAATCGAGTACAAAGTTTTAAACATGGTATGGAACACCAATCCTGTCCACGAAAACGCATTTATTTATACTTTCATTTTATTTATTAATACAATATATTTATTCATATTCTTGAAATTCACAAAGTGAAAATGAGTGGCTTGACACCTCGCAGGTACTGGTGGAAGGGGAGTGTTGACAAACCTACGTCAGAACTTGAAATGGGCTAGGCAGGAAATTTGATACATATGACACCGTTGATAATGGGTACACAAAGATTCCCGATATTTATGCACCTTGTTACAATCTTATTTTAATAAGAGAGTTATTTCAGCACAGATTCGACCACCATGGACCAATTCTGTTACCGATTAGCTGAAACGTAGCATGCAAGCCTTTTTTCATTACCATATTAAAATTACTAATAATTATCATACAAATTCAGGACTTGAACAAAAGAATGCGTAAAATAATCTAATTTCATTTTCCTGCCATCGATTTTTGAATAAGAGCCCAATCGGTCCACAAATCAGTTTTTAACGCGAAAATTTGACACATTTTTACGTGAAACTTTTTCGTCGTCAAGGTGATTTGGAGATTTTGTCTAATTGCGAATTATGGACCGGGGTTATTAATTGGCATCGCATCTGCCCACATATTCACAATGTTTCGACAATATTTTGATGCTTAAACAATACCTTGGTAATGATAAACAATACGATGGTAACAAAACTAAATATAAATTCCATAATTCATTGACATTGTGCACATATGCAAGTGTTTT
This sequence comes from Tanypteryx hageni, assembly GCA_028673005.1. Taxonomy (NCBI): domain Eukaryota; kingdom Metazoa; phylum Arthropoda; class Insecta; order Odonata; family Petaluridae; genus Tanypteryx; species Tanypteryx hageni. Next base: position 5,760,923 of record CM054115.1, read on the forward strand.
TAAGCTAGATTTAGAGATTTAATTTGCTGAATTTTTGTAAATTTTGATTACATTTTCTTCGAAAGGTGAACATTTTGGCAGCAGTTAATTTCTTTAACCTGTGTATTTTCTGTTATAATTTTGTTGTTTACAAATGAAATTTGTTTTACAATAAAAATTTATTAAAATATGCGAGCCAAAACAAAAAAATCTGACATGGCCACCACATGACTTTCTTCATACCTGTAATATTTCTAAAAATTCCAAATAGGTTAAATGATAATAAATATTATTATTGTTATTATTATGAAATTAAATATAAAGATAAAATAATTTTGGAACTACAAAATAAGGTTTACCTTATAGAACAGAAAAGCTTAAATGAAACAATAGAAATAGTATGGATTAATGCACTATTATTAAACAAAAAAGACCTACATGAAACTATAAAAAAATAGCCAAGGTGATAAAATTAGAAGAACCAAAAAATGAGGATATAGAAGATATATTTTGTTAAAAAAAACCAATAAGATTGTGTTATATTTTAACAAAAAAGCTGATAGAGATGCTTGGTTCCATAGTAGAAAAGTACTAATAAATAATGAGATAGTTAACAATGGAAATCAAACAAAAATATATATAAATGAAGCATTATCTACCCATTATAAAGAGCTACTTTGGAAGACAAAAAATAAAGGAATAAATTTGAGTTATAAATATATTTGGTCAAAAAATTCAGCCATACTCCTAATGAAAGATGAAAATGCACAAATAGTCAAAATTTACAATGAATCTGATCTAAATAAGATTGTATAAGAGGGTTAATAAGATTAAACTCGACTATATTTTAATTCATTTAAAATGGAAGGATTGGAAACGATTAAAACTGATAAAATTAAATAGAAATATATGAATCTATAATTAATGTGGACAGCATAGCATTTTATAATAACTTTGCTGTGTTTCATCTAAACATTAGATCCATTAGAAAAAATTGGGAGGAATTTGAAATCACTTGCCGCCACCTATTACGGAAAATAAATATAGCTCTGATTATTCTGACTGAAGTCAATATTATGAGGAATGAAGTGGATATATATCAATTGGAAGGTTATGTCAGATACACTAAACTGAGAATAAGTAAAAGAGGAGGTGGGATAATATTTTGTTAGAAATGATTTCACCTTCATTGAAAATGACTTAGAAACGGTTAACTTTGAATTAAAGATAGGTTTGTTGATGAAGGATAAATGGAGATTATTTCTTTTAGGAGTTGATAGACCCCCTAACTTAAGCACAATATTATGTATCAATGAACTAGACCTGATTCAATGTAATTCTAAAGAAAAGGAAATTATTATCAATATGAACATAAATATAAAGGTAAAAGATGCAAACAGTATAAAATAGAGAGATATGTTGGCTTCCCATGGATTTGCAGAAATAATTAAAGAATACACCAGAGAAGAAATACCATATATACTCGTGTATAGTTCAACTCCGTGTATAGTTCGACCTCCGATTTCTCTGCAAAAAAATTAGATTTTTTTCATATATCTTGTGTATAATTCGACCCTAGCTTTCTACTTACTCTTTTACCCTAGATTTCCATCAGGATCGACATTTTTTGTTTTGATATCTCGAAGCTCACAATCGAGGTATATAGAACGATCTTGGTTTTCAATATGTTTGAGAAGGATCCATAGCAAAAACACAAGTTTTCATTTCTTATAAAGCAACTCCTTGCATCAGATGATTCAGTCACCTTTTTCATTTTTGGCTGTCAATTTATGCTCTCATACTGTAACATTAATGAGAATGCAAGATGATTCGCACTAAAATAAATGATTTTTTTATTCATAATAGACATCAATAATTTATCAAAGGAGGATTATAGTAAGGACCAACAAGGAATTGAAATATATAAGAGAGAACCAGTGGACACTTGCATACTCAAATGAACATCCATCGTAATAAAGGAAAAGTTTTTAGTGCACATAGCATCTATCCTTTTTTAAAACTAAGTTTCGGGTCAATTTTAAATGACTTTTTCATGGTAAAGAATCTGGAGTTGATGGCATCATAGCAAAATAATCAAGACAGTAAATAATTGTATAGACAGGATCCTCTCCAAAGTTTACTACATCTTACATAAGGGAGAATGTGCCAGTCATGGAACCACCTATTCTTCAGTCAGTTTCTTCACGGTATTTTATTACTACACAAAGAATAATCACACCAATACAATCATAAATGAACAAGTCTGATGCAGGAAAAATCAATTTTTTCTTGGTGAATCACTTGGCTAAAAAATTCACAGACTGCAAACACCAGCATTTACCTAATGAAAAAGCCTGGAGACCATTCTCCTCTCCTCCTGGTCTGCATTACCGTTCAAGTGTGACTGACCCACCTACCAGCATTGCCTTTTATGACCTATATTATATCAGTGCAAAATCATTGGAGCAAAAGTCAATCAGGCAAAAACAACATGAGTGAAAGAAAAGATTGGCTAAGATATTTAGATCTAAATAAAATGGTTCAAGGTGCTACTGTTGTTATTATTGTTAGTGCTTTTGTTAATGTTATTTCATGATTACATATTCATAATTTTCTTGTTAGGCTTCTTTCATCACCATTTAGTAGTATTTTGTCTCAACATTTAATGTAATTTTTTAAGTCTTCCATATGCTGACATGTTCTCAACTTAATAACTGACTGTTAACTAATAGTAAATTAATGAAATTTATTTTTACCAAGTCTACAGTCCTCTCTAACTCCAGCAAAGGAACGAACAAAGTTCATACAATCCTGGCGATGATCACCATAAAATGGGTCAGCATTTGGTAATTGAATTGGCAGGCAGTTGGGGTGAGCACGAGGGCGTTGGCAGCAGTCTGGTTCCTCCTTAGTGCTCTGGTCTTAAAGAAAGGTTTAAGATTTAGAATCAATCGATTTGTTAGCAGATTTTGAGATAGGTGTAGTTTCTTTTAATACAGAAGGTAAATTATAAAAATTAACAATAATTTAAAGTATAAAAACTTATTTGCAGGAAGTTTGTGAAAATAAATTTTATACTATACAGCTGCAAATAGCGAGGAAACCATTCTTTTACCAATTAAAAATGCTTCTATGATCCTCAGGTTAACAGCACAGTATCACGCACACCATTATATCATAGAAGTAACTAAGTAGGGTGTATAGCATCTGTCGTTCATTATACTGTAAAGCATTTAAGAACAAAGAAAAATCATTCAAACCTGCCAAGTTGATTTTAGATAGTTAAACCAGCCTTACCCTTTGTTTCTGCTGTGAGTGTAACATCGTGGTCAATCATCTGTCCCCATGCAACAAACATAAGATTAAGAGTGTGATCATGGAATCCTTCATTTCTGTGCACCTTCTCTGAGACCAGACGTGGACTAGGAAGTGGCCGTCCATCATGGCTGGCTCTTGGGCTATTCAGGCCTAAAAAAATGAGAGCTTTTATCAAATGAATAAAAGATAGGTAAAACTATATAAACAATCATAGATTTTTTCAGTGGCCAACTTTTTGCAAAAGTGAGATTATTCCAATTTCTGCTACCAATTCATAAAACTAAGTAACATACAGCAAAATATATGAAGAAAAGGTCTCTTTTAATCACCTAAAAAATTTACATTTTGAATGCATTTGTGAATATTTATTTTAAAACCTAATAGTAAAATATTATTCAATAACAAATGTTATTAAATGTGAGTGTACTGACAATAAATCATAAATATTTTTGTACAACATAAATGCTCTCATAGTTTGTTTAATATGGAGAATTTAAAAAAAATTAAAAACCTTTGATTATAAATATTCTTCAATGAATTAAATATTTAAATTTGAATTTTATAAATTTCTCACTCTAAACACCCACATAAAGGATGCACCCATGTATAGGATGCAGGGAGATTTATGGGCTCAAATTCGAAGAATATTTAAAATACCCGCACATAGGATGCATATGTATTCTAGCGAATGATTTGTGTTGCAAATATTTTATCATTTAACAGGGAAACTAATGAGTGAATCACAGGATCGGCCTGATGAATTTTGGTGTCCCAGGCGAGATAGCACTCCGTTAATGTTTGTTAAGATATTTACAAAGTACATGTTAATTTACTCATCGCTCGGTAAAGATTATTGATAATGAAGAATTAAAAGGAATGGCATCAAGATTCTAGCCTGCTCCTAGATATAAATTAATATCCAATATGTATTCAATTGCAAGTAATGCAGAGATAACTGATTGGGATAGTGCCCCGAAAACTATGATGTCCCGGGCAATCGCCCTGCTCGCCCATAGCTCTGGCCGGCTCTGATGAATCATTGCATGACTTTGTAATACGAGAAATAATTAAATTAAAATTTATGACATTTGTTTCATAATCCAGTGTTCCTCAATTGGAGTTCTGTGCATTATTTCTCGAGGGTCTGCGATTTGATTGGGACATGATGTTTATTTTTATCTATAACTTTTTTGATCCCACATGTTTAATATTTCAAAGTGAAGAACAAGACAATGTATGAAAAATGTGTAAACTATTCATGGGAAGGAGGGTCCACAGAAATGGTGATACTTCTTAGGTGGTCTGTGGCTCCAGAAAGGTTCAGAATGCTGTTGCAATGTATAAGGTAGCATTGATGTCAAAAATTTTAGTTAACACTAATGGAGATGGATTACATATTATGTTGGTAGCATTCCCAAAACAATTTAATAGCATGTTCATTGTAACAAATTTTCATAATAATGAAATTCCCAGTGACCAGAAATTTATTGCTTTTTAATTAGTCATTTTTAAAAACTTAATTTTTTTCATGATATTTAAATAAATATCTTATAAGGTATACATCTAAGTAACCAAAAAATCGTAGTTTTTGGTTGTTTGATTTTCATTTCTCACTGAAGATATCACTGGAAAAAACAAAAAGTATTATTTGCCTATGTATAGGACATACCCATTTTTGAGCCCAAATGTTTGGAAAAGTATGCATTCTATACATGGGTATTTACAGTTGCAGTGATTTGTCTCTCCCTCAGGTTTCTGTGTCTGTATTAAAACCCGATGCATTTTGCCCACTAAGTGGGCAAAATCCATTGGGGTTTTCATAAATTTTATGGCTGAAGGAGCTGTCTTACCGATAAAAAATAATAACAATATATAAAAAACTTTTTAAATTTATACTCTTTTTTATAAAGCGTACTGAAAAGTATAAAATAAAGTTTTGAGTCCCAGAAAATGTGATTCTTAGGAAACATTTTTATTAGATATGATCATGAATCTCTTTAAAAAAGATGTATGGCATATGTCAATTAAATTATTCACTACATTATAAAAAGTCATAAAATTCATTTTTAAGTTTGACATCACATTGGATTAATGATGAGTTCAACTATGCTTCTGTTTTACTTGCTTGCCAAGAGTTTTCTGGATCTCACACAGCTAACAACAGCGAAAACGATTGAAGAAATATTTCTAGAATGGAAAATCAGTAAAGAAAAGTGTCACACAATTGCCATTGACAATGGAACAAAAATGGTGAAGGCTATGAGTGATCTGGGAATCACCAGCATAAGATGTATTGCTCACACACTTCAGTTGTGTGTTCTGAAAGCAACTTTAGCACAGCATGATGTAACAGAATTACAGGCTGTAAGCAGAAAAATTGTGGGCCACTTTAATTGTTCTTCTTCTTTCAAAAACAAACTATGTGAATACAAGAGATTTTGGAACTGCCTCATCATGTACATATACAAGATGTTCAAACAAGATGGAATAGCAGCTACTACATGCTAAAAAGGCTACTTGAATAAAAGAAAGCCATAATCCTGTACTTGGCTGATAATAATATCAGCACATCAGGACTTACTAACAACCAATTATTGCTTGCAGAGAAAGTGGTTCATTTACTGGAACCTGCTGAAGAAGTTACAAAACTGATGTGCCTTGAGAGTGCAAGTATTTCTTATATGATACCTGCTGTAAAGAGCCTTCTGTCATTCTACTCCAGGGAAGATGCTGAAATTGGTGTGTATGCAATGAAAGCTGAGATGCAGAAGGAAATTCAGAAATGATTTTGTTATCTTGAAAGTCAATTACATTGCTCCATTGCCACTTTTCTAGATCCTAGTTTTAAGAACAAATTTTTCACAAGTGATGATGTGAAGCAGCAAGTGCATGCAAAGGTATTCGAGTTAAAGAGCATACCAGTGTTAGTCTCTGCCTCTGAAAACATGTAAATAGCAATTCTATCAAGCAGTGCACAAGTTTTCAGTTTACAGGATTGTTTCAATAAAATCGCATGTTCATCAGAATCTACCAAACTATCAAGTCCATCTGAGATGAACAGGAGATAAGTAAATGCCTTGGTAAGGCAGTGTTAGAAAGAAAAGAATGTCTAACAACTTGGTGGCAAAAACAAAAGCAGCAGTATCCTACACTGGCAAAGCTTACATTGAAATATCTTGCTCCTCCTCTAACCTCTGTTAAAAGCGAGCATCTTTTCAGCATTGCAATTAGATATAGACAGTATCAAGCTCCTATGCAATCAAAGTTTTGAATATAACATGGAAATTAGCACCTCAGTAATGAATAATTGATTCGATGACTGGGAAATAGATGAAAAATTCCCATTCATTCATATGACATGAATAATTTCACATTATATCATAACCGTAAATACCCGTGTATAATGCACACTTTTTTCGAAATATTTGAGTTAAAAATTAGAATGTGTGTTATGCGAGAGTACATAATCTTCCTATTTTCATTTGACCCCATATTTCCACAATTTCGACACATTAATTACTGCCCAGGTTTCCTCATAATTTTATTGGTGATTTTTACGAAAAGTAAGATAAATAATAGTTAAAATTTATTAACTAATTCTATAAACATACATTAATTAGATATGAAAAGAATGAATTCAGTAATTATTCATTTTAAAAGCCAAGAAATACTTCGTCACTGGACCATTCTTCTTCGATGTTGTTATCGGAATCGTCATCTTATGCATGACGTCACCCTACACCGGCACCCGGCCTGGTGGTGAGGTACTGGTACTACTTACAATTAGAAACAATGGCGGCTGATGCCTTTGAGTACGCTGGTAGTTGACACTTCTTAGAACTACTATCAAGTTATCGTTCCCTACTTTTCTCTCAGCATTCATACATGATTTATTCTTGATTCTTAGAGTCTGTAGTTAATTATGGTTATTTGCTATCATTTTTACATGCTCCAGAGTGTACTAATAAGGGTAAAACTGAAGGTTGGGTGAACCCCTCCACCTCAGGCGTGACTAAAACATATGTAAAAAACTTCGACATAGGATTATCATTATTCCTTCATTTTATTAGCTCAAACAATGTCATATGCCATACTATGAAATTAATATAATTGGATTTATTGTGTATATCCTAATATCACCTTGTAAGTAAACAAAGTATGTAATGATTGAGTTAGCTGATGTTCTTTTGGAATGTTATTCAAAAATTTCATTTTGCATTTTCATTATGTTACTAATACATAATACCAATAATTCGATCATTGCTTTAGACCACATTACACCATCTACTTTATTCTGGAATGGTAGTGCTAAAATAAAAATCTGTTCATGTTATATGGATATATAGAAAAATCATAGATTACGAGGCTGAAAACCCTCCTGCACGTTATATGAGGGTCAGGCCTGGACATAGAGACCCAGGGCCCCTAGGCAGTTAACAAAGTTGGGACCCCCTTTTTGGTAATTTAGCAAAAAACAAACTTTACTTTTATTTTTTATTTATTTAACGTACTTTGACTTTACAAAATAGACAAACAGACTTAGAAATGAAATAGACAAGTACCAACTATACTTTTTTACACATTATAATTTTTACATTTACATATAATTACAAGATTACATTGCCACGCGACGAACTTTCATCTCTGCAAAGGAACGGATGACCTCACTATAGTCCACAGACTGCGTTATTTCTGACTCTATGTACAGCACAGAGAGTGAATTAAGCCTGTTCTCTTCTGTGGTAGATCTTAAATAATTCTTTACTCTCTTTAGCACTGAAAACGACCGTTCTGCCGAACAGTTTGACCCTGGTGTACACAACAGCATCCGGAGCGCTATTCCCACGTTTGGATAAATGTCCAAAAAGCCTTTTTCCAGGATGTACTTGTATAGCTACAGTGACGATAACCCTTTTCCCCCTGTAGCCTCAGCGGACAACAAATGAGCTTGCAGGTGCAGACACTCATTTTCCAAAGTACCGTCCAAATCCCCCAGATAGAAGGCTTCCAGGTTCCGTGCTCCGTCACGGACGTCTTGAGATTCCAAACTATGTAGCTTCGTGAGAAAGTCAAACTTTTTACTTAACTTCTCGTAAGCAGAGCCACGTCTCTGTAGTTCTGCAATCAACCTGTCAATAATGACGTTGAAGATGGTAACGTGTACCATTTAGGCCCCTGGTCGGGGCCCTAGGCAGAAGTTCGCCACTGACGAGGGTGTACATTATATGTGGGTATTTATGGTATATGATATCTATTGTGATTTGAAATAGCATTTATTCAAACCAATAACTAATGCTTTCATCAAATCATTAAATTAAAATGTAGCAATTAAATATGAGGCTAATTTCAAGTAATAAGTTGTAGAAACATCAAATAACTGTGTTGCATCAAGGGAATTTGGTGTTAATGGAAAGCTGGTGGGAGGGTGAAGAAAGAATGATTCCATCATGAAGGTGCACAGGACCAAATGTACCCTAGGAATGGATGCAGTCAACCTGTAATTTCTATTTTTACTTTCTCCATATACGATATATTATTTTCATGAAAAAAATCGAATTCGAGATTTCAATGGAAATACATGTTTTTAGGTCCCTTGAACATGTTTTGACTATTTTCTCGATGATGTCTGTGGGTGTGCATGTGTTTATCTGTGTGTGAGACTGGAATTTTGTGGGTGTTCTAACTCAAAAACTATTAATCAGGTCAATGCAAAATTTAATATTTGACATTTGTTAAAGAACTGATTAGTTTATGGTAAAAATAAGTCAACCAAAAGTGGGTGTTTATTCTTGCCACTTAACCTGTTTTTTGAAATATTTGCTTCAATACACACCACTATTGTAAGCAATTTACGCTTATTGTTACTTACATCTTAGTAATGCTCCTTTTTATTTTCTTAATTGTTTGTGTTTCGAGGATATATCCAATATCAGAAGACAATGGTTTGTGTTTATTTCCGTTCTTTGTAGTCTTTAATTTTTTTCACAGTTTCTTAAAATATTAATTATCATTTAACCTATTTGGAATTCTTAGAAATATTACAGGTATGGAGAAAGTCATGTGGTGGACACATCAGATTTTTATGCATACTCTGCATTTATGTCAACCCAAAAATTTTTGAAAGATTTGAAAAACGTTATGAAGATCAGCTCATATGCCGCTACATACAGCATTCACTTCTGTAGTCTAGAGAAACTTAAAAATATAAAAATAGTTGCGAATGAAGTACCACAATGTACAGTGATGAATTATGACCCTCTGGAGCCCCTACGCACTAAGACTTTGGGGGCCTTTCCTTGTAGTTTGCAGAGATTATTGTATTAATTACTGTATTTGAAACTCTTAGAATAAGAAAACGTTATTTTTATGTACTTAGTAATTTTATTTTTTATTTATTTGCTTTCAATAATGCTGACTTTATAACAGTCAACCTATGGAAACCCCCTAACCTTGGGGGCTCATTCATTTTTCTAATTTATTTTTTCTTTCAATAATTGTGACTATATATGACTCACCTAAGAGGAGATAAGAAATCTAAGGGGGGGCCCTTACCTTGGGGGCTCCTAGGCACGTGCCAAGTGTGCCTATTGGATAATCTGGCACTGACAATGTAGCATAGGTTAGATCAGTTGTATGGTAGCTTTGCTATTCATTAAATTAAAGCATTTGTCCCTATTTATTCTTGTCACATTGTTAATTATTTCTGGAGCATTGTGTTGTATATGTGCTTAAAAGCTTTGTACACACCTAAAATAACTTAAGTTTTTTAAACTGGTATTACTGCTAAGTATTCATATTTAAATCCAAAAATATTTTTAATGAATATTGTTTTTTATAACCTCATAGGTATATTTTAAACGTTTTTCATATTTTTTGGATGATGAAGCAATTGCGGAGAAATGTTGTCAGTTATTGATTTTGAAAAGACCACTGACCTAGTTTTAAGCCTTAAGCTAATGCAAATGTTGAGGAAAAATGGAGAAGATAATATAAAATCTGTGTATAAAACACAGGGCTGCTTTTAATACTAATTGGATTCTGGGCAAACTTTTGCAGTTGGTTTTCCTTTTTATACTACCATAATGACTCTCTTCCCATTATAGTTGTAGAGCAAATTCATACTGATGATTCCAACAATGAGTGTCCACTGGGGGAGGAGGCAAGGGGGAGAGGGCAAGGGGGAGACGAGACGAGTCCCTCTGGATCAGACCTCTGTGTCAAGGGCCATTGATGTCTGGTTAGGTCAGGATATTAATGCGGTGGTCGTTTTCCTGAGGTCAGGCAAGGAAGCAGGTGGGAGCCATAATTCTTTCCATCAGTGCATGGAATGAAATCACTTTGCTCACCTACATTACGCTGTTGCGCAGATAGTCTCCACACAATAATAATGAATATTAATTTATGATTTTCACATGTGAAGTGGAAAAATAAACAAATTAATGACAGTTAATAATAATTATTGCATTAAATCAATTTTATAAATATCAAAATTGCTTTATGGAAAGCATTCTTGACTATTTTAACAAATTTCTCAAAAGATAGGGTAATAATTCCTGAACCACATATTAAAAAGCACTCAAAAAGTACTCAAAGATGATTACTGAGCGACTCGACGAGATCATCTCCATTTCCAGTAATATAACACATGTATATAGACTTTTCTGCCGGTAAGCTGTTTTTATTTTAAAGTTAAATTTAGAGATAACTGACCTTCATCCATCAAACTTGATTGGTTTATAGAAAAATGAATTAAACATATACTTAATTATATTTTTAACAAAATTAGGGAGAGTTGCGGAATTCTAACTACTGCAACCTTTACAGAATTCATTTCTCCTATTTATACTAAAGTTACAAAAAAGGAATATCAGAGAACTAAGGATAAAAGGAATTTTTAATTAATATAATTGTTTGCGGTTATATACAGCTATAATTCTACTATATAAATACAAAACTTTTCTTCTATCAATCTGAAGAATATTTGCACAAGTTTTATTATACAATAAACCCAATGATAGATACATTTCAAAAGTAAAATAAATATAGATATCCTTGGATTGGGAAACAAAATAAGACATTAAAAATTCACTATGTATAAAATTACAAGTTTCCACATGCTGTTTTCTCATAACAAAGTTTTAGATCAAAAATAATTTATTTAACCATATTATGGAAAAAACTAGAAATATATTATTTTGTGATAAAAAGTTAAACGCTGTTCAAGCTTGTTTAATAACCATATACAAAACTGTTTATTTAAAAAATCATTCATTGTTACTGAATTTGAGCAAGATGATATATATTGCTGGTCTAGAATCTTTTCTCTCCTGCCTTTAGAATTTTTCCAATGTTAAATAATTGTCGAGATTCAATTCTCCATCACTTGAAGAGTGAAATTTTATGCACATTATCATATCTAAATGAGCCTCTTTTAACCTTTCCATGATTTAGCTTTTACATTATTCATTAGACTGAATCCTCACTCACAGCCAGTGCTGGAAGCTTGAAATGTTGCAACTATATCTACAAGCTGGGAAACAACACTATATTGTTTTCCATTGTTTAGAGTATAATTCAATATTTCGTGGAAGTTAGTGATTGACTTGACTTCATATTTTTCGGCAATTAGATATTTGAAGTCAAGATATTGGTTTACAATGAACTCCTTTTCCTCCAGGGTATTGTTTGCAGATTATTTCACTTGACTAAGGTCCAAAATACTCCTGTACTTGTCAATTAACTTGCTAAAAATCTCAGTGCCATATTCATAACTCATTCTCTGTAGTGAAAGAGAACTAAAATCGAAAGCTCTCCATTCATTTTGCTCATTCTCTGGAAACATCTTATTTAGGTGATTACACAAGATTGATATGAAATGAAGAAAAGAATTGCCTCTGAATATTCCATCACTGGTGACTGATGAAATTAAGTTTTTAAGATTGCTGCTCCAAGATACTGCTGTACCAAGATACTGCCCTCTTATTTTGCGGATCTTTCCCTTCGCTAGCTGTGCAGCTTCTATTGTCATAAGGGAACTTTTCTGAAAGCATTTGGTCAACTCTGCTAATTCACACAATACATCATTTAATGCATTCAGAGTTATGTGATAATTGTTGTCAGAGAGCTTTTTCAAGCAATACTTTGTAATCGTATCATTGTTTTCTAACACTTCATGATCAAAGTATCTCATTTGTGCATCATAATTTCATATTAAAGCACTTACAGCAAAATATCTAGAAAGCCACCTTACTTCATTTGGAAGCTTAAATGAAAGTTTCATTTTCAATGACATTTGCCATTTCCTCAAATTCACCTCTTCAGACTAAAGATTTACAAAAGATGGTATAAATGGTTCTCAAGAGTGTCTCAATCTCCTTCATCATCGTCACATCTTTCCAGGCATCGACCAACCCCAGTTCTTCTTGATGAGTCACACAGTGTTGTTTTTTAGATAAAGAATGCACTTTTTAAGCAGTGTAGCAACACCATTGTTCTTTCCTAGCATGACTGAAGCACAATCTGAAGTAAACATTACCATTTTCATCAAATCCAAATTATTCTGACTGTAGAAGTCTTTAACTTCATCAACGATAGCTTGTGCATTACAAGCACTTAATTTTATTAATCCCCCAAACAATGTTTTATGCACATCAGATGCTGCATTTCTGAATTTAAAGTATATTATCAGCATCTTATTCACTAAGATATCACTATTTTCACCAATAATTAATGTGTGATATTGAGACTTTCAGAGCTCTGCCATCATTTCTCTGTGAACAACACAGTCTGTTGATTCTAAAAACTTGAATGTCTAGTATTTACTTCGCCAGCACGCTAGAATATTCAAATACTTAGCTATGTGATTATTAATGTTTTGCACCGAATTCAAAGATCTGGATGCTCTTGCTTAAGGGGGGGGTATGCAATTAACAGAGTGGGGACCCTACATCCTGCCAACTTCTTCGGTAAGCCGATTTACAATGCCCCCAATATATCTTTTACTGACAGTAGGACAATGTGATCTCTTATCGGAAGGTTTAGGAGGTTTAATCTACCTGAAGAATTTTTTGTTAACACCTGCTATTTGGAGCATCTGCCTCTGTGCCTTATTAATCATCATGGCAAAACAGATTCTCACAGAGAACGGCAGGCATTTGATTACATCAATAAAATCAATAAAACAATCCAGTATCAGTTAAGAGAGTGATAGTTTGTCCAGTATGGAGGTTGGATGAAGACTGAGCCATGAGCCACAGCAAGCTAGCGCATGGTTACCCCCAATACACCATCACTCCCTACTCCACCGTCTGGCCCCCACTCCACCACCCAGCCCCCACTTCTGCCCAAGTCTTGATCTTGCACATCGGTCAGACAGAGTAACAAAGTGTATAAGAAAGTTACATTTTTGGATTCAGCTCTTCAAAAACCATTAAAATGATGTGCCACAAACCACAGTTTTCTTCAAAAAAGTACATGCCTCCCCCCCCCCTCTCCCTCCCCCCCTCTCCCCCCCAAACTCCCTCACCAAAATTTTTTTTGGATATGCTACATAGCCTATATTTTAAGTTAGACCATCCTAAAGGTACTCTGCAAGTTTCATGAAAATCCATTCAGCCATTTTTGTGTGATGCAGAAACAAACAGACAGACAATTTCAATTTTATTAATATAGATTGCAGATATTAAAATTCCATGTGAATTTTCATTATCCATTTGAATACTGTTTTGATAACTGGGTGGAAGGTAAACAAAGTGATGGTAGCACTGTTGATCACAAGAAAGTGACGAGAAATGGTACTAAAATGTAAAATGCTACCAGTACACAGCATATGCCTACTCGCCTCCCTGGGTTAGATAAGTTTGGTTAAGTGGTATTGGTTTCTTCCCACATTCACTGTGCTCCTCCCCCTTGGATTGGGTTGTGTTCATCTTCTGTAATATTACCCATCGTGCTATTTTCCTTCTTATATTTACATATATATGTTTCAGTTCTGCTTTTTCTCCTTTCCCCATGGTACTCCCATTTCTTGTTGCTTTCTCGCCATCGACAGAGCTACTGTCGCTTTGTTTACCTTCCACCCGGTTATGGAAACAGTACCTCCATTTGTACTAAAACATTGCGTTAGTTCTGTCAAAAATAATTTTTTAAACAAATTATTGTTTAATATCTTCAAAATCATTGTTATTTCTGTTGAGTGTTTGGGAAGCAGCGAATATTTTCCCTGACTTAGAATTTGATTATTATGAAATTCAAATATATTGTTTTTATATAATCATTACTCTCAGTGCAAGAAATTATGGGGTAAATCTTACTTTAAAATTCATATCTTACCATCTGTGTATTCAGGAGGTAAAAACCTTCTAAATGAAATCCTTGCAGATCCCCATGTGGGATTGACTAGGTTATTACAAGAGCCGTCATGGTTTCGAAAGCGCCCTCCAAAAGTTCCCAGATCATCACATGTTCGTCCAGCTGTGAAAGAATAACTTTTCATTTGAACAAAAATGCCAAAGTTGTAGTGCTTAAAAATATTAATTTTGAGCAGATATTTTATGACCAATTACATGCTGGTTTTGAAAGTGGTGGAATAAATTATTATGAATCCCAGGGCTAGTAGACCAAAAAAAACCAATGAACCAATAGAATGGGCAGGGAGATACCTACGATGTCATTTAAAGTGCCTTAGAATCCGTTTCTGTTTATTGTAATTTTTGTATACTTAAGGAAGCTTGATTTTTAACTCACAAATCCAAAAGTAAAATATGTTCTAGGAAAATTGTTTTATGTTTTTCTCCCTCTGTATAAAATAATTGTATTATAATCATTTATGGAGGACATCTTTTATTTTGCACTCTGTGTCTAACAGTGGCATAACTCGGGGTGGAAAAGCCCATGGCAAAATATTATCTATGGCTCATTTCCCAGCATCTACACGTATTCAATTAATTAAAAGTGAAACACATTGCAAAACCTACCAAGTTGAACCAAATGGGAGAAAGATAGGTACAGTAAGCCCCTGCTATATGTCAAGTATGCGTTCCTAAAAACTATGACATAAAGTGACTTATTTTCCCATAGACATAATGATAAAAGTCATGTTTACATTCCTAGGTACGTTTGTAGGTAAATTTTGCCTGGAAGAATTCCCACCTTTACCTTCCTGGTTATTCACACGGGTGCTACAAGGTTGAGGACTGAGAGACTACCAAGAAGTGCCAGGCTTTTTTTATGAATGTGATCCAAGACAGGAAAAACAAGAAGTGGTCATTATCCATTAATCGCATGAAATTCTGTCCAACACTAATGATTACCTAGAAAGTCATCCAGAAATTGGATACAAAATGGAAATCGCTAAAAAATCTTTATTTTTACTATATTCTGAAATAATTTAGGGTCCCTATGCACATGGCATTTTGCCACCAGCACCATCAGGTGTAGGACAGTTCGGCATGGTTATTTTGGTGCAAGGACAGTTCGGCACAAGGCCGGTTCTGTGCAGGACAATTCTCGCAGGACATCAACCCAACCCAATAAAGCTGCCAAAAAACACTTAACATATTTCTCATTTGCTTATTTTCATGATGTTCAGTCTGCAAGTTTTTCCATTTCAAAAATTGGTGTAAATTTTTTTGTATGTAGTTTCCTTTTTTTCCACCAAAAGAATTACGGAAACAAAGTAGAAAGGTAAATAGTTTTAAAATGATTTTCTTTTATTTACATGAATTATATCTAATTTTCATATTCTAAAACCGTACCTAGCCACCCCAACCCAACCCAAAGGGTGTTAAAACAATAGGCAAAAGTTGTATTAATGCTAAAAGCCAAATCTGTCTTACCCACTGCCACCAACCCAACCCAGGGGGACATATAATTCACTTTAACCCATGAATTATCCAATCCAATTAGAGTTAATCATCAGTATCAACAGTATATAATGTATTTTTGTTTCAAGAGGTTTGTAACCCAAGGTTTTGTAACTGATTATATTGTACATATAACATGGGTTCTTATGGAAAATATTGATTCATTTAATGTTGTTTTGTTCTATGTCACTAATTTCACTAATAAATTAATGACGTTAATTGAGGACACACTATTAAACTCAGCAAAGTTATCTTTTCTCATGAATTTCTGTACCTGAAATAATTTAAAAAACTGCTATTTTCTAGTTTTCTAATCTTACATTTTCATACTGGCCAAACAATTTTTGAAAATGTGGAGAGAATGTGGTTGGCCTACTTACCGGCCCTTGTTTGGAGAAAACGAGGGCAAAAAGCGGCAATTTTGGTCTTCAAGGTGTTGATTCTGGGCAGACCTTCCCACATTTCTTCCTTTGTCATTTCATAGCTATTAAAAATGGACCAGAAATAGAGATTTATAAGCAATTATATGCTAAATATTAAAGAAGACTTGTGCATTGTTTAGGATGATAAAAAATGACAGCTAAATGCTTCAAACTTATTAAATATTTCTTTTTATTTTGATGAGTCTTTACATCTGTATGGAAATGGTCATCTAAATATATTATGTACCAAGTATTAATGATTCAATAAAAACATAAGTTGCATATAACAATTAGTGGATGTTATATGCAGTGGCGGCTCATAGCTGAAATTAGTGGGGGTGCTGCTCCAGAAAATTTTTAGCCTTTGTTTTAAAATTGTGTACTGAAGTACTGACATTTAGCTTAAGGAATATATATTGTACTACAAAAATAAAGAAAGAATTAAAGAAAAAAGGACTCATTATATTAAATGTTATCGATAATACCAAGTGGAAATAGGGGGTGCTGCAGTTCCGCAGTGCCTATACACGAGCCGCCACTGGTTATATGTGAAATTGTTTTCAGTTTCATTGTTTCCTTTCTTAAATGTATAATTATTTTTTCTTAAAGCTAGATTCTTGCATTAAGATAACTAAGTTTTTTCTTACTCTTGTGCTAATATCCTCGAAGTCTCCAACAGTGTCTCTCCTAATTGAGCTATTTGTCCATTGTCGATTGGTCGATGTGGTGAAAATGGTGTGCGGAACCCGGTGATTTTCCGTGCTTTATCAAAGGCATCATCTACGGCTGTGAATGGCACACACAGAGTGACCGAATCACTAAACTCATCATTGCCATCTCCTACTCTTCCCTGGGTTGTAGTTCCTCCCAAGGTCTGAGTTCCATCGCCAAACGGGTCATCCTCAATTGTATAGTCATCTTCAGCTCTTTCTTTAGGACCATTTTCTACCCTAATAATAATTATTTAACAACACTCAAAGTTAAACAAAGTAATATACATGCATTAATATGTTAGGCTTTACACGGAAAACAAATTCTTACCTTCTTAATAAATATATGGCACATTCCTTATCTTCCGCTAAATTCTCAGCACTATGAAGATCAAAGCAACTCAAGTATAACATTATTAACACAAGCCAAGTTATGCCACTGGAAGTAGTTATTCTGTTAAAAAAATGACAATCACAGATAAAATTCATCTTATTGAAATTAACAATGATCTATATTTTTGTATACCTCTATCCAATTAAAAAATTCATGAATTAAGTGTTAAGTTAAAATAAATTTTAATAAGAAATTGATGAAATCAAGTTTTATGTGCACTAAAAATTAAGCAAGAAATATAAAAATAAAATAATTGAAAGTTCCAGAAAGTAATAATAGTTTTGGGCATATAAACGTTGTGCAGCAAATAAATACTAATTAAGACTCATTTGTTAAAACTATATTCACATTCTGAAACATTAAAAAGTGTGCATTTTAGATTTTTTAACTTTTCAGTACATATTTCATTAAAACTATTATATAAAGTCAACTAGTATAAAACCCGCCAATGTGACTGGAACGAATGTGTTATATACAAATAGTTGGTGTATAATAATCCAAGAGGTTGATTAGCCAGAAATACACACAAACACAAGTAGTTGGTGTTTGCATTCGGCAAGCATTTCAGCCCATTTCGAAAGTAATACTACAGGATTTTTAGGGGGTGTAGTGCATCAGGCAGTCCCTAACGTCACCTATCGGGGTTGAGTCTCCTATTGTGATCCCTGATATTTATAGAAAAAAACAAACCTATCTGCTCCTCCCTAAAGTGGATATCCCAGATTTAATCGTCATGTTTGTGCTTTCAATATTACGTTAGAATTCTAATTATTTATGATACCCTCAATCACAGTGTGTGATAGAATTAATGTTTTGGATACGGTAAACTCTTACACATTATCGGAAGAAAGTATAGGTGACTAACGCAATTGCCGGTCAAAAATGATGGGTTCAAATAATTAAAAAACGGAATTGCAATTTCTAACTTTAAATAAATTATTTTAATAAACATTATTTATATTAATTTTGTTTCTCAAAGCAGTCGGTTGTCAAGATAAACAAATGAGCGATTTCGGGAAAAGAATAGTAGAATAAGTGACTTCATTAATTTTTCTTTAAAATAGTTCAAATAGGATAATCGTAGGTCAGGTTTTTTCAATTTTAATTTCCAAAAGAAGAAAAGACTGCACGACAAAAAGTCTATTTTTGAGTGTTATCTTGCGAAAAATGGAAATATTACTCCCATAACCTAACGCACAATCCTTCTCCCCATAAAGTTTTTACATGCTCGGCTTGTTTATTAAAACGTCAAGCACGTCCCTCAGATTTTCATACCGTTTCTATTACGATAATATTGAATATAGCTCATTATTACGATTTTTAATCTCTTTGAATAGTATTTCAGATTTTTAGGTATTCCTCCTCGTAAATAACGCGACGAATGTTGTTTACATTGATTGCTATGAAAATCATTTCCCCCTCCTGTCTTTCTCTCCTTTGAAATAGAAATAATTCCCAGTATTCGAACCCGGGTCGTTTTTCCAAATATTTTTTCGTCAATTACTTTGTATATGTGATTCAAGCAATCCTGGAAATTTTCGAACCATTATCTCTGACAGTTTTTGAGATATAAAGGATTAATATTGGCATGGGTGCTTCAGTGTCGCGGTCTGGTGGCGCGTGGTGGAAGTTGTTGCAGACTGAGTAAGAGAAATATGTATAAGATGATGTTTTCATAATATGCGTAATATTGAAAATTAGAGTAAGTTAACTTATATGCTTACGGAAATAAACTTGATGTTAACTCAATAAAAGAAAAATGAGAAAATATATACTATCCGTAACCCGATTTTTCTACAACTCGAATTCTTTTTGCTTTCCCTTTAGATTCGAGTTATAGAAGTTCTACTGTACATATTAAAAAACAGGAAAGTAATTTCCGTAACTCGAATTTTCTATAACTCGAACAATTTTTACTTTCCTTTGAGATTCGAGTTATGGAAGTTCCACTATAATTCGTTATGACGGCATTAATTTACATTAAAAGCATTAAAATGTCTGTAATTTCCATTGAAAGCATTCAACAAGGTCCCTTTAAAAGCGATGAGGTCGTTACCATTTTTAATTAATTAATTGGTGAAAAGAGGAAAAATTCACACTTTTTTCCGATTAAAACAGATATTAAATTTTGACAATTGAGAATGAGAAAAAAATCCTATACTTGACCGGGAATCGAACCCAGGCCTCCCCACTGGCCGGAGAAATGCTTAAACCAACTAACATAAGCTATCAAGCCAACGTGATTCTCCATTCTCGAATTTTATATTATATAATTATATTTATGCTAATTCGGTATGTAATTGGATTTTGCCTTTAAAAATTGAGAACTTCGTTCTTTCAGCTAGACAACTGTTTTTTTCTCGAATTCGTATCCCAATTTTAAGTAATTTAAAAATGCAATTTTAGAAAGCCTTGAAATCAATCCAGAAAATCAATTTAGCTACGTGCAAGCTTTTATTCTTTTGCTCATAAAAAATAGAAATATTGGCCCTCAATCTTCAAACTGGAACTGTTTTAAAGGAAAATGAACAAAGATTCTTATTCCTATCCTCGGTTGTCTTTCTCAGACCACAGACTCTCGAATTTAACGTTTAAATGACTATTGTTGGCAAAATTTAGCGATTTTATGAGGATTTGCCTTGACAACCATGCTATTGTCGAAATGGAGACTTCATTATTATCTCAATTCTCAAATTATGAGTACGAACCCCGAGTGCTATGCCCCTTGGGGTTCACACTTTCGAATATTTCATGCTCATTTCGCCCACTAATATTCTCATTCAAACTAAAGGTACTCTCGAGATAAATGACCAATATTCTCCCTTAATTTATATGAACAAATTAAATATACATTCAAATCTGATATTTTGCTAAGAATAGTCAAAATAAGTTCTTTGATTATACAAAAAATGAACACGGGCCTCTAGTCAGGATATGATTTTTATGGCATCCCCCTCTCCTAAAAAATTAATATTCTGGCTCAGACCTACAAATCCTAAAGGTCTTTTTAATATGTGTACCAGGTTTTAAGTATATAAGTTTCTTGGTTTTCGAGAAATAATGTAGGATATGATTTGCATGCTAACCTCCTCCCTTTCCCTCACCCCACAAAATAACAGTTCTGGCACCGAAGTGCACATCCTCACGGTCTCTTTGATAGGCGTACCAAGTTTTAGATCTCTAAGTTTCTTTGTTTTCGAGAAATGCTGTAGGATATGATTTGTGTGGCGCCCCCTCCCCTTCTCCCACCACCAAAAAGTAAAAATTCTGGTGCACACCTTCTACCTCTCTTCAGTAATTGTTCCGACTTTTAAGTCTCTTGGTTTTCGAGAAATGCTGTAGGATATGGTTTTTTATGGCACCCCTCTCCACTGCCCCCATTCCTCCAAAAATCCGAATTCAGGCGCAGAGGGGCACATCCTCGAGGTCTCTTTGGTAATTGCACACTCTCTACGACTCTTGATTTTCGAGAAACGCTGTAGGATATGAATTTTTATGGAACTCTCTCTCCCCTCTCCCCCTAAAAATCAAAATTCTGGCCCCCTAGGTGCACATCCTTATGGTCCCATTAGTAAGTGTGCCAAGATTTAAGTTCATTGGTTTTCGAGAAATGCTGTCCACTCGCACACGCCGCCTTTCATTAATATACATTAAGTATTAAGTTAAAATTGAACCAATTTTTGAATGCGCTAAAATATAATCAATAAATATAAAATTTACATAATTGAGTGTTCCAGAGAGTAAAAATGGCGTTGGGCGAATAAAAATTGCAGGAAAAAGAAATGCATTGCGCCACGCGGCTCTTATGCGCCCAAAATTATTTTTAATTGACGATTGATTTAATTTATATTTAATTTTGTCTCTATATTTACGTCTCTGTCTCTCTCTTCTTCTTCTTTCTTTCTCGCTCTCCTTTTCTCTCGCTCTCTCCTATCAAAGCGTTAAAAAACGCGCATTCCTCAGTATAAGGATTAAGGCGACAATGCAATATCGAGATTTAACAAAGACACGGTTAGCAAGGCAACATATCATTAAAAAGCTTAAATTTTTCCTATAAATGTGATTTAAACATGGAACTTGAGCAATTTTGTATCGTAGGCAAAATGTTACGATGAGAATGAGAAACATTATTTCTTTATATTTAAAAAGGTCTAGGTCCGAATATCATAGGTCAATTCTTTCTAATTTTAATTTGCAAAAGAGTAAAAGCCTGTAAGTCGAAAAATCGATTTTTACGTGTTATCTTATGGGAAATGGCACCCCCCTCCACTTTCCCTCTCCCCACAAAAATCAAAATTATGGTCCTGAGGTGCACATCCTCATGGTCCCATTAGTAAGTGTACCAAGTTTTAAATCTCTAAGTTTCTTGGTTTTCGAGATATGCTGTCCACACACACACGCACGCGCGCGCACACATTACCTATTATTAATAGATATATGTACGTATTGAGTGTCTTGATATGAGCCGTCAAGCATTAAAGGTGTCGTCCAGAGAGTCTTAAATAATGTTGAACAGTTTTTCATGACAAAGCATTAAAGTTTATGTTCTACATCCATTATGTGAGAATTTTTAATAACATTTTGATATTTGAAAGATAAGAATAAATTATTTCTAATAATAATAATAAGAAGGGGATTTTTAATTAAATAAAAATAATATATTCCTTCCTGTCGTCATATTGACGGGTTTTATACTAGTAATTGAATATTTTTTTATTTTCGTTAGTCATATTATTTATCGTAGCCAAGGTTTTGTTTAAATTTCGGACAGCGTCAAAATTTGTGGACAGATGCAACGCGAATTTATACTTCGAGTCAATAGCACGCAGTTAGGCGAAATAGGCGACAATGCGAATCACCTTAACGACGAACGATTTTACCGCAAAAATACTTCAGAATTTCGCGTTGAAAACTGATTTGTAGAGCGATTCGACGCGTGTTCGAAAATCAACAACAGGAAAATGAAACTTCGTTCTTTCAAGCGTTCTTTGATGCAAGTGCCGATTTCTTATAAGGGTTCTAATTAATTTTAACATGTATAATGATTAATGTGCTATACACACCTGAGTTGATAAAGGTAGTTCAGGAAAGAACCAATCCCTTTCCTTTCAATACAATTTTATTATATAGCAAGTAGGGCTGTACACAGGTTTCCCGTGATACAGAAGTGCTTTCCGTGAAATTCGTCGCAGTATAATCGTACTAGAGAGCCTGTGACGCTTCGTTGTCACATTGTTGATTTTGATTTTTTTTAATAATTAATTTGATCAGACACATTTATTTTACAAAAGATGTAAACTTCTTTCTTCGTAAATAGAACAAAAGATTCTATTTATTATTAACCTGTATTAGTATTTAGGATAATTATTTTTTAATTTTCCAAGTGATGTGATAAATAAAAATAACTGACCTTGCCTAGTTCTTTTAAACTTCTTTCTTAGTAAATATTACAGAATTAACAGGCTCAACCAGGCTCAACATAAAGACATAAATAGACATAAATCAACATAAATATAAATAAAGAAAATGACGTAATATCGTAAAGGTCCTCTATTTTAATCCTCTACTGTTTAAAATGTTTTTCGCTTGACTTAAAGAAATTAATTGAATTAATTTTTTAACCGAGGCTACAATAACGAATAAAATGGTTCTTTAATACAAAGGGGAAAGGTTCACTTATTCTTCTAAAATGTTCGAAATCCAGGTTAACAAACAAAATGACGTAATATCGTCAAGTGGCTCGCGGGCATACATCCAATATTACCACTCGCTCAAATGAGGTAGCCATGGTAACTGAGAATTATCGTTGTTTAAAAGTCGCGCTTTTTGTATTAAAACGGTTTTTCCGGGAAATTCGGAACGTAATTGAATTTTCACGGTAACCAAAATGAACTTCTTTCTTTTTCCAACACAACCGTTTAGGTCCTGACTTCGTATCTTGATTCTAACTAATTTTAAAAGGCAATTTTATAATGCCCGAAACTGATTCCAATGCTTTTCTTATGGAGTGCAGGGGTGTCGGAAAGAAAGTATTTAATGTTTCCGGTTGAATTTAGTACCGTTTAATAACAGGAGATTTCCGGATCTTTACAAATTATAGATGACGAAAATAGCCCAAATAGCAGCGGAGATGTTTCCCTATAGGCTATAACCAACTTACCACAAACTTCGTCTACGACTACGATTTCGGTAATCTAGGGAACCTTGGTGTTAGTCCAAAACCATCAGGAAAAATCGAAAATTCCAAAAAGTTTTTTACACCCCAAAACGTTCATTTTCAAGTCCCATTAGAAAACCATTTAAATCTGTACAAGCCTTTTTATAATTGCATTTTTAAATTACTTTTAATTAAGGTACAAACTCCGGACCTAAATTAAATGACGCGAAAAAGAACGAAGATTATTTTTCCTGAGAGTAGAATACGAATCCGTGCCGAATTAGTCCAATTATTCGATTTTTACTGCATAAAAACGGGATTTTATACAATTTATAACAATCGCCCAATATTTCTCTCATGACTACGAGACAATGGGTCGAGTGAATAAAAACTAATCAAATGCTTAAAGCATAAAGCAAAAGCATAAGCATTTGCTAAAAGCATAAGCAAATGCTAAAAGCATTTGCTTCATATTGAGTGAATAAAAGTTTGCTTTTGCTTATAAGCATTTGCTACTCAGTTTTAAGCAAATGCTTAAATTTTACGGAAGAAAGCTCTTTGCAACTCTTCCTTCACTTGTTTTTGTTTACATTTAAAGTTTTACATGGTTGAATTTCAAACTAAAAACAAATATATTGGGTAATATTTTTTAAAAAGTTAATTAATAATTTTTTAAAACTATTTCTTTTATAACTGAATTCGATAATATCACAAATCATGGGTGTATTTTTATTCAATTAGTTATAGTAATTTTATCCAGTCATTTGCCTTTATAGTGATTTTGGACGCCACAAATATTTCTATCTTACATCACTTAAGTACCTTAAAAATATTTCTATCTTCTGTTTGGAAGACAGTACCCCGCCACATCTCTCTTGATATTCTCCGAGTAACAGATTTGAAATATAGGTACTTAACATTTTCTTCAGAGAAACGATATAAATTTTTATAACCGTTGGTTGTTGAAACTTTTCTCGTATTTTTTAACCTTTCGTGTCATCATAAATTACCATATTTATATTTAGGATCAATTATCATGAAAATAGAGTACTTGGAAATATTTTAGCAAGCCCTTTACCTCACTTAAAAAAGTTTAAGCATATGCTTAAAGCATTAAGCAAAAGCTCGGTTTTATTCACACAATTTTAAGCAAATGCTTAAGAAAATTCCTAAAAATAAGCAAATGCTTATTCTTTCTAGCAAAAGCAAATGCTATTTTTTTTATTCACCCCAAATTAAGCATTTGCTTAAAAAGTGAGGGAAATCTTAAGCATAAGCATTTGCTTATTTTTTATTCACTCGACCCAATGCTTTTCTTCGGGAATTTATTTTACGTGTTAATAAAACTGAACGAGAGCTTAGTGCCACGAACTGCAAAGTAGCTTAGTGTCATGACGTCACTCTCAGACCGTGACATTTAAAAGCAAAGGGAAGACATATTTGGTGCGCAGACAATACTAAGAGGAATATTGTGCTGAAATTTTCAGGTTTTGTAGATGTCATGAGTAGGCATTCGGATAATATGAGACCACTCCTGTAGAATTCCTGGGTTCGACTCCAGGCAATCCAAAATTTGAGTTTTTCCTGTGTAAATAGCATTGCGAAATATTTGGAATTAATTTACGGTAATTCTCACCGATTACTCGTATATATATATATATATATATATATATATATATATATATATATATATATATATATATATATATATATAACAGCTTACGGAAAAGGAAAGGTAAAATAGATATATGGATGTCAACAAGGTGTTGGGATGAGGAAACCCAGTGAACACTCACCAATCAGACGACTTCAGGTTGGCGAGGCCCCGGGGATGTCGAAGCGACACACGTAAAAGAACACTAAAACACAGAAACAACACAAACGTAGAAGCTTTCGGAACTACTCCTTCATCAGCTACAGAGAGAGAACTTCCTCATCCAAACACCTTGTTGACATCCATATATATATATATATATATATATATATATATATATATATATATATATATATATAACAACCTACGGAAAAGGAAAGGTAAAATAGATATATGGATGTCAACAAGGTGTTGGGATGAGGAAACCCAGTGAGCACTCACCAATCAGACGACTTCAGGTTGGCGAGGCCCCGGGGATGTCGAAGCGACACACGTAAAATAACACAAAAACACAGAAACATCACAAACGTAAAGCTTTCGGAACTACTCCTTCTTCAGCTACAGAGAGAGAACTGTAGCTGAAGAAGGAGTAGTTCCGAAAGCTTTACGTTTGTGATGTTTCTGTGTTTTTGTGTTATTTTACGTGTGTCGCTTCGACATCCCCGGGGCCTCGCCAACCTGAAGTCGTCTGATTGGTGAGTGCTCACTGGGTTTCCTCATCCCAACACCTTGTTGACATCCATATATATATATATATATATATATATATATATATATATATATATATCATATAAAGCCTAAGCTACTTCTAGAAGAGCTACAGAGCTGAAATTTGGCCTGAATATAGGGACCTTTGGAAAAAATCCGAAATTTCAGAAAAATTTATATTTATGGGGTGTTTTTGACCCCAAAGTCCAATTTTAAACACCCATAAGAAAAGCATTGAAAACTATGCGGGGCTATATAAAATTGCTTTTTTAAATTATTTAAAATTAAGATAAAAAGCCGATACATGAACCGTACTGTGGATGAAAGAGAGAGGTTTATTATTCTTGAAGACATATTTAAAATCCTTGATGAATTTGCGTGAAAATTTGATTTTGATCATGAAATAACGAATTTTTTTTGGTCTTCAGCAATGAAAAATATAAACTACCACAACAACGACTCCAATGCATTTCAATGGGAATTGATTTTCCATACTACAAGAGCATCGAGTTACTGCTTATGCTGCATTATAATCCATTAAATTTCAGCCAACGACGCATAAATGTGATGACGTGATAATTTTAAATTAATTTTTTATCGAGATACGTACTAAAAGGCACGGATGAAGAAGCCATAATCCTAACACACAAAATATCCTAATTTTTACATACATTTTAGTGTAACATATAAGCTACTGCCTTAATGATGTTTATAATTATTGCTTTAAAAGGGCGATCTGAGCCATGAAAATTTTACTTGGAAAATTTAGACACGAAGCCGATTGCCAGAGAATTTAGAAATTCCGGATAGATGCCTAAATTGCGCAGAAAATTGAAACTATTATCCTATATTAAATGGGCTCTTTGTAGTTCAAATGCTGTCGCGTTGGATTATTCATGAGTTTATATCTTGGTGTATGGAGATTTTTTGAATGCTTGCAGTATGCAAGCACCGGCAACTCGTATAATATAAGATACTAATGTATTAGCTTTGAAATCAGAAAATTATTTTTAATTATATGGTGGTAGCTCTGTTTTTTATCCGTTCTTAACATATTCATCTCGTTTTCTCATTCTATATTCGCCCTACACGAAATTTCTTTTAAATCTGTTCAGCCAATACCTTTCAAATTCATAGTTACAGAAAAATTCTAACCGTGATATTATGGTAGCCCTGTTACTCGACCCGGTTAAAATATAATATATTGGTTATTTATTTATATGAAGATTAAATATACTATATTTGGTTAAAATCCATTCGTTCAGTTCTCTAGAAATACGTGTAGAAGAAATATTATTTTACTTTTTACTGTGGTTGTTCTGCCCGGTAGTTCCGATTTAAACATATTGATTTCATTATGGTATCCTGTACAAGTCTTATATATAAAATTTAGTTGACATCCGTTCAACCAATTCCTTCCAAATTCATAATTACTGAAAGAGTTTAATTTATAATTGTGATACCTCTGTTTGGTTGATCCTGTCCAGATATGCTATTATGGTTTTGCATTTATCGGTAAATTATAAATATTAAATTTGGTTAAAATTGATGTGGACAGTTCAACACAAATACATGTAAAAACAATTTTTTTGAGTACTTGCATTGTGGCAACCCTGCTTTCTATATCTATACTTAACGGATTTTGTTATTTTATGTTGCATGCCTACTTCATACAAAATTTCGTCGAAATCGGTTGGGTCAATTCCTTTCACATTCATTATTACCGAAAAGATTATCTTTGCAATTGTGGCACCCCTGCTGTGTAGATTCAGTCCAAATATGTCAATTTGCTCATTAATTTATGTGCATATGCTATGTACTAAATTGATTTGAAATCGGTTCATTCACGAAGAAGATGCTAAGGGACACACACACAAACACACACGGACACCTGGGAGATGTCATAAGCCTACTTTTTACTTTGTCCAAATACGAAGTATAGAGAAAGTATTGTTTTCATGAAAAAAATCGAATTCGAGATTTCAACGGAAATACATGTTTTAAGGTCCCCTGAACACGTTTTGACTATTTTCTCGATGATGTCTGTGTGTCTGTCTGTCAATATGTCTGTCAGTCTGTCTGTATGTAATAGATTTTTTTGGGCGCTCTAACTCAGACTATTAATCAGGTCAACGCAAAATTTTATATTTATCATTTTTATAAAGTTAGAAGATCTGATTAGTTTTTGGTAACAATCGGTCGACCGGAAGTGGGTGTTTATTCTTGTCACTTATCCGTTATATTGAGATATTTGCTTTAATATTTGATAAATGTAAAAATGTATTTGAATAAAAGTTGTAGAAGATTTAATTTTCTACAACCTTTGTTTGATATATTTTTCCATATAATGCATTACCTACCGAAGACTATTGTTAACAATTGACGCTTAGTTACGTCTTAGTAACGCTCCTTTTTCTTTTCTTAATTGTCAACCGGAACTAAATATTGACAACGATCCCAGAGCTAACAACATGTAATTTGCCATATAAATATGGAGAAAGTCATGTTGCCCACATCAGTTTATTTTTACATACATTCCCTTTAAAATTACTTAAAATCAAGACACGAAGTTGGGATTTGAACCCAGATTCTGAGAAAAGAAGTTTCATTTTAATACCAATTAAAATTTTTAATTCAAACTTAAAAATAATCTTAAAAGCAATCTTCTAATCCGCACGAATAAAAAAAGTTGGTTTTAAAGATTTAAAAAAATCCTTTAATTGAAAATTTCAATTTTCACCGTAGTTCTTTGCGATTATATCGATACCAGAGGTGCGATCTAGCAGTTATCTAGGGAATTAAGTGCAGCAGAGTGGGAGAAGTCAGAACATGAGGTTGGAGCACGACAGCGGTTGCAGGTTGGCGAGATACACCGAAAAAAGTGATTTTACGATTGTCTGATCTAAGGTGTCATACAAATCATTTTGCTAACATCTGAGAGTATAAAAAACTAGAAATTCCAATACATGTAATGTTCAGACATGTACGGTATTTTACTGGGTTTGTGGAACCATCAAACATGGCTGACACATGTGAAGGTCAGGTAAAAGTGAAAACGAGCATTTCTGGCAAAATGATCCCTCAGGGGAATCATTTTGCCCGCCTTCTTTTTTCGTCAGAAACTTGTATATATATATATATATATATATATATATATATATATATATATATATATATATATATTATTTTACATACATACGCAGCGGAAATCATGTTTTAATTTTCTTTTTCGTGTTCCTGAATTAAGCTCTTGCCGCAATCATGTTATTTTCATTTAATTATATTTGTAAAAAACATATGAACAGCTAAAATGTTTAGAGATCAATTTTTAAAAATGTGTTTCACTTTTAACTCGATTATAGTATGTTTCGCTAGAAATGTTATAGGTATATTTTATATTTTCTTCTTTTAGGCCAAACAATGGTTGACAGATATAAAAGGAAAACACAAAGACAGAGCTGGGATGTAGAAAACTTGCGAAGAGCTGTAGCAGCTGTGGGGGAAGGAATGACAATTAAAACAGAGGCTAGGCAATTCAATGTTCCGGTTATGAGTTTAAAGAGACGCCACAAGGGTTAGAACACCTTTGCTGTGAATGAAGTGAAAGCTCTTGGGAGTAAGAGATGTATTTTTTGGCTAAGCGAGAGAATGAGCTGCTAGCTCCTATTTTAGGTATGGAGAGTAGAATGTATGGGCTAACTAGCTTCGATGTTAGATCGCTTGCATATCAGTTAGCTGTGAAAAACAACATTCCTCATCCGCTTTCCAATGAATCAGAAGTTGCTGGCAAGGACTGGCTAATGAGGTTTCGTAGCAGACGCCCAGAACTGTCGCTAAAAAGTCCAGAGTCGACATCAGCAGCTCGTGCTCGAGCATTTAACCGACCAGTTGTCACCAAATGTTTTTTGCTCTTGAAAGAAGTTAATGAGAAGAAACGGTTCCCACTTCGCAGTATTTTTAACGTGGATGAGACATCGGTGAGCACAGTATCCGGTCGAAACTGCAAAATATTGGCCGAGAAATCAAGTTGAGCGGGTAGTATCAGCAGAGCGAGGTGATTCCACAACAGCCGTTGGCCCATGTTGGCACTAACGACGCTTCGAAGCGCGGGTCCAAGGAGGTTTTAAGTTCTTTTAAGGACTTGGCCACTGAGGTTGCTCGTGTCCGAGAGGAGTCGGGTGCTGATGTGCGGCTTACAATCTGTAGCATTATTCCTCGGACGGACTGCGGTGCTATGGTTTGGAGCCGAGTGGTCGGACTGAACCGTAGGCTGTGGGACTTCTGTAGGGGCAATGGAGTGGACTTCGTTGACCTGAGGCCGGTCCTGAACTCATGTAGGGCATCCCTAAACGGTTCTGGTGTGCACTACACTGCCGAGGCTGCGGAGGCGGTAGCGCGTAGGGTGTTTGAGCATGCTAGGGCTTTTTTGGGTTAGATTTAAGGAATGGTAATTATTCAGCAAGCGTTGATAGGCACGTCATAAGTAGTTATACGTCCGACCGTCAAACTACTATAAACGCGATGTTAATTAACAGTAGAATACATTCTAAGTGTAGAAATAGTCGACGTAATATGGAGGACAAGGAGGCAGTAAATAATAATAATAATTTAGTAGCGCGCGAGGCATCGTTACGTAGTAATAGCGATAAACTAAAAATCATCACGGTTGACTGTCGCAGCATTCGCAGGAAGGAGGCCGAACTTGAACATTTTATTCGTGGTCTGCGTGCTGACGTAATGATAGGTACAGAAAGTTGGCTAACGGCGGACATAGCCAGTCAGGAGATCTTTCCTCGTGACTATAGCGTTTTTAGAAAAGATCGATGTAGCCGGTCGGGAGGTGGAGTCTTTATAGCAGTTAGCAACAAATACGAAAATTACGCAATACAGATTAATGATGACGAAGTAGAGTGTTTGGTGTAGTGTGAAAGGGGACGACTGTAAAACTGTAAATATATGCGCCTTTTATAGACCACCAAATGCGAGCGTGAAAACTATTTATTATCTAGAGAAACAAGTGGCGACGCTAAGTTCTATTAATAAAGATAAAGCCATTATAATAGGAAGCAATCTCAATCTTCCGTCAATCGATTGGAGCCATAATTGCTTTTATCCTGGTGGTAGAGAGCGTGAATCTTGCGAAGCTTTACTTGAAACTTTCGGCAAACACTCATTGTATCAGTTAGTGAGATTTCCCACGAGATTTAATAATATATTAGACTTATTGGCTACTAATCTTCCTGAGCGTATGAATAGGGTATCTGCAGCTGAGTGATTAAGCGATCACAAGGCAGTGTACGTAGAGTTTCAGCTCAACATTAAGAAACAGGTTAAGGCTAAAAGAAAGCTTTATGTATTCGCCAAAGCCGATTTTACTAGATTTAGGTCTTTTCTGCGAAATAAATATACTAATTTCTGCGAGGTAACAGATATTGCAGACGAGGAAGAATCCTGGTGCATCTTCAGAGATATGATGCGAGAGTGTACAGATAAATTTATTCCAAGCAGACTGAAGCGTGAAAATGCAGAACCTAGATGGTACAACCAGGAAGTTAGGAGCGCTCTCCGACGGCAAAGAAAACTCCACTCTCGCGTAAATAACATCCTCAACAGCTACGGTCGAACAAAGTGCAACGTTAAAGCAGCAATACAAGAAGGCGCACTCCTTAACCAGGGTGTCAATGCGTAATGCGTTTAACAATTACAAAAAGAAGGTTTTACAGGATAACTTGAATGAGAACCCGAAAGCATTTTGGTCATATGTCAGAGTAGTCCAAGGTAGAGGCCCCACTATTGCGTCACTTAGATCGGAAACGGGAAATGTAGTTCACGATAGTGCTGAGAAAGCAAACCTTTTAAATCAACACTTTCAGAAAGCTTTTACTCCTAATGACGATGAATGTGAAACCACTATTCCTATGCATCAGGGCGACGCGATGGAAGATTTGATATTTTCCGAAAATGGTATCGCGCCAACTTCATTCAGTTAAACCAAATATATCTCCTGGGCCGGAGGAAATACCCGCGCGAGTATTGAAAGAGTTAGCTTATGAAATCGCGCCGTATTTAAAAATTATATTCGAGAAATCCATTGCGGAAAGTGTAGTTCCTAAAGATTGGAAGATGGCACACGTTACTCCCATTCATAAGGGCGGTGATAAAGAGATCCCCGAAAATTACAGGCCAATTTCCCTAACTTCATTATCGTGCAAGATACTTGAGGACATAATCTTTAGTTCTGTAATGCGCTATTTAGATAGTAACTCATTGCTTAGCGGATGCCAGCACGGATTCCGGAGAGGTAGATCATGCGAAACGCAGCTCGGCTTGTTCGTGGATGATTTGTTGCGATGCGGAGAGAAAAATACTCAGGTCGATGCGATATTCATTGAATTCAGGATGGCGTTCGATAAAGTATCTCATAAGAAATTAATTGCAAAGTTAGGACAATATGGTATCAATCCGAAAGTTGTCAGTTGGGTGAGAGGTTTCCTCTCGAATAGAGAACAGATAGTTGTCATCGATGGGAAATACTCGTCCCCCGTTAAAGTTGCGTCGGGTGTTCCTTAGAAAAGTGTATTGGACCCTCTACTTTTCTTAATCTATGTGAATGATATCTGCTCTGTAGTTCGTAGTAAAATTAGACTTTTTGCAGATGATACCGTTCTATATAAAGAAATAAAAAACCAGGAGGACCATCAGTCGCTGCGTGAAGACTTAAGAGCCATTTCAGCGTGGTGCAAAGAATGGCAAATTGAAATTAATTACACTAAATGTGCCGCAGTTACGTTCTGGAAAAGTAAAAATATAGAAGTAGGTTTCGAGTATAAAATAGATGGAATAAATATTCAAGCAGCCGAGTATGTTAAATATTTAGGAGTAACCATTTGTCGAGATCTTTCATGGGGCATGCACATCTGTCGAGTTATAGGCGCGACCAACAAGAAACTGGCTTTCATAGGTAGAATAGTACGGAACACTACAGAAAAAGTACGCGAAACATGTTACTTATCACTGGTTAGACCACAAGTGGAATACGCCTCATGCATATGGGATCCGTATGAAAAGGGACATATAATTCAATCAGAAAGAGTTCAGAGCAGACAGATTCGTAAAACAAAAGTACGAACATAAGGAAAGCGTCACCTAATTATTGAGGGATTTGAATCGGGTATCACTGGAGGATTGTAGATAGAACTCAAGGTTGCGGCTTCTGGGGAAATATAGATCGGAATGTTTAAAAGACGTGGTGGTAGGAATAATTGAAGCACCAACGTATATAGGTAGAAACGACCGTGACGATAAGATACGTGAGATCGATTGTAGGACGGAGCGTTATCTAGGCTCGTTCTTTCCGAGGACAATACGAGATCACAATAGAAAATTTCAACCTGCGAGAGAGAATCTTTAGGTAGGTTATGGTGCATTTCACCCCCTGCCACCCACCAATAAGGTGAATTGCAGGGTAAAATGTAGATGTATTTGCATGTCAGCGGGGGGGGGGGGGGGGGGGCGACCTCCATTCCTCCGATGCTCATTTTTTCTCGAAAAAGGATGAAGCAAGAATTACAAGATGGTGCGACCTCCGGAAGTACGTTTGCCTGCAATGATTCAGGGTGGATGAGACTGGAAGTCTTTTCACAGTGGTATAGTCATTTCCTCGTCCATGCCAAGCCCACATTGGATGACTCTGCTCTCCTTATTCTTGACGGGCATCTCTCACACACCACTAATTTGAAGGTCATTAAAAAAGCGAGAGAGAATTTTGTCACCATTTGTGCATACCTCCTCATTGCACCCACAAATTACAACCTTTGGATGTTGGGGTAATATTCTCAATGAATCATTAAAATGTTAAAACACTTGAAAAATGGCTGAACAACAACCCAGGAAGGGTGGTGACAGTTTTTCAGATTTCTAAAACCTTCCGCGAGTCATACATGAAAGCCAGCACTCCTACTAATGCAGTTAATGGCTTTAAGAAAACTGGCATTGTTCCGTACGACGCAGATGTTTTTCAGACAGAGTTTGCAGCTGCAGAGGCCACTGAAAGAGATGAGCCTGACGAGCAACTTCAAAACCATGAGCCTGAGGAACAAACCTTCCGGTCCGAAGGAAACTGTAATTGAAATAATAAATATGGTAATTTGTATTATTTCTAAGATTATTTTTCATTTTATCACGAAAAACTTTTTTCCTATGTAATTTAAATAGACCATTTTCCCCTACGTGTAGGGCAAAATGATCCTTTGGTCAAGGTTTTGCTTTTGGTCAATCTCAGGTATTTTTACCTTTGAAAAATTCGCAAAAAATATGTCATAGGTGAATAAATTTCGACTACATAATTAAATAAACTGATGTGGGCAACACATTAATTTCTCCATATTTAATGGCAAATTACATGTTGTTAGCTCTGGGATCGTTGTCAATATTTAGTTCCGGTTGACAAATAATAAAAGAAAAAGGAGCGTTACTAAGACGTAACTAAGCGTCAGTTGTTAACTATAGTCTTCGGTAGGTGGCGTGGTGGTGGCAGCTAAAAATATAAGATATCTCTTAAACAATGCATTATATGGAAAAATATATCAAACAAAGGTTGTAGAAAATTAAATCTTCTACAACTTTTATTCAAATACATTTTTACATTTGTCAAATATTAAAGCAAATATCTCAAAATAACGGATAAGTGACAAGAGTAAACACCCACTTCCGGTCGACCGATTGTTACCAAAAACTAATCAGATCTTCTAACTTTATAAAAATGATAAATAAAATTTTTGCATTGATCTGATTAATAGTTTTTGAGTTAAAGCGCCCACAAAAATACATCACGTACAGACAGACACACAGACATCATCGAGAAAATAGTCAAAACGTGTTCAGGGGACCTTAAAACATGTATTTCCTTTGAAATCTCGAATTCGATTTTTTTCATGAAAACAATACTTTCTCTATACTTCGTATATGGAGAAAATAAAAACTAGACTCCAGTTAGAATTTATGTTAGTTTTGCGGAGATGTTTTCCTTAAGGGGATCATTTTGGGCCACCTTCCCCCACACCTTTTCAATCTTGTTTTTTTTCCACTCGACTACCCTTCAGCAATGGACAGTTTATCCATACTTATTAGCCAATAATCAGCAACATTTAATTCATCAACTTTGTAACTAGTTATTTGAAGTCATCTCACTTTCTTGGGATTAAGTAGGTGTTTTTTCCGCGATGCCTCTGTGAGGACGTTTTGTGTTTGAGGGTTGCTCCTTAGTTAGCCCTTCTTTACCGTAAATACCCCAATTCGAGAAAAAGAATGTCTGACTTGATATCTTAGTTGGTTAAAGTAGCTATCCGTCAATTGAAAGAGACCCGGGTTCGGTTCCCGGTCAAGTATAGGATTTTTCTGCTTCTCAAATGTCAAAATTTAGTTTCAACTTTATGGAAACATGCATAACATGTCAATTCATCAACTTTGTAACTTATTTGTTAAATTCGTATATTTAAAAAAATATATGCAAAATGTATTGTCAGAAAGAGATTTTCACATTGCTTTTAGTATTTTAAACCTTATAATACTCTACTAATTTTTTCTCCAATTTTTCTCTATCATTGATAAACTCTGAACTACAAGTGGTATTTATGGTATGAGAAATCCTTGGAATGACTAACACATAGTGAAACATTTCCTGTCAATATAAGTAATCAATTCGAGACTTCAACTTTGGGAAACCAGCCTGCATTAGCCCTGGTTTGGACTTCTTGTTAGGGCAGAGGATGGCTCTTCTAATTAACAATTAGGCATCGGCAAATGTATGCCGCTCTCCATACATTTACTTTATTAAACTGTTAGAAATGCAATTACGTGGTAGCAGCACAGAGATATCGGATTTAACACCTTGAACCTGGGGAAGTGTTCCACTGCCTAAATCCAGTAACCACCGTGCAAATCGTATCTCGTTTTCATAGACACGCATATTGCTAATTAAACGAATAGTTTAAAAATATTTCCAAAACCGGCTTATTTTTATGCATGTTGTGACTATTTGTCTTCGAGATGGTTTGCGACAGCCCGGTAACATTTGCCTAAAATCCCCACCAGGGACAACAACTTTGCCACCAAATGGACGCCCATTGCCCATCAAGTCTTTTGTCGCACTTTCAACCATTTCGAGGGCAGTGACGGGCACCGTCGGCGCTTCATCACAAATTAGAACATCTGCAGCTCGAATGAGCGATTTATTCTTTTGGGATATTCGTCACGTTTTACGTGCCAGCAGATATGGAGGTAAAAAAAAAGCTGTGTGGCATGTCATACCACCAGATAGCAGAATCGCCGCAATATCGGTCCATGCAACGCTTAGCTTGGGCTTTCCTCTGCCACGCAATAAATGAATTAGGGTTTTATATAAAAAAATTTCCCAGTACCTCCTGGTCCATCGATGAAAAAGCTACTATGCAATCCTTCATACTAATTATCAGTCGCAGATGCATATAAAATGCAAATGGCAGCTTCACGCTGTTGATCGTTTAATAAACTCATCATTTATGATGCATAACTTCTGGTAGATCGTGTTCTGCGCAAGAGAAACCTTCCCTGGATCCAAGTCCTGATTTTCGCCTTGCCTTATATAATCTTCTGACACGTGAAATATCGTATGTTCCATAAATCTAAAGGATCTGCAGGATGGCAGTGAATTAATATTATAAGGAATAATGGGTTTCTTAGAGCTCTAGACATCGTATGCGATGCTCCTTCCATACATCGAAACCAATCTCCAATGTCATCAATAAGACCCAATTCAAATGTTGGCAAAATGTTATCACGCACAGTGTGAAGATGTTCAATAGAAGTTGCACCTGTTACTTTCAGTAACAAAAAGCGCAAATGATGCAGTTCTATATTCCTTGGAGATACAGCAGTAATTCGTCCGATAATTGTATGGAATATCTTGATAGTGAATAATGCGTGTAGCAGAATTTCACGATTTAGCTCTAACTATGCAGTTAATGTAGTGTTTCGTCGAAGCATATCTAAATGCTTCTTCTTCATGTCCTTCTTCGAAGAATACCGGCTGCCCATCTGGTAGATGCACAGATAATAAAATACTGGAATGAGATTGGCCGTGAATAGGGTTTTCCAATAATCGCCAAGCAGCTTCCGGTGTACTCACATATCGACAGTCAATGAATTGACTTCTTTCATCGTGCTTAATAAAATGATTTTGTTCCACTATCATGACGTTTTGTCGAATTTCAGCTCGTGCACAATCTGATCCTTTAGAAATATTCGTATTTATGAATATATTTAATGCATAATATCGAAGAGCATATTTCGACATTAATATGTGCATCAAACTTCCAGCTTACAATTAGATAGGCATTGAAAGGGACAAGAAATCGATTGTCTACGTTCAACCCTCGCACAGTGTGATTATCAGCTGTATTGCCTGTTCTCTCATATTTTGGATAACCATCAATGCTGGCGTTAGTCTCTTCTCGAAATTCTTTTGGATTGTTTTGAGCATTTACCATCAACCATGCAGACGCAACTTGGATTAAGACTACCACAGGGGCCATGAATATTTTGCTTCAAAATAACTTTTGGCTTTAGGCAATTCCTGGTTAGTATCACGATCAGATAGTTCAGCACCGACCACGTTATCAATATCAGGCGCTATCCGAAATTTGTCTTCATCACAAAGTGTAAATAGGCCGTGAAGATGTGGTAATGCACGTATTTGATTTTTGATAACAAACACCCGCGAAATTGCTTTACCGAAAACCTGTTTATCGATCATATTCATTCAATTTTAGCTGAAACACGCGTGCAATCAAATCTGATCTATCGGAAGCATTTTGCTTTTGAAGAAGCTCGTTGGTTTCAGATCGCAAGCGAAAGTGATAAAGAGACCAGCACGTCCAAATTTGCGAGTCTTGATCAAGTTTGCTCATATAGCGTGGCCCACCAACGGAAGATGACGGCAGAATTAAAACATTACCAACTCGAGCATTTTGTTCTACGGCTAAATTATTTACGTGATCTTACAATCCTCGATAACACTCACGCGAAGCTCTTTTCCAAGAAAAACAAAGTGAGAACTATAAAAACAAACATCCAACAACGATAAACGCGGAACGAACAGCAAAATGGCGTTCCCATTCCTCTTCCATTGATGGCTTTGCCTTTTCAATTATAGTTCATATTTAAGCACTCGGGTTTCATCACTGGTTATGATTTCTTAAGCTGTCATCTTCCTGAGTCATTTGCGAAAGATCAGCACAAATTTCTCTTCTTCCCGATCTTTGATCGTCAGACAGATTTTTGGGAACCATCTTAGCACAAACTTTCTGAATGCCAAAAGATTTCAAGCAGAATGAATCTTATCACTTCCTTTGCTATTATTCTGCCAAAAATCGGTCATTTTGCAGCAAATATGTGACTTTTTCCAAGTTTTCATCTTTTTTTATGTTGTCGGACGACCAGATCTATTGTCATCGCTAACATCCTCTTTACCCTTATAAACGCGCTTGACGCATTCGAGAACACGAGTTCTGGACATGGTGCCACTTCCATAGGCTTGGCCTTCCATTTAAATAATCTCAGTACATTCTTTTCTGTCTCATCAAAAATTGATGTTGATCCTTTTCTCCAAAAACTGATCGTTCACGCACGTCTAATACACTTCGTCATTAAAGGTGACACTGCTCTCGCGATGCAAATTCTATCAAAACAAATTTACTACTGAAAACCTATCACTCATGTTGGAACACATGGCAACTACAGCTGCCGCTCCAGTGTTGCTATATACTCCATAATAAAATCAGTCCCGTTACTTTATTGAAAGACATTTTATAATAGTCTTAGGCTGGTGAATTCTTCGGAGGTCGACCGGAAACGCTTCTATGGAATGCAGACATTCGTAGGTATAATAGTGATAATAAATAATGCAGAATGCACAATAGTTGTTTTTATTTGATTACTTATTTCTCAAAAATTAAGAAAGTTTTTTTTTCTGGTTGTTAAGCGTTCTTCATGCGATACTTACGTCACTTACCGCCTTGGGACGGCCTTGTGCAAAGCGGGAAACGGAAGGAATTTAAAAAAAAATTGCTTCCTCTATACAGGTAGTAAACAGAGAAAGTGTTGTAATCGCGAAAAAATTTGATTTCAAGATTTTGACGGAAATACACGTTTTAAGTGTTCCCGAATCCAAAAAAGTTATTTTCGCTGATCCGTCAGTCTGTCTCTGCAAGGCAGGAGTTCTTCACCTGGTGTTCTTTGGCATCTTGATTGTACTCTTTGTTATCTTTTCATGATTAATGTCGCGTTTTTTAGCACCAATAATTTCATTTATAGTGTCTTTCATTATAAGCACATATAAGGTAATTAAGATTAACTTTGACCTTGATGCGGTTTTTATTTGTGCTCATTCGTATCTTTGTAAAAGTATTGTGGTGCTTGGTTTAAATTTTATGATACAAATTGGTGCTCGCCACAATTCAAGGGTTGGGATCTCCTGACCTTGACCCTAGACGGTCCAACGAAAAATCAAACAATATTTTGTATTTAAATCATACCTAACGTCATTTAGAATAGAAATTACGAAGGGATGAACGATATAGCGCGACAACGAAGGGTGATTTATTCCTATTAGTGGTACTACCCGCAAATAGTCAGTGAGAAATCTGCATGTTTAACACCAGAAGGGCCACAGCGGTAATTTTGAACTTGAACGTATTTAAAGGGAGTACCATGCTCGTAGCTTTCGAAGAACGAAGTTGCGGTTTTTGACTTTTCATCATTTAGGGATTTACACTTTCACACGAAAAATTGGGCTTGTGCCTGCAACAGGAACGCCTGTACAGAGGGTCATACCTAGAAGGGCCATTAGTGGTCATTTTGACCGCAGTAAATGTCGCATAAACCTTGTACAGGGGACACCCGCATTTACGAATTAATAAGTTAAATTTGCATTGGCCTCTGTTGTGTGGAACAAATTCATTGAGAACTGTACTATGTGCCACAAACCTGGACAGAATGTCACTGGTGATGAACAGCTCTTCCCCAGCAATGCTCGTTGCACGTTCACACAGTACATGGCCAACAAGCCAGATAAATTTAGAATAAAATTCTGGCTTTTGGCTAATGTTGCGTCGAAGTACGTCTGCAATGGATTCCCTTATCTTGGGAAAGATGAGATGTGTCCTGCCAGTGAGTCATTGCCTGAAAATTTTATCATGCACCTCATGGGCCTTTACCTCAGGAAAGGGCGCAACTACACCACTTCTTCTCATGGATGAAGCTGGCTGAGAGGCTGAAAGCGCAACAAATGAGCAATCTTGAAACAATGAATCATGTGAGGAAGGAAATCCCAGAGTCTATATGGACATCACAGGCCCAGCTCTAAAAGACTACCATACTGAAGAGTGCAAATGATGCTACACTCACAGTATACCAAGAAAAGAAGAGTAAGAATATTTAGGTACTAAGCACTCTGTACCCGAGTGTTCAAATATGTGGAGATGAGAAGAAGCTTCCCGAAACCATGGAATTCTACAACGCTACTAAGTTTGGTGTGGACATAGTGGACCAAATGGCTCGTAAATACTCTGCAAGGGCTGCATCTCGCAGATTGCCTGTACAAGTTTTTTACATCGTGCTTGACGTGACATCAAGCAACGACTGGGTCATATACAAAGAAATCACTGGAAAAAGGATCCCTCGACACAAGTTCTTTCTTCTACTAATAGAAGAGCTAACGGCAGAGTACATGAAGAGAAGGCCTCGACCTGGCGTACCCTCTGAAAATGAGCCTCATCTCAAAGGTGACTGCAAGCGACGCCAATGTCAAGTGCTCTCTAAGTACAAGAGGAACAAAACCGTTGACACTTGTTCTGTTTGCAAAAAGGCTATTTATGGCAAATGCTCAGGCTCAGGCTTAAGGTGCCTATCGATTTTCAATGTACACTCTGCATATACGGCCAGATGATCACTTATCCCATCTTCAATGGTGACTTTGTTTATTCATTCTGGGACGTTAGTTGCTAATAAATCTAATGTTTCCCGATCGCGTTGGCTTTCTGAGTAATTGAAGGAGAGAGTACTCGTAGAATGTTTCGATTAATGCCTCACAGGATTCGTGTTCTTTACCTCTAGATTCGAAACATAGGTTTTCACAATCAATTGAGTGTAAGTTAAAGTCACCACAGACTATAACGATTCCATCTTGAGTTATCAGTCTAAACTTTGATAGTTGTTTCTCGAGACTTAAAATACAATCTACACCAGCGTTAGGTGTCCTGTAAAACGAGCATATGAACACCTTTTTGGAGCCATCTTTACCTATGCGGCACCAAACACTCTCGATATCCTCGTCACTTATCGGAATCTCGTTGCTATCGTACTTATCGCTAACCGCTATGAAAACTCCCCCGCCCGAACTATTAGCGCGATCTTTTCTATAGACACGATAGTCTCTAGGAAATATCTCCTGACTCTAAATATCATCCGTTAACCAACTTTCTGTGCCTATAACGACGTCGGCGTGCAGACTGCGAATAATATGCTCGAACTCAGCAATTTTCCGATGCTGCGACAGTTCAGTACGACTACGTTTAATTTCTCACTATCACTTCGTATACTAATCTCACCCTTGACTTTCTCTTCCACTCTAAAACTACATGCGCTCCCATCACAATCACTCGCACGACAGTATGGCGTCGCATCAAAATTGGAATTGCGACCCGTCGCGCCCTTTACGGAACATTCTATCAATGACCTATCGCGAAATTGGTGCTGCATGTTACGCTC
The DNA here is from genome assembly GCA_028673005.1 of Tanypteryx hageni. NCBI lineage: Eukaryota > Metazoa > Arthropoda > Insecta > Odonata > Petaluridae > Tanypteryx > Tanypteryx hageni. The sequence goes on from CM054115.1 coordinate 5,802,932, forward strand.
GGAGTATATTCTATCATTATATAATCTTTCGTGATTCTTATTTTCTACAAATGCATCGATTATCCCTTTACCCAAAACTGACCTACACCTTGCCCTACCCTATAGCCTAAAAAATCCCTACTGTGCTCGAGAATCCTACGCGCTACTCTCTGAGCCGACTCGGGCGTGTAGTGAACACCAGAGTGATCCAGTGGTGCCCTGCACGATTCCATAATCGGTCGTAGGTCGACGAAATCCACTCCCAAGTCCCGACAGAAATTCCACAGCCTTCGGTTCAGACCGTCAATTTTACTCCAAGCCTCAGAACCGCGGTCACTTCTAGGGACAATACTGCAGACAGTAAGCCGCATATCGGAACCCGACTCATCTAGTACACGAACAACCTCAGAGGCCAAGTCCTTAAAAGAACTTAAAATCTCCTCGGACCCGCGCTTCGAGGCGTCGTTAGTCCCAACATGGGCCACCACCCGCAGCCGAGAGCAACCTGTCGCCACTACCGCTTCTCTCACCGTGTTGGTCACGGCACCGTGCCTCCTGATATACATCTGGAGAAGACCCGCTCTTCAACTCCCTCCCGGCGGGCACTGGACAACAGGGGTGCCATTACACGCCGAACGTTAGAGCTACCTAACACTAACAACCCTCCCTTCCCAACCCGAATCCCCTTGGGCCCGGCCTCCATCGAAGAGACGGGAGTGGTTACGGGCGCAATGGCCGTGGAGTCGTACTCCGACAACACCTCGAACCTATTACTGACAGGATGAGGGTCCGCCGAAGCATTCCTAAATCCCCGCCTCCGCAGCATCACCCCACTATCTCCCTGAGTGGACACCACTCTCCACTCATCGGATTTTCCAGCCCGAGGACCCTCAGCCCACGGTAAGGAGTCAGAGGCAACCCCGATCGCTCTACCGGCTTCCGCACCCAGGCGAACCCGAGCCGCCAATTTGGCGCGGCGAGCTTTCAGGGATGACCCCGCACCCCCACACGAACCAAGGCTGCCTCGGACCTTTCCATCCTCTGAAGGAGGTCCGCAACCACCCTCTCCAGCTCCGTGATTCGAGCCCTCATGGCCTCGCAACCAGCGGCGCACAAGAAGGAGGAAACGAGAGTCCTCGGTGAAGCCATCCTAAACTCTTGCCTAATTTATATACTAACGCAAAAGAGTAACAATATAAAAACAAAATCTGAAATGGGATAAGGCTAAAGAATTTGGTCTGTTTTAAAGCGGGGAAGCTCTTCGTGTAGCGTACGAGTAAGGGTCAAATGCAGGTATAAAGTGAAAGGTGTAAACAATACAAACAAGGTTAGATCACGCACAGGAGATGTTAGTATACAACAACGAAAAATATAAATACTATGGAGCGTAAAAATAAAACAAACTTACAAATGTAACGAGTATATGCTAATACACAATGACTAGTATGATATAAATATTATTTTCTAAAGGGGAGAATGAAATTTCTAACAAGAAACTACGAGGCTTAAAAGTTAACTATTACGGTAGAGAAAATAAAAACTATAACGTGGATGTTACAACAAAACTTATTTGGTAACTTAAACGAATGTTAAATAAAATACCGAAGGATAACAATAGAATAAAGTAAATTGTTAGTTCTACTTGACCATACAGCTACTCTAATGCTACTGCTATTCTAGTCGCTCGAGGCTACGTAGGAGTTCGCAGGAGCAAGTGAAAGGCACGTCCGTTCACTTCAACAGCCAGGTAAAGACTGATACTATGATGGATTTGTCCTAGCACTCGAAAAGTTGATTGAATGCCATAATTTGGAACTGGATGCAGTGGCGTATTCAGGGGGGGGGGCAGGAGGGGCATATGCCCCCTTTAAAAAATTCGAAATTAAAAAAAAGAACAGGAGGCTTGACGCTTCCTCTCTATTCTCTCAAGTTGCGATTCCTGTTCGGTCTTAGTCTACGAAGAGCTAACTGAAAGACAAAATATCGGGAAAACAATGTTTTGTTATGACTTGTATATCGGTGAGCGATCTTAAAAAACGCGGCGTTTCTATTCTACCACAAAGTAATGTGAGACACTAAGCGTCTATTCCTCTTTGCACCAGTAAAGTGATCGTTTTTTCTGCGCGTTCAAATTCTTCTCATTGTGTCACTCACCATTGATTGATACAATGTTTTCTGAGTTTTGGTTTTGGGCACAATGAAAGCGCGACATGTTGGGTCATTTTTTATGTTAGTCAGAATTTCTGTTCAGTGTGTCGCACCGCATTTGAAACCAACGTGTTCGGATTTCGAAAAATTATGCCGTTCTTTTTCAATCGCTCACGTTCTGCGCAGTTGGCGGCCTAAATTTAAAAAGAATCATCACCACGGAATTCCATAATCATCTTGAATATTTACTTGCTTTCCGAACGCCTCTAGTCTTGCCCACGTGAAACACTAATAAATTATTACATTTTTTTATCTGAAGACGAAATAGTATTGCTCGCTCGCGTCGCCTGTACTTTGGACACGGGATTAAGTGAATTTGAAATCACTATAACACTTTTGTCTCTGCTCGTATAGTGTTAACATTTTTCAAGAGATCGTGTATTCAAAACAGATCAACTTTATTCGAAATGGCTTATCGTTTTTTAACAGGTTATTAGTAATTTTTATTTATTATTCAATTACCGTTATTTATTTTTAAACTTAAACAATTTAGTTGTATTTTCTGTTTTCGCAGAGAGAGGTCAAAAAGTACTAATTGCGCATTTATTTTGCTTCTCAGCTTAAGATATTGCTCGGTCCTTGTTTTGAGGATTAATTGTTGACCGCTGTAGTTATTATTATTATTCACATAAACGCTACAATTGGGAGCAGGTCCCGGTGGTAGCGGGTCCCCATCACAACTCAATGCATAATACCCAAATTACATAATAAAAATTTGGTTTACTTAATACAAAAATATAAGCTTTTTGATACCATTTCCTATAACGGTATGGTCATAGTATTCAATTGCCAAATCTTTGAAAATTATATAGTATCTATTTTCATTGTGCTCTGATAAACACGTAAGAATTATTATTCACACGCTTTCCTGATATTCAAATAAAGAAAACTCAGTCAAACATTATTTATGTCGTGTAAGTCTTCCTAGGTCTATCTTCAGAAAAAATAATTGCTCAAAAACCTAGTCCTCATGCCCCCCCTTACGATGATATCTGGATACGCCCCTGACTGGATGAGTAGACCCAAAAGAAGTCATTTGATAACCGGAATCATATCTCCTTATATTTTTTAAAAACTCTTTTGATTCTGTAGTTTCAATTTGCATCAAACTAAATAATGACTCGGATGCATCTTCAAGATCATTTAAAACTACCGTTGAAATTGCACATCCCATCCGCTTCTGTATTAAATTGTTTGGCTTTACAAAATCTGCATATTGTTGTAAGACTTCCCTTGTTAATCAATTCAAAGCCGTCGTAATCAGTGGAAGGATAGGCATTATTCCTCAATGAAATCCATTTGGATAATCTATTTCGTGTGGTGCTTATATGTCGTTGTTGTAGGCGATTATGAGAATTTTCATCGGTTTCATTCAATCGAGAATTCCTGTCTCCCTCTATCTTTAGCGAGCCGCAATTCCCTTTTTTTCAGTTGTCTCATTTAATCGGGCGTTTCTTTTACTTTCACGGTTGTGTCGTAGACGACGTCCTCTTGATTTTTGGTCGAATCTTTCAAAAAACGTCATCCTACGAGTATTTTTCACGGCAACTGTCAGTGAGGAGCAGACATCATTATTAGGGTTCCAGAAATCCACTCGCCACGGGCGAATGGAATTCTATCATTTTAACAATATCATTTTAACTGCATAAAACATGCGGTACCTTATTTCTCCACATGTGCTCGTGTCCCCTACTGACAACCTTTGCATCAATGTGCAGATTTTCATGAAAGTTGGTATGAGGCTCCTGCCGCCTGGGCTTACCTCCGGCTTATATTTCATTTGGCGAATATTGAAGTCCCGGGTTCGATTCCGGGAACGTTTTTTCCCTATTTGTTTTACATAGGAAGTCTCACATCCATCCATAGGTGTTTTCTTTAATACTTTAAAACAGGGATCCTAAAACTATCAGCAAGAGTATTCATTAGATATTTTTTAAGATATCTAAACGACATTTTGGGTGAAATCTACCTTTAATATAAGCGAATTATATATTGCAGAATCGAAAAAATTCTCAAAACTTGCTCTTTGAAATTTTTACACAGTGTGATCAGTTATTTGAAATGCCTTATGTGGCCCACATAGTGGATCAAGCCTCATGTGGCTCTTTCGGTAAAACCTTTCGTCACCCCTGCTTTAAAATATCTTAAAATTCTGATAGCGGAGCGAGGTTGGTACTGTTCTAAGGGGAAAAGAATGTAGATTCTAATTATTATCACAGAATTTTTATAATTGATTCTATGATCTTAAATTTCTACTAAGAGATAGCGTTTTTGCGTTTTAAATCGCATTTTATCGGATTCTTTCCATGGAGACGATTATTACTGAACTCGGCTTGAGCATAGACGAGTGAATAAATGGGTTATTTTCTTTTCCAGTAAACTACCCTTCAGCAATGGACAGTTGATCCAGACATATTAGCTTACAAACAGTGACATTTATTAAATTCGTTTATTTATAAAAATAGATTCAAAATATAACGTCAGAAAGAGATTTCGGTATTGCTTTTAGTATTTTAAACCTGATAATGCTCTATTAATTTGTTTTCTAATTTTTTTCTATCATTGATAAACTATGAACTACAATTGGTATTTATGGTATGATAATTCCTTGGCATTCCACATGCTGAAGCATTTCCTGCCAATATAAGTAATGAATTCGGTACGTCAACTTTGGGAAACCAACCTGCATTAGTCCTGGTTTGGACTTTTTGTCAAATCACTTAAAATTGAGATACGAACTCGGGATTAAAACAGTTTTGTAGGTTTATGAATGAAAATTTTTATTTTTTAAGATGAAATTCAAACCGAATTAGCGAAAAATTTGTTTTTGATCGCAAAGAAAAATTTTCTGAGGCACAACAATGAAAAATTCTAACTGCCATAGCAACCAGCTCAAAGGTTTTAAAAGTGCAATGGCAATCTAATTAAAGATTGCAGTGCCTAGAAACTTTCGATAATAATTCAGGACGTCATGAACTATTGATTTTGATCTGATCAACTCGCAACAATTGCTTTGATGCAAATCATAGGCTAAACGTTATCCTTACTATTGGGTTTGTTTTTGTAGATGTTCCTCATTTTTTCACACTTGTGTCTCTTCTTTTACGTCCATTCTTAGTTTGCACCGTATTGGGATAACGGAGGAAGATGGGAGTACGGGGGAAAAGGGAGAAGAAAGGAGAGAGAGAGAGAAGAGAGAGGGACAGGGGAAGGGAGAGAATGAGGGAAAGTGGGTTGGTGGGAGGGCGAGAGAGATAAAGGGAGGTAGAGAGGGTGGGGAATGGGAGTAAGGGAGAGAGAAAAGCCCGAAAATAGGTCTAGTGATAATTTTCTACCTTACATATACGTATGCCGAAAGAGAAGATTCACGGTTGCACACAAGCAGTGGACGAATTCGGGGTTGACGCGCGTAGGGCCGGAGCCTCTAGTATACATATATTTCTATGTATGTATATATATATATATATATATATATATATATATATATATATATGGATGTCAACAAGGTGTTGGGATGAGGAAACCCAGTGAGCACTCACCAATCAGACGACTTCAGGTTGGCGAGGCCCCGGGGATGTCGAAGCGACACACGTAAAATAACAACAACAATATATATATATATATATATATATATATTCTCTCTCTGTAGCTGAAGAAGGAGTAGTTCCGAAAGCTTTACGTTTGTGATGTTTCTGTGTTTTTGTGTTATTTTACGTGTGTCGCTTCGACATCCCCGGGGCCTCGCCAACCTGAAGTCGTCTGATTGGTGAGTGCTCACTGGGTTTCCTCATCCCAACACCTTGTTGACATCCATATATATATATATATATATATATATATATATATATATACATATACATATATATATATATATATATATATACATACATATATATATACATATACATATATATATATATATATATACATACATATAAGTATATCTCGATAACAATTTTATAAATAATAAACCAGCAGTAAATGACCCAGTTTTCCCTTGAAGGGAAGCGAAAGTGCCATTATGCTCAAATTGCGAACACTCTTGGCCAATTTGAAAAACAAACTATTGGCGTGTAGGGGCGGTCGATAATGAAGGGCCATATTAGAATACGGGTTGGAAAATTTATCACACGCTCGAGTTAACTTTATAATTGAAAGCGTTTCCAATAAGTAACACAGAGTCCAAAAATTATGGAACTCCTCGGCGGTCTAAGGGGAAGTTTAAACTTGACACATTTAAGAGTTGAAAAAATGTCGCCATCGTGCGTTCACGGTCACTATATGTTAATAGGTTTCGGTGTTTTCACGGACCACATCGTGAACCGAGAGAACAGATAATAGAGGAACACTTATCGTCCAATTTCTCTCGTAAAACAGGTCAAAATATTTCACGCGGCGGAAGAAATGAAGATGACGAAACCCCCGGAATTACGGGAGAGGCAAATCTAATTCCCTCAAACAAAATAGAAGAAACGGGTCAACGCCAATTGAGGATTACAAGTACGACCACACTGTGATACCTAGATCGTATTCAAGTGTATTCTTTTAAAAGTGAAATTTGTTACAATGTTCTTTGTTTCCTTTCCACATTTGGGATGCTGTGAAATACTGTCTAAATTAAAGAAGCTTTCTGACACTAGTGGAGTGACAACTGCTTTGAATTAACGCCAAAACTTCCTCGAATGGGACAAAAAATTTACTTCCTGATTACTACTGACAGCGACAGCGTTTCGTAGGAGACTGAAAATTAGAGGGGAGAGCCAAAACATTAATACTTTGATTGGTTTCCACTTTTCAGCGATACCCAGCTTCAAATAATTTCCCGTTTCGCTTAATATCGTTTCTCTTATCGTTCACGAGACCGATTTCGTGCTGTCCCACAAGGGCGTAGCAATAAGGGATTCAAGGTGTTATGCCGAACCAGGGCAGAGGAGAGCATATTGGTCCCTCGGTATGTTTACACTTTTAAATCCATAAAATAAATCTGTACAATATAGTACATTGCACAAAATTTCCCATATACTGCATATGCATTAATATATATTGATTATGAAAATATATGAAAATCAAACTTGATAAATAGTTATACCCTACATAAATGCATCAAGTATTGACGGAGGCACATAGATGCTAAAGCATTATTGCTGCACGGAGATTGTTGAGAGAACTGGAGAGGGGTGGGCTGCAGCTGGACATAAAAATCGATATACTATTACAATATCGCTGGACGCTATATCGTTATTTTTTGGGAAATATGGCTTATGCAGTATTGTTTACGACAACAATCTATATATCTGAGTGAATTTCAATCAAAATCTTTGAAGGCATTTTCGAATAAATCGATATTTTGCGAATATCAATCTTTATATATAATTGCTCAATATCTGTCCATATGTCCGTCCGATCGTCCTCCCTTTTTTCCTCTTGAACATTTTGTCGTAGAGAAATGCTGTAAACGCCATTTTGTTTCTGCCAACTGGGAGACCCTGGGAAAATCATTTTCGTTTACGGAAGTGTCCCAGGTTCGACTCCAGGGGGCAATTATATTTTCCAATATGTTTACAAAGGAGTTTTGATTTTTTCAAGGTACAAGGTTTATTGCCTTCATTCACTAAAATGCGTATATATGTACCGAATTTCTCCGTTTTTACTTTATTCGACGACTTAAACTATAAAATATCTAATTATTGTGACGTTTAGATGTTACACGTAACAATTTGTCCGAAACGCGTTTCTTTTCGATATTTTATGGCTTTTTCGTACTCATTCCGGATGTTACCAAGGCTACCCGAATTATTGCCTCAGCTTGAATTTACATCTATTGAGCCTTCAAATAGACAAAGGAATGGCGTTATTTGCTTTGCGCATTTTAAGAAGCATCGAAATTATAGTTGTAGCAACGTCAAACCTAATAGATTGCAACATTAATAATTGCAGATTATTATTATGCAGTAAACTACGTGTTGACTGTGGGCATTTTTAACGATTGACCCAAAGAAATAATCTTATTTTTTATTTCAATACTGGAATGTTATCTTTTTCGTGAGGGAGAAGAAACTAAAATTGCACATATAAATTATAAAAACCAACATGATATTCAAAATGTCAGTTGCATAATTTTATTAGGAGAAATGGGTTAATATTATATACTTTTATCACTAGAAGGGCCGGATCCACATGCATACCTAGAAGGGCCACTACCGGTCATTTTGACCGCTACCACTAAATAGATGTTTGGCATGTTTCTGAGAGGTAAACATCGACTGGAAGGAGTTATTATATGTTCAATGGCGCATGTTGGTGTTTTTAGAGATACACAAACAATGGTGTTATTGTTAATTTTTTATTTTGACCAAAAAACCACCGCTAACATTTTTTTAAAATTGTACATTAGAATTGGAACATGAAATGTACAGAGCCTGACAGGTAATAGAAGAGGTGGTGAAAGAAGTTACTAAAAGAAAATTAGATGTAGCTGTTTTAACATAAAAAGGAAGAGAGGAAAAGGCTGTGAAGATAAAGGAGACTATATTCACATGTGGAGTGGTGTAGGTAAAGCAGATAGAGCCAGAGCAGGAGTTTCAATATTAATTAAGAAAAAGTGAAATAACTAACTTTGAAGAAGTGAATGAAAGAATTATTAAGATGGTTGTGAAACTTTTAGTGTTAGGGGATCTAAATAGCAGAGTTGGAAGAAGGAGGGACCTAGTAGTTGGACCTCATGGTTAGGATGTGGAGACTGACAGTGGCCATAGGCTGATAGACCTGTATCAAGTTCAGGAGTTTGCGGTAATGAACTCTTTTTTGGCCACAAAGACATCCACAAGTACACGTGGGTACAGCACACGCGAGGCCTCAGGTCGATAATTGACTTAGTTATTGCTAGGCGAAGGAGACACTGCTTCATTCAAGATGTTAAGGTGTTCAGGGAGGCAGAGTGTAGCACTGACCACTACCTAGTAGTAGCAAAGGTGAATTTTCCAGAGAGATCAGGAAGACGACAAGGAGACAAGGAGATGTATAATCCTCGATATAGGTTATGCCTCCTACAAGATGAGAGTATTCGAGAATTGTACGAGAGACGCCTCTAGCAGAAACTTGATACTGAGGAGGACTGGAATGCGGGCCAGATATACGATCATCTGAAGGAATGTGTGAATGCGGCAGCTAGGGAGGCTCTGGGTCTGGAGAAGAAACACAATGAACGGGTGCAGTGCGTCACAGGGGATGTTGAGGAGGTGATCAAGAGGAAAATGGAGGCGTATAACAAGTGGCGGGAGTGGGAAGATCCAATATTGGAGGAGGAAGATAGGCCTGCCTTACAGACTTCTAAAAATGGAAAAGCAGCCAGCCCAGGTGGAGTGCCTATGGAATTGTGGAAATATGGTGGGCCAAGGTTTGTGAGAGTCATCACGAGATTATTTAACCATATATTGGAAGGAGATGGGAGGAGTGATCACTGTCGTCTATATATCACCGATACATAAAAAAGTAAGTAAGAAAGATCCCTCTAATTATAGAGTTATTAGCGTGATGGCCACTATGAGTAGGCTGCTGAGCAGGATACTGAAGGCAAGATTGGAGAAATGTATTGAGCCGTGAATGTCGGGGAAGCAGGCAGGCTCCACTGCAGGCAAGTCCTGCCTCGATGATATATTCAGTATACAACAGATTACTGAGAAGATGGTGGCAAAAGACAAGGAGATTCATATGATTTTTGTGGATCTCGAGAAAGCATAAGATTCAGTTCCAATATGTCAGCTATGGGACTCCATGAGGAGAGTACATGTGAGTGAGTTCATCATAAAGCTGGTACAGAGGATGTACCAGGGCTGCCGAGCATCAGTAAAACAAGAGAAGTGGTGTTCCCTACTTCCAAGAGGTTGAGGCAGAGCTGTGAATTGTCACCCACCCTATTCAAGATCTACCTACAAAGGGTACTTGAGAGGTGGAACTCGTCATGTAACGGAATGGGCGTACAGGTCAGATAAGCGGCTTTTTGCAGATGACCAGGTACTTATTGCACAAGACGAAGATGACGTGGAATATATGTTCCCCAAGGTAACGGAGGCATATGGGGCAGCCGGTCTCAATATAAATCTACAGAAGACTGGTTCGAGGAAAGGTAATGATATCATCCTTAGCTCAGGGACGGTAAAAGCAGTTGACCACTTTAAATACCTTGGATCCATTATCCACAAATCTGGGACGTGCGAGAAGGACGTGGAGAACAGAATGAATCAGGCTCGGAGGGCAATCAAGATGTTGACCGGGGTGCTGTGGAGTCGGGAGGTCAGCAAGAAAACAAAAAACACTATCTTACGAGTCATTGTAGAGAGCATACTGACATATGGAGGAGAGGGATGGACTCTCACGGAAAAGTTAAGAAAGAAAATCAATGCTGTAGAGATGGATGGTTTGAGATGCAGCATGCGTGTATCCCGACTCCAAAGAGTAAGGAACGATATCATCCGGCAAGAGATGGAGACTGTTCTCGACCGCTGGGAGTGTCGATCACTTCAATGGTATGGACACGTACAGAGAATGCTAAGGGATTGATTGATTGATATGGTCTTTATTTGGGGCGAGATTGAGACTAAGAAGTCCCATCTTCCACCTAACCCCTCGTCATGAAACATATAATAATGCATAGCACTTTATGTAAATACAAGTAACAATAAAAATACAAGAATTGGAAAAGAAAAGATGTAATTTTGTGGGAAAAAATAAGGACTGCTGAAATAATGAAATCCATGTTAAAAAAACCCACAGCAGGAAAACACCCACACAAGAAGGGGGGTGTGAAAAACCTGCGAAATCTACTGAGATTCACTAAAGACATTAATAACTGAATATTTAGAACAAAAGATGAATACATGAAAAACTTAAAGCTATGCATCAGGAAAAATTTGGCACAATACGAATACATCATTGATGGAATGAACATATGAAAACGACTAAATGAATAGATAATAACACTGTTATGACTAAACAAAAAATAGAGGAGAAAAAATAAATAAATTAATAAAAAATAAAGTAAAAAAGTATAAATCATGCACAATGAGTATTGTTTTGTCAAAGTCGAGATTGAGAAACAATTGAAGTTAAGTGTGTTTAACTGTTCCTTTGAAAGGATAAGAGAGATAAATAGCAGTGTCGTTTGAACGATGAGAGCGAGTGCACATTTTTTATTGTTTGGGGAAGTTCGTTTAATAGTCGGCAAACAGTGACAATGAAGGTCTTGTTGAATATTGCCGTTCTGTGTTGAGGAATAAGGAGTTTATGGCACCCTCTGGTATTACGGTTATGTACAGTGATTACACTCCTGAATTATCTTGCAAGATAATGTGGATTGTTAGAAGTAAGTAATTGATATAGTAAGGAAAGCAAGTGGAGGCGTCTTCGGGACTCCAAATTTAGCCAGTTTAGTTTGGCGAATGAATCTGAAATATGGTCTGATTTCTTCAGGTTAAAAATGTATCTAATGCACGCGTTATTCTTAATCTTTAACGACAACTCTTGAGATAAATCTTGGTACGCTATATCGACATAGTCAAAATGCGGAATAATGAGCGAAGTTACCAGATGCTTCTTCAGAGAAACTGGAGTACTACTACTTAACTTCCTAAGTGAGTGAAGAGATGAGTTTACTGTTCTATACACATTTCTAACATGTGGGACCCAAGAGAGGATTTCATCTATAAGCAATCCAAGATTCTTTACTACTTTGCAATAGAATATCGCTGAATTTGCTATGTTGATCGGTATATTTTGGAATTGATTAATTGCGGCTATTATCTTAGGGTAACCAATTAAGATAGCCTGTGATTTTTCTGGATGAATACTAAGAAAGTTTTTATTACTCCAGGCCTCGAGCGTTTCTAAGTACTTATTGATATTTTTGAAGGTTTTCGCGAGATCGTTTGCGGTAGAACTTGATTATATTTGCAAATCATCTGCATAAAGATGATGGTTGCAGTATTTAAGTGACAAGAAGCAGTTATTTATGTCTAAAGAAAATAGTAGGGGACCCAAAATTGAGCCCTGTGGGACGCCTTTCCCGTTGGTAAGCCAGTCAGATGAAGAATTAATGGAAATCACTTGTTGGGAACGATCGCTTAAATAAGAAGATATCCAATTAATGGCCGAAGGCGAGAAATTCTTTGCGAGCAGTTTAGACAGCAGAACATCTTTGTCTATCGAGTCGAAAGCTTTACTGAAATCTAGTAGTACTAGGATAATCCTAGTACTCTTCTACACTTTATCACATTCAAGAATATGGTACACGGTTTTTAAGCACAACCCACGCTGAGTAAAAAAAAACTTCCTTCCACCATCACGCCAGAGCCGGCACTGCGAGAGCAACAGTGCTCTCTCTACCTGGCAGTCCCGCCTTCCTCCCCACCCCCCTCCTATGTACGCATGCGCACAACAGTCAAACACCACGTCGCTGGCACTGTGAAGCGCACAGTTCCATACAAAGATTTTTGTATCTTTTTCATAAACTGGGGGATGGCTACTGAAGTACTGACATTAAGCTTAAGGAATATATATTGTACTACAAAAATAAAGAAAGAATTAAAGAAAAAAGAACTCATTATATTAAAGGTTATCGATAATATCAAGTGGAAATAGGGGGTGCTGCAGTTCCGCAGTGCCTATACACGAGCCGCCACTGCTAGGATTGTTACTTCCTTTTAGTCCATTGCGCAGCGCACTTCGGCGGTGATTATTACAAGAATGAATGAATGAATGAAATTTTATTGATTCCGTAGGTCTACATAGACATGGAATAGGTCATAATAAAACATAATATAGCACAGACAATACAATACAAAAAATTGAAATGAAAAACAGAGAAGACAATTAGCTGGTATTATTGTCACATTACAAGAGTAGTGGTGGTCCTGTGAGATTTAAGAAAACCAGATTGAAAGGGATCTAACAATTGATTTTCCTTAAGAAAGAGCGTGATTTGTTCATGTACTAATTTTTCTAGGGCTTTTGATAAGGTAGGCAAAAAGCTAATTGGCCAAAATCGTTAATTTCAGTCGATTTCGATTTCTTTGGTAATGGCCTTATGAAAGCGCGCTTCCATTGAACTGGAAATTTTTCTTGAGATAGGGAGCAGTTAAATATATTAGTTGTTATTGGTAGAATAATATGAATCAATTTCTTGATGAAGACAGTAGGTGAATGGTATTTACCTGGCTGTTGAAGTGAACGGACGTGCCTTTCACTTGCTCCTGCGAGCTCCTACGTACCCTCGAGCGACTAGAATAGCAGTAGCATTAGAGTAGCTGTAGTGTTAAGTAGAACTAACAATTTACTTTATTCTATTGTTATCCTTCGGTAATTTTATTTAACATTCGTTTAAGTTACCAAATAAGTTTTGTTGTAACATCCACGTTATAGTTTTTATTTTCTCTACCGTAATAGTTAACTTTTAAGCCTCGTAGTTTCTTGTTAGAAATTTCATTCTCCCCTTTAGAAAATAATATTTATATCAAACTAGTTATTGTGTATTAGCATATACTCGTTACATTTGCAAGTTTGTTTTATTTTTACCCTCCATAGTATTTATATTTTTCGTTGTTGTGTACTATCATCTCCTGTGCGTAATATAACCTTGTTTGTATTGTTTAGGCCTTTCACTACCTGCGTTTGACCCTTTCTCGTACGCTACACGAAGAGCGTCCCCGCGTCAAAACAGACCAAATTCTTTAGCCTTATCCCACTTCAGCTTTTGTTGTTATATTTTAACTCTTTTGCGTTAGTATATAAATTAGGTAAGTTTAGGGCGGCTAGCGCTAGCGAACTGGTTTAGCAATTCCAAGGTCTGGAGTTCGCTACCATTGTCGGTCACTTTTTTTCCTCGCTTATGTTATTATTCCTTTTTTCCTTTTTCGCGGTTAAGTTTTACTCGGTATCCACAATCACTTTTTAATTTTTTTCATCACTACATTTTCGTTCTCAGAAATGTTCACATTCTCTTGTTCACCGCACGACAGACATGCTAGAATTTACTGTCAGATCAGATCTTCTTTCATTGATCTCTGTATACGTTTTAACTAATATTTATATTCATAGTGCATGGTAAAAAAATCCATAAAATATTTTTGCGAACACTGTAATCGATGCTATTAGAGATCCATAATTGGTGAAAAAAATATCAGCCATAGAATCATTGCCAATCTTTTAAGAATATGAATTGGTGAAGACAATCCTAGATATATCCATTCTTTTTCCTGATCCTTTGCTCATATTGTTCGTCATGCTTTCGTGATGATCTGCCTTGGATTCTTACGAGTGGACTGCAAAATCGGAGTTACGGAGCAGAAGCGAGGAACAGGGGCCATACACTCGTGCTGGTTAATGCATATTAAAAATATTTTTATTGTATCTTCAAGACAAGCGTGTAATGCTCTCCATGCTCTACGTCTTTTTATGCCCGCATGGTACGATTGGTTAGTAAACCATAGGTTATATAAACATTTACGGGCGCCGTAGGTGTATTTAAACATTCTTCCCTGTAGAAACGCTTTGAAGAAAACTCTACATGATACATCCGTCAAACGGTTCACGATAGCGAGTTTTACACCCGTCTTGGGGGATCACCACTGTCCCGTTATTTATTGCCTTCCTTTTCGAGGGAAGGGGATAGTAGCTGGGAACGGCTGTGCAGTTAGTACGAGCTATTCAACGGAACCGATTGGTACCCTTCGCGCTTGCACGAGTTTTTCTTGTCAGAAGTTTAAAAAAATATCGTTATATATGGAATATACGGCCAAGTAAGTATTTTGTTTTTTTCCCCTGTATATTATGAACGACTTTGTCTATTTCTCAACCTTATTCGCTATGTTGAAAAAGTAATTTCACAAGCAAATTACAGATATTGAACGTTTCACGATGGAATCCTTACCTGGCCCATCTACTGCGGGATATATGTCGTCCCCCGGTGAAGAGTATCAGGAAAAGCCCGGTTTGTTCCCCGATGCTTTGCATTATTGTGCTGGACTTCTTCGGGGCAGTGGTGTCATCTCCGATCGCACAAGTTCCGAGATTTCTGATCGTGCAGTCGCAGTTGGACGCGAAATGTACGATCGAATAATTGATATAATGGATAATATGGTCGTCATTGATGACGATTATCTACTGAACGAAAATGACCCCGAAATGGATGAACATTGTTTGTTAGTGTCATCTGCTGAGGAAGATGATAGCACTAGTCCCAGCTCAAGTGAAGCTACATCTGCTACATACGAGCCATCACCAAAGAAACTTCGAGAAATTCCTCTGGAAACCAAAATTAACGCAGTCACGGCGGTGAGACTGCATCCGACTTGGGCCATCAAGTCCCTTAGGGCACGAGTGTCTCGCCGAATAACGAGGATGGACAGAGTAAAGTCATGGAAAAAAGATGAATGAATGAATGAAAAAGAATGGATATATCTAGGACTGTCTTCACCAATTCATATTCTTAAAAGATTGGCAATGATTCTATGGCTGATATTTTTTTCACCAATTATGGATCTTTAATAGCATCGATTACAGTGTTCGCAAAAATATTTTATGGATTTTTTTACCATGTACTATGAATATAAATATTAGTTAAAACGTATACAGAGATCAATGAAAGAAGATCTGATCTGACAGTAAATTCTTGCATGTCTATCGTGCGGTGAACAAGAGAATGAGAAAAATTCCGAGAGCGAAAATGTATTGATGAAAAAAATTAAAAAGTGATTGTGGATACCGAGTAAAACTTGACCGCGAAAAAGGAAAACAGGAATAAAAACATAAGCGAGGAAAAAAAATTGACCAAAAATGGTAGCGAACTCCTGACCTCGGAATTGCTAATTCAGCTCGCTTACGCTAGGCTACGTCTTACGATGAAGAACTTAGCCGTCGTAAGTGCCTTTGTCGAGCACCTGTCAAAATTGCGAACTTTGAACGCAATTTACATAAAAACTACTGACCATATACGCTCAAATGGGGGGTTGGTTGTGATCCTGGCGTCTTGCGCTACGTACCTACCAAGTTTCAGCAAAATCCGTGACCCCACGTACGGGTCCTCCCCTTGTTAGTAACTCTCCTTTTTCTATGGAAGGAGGTAATGCTCAGGCACTGGTAAACAATCTCATACGCGATGGGGGGCTTAAGCAGGTAACCAATATCCCAACAAGAGGGGACAATGTTTTAAACATTTTTCTTCTAAGACCGTCTGACTCATTCGTGATTTGTGAAACCTTCCAAGGCATTAGTGATCACGAGGCGGTTTTAGCTGAGTTGGAGTTCGAAACTGACCGCTTGCAAAGGGATCGTAAGCAAGTCATTTGGAGATGCCACAGAGCGGACAGACTAGGCTTCCAAAATTACCTGAGGGAAAATTTCATAGGATGGGTAAAAAGCGGAATAAACGTAAATGATATTTGGGATGCGTACAAAATAATAATTTTCGAAGCTACTGAGAAGTATGTTCCAAAAAAATTTATTCAAAACAATCCTGAATTTCACAATAAGAAAATTAGGAGGTTGAAAAGGAAAGTAAGAGATTCGCACAGGAAGCTAAACACTTGCGGATGTTCGCGTGATTCATATACTAAGTTATTAAAAGAATTAATTAAAGAAAAAATGGTCGCGCATGATAGATACTTACTAAATATATTAACCTCAAAAGATAGCAACAACTTCTATAAGTATTTACGGAGAAGGAAGGATACCAAAGACAAGATTAATAATATAAAAAATAATGAAGGGGCATTAATCATAAGCGACTTAGAAAAGGCAAACGAATTTAATAAATGGTACTCCAAAATGTTCCAAGTGAAAACTTATGCTTTAGGCAAAGTAAGAATACCAAATGAAAGTGGACCGAGAATTGAGTTTAGCTTTAATACTATCAATAATAAGGTAAAGAGTCTGCGCTGGCATACGTCCACAGGACCTGATGATATTGCATCAGGAGCATTAAAATTAGGTAGCGAAGCGATTATAGCGTACCTAAAACACATCTTTACTGTTACCTTAGCAAACAGTTGTATCCCATTAGAATGGAAAGCAGCCACTGTTATACCTATTTATAAAGGCGGAAATAAGACAGAAGTTGCAAATTATAGACCAGTAAGCCTAGCGTCTGTTGTTTGCAAATTAATGGAAAAATGTCTGGCCGACTATATACAAAAGTTTTTACAAAATAATTTTACGATATTTGAAGGTCACGCCGGGTTCAGAAAGGGTCATTCCTGCGAGCTCCAGTTGCTAGGGTTATGTGAAGATATTGCAGAAACATTAGACAATAGTCAGGAAGCGGAAGGTATAGTGATAGGTCTAACGAAAGCATTTAATGTAGTACCTCATGATTTACTCTTGACTAAGGTTTACGCTCTAGGAATAGATATTAGTGTAGTGCGATGGATAGAAGCCTTTCTAGCAGATAGAAAACAAAGGGTTAGGATAGGAGATAGTTTATCAGATGAAATAGATGTCACCTCAGGTGTCCCTCAGGGAAGCGTTTTAGGACCGTTATTATTCTTAATCTACATAAATGATTTACCAAGTCAAACATCCTCCAAAGTGAGACTTTTCGCAGACGACTGCAACATTTATAGAGTCATTAAAGATGAAAATGACAGAGGTTTACTGCAGAGGGACATAGATAAGCTGATGTCTTGGGTATGTTCAAATAAAATGAAAATAAACGTTAAGAAAAGCAAGCATATTCTATTATCTATGAAAAGGAAAAAGAGTAATTTTCCTTACTATATGGAATTAATACAAATACCAAAGGTTGATAATATAAAATATCTTGTAATACATATTGCGAAAGATTTAGCATGGGGTCTTCAGGTAGAATGTATAGTTTCAAAGGATTTCAAGGCACTTAACTTTGTATGAGAAATTTAAAACATAGCAGTAGGAAAGCTATAGAATTAGCATACAAAAGAATAGTAAGGCCTATATTGGAATATTCTTCAGGAGTCGGGGATCCTCATGACAGAATACATATTAATAAATTGGAAAAGGTTCAGCGAAAGGAAGCCAGGTTTGTTATGGGTCGTTTTGGAAGAGAGGATAGTGTAACGGATATGTTAAATGAGCTTGGGTGGGAAACTTTAGAAAATAAGAGGAAAGTGAAAAGGTTAGTTTGTTTCTATCGAATGAATACCGGTAAACCGGCCTGGAAAGGACTAAAACTTAAGATTAAAACCCCGACATTTAAAGGTAAAAATTATCACTCGTGTAAAGTTCGTACAAACGTTCGATGAAAAGATGCTGGTAAATATTCATTTTTCAATAGAACAGCATTGGACTGTAATGATTTACCTGAAGAACTTCTTATGCCCTTTCCTCGAACCGAGAAAGCATTTAAAAGTAAAATTGTTAAAAATTTTAGTATTTAATATTTAATATGAGTATTTGTTGGTTATTAATTTTTTAAAGGACTTGCGCCACCAAGCGGCGTTAATTATTGTAAATAAACATAGTAGGGTTATAATTTAATCACAATACTCCAAATAACTATCTAATGTCAAATCAGGGTAGACTTTTCTTAAATTCATAAAGAAGATTATTTACTTATTCTAAATTTTTGTAATAATATGGAGAAATTACAAATGAAACATGTTGAAGATTGTAGCTAAGCTGTTATGACGAGAGTTCCTGTGACTTGAAGTCAAGAAGTTGTATATAGTGTATAGGAAATAGTACCAAAAAAGGTTATATTTTTGTATGAAGTACATTCAATTTTTATTATTTAATTTGGGTTTTATGTATTAGTGGTACCTAAGCTGTTGTGACGGGAGTTCCTGTGACTTGAAGTTAAGAAGTAGTATATAGTGTATAGGAAATAGTATCAAAAAGGTTATATTTTTGTATTAAGTAAACCCAATTTTTATTATGTAATTTGGGTATTATGCATTGAGTTGTGATGGGGTGCCGCTGCCACCGGGTCATGCTCCCAATTGTAGCGTTTATGTGAATAATAATAATTTCCAAATACTCTGGCAATCAGCTCGTGTCCAAGTTTTCATGTATTTCATGTTTCGTCACTCAGATCGCCCTGTATGTGCAATAAGAATAATCATCATTAAGACAATACCCTATACATTTAATTTATGGAAAAATTAGGATATTTTCCTTTAAGATTATGGCATCATTATCTATGCCTTTAGCTTGAATTGGATAAAAAATCGCGAAATAGGTATGACGCCATTATATTTAACAATTGAAAAGAGTTAAAATCTCTCGAAAAACTACGAAACACAACATTAATATACTTTTCATGTTTTTCCGTAACTTCTATCATTGTTGCTTCTCCTGTTGTGCTCCCTTATAGCCCCAGAGAAAAACAAACCTATTCGCTCCTACAGTCGATATCCCAAATTTAATCGTCGTGTTTCTGCTTTCAGCAGTACGTGAGAATTACAGTTATCTATGATACCCAAAACCACAGTGCGTGATACAATTAATGTTTAGTATACAGTAAAATCTTACATATTATCGGAAGAAATTATTGTTGATGATGTTTTCGTAATATACATGATATTCAGATTTAGAGTAAGTTAACTTATATACCTATGGGAATAAACCTGATGTTAATTAAATTAAAGAAAAATAAAAAATATATTCCGTAGCTCGAATTTTCTATAATTCGAATAATTGTTGCATTCCCTTCAGATTCGAGATATAGAAGTTCCACTGTATATATACAAATATATAAAAAATATATTGCCGTATTTTTAATTTTTTATAACTCGAATAGTTTTTACTTTCCCTTGAGACTCGAGTTATGAAAGTTCCGCTGTAAGTCGTTAGGACGTCATTAAATTCCATTAAAACCATTCAATCACTGTAAGCGTAACGTATAATATCAGATCCCTTTAAAAGCATTGAGGTCGTTGCCATAGTATTCAAAGATTTCCATTTTTGAAAGAGGAAAAATTCACAATTTTTTCCGAATAAAAGTAAATATTTACGCAAATTAGGTAGGTTTTTTAATTCTGCCTTGAAAACTTAAAAACTCCGTTCTTTCAGCTAAACAACATTTCTCTTCACGAATTTTTATTCCAATTTTAAGTAATTTAAAAATGCATTTTTAGATAGCCTTGCACTGAATCCCATGCTTTTCTTATTGGGTATTGAAATGAAAGATTGGGATTAAAAACACTCTTTAAATATTAATTTATTTGAAAATTTTCTGGTTGGTTGTGAGTGAAAACCTATAATCGTGCCAAATATCAGGTCTGCAGTTTATCTGGAAGTGCCTAAACATTAGTATCCTCCTAAATGTTAATAATGACATATCATAAGTAAGAAGCGTCAATATATTATAGAGATATGTAAGACACAGGTTCATATTTATAATGACGAGTTGTAGGTGCTTGCATACTGCAAGCACTAAAAAATCACCATAAACGAAGATCTAAACTCTTAAATAAACTAACGCGATCTTCAGGGCCACAGAACCAGTGTTGAATCCAAGGGGGGACCCGGGAGGGATCCTCCCCCGGGGATATGAAATTCCCCTCGGAGAAAATTATAAAAAATTTCATTTATTTATTTACTTAATTATAATTACAACACACGCTTTATAAGTAGTTAAATAAATGATTTTTTAAAATTTTCTCCTGGGTATGTGTATGTGAAGGGGGGCATGCAATTTGACAAGACAAGTACTTATCGACACCGAGTGTCCACAAAACAACTTACTGTGAATACAACGTATCGCGGCTGTATCACATGCGCATGCGCAAATAGGGATGCGCAGACACACACGTGACTGCACGCATAGTTACTGTTGCTGTGAAGGAATATGTATTTATTTGTTCTGTGTACAGTACACTGTGCTTGGGAGTTGCAGTTTTTTGTTCTCAAAGAAGTGGAAAGCTTGCTAAATTTAAATTTTATTGACAACTAGCATTCCTGGTGTTTATTGTTTCAGTAGGCTAAACGGAACAATTTGTACCCGTATTTGAGGGTCGTTCATTTTTTATGTTTGTCCCTTAATTTTACAGCGGGGAAGAAGAGAAGTGTACGCAAAAAGAGTATTTGGTGTGATGTAAGGTACCTTCGTTCGTTCGTTTTCGTTGGTTTTGTGGTGAGTTACTTGAGTCGATAGGGTCTGCAAGTACATAAAGTTGCACTAGTCGCATGTAATTGTTGTTAATGCTAACGTTATAACAGTGTTCGAGTTCGAGCCCTAATGTAATTTGAAGTTATGCGTAATTAATTAATTAAATATTTTTCAGATTATATTTCACATAACCCCAAACATGTCCATGCCATCAAATATTTTTATTGGCCTCATTAACAACTTCATATAGATTTTCAAATGTGTATTTGTTCATTTGCATTAACCTCTAAACAAGCAAAAAAATTCAGCTCCAAAGCTCGTCTCTAAGTTCCTATTCATTTATGTATTTGTTTAAACTTTAAGAATTTTTAACAGACATCTATTAAAATATCAGTATTTCCTTAATCCGTATTCGGTTATTTCACGAAATCTACCTATACAAAATATTTCAGCTTCCTGGAACATTCAGAAATACAATAAATATTAAATATTTGTTTAAATTTTGCCAATTTTTAGCGGCCGCATTATTAAACATTTGTAAGGTTTTCGATTTTCTAGTCTGTTATGCACATAGTTCCACCCACAAACAATTTTACGTCTACAGCTTATCTGGAAGTGCCTAAACATTAGTATCCTCCCATAGATATCCTCCTATCCATATTATATGACGTCATCATGTGTTTACGTCGTCTTAAATATGAAACATCATAAAATAGGCTGAAAGACACTCAATTTAATCAATGACACTAATACAGCACATTCATTCTCTTTTAAAAGTATTGGTCTGGTCGCCATGCCAATTTCCCATTGATGAGAGTCGGAATAAAAGTACTTTTTTAGGATAAAAAACACATATTTGCACAAATACTGCATTTATTCGAATTCTATTGTCACAAATAATAAACTACCATCTTTCAGCCCTGTGATAGTTTAAGTATGGAATTCAAATCTGGATGGAAATAAATTTAATAAGCAAATATATAAACCTCTGCACCGATTTACGTGATTTTCTTATGGGGAAAAATGCGGCCAAAACAGCTCCTCAAATATGAATTTTCCCAATTTCGGATTTTTCTGTTTGGTTGTGACTAAAAACCAGTAATCTTACGAAGCTTAAGATCTGCAGCTCAGCTGAAAGTGCCTAAACATTAGTATCCTCATCTATAAGAAATAAAGTGTAATAATGATGTCCACAATTATAATACGAGAAGAAAACTCGATTGCAATGTAATGGGTCACAATTTAAAATTGTATAGTAATGGACCTATTTATATGGGTTGCAGACTGACTAACAGCCTACCATCATGTATTAAAAATGAAAAGAAAATATTTGTGTTCAAGAGGAAACTAAAAAACTTCCTCTTAGAAAACTGCTTCTACACGATTGATGAGTGTCTTGATGTAATCTAATGTAATCTAGGTGTCTTTGTATTGTTCTATATGTTACTAATTTTAGGTTTTAATGACGGAACTTATATTTGTAATTGCTAATCCTCTGGACCAATAAAATTGTTATTATTATTATTATACGAGATATCATTCGATTTGATGTACGCGTTTGCGCCCTAGGACGGCGATCAGACCGACAGTTAGACAGACGGCATGGCAAAAACCACTTTTATGGACTCAGGGACACCTAAAACGTGTATTTCCATCAAAATCTCGAAGTCGAATTTTTTCACGATTACAATACTTTCTCAATATACTACGCATATGGGAAAGTAATAATATATTTTAAAAAATGTTTTTCAGTACACACACTTTTATGTTCAACTTAAATTAAATTTGGTGTGCACCTCCACCTTCCTTACTATCTCCCTCCCCACATCCCCCTCTCTCTTATTCTACATCTATATAGTCGTTTAGATAAGCAAAAGAATACAAACTAAATCCCAGTCCCATTAGAATTACGTAAATTCGCGAAAACTCCTACGATAATTGAAGGCTATCTATGCATTCGTATATATTACACATATGCGGGTTGAGACAACAACTGATTCTCGAAGTTTAACAATGACGTGGTTGGAAAGGCAGCATCCTGTTTAAAAGCCGATATTTTCCCAAAATATGTGATTTAAATGTATAATATGAGAGATTTCAAACAGTAGGAGGAAAAAGATGAATAGAATAAGAAACTTCATTAATATTCCTAAAACATAGTTTCAATTCGAAGATCGTTCGTCAATTCTTTCTAATTTTAATTTCAAATGAATAAAAGCCTGCACTTTAAAAAGTCGCTTTTTACGTGCTATCCTACGGGAAATGGAAATCGCCCCCCTGGAGTCGAACCCTGGTCTTTTTTCGTGTTTTTTCGTCATTTAATTTTTATATCTGAATCAAACATACCTGCGAAATTTCAACATTCCACCTTATCGGGAAGTTTGTTAAAAAAGCGTTAAAACGTGCCATTGATGACGTCAGCGTAACGTTTCGGACAACAGCTATTATATTAAGTAATGTTAATCTATACTATATTGACGCTTCTTACTTATGATATTCATTAACATACAGTAAAATCTCGATTAACCGGCCCTCGCTTAACCGGCCCCTTCTTTAACCGGCCGGTTGGCCGTGACGACGTTTTCGACAACCGCGCCCCGTTGTGTTTTTTCCGGCGAATTTGAAAAAAAAAAACGGAATTATACATTTTACCTTCGGGGTGTTATATGTCACTTTTAAAAATGACAACAGAATTTTAGACTACGTTCGTGTCAATAAATCTTCCTGCAAGACAATTTTCGTAAAGATATATCGTGCATTAGTAGTAAGGAGGCACGAAATCTGATGAAATTGGTATCAAATATGTTACTCAAATTAATTTGGAGTCGCAATGGGATATCAGAGAAGAAAACGACAATATAGCAGGGAAAATGAATACGCCCAACGTTCAATGCTACAAAATTGCTTACGCTCACAGTCTATGAGGTGATGACTTGAATCGAGAGGTGCTGTTTATCCTCCCTCATGTGATGAGATGTGATATGGCCTTGTTGCCAAATTGCGTAGATCGTTAAGGAGAGAGGGTCTCACGCAGGGTAGTTGGAAATTTGAGACAATGTTAGATAGGGAAAAACTGCGCGCTAAGAATTTGAGTAGCTGCCATGAAATTGATGACTCGCGTTGAAAGTGAGCTCGTGGTGTGGCTGCCCCTCTCTGTCCTCACGAGTGTGTGTATTGTGACCGGTTGTGGTTTTATTATTACGTTGCTGAACAGTGTCGATACTTGCGTATTTTTACGACGTGGCAAGTGATCACAATGCCTCCGAAGAGAGTCGAAACAAAAAGAAAGCGTACAGTGCTCAGCATTAAGGATAAATTAGAGATAATATTGAAACTTAAATTCAGGGTTTCAGCTGCAAACATTACCTTGAATTACGGAATCGGAAAACCAACGGTGAATGACATAAAAAGAGACAAAGAAAGGATTAGGAAATTCACGAATAAACTCGATGCCGCTGAAAAAAAAGTGGCGTATCCGTTCGCAAAACTTGAAAACTAGCGAGCGATAAAAACGTGGAGGAAGCAGTGTACAAGTGGTACGCGCAACAGCGATCTTGCGGTGTATGCGTTCGTGGTGTCGAGATTCAAGCAGCAGCCGTAAGACTTGCCGATCATTTGAACGTGCCCAATTTGAAGGCAAGCAGCGGTTGGCTGTGGCGTTTCCGAAATAGACACGGGATTAGAAATAAAAAAAAACTCAAGGTGAAGCTTTAAGTGCCGATGAAGGGAGTGTCGAGCCATTTAGACAAATGTTAAGGGAACTCTTAATTAGTACAGGTCTTCAGCTTAGCCAGCTCTACAATGCCGATGAAACGGGAGTCTTCTTGAGGTCATTGCCGGAAAACACTCAGTCATCAAGACATGAGTCTTCAACCCCTGGCCAAAAACTGTTAAAAGAAAGAATTTCAGCGCTTCTCTGCACGAATGCCGTCCGCAGTCATCGCCTAAAATCAGTGGTTGTGGGTGAATCTAAGCGCCCCCGTGCTCTTAAAAATTCAATGAACAAACTTCCTGTGCATTACTACAACTCTTCAAAGACTTGGTTCATCCAAGATATCACTGCAGACTGGTTTTCTCATCACTTCGAACCTGAAGTTAGAAAATTTCAGATAGAAGAAATGAAGATTGCTCCCGACGATGTCAAAGCTCTATTGATTCTGGACAATGCTCCCTCTCACCCTAGCGTCGAAAATCTCTCCAGTAGTGATGGAAAAATCAAGTGCCTTATTCTTCCTCCGAACACAACATCTTTAGTACAGCCGATCAGGTCATTATAGGCTACCAAGAGATTCTATAGGAGAAGATATTTGGATGAATTGATGGTGGTGCTGGAGAACGACGATGACGTAGAAGAGGATACCCGAGGACATATGACATTGCAGAACATAAAAAAATACAGCATTAAGTCAGCAATATTTAATTGGGCAAGCGCTTGGGATGCGGTGAAAAGCCTAGCCCTCGCGAACGGGTGGAAGAAACTTTTACTCGACGCTGATGTAGACATTGATTTCCGAGGGATTGAATCGGAGGACTATCAAAGGGTTCTTTTATTAGCAGGGGAAAAATGCTACAATCTACGATGTGGTGGAGTGGCTAGACGCCGACGAAGGAGACCATGGGTATCACATCTTCACGGAAGAGGAAGTTGCGACAAGTGTTTCATGCCCTGATTTAGGAGATCCAAGTGATGATGACGAATACGAGCAGGAAGAACAAGCTCCTCCAAAAAACTCTCTGTAGTTAGGGACCATGTAGACTAGATTAATTTCATCAACGCAAGTTCCGATCCTGCTTTTGAAGTGTACTACGAACATTTTAGTGAATTTAGATACTTAATCAATCGCAAACAATGGAGTAGTGCAAAGCAAATTAAAATTGACAGTTTCTTTAAGCCTGCTTCACATCCCCAGTGCAAGATCTTGAGGATCGTCAGCCGTCAACTTCTAAAGGCGTGACCTCATCACAGACTCTTTCGTGGGTTTCGGCGCTCAACAAGTAGTTTCCATACTATTCCCGACCCGCATTAACTCACGGATAGCGATTCCGATTGGTTGGTAAGTTCATTTTTTCTACATTGCTTTTACTTAATTTCGATGAGCTAGTTTTTATTAACCCAGTGAACACTCACCAATCAGACGACTTCAGGTTGGCGAGGCCCGGGGGATGTCGAAGCTGATGAAGGAATAATTCCGAAAGCTTCTACGTTTGTGATGTTTCTGTGTTTTAGTGTTCTTTTACGTGTGTCGCTTCGACATCCCCGGGGCCTCGCCAACCTGAAGTCGTCTGATTGGTGAGTGTTCACTGGGTGTCCTCATCCCAACACCTTGTTGACATCCATATATATATATCTTCTACGTATTTTACTGTTCTTATAATCCTTCCTCCAATTTTGAAATCTCCTGTGCCTTCTAACGCTTCTTGCATTAGACTTTCTCCATAATATTGAATAGGGTTGGTGATAGGCAGCAGCCCTGTCTTACTCCTCTATCGATATTTACTCCGCGGGTGTCCGCATTCTCCAACCTGACATTTGCAACTTGATTCACATATAGAATACTGATCAATTTCCTGTCTTTTCAGTCTACACATATATCCTTTAATGTCTTCATCAGCATTACCCAATTCATTCTATCAAAGGCCGTCTGCCACTTTACGAAACATACGCCGATATATTGACTGTATTATATTGCCCTTTCTGATATGATTCCATCTACCCCTATATCAGCTCTGGTCGTCCTTTCCTGAAACCGAATTGATCTTCCCCTGTTATTTCTTCTGCCTTTTTCGTCAGCCTTTTATTAAGAATCCTCGTGATGATCTTTGAAGTGTGTGACAGAAGGCTTATCGTTCTGTAGTATTTACATTGCATTGATTTTGGGTTATTCTTTCGAGGGATCATTGTTACTTCCCGAGGCCACACTCCCGAGTCGTAAATCTTAATAATTAATTTCGTGATCGCTTTTAGTCCTTCAGATCCCATGACTTTAAGTACCTGAGCTGGTATTTCATCGCTGACTTTGGCTTTCCCTTTCTTTAGTTCCACTATCGCTTTTTCTACTTCGCTCTCCATAACACTTGGTCCTACCTGTCGATATTTTCCTCATCTTCCAGTTCTATTTTTGCCAATCGGCATATATACACACACACGCACACGCGATTTGAAAGGGAAAGAGAGTTATCAAGATATGAAGAGGACAGCGGAAAATAGGAGTATATGGAGAACCAGGTTTAACCAAGAATAATCACGGACCTGTCTACGGACAGACTACCTATGATGATGATATATTACAAGTGGTTTGGTTCATGCATTCTGCAAGCATTTAATTTCACATTTTAGAAATATTATACTGTTCCCACATTGAGTTAATAATGCCACACATTTCTTCCAAATTTTAAATTTGTAGAACATTTAGAAGTGAAATATCATTTATGTAATTGTTTAAATTTAAATAAGGGTTAACGGCCGCAATAAGAACTTCATGGATACACTGAAAGGTTTATTAGTTTATATAGACTAAACTCTAAATAACTTAAAAATTTCAGCTGCCTAACTCGCCCCGTAGTATCTAAACCTTTACCTATTTTTATAAATGTTAAGAATTTTTAACTGCCAAACAAATTAAAATATCAAAATTTGTATAATCTCAATTTCGTTTTTTTTACAAATCCTACCTCTAAAAAAATTTCAGCTCCGTAGCTCATTTGGAAATACACAAATCTTGAAAATTTGTTTAAACAATTGCGAATTTTTAGCTGCCGCATTGTTGCACTTTTTCAAGATTTTCGTTTTTTCTAGTCGGTTTTGCACAAAATTCTACCTAAAAAAATTTCGAATCTCCAGATCATCTGGAAGCGCCTAAACGTTAGTATCCTTCTATGTTATATCCTCCTCCTCCTCTGTAAGAAACGTGTCTATATAATGCTACGAGTACTAGTAAAAGGTGCTTGCATTCTGCAAGCATATCATCTCACCTTGAAAAAATATTCATTTTTCAGACACATATTTCATCCTTACAAATACTTTTTTAATTCTAAAGATTTCACCTCCGCAGCGATTTTCGTTTTTCCCTTAGGTAAAAATCATAGATTAAAACAATCACCAAACTTTGCAATTTTAAGAATTTAATACTTTCTCCATTATGGGGTACTAATGCCACCCATTTCTGCCAAATTTTAAAGATGTAGCACTTATAGAAGTGAAATAATATTTTTCTAATTGTTCAAATTTTAAACATTATTAACGGCCCCCGCAATATATCTTTGGAGAGATTCAAATGCTTATTTGTGCAAATGCACTACTTTGTAAATAACTTGAAAATTTCAGCTTCGTAGCACATTCGGAAATACATAAACCTTGAAATTTTGTTTAAAAAATTGCGAATTTTTAGCGGCCGCATTGTTGCACTTTTTCAAGATTTTCGTTTTTTCTAGTCGGTTTTGCACAAAATCCTACCTAATAAAAAAATTTCGAATTTCCAGCTCATCTGGAAGTGCCAAAACTGAGGTACCAGACAATACTTATAACCCTTCTTAACTTCCATATTCTCCATTTTAGCTACGATATCAGGAAAAACAACAGGACGAAGTATCAAAACCGCGTGCTTTCAGTACGTTCGTAAGCGTAGTTAGGCATACGATGACGTCACTTACCCCTTACTACTCTCTCCAACCAGGATGCCGTTTTCGCGGGATATTTAAAAGAGTTATTTTAAATATTTTTTTGCATAATGAAGACGATTTAACAAAAAAATATTCACAGGGAGTAATTAAGTGAATTACAAAGAATTAAAAAAATATATAATTAAATATTTTGACAGTCCTCAATTAGAAAATTGGATTTTCCGATTTTGGAGACACCTAGCGGAAAACCTATGATCTACTTAGAGAATCTAATCGGTGGAAAATTTATAGGTTGATTAGATCTGTCTAATTCAAAAAGGAATTTTCCTAATATTTTTAGTAGCCAAAGTACTGGAAATATTAGGAAAATTCTTTTTGAATTAGAAAGCTCTTACCAATCAATGAATTTCCCGCCGATTTATTTCTCACGATATTTCATAGATTTTCCGCTAGGTGGTTTGATACACCAAAAAATACACAATAATGAAAAACATTAGTTTTACAAATTTGCTTGGGCAATTTGGGTCAGAGGTGGGGCCATTTGGATCGCATATTTTCTTGTAAAAAGAACTGAAAATTAGTCTTATAAAAGCCAGAAACTATACATAATCAACGCATTACATTTCTGACCATAGTCATTCGTATTAATTACGGATTAAACACATTTTCAGCACTTAAATCGTTTATATCCAGCAGCCCCTACACACAGCTCGTGGTACCAAGTTTTCTATGTTTCGCAGCTTATCCAGTCACCTTTTCTGAGAGATTTCAGATTAAAATACTTGATTCCGCAGATACCGCACGGTGCATCTTCGTCTCCCAATGATTTATATGCAGATTCTTTACTTGAACTGCTGGTCTCCATGTGTGCGACGTTTTCATGCTTTTCTTAGCGATCACTAGACCTTTTGATATATTTCTAAGTTTTTTAATCTTTACTCCTTTCTTCAAATGTAACTTTCTCTTTACTGATGTGTTTTAAACGTTTTCAGGAGATGTCAGATGACAGGCAGAATGCTTTACTTTGTTTGCTTTTTATCTTTGGATTGACTTTGGTAGGAGTAGGTAAAACAACTGAAAAGTTTGTTCCAGAACATGATGGTTTTGTGAGAACTTAATTAGTTTTAGGATGAGCGTTATTTAATTTAGCATTTTGGTTTAGGGGAAGAGGCATTTTGTTTGATGAATCTGTAGTTACATTTGATGGTCCGGCAGATGAATTTGATGGTCGCCTATTTGCATTTGAAGATCGGGGATTCTCACTTGACTTCAGGATTTACACTTGAGGGATTAGGAGGTTCATTGGAAAGAATAGGGGTTACATCGGAATATTCAGTCAGAAAAGGTCGTTTCCAGCTCACGGGGTAGAAGAAAAAGTGCGTGATGGTAGGAATTTGTGTTCAGGAATCTTTTTGGAGTTGAAAGGATAAATTTCGGTGCATTTAAATCCTTTCACTGGATTCCCTACGGTGGTAACCTTTCTCCAAGCCCAATTAAAAATAACACGAAACACAAATTTGATTATTGAAATTGTTGTATTACTGTGAACAAAGGAAGTGGCCTCTTGGTGGTAAAATGCTTTTCGAGGTTTAAACACAGTCCTGCCAAGACGCTCCAAAACGTGGGTGGTGTGATGTGGTAGGCATACTAGCTCAATCTGATGTTCTAGGCAATAATCAAGACATTAGAGTGAATAATGGGATATATGACCGTCTAAATTTCACGAATTCCTGCCTTGAGCACAGATTTTGTCAAAATGTTGAAGCCAAACCAAGAATATATCTTCAATGATGTAGGTAACCTGTCTCGGGCATTAGAACCTTAGAACCGTGGTACCGGGAGGCATTCCTTGTTCGTGCTGGTGGAGGTTTTCGGGTTTCGCTGCATTGGCGGCATTTTTGGCTCTCGACGTTTCGCAGACATTGCAGTCTGCATCTTCAGGAGATGCAGACCACAATGTCTGCGAAACGTCGAGAGCCAGAAACGCCGCCAACGCAGCGAAACCCGAAAACCTCCACCAGCATTCAGCAACGCTGCGAAAGCCTTCAACTCAAATTCCTTGTTCGTATTCTTCTCGCATTCTTTGCCCTTTAAAAATTACTAAAGAAGGAATGAATACTCCGCTAGCACTACAACATGCAACAACAGTTACATTTTCTCCCCTTTTTAAATTTGTCAACGATACAACATCTCTCTTATCATTTTCACCAACAACTTTTGAAGGCTTGTTGTTCATAGGAAATCCACTCTCATCCACGTTGTAAATGCATTGAGGTTGGCCTTGAAAGCCAAACTCAACTGTCACCTGTTTCAACAATTCATAAAAATCGTCAATAGTTTGCTTTTTTATCCCCATACCCCTTGCATTTGAAAGCTCTTTTTCGCAATGAAATATCTTTGTGCCGATTTATAAAAGATATGAACCACTCTTTACCTGCCATTTTTATTTTATCGTCTCAAGGAACTTTAATTTTATTTATTTCACATAATGGTAAACTATTTTTCGTACACTTGTTGACGTATAGCCAAAACCCTGGTTACTCAAAGATTTTAGTCTATCTACAAGGTCTCTTTCTTGTTCAAATGAAAAAATTGTTGGGCTGTTTCGGGCTAACAAATTGGTTGATGAACTTCTCCCCTTGCGATTTCTCTAATGTATCTAACATTCTGGACTCATGTCTGAAGAGTTGTAAATGGAACTTTTAAGTGATCTGTAGCTCCACTCCACGTATACTTAAATGTCCATTTAGTTTGCTGGATAAGGTCTTGTATATATCTTCCTCCTCCCGCTTATATTTTCTCACCATCAGAAAAATGAAACGCAAATTGGAGAGCACTAAAAATTTAATTTTTAGTGTTTGTATATTTTTTGCAACATATTTTACTTATATTTTTACTAAAAACAATTATCCCGTAAACATTCTTCAATTTACAAACCTCTAAACCTATTGGAAACTACTGCAAGTGCAATGGGTTGACCGATCTAAATAGCCCCACTAAAATTGATTCAAACAGCCACAATTGTGTGGACTTCAGATAAAAGGAGGTAGTCCTGCAGTTACAAACATAATGCGCCACTTGATTCATAGAACAACGCAGACGGTAGTAATGCTGTAAGTGAGACAGAAATAAAGAACAAAGCGAGAATAATTTTGACACTAGACCTTAAATTTTAAGGCTGTTATGTTACATACTGTTAAAATCAGAGCTAGTAACCACTGACTTCGATCCTTTAAATTGCGTTTTGAAGGCGTGTACAGATGTAGAACTAAATAAATTCACTTCAAGAGCATAAACAACCGTATTCTGCAATATTTCACTAGCAAATGACTGCCGGGATGCGCAAGATATTATACGCAGTATGTCAAATGCTTATTTTGATCCAAATAGCCCGTGTTTTCAATAAACTTCCCGAATAGGTATAAGACTGAATTTGGCAGAAATACTTCAATCACGCATTCAAGTTAATAACGATAAAAAACCTTTGAAAAAAGACCCGAGTTCGTCTCCAGGATATGATTTCTGTTTCCCGTAAGATTGTTATCTAAAAAGCTATTTTCGACGCATAGACCTTCATTCTTTTGCAAATTCAAATTAGAAGAAATTTACCATCGATCTTCGGAGGTGGATTGCTTTCAATGAGAAAGGTTCCATACACTCAACCCAACCCGGGGAGAGGAAATAGAACGAATCCAATCTCCAACCACTCAACCCAACCCGGAGGGGAAGGAAATAGAATGAAACCTACACCCAACCACTCGACCCAACCCGGGAGAAGAAATAGAACAAATCCAAACCCCAATCACTAAGCCAACCCGGGGAGAGGAAATAGAACGAATCCGATCCCCAACCACTCAACCCAACCTGGGAGAGGAAACAACGAATACAATCTCCAACCACTCAACCCAACCCGGGGAAAGGGAATAGAACGAATCCAACGCCCAACCCAACGACCCAACCCAACCCGGGAGGAGGGAAATGAAAAATACAGATTGGGGGACAGATAACGCATAAGGTCCAAAAAGTCAATAAAATCGGTTTGGATATCATACTACGCCACCTACTACTCCGTATTACGGTTAAATAATTCCTTGTTTGTCTTGTTCCTACGTTCTGTAGTTTTTAAGATATAGAATCATATACATACAAACACTTTCTTTTACAGATATAATAATAGTTCATGTAGAGGTACTCAAAGAAATTACTCTGAATATCAATATCATTATAGCTATTTAAATAATAAGCGTAGAATTCCGGAAACGCTCAACTAATATGAACTATTTATGACTAACTGCAATACTATTTTCAACAAACCATCCGAGTAGGTAGGAGATTGAAATTTGGAATGAATATTTAATTCTTATAGTAAAAGCCATTTACAAAAATAAATCCTCAAAAAAGATCCGGTTTCGACTCCAGGAGATAATTTCTGTTTCCCATAAGATAACACGTAAAAATTGATTTTTCGACTTACAGGCTTTTACTCTTTTGCAAATTAAATTTAGAAATAATTGACCTACGATCTTCCAACCTGGAACGTTTTAAAGAACTATAAATAACGTTTCTTATTTCTATAATCAAATTTCTCCTAGGTTTCGAAATCGCTCTAATTATACGTTTAAAGAATATTTATTTGAAAATTTTAAGCTTTTTAACGATATGTTGCCTTGCCGACTGTGTCCTTGTTAAACCTCGATATTGCATTGTCATCTCAACCTTTACACTATATGCGCATGGGGAGCACGCCCTGAATGTTTTTATAAGTGAGAGAGTGAGTGAGAGGAAGAAAAAGGAGAGAGAGAGGAGTAGAGAGAGGGAGAGGGAGGGAGACATTGAAGGAGGGAGAGATAGATAGATAATGGTCTTTGTTAGGGCGAGATTCAGACTAAGAAGTCTATTTTTCCAGAGAAGGAGAGAGAGGGAGAGGGAGGAAGAATGGAAGATTTAGAGGATGGCAGAGTGTAAGGGAGGGAGAAAATGAAAAGTGCCTTAAATTTAATACTTAATCCACACACACCCGTCATGGCATGGCTTTTATACTAGTGTCATTATAAATAGCTGCTTCTCACATATATAGGAAATATGGTATAAAACCTAAGGTACCTCTAGAAGGGCTACAGAGCTATGAAGATAGGTCATTGGGTACAACCTCTGCAAAAAAATCCGAAATTCCAGAAAAAGTTGTATTTAAGGAGAATTTTTAACCCAAATATTTCATTTCAATACCCCATAAGAAAAGCATGGGATTCAGTGCAAGGCATTCTAAAAATGCATTTTTAAATTACTTTAAATTGAGGTACAAACTCAAGAAAAATAGTTGTATAGCTGAAAGAACGGGGTTCTTAATTTTTGAAGACAGAAATCAAACGCGTACGGAATTAGCATAAATATTTGCTTTTAATCAGAAAAATTGTGAATTTTCCTCTTTTCAACAATGGAAGTCTGTAAATACTGTGACGTGCGGTAGAAGCGTCCGCCGTTGCTCTTGTGTTTTTTTTGCGATGATGTCGCTAGTGGCGGGCACCGTATATAAGGCCGTGGCTCTACGACCGGGAGGAAGTCGGCAGTCGGAAATTCATGTATTGGCGGTCAGTCGTGGGTTTTTGGCTACGAATTCCGAGTGCAGGCGGAATTACTCCTTATCCCCTCCCTTTCCTTTTTTATCTCTACCTCATTCCTCCTTTTTCTTTTACCTGCACTGGCGCCCAGCGGGTCTCCTTCCTACGCCGGCGAATCCCTCCCCTGAAGTGCCGGCGAACGTTACAATACTATGGCAACGGTCTCAATGCTTTTAAATGGACATGATATTATACGTTACGATTGCAATGATTTAATGCTTTTAATAGGAATTAATGACGACGACGAATTACAGTGGAACTTCCGTAACTCGAATCTCATAGGAAAGTAAACATTATTCGAGTTATAGAAAAGTCGAGTTACGGAAATATATTTTTATATATTTGAATATATATAGTGTAACTTCTATAACTTGAATCTCACAGGAAAGCAAAAATCATTCTAGTTATAGGAAATTCGATTTACGGAAATATATTTTTCTCATCTTCTTTAAACGAATTAACATCAAGTTTATTCCCTTAAGCATATAAGTTAACTTAGTCTAATTTTCATTATCACGCATATTATGAAAACATAATCACTTATATTTTCTTCCGATAATGTGTATGATTTTACTGTATCCAAAACACAAATTGCATCGCGCACTGTGTTTGTGGGTATCATAGATTATTGTAATTCTCAAGCACTACTTAAAAGCACAAACGCTAGGATTAAATTTGGGATATCGACTGTAGTAAGGAGCGAATACGTTCGTTTTTCTACAGGGCTATAAGGGAAAGCAATAGGAGAAGCAACTCTGATAGAAATGACGTTAGGGACTGCCTGATGTACTGCACCCCCTCATTAAATCCTATAGTGATTCATTCGATATGGGCTGAAATCTTTGCAGAATGAAGGCACCATCTACTTGTAAAATGAACGTCTATTATTGTTATTATTGGTAATATATATATATAAAGTTATTTTATTTATAAAATTTATCTTTATATTATCACTTGTTCTTTCTTATGTCAACAGCGTAAGAATACACAAATTTCAAATAGTTGAGGGCGATGGATTATTTATGAATCAAACATAGGGTAGCGTGGGACGACCGAGGACACTTTACGTTACAGTCAATCTGATTGCCTTCTCGAAACTCAGCCGAGGCTGAAACAGCATCCTTCTAAGTCAAGCAATAGACATCCTCTCGTTTAATGTTTTGTGTATTCGTTAAAATTAAATACCGTGGAGTGGCGCTCTTTCCTTCTAAAAATGCAACCGGAGAATTTAACGTCTTCAGTGTGGAAAACATAATAATATTGGAAACTGTCAAAACCTTCCATTCGTAAAATAAAGGGAATGCGTTGAAAATGCGCTAAAATGTGCTAAACAAATATGTCGCAGTTTCACTGTAATAATTGCTCGTAGAAGTGGGTTTCTTAGAAGGAAAAACTCGTGTGATTAATTTGTATGTCTTCTCGTCTCTGCGAACAGGACATTTGGTATTATGTCTATCAAAGGAAAAACGAAAATGAGATGCTCTCGACTCAAATGCACCAATCAGGACTGCTGGAAGCAATAAGAAATTAAATTTAGCCTTCAACCCGTAACATATTCGAGAGATTGTTTATTCCAATATATATATATATATATATATATATATATATATATATATATATATATATATATACAGAGAGAGAGAGAGAGAAATAGTCATTCTGATTAATAATTTCAGCCAACAAGAGGCTTTCATTAAATATACGGCGTGGAACTAGTACAAACGAGAAATATCATTCAATCAAGGGTGTCATAATACGGGGAATAAACTTTTTAATTTCATCCCCTATATCCCATGATAGAATTTTATTAAATTTCTAATTTAGATATTTTAAAAATTAGCATATTCGTATCGTATCACCGTATTGCCACCTTTCTGGAAATTATTTAAAACTGGAATTTAAATTGCTAACTCCGTCGAAAGAAGCGCGCCCAATTCGTAGACTTTTAACGAGCATTCCTTGCCTTTTAATGCTTTTCGCCATTGCTGAAAAGCACTATTATCTTCGTGATGTCCGTCCGTACGCATATATCAGGGAAGAATTGGCTAAACCGATTTCAATCAAATTTGGTATATAGAATATTCACATAAATTAATGACCAAAATGACATATTTGGACCGGATCAACTAAGCAGGCGTGCCACAATTGCAAAGTTCAACTTTTCGGTAATTATGATTTAGGAAGGAATTGACCCAACCGGTTTCAGCGAAGTTTTGTAATAATAAAGTGTGAAACATAAAAAAACAAAAACAAGATGCTTAGTATGCATATATAGAAAGCAGGGCTGCCACAATACAAGAAATAAAAAAACATTAGTTTTTACACAAATTTGTGTTGATCTTTCAGTAATTAAGGATTTGGAAGGAATGAGCTAAACTGATTTCAGTTAAATTTTGCTTATTAGATTTATAAAACATACCATAATGAAATCAGAGTGTATAAAGCGAAGATAAAGACCAGGGCTACCACAATAAAACGTTAAATAATATTCCTTTTCAGATAATTCCAGAGAATTGAAGGCATGAATTTTAACCAAATATAATATATATAATCTTTATATAAATAAATAACTAAATTATTATATTTAAACTGGGTCGACTAAACAAGGCTAACACAATATCAAGGTTAGAATTTTTGCGTAACTACGAATCTGGAAGGTATTGGCTGAACGGATTTCAAAGAAATTTCGTTTGTTGGGTGAGTAGAGAATTGCGAAACGAAATGAACATGTTTAAAACCCATCGAAATAGCAGAGCTGCCACAATATAAGGAAAAATAATTTTCTGATTTCAAAACAAATACATATATTAGTATACGATTACCACGGCGACTTTGCCGAAAAGCACTTTTGTACCACGGAAAACTTGTGTACATCCCTTCTTGTTAGTGCTTTTCGCCATTGCTGAAAAGCACTATTATCTTCGTGATGTCCATCCGTCCGTACGCATATATCAGGGAAGAATTGGCAGAACCGATTTCAACCAAATTTGGTACATATAATATACACATAAATTAATGTCCAAAATGGCATGTATGGACCGGATTGACTCAGCAGGGGTGCCACAATTGCAAAATTTAACATTTCGGTAATTATGAATTTGGAAGGAATTGGCTGAACCGATTTCAACGAAATTTTGTAAGAAGGAGCCGTGCAACATGAAATAACAAAATGATGATCTTTCGTATAGATATAGAAAACAGGGATGCCATAATACAAGGAATAATAAAATTTATTTTTTCATGTATTTGTGTTGAACTGTCCGCATCAATTTTAACCAAATTTAATACGTATAATATACATATATACAAAACCATATTAGCAAATTTAAACCGAATCAGCCAAACAGTGCCACAATTACAAATTAAAATCTTTCAGTAATTATGGATTAGGAACACAATGGAATCAATATGTTTAAAGCGGAGCTAAAGAGCAGAGCTACCACAGTAAAAAGTAAAATAATATTTCTTTTAATCGTATTTCTATAGAATTGACCGTATTGATTTTAACCAAATGTGGTATATAAACTTCAAATAAATAAATAACCAAAATAGCATATTTCAACCGGGTCGACTAAACAGGGCTACCACAATATCAAGGTTGGAATTTTTCTGTAACTATGATTTTGGAAGGTATTGGCTGAATGGATTTAAAAGGAATTGAGCTTGTAGGGCGAGTATAGAAAGGGAAAACGAAATGAACATGTTTAGAACGGATCAAAAAAGCAGGGTTACCACAATATAAGGAAAAATAATGTTCTGATTCAAAGCAAATACATCAGTATACGATTATACAAGGGCGAATTTGACCAAAAGCACTTCTGTACCACGGGAAACCCGTGTACATCCCTAAATGTTTCATCCACTCTTCGAGCTACGACCATCGCTTCCAAGTAAAATCCGTTTCCTCTAAACCCGCGCACCTCTCCAGTCAAATCAACGCGGGTTCAACGCGCGGTTGGTATTCATTTCTATTCACTCCGCCAGTCCAGTGGCACGAACGGAAAACTTTACCCGGGGAAGACGCTTCGATGGCGGAAAATCCCTTCTATAGCAGACACTCGTCTCTGGGGGAAGAAAGGAGCGACGGTTTCGGACGAACCGCTGCCCACGCAGGAACACTCACCCGCGTCCAAGCGAACCTCCCATCTCTCCTCCTTGTGCTTCCAGCTCTTCCATCTTGCTTCGCTCTTCGGCGGCCTACTCCACTGTTCTGCACGACGAGGCGCCTTCATCCTCTCTAGACTCCTTCTCCCTCCCTCTATCTCTCCCTCCCTCTATCTCTCCCTCACTCCCTCCCTCCCTCTCACTCTTGGCCTCCTGCGGACGTCACCTCGCGAGTGCGAGTCCACACCGGAAGATAACCGATCTCTATTGTGGTGAATCACGCACGCTCGCCCGCGCATCCCAACTGCGGAGCGTAATCCTCTTTTGTTTTATCTGCGCGCCCTCTGACCTGCTTTTCGACATCGCGGAGATCATCGCCAGGTGCGACAATCGATGCCTTTGTAAGCGAGCGATTTAAAAATAAAAAACTTTTTTCTCGGAACTTCCTGTTATAGGTTTGTATTTGTAAACACGATGGAAATATTTTCTGTGGATTTCGTTTCCGCTGCTTCGAAATGGACCTTCCTCGCGTTCTTTTGAATCTTGTTGTTAGTTCTCGGTTTTGAATCCCGGTAGGAGCCATTTCATGCCATTGTTATTTATCACGCCTTGCATTTTTCGTTCATTTCGTGGACATGAATTGTCTGTTTTATATTGCATATTTTATTTGGAATTTATACTAAGTTTACTCGTTATTTGTAAATTTATTTTGACAACGGCTAAGATAATTGGTTAGCTCCTCATCAGTGGCGGCTCGTGTATAGGCACTGCGGAACTGCAGCACCCCCTATTTCCACTTGATATTATCTATAACATTTAATATAATGAGTCCTTTTTTCTTTAATTCTTTCTTTATTTTTGTAGTACAATATATATTCCCTAAGCTTAATGTCAGTACTTCAGTAGCCATCCCCCAGTTTATGAAAAAGATACAAAAATCTTTGTATGGAACTGTGCGTTTCACAGTGCCAGCGACGTGGTGTTTGACTGTTGTGGGCATGCGTACATAGGAGGGGGGGGTGGGGAGGAAGGCGGGACTGCCAGGTAGAGAGAGCACTGTTGCTCTCGCAGTGCCGGCTCTGGCGTGATGGTGGAAGGAAGTTTTTTTTACTCAGCGTGTGTTGTGCTTAAAAACCGTGTACCATATTCTTGAATGTGATAAAGTGTAGAATTAGATTATTATTCTGCTTCCAGCTATTCTATTTGATTCATTTTTTTTCGGTTCTTTTATTTAACAGAAAACTTGAACCATGGCCTTGCATCCCCAAGAAATAAGTTCTGTGACTGTAAGTGAACTTCAACAGCTTAAGTTTTCACAGCTATCTCTCCATGAGAAAGTTACAGTTAAGAAAAGAGGTCGTTCAAAACCTGATATTCTAATATCTCAGCCAGGCAAAAGCAACAACAAGAAATATATTCGTAGCTTTAATTCTGAATGGTACCAACGGAAAAGTTGGCATTGCGGCTGTGAAGTAAAAAATGCACTGTTTTGCTTCCCGTGTTTGCTGTTTGGAGGTGGTGTACCGTGGACAAAAGATGGTTTTAGAAATATAAACAAAATGAAAGAAAAAACTGAAAAGCATGAGAAGTCAAAGAAGCACGTTGATAATGTTGTTTCACTGTCACTTTTAGGAACCGTATGTATTAAGGAGAAACTTAGTGAGGCATACAGACTTTCAATCAATGAGCATAATATAAAAGTTAAAAAGAACCGTGAAATTTTGTCCAAAATAATAGACTGCATTTACTTTTGTGGAAACTTTGAAACTCCCTTACGTGGACATGACGAAAAAGACGATTCAGTAAATCCAGGGGTATTTAGAGGATTAGTAAATTTTGCATCTAAATTAGATTCAGATTTAAAGAATCACTTAGAAACCAGTGCAGTCTTCAAAGGTGTTTCTAAGACCATTCAGAATGAGATACTTGATTGCCTGCTACAAATATACCATGAGGAGATAATGACGGAAATTAGAAAAGCTTCCTTTGTAGCTGTCATGGCTGATGACACAACAGATGTTTCGGAACACACTCAAATGGTCGTTGTTCTACGGTACGTATTGAATGAAGAAATATTTGAGCGTTTTTGGGGATTCTTTATTCCAGAAAATCAAACTGCAGATGACATATCAAAACGTATTTTAGAACAATTGGACATAATCCCGCAAGGAAATGGACAAAAACTGATAGCTCAGACATTTGATGGTGCAAATGTCATGAAAGGCAAAAAAGCAGGAGTTCAAGCAAAAATAAAAGCAGTTTATAGTAATGCACATTTCATTCACTGTTATGCACATCAACTTAATTTAATAATGAGAAATGCAGCAAGTATTACACGAAACGCAAGAATATTTTTCTCTAACATTCTGGCTATTCCAACATTCTTCTCAAGATCACCACAACGTGTGTCCATTCTCAAGAAACATATGGACGTCAGCATTCCACGTCCATCCTCTACAAGGTGGAATTTCAACATACGGACCATAAACAGAGTTCATGAAAATTTGCAACCTTTAAAAAACTGCCTTACTGAAATTCAGTCAACATCAAATGCAGAGCAAACCATTGCAGAAGCCACAGGAATTTTAAAATACTGAATGATGATAATTTCAAGTTTTGGTTAGAGCTTTTTCATCAGATTATGCCTCATGTTGAAATAATTTACAACCAAATGCAATCTCGAGAAATTAGTGTGTTTAAAGTTAAT
This sequence comes from Tanypteryx hageni, assembly GCA_028673005.1. Taxonomy (NCBI): domain Eukaryota; kingdom Metazoa; phylum Arthropoda; class Insecta; order Odonata; family Petaluridae; genus Tanypteryx; species Tanypteryx hageni. The sequence continues at coordinate 5,844,243 of CM054115.1, forward strand.
GAATATATAACAAATTTCAAAACTGCTATTTTAGAATTGAGAAACTCAAAGTACTGTGAGAATCCTTCAAAGACACTCATGGCAGAAGCTAAGGAAGTGTGTGACTATATATGTGTTGATATAATGGACAGATATTCTTCCACTAAACACTTAGTAGCTGCTAAATTGTTCAACAAGAAATGCTTCACTAGATTTAAGAATGAACATCCCACAAAAGAGATAGTACTGACCACTGAAGCTTATCCCATGATTGACAAAGAAAAGCTTGAAACTGAACTACAAGTATTCTATTGTAGGACTGATATTCATGAATATTGCAAATTAATTGAGCTGCTGAAATTTATCTTGGAAAATAATCTAGATGATGTTTTAGTGAAATTACGAAACTGATAAAAATCCTCTTGACAATTCCCATGACTACATCAGAGGCAGAGCGCTGCTTTTCAACATTGAAAAGAACAAAAACTTTTTTAAGAAGCACTATGAATTCGGAAAGACTAAATGCGCTTGCAGTACTTTCAATTGAGAAAAATTTCCTCAATTGTCATCCAGAGATCAAGGAGAAAATTATTGAACTTTTTGCGCAAATTAACAAGAAGAATGGATTTCATTTTTAAATGAATAGATCAAGCTTGAACTGTAACAATTTAAGTTAAAGTAAGTAAAAAATGTTTGGTTATTTTGTTAAGATTTTATCAAGTTCCTGAATAAATTTTCTTTTTATACATGTTTTTTTCCTTTTACACAATTTTAAAACAAAGGCTAAAAATTTTCTGGAGCAGCACCCCCACTAATTTTAGCTACGAACCGCCACTGCTCCTCATAATGAATTTATACTTTCCAAGAGACGTGATTGATATCTAAGGACCTCTTCACAATGAGCGTATTTTGTTGCTTTTGTCAACACGCGTTTGGAGATACATTGGAGCGATAGAGACATCTCACACGTCAGATTATCTGCTGAAAAACCTTTAAACACACTATCGTTAATGCAAGAAGCGTTGGAAGCCACTGGAGATTTTAAAATTGGCGTAAGGATTATAAAAACAGTAAAATATGCTGATGAACCAAAAGGCACCGATGAAATAAGGACTGGAATAGCGAAATTTTACATGAATTACAACTTTTTCAAATTACATAAAGATGCTATGAAAGCTTCTTATAAGTAATGTGAACAGAGGCCATCTTTAAAAAAATTCTTTTTAATTAAAAAATATCCCCTCTTTTTTAATCTTTCTTCCTCTTCTGTCCTCTTTTTTAGGTTCAACATATTGAAATTACATTTTTACGTTTTCAATTTCTTTATTCGTCCAAAGATGCTAATATATATCAGTATACATTTGCGTAGGTTCAGTTATATTCCAAATGGTTGACTATATAAATATCAGACATTTTACAACAGAGGAGAACAATACTCAGTTAATATTCAGGCACATTCACAATCATAGGCTTTCGGTGGGCCATATTTAAACAAGCTAGAGCTTCATTGGTTCACATTAAACTATTTGAAAATGTTATTGAGATTTATTTTTCATAGAATAATGCAAAAAACATTAGAAATTCGAGAAAAAGGCAGAGTTTTATCCCGTTGAATGTTAAACATTTAGAAATCCTAATATCATAAAAGTATATTATCAGAAGTCTTACCACTGGCTGTAATAAATTGAGCCGGATCTGGCCTGCTTGTCATAGGTTGCCCACTCCTGTTCTACAAAATTTGAAATGTAAGTTGAGTGATATTGTTTTGAAAACAACAAAAGGTTAAAATTAAAATTTAATAAACAATACTTAAATTGTTAACTCTTCAAGAGGATGTGAAATTAAGATTTAGTTTTATTTTTTCGATTGAATGAAGATATTGGATTTATATTTTTGTCTTCAAATTCATACTTTTCTCAAGTCAACATCTTAAAACACATCTTAAATCCAATAAGCAAATTAAATTATATAATAGTATACTTCTACTAGGTTTCTTTCTTTGGATTACGGATGATCCTAAAATATCAAGAATCCACTTCCAAACCCATCTTCCGTTTTTAAAACAACCGTTCCGGAACGGAAATTTTGACAACATTGTTCCGGTTCGGATTCCGGTTCCAACGCGATTTTTCTGTTCCTGTTCCGGTTCCGTATCCAGGAACAGGAACCAATATGGAACCGTTCCTTGTTCCGGAAGCGGAATTTTCCCAGCTCTAATAACAATCGAAAATTATTTAAAATTTACCTAACTCAAATAGTAGTAATATAATCTTTATGTTCACGTTCATTCCTTCGTCGTAAATTACCCATTTCTTCTCACTTACAAACGCTATGTATAGGTAATGAAAATAGACGTAGGTATTTACGTTAATTTCTTCGTCATAGATTATCATTTCCCTTCATTTTCCAAATGTTGTGTGGGCACCAAAGAAAACTAAATTAATTAGTTATTTAAAGCAGATACGGGGGGGGCGGACGGGGGGGGGGGCAGACGGGGGAGCGGACGGGGGGGCAGACGGGGGGGCGGGGTGGGGGGGCGGGCGGGGGGGGCGGACGGGGGGACGGACGGCGGGACGGACGGGAGGAGGGAAGGGGGAGGGACGGGGGGAGGAAGGGGGGGCGTACGGGGGGACGGACGGGGGGACGGACGGGGGGGCGGACGGGGGCGGCGGACGGGGGCGGCGGATGGGGGGCGGATGGGGGGACAGGACCTAACCATATGGCGTTCTTTTTTAGGCTGGTTTCCAAAGGAATCAGTCTTATGAAATGTTGATATTGAAGCGAGGTTGTTTCTGTTCTAAAAGGAAAAGAATGTATAATGATTTTTATCACAGAATTTTGATAATTGATCGTATTTTCTTGAATTTCTACTAAAACATGGCGTTCTTGCGTTTAAAAGCGCATTTTATCGGATTTGTGCCATGGAGACGATTATTTCCGAACTACGATTGAGGATAGACTAGTGAACAAAGGGGTTATTTTCTTTTCCACTCGACTACCCTTCAGCAATGGACAGTTAATGAAAACATATTTTATCGTATAAACAGTGACATTTATTATATTTGTTTGATTTAAAAAATACATGCAAAATATATTGTCAGAAAGAGATTTTGATATTGCTTTTAATATTTTAAACCTGATAATGGTCTATATATTTGTTTTCCAATTTTTTTCTCTCGTTGATAAACTATAACTACAAGTGGTAGTTATGGTATGAGAATTCCTTGGAATGACTAACACATTCTGAAACATTTCCTGTCAACATAAGTAATCAATTCGGGACGTCAAATTCGGGAAACCTGCCTTCATTAGTTCTGGTTTGGCCTTCTTGTTTTGAAAACAACGTAAATCATAAATGAACAGAGTCAGGTCCAATAATGGAGGTTGTCATGAAGAACTCAGATAAAATGTCAACAAAATCGTCTAAAATCATAATTAATCATAGGTAATTTTCGAGAAATTACGGATTTATAGCTAAATTCTACCGTATGAATAAGAACTTTTATTCAATTCCCTGTAGGGCTCTATAAAAATCGCGTCGATAGCTCAAATATATCAGATTTTAAACCACTAATGTAAAACGTTCTGCACTTTGAATTCAAGGCATTACCATGTTATTCAAATGGAAAACAAAATAATTATTCAAACTTTTCACCGAGCATATTCCGGTGTATTCAACTGGTTTAAGCAGCAGGTTATGTTTTCAGGAACTCGGGTGCTACTTTGCGCCACAAATTTTATCAAATACGAGCGATGAGGAGGCTGTAGATGAAGATCTAATTTTTCAAATTTCGTCTGACGATAAAGACAGATTTTTACAGACAGAGATGTGTTCGTGAATTAGAGGACGTAGATGAATCTGCCAATAATCCAGAACAAAGTTTGAAACCCATAAATCGACATGTTGGGGCATTTTTTGTTTTTATGTATGAAGGCAAACTATATCCAGGAGTCATCGAGAGCTTCACTGAGGAGGGAACATCGATTAGTGCAATGACCAAGTCTTTGAAAGCTTGGAAGCGGCCACTGAACAAAGACGAACTATTTAATGAATGGAAAGACATTATTGGGGGCATAAATTTCCCTCAAATATGAAATGAATGAGGATTTTTGGGTTGGGTTCCAAAGGAAACATAGCCTTATGAAATGTTCCTGTCTGTGTGTGTGTCCCACTAACAACTTTTTCACCAATGCATTGGTCCATTGCAATGGACCGATTTTCATGAAACTTGGTATGAGGCTCGTGCTGCCAGGGTCCACCTCCGCGCTATATTTTCTTTGGCGAAGATTCAAGTCCTGGGTTCGATTCCAGGAACCTTTTTCCCTATTTGTTTTATATAGGAAATCTCAAATCCATCGTGCAGAGATATATTCTTTAATACATTAAAATGTCTTAAAATTGTGATATCGGAGCGAGGTTTATACTGTTCTAAGGGAAATAGGATGTAGATTATAATTCTTATTGCCGAATTTTGATAACTGATTGTATTTTCTTGAATTTCTATTAAAACAAGCGTTTTTGAATTTTAAATCGCATTTTATCGGATTGTTGCCATGGAGACGGTTATTACCGAACTCGGCTTGAGCATAGACGAGTAAATAAATGAGTAATTTTCTTTTCCGCTCTACTACTCTTCAGCAATGGACAGGTGATCCAGACATATTTTATCGTATAAATAATGACATTTATTAAATTCGTTTGATTTAAAAAATACATGCCAAATATAATGTCAGAAAGAGATTTTGACATTGCTTTTAGTATTATAAACCTGATAATGGTCTAGTTATTTGTTTTCCAATTTATCTCTATCATTGATAAACTATGAACTACAAGTGGTATTTATGGTATGAGAATCCTTGGAATGACTATCACATACTGAAGCATTTCCCGTCAATATAAGTAATCAATTTGTGACGTCAAATTTGGGAAACCAGCCTGCATTACTGGTTTGAACTTCTTGTTTAATATCCCTGAGATACAGTTCATTGGATGATTACAAAGAGTCCGATCACCTATATGACAAATATTTTGATCCAATTATGCGGTATTTTTTGTACTTTTTTCTAAATACAGAAATATTAATTTATTTTTGGGTTTTTGGGGCCCAAAATCGAAAATTTTCAATCCAAATCAGCATTTCATATGATCGTAATAGAGAAGATGTGATGGTTCTACTTTATTTTACCAGGTCTATCCAGTGATATAGCATTGGTTTTCAATGTGGAGCAAAGTTGCCCGCCCGTATGGGTTACTTTGTTCCACTTTTCAAAAATTTATAAACATATTAAGAAATTATCATAAAAAAGTAAAATATGTTCTTAGAGTGTTACAGTTTAAAATGAATCACTTTCCTCATTTTTTAAACGAATTACTTAGTATTTAGAGCATTTTCTTTTGAAGAAGTATGTATTGGAGCAGCCACATTGGAAAAGGACGAAAATTCGAGTAGACAGAGAGAGAGAGAGATATATAATCGGTGTTTTTGCTGTTTTGTGGTGCGCGTTCGCATACTGCTCGTATATCGTTCACTTTTTCAAATACTCCGCCGCACGAAACGCGCCTATTTGTGACACACTACACTTTCATAACTGGTTCGTAATTTGATCGATAATTTTGTCATGATTCTTCTACGTATTTGCATTCTATTCGTTTTCATTCAACCTTTCTTGCAGAGGGCTTTCCATTTAGCAAAAAAGAACCAGTTACACAAAGAATTAGGAAGTGTGCGCATGTGGTTAACTGGAGTCAGATTCTAGAACCGCGTTCTCTCTTTCAGTGCAATGTTTCTCAAGTTGTTTTAACTCGCGATCCATTCGGACATGAATGCCACTTATGCTGGGTTCTCTCTCATGCAGACAAAATTAGCTGTAGGTAATATGATATTGAGCCATTAAGTTGTTACATTTTAAAGTAACCCTTGAAAACCATAAGAAAAATCTGTGTCAGTATATCTAAAAAAGAATAATATAGTTACACATTTAATGGGTATTTCTTAACAAAGTTGCTTCAAATTAAGTCTCAACATTGTCAGACATAGACGCAGATCATTCTCGACTTTTACTCTATTTTGTATTTTGTTTTGATAGCCGTCATACCATTCTTTAAATGTCTTCACGCCCCAAAATTTGAGGAACACTGCTCTAGTGTTATTTGCGCAACTCCATTTTTCGGCCTCGCGAAAATGCGGCCTTCGAATGAGGCGTCGATCACTAACGGATCTTAACGTTTTCTGCTCCGTTTGGAATAGCATCGGATGAGAATGTCGGTCTCAACACTTCGCCATTGCCATGTGGGCGCTATTTGAGAGGGCGTCTTCTAGAAAAATACTTCGTATGACGTGTCGGTCTTTTCAATAACATCCTCGCCTGCGCCGCGCTCACTTTGCCTTGTTTCTGGGTCAACTCGGCAAAACCACATTGCGAATGTTAAAAAAAAAACGCTTAAGTAATTTAGAAGTTATTGTCTCCAATGAAGTTCTAATAATAAATGTGTGTGACTGAAAACCCGATGCATCTGTGACAGATATGTCTTCCGGACGAACGCAAGAGCTTTGAATCGCCTCCATGCCCTGCAAACTCTCGGTCGTGACGTAAAATCTCTTAATGGCTCGCTACGCCGTTGCGATTTCGACTTCACAAATTTGGAATAATACTCCCCGCGGCGTCCTCTCCTTCCACGGAGAGGGAGAACGAGATATGGACTTCCGAGGCTCGCATTTCTTTAATTTTCTCATTGACATCGCGCCTCTCGCTATTTCATTGCATTCGCATAACGTACATCGAATCGATTGAGCGAACTTCTCAACTCGGCAGCGATTCTTCTCCCTCGAAAGAATATCCTTCGCACTTTCGATGGTGTTTGTGAAACGTTTATCAGACTTTCACTCCTTTTCTCCTAGCCGTTGCTTCGCCATCGGTAGATGAAGCTAACATTTCAGTATATTGGCTCACGAGGAAGAAATTTTAGGCTGCTACATTCCCGATTTCGACAAAACTTTGCAGGCTGGTAGATACGAAAAAAATATTTTATATTGTATAAAACGTTTTGGGACGAGGCGATGAAGCCACCCCTAAATAAATTCGTCATAGTCGCTTTCGGTCAAACAAATTAGAATGTGAGATAAAAGGAAAAATATTTCATATTATGGTTGCTTGATATTAAACGGGTTATAAAAATAATCAGTGAATGATTCATAAACCTATTTTCTTTATTTTGGCCATCCTTACTTTGAATGAATTGGATTTCCTATAATTACATCAAATTAAGAGAAATTTTTGCTGAATATGGCAATAGTAAATTTTTATATGGATGAGTGTTTAAAGCTGTTGTTATCGTTGCTTGTCATTGTCACGTCCGCGAAATACTAAAAAGCTATATACTCTCTCTCTCTCTGACTACATCTAGCACCTATTATAAATAGATGATTCTTACATAAGGTATAAGATATAGGATATAGATATATGATATGAAACTTAAGGTACCTCTAGAAACGCTACGGACCTGCAATTTTGCAGGACGATATCTCTTTGAATAATGTCAACGGAAAAAATCCAAAATTCCAAAAATTTTAATTTTTAAGGGGTTACATTTGATTCCGTTGTTCCATTTCAATACTCCATAAAACTCATGCTATTCTGAGCAAGACTCCATGAAATTACACATTACATTATATTACATATCCACACCCAGCCCGCATCCGCAGGTTGTTTATCAGTAACCGATCCGAATCCGCATAAATGAATTGTCTGACACGACATATATGAACCAGGAGCAAAATTAAAAATAAAATAAATGCGAGTAACTCTTAACACAACAATTTATATTGGGTTAAGTAAAAATAAATGCATAAAAAAGAAAGCTTGAATTTATTTGATATTATATTATTGTAATTTAAAAATATAAAATTCCGTATATCATAAAAATAATTTTACTGAATGTTATAGAAACTATAAGGAATTTAATAATTTACCATCACATCTGAATTTTAAATAACAATTTGAGAATAATGTCATCCAAGTTTGCGAGATTTAAACGGGTTTCGTGTCTCGGTGACTACCAAAGAAAAACACCTCTCTGACGCCGCTTCTGCGAAAATACTCTTAGATAATACTATTCTCAAATTGGAAAAGTAATGTCTTTGCTCATCCCATCACTTTAACAAGTCAAAAATCATAAATTACTCCATTATTCTTTACCTGGCTGTTGAAGTGAACGGACGTGCCTTTCACTTGCTCCTGCGAGGTCCTACGAATCTTCGAGTGACTAGAGTAGCAGTAGCATTAGAGTAGCTGTAGCTTTAGTGTTAAGTAGAACTAACATTTACTTTATTCTATTTGTTATCCGTCTGGAAATTTTATTTAACATTCGTTTAAGTTACCTAATTTGTTTTGTTATAACATCTACGTTATAATTTTTTTCTCTACCGTAATAGTTAACTCTTTTAAGTATCGTAGTTTTTTGTTAGAAATTTCATTCTCCCCTTTAGAAAATAATAATTATATCATAGTAGATATTATGTATTAGCATATTCTCGTTACATTTGTAAGGTTGTTTTATTTTTACGCTCCATAGTATTTATATATTTTCGTTGTTGTGTGATCTAACCTTGCTTGTGTTGTTTACGCCTTTCACTTTATACCTGCGTTTGACCCGCATACGTTCACTGACCCGAATCTCACTTGCCCGAATATCATAATCCCGAATGCCAATTTCCCGACTGTCACTTACCCGAATAAATAAATTTGATGTTATTATTGTGTATTTCATTATTGTTTGGTGATAAGCTGATAAACAGACACTGTGTGAATGTCAATAAACTTGACATTCTTATTAATGTGTAATTCATTACGACTTCATATCACTTTTAATAAACATAACATTATTATTGTGAGTTCTCTGTTCTAACAGCGTATTATTATTGTGAGATCTTTGTTCAAACAGCGTCACTTTTAAGGAACTTGGGGAGTGATATTAGCTTTAGGAAAGCTGAACTAGTCAAAAAGATGGAGATATGGAAAATTGTATTCGATTAAGTGATATTCGGAAAAGTGACCTTCGGGCAATATGCGTATGGGATTAAGAGGTTATCGGGAAAATGACTTTCGGGAAAATGATATTCGGAAAAATGATATCCGGGATTATGATATTCGGGTAAGTGAGATTCAGGACAGTGATACCAAACCCGTTTGACCCTTTCTCGTACGCTTCATGAAGAGCTTCCCCGCGTTAAAACGTAGACCAGATTCTTTAGCCTTATCCCATTTCAGCTTTTATTTTTATATTGTATCTCTTTTGCGTTAGTATATAAATTAGGCAAGAGTTTAGGATGGCTTCACCGAGAACTCCCGTTTCCACCTTCTTGTGCGCCGCTGGTTGTGAGGCCATGAGGGCTCGAATCAGGGAGCTGGAGAGGGTGGAAAGGTCCGAGGCAGCCTTAGTTCGTGTGGGGGCTCGGGGTAATCCCTGAAGAGTCACCGCGCCAAATTGGCGGCTCGGGATCGCCTGGGTGCGGTAGACGGTAGAGCGATCGGGGTTGCCTCTGACTCCTTACCGCGGGCTGAGGGTTCTCGGGCAGGGAAATCCGATGAGTGGAGAGTGGTGTCCACTCGGGGAGATCGTGGGGTGGTGCTGCGCAGGCAGGGAGTTGGGAAAGCTTTGGCGGACCCTCTTCCTGTCAGTAATAGGTTCGAGGTGTTGTCGGAGGACGCCTCCACGGCCATTGCGCCCGTAACCACTCCCGTCTCTTCGATGGAGGCCGGGCCCAACGGGAGTCGGGTTGGGAAGGAGAGATTGTTAGTGCTAGGTAGCTCTAACATTTGGCGCGTGATGGCGCCCCTGTTATCCAGTGCCCGCCGGGAGGGAGTTGAATTTGAATGCCCAGCCGATTCGCCTCTATCCTACGCACTGTGGGTATCTCAGAGGTAGTGCAATGAATAGCAGGGGAAGGGAGGAGGGAAACCTGGTTCCGGCATTTGCCTGCTCTTACGAATAACACCAAGGGGGCCAACAGCTTAACGTCCCTTCAGAAGGACGGAACAGGTGAATTTGCACGGTCTCCTAAAACCACACAAACAGGGGGCCGGGCGACCTTGGAAAAATCCTACTTGCGCAGGATTCGTACCCGCTTCAAGCAGCAGGCGAGTAGCAGCCAGCGTCCTAACCACTACAACACCAGCACCCCCGGAGGGAGTTGAAGAGCGGGTCTTCTCCAGATGTATATCACTAGGCACGGTGCAGCAGGAGACAAACAGAGCGAGAGTTGTGGTAGTGGCGCCAGGTTGCTCCAGGCTGCGGGTGGTGGCGCATATTGGAACTAACAACGCCTCGAAGCGCGGGTCCGAGGAGATTTTAAGTTATTTAAGGACTTGTTCTCTGAGGTTGCTCTTATCCGAGAGGATTCGGGTTCAGACGTGCCGCTTACTGTCTGCAGTATAGTCCCTAGGATTGACCGCGGTTCTGAGGTTTCAAGTAGGATTGACGGTCTGAGCCGCTCTGGAATTTCTGTCGGGACTTGGGAGTGGATTTCGTCGACCTACGACCGAATATCGAATCGTGCAGGGCACCACTGGATCACTCTGGTGTTCACTACACGCCCGAATCGGCTCAGAGAGTAGGGCGTAGGATTCTCGAGCATAGTAGGGATTTTTTAGGCTAGAGAGTAGGGCAGGGTGTAGGTCAGTTTTGGGTAAGGGGATAATCGATGTGTTCGTAGAAAATAAGAATCACGATAGATTATGTAATGATAGGATATACTCGAAGCACGAGTTAAATGCACGTAATGTGAGAGATATGGAGGAAGTTCATAGTAACATGCAGCACCAATTTCGCGATAGGTCATTGATAGAATGTTCCGTTAAGGGCGCGACGAGTCGCAATTCCAATTTTGATGCTATGCCAAGCAGTCGTGGAATTGGTTGTAATGGGAGCGCCTGTAGTTTCGGAGTGGAAGAGAAAGTCAAGGGTGAGGTTAATATGCGAAGTGATAGTGAGAAATTAAACGTCCTCGTACTGAACTGCCGCAGCATCCGTAGGAAAATTGCTGAGTTTGAGCATATTATTCGCAGTCTGCATGCCTACGTCGTGATTGGCACATAAAGTTGGTTTACGGATGAGATTCAGAGTCAGGAGATATTTCCTAGAGACTATCGTGTCTATAGAAAAGATCGCGCTAATAGATCGGGCGGGGGGGGGGGGGGTTCATAGCGGTCAGCGATAAGTTCGATAGCAGTGAGATTCCGATAAGTGACGAGGATATCGAGTGTTTGGTGCCGCATAGGTAAAGATTATTTTAAATTTCTCGATCGAAAAATATATATGTATTTCTAAATACGTTTTGAAACAAAGAAGAATTATCTTCAAGTCTAGGATTATAAACAAATGCATAATGAGAAACAAGAAATAATCAAGTTAACAATTTCTGTAAATTCAAAATATTTCAAATGAAAACAATGAGACACCACTAGGGCACACCTATTTCATTCTATTACAAGCACAATTCTATCCCTGGCGTCTATGTTGCAGTTTAACTTCCAAACTCACTATAATCTACTGATAACCGCGAGAAGTTTTAAACAGAAATTTCAGTTACTCAATCTAAAATTACGGCTCATTTTGTTAACTGACACGTACCATATTCACGGCCAGGGCAATGGATGACACAGCTAGGTGAAGTAAGCGAGGCTTAACACCTAAATATGAGAAACATTTCCTCTCTAAATGCTTCTCACACACAAAAAACAAGAGAAATTTCTTTCCTTCCTTCGTAGGAGATCTATCCAGTGCAGGTATCTGTTAAGAAAAATATCTGTTAAGAAAATATAAAAGCATTCTCACAAAACGCATTCACATAACACTATAGAACTAGTTAGAATTTTTTTCAAAAATATATGCTATTTTTAAGACTTACCTGTTGATTGGAGATCAGAACATTCCGTCAAGTTTTCTTAAACAGTTATGAATGCATGTCTACTATATATCTACTTGACAAAATCAGAGTAACTGACAACCTCTCAATAAGCAATGGCCAACTTTTTTCAAGAAAAATGGCCGCTGTTCCGTTACGATAAACAAGGAACGTCTGGCGCTGTTGTGATGTGGTAGAGAGAGAGAAATAGAGGGAGAAAGAGAGAGAGAGCTGACTGCGACTGCAGCGCCTTTTGCGGACCCCTTATCAAAGTGAACTACGTGTAAAAGCTGGGAATCTATTCTCCCATAAGAGTTCCATACCCCTGGCTATTAGCAACGTTTGTGATATCGCCCCCTTGCATGGGAAATGTGGGTAAAGTGTATGTTTTTTCAATACATACCTCGAAAAGGCAAGTTCTATTAAAATCAGTAATTGCGAATTATATTGAGCTTAAAAAATTAAAAGAATTGTGCGCCACAAGATGGATAGAAAGACATAATTCCGTGACAGCTTTTGTAGAATTACTTGATTCGGTATCAGAATCTTGAAATATTATCACTGAGTAGCGTGATAGGGACACTTTGTCCAATGCTAAACTATACTTTGTGCACTTAACCAAATTGAGTTTGTTTTATCATTATTTTTAGTAAAAAAATGTTTCAGCTTATCATTGTCGCTCTGCAAAACTTTGCAAGAAAAAAATTTATATCAAATACAGGTTATTAACTTAGCAGATGGCGTAATTGAGGAATTAAGAAGTTTGCGGATAAATTGTGATTATGAATTTGGTATCATTTTTAAAGAAGAGACCTTAGTTCGAATCTTGAAGCACTTTTCTCAACTTGTGTAACACAGGAATGATTGACACGTAATTTTTTTAACCAAAATTAAAATATCTTAAAAATACGACATCGGACATTGGTTTTTTCTTAATGTCAAAATAAGAATCTCATTCTATAACGCTCATAAACGCGTATTAACTGTATAGGACTTAGGATCAATCTACCCATGTTATTACAGCAGAAATTATGGTTCTTAAAATAGCTTAGGTTGGTGACTGGGAAGAATTACATTGATTTTTGTCTTTAGATTTGATTTTCCTTTTTATTTCTTTATTTTATTTTGTATTTCCCTTTATTTTGCAATAAGAAATTAATATAAGATATTAATTTATTACTGTATTATTTTGAAATTTAATTCTTATTAAGCACGTATATATGCATAGATTGTTATTTTTCATTGAAATTAACTTGGTTATAATAAAATAAATATTTATAGGCAAACATGCATTCAGTCAAGAAAAGAAAAATTGCAAGTGAATGTCGTATCTTTAAAGCATCGTGGACCCATGACTTCTTTGTTATTGAACATAATGACGGCATACTATGTCTTATATGTCACGAGAAGATAGCTGTTATTAAGGAATACAATGTCCTGCGACATTATTCTACAAAACACTCCAGTAAATTTGACAGCCTCTTGGGTCAAGTGAGAATCGACAAAATTACCTAGATAAAAAAGAATATTATTGGACAACAATCTTTTTTCAAAGCTGCAAAGGAGAATTCTGAGGAGGCAACAAAGATCAGTTTCTTGATAGCCGAAACATTAGCGAAGAGAGGGAAACCATTTTCTGATGGGGAATTCGTAAAAGATTTCCTGGACATTTTTACATCTGTTTGCATGCCCTGATAAAAATTCGATAGCCCAAAAAATTATCCTTTCGCATAAAACAATTGGTAGAAGAGTAGATGAGCTGGCATCTAACATTAAAAATACTTTGGGAATAATTTTGAAACCAGAAAAAGGTCTGCTATGACCGGGAATCGAACCCGGGTCTTCCACTTGCGGGGCGGATATTCTACCTCTGAACTATCGTAGCAGAACACTTTTTCTCGTTTCTGAACACGGATGTTTCCTTGGTTGGGACGGAACTAGCCAAGCTAGTATCAAACTGCCCCAACAGATGTCCTCTAAGAGACACATCGAAGAAAACTCCTCCCTCTGAAATGGTGAGATTGCCAAACAAGAAATTGATGGAATAATATGATCCGAAAATCCTATGCACACAGGCATAAGCTGTAAAGGTGGGAATAATTTTGAAACGAGAAAAAATACTTTGGTAGAAAGAATTAAGGCGTGCAAGTTTTACAGTTTAGCTGTTTATGAGAGTAGAGATGTGCTCGATACAGCTCAATTGGCAGTCTTTGTACGAGGAGTCACCGGCACTTATGAAATAATTGAGGAACTTCTTGAACTTTGTCCAATGAAAGGCACAACAAAGGGACAAGACATTTACGATGAAGTAAAACCTCTGTTGATAAAATTTAGACTACGAGAGAGTAACCTTTGTGGTCTAACAACTGATGGAGCTCCTGCGATGACAGGGAAGCTAATCGGGTTTGTAAAGCTAATGCAAAAATCATTGTCACATGAAATTATCACATTTCATTGCATAATTCACCAGGAGCAAATTTGTGCAAAGACACTGCAGTTGAAGCATGTGATGGAAGTTGTTGTTTCCACAATTAATTTTATTAAGTCACGAGGGCTCAATCATCGACAGTTCCAAGCCTTTCTTGCAGAATTAGGATCAGACTATGGCGATGTAATTTACTTCAGTCGCGTACGTTGGCTTAGTAGAGCGAACACATTGGCGCACTTCTACTCTCTGCTAGAAGAAATAAAGGAATTTATGAGAAACAATGGAAAGGATGTGAGTATCATGGACAATGAGGATTGGCTGAATGACCTTGCTTTCTTAGTTGACACAACCAAATATCTTGCAGAATTGAATATAAAGCTACAAGGAAAGGGTCAGTTCGTCAATGCATTATATGAGCATGTTACAGCCCTTACCGAGAAGTTAAAACTGTTTCAAAAGCAGTTACTTGTTTAAAAAACTGACCACTTCACAACACTTTCAGCAAGACGTGCTAAGACAGTAAAATTTGAAAAATACGCAACATTGATTAGTAGCCTGAGAAACGAATTCGAACAGAAATTTGCAGATTTCAGAAATCATAGTCTCGAGCTTAAAATGTTTGCTGATCCATTTAGCATAGATGTTAATGAAGAGAAGGAAACTCGGTGGTCATAATAGAAAAACATAAATACTATGAAAAGATCTATACTATGTTAAAAGAAGGACCCTACACAAAAATTCCCAAGAATCCCCTAAACAAGATGATCACAGATACTAAAAACACCTTAAAAATTTGTACCACAATAATCACGAAAAAAATCCAAACCCAACTTCATATCTCAAACCCTATAATCCCTAGGATGTATTTCCTCCCAAAAATACATAAAAATGACATCCCCCTCAGACCTATTGTCTCTGCCATCAACTCTCCTACATACAAAATTTCCCAATGGCTAAATGAACAGTTCAAACAATCGCCTCTTACTCAAGAGTCACTTATTAAAAATCAAGTTGCTGTTCGTCACAGTGGAAAAACGTTTAGGCGAAATAGCTCGCCGGGGGAGTTTCAAATCATAAGAAATTATAGCCGTTCTCCGTGATATCACAGAAGATGTATCAGAATATGGTGAATTACTGTCCGCGTCAAAAAGACGTGCATCTCAATTTTGACGTGCGATCATTTGCGCTGCGTTTATTAAAAAGAATATACAAAAATACCATAGGAAAGCTTATTTTATGCTTAATAAGGTTTGATTTTTTAATATTTTTAAACAGAAAATGTAAAATTTTACGGCGAGTTAAACACAGAAACTACCCGTAAAAACCAGCTACGCAGCCAACTTTCGCGAAAGTAGTCATATATAATAATTCATTAACGAATAACTACTGAACAAAATCTTTTGAAATTTAAAACAGTGATGAAATAAGATATAATAAAGGCAATGCAATAATTTTCTAATCTCTATGGTAATTACAAAGTCGGTAGGTAGCAACGTCTTTATTTTATTTTCATTCAAGAGGTTTTTAGGAAAAAACATCGCGTTTCTTGCAATGTTTATACAGATTATGTGTATGGTGCGGTGCGAGGTCGACGATCAGCTGTTCGTGGGCAGGCTACAGGGGCGGGAAAGACCAGGGGTTGTAGAAGCCCCCTGACCGCATCGGTGTGGCGTTTCAAGGCGCAGGAGCTCCAGTGAAAGAAGATCGAGGAGCGAGGGGTCGCCGCCGTGCTCCTGGCAGGTTGAGGAATGCTGCTGGTGGAGATGAAGCTGACGACGTCGCTTCATTTCAGGAAGATGTGGATCCAGATAAACCGAGAGCGCTGGAAGATGCCCTAGTAGCGCTAGATGGAACTCGGTGGGAACCTCTGGATATTGGTGCGCAGTCCTCAGGTAGGCGTTCTATCCAGAACGTGCTCAGGGAATTACCGGGCTCCACTGGGAATGCAAAGAGATATGTCACTATAGGAAGTCCTGCTAGTGCATGGTCCTTGTTCATTGACAATTTCACGCTTCAAAATATAAGAAAATGCACAGAAACAGAGGCCCGTCGTCAATCAGGGAATGACGACTGGAGCCTGACAACAGTTGAGCTCGAGGCATTTAATTCTGTTATGTATGCACGTGGGGTCAGTCGAAAGAATGACTCGCCCATTCATTCTCTGTGGTCTACTTCTTGGGGTGTCCCTCTGTGCAAAAAGGCGATGTCTAGGAATCGATTCTGTGAAATACTAAGGTTTCTTCGCTTTGACGAAATGTCTTCTCGCTCAGAGAGACTCAAATCTGACAAGTTTGCGATGTATTCCACTGTATGGAACAGGTTTATAGAAAACTGTATTGCTTGCTACAAACCTGGTCCTTACATTACAGTTGATGAGCAACTATTTCCTAGCAAAGCTCGTTACCCCTTTACTCAGTTCATGGCGTCAAAACCGGACAAATATGGGCAGAAATATTGGTCAGTCGTACACAAGGACACTAAGCACGTGGTAAATGGTTTTCCTTACGTCGGAGAGGACGAGGCCCGCCCTGCCGTCTAGCGTGTGGCTGAATGCGTAGCTATGAGCCTCATGGGACCATTCTTTGGGAAAGCCAGGAATGTAATCACAGATAATTATTTTACTTTCCTTGCGAAGGAAGGAGAAGAGCCAAAGCATAGTTGGCAGAGTTAACAAACATAGAGGGGAGATTCCTGCCAATATCCAGTCCACGAAAGAACAGTTTTTCTTAACAGAGATTTATAAACATCAGGAGGTAACAATTACTATTTATCAGGGAAAGACGAAGAAGAATATAGTACTCTTGAGAACGTATCATCCAACCGTTGAAATCACTGAAAATGCAAAAACTCCTGAAACGGTGCAATTTTATAAACAAAGTATGACGTTGACGTAGTGAATAGATAGCAAAAAATATTCAATCCGAACAGGTACAAGGCGATGGCCAGTGCATGCCTTCCAGAATAAAAACTCGTTTACCATCGGACTGTCCCTTGAATGTTCAACAGCGATGTGTGGGTTTTCAGAACCCCATACACGGATGTTGTGTCGATTCACTTTTCCTGAAAAATGAAATGTGGCTTCGTCACTGAAACACAACGTTGACAGGAACGTTTCGTCCTCCTCAATGCGAGCCATCATGACTGAACAAAACGTGTAGCAGGCCGGTGTTGTCGTTCGGCGTAATGGCCTGCAGTAATTGTAAACGATATGGACGGAGTGCAAGGCATTTTCGCAGGATTTGCCACACTGTTTTCTTTGGTACGCTCTGTTCGCGGCTACACTGTCATGTCGACTTCCTCCGGATTCGAAGAAACGACTGTCAAACAGGATCAACTGTTTCCTCACTCACAGGTGGTCAACCGGGACTCTTCCCTTTACAGATGCAGCCGGTCCCCTGAAATTTGTGATACCATGTCCGAATGGAATTTGCAGCAGGAGGATTCTAATTGTACTTCCTTCAAAATGCTCGCTGAACGGAGATGACAACTTTGTGGAATGTAACTCCAAGACGCAAAAAGCACGCTCCTGTCCACTTGCCATCTTTCTCTACACTACAACGGCAGCGCAGTAAATTGAGCGCTCTAGCGGTAACTATCAGAAACTAATTCTTGCACCGGCGTACGCTAAAACTGTTTGAGTTCCTGTTTTAAATACTGCATGTAGTATTTTCCTATTGCTAATCGTTTCTTCGTAAATAATTTCAGAAAACTCATATATACACACATATATCTATATATATACGTGGCTACCCTCCAGTCTTGATCCGCGAACAGATCCATATGGCGATGACGCCTACCCACCATGGATCCCTTCCACACACACCTACTATCCCTGTATCAACCCCTCCACTCACTCTTACTACACTTTTCCTTCCTGGTATCCACGAAGCCTTCAAAACAATCCTCCATGCTGCCCATCCATCCATCCATCCATCCATCAATTTCGGGCTTTGGCAATCTCACCATTTGAGAGGGAGGGGTTTTCTTCGACGTTCTCTTGGGGGACGTCCATTGGGGCTGGTTGATACTAGCTTGGCTAGCCCGGACCCAACTAAGAAAAACACCCGCGTTCAGAAACAGGAAAGATTATCTGCTACGGTAGTTCAGTGGTAGAATATCCGCCCGGCAAGTGGAAGACCCGGGTTCAATTCCCGGTCATAGCGGAATTTTTTCCTGTTTCAAAATTATTCCCAAATTACAACTTATGCCATTCTGCATAGTTTCATATTATTCCATCATAATAAATGTTCAAAAAGGCCTCCTTCCGAACGTATGCACGCTTTAGTCCTTCGTCTTAAGGACTTCCTGATACGCTCAAAAAGGACAGGTTGTGCTGCAACGGTTTGACAATCATTTTGAATCCTTGTCAAAACACCTCTCTTGTGCTGACGAATTCAGCGTAAACCATGGTCTTTAGGGTTCCCCAAATGCAGAAATCTCAAGGATTCTTGGCAGAAGTTCCGCGTATTTTCCTTTCGCTCGTCTGTCAGATTTTTGGGCACCATTTTTGCACAGACTTTTCGCATGTCCAAATGCTCGGTTTAAAATTTGATGGACGGCTTTTTTATTAATGTTCAGCTGATTTGCAACGAATCTAACCAACAACCGTCGGTCTGTAGCAATGAAAGACCTCACCCCGCTCCACACTCTCATCTGATTTCACCGTGGAAGGTCTTCCCGAGCGATGATCATTTTCCACAATTTTGCTTCCTTCCTTAAATGCCTTGTGACACCGAAAAACTTCTGCTTTGGAAAAAACTTCATCGCCATACGCTCTTTTTAATTTTTCAACAATTTCCGTAGCAGTTTTGTTCAATTTGATGGAGTACCGTTGCTCGATATTCCGCTCCATTTTTACCGTTACGATGTGCACAAAAACGACCTTGAATAGTTAACAAATACACGGCCGACAATCATAGAAACAAGACGCAAATGTTGTCATTGTTTAAACAATGGTAAAGGGTAGGAGGAGGTAGTGTTGCCACATCGTGCACAAGAATTTCAGCCTCATTACTTTAGGGATGGTCCTCGTACTTTCGTGAACTCTTTAAAAGAAGGGTACTCGTTATGGATTATTCTTTTGAAGAATATGCAGACATGCACTTAGTGTACGGTGAAATGGAGGGAAATGCATTAGCCGCAGTTTCCGATATCGTGTGAAGTTCCCGAATCGCCGTACGCCTACTGGCAAAACGTTTCTGTCAGTGGATCGCCGATTGCGAGAGAAGGGTACATTAGCTCTGAGAAATTTTGACAAGGGGTGAGCTAGTAATCGTGTTCCCGAAATGGAGAAAGGAGTTCTGAAAAGAATTGAAGACGATCCTGAGACCAGCATCAGACGAATAGCAACCGCTTTTGATGCATCATACTTCACGGTCTGGCCAGTTCTTCATGAGCAGCATCTTTATCCGTACCACTTTCAACGAGTTCACAGTTTGCTCGAAGCTGATCTTCGGCCGCGTCAAGTATTTTGCCTGTGGTTACTTCAAGAGTGCCTGACGGATCCGGACTTACTATCGAGAGTGCTATTCACCGATGAAGCAACTTTTACCAGGGATGGCATCTTCAACTCCCATAATGCTCACGCATGGAGTGACGAGAATTCCCACGCAACTCGACACACTCACCATCAGCACCAATTTTCTTTCAATGTATGGATAGGAGTTGTAGGCGCTCATTTAATCGATCCATATCAATTGCCTGTACGTCTTACTGGACAAAGTTACCGTGAGTTTCTACAGGATGCATTGCCAACTCTCCTAGAAAACATTCCAATTGCACTGAGAATCACAATGTGGTTTATGCATGATGGCGCTCCAGCACATTACACCCGTATGGTATGAGGACTTCTTAATGAAATCTTCGGAGTTTGGTGGATTGGTCGAGGAGGCCCAACGCACTGGCCAGCTAGGTCTCCAGACTTAAATCCGTGTGCTTTCTGCATTTGGGGGACCCTAAAGACCATGGTTTACAATGAATACGTCAACACTAGAGTTAAGCTTTGGCAGAGGAATCAAAATGCTTTTCAAACCGTTGCAGCACAACCTGTCCTCTTTTTGCGTATCAGGAAGTCCTTAAGACGAAGGACTAAAGCGTGCATACGTTCGGAAGGAGGTCTTTTTGGTTTTTAAGTACTTCATAGGATTGTTGAGAACATTAATAAAGTTACGCACTACAATGCTGCTCCTTTTATTCCTTCTATGACCCAAACTCCCACTCAGCGGCATGGATCAAATGGAGCTGTATCTCGTAAACGGCGCGTTTATCGATATATTATCATATGAACTTTTCTCTTTATTTTGAACCGCTTAACAAGCTTCCGAAATTTTCGGAGGTATTTCCATATCACCCTGTGTGTGTGTATATATATATGTTACAAGTAGTTGGTTCTTGCATTCTGCAAGCATTTAATCTCACCCTGATAAACGTATTAATCTTTTAGAAAGGTATTTAATTATTAGACATATTTCTTACTTTAAAAAGTTTCACCTCTGCACAAATTTTCCTTATGGAAAAATATTTGATTGAAACAATACCTAAAATTTGCAATTTTAACAATATTATAATTTTTCCATTGTGGTGCGCCAATGCCACACCTTTCTGCCATATTTTAACGTTGTAGCTCATCTAGAAGTGAAGTTGTATTTATCTAATTCTTTAAAACAAAATTTTCAACGGCCGAAATTACAATTTCAAGGAAATACTCTAATATTTATTTGTGCATTTGCACAAGTCTCTAAATAACTTAAAATTTTCAGCTATCTAGCTCGCCCCATAGTACCTAAACATTTACCTAATTCTTTAAATTTATGAATTTATAACAGCCAAACAAATTAAAATATCAAAATTTCTATAATCCCTATTTCGTATTTTTTTACAAATTTTAAAAAATTTCACCTACGTAGCGCATTCGGAAATACACAAAACTTGAAATTTTTTAAAAATAATTGCGAATTTTTATCGGCCGCATTGTTGTACTTTTTCAAGATTTTCGTTCTTTCTAGTCTGTTTTGCACATAATCCTACCGTCATAGAGAATTTCGAATTTCCAGTTCTTCTGGTAGTGCCTAAACATTTGTATCCTCCTATTAAGCTATTATATACAAGTAGTTGGTACTTGAATTCTGCAAGCATTTCATCTCACCTTGAAGATATTAACTTTTCAAGCAGATACTTCATTATTAAATATATTTTTAATACAAAAGTTTGCACTTCTGAACCAAGGACAACTAATAACACAAAAAGAAAAAGCAACGCAACGACAACTAACACACTTTTTACAATTACCTTAGTGATGATTGAATAACGGAAGCCCCCTCAACTTTCGCGCCGAAATATGCAACGCGAAAAACCTTCGTGGAGACGTGGTGGATGTGACTGGGGAGGGACGAAGGTGAGGGTAGAGAGGGAAAGAAGCGATTGGAGGAGGCCTCACTACCACGGTATTTACCGGCCTTGGCGTGTTAAAATGGTTAAATCGCTCTTATATATTCTGTAAATTATAGATTAAAAATTTTGTTCTCGTAGAGGATAACATTTGCTAAAATATAGTCCGATACCACGTACCTACGATCAATTATTTTTGAGATAGAAATTGTTAATATGTCATAATCTTTAAAAATACGTATAGCAATCTGAATTTCTATTCCCTTGCCTTTATATGATCTGTAAGGTATGGAGTAAATATTTTATCTATACAGAGAATAGAATTTGCTACAAAAAATTGCAAAGGTCTTACCTGCGACCTATAGTTTCAGAGATAAAAATTGATAATGTTTAATGTACAAATAGGGTAAAAACAACCCCAAAAAATTAACAATTTTGAAGTTTTTGATTTTTATTCTTGTTTGTGACAAAATCCTACAATCGTTCAACATTTCAGCTCCCTATTCCGCTTACATTGGTCTACAAACTGGAATAACTTTTCCCCATGCTAACTTATGGGATATTTTCCGAGGCATCTGGAGTCGAATCCAGGACACTGTAAGCAAAAGTAATAATAATTCCTAATAAATATTGCGGCCATCTAGCAAAATTCAAAATTTTCCTAGCTTATGGGAAAGTGCCATAAATTAATTTACAAAAATGACGCAATGCTTTTCTTATGTGAAAAACGCAAATTTCGGAATTTCTGGTGTCGAACCCATGTCAGTTAGGTGAGAGGTTCCATTTATTCTGGAGGTCACTCCATGATCCCTAGAAACGTGCAACTTTCAGCTCCCTAGCTCATGGAGTTTGGGCTGTACATTAGTATCCTTATATATATATATATATATATATATATATATATATATATATATATATATATATATATATATATATATATATTATACATAGACGCTTAAAGGATGATTAAGATCATGATATATAGACGTTCTTTACAGAGGAGGAGGATATAACATACTAGTAGTTGGTGCTTGCATTCTGCAAGCATATAATCTAAACATAAAAAAACATTCATTTTTCATATTTCATCATTACAAATATTTTTTTATTTCTAAATATTTCACCTCCGGAGCGATTTTAGTTTTTCCCTTATGTAAAAGTTATAGATTAAAACAATCCCAAAACTTTGCAATTTTAAGAATTTTATACTTTCTCCATTTTGGGGTACTAATACAACACATTTCTGCCAAATTTTAAAATTGTAGTACTTCTAGAAGTGAAATAATATTTTTACAATTGTTTAAATTTTAAACATTTTTAACGGCCGCCGCAATATATTCATGGAAAAATTCAAATGTTTATTTGTGCAAATGCACAACTTTGTACATAACTTGAAAATTTCAACTTTTGGCTCATCCCGTATTCTCTAAACAGTTATCTATTTGTTTAAATTTTAAGAATTTTTAACTGCCAAACAAATTAAAATATCAAAATTTGTATAATCCTTAATTCGTTTTTTTTACGAATTCTACTTATAAAAAAAATTTCAACTCTGTAGCACATGCGGAAATACATAAACCTTGAAAATTTGTTTAAACAATTGCGAAATTTGAGTGGCCGCATTGTTGCACTTTTTCAAGATTTTCGTTTTTTCTGGTCGGTTTTGCGCAAAATACTACCTAAGAAAAAAATTTCGAATCTCCAGCTCATCTGAAAGTGCCTAAACATTAGTATCCTACATGTTATATCCTCCTCCTCCTCTGTAAGAAACGTCGATATATAATGATATATATAATTATATATATATATATATATAATATACAATTAGTTTGTGCTTGCATTGTGCAAGCATTTCATCTCCCTTTGAATACATTAATTTTTCAGCCAGGTATTTCATTAATAGGTATATTTTTAATACAAAAGTGTGCTCCTTTTAACCTACGACAACTAATTACACAACAACATATAACAACGCAATGACAAAAAACACAAACACTTTTTATAATCACTTAACACGGTTATTGAATAACGGAAAAACTGTGGAACACGACTCGTAAACTCTCACGCATGTATTAGTGATACGTAACTTTCGCGTCGTCTCGATGCCAATTGAATAACTGTAACACGGACTTGGCTGAAGAGAGTGGGAAAGGACAAAGGGGGGGGGGGTGGAGGGGGAGGGGCGCGTGCACCTACGTACGTTGAGGAAGGGGGGGGAAAGCACGCCAAGTTTTCCACCCCTGCTACCTACGCTACTAAGCATAAACACAAAATGAGACATCTACAACTAATTGTTATCCTGCAATTCACCTAATTGGTGGGTGACAGGAGGTGCAATGCACCATAACCTACCTAAAGATTGTCTCTCGCAGGTTGACATTTTCTATTGTGATCTCGTATTGTCCTCGGAAAGAACGAGCCTAGATAACGCTCCGTCCTCCAATCGATCTCACGTATCTTATCGTCACGGTCGTTTCTACCTATATACGTTGGTGCTTCAATTATTCCTACATCCTCGTCTTTTACACATTCCGATCTATATTTCTCCAGAAGCCGTAACCTTGAGTTCTATCTACAATCCTCCAGTGGTACCCTGTTCAAATCCCTCAATAATTAGGCGACGCTTTCCTTATGTTCGTACTTTTGTTTTACGAATCTGTCTGCTCTGCGCTGAACTCTTTCTGATTGAATTATATGTCCCTTCTCGTAGGAAATCCATATGTATGAGGCGTATTCCACTTGTGGTCTAACCAGTGATAAGTAACATGTTTCGCGTACTTTTTCTGTAGTGTTCCGTACTATTCTGCCTATGAAAGCCAGTTTCCTGTTGGGCGCACCTATAACTCGACAAATGTGCATGCCCCATGAAAGATCTCGACAAATGGTTACTTCTAAATATTTAACATACTCAGCTGCTTGAACATTCACTCCATCTATTTTATACTGGAAACCTACTTCTATATTTTTACTTTTCCAGAACGTAACTGCGGCACATTTAGTGTAATGCTTGATCAGCATGACTGTTAATCTCTCTGTAAACCACCGTATCATCCGCGAATAACTTGATTTTACTTGTAATAACCATATCTAAGTCATTTATGTATATAAGGAATAATAGGGGACCGATAACACTTCCCTGTGGAACGCCGGAGGACACGCTGACCGAATCTGATTTAAATCCATCTATGACATCTATGACTCATTTGTTCCCGATCATTGAGAAAGTCCCTGATCCACTCGATTATCTTTCGATTTATTCCACAGGCTTGTAATTTTTTCAATAACTTAATATGAGGGACTTTATCGAATGCCTTCTTTAAGTCAAGAAAAACCGCGTCTAGCTGGGTCTTTCGATCACCGGATCGTAGTATATAATGTGCATGTTATTGCGACCGTATTAAATTTTTAAATTTTAAATAATTAACCAAATATTATTTCACTTCTATTTGTGCTACAACTTCAAAACTTTACAAAAATGTGTGGAATTAGTACCTTACATTGGATAAAGTATAATATTCATAAAATTACAAATATAAGGCATTGTTTTAATCAAATACTGTTCAATAAGGAAAGATAGAAATTAAGTGCAATATTTCTATTAATGTTATCTCTCTGAAAAATAAATGTTTATCACGGTGAGATGGAATGCTTGCAGAATGCAAGCACCAACTACATGTCGTTATATATAGATGTTCCTTACAGATGAGGAGGAGGATATAACATATATATATATATATATATATATATATATATATATATATATATATATATATATATAGGAAGATACTAATGTTTAGGCACTTCCAGATGAGATCGTTATTGCGGCCGTTAAAAATTATTTAAGTTTAAACAATTAGATAAATGTTATTTTACTTCTAATTGTGCTATAAATTTAAAATTTGGCAGAAATGTGTGGCATTATCAGCCGAATGTGAGAAAAGTATAATATTCCTAAAATTTCAAAAATTAGTGATTGTTTTACTACATTATTGTTTCATAATGAAAAAACTAAAGCAGGTCTAGAGGAGAAATCTTTAGAATTAAAGAAATATTTCTCATGTAGAAATATCTCTCTAAAAAAGTAATGCTTTTTCAAGGTGAGGTGAAATGCTTGCAGTATGCAAGCACCTTCTAATAGTATGTTATATCCTCCTCTGTAATAAACCTCTATATATAATGTTAACATATAGGAGGATACTATTGTTTAGGCACCTCCAGATGAGCTGGAGATTCTAAATTTTTTTCTTAGGTAGAATTTTGTCCAAAACCGACTAGACGCCGTCCGTGGGACCGCCATTTTATCATATCTTTGCTGCGAGGAGAAAACTTAATTAGGGATTCGGCAGGCCTCGACCAATCTCTCTTAAAATATCTCTCTCTCACGATGGCTAAATTTCGAGCAGCGATTAGTTTTGCAGAATTTTATTTTAATGCCGGGCACGATCGGAAGGAACGGTGCATGCAACCGCGTCGCGATGAAGCTCTAATCTCGGGAAATTGAAAGGTCGCCGCGTGCTTTTCCGAGTCGGCGCCACCGTTGTTCGATGCTGTGGTGCACGAAATGGATGTATTCGTCCCATAATTAAACGGGCGGATGTCAAGGGAAACTGATTGGCTGCCACACTTGATCCAGTCGGAAAAGCTGCAGATCCGTTAGCATATAATAAGACGCACCGGCGCTGTTAAATATAATATAACCGGTCGACTCGTCCTCTTAGTCGCTCAAAACCGATCTTGAAGCCACCTCGCGAAATTATGCCGCACTTTCGTTTAGACTTCATGCTGCAGAAAAGGAAATGTTGCAAATCGGGGTAGATTGGTGGATATTGTGACGTCACCCTATCGGTCGGGATATTTGTTGCGAAAGCAGAGATGGGTTTCGTTAGTCTCGTGTTTTTTAAAGGAACGATGAACCTGTGAATGACCTCGGCGTTCGATAGTTCGAGCCGTGACTCGCGAGTTCGCGTGTTCGAAGGGACTTAACTCGTCGAAGTTCGCGCTGTGTCAGCACTTTGATCGCCTCCGACCTAGTTACTCCTAGAAAAACAAACATACGGTGGCCTATTTAAAGCCAAAACCTCATTTAGGAAAGGTTGCTTATATAAGTCTTTGGCGGGAATCTGATTAGGTTGCCTTGAATCTGTTTCTCTCTCGAATTAAATGTTTGCTCTGCAATTGTTTTTAGCCAACTTTCCAGAATGGAAATAGACTTATAGTTTTTTCGTCGTGTCTGTCTGTCCCCTTCTAATAACCTCTGAACCAATAGACCGATTTTCAGGAAACTTGGTGGAAATCTCTACTGCTACTGGGGCCAAGTTCCCGAGGTTAGTTGTTGTTGCGAAGATTGAAAGCCCTGGGTTCGATTTCAGGAACTATCCTTCCCATTTGATTAACATGGGAAATCTGTAATCCATTCTAATTTTCTTTTGCACATTAAAATATCTTAGAATTGTAATAGTGGAGCGAGTTTTGTTCTTTTCTTCGAGAAAAGAAATCGAGATTCTTGTTCTTATCGTAGAATTTTGCTTATTGATAGTATATCTTCGAATTTTCCATAAATACTGACGTTTTGCAGCTTTTATTAGTCATCAGGAGAGTGTTGCCATAGCAACGACTATTGTTGGACTCGGGTTCGTTATAGTCAAATACGTACACGCCTTAGTATTGCCACAAAAATACGCGTGTTGTTCAATTTAGTTTTCCGTTCGAATGTATTTGTAACATTTTATAACTCTAAATTATGAAAGTTGGGAACCCGAAGAGCAACTCACCCGCTGTTACTTTTAAGCTATTAAAGTCAATATAAGTATTAAATAAATAATTAAGTGGAAAGTAGGCATCATAAGTTCCGTTTAGACCATCTTTTTATCGATAGTATCACAAAATTTACATTTTCTGCAAGGCATTTCCTGAATATGATTGACATTCTAGTTCTTATTAATTATTATCGTAATTGTACGTCAAATATGATGGGTATGCGTGAGATAATAAATTCCACTGAGTTTCAGGTGAGCTGCATACTTCCTCTCACGTTCTTCCAAGTTAGAAAAATGTGTAAATCGATCACGGTACGTACTGTACTGCTTCTTGCTCAAATAGGTTATCATCAAAATTTGGCTTTGGCATTTGCACTAGACTAAATAATCTGTTCGCACACATTTTAACATTGTTTTGGGAATGCTCATAAACTATTCGCTACATTATTATATTCATAACGTTATAGTCTTTTGATTATTTGGTCCTAGCATTCAAGTGTTGGCTCAAGAGACGCTACGATAACTGCGAGAAAGTAAGGGAAGTTGGATCATGGAGCCCATAAACACTCATGTTAGTTATGGAATTAAATGAATAATATTTACGTTTGCTCTGAATTAACAGAAGTTTTTTTAAATTAAAGGTGGACGTGAGGGATCGAATAACCACCCTTAACCCGCATAACCTGAGATTAGTCACCCTTATCACCGCCTGCTTACCTTTCTATCGGAATCGTATCTTGTATGAAAATTCAAGAAAATGAAACTGTTGGTCGCAGGATCAGATGCGATTGCACCCTCCTATTCGCTCGCGCATGTTTAATTCCTTTTCTTTTATGCAATTTTGTTAAGATTCATTTAAATTTCAATTTTGCAAGATCTAATAAAATTGCAACTTAACAAGTAAATTTTGATAACACTTTGCTTATAAATTTTGTACAGTAACACATTTTTAAGTTATGTAAATGTAACAATTTATTTTAAATTAAAATAACGGTTAAATATTAATAGAAAATGAGATTACCCATCGCTTTGGGATATATTAGTAATATTATATAGCATTATAGTAATATGGTAATCACTCTCTCCGTGTTTTTCATCCGACTCTATTTCCGCAAAAACCTTTTAAATTTCTGCAAGCAACTGGGGGAGAAAACAATAACATAACATGCTGCCATCACCGGGAGAGTAAGCTGGCCGATAGACGGCGGAAGCACTTATTGTTAGAGCGGATAACAGGAGAACGAATGTATCTAATCGATCATCGCAATGGCGACAAATATTCCAAATCGAGATATAAATC
This sequence comes from Tanypteryx hageni, assembly GCA_028673005.1. Taxonomy (NCBI): domain Eukaryota; kingdom Metazoa; phylum Arthropoda; class Insecta; order Odonata; family Petaluridae; genus Tanypteryx; species Tanypteryx hageni. Next base: position 5,872,995 of record CM054115.1, read on the forward strand.
TTTCAAAATAAGGATGACGGAACAAAAGATTTAAATAAGTATTACTTTCATTGGTTTATAACCTGTTTAATACCAAACAGCCTTTTTATCAAATAATACCGTTTAACGATACAAATCGGAAATGAAATATTGAACAAATATTTTTTCGCATCTCTCATACATTGCGTGACCGAAAGTGATTTTTTAGGAAATCTCATTTGGATGATGTAACCTCGGTCAGGTTACATTGACATATAAGATATAATTCGTGTTTGTCAGCTCTCTAAAGTTATGTATAGTACATCAAAATCAGAATGCAAGCCTCAAAATACTTTTCTTTCAGCCGAAGTTTAGAAATAGGTTCGTGATAGGTGGCAGTTGGAGCTGAGAAACGATTAAATAACACGTAATACACATGGCTAAGAAACCAACCCAGGCCTAATTAACCCAACCCCACACGAGGGGGGGGCGCAAAGTGAAAAAGAAACAAGCCCAGAATTTACTAACCCAACCCCAACCGAGTGGGGGGGGATATGAACATGGAAAAGAAACCATCCCAAAACTAACTAAACCAAACCCACACAAGGGGGGATAAAGTGACCATGGAAAAGAAACCAACCCAGAACTAACTAACCTACCTCCACTCAAGGGTGGGGACAAAGTGACGATGGAAAAGAAACCAACACAGGACTAACAAACATAACTCCACCAGAGGGTGGGGATAAAGTGACCATGGAAAAAACAACCCAGAATTAACTAACGCAACCCAACACGAAGGGGGGGGGGCAAAATAAACAAAGAAAAGAAACTAACCCGCAACTTACTAACAATCCAACCCCACACGAGAGGGGGACAAATTGAAAATAAAAAACAATACATCCCAGAACTAACTAACCCAACCCCACCCGATTGGCGGGGGAAAAGTGAACATGGAAAAGAAACCATGCCAGAACTAACTAACCCAAACCCAGCCGAGGAGGGGGGACAAATTGAACATGGAAACGAAACCAACTGTGCCTTACACGAGGGGAGAAGTGACCATGGAAAAGAAACCAAACCAGAACTAACTATCCGAACCCCACCCAAGGGGGGAGAGAATGTGAACATGGAAAATAAACCAACCCAGACCTAACTAACCCAATCCCATCCGAGTGGTGGGACAAAGTGAACATGCAAAAGAGCATCCTAGAGCTAACTAATCCAACTACACCCGAGGGAACGGGAAGTGCATATGGAAAATAAATCAATCCAGAACTAACTAACCCAACCCTACCAAAGGGAGGGGAAATTGAACATGGAAAAGTAGCCAACCCAAAACTAACCATTTAACCTGTTTGAAATTTTAAGAAATATTACAGGTATGGAGAAAGTCATGTGGTGGCCGCATCAGATTTTTTCTTGCACTTCAAATTTACAAAGTCCAGACTTAATCCATGGTTCTGAAAAAAGAGTAGTTTTAATTACATATACTAATACAGGGGTCGGGGAACATGGGCAAATTACCCCAAATGGGGTAAAAATGAAAATTTTGGGGGTAATGAAGGCTCAAAAAAATACAAATAAAAGTATATAAAATTTTTTATACTATTTCATGTCAAGCAAGTAGTGAACATTTTAGAAAACGACAATAATATTTTTTCTATTCAACACTATCGAACCTACAGCAAAAATCATATGTAAGATTTTCAGTTCAGTTTGCATTATGGCAACACTTTCCACGCTTATTATGGCTAATGTCCGAGTTATATTGTCTATGAGAGTGTGACATTTGACAGGTCTTGTCAGATTGCATTTTTTGTCAAATTGCATTGCATGTTGATAAAGAGTTGAGGACTTAATTTTCCCGTTTTTAATCATTTTCAGTTTTACCCTTCAGATGGCATCAAACAGGAAAAGGAAATACCTTGCAGAGTTCCTCAATTATGATTTCACAGAAATAGAAGACAAAGGACAAATGAAGCCACAATGTGTCGTCTGTTTGAAAGTGCTGACTGCAGAGTCTTTCAAAAATAATCAGCTGAAGAAACACTTGGAAAATTTGCACTCACATCTGTCTTCCAAACCGCAGGAATACTTTGAGAATTTGGAAAGAGGTATCAATAGGCAGAGATTGAAAAGCAACTTGAGAGGTACATTTGATCAACGTTCAGCATCAAGAGCTAGCTTTAAAGTGGCCTGGTTGATTGCCCGAAACAAGAAGCCACATACTATTGGTGAAGAATTGGTCAAGCCTGCAGCTGTGAAAATGGCAGAAATCATGTGTGGCCAGAAAGAAGCCATGCGACTGGGTTTAGTGCATTTGTCTGCATGAGTTTTGAAAGAGAGAATTTCCATCTTAGCGTTAAATGTGAGAGAACAAGTAATTTCTTCAATCAAAGATTTCAGCATTTGGATCAAAGCTTCTGTACTGGAACAAAAAAGTGGAACAAAACAAGCTGCCTTTCCAAAGCTAGCCGAGTTTTTGGAAGATTGTGAAGATCTCAGTCTTTGTGACATCAAGGAGTCAGTTACAAGGCATCTGACCAAACTCAAAAAGCTGTTTTCTGATTACTTTCCAGAGCTTGATTCACATACTGTCAGTTGGGTTGTAAATCACTTCAACTGTCAACTTGCTGGTCTGCCTGAAGAACCCGAAGGATTGGCAGAGGCACTTCTTGAACTTTGCTCCAACAGTGAAGCGCGCATGGAATTTCAGAACAAGACATCTCTCATCTTTTTGGATGTCAAAAACTGCAAAGGCTTTTAAAATTGCACATGCGGAAGCGAAAAAAATGCTGCTGCCTTTTGCAACAACCTACCTTTGTGAACAAGGATTTTCTATCTTTATGAACTTGAAAATAAAGTACAGAAATAGGTTGGACCCCGAAGACAGCATCCAAGTTGCTCTGACATGAAAAAGCCCTGATATGGATGTTGTTTTATCAAAAATGAAACAGCGCCATTTTTCCAAAACCTGAAGTGAAGATGTTTTCATTGAAATGCTTCAGTTCTTCAATTCTTTTTATATAATGTTGTATGTGTGCTATTCTTATTACAGCATGTGTGGCTTTTTAAGTCTTTTATTAATTCTTGACTTTTAGAGCAGTTTATTCTTCATTTTAAGAGCAATTAGCTTGTTTTTTATACTTTGAAGTCTGGGGGGTAATATCATTTAACCCAAATAGATTTTGGGTAATACCAAAAAAAGTTCCCCGACCCCTGCCCTAATATGTCAACTACGTCCGTCCAAATTGTATTTAACTACATGGTGATAAGAGTTTTGAAGCAGAAATATTTGTCACCATAGCAAGGAGAGAAGAAGGAGCTGGAGGTTATTGTTAGCTGCGCACGCAGAAGCCACATAGTCGTGAGAGTGGAAAAAGAGCTTCATGCTTCTGTCCGAAGACAGGTTTTAACTGAATCGCTGCCTCCATTTCTCTCTCTCCCTAGAAGCCTCTTTATATCTCTATAAGTATTATATCTCTGCTTTATATTCTCTAATATTCCTATTCTTTTTCTCCCTCATCCCCTTCTTCCGCTAATTTGACCTTCTAAGATCGTCCTTTGTAAACACTGTCTTCTCAATATGTGCCCTATCCAATTTGCTTTTCTTTTCCTGATTGTTTTTATTAGCATCCTATCTTCTCCCACCATTTCTAATACTTCATCATTTCTCTTCCTCTCTGTCCATTTCACTGTCATCATTCTCCTCCATACCCACATCTCAACACTTTCTAAATATTTTTCCTCCTTTCTGCTTACCGTCCACGTCTCTGCACCATAAAGAGCTATGCTCCATATGTAGCATTTTTCTAATTTCTTCCTTGTTTCTAAATTTATTTTCTTGCTTGTGAGAAGCTCCTTCTTCTCGTTAAATGCTGCTTTTGCCATTGCAATCCTACTTCTGATGTCCTGTGTACTACTCCCATCCTGCGCTAAAATACTGCAAAGATATTTCAAACTACTTACTTGTTCCAATTATTGGGCATTTACTATTATATTTAATTCTTTATGTTCCTTTGAAACCACCATGACTTTTGTTTTTTCTGCATTGATCTTCATTCCATATTGTTGGCCAACCTCCACTAGTCTGTCTGTCATCCTTTGAAGCTCTTTCTCGTCTTCTGCTATTAAGCCCTGATCATCTGCGTATTTAATGGTGGTAATACTTTCACCTCCTATCTTAAATCCTTTCTCTTCCATCAACGCTTCTTCTGTTATTGTTTCTGCATACATATTAAATATCGCTGGTGAAATAGGACAACCCTGCCTCACTCCCCTCCCTATTGAAGTACTTTCTGTTTCTTCTCCTCCAACCCTGACTCTAATCTTTTGATAAAAGTAAAGGTTTTTAAGCAGTCTTTTATCTTTCCAATCTATTGCTATTTTGTTTAAAATACCCAGCATCATATCCCATTTCGCTCGGTCAAAAGCTTTCTCCCAATCTACAAAACAAAAATACATACCTTTATTGACTTCTAGCGCTCTTTCTATCATCATCCTCATACATCCTATAGCATCTCTAGTCCCCCTACCTCTTCTGAAACCAAACTGATTATCTTGCAGCTTCTTTTCTATTTCACTTTCAATTGTTTTGGTTATTATTCTGGTTAGAACTTTAGCTGTATGAGAAATTAAACTAATAGTTCTGTAGTCCTTACAACATTTTGCATTGTTCTTTTTCTCCAGTGGTACCATTACAACATCTAAAAAATCTTCAGGTCATATGCCAGTATCATATACAGTCAAACTCGTTTATAACGAGCACGGTTGTAACGAGTTCACGGCTATAGTGAGCAAATGCTACCTCCAAGATAAGTTTACATGCATTTACATACAAATATTTCACGTATATAACGAGCAAGCTACACGGATATATCGAGCAAACTTCGACCACTTCTCACTGTCTCAAACGCGGCGGTGGTCAGCCCCTTCAATCCTCATAGTGATCCAAAATATGTAACCTTGTATTCTCGAGTCCAGCCTCTACACCCTATCCCTTGGGGAGGTTAAAGACCCTGGCGTTGTTGTTAAAAAATAATCCCTTCGTCCAAACCAAGAATTCCCAACTTGCAGGTACCGTGGTACTCGCGGAGGTCCTTTGTCCTCTCCTCCCAACCCCCAGATCTTTTACAGCCAGGAGGTTGTGTTTGGAAGGGGGTAAGGGGCTGAGGGCATGTACAATGGCGCCCACCCCCGTCGCTCAGCCGAATGCACCCAACATCCTTTCCCACGTAAAGATGGGAAATCCCACGTTTAATCCGTCTCCTCATTAACTCTTTCTGGAATTGGTATGCTCACAGTTTGCAAAGAAAGTTCGTAGCGTTGATCACAAAAATCAGTTGAGATTTTGCCCTTGAACGAGTAACATGTCCTTACATAAAAGGAAGTGTTTGTCTATTCGCGAAAAGGTTGATATTATTCGAGAGTTAGAACGTGGTAAAAAAATGTTGAAGTGTGTAAAAAATTTAATTTATCGTCGTCTACGGTTTCAACCTTATGGAAAAACAAAGAAGCGATTTTATCTGCACTAGAGAACAATCTAACAACGAACAAGAAAATGAGGAAGTGTGACTTGGGTACTGTTGATCAAGCACTTCTGGAGTGGTTTAAGAGGCAGAGAAATGCTGTTTTCCCCATCAAGGTACAGGCAGATAAATTTGCAAAACAGTTAGGACACGAGAACTTCACATGCAATAACGGGAGGCTTGACCGTTTTAAAAATCGGCATAACATTGTTTATGCGAAAGGCCCTGTCAGCAGATTCAAAAACGGCAAGTGAATGGGTGAAAAGTGTTTGGGAGGAGTGTGGAAAAGGTTACAGAGAAGAAGACATCTACAATGCCGACGAAACTGGACTGTTTTACAACATGATGCCTGATGCAATGTTTAAATTCAAAGGTGACAAACGTGTTGGTGGCAAAAGACCTAAGAATTGTTTAACAGTTTTTATGTGCGCAAACATGAATGGGACTGACAAAAAAAACTTTTTGTTATTGGTAAGTCACAAAAGCCACGTTGTCTCAAAAATGTAAAGAAGCTTTCCGTTGAATATGCAGCTAATAACTAAAATAATAACTTCCAATATTTTTCAGCAATATGTAAGTCAGTGGAACAACGAGTTACGGAGGAAAAATAGAAACATTTTACTCCTTGTCGATAACTGTCCTGCGCACCCACATATGCAGGAGTTATCTAATGTAAAACTGGTGTTTTGCCTCCAAATGCGACTTCTATTTTGCAGCCAATGGACATGGGGATAATTAAAAGTTTTAAATGCCATTTCAAGCGATTTTTTGTTCTACAGTTGATTGAAAGTATGGAAAGAGGTTTAGATGGCAACGACTCTGTATTGGATGCAATTCATTTGATGATGGTGCATGTTTCACCTACAACGATCATAAACTGTTTTCGAAAGTTTGGTTTAATATCGGGAGAATTCTCGATTGATAACCATAACGTTGATCAGAATGGCTTAAAGAAAATGGAATTGCGAGTTTTGACCATGTAAATGACATTAACAATTTTGTTCATGTTGATGATGAATTGATTACCAGTGAAATTCCTACGGAGAGTGAAATAATAGAGACAGTATAAAGCACAGCAGTCAGTGATGAAGACAATGTTGAATGTGTTGAAGACACAATCCTTACTCAGGATGCCGTGGAAACATTAAATGATTTTTTTGAAAACATTGACATTTCCGATGGTGTTTTTAGTGCACTAAGTGTAATAAGAGGAAACTTAAGAGACTTCAAAGTGAAATCTATGAAACAGGCTACTATTCAAAGTTATTTTTGTAAAAAGGGGAGTGGTTAAGGATGCAGCTGTGAGCAAATTTTATATGTACGTATGTTTACTTTAAATTTTCTAGTTTATTCTCATTTTTAGGTTTTTTTATAAATTTACTAAATAACATTTCTGTTTATATATTCACTTTTACATCTTATGTCTTATTTCACCATACGCATGCATGCTTTTGCCTTCACGGATATTAAGTTTAACGGCTATAACGAGCAAAACTAAACGGTCCCGTGGTGCTCGTTATAGCCGAGTTTGACTGTACTTGGTTAAAAAATTTTGTTAGTTTCTTAACTGCTTTAGACTCCAAAACCTTAAGAACGTCCACGGGTATATCATCACTCCCAACAGCCTTCCTTCTTTTCATATCATCAATTGCTCTTTTAACTTCAGACTCGAGAATACTTGGTCCAAGCTGATCTTTTTCCACATCCTCTTTTTCATTTAATTCAATATTTCTTGGCTTTCCTTTTTTGTCATAGAGGACCTCAATGTATTCTTTCCAGACATTCTTTACATTGTCTGGCTCCAAGACTATTTACCACTTTAGTTCATGATTCCTTTACGTCCTATCTTTCTTGCCTTTTTCTTGAATAGTTCCCTTGCTTAGCTATACATGAGGTCTGTTCTACAAATTCTTTCACATTCGACGATCTCCTCGCATTTCTCATTTATCCACTGTTCTCTGGCTTTATCTGTTTCCCTTCTTAAAGCATTATTTAACTCCTTGTACTTTCTTTGGCCTTCTTCAGTGTTTATGTTCTTCCACTTTCTCTGCTCTTCCATTTTTTGCAGCATGGCTGCTGTGATCCAGGGTTTTTTGTTTCTTTCACCCGTTATCTTTCCTACCTTCTTTTCCATTACATCTTTAATGTTGCTATGGATGTATCTCCACTCCTCATCTACATTCTTCCTTTTTTCTTCATCTCTCTCCCCCAACCTTTCCTCCAGCTCAGTCATAATAGCCTCCTTGTTTTTAAGGAGTTCCTCTAAGTTCCATTTCTTGTTAACTCTTATGTTTCTCTTAACGCTCTTCAGTCTACATTGTATATTTGCCACCAAAAGGTTGTGGTCAGAATCGATATCTGCCCCTGGTAGTGTTTTCACATTTTTAAAGCTATTTCTAAATCTTTCATTGACTAGTATGTAATCTATCTGGTATCGTCTCTGGTCTCCTGGGCTTCTCCATGTGTAAAGTCTCTGCTGGTGATGCTTAAACCATGTATTAGTTACAATCAATCTATTTCTATGGCAGAATTCCATAAGTTTATCCCCTCTTTTATTTCTCTTCCCTAGTCCATATTTTCCCACTATATTATCTTCCTGTCACTCTCCGACTACACTGTTCCAGTCTCCCATTACTATGGTGTTGACCCTTTTCCCTCCTCCTCCAATATCTCCATAATCTGTTCATACATTTCATCTACTTCGTCTTCGCCAGCATTAGTTGTTGGCATATACACTTGAATTATAAGCATTTCCACTGGCTCCATCTGAAGTTTTATGGCTATTAATCTATCATTAACTGTTACTACCTTGCTAATTCTTTCAGCTATCTCTTTTCTCATTATAATCCCCACTCCCCTTTCCTTTTTCTCTCCTCCAGAGTAAATAATCTTAAATTCGTCTGAATTTATCTCGCCTTCTCCTTCCAACCGAACTTCAGTAAGACCTACTATACCTACATTATTCCTTCTCATTTCCTTTTTTAAGTTCTCTAGTTTACCCCCTGAATTCATAGTCCTAACATTCCATGTGCCTATTCTTAATTTCTCACCACTTGCTTTCCTATTAATGTTAAATTTCCTCTGTGCATCCCCTAGGGTAGTCCCCACCCGGAGATCCGATTGGGGGACTATTTTACCTCCGGAATATTTTACCCCAGAGAGATCCATAGAGGTATTTACAGCTTTTCAGTCTATCATGGGAAATATAATGAGGTAGTTTCCCCTTGCTTTCCTCATCGCAGTTTCACAGAGTGATTTCCCATCTGTAGCTGTTCAGATCCACATGATCACCACCTACAGAGGTACTGTGCAAGCTGCTGCCCTTGCACAGGGGGATGTAAAAACCTCAAGACTGCTTCTTAGTCTGACGCTTCCCCTCAGACCTTTCCGGCTTGGATGGTCCTACCAGGAGAATTATCTCCCGCCGGCATAGCTCTTTGGTTCAAAAGAGTACACAAACCGTCCCACCTCTGTAAGGTTATGCAGTACTTAGGGAGGGCTATATATATATTATCATCATAGGCAGTCTGTCCGTAGACAGGTCCGTGATTATTTATGGTTTAACCCGGTTCTCCATATAATCCTATCTCCTGCTGTCCTCTTTATATCTTGATAACTCTTTTTCCCTTTCAAATCGTCTATCAGCTGAAACCTTTTCCTATCTCTTTCCCTCTTTCCATCTAGTTTTCCTTCTAACGCGTCCTTAATCATACCCTCTCTCTTCAGGTAATGTCCAACCTAATTTGCCTTCCTTTTTCTACTAGTCTGCATAATCATTCGCTTCTCTTCCACTCTTCCTAGCACTTCATCGTTTTTCATCCTATCTTCAGCACCCTCCTCCATACGCATACACACACACACACACACACACATATGTATATATATATATATGTGTGCGTGTGTTACTGTAAATCAGGAGTATCCGAACTACGGCCCGCGAGCCACATCCAGCCCGCGCAGTGATTTCATCCGGCCCCATATATTTCTTCAAGTTATGTGTGTTTACCAGAAGGAGTTTTCATTGAATATCATTTATGATATCTAAACGATATTTTCCGCGTACTTGGATGCTATATACTTTTAATATGGGCAAATGCCATATTACGGTATCGAAAAATTCTAAAAACTTGCTCTTTGAAAATTTCACACGGTCCGATCAATCATTTGAAAGGTTGTACGTGGCCCGCACAGTGGTTCATGGAGCCTCATGTTGCCCTTTCATCAAAAAGTTTGGTGATCCTTGCTGTACAGGTACGTAATCGGGAAGTGTGTACATTTACCGGTAAATGTGCACATTTACCACCAAACTCGGTAAATGTAAGTTTAAGTTTCCAGAAATACATATTATCCGAGCATTTCCTGGTAAATGTGCACCTTTACCCATGTGCCTTGGTAAATGTGGAAATAAGTAAGAATGAGAAATGCTACACTTTAATAATAACGTTAATTTATAAGAGAAATCATCGAGGGTTCGACTCCACTGGTATATATTAAGATGAACGCTTCCCAACCCGAGGGGGGAACACAGTGAACGTGAAGAGGAACCAAATACACTTCGATTTAATTATCCAACCCGGTGTGGCCGAGTTAAATTGGTCTTCATGTTCAAATTTCGTTTAGTTGTGCACATTTACCACAAAATTTACACATTTACCGGACAACGCACATTTACCGTACTTCTAAACTGCAACAAATGTTCGCGACCCCCGCCAAGCTGTAGCCTGTGTTGCGACGTTTATCCACATTTACGAGTGGCTCTAGGTAAATGTGTACATTTCCTCAATCCAATCGGTTATAATATGTTATACTTACATTTACCGACCTTCGTGATTAATATGCACATTAACCGGGATATGTACACATTTACCAGGCTATGCACATTTACCGTGACATATATTTATATATTTCAAATTCCAAATGTAATTTTTCCTTAGCCTCCATATTTCTGCCCCGTGCAAAGCCATACTCCATGGCATTTTATGAACTTCTTGCAGATATCTTCCCTTATATTCCACGTAAGTAGGCTTTTCTTTCTTCTGAAAGCCACTTTTGCTTTTCCTATTCTAGTCCTGATCTTATCTGTACATTTTGCTTCTCTTGTTACAATGCTTCTAAGGTATTTATAGTCTGAAAGTTGCTCTAAAGGTTTCCCTTCAATACTTATTTTCAGATTCTCTTTTTTGCCCGATATTCGAAAGACCTTGGTTTTTTCTGTATTTATTTCCATACCCTATTTTCTACCTGTTATTACTAGTCCATTTCTCATTTTATGGAGTTCCTCTTCCTTTCTTGCTACATGTACTTGATCATCAGCGTATTTTACTGTTCTTATAATCCTTCCTCCAATTTTGAAATCTTCTGTGCCTTCTAACGCTTCTTGCATTAGACTTTTTCCATATCTATTGAATAGGGTTGGTGATAGGCAGCAGCTCTGTCTTACTTTTCTACCGATATTTACTCCGCGGGTGTCCGCATTCTCCAACCTGACAGTTGCAACTTGATTCACATATAGAATCCTGATCAGTCTCCTGTCTTTCCAGTCTACACCTATATCCTTTAATATCTTCATCAACATTATCCAATTTACTCTATCAAAGGCCTTCTGCCAGTCTACAAAACATACGCAGATATGTTGAGTGTACTCTATTGCCCTTTCTGATATGATTATAACTACCCGTATAGCATCTCTAGTTCCTCGTCCTTTTCTGAAACCGAATTGATCTTCCTCTAGCATTTCTTCTGCCTTTTTCTCCAGCCTTTTATTAAGAATCTTCGTGATGATCTTTGACGTGTGTGATAGATGGCTTATCGTTCTGTAGTCTTTGCAATCATTGCCTTTGGATTCTTCTTTAGAGGGATCATTGTTACGTCTAGGAAGTCCCGTGGCCACTCATCCGTGTCGTAAATCTTATTAATTAATTTCGTGATCGCTTTTAGTCCTTCTGATCCTATGATTTTAAGAACCTCAGTCGGTATTCCATCACTGCCTGTGGCTTTCCCTTTCTTTAGTTCTAATATCGCTTTTTCTACTTCACTCTCCATAATACTTGGTCCTATGTTGTCTTCTTCAATGTTTTCCTCATCTTCCAGTTCTAATTTTGCATATCTTGCCTGTTTTCCATAGTTCCTTAATGTATTCTTCCCATACTTGTGCTACATCCTTCGTTTCTGATACTATCTTACCATCCGTATTTATAATTCCTTTACTACGAATTCCATTAGACTTCTTATCTTCTATTTCCAGTGCCTTAGCATACATCATATTGTGCCGTCTAACTTCTAACTTTCATCACGTTTTTCTTTTATCCAATTTTCTCTAGCTTTATCTGTTACCCTTCTCAACTCATTGTTTGTACGTTGGCTCTACCTTCTTCACTGTTAACGTTTTCCCTTTTTCGTCTCTCATCCATTTTCTCCAACATTTCTTTAGTGATTCATTGCATTCTGATTTTCTTCACCTGTTGTCCAATCTCTTTATCCAAGGTATCCTTGATACTGGTTTTTATTTCTTCCCGTTCTATATCCACGGTCTTTGGTTTGTTTTCCAAATTTCTTAGGCAAATTTCATGCGGACTACATACTGCCTTTCTTTCAGTTTTTCTAGGTCCCAAGTCTTTCTTTTCTCGTTTTTCTTATTTGTTTGAGCTTTGTGCTTACGTCAACTATTAGAAGACTGTGATCTGAATCAATGTCTGCTCCTGGTAATGCCTTGGCGGCTTTTATGCTGTTCCTGAATCATTGTTTAACTAGGATGTAATCTTTTTTGTCATCTCATTTTATCTCCTGAGCTTTTCCATGTGTATAACCTTCGTTTATGGTTTTTGAACCATATATTAGTCACTGCAAGGTCATTATTGATGTAGAATTCTACCAGTTTTTCCCCTCTTCGGTTTCTTTTCCTAGGTATGTATTGCCCGACAACATTTTATTCCTGCCCTTCTCCGACTATGCTGTTCCAATTTCCCATTATTTTGCAGTTTACCTTTCCTCTTCCGTCTTCTTCGTAAATGTCATTAATTTTTTCAAAAATCTCCTTGATTTCTTCATCTTCATGAGCTGACGTTGGCATATTTACTTGGATTATTAGCGTGTCCACTGGGACTGTTTTAAGCTTTATTGCCATCAGTCTATCGTATTATGTATAGATAATATGTTAATCGTTTGAATGGTATATTTTAGCGAAATCTTGGCATTTTAACGGGATGTTGCCTTGTCTACCAAATAATACATTGTCAAATCACGAAATCCTATTGTTACTTAAATCCATATAGGTTTAAGCGTGATTTGAAGGCTTTTATTAAGAGACGGAGAGGAAGACGGAAGGAAGGGGAAATGATTTTCATAGCAATCAATGTAAACAACATTTGTCGCCTTATTTACGAGAAGGAATACCTAAAAATATGAAATTCAAAGAGATCATGCATCGTAATAATGAGCTAAATTCATTATTATTAGGCGTTCTTTACAATAAGTAAATTAAGAACGCCTTATGATAAGGTCGTGTCCGTCCGCATTTTTCATCTCAGAAATTACTGGTATTTGGGACAAAAGGGCAAAGAAACGAGAAAATTATTTTCGAAAAGAAACATCCATTAGATGCAAACAATCTAAAATTGCTAAAACAAGTCCCTAATTCCAAACTTGATGCTACAGAAAGCTTGTATATGCACTAACATAGAAAGGCGCTGATGAATAGCGACTTGGGGGCCATATGCAGCGTTCTTTTAAAACTGACCTCCCCCCTCCCTCCCCCTCCCCCTAGGTTATCCATGGCCCTCCCCCAGCCCTTCAGAGTCACTTGAGAGCGCGCCTATGGACTTTCTTTATTTTTTACCTGTTCGCCCGCTCTCAAGTCCCTCTTAGCCCTTGATGATGGTTACATTGTAACCGAAATACGTATCGGCTTTTATATTCGGTTTTTCCATCTGGCCTTTATTATCCGGTTTTTTATTCATTGACTGACTTCGGAGGTTTTTCCTTCGCCTTACCTTTTAAGAAAATTATATAAATAGTTTACGTGACCTAATCGGGAGTGCCACTTTACTGGTGACAAAAAATGACCTTTTCTTTAAGTCCCGTACAATATCACTTATAACAAAAACTCTTCAAACGTCTTTGTAGAAATAGTATATGTTTTGTACATTTTTATCGAAGAAGTAGGCGATTTCAAGAAAATCAAACGAGAATGTGATTATTAATTGTTGTGGACAAAACCAATCTTCGTGATAACTAAAGTAAACAATATCTGGTGTAAATAATTACTAATTAATTTCATTTTGTTTCCTGCGCACGCAATATTTGGAAAATAAAGGGAAATGGATAATCTACGAGAAATAAATGAACGGAAATATGTCTATTTTCTTTACGTATACACAGCGTTTGTAAGTGAAAAGAAATGGGCAATTTACGACGAAGGAATGAACGTGGACATAAAGATTATATTACTACTATTCGAGTTAGGTAAGTTTTAAATAACTGTCGAATGTTTTATTACTTACAATTGGCTAAGAATTGGTCAGTGAATTAAAACATTGGCTTTCTCTACGCTATCATGAATAACGGCACCCGAGTCATTACGCAGGGAAGGTATGGTAGGGCCTCTACATTGGACCTCTCTCACATAGGACCAAAACGCTTTAGGGTCCTCCTTCAAATAATTATTTAATACCTTATTCCGGAAGTTAGTAAAACCCTCGCGCATAGTATTTCTCGCTTTAGCGCGGTATTCCTTATACGTCTTAACTTTAGTTGCTCTATATTCATCGGATGATGTAGACGGCATATTTTTTGTCTTTGCGTGGCTTATTCTCTGACGCCTAAGCGCACTCCTAATTTGCTTATTGTACCAACGTGACTCTTTATTGTCGACCTTCAATTTAATTGGAATGTACTTATCGATACCCTCTAGCATTATATCCTAGATGGTATATTAAATCTCGAGAAGCAACTACCATAGCTTTGACTGATAAATCAAGATGGAATCATTATAGTCGGTGGTGACTTTAACTTGCCCTCAGTTGATTGGGAAAACCTGTTTCGAATCTAAAGGTAAAGAACACGAATCCTGTGAGGCATTAATCGATACATTCTGCGAGCACTCTCTCCTTCAATTAGTCTGGAAGCCGACGCGATCGGGAAACATATTGGATTTATTAGCAACTAACGTCCCAGAAACAATAAACAAAGTCACCATTGAAGATGGGATAAGTGATCATCTGGCCGTATATGCAGAGTGTAATTTGAAAATCGATAGGCACCCTAAGCCTCAAAGAAAGTTTTATATATTTGTTAAGGCAGATTTTTCAAGCTTCAGGTCGCGCCTACGAGAAATACTACCTGGCTTCCGTGAAATGACCGAACGATCAGGTGCTGAGTCGTCATGGACATTTTTCAAGGATATAACGCTAGAGGATATCGATAAGTACATTCCAATTAAATTGAAGGCCGACAATAAAGAGCCACGTCGGTACAATAAGCAAGTTAGGAGTGCGCTTAGGCGTCAGAGAATAAGCCACGCGAAAATAAAAAATATGCCACCTACATCATCTGACGAATATAGAGCAACTAAAGTTAAGACGTATAAGGAATCGCGCGCTAAAGCGAGAAATACTATGCGCGAGGGTTTTACTAACTTTAGAAATAAGGTATTAAATAATTATTTGAAGGAGGACCCTAAAGCGTTTTGGTCCTATGTCCTATACCTTCCCTGCGTAATGACTCGGGTGCCGTTATTCATGATAGCGTAGATAAAGCCAACCTGTTAAACGGTCATTTTGTAAAAGTGTTTACAGCCGTCAGCGATCATTGCGTACATTATGCACCCGCAATTAGGAGGGAACTGATGGAGGATATAGTATTTTCTGAGGTGGGAATTGCAAAGCAATTAAGTTCCATCAGACATAACAAAGCCACTGGCCTCGAAGAATTTCCTGCTCGCGTTTTAAAAGAATTAGCTGAAGAAATAGCACCTTTTCTTCTGATAATCTTCGAGAAATCCATTTCTCGCGCAGAGGTCCCTAGCACCTGGAGGTTAGCGCACGTTACCTCAATTCATAAGGGCGGCAACAAGGAGAACCCAGAAAATTACAGGGCGATTTCTTTAACTTCGATATAGTGTAATATTCTCGAGCATATACTCGTTAGCAACATAATGCGATTTCTTGATAGTAATTTATTGTTAGATGATTGTCAACACGGCTTCAGGAAAGGTAGGTCATGTGATACTCAGCTCGGTCTTTTTGTGAATTGTATACTGAGAAGCGGAGAAAAGAATAAGCAGGTCGATGCCGTCTTCTTAGATTTTAGGAAAGCCTTTGATAAGGTACCTCACAGGAAGTTAATAACGAAATTAAAAACCTTAGGCGTTAATTTTAAAATCGTTAGTTGGATCCGTGAATTTTTAAATCATAGGAAGCAGAAGGTTGTTATAGATGGGAAATCTTCGAACTTAGTGGAGGTTGTCTCTGGCGTTCCGCAGGGTAGTGTAATTGGTCCGTTATTATTTCTAATTTATATAAACGATATCAGCTCAATAGTCAGAAGTAAAATTAGGCTTTTCGCGGACGACACCGTCATCTATAGAGAAAAAAGCAATCCGGAAGACCGCCAGTTTCTCCAAAATGACCTAGAAGCTATTTCTGCATGGTGTAAGGAATGACAGTTAGAGATCAACCAAAAGAAAAGCTGCGTCATCAACTTCTGGAGAACCAAGAGTATCTCGTTGGATATTAAATATTCGTTGGACGGAGTAGAGATTCCAGTTTCAGACTCGATTAAATATCTCGGAGTCACGATCCATCGTGGGACACCCACATTCGCCGATTGATAGGTGGCGCTAACAAAAAGATGGGATTTATAGGGAGAATAGTTTGAAATAGCTCCGAAAAAGTGAAAGAATTATGTTATTTATCCTTGGTTCGACCGCAGGTCGAATATGCTTCAGCTGTGTGGGATCCTTACGAAACTAACGAGATAGAAAAGGTTCAGCGCAGGGCAGCTAGATTTGTAAAGAGGAATTACGATAGTAAACAAAGCGTAACATCATTAATAGAAAATCTGAAATGGACATCGTTAGAGGAACGTAGGCAGGAGGCTAGAATTAAACTACTGGAAAAATCTATGTAGGAGGGACTAGCGACTGAGGTAGTAGGACTTATCGGAAGCCCGACGTATCTCGGAAGGCAGGACAGTGAGGATAAGATTCGCGAGATCGACTGCAGAACGGAGCGATATAGAGGATCGTTTTTCCCTAGGACGATTAGAGAACATAATAGGAAAAGTTAACTTAGGAAAACTATGGACCCATGGTGCACTGCATCTCCTGCCATCCACCATAAAGGTGACTCGCAGGGTATAATGTAGATGTTGATGTAGATGAAGATGTTTAAAGCAGAGCATAAGAAGCTAATGGCGGAAAATGAGAAACCGAAAGAGGAAATTAAGAGGAAGGAAACGGGGCAGAATAGTCCAGGGGTGAAGTACACTAGGAAAAAATAAGATTGAAGTTGAGAAGGTGGAGATATCGGGGAAAGCCATCGTAAAACCTAAGGTGTTGGTAGTGGGAGAATCGATGCTACGTTTCGACGGGACTGAATGCACCAAGGAAGGAGCGTTGGCGGATTGTTTTCCAGGGATAAAGACAAAGGAAAATCGAGAATCACGGCAAGGGAGGTGAGGAGCTGTGGTGGTGATTCACCTGGGGACAAATTATATCAGGTCGGCAAAGTCGGAGGATCATTTTGTGGGGTTGGGTTGGGATTTGTGTACTGCGGCCAAACGGATATTCACGGGTGCCATGATTGTGATTAGTGGAATAATTAGAAGACGTGATGTGGATAATGGGAAAATAGACTACGTAAATGAAGGGATAGACTGGGTGTGCAGTAAACAGGGTCTGTTTATTGTTGATCCTAATTGCTGGATTTGTGAAGGGGACTTTGGTCGTGATGGGCTGCATTTGAACAGAAGAGGTTCATTCAAGTTCGGTAGACTTATAAACAGTGTTTTGAAATCCTGTAACCAACAGGAAAACTAAGACGGTGCTTCTGTGGACACTCACGAGTACGAAGGTAAAGGCTTAAAGATTCTTCAGCTTAACTGCCGTAGCATATAAAACAAGCGGGTTGAATTTCAGTCTTTAATTGAGGTTTGTAGACCAGACATAGTTATAGGCACGGAATCTTGGTTAAGTAAGGACATTTATTCTAGTGAAATATTTCCGGAAGGATTTGTAGTGTATAGGAGGGATAGAGATGTAAGAGGAGGAGGTGTCTTTATTTGTGTAAATAGAGGACTATTAAGCACTCTATACTATAATTAACGAGAGTTGGGATCTGGCCGTTTTGCCCTCCGAGTGGAGGGGATGCGCCGACAGCGAATCAGGTAGTCTCCCTCAGGCGGGTCCTATGTTGCCAAACCTCATGGAGCCTCCGAGCCTCTGCCTGGAGCTCAGTGTGCTGTTAGCTTTTGCCTCTTACGTTACCGTGTGCCTTTTCGCCTTTTGAGTTTTCACGTCTTTCGAGTTTTCTGGCATGTATTTTGAGTTTTCTCGACTCTCGAGTTTTCTCGTATTTTGAGTGTCGTCTTTTGCGTTTTAGTTCCAGGTTTTTTCATGTAGTGGAAATGCCTCGTCCATCACGCTCGAGAGGAAGACCGAGGAGCCGATCTGATGATACAAACAGATCTGGAAGATCACCATTTGGGTATGGAGTAACCATCAGAAGTCAAGCTCGGGAGATGGTTTGGTCTGCGAGGGGCTTTTTTGAGAGAGAAAATGCTCATATCACCGACACCGGTTCTCCTATTATCCCCTTCAATAAGGTTATCAAAAGGACATCAGCTGCACTTAATGTTAGCTCAAATACCGTGTGGAGAGTGTCGAAAGAAAAGTAAATGCCATCCACCGAACCAGGGCCATCTAATCTATCAACCCCGGGCAAGAAAAGGCCCCGAGATTCAAAGATCACCAACTTGGACTCGTTCAAGGAAGATGTTTTTCGAAAACACATCTATGAATACTACCGGAGGAAAGAGCATCCAACATTGCTCAAAGTATATAGATCGCTTAGGGAAGAAAATTTGTACGAAGGAAGTATAAGCTCGTTGAGGACAATATTTTTTAACTTGGGTTTTTAATACAAAAAGATTAATGGCCGAAGCTTACTTCTGGAGAGAGGAGATGTTATTACAAAAAGAAGTTTATTCCTACACCAATTAGTAGGAAAAAACTTCGACGATAACGTTTGGCTGGATGAGACATGGGTGAATGCGGGACACACCGTTAAGAAGGGATGGACCGACCATACCAAAGAAGGAATGTCGGAGAGACCATCTGGTAAGGGAGGGAGGCTCATCGTCTGCCATGCTGGGTCCTCAAATAGCTTTGTTCCCAACGCCAACCTTGTATTTCGCTCCAAGAAAACCGGCGACTACCACGAGGAAATGGATCATAATAAATTTTATGAATGGTACAAAACAGCGCTACTGCCAAATATTAAAGAGCACAGTGTGATAATAATGGACAATGCACCATATCATTCTGTGCAAATCAATAAGCCTCCCACAGTTGCTAGCAGGAAGGCCATGATAATGGAGTAGTTGGCGGAAAACAACATCCCTTTTGATGAGGGAATGACGAAGGGAATATTACTTAATTTAGTGCATAAAAAAAGACCCCAGTTCCCTTTATATGTAATAGACGAACTGGCCAAAAGTGAAGGACATGAAGTGGTTCGTCTTCCCCCATATCACTGTCACTTCAACCCCATCGAATTGATATAGGCACAGGTTAAAGGTCATGTAGCCAGAGAAAATAAATCATTCACTCTAATAGAAGTGGAAACACTGCTAAACGAAGGTCTTTATAAAAATATTCTATTCAATAATTTCAATGTTTTTAAAAGCATTATTACTGGAATAATTCACTCAGCAGTTGACGAGTTTTAACCCTCCAGTACTCCGCGTGGGGGGCTGTGGACTCCTCAGGCATACGTTTTATGACAGGGTTCCTTTCCTTTGGCGTTTCATGACCCCGACCCTTCAGGAGCTGGAATGACGTGTTTCGAACCAATTCTCCTAAACATTTTCAGTTTTCTATGATATTCCTTTGAGTTTGGACGTTTTTTCTAACAGTAAGAGAGTGCTGCCCTGGAAATAAGCGCTTTTTTCTTTGTGTGGATGTTGTTCATATTTTATTGTAAAATTATTGTTATTATCTATAGAACTTTTTTATTTCACTTAATTTGAGATTGTCTCTGAATAGTTTCTTCACTGCTCGACATCATAAAATGTGTTATTTCCCGTAATTGGAGATCGCATCTCAACGATTTCTTCAATGTCTCTGATCCTACAAGGTTTGTAGATTTTTATTATTTCAGTGTTCGGTTTTTGTTTTGAAACTCCCAGTCAACTGTTTCCAATTAACATTTGACAGAACTGTTATAAATATTATAGTGAATTACACTAATATTCAAATTGAAAAGTAAAGCCAATACAGTTTTCAAGGTTATGATGCGAAAAACAGGGTTTCCTCTCGTGTACAATTACTATTTCTGTTCTATTGTGGTATTTCACATTTATTGAATTGAACTGAAGATATTATAAGTATATTCCTAAACACTGACAACTGACTCATAGATTGACCTCCGAAAATATTCATGAAAGTGTACCTTAATACTTTTTCCTTTCGAAATAGATTAATAATTACAAAATCATTTGAAACTTCTCGAAATTATTAACATATAAATGACTATGAATAGAACAAAATAAAGAATCAACTGAATAATAGCGATATTGCTTTTATAACAATAAAATTGTGGTTTATCAGGAGAACCCCACGCGAGTACCGGCGGTTGAAAAATTAACGCGAGTAACGGAGGATGAAATTTTAACGTTGTTTCTGAATGTGTGGTTACGATTCCCTGAAAATATAAGATTTCTTGCATTGCCAGTTTTCGAAATAATTTGAGAATAGAATACGAGCCGTTCGGTCTGTCCGAGAACGCCTGCGCGGTGGGCGAAATACAGTGGAGGGGATGGAGTGGAAATGCGGTGGAGGGGGAATCGCCAGAAGTCTAGGCAGCTCCGCCTCCACAAATCCCAACTCTCGTTAATTGAAGTATAGAATGGGTAAGGGACGACTGTGAAATGCTTTGCATTAAACTACTTCATAAAAATCGGAAGAAGGCAATGGATATTATAGGAGTATACAGGAAACCAAATGAGAGCATGTTTGCGCTTGAGGTTCTGGCAGATAAATGCTCGGAAAGACCAAGTATTCACACCCTAATAGTGGGGGACCTAAACCTCCCGAGCTTTCGGTGGGATGGGCACGCAGAGGGGGATGGGCGGGCCCAGAGCATTGCTAATCGTCTAACCCAAGAGGAGGGGTTCACGCAATTGGTAAACAAACCAACAAGGAAAGGAAATATTGTTGATGTCTTTCTTTTAAGGCCGTATTAACAAAGCATATGCCCTGAGATCATACCAGGTTTAAGTGGCAGCGCGGCTGAGCTTGTGGAATTTGAATGGCTTACGACCAAAGTAATTAAATCCAGCAACAAATCTATTTGGAATTATAGAAGAGGAAACAGTGAAGGTTTTAGAAACCACTTAAGGGACCATTTCCCTAGGTGGGCAGGTAAAGGGGGGAGTATTAATGATATACGGAATGCATTCAAGGACATCATTTATGAAGGGCTACTAAATTTTGTTCCACAAAAAATGCTTAAAAATAATAGCGACCCCGAATACTATAATTTAAACATACGGAGGTTAAAGACTGACAGACAGGGGACCTTAAAACATGTATTTCCGTTGAAATCTCGAATTCGATTTGTTTCATGAAAACAATACTTTCTCTATACTTCGTATATGGAGAAAGTAAAAAAGGAAAATTGACAAGTGTTCAAGCCATTCACGTAGAGTAATCACAGTTAATTTAAAAAATAATTTTGTTCTAATGCATATACATAATATATTTTCTCCGTAAATTTTATCAAGCATATAAATAATTTATTTCACCTTCTATATATTGACCGCATATGTTTTTACTTTCTCCATATACGAAGTATAGAGAAAGTATTGTTTTCTTGAAAAAAATCAGATTCTAGATTTCAACGGAAATACATGTTTTAAGGTCCCCTGAACACGTTTTAACCATTTTCTCGATGATGTCTGTGTGTCTGTCTGTATGTAATAGATTTTTGTGGGCGTTCTAACTCAAAAGCTATTAATCACATCAACGCAAATTTTTATATTTAACATTTTTATAAAAGTCAGAAGAAATGATTAGTTTTTGGTAAAAAACGGTCAACCGGAAGTGGGTGTTTACTCTTGTCACTTATCCGTTATTTAAAAATGTTTGCTTTAATATTCGATAAATGTAAAAATATACCGGGATAACAGCTGTAGGAAATTAAATTTTCTACAACCTTTGTTTGATATATTTTTCCATATAATGCATTGTTTAAGAGATATCTTATATTTTTAGCTGCCACCACCACGCCACCTACCGAAGACTATTGTTAACAATTGACGCTTAGTTACGTCTTAGTAACGCTCCTTTTTCTTTTCTTAATTGTCAACCGGAACTAAATATTGACAACGATCCCAGAGCTAACAACATGTAATTTGCCATATAAATATGGAGAAAGTCATGTGTTGCCCACATTAGTTTATTTTATAATGTTATTGGAATCCTATGACATTTTTTACGAAGCAGGTGTTAATTTGACCTCCATTAGATGATCCAATAAAAACATATCACTCTCAGGTTGTCTTCAGCATGCTTATGTTCCAAATATCATATCCTTATAAGTGGTTGATGCTTTCCCCAAATAATTTATAGCTATTGCACTATAAGTTCCCAGGTTTTGTCCATGGAACCTATCTCCATCTGGCACCCCTCCGTTACTATGTTTTCGGCGTAATACTCTTTCATAAATTTGTCTATATCGCTCAATGGCATTTTTGATAAACAATTTTTGGAACTTTTCAAATCTCCGAAAATTTTACAAGAACTTTTTAAAAAGTTGTTTTATTTATAGTTGTAGAATGTCACAGCACTTTATGAATGGGATACTTTTAGCGCAGAGTATTGCCTTTCAGATGCCATGGAAATAAGTCGCGTAGTATTTACTGCCTTTATTACGATAATCGATGGCAACATTTTATTTATTTAAATGAACTTAGTCATTTATGGTTTGATGCTACTTTTTGCGCCAGATCATGGTTCTCTCTTACGAAATTAACGCGTTATGGAAGAATATAAATCATTGAAAATACTTTTCTAGTGAAAACGGATGTTACTGATTTACGAGGGAAATACTAGATGGAGTGGACTTAAGGAGGAATTCGGGGGATGGCCTCTTGAGGGAATTTTCTGGATCCGCTCCCTGGCGTGGTTCCACGAAAGCCGCAAGACCCGAGGGAGGCAGTGTCAAGAACAACGATCTCTCAAAGCTTTTCCTGGCAACCTTCAAACCTCCATCTCACATAATTTTCTTCAACTGGTAAGGCGGTCACGTGTGTTGCCGGTTCATACCTAATTGCAACTTCTTTTCTAAGAGCGTTTAGCCCCTTAAGGACAAAATGTCATTTGTAAACTCACCATCCTCACCAGATAATATACAATCAAAAACTGTCTCCAAAACTTTCCAATCATTTTCATTCCACGGCCCACACAAAAATGAAAAAAATTGCGTCACCTCATTTTTCAGTTTAGTTCTCACGCTTCTCCCGAAATTCCACGGTACACCTGTTCTTGTCTGTCTGACGGGCCATCCGTTTGAAAACACTGGTCTAAAAGGTTAAAAGGACGAGAGAGAGGGAGAGAAAGAGAGAGAGAGGGAGGGGAGGGAGAGGGAGGGGGAGATGGGAGGGGGAGAGGGGAGTGGGATAGGGAAAGGGGGAGGGAGAGAGAGAGTATTTATACTGTTACAGTCGGATCCCGAGTTACGTGGGGGATACGTTCAAGTGGATGACCTGTGTTCGATTCCCAGTGTTAGCAGAATTTTTCTCCTGATTTCAAATAATTCCGATTCCCTTAACTTATTTCTATTTTATCTAATCGACTTGCGCTCTCTCTCTCTTTGGCAAAAAATATCACTAGATTTCTTCGATGGCATTACTTCACTTTTCGAGTGGTTAAATTAAACAAAAACAATGGAAAATCAATATGGAGACGATGGAGTGTATGCCAACACTATCGAAGCTGAAAAATGACTGACTAGGATTTTGGCTCTATTGGCGGTAGAATAGGTCTACGCGGCAAATGAAAGGCGCTCACCGCGTAACATGAAACATTGGTCACATTGTACGAAACGCTTACTCGAAGCCGCGTAACTCGGGGTCCGACAGTAGTTGAATGTCAACCTAGATTTGCAAGCGATTTCTCCGCGGCCTTTTCCTTTGCCTCCCATATTTTGCTGTTACGTTGCTTTTGCGTGTCAAGGTCACTGATGAAGTTCAAACATTTCCGTTTCTCTGTCCCAATTTTCGTTCCCGGGCAAACGCGGTGCCTTGGAAGTGTAGTTCGCTCTCGGATCGAAAACTCTATTGCGTCTGTGAACTTGGCACACAATTTTTTCGTCACATCCAGATCCGTTACGATGTTTATGTTCGAATTTAGTAGCATTTTCGAAGCATCAATGAATCTTATAATGGGTGGTTAAACTACGATAAATATTTTATTTTTTCGTGACGGTGTTATAATAAACAGTTTTTAACGTTTCTTGAAGTGTTGTTTGACGTGCTTTTTTCTCCTTAACGAACACGAATTTGATTTCCTCATCATTATTACTCATCCTTGCTTTAAGAAGAAAAGCCTGGGAAAGGAAAGAGGTACCTACAGCTCCCACTAACTTATGAAGACGTTTATTTGTTGGTCTACCTTTGACCTCGAGCTTATTCCGAAACCTGTGAAGAATGTTAATAGAAGTGCTTAGAAAAGTGGAACGGAGTTTAGCGATGGATATCGAATGCCTCTTCAAGGCAATCGCTCGTGCGTAAATAATAGGATTTAACGCTGCAGACTACAATGCGAAGTATATTGATTCAAAATGGAATCAGATGGGAAATTATATATGGCTCCTAGTAATGATGTACCTAATATTATATGCGCTAGTATTGCACAAAACGGTTTAATTTAATTAGAATGTTCGTGCTTGATGAACAAGAGCGCAATGAATATTTTCTGGAGTAATTTTAAAACAACCTGTTATATAACTGTACTCCCAAGTTATCTGTGTCTTCTTGTCAAGAAATGGAGCAAATTAGTAGGCACAAAACGATTACGCGTGTTAAAATTTATGTAAAAATTCTTCTTTTTGCATGAATATTAATTTGTATTTAGCTTAAGGGTGACAAATTAATAAAATGATTTTTGATTCATCAAACGGATAGTAGGTAAAAGCGAAGAAAAAGTCAAAGAGACATGTTCCTTTTGTTTAGTTAGACCGCTGCTAGAGTATGCGTCGAGCATATGGGATCCGTACGAGAAAGGATTAATCACCGAGTTAGAGAAAGTGCAGCGAAAAGCTGCTACATTCGTCAAAAATTGTTATGATAGAAATAAAAGCGTTACAGGCTTGATACAGGACTTAGGATGGGAATCACTAGCTGAGCGCCGATCACGTGCTAGGTTAAAACTTCTTGAAAGATTTAGAACGTGTACTTTCTCCAGCGACGTCGAAGAAATAAGAACTCCCACTTATATCGTTAGAATGGACCATCCTCGTAAAATAAGAGAGATAGCCCGTAGGACGGAGCGATACAAAGGCTCATTTTCCCCTAGAACGATAGCTGAGCAGAATAAAACTGGCGATCAAAAGTAACCTCGCGTAGGGCGTAAACCCAGACCTAATTTCGGAATTATCCCTTTGGTGTTAATGCCACACACACTTGCGGTGGCTTGCAGGGTAAACTGTTGATGTAGATGAGCAAGAAAATGTGAATTCGAACATAGCTGCAGATGGCTATAAAAACGTTATTCGCCGAATCATAAGTATAATAAAACAAAATAATAGCGACTTCATTACGACGATCTAAACGACGGCTTGTTTATCTTAAAGCTGAAAGACGGATGAGCGTAATCGGCCCTTAAAAGTCGATATCGAATTCGATGTCGAGATTTCGCAGTAAATTTGAGGCTTCTTAAAGGATTCAGTAGAATGGAACGGGCGTTCCGTCAGATTTTGCCTCCCATTACGCGGATTTTGAAGAACGAGTCAATCTGAGCGGATCGCACTGTCGTTCTCCAGGGACACCCGATAGATGGCAATCGTCTCATTTGGTTGAGAGTAGCAGTTTCAAAACTATTTCGCATCACGAAGCCATTAATTATTTTTTACGGGAACCATGAAAGCATGTTCTGTGAGAATACTTACCTATTGATTTGACCTCGAATTTATTAAAATATGTAAAATTTTACTTATTAACTACGAGCCCGTTGCAACACTTCCTGAAAACATTTATAGAACCTTGCGTGAAGTGGACTTATGCGACAGTTCCCATGACAAAGAATTGTGACACAGGGTGTTTTTCGCTGAACTACTTTTATCGCCTCTCAAAATAATTATATAGCTAACACCATTTTCATAACCAAAAACACATACATGATGTAGACTAACACTCCACGATACACAACATTTATTGTTCTGTCCGCTGTTTCTGATGGCATGACAAATCGTATGTCCTAAGCGTCCATTATTACAATGCGGTGGAATCGTTCCTGACTTAAAATTTCTTCGCTTCGTGATTCATTTGTTTGGTATTTCGATAAAAGTTTCATATAAATTTTCAGTCGGTTTTTGTTCTTCGTGCGTTTGTTTCATTATACGCTTAGTGCATATGAACTTGAAAGGTCGATTTCAACGATGCAAAAATCCGAGATCAACAATTCCAGCAAGCCTAGGAAATTCCTTTTTAAAATATTGAAAAATCGGAGAAAATATAAATTTAAAATATAAGCAAACACGAATTAAACATCAGAATCGAAGGTAAGAATAAGAATCTTCATTTATTTCTACGTGAAATAGTGCATATCAGTCAAAGTCTCGTTCGTAAATTATTTTAAAATGTTAAAGATTGAAGGTCTACATCTCGTATTCCAGCCGATTATGTGTTAATCGAATGCAAAAACGAAAGCTTTCCTGATATCTTACCCATGCCTTTTCGGGAGACGACTACCCAGTTAAAAACCTGCGAGAGTTGGCGCCGAGTATTCAGGCGAAAGATTCCTCCAAATCGAGCCGACCGTTCTCGATTTGCGTTCATGCCGGAAGATGACGTCACTCGAGGCTTCGGACGCATTCAGGCAAAAACACAGCGGTTACAATATATTAGACATCTACATCTAATTGTTATCCTGCAATTCACCTAATTGGTGGGTGACAGGAGGTGCAATCCACCATAACCTACCTAAAGATTGTCTCTTGCAGGTTGACATTTTCTATTGTGATCTCGTATTGTCCTCGGAAAGAACGAGCCTAGATAACGCTCCGTCCTCCAATCGATCTCACGTATCTTATCGTCACGGTCGTTTCTACCTATATACGTTGGTGCTTCAATTATTCCTACAACCTCGTCTTTTACACATTCCGATCTATATTTCTCCAGAAGCCGCAACCTTGAGTTCTATCTACAATCCTCCAGTGGTACCCGATTCAAATCCCTCAATAATTAGGCGACGCTTTCCTTATGTTCGTACTTTTCTTTTACGAATCTGGCTGCTCTGCGCTGAACTCTTTCTGATTGAATTATATGTCCCTTCTCGTAGGAAATCCATATGTATGAGGCGTATTCCACTTGTGGTCTAAACACTGATAAGTAACATGTTTCACGTACTTTTTCTGTAGCGTTCCGTAATATTCTACCTATGAAAGCCAGTTTCTTGTTGGTCGCGCCTATAACTCGACGAATGTGCATGCCCCACGAAAGATCTCGACAAATGGTTACTCTTAAATATTTTACATACTCGGCTGCTTGAACATTCACTCCATCTATTTTATGCTGGAAACCTACTTTTATGTTTTTACTTTTCCAGAACGCAACTGCTGCACATTTAGTGTATTTAATTTCAATTTGCCATTCTTTGCACCACGCTGAAATGATTCTTAAGTCTTCACGCAGCGACTGATGGTCCTGGTTTTTATTTCTTTATATAGAACGGGATCATCGGCAAAAAGTCGAATATTACTATGAACTACCGAGCAGATATCATTTACATAAATTAAGAAAAGTAGAGGGCCCACAGACTAGGGGCCCGTTGCAGTAATTTCTGCAAACATCTAGAGACCCTTGCGTGAAGTGACCCAATGCTCTTGCTTTATATAAACAACATCAGCTCAGTTGTGAAAAGTAATATCAGGCTTTTTGCGGATGAAACCGTAGTCTATAGAGAAATTCGTGGTTCTAGCGACCATCGTCAGCTTCAGGATGATCTGGATGCGTTATCTGTTTGGTGCAAGGAATGGCTGCTAGAAATCAATCAGAAAAAGAGTAACGTTCTAAACTTTTGGAAATCTAGAAACCCATCGTCCGTGTTTACCTACTCGATAGATGGTGAGAGCATTCCTGTTTCGGAATCCGTGAAATACCTCGGGGTAACCTTGAATCGTGACCTGTCTTGGGACACCCACATAAGACGAGTGATAGGTGCGGCAAATAAGAAGTTGGCTTTTGTGCGTAGAATAGTCAGGAAAAGCACGGAAAAGGTGAGAGAATCCTGTTATTTATCCTTAGTTAGACCTCAAATGGAATACGCAGCAGCTGTTTGGGATCCATATCAGAGGGGACTCATAAAGGATTTAGAAAAAATACAGCGGCGAGCAGCTAGATTCGTTAAAAGAATTACGATAAAAAACAGAGCGTTACGTTACTCATTGAAGAGTTGAGTTGGCCATCGTTGAAAGATCGTAGATTACAGGCGAGACTTAAACTTCTAGATAAATATAGGTCGGAGATATTCGTAAATGAAATGAAAGATATTATTCGACAACCAACGTATATCGGACGGAGGGATAATGAGGACAAGATTCGCGAAATAGATAGTAGGACGGAGAGGTATAAGGAGTCATTTTTCCTAGGACAATACGTGACCACAATAGATAAGTGAATAATAATTAGTTAGGAACTTGGTGCGCGGCACCCCCTGCCATCCACCGTCAAGGTGACTTGCAGGATAATATGTAGATGTAGATGTAGAAATGCCATAGTTCCTTCGAAAAATAATTGTTACAAAGGGTTATTAGTTGAACCACTTTTATTGCCCCTCTTAAAATAATTGTATAGCTCACACCATTTCCATAACCAAAAGCACATACCTACATGATTTACACTACCGGTACACAATATTTTTTGTTTCGTTCAATGTTTCTGATGGTACAGCATATCGTATGTTCTGTGGTTTGTTTAATATTAAGTAATCAATGCACCGGCCACGTGTTAATGTCGAAAGAAATTAATCAAAAACATTATCAATATAGAAATTTGCTTAAAATGCACATTAAAACTTGCAAACGAAGCGATATTTTCAATGCATGCGTGAAATATCTTTCTATTTGAAATGTTAAGTTGTCCATTATTACAATGCTTTGGAATCGTTTCTTTTCTTCGCTGCGTGTTTTATATTTACAGAAACCTTTCATATAAATTGTCAAACGGTTATTGTCCTTGATGTGTTTGTTTCATTGTAGGCTTAGTGCAAATGTACTTGAAAGCCCGAGTCTAACGATTCAAAATTCTGATATTACCAATCCCAGCAACATAAGAAACACCTTTTAGAAATTTTGAAAAATCGGAGAAAATCTAAACTAAACTGAAAATATGAGCAAACACGAATTAAACAACAGAATCGAAAGTAAGAATACGAATCTTAAGTTTTTCTACGTGAAATAGTGTAAATCTCGTGTGAATGTCTCGATCGTAAATTATTTTAAAATGTTAAAGGTTGAAGGTCTACACCTCGTATTCCAGCCGATTATGTGTTAATCAAATGCAAAAAAGAAAACTTTCCTGATATCTTACCCATGCCTTTTCGGGAGACGACTACCCGCTTAAAACCTGCAAGAGTTCGCGCCGAGTATTCAGGCGAACGATTTGTCGAAATCGAACATACAGTTCTTGATTTATTGGCGTTTGTACTGGCAGGCGACGCCCTCGAGGCTTAATCTGGTTTTGTCCTTGACGCGTTTTATTGCAAACTTAGTGCAAATGCAATTGAAGTCCGAGTCTAACAATGCAAAAATCCGAGACGAACAATGCCTAGCAACCACCTTTTTTGAAATAATGTCGAAAAACCGGAGAAAATCCAATACAAACTTAATATATGAGGAAACACGAATTAAGCAACAGAATCGGCGGCAAGAATAAGAATCTTCATTTTTTTCTGCGTGAAATGGTATAAATCTCGAGTCTAACTCTCGAGCGTAAGATATTTTCAAATTTAAGGAATACATCGTATTCTAGCCGATTACGTGTTAATCAAATGTAACAAGATGGAAGAGTATACTCCATAAATGGAATACACAGAAATTTCAAAGGCGTTCTTAACGAGAGATACGTATGGAACGGTATCGAAAGATTAGGCGATTGTCGGAGGGGGGAAGTGGGAGGGGGAAGCGGGAGGGGGGAAGTGGAAGGGGGAGAAAAATGCAGAAGGGGGGCCAAGGATTGGACAATGCGAGGGAAAGGTTAAGTCAAGGTATGGGGGAGGGGGGTGACGATTCGGAGGAAACAAACTCAGTTGAGGGGAGTGAGTGAGGGGGATATGTTCGTTGAAGAGGCGAAGCGTTTAAACCGTTCGTTATTCCTGAATAAAGTGGAATTTTCGCACACTTATTCTCTCCTTCTCATTTATAGAAAGACGCAGTCTCCGCATTCGCCACACAATGGCATCACTGACCCAGGTGGGAAGATCGAGTCGTAATGCGATTTTGAGCACCCCGTGCCGAAATATTTATCGCTCGGATGCCGTTTCTGCTTCTTCGTGCGACGTCGGACGATGGTGTAACGATTCGCATCACGAGAGGATACTTTTTAAATATTGAACACATCCGCCGATTTAAATGTTAGCCATCAATAAATATTCGCTTCCATTTAAATGAGGGCCGTGCAGTTCTTTATAGCGCTTAAAGAATGTTCTCATTTCCAAAGCTTTAGTGTTAGCGCCGTTTACACGAGGCAGCCTGAGTAGTACGACTTGGAGCGTGCGGGACAAGTAGAAAGCGAAAACTCTTTAGACGGTTCAACGAGAGTCGATTCGACAGTTCCAACCAAAATGGCGTCAACTGAGTTACTTGGTGGGGGCGAGCTATATGGCAGTGTTCCTCAACGTGGTGTACGCGAACCTTGGAGGGTGCGCGAGAGAATTTCTGAGGTACGCCTACACGACGACGAAAGTTTTAACTAATAATGAAATAATACCACTAATTCTAATTCAGTTTAAACAAACAAAACAATTATGCGTATAAAATTCTGATTAAAGCAAAATTGTTTAATAGGCAGCTTAATGGAGATTTAACGATGGTTGGGATTTCTGTGTATTTGCATGATCATGGGGATAGAATACGTAAATCGCATTTCGTTTCAAGACCCCGAGATAAAATTATGAATAGCGATTACGAAGAAATAATTCAATCAATTTATATTTAAACCAGCATGAATTTTTTTAGTTAGGCAAGTGTAATAACCTATGGCCCATCCACTTGCATTCTTCAATTTTTATTCAAATTAAATTGAAGCGGGGCTGCGACGAAGAACATCGTATATTTTCTACACCTACATGATACCCTGCAAGTCACATTTTTGGTGAATGGCAGGGAGTGCAGTGCACCAAGAGTCCATAGTTTTCCTACATTATCGTTTCCTATTTTGTTCTCTTATCGTCCTAGGGAAAACGATCCTCTATATCGCTCCGTTCTACAGTCGATCTCGCGAATCTTATCCTCACTGTTCTGCCTTCCGAGATACGTCGGGCTTCAGATAAGTCCTACTACCTCATTTGCAAGTCCCTCCTATGTAAATTTTTCCAGTAGTTTAAATCTAGCCTCCAGCCTGCGTTCCTTTAACGATGTCCATTTCAGATTTTCTATTAATGATGTTACGCTTTGTTTACCGTCGTAATTCCTCTTTACAAATCTGTCTGCCCTGCGCTGAACCTTTTCTATCTCGTTAGTGAGTCCCTTTTCGTAGGGATCCCACACAGCTGAAGCATATTCGACCCAAGGATAAATAACATATTTCTTTCATTTTTCCGGAGCTATTTCGAACTATTCTCCCTATAAAGGCCAGATCTTTATTAACGTCACCTACCAATCGGCGAATGTGGGTGTCCCACGAGAGTCACGATGGATCGTGACTCAAAGATATTTAATCGAGTCTGAAACTGAAATCTCTACTCCGTCCAACGAATAATTAAGATCCAAAGAGACTCTTGGTTCTCCAGAAGTTGATGACGCAGCTTTTCTTTTGGTGGATCTCTAACTGCCATTCCTTACACCATGCAGAAATAGCTTCTATATCATTTTGGAGACACTGGTGATCTTCTGGAAAAGCTTAATTTTACTTCTGCTTACTGAGCTGATATCGTTTATATAAATTAGAAATAATAACGGACCAATTACATACCCTGCGGAACGCCAGAGACAACCTCCACTAAGTTCGAAGATTCCCTATAATAACTTTCTGCTTCCTATGATTTAAAAATTCACTGATCCAACTTACCATTTTAGAATTAACGCCTAAGGTTTCTAATTTAGCTATTAACTTCCTGTGAGGTACCTTATCAAAGGCTTTCCTAAACTCTAAGAAGATGGCATCGGCCTGCTTATTCTTTTCTCCGCTTCTCAGTATACAATTCACAAAAAGACTGAGCTGAGTATCACAAGACCTACCTTTCCTGAAGCCGTGTTGACAATCATCTAACAATGAATTACTATCAAGAAATCGCAGTATGTTACTAAAGAGTATATGCTCGAGAATCTTACACGATATCGAAGTTAAGGAAATCGGCCTGTAATTTTCTGGGTTCTCCTTGTCGCTGCCCTTATGAATTGGGGTAACGTGCGTCAACTTCCAGTCGTTAGGGACCTCTGCGCGAGAAATGGATTTCTTGAATATTATCCGAAGAAAATGTGCTATTTCTTCAGCTAATTCTTTTAAAACGCGAGCATTTTTTGTTTTACATGGATCGCTAATACGGTTCTCTTGGCAAACAACAATTAAAAATCCATATTTTTCTCTGCGATACTCTTATATGATCTGTGAGGTACAGATTAAAGAATGAATTCCGAGAGACCGGCCCTTTCTATTCGGTAGGAATCTGCTCGCTCGCTTTGCTTCGCATCATACATTCCATAGGTCCTGAGCGCTGCATTAATTTCCGTACGAGATGCCCGGTTAAAAGCGTTAATGACCCATTGGCGACAGACGAGACCGCGAATTGCAGGACTTGGCTCTGTTCCTTCGACACGAGACAGTTTTCTACGACCCTTGAAAAAGATGCAGATCACCCTTAGATCGGTCTCCAACTCATCTCTTGAGTGCCCGAATGAAATTTTATCGGATTTATACGTGCCTTGTGGTAATATATTGAGAGATCTTAATCAAGTTATCTTATTTTTCAATTTTTAATGGAAGATTACTTTTAAAATTATAGTGTATATTCTTTAATATCGTCCAAAAATTTTATACTTTTGAAATATTTAAATACTGCTTAAAAATTGTCAAATAATATGAACGCGTTGAAATTGTTCAAGTTTTCGATATCTTCTGAAGATAATGTTTGAAGTATATGAGGGGCAAAACACAAAAATATTTATAACTCAAACAAAATCATTTTATGGAATTCTCTTTTCGCAACCATCGTTGTTGCATTTCGATGTCAGGAATATTTTACTCATTAGATGTGACCAGGCATCTTCAACTTAGGCTTATTAGTTGAATAAATTTCAGACTATATTTAAAAAGAATGTTAGGGTTTATATTTCGCATTTAATTCAAACTCATTACATTCTGGATATTGGTATGAATCGCTTATCGTTAATTTTGCCGACAAATTAATTTTAGGGCGACACGCGCTGACGGTTTGAAACATTTTAAAAAGAGAGGAACAGAAAAAGGTGACCGTCGTCCTTTTGAATAACGCTTTCTTTGACGGTATTTCATAACCGCCGTGACGACGATTTTCTTTCGAATGCCGCGCGAACATGAAAACACGACGATCGAGTTTCATTTTTTTTAATGCGACGTTTTGTTCGAGAACGCGTTTATCCGTTACGTAGAGGTCGTTTTCGCAAGTGTTGCGTCGAACGGCGGCTGCCGTAGGACGAACGAATCCGCCGAGCGCGAAGTGGACGTCGGCCCCTCGTGGAAGGATATTACGGCGGAGCTGTGCGCGGGGATGAGAAAGGGAGAGAGGCGTTAGAGGTCGCATATGCACATACTTGGAGGACGCACCCATTGTTAGCGTGGGAGATAGGGGCGAGGACAGATGTTTCCTTTGTCTGCTGCCCTCGTCCAGAGAGCGATTCCCACTGTTGTTGCGATAGCGGAGGCTTTATGGATTCGAATGTTCTCCCGAAATTTTGTTGAGCGATAATGCCCTAACAATGTCATCAAATGAATCGAAAATAATTTAGATTAATGGCTCGAGACCATTGAAAATGAAGGATTTCGTCAAGCGAAGTTATTTTTTTGCTGTCTAACTATTTAAAACTGTATCAGAAATGAATCCAAATGTCTTGGTAATTGAAAGGTGGTGTCTCATTCATATGCTCTACAAAACAAATTAACGAAACGATTCGATAGTTAATCACAGTATTAGATTTGTAGTTGCTTTTTGCGAATGGCAAATTGATATCGTACAGGGAATAATCACGAATGGATCTATATTTACTAGATAGATAGAGCTATCGAGCGGTGTTATTAATAACCTTTATAAATTTGTTTGTTTACGAGGAAATGATTTCCTGAGAGTGTTAATAACCTTTCCATATCTTTTTCATTTTCTCCTCATTAAGGGCAGGTAATCTGGAAATACCAGAGTATTTGATTAAAGGCGAATAGAATTTCAATGGTTGCAAAATGTTTGCTCTAGAAACATTGCTTTAAGTGGCCCATTCGTTCGGCAAAAAGCGTTCAAATTAGCGAACCTGCTCGGAAACGGCAAGCTAGTGTTGGGTGGCAAACCGATTTCGTGAACCGTATGGAATTGATTAATCGACTCAGGCGTGAGTTCGTGGAAGTAGGCAATACCTATTATTGTGGAAAAGTAATGTGTGTATTTATTATGAATAAGGTATGGAAATGCATCAAAATCAGTCTACGGAGAGGTAAATGAAGTTCCGTTAAATAAAGCGAGTGAATGCCGTTTAGGATAAGTTAAAATCTAATTTAAGACTACAGTTCAGATGATATTTTTAACGCCGATGAGACAAGCACATTTTAACGCTTGTTGTCGAATCGTATCCTTGCAGTTAAGCGTGATCGTTGTAGAGGAGGCATGAAATCAAAGCAACGATTGACTGCACTTTCTTTCCTTGAAATTCATCAGGAACTGCAATGACGAAGCCGTAAATCATCGGAAAGTTAGCCAAAGCTTCGTCGTTTCGAAAATGTTCTTTCTCTTCCTGGTGATTATCATGCTAACCAGCGGACTTGGATGGCACAAGGCTTCTTTTAACGAGTAACTTGCTACAAATGTATTATTTGTGACTTATTTAAATGTCGTTACTTATAAATAAAATAGAAATTCAGATTGATACTCTTAAGCATTGTTTGTTTACGTAGCTACGTGTTTTCGCGTTTTGTGTATATACGAGTTGACGGTGCTTGCATAATGCAAGCGCTTAAAAAATCACCATACACCAAGATCTAAACTCGTAGACAAACCAACGCGATCTCCAGGGCAACAGCACTTCAGC
Source organism: Tanypteryx hageni (assembly GCA_028673005.1). NCBI lineage: Eukaryota > Metazoa > Arthropoda > Insecta > Odonata > Petaluridae > Tanypteryx > Tanypteryx hageni. Next base: position 5,908,402 of record CM054115.1, read on the forward strand.
CACGTGGGCCCCATGTGTATTAGATAATAAATTCCATGAGTTCTCGCAGTATAATTTTCCACGAAATTAAGGCAACGATCCGTTATTTCCAAGTTCTCTGGCAATCGTCTCGTGTCCAAGTTTTCGTATTTCAAGTTTTGTGACTCAGATCGCCCTGTATGAGCAATAAGAATAATTATCATTAAGACAATACCCTATACACTAAAATTTTATAAAAAATAGAATATTTTGTGCGAAGAATATGGCGTCATCATCATCCGTGCCATTATCACGTATTTGGATTTTAAAAAATCGCGAAATAGGTATGACGCCATTATAATTAACATTGAAAAGAATTAAAATTTCTCGAAAAACTACGAAACACAACATCAAAATACTTTTTAGGTTTCAATAAATCTCGTGTGTTAGTATAATGGCGTCATCCTATGTTTACTTCGTAGTTTAAAAACATTGGCATAATAATATATAACTAAGAAAATAATTTTCATTTTCTGGGAAATTAAGTCATATATCCGGAATTTTTGAATTCTCTGGCAATCGGCACGGGTCCACGTTTTCGAATTTCAGGTTTCATAGCTTAGATCGCCCTGTTTTAGCAATAACTATAATCATCATTAAGACAATAGCCTATATGTTACACTAAAATTTAAATAAAAATTAGGATATTTTGTGTGCTATGATCGTGGTGGTGTGTGCCTTTTAGTACGATCCGGATGAAATATTATTTTAAAATGATCACGTCATCATATGTACCTATACGTCGTTTGCTGAAATCAAATGGATTGTAATGCAGTCTTAGCATTGAATCTTATCTTATATATCTATAAAAGTAAGTTTTTGTATGTATGTATGTGGATGATTCTATAACCCGAGAACTACAGAACATAGAAGCAAGAGGAAGGTATCATTTTAATTGCAGTGCAGAGAAAGGTGGTGTAGTAAGGTTTTTTAACCGATTTGATTGACTATTTTTATTTTTTAAATATTTTCTCTTCTAATTTTTTTATTTGAATAACATAGAAATGAGTAGACAAATTTTAATTTGAACTTTAAATTACTAATCAACCTAGTACGAGTTTCAGACTTGAACCCAGGAACGCAGAAATCAATGAAGTTTTGTTTTCCTACAATTGAATTTTAAATACGGACCAAAGATTTCCTAAATTACACTTAGAGCAGCAAAATTTCGACATTTTTTAATCGAAAACCTTTGGTTGTCATGTACTTGCAATTGTTGTCGACTTCTTGAACTAGGAAAACCGAGTATGCGAGTTTGTTATTTTTATCATGGTAACGTAAATAAATAAGCTTCTGTCAATAGCATTGTTGGTATTGTGAGATAAAGATTAGCGCAAGCTATATGTGAAAGCGACTTCGTAAATGCAAGAGGCATATTTTTAAGGTGTATAGTGCGAAAATTGTGGAAAAAGTAGAAAAATGTAAACATTGAAAAAACCTTCAGAAATTTCAAAAAGATACAGTTCAAAACTTGAAACATTTTCCTGCATCAAAATAATTAATATTTTATTTTGTTTGGTGTAACGTTATTAACAAAGCATAAAAAAATTCTGAAAGTTACTCAGGAATTAAAAATAATTGGGTTTAGTTTGGAAAATTAGCGTTTATTAAGTTACGTATCAAATTCGTAAGATTGGCTCTCAAAAAGTTCATTATCTTTGGCAGTGAGCTCAAGTCACTCCTGCTGTACACACCTTTTGCTAGAAATGCAAAGTCTTATGTCTGCGATGGGTCTTTGCCGGTGTTGAAATCGCGAGCTGAAATTCTTCAACGGGCAATTTCCCCGGCTTAAACGTATACCTTTAATTATGTAATCGCACTGTGTCAGTGAAGGCAACTTTACTTAAAATTTCAAGAAAATGTGATGTATGATCCAAATAAAGCCCACCCGGGCCTTCATGGAGAAATTCCTGTTTTTCATGGCTTCCCTCTTCACTGTCATAATTTGAAGTTTTTTGTTAAAAGAATCTTTGCTAAATTTCATATATTGTATTAATACAGGACTGCTATGTAATAGAAGGTCGAATGATTAACACCCAAATAAATTTTCTTATCAATATTGAATCGGTAACCCGAACAACGTTGAATTGAGTCAAATAACTTGCAACGTTTTCGTACTTCAACTGTTTCTGTAAGCTCGGCATTGATTATTTCTTCTTAACCATAAACCCGAGCAAGGTCCGGGTACTTCTGCTAGTCATTGCTATTGAAATATGGAAAATCAATTCCCATTTAAAGGCATTGGAGTCGTTGCCATGGCAGTTAATATTTTTCATTGTTGAAAACCGAAGAACTTTTCATAATTTTATGATTAAAATCAAATTTTTACGCAAATTAAACATAGATTTCAATTCTGTCTTCAAGAAAATTATCTCCATTTTTTCTTCTACAGTATGGTGTATTCCCCGACTTTGTATCTTAATTTTTAATAATTTCAAAAGGCTTTTTAGGATACCCTACTCTAAATCCCTTGCTTTACTTACGGGGCATTGAAATGTAAGATTGGGTTTTAAAAAACCCCGTAAATATAACATTTTCTGAAACTTCGGATTTTTTCCAGAGGTTGTACTCAATGACCTAATTCATGCCAAATTTTAGCTCAGTAGCACTTCTAGAAGTACCTTAGGTTTTATATGATATATATATATACATACATATACATATATATATATATATGTATATATTAACTTAAGAAAATGAAAAGGTAGTGATGAGGGTGGCAACAAGGTGTTGAAGGAAGCTCAGCGGACACTTACCAAGTCGTGGACCAAGATGGCAGGCTGCTGGGGGCGTCGAAGAGACAAGTTGAAAACACGAACACAAAAAAACACACGCAAGCTTATCGGGTCTATGCCCTTCTTCAGCGATATATATATATATATATATATATATATATATATATATATATATATATCCTACAAGATGCATGGAGGCATGTGAAAGTAGGAGAAAGTGACGGAAAAACGGCGAGAAAGACAGAAAGAGGAACAGAAAGTCGAAAAAGTCAGAGAAGGAAATAAATAGGGAAAGAACACTAAGGTAGAGGTAAGAAATTAGGCAGAGAAAAAATACTAAAATAACAAGAAGTCCAAGCCATGACTAATGCAGTCTGGTTTCCCAAAGTTGACGTCCCGAATTGATTACTTATATTGACAGGAAATGTTTCAGTATGTGTTAGTCATTCCAAGGAATTCTCATACCATAAACACCACTTGTAGTTAATTGTTCATTAATGATAGAGAAAATTTTGAAAGCAAATTAATAGAGCATTATGAGGTTTAAAATACTAAAAACAATGTGAAAATCTCTTTCTGACATATTTTGCATGTATTTTTTAAATAAACGAATTAATTAAATGTTACTGTTCACAAGCTAATATGTCTGGATCAAATGACCATTGCTGAAGTGTATTCGAGCTGTAAAGAAAATAACCACCCATTTGTTCACTCGTCTACGCTCAAGCCTAGTTTGGTGATATGTAATCGCGTCCCTGGGCAGGGCCGGGCCGATAGGTGAGGCGACGAGTTGGCAAGGCGACTGCCTCAGGCGCCTCTCGCAAGGGGCGCCAAAGTTTGACCACTATGAAAATCACGATTTGGAATAAATAATACTAACCAATAATCGAAAACTCAACCCATTGTTGAGCTGACACATCTTCAAAACTATAAACAAGACCAACAGTGACCTTGGTCATATTCTATGCTCTCCGTAATATTTCCTAGCAAAACACATGACGCATGATTTTTTTCTTAGAAATATATTTCTGGTTTAACCCAGGCTGCAAACCCTCCTCCCTCTCGTCCGACCGTAAACCTTCCGTATCCCAAGTTTCAAATTCGTACACAACCGACTTCTTTTATTTTCGCAGTTCTTTTGGTCTCCCCGAGTGCTAACATATATAAGTGGATCATCTGTTGGAGTTAGAGTTTGCTAGAGCAGCGTTTCTCAAACTATGGGCCGCGGCTCCCCCAAATTATTTTGGAATTAAGGCGAAATGCCAAAAAAATAAAAAAATATATATAAAATGTTATCAGAGAATTTTAGGAAATACGGTGTTATAAATACTATTAATAGTTATATATAATGAAGAAATTTGTATTAAAGTTTCTTATTTTTACTATTTTCATTCAAAAGGGGGCCGCATGATATTCAAGGGGGCCGTGACAATTGATACTTCAAGAACCACTGTGCTGGAGGGCCGTGAACAAGTTATATCATTCATTTCAGGGCATCGAATCGGAGCTGTACTGCGAAAAAGATTTCCCTACTGCTACATGAGGGATTTGTAAGAAGAAATGCACCTTATTTTGTTTTTTTAATAATAGTAATTATATGATATGATAAATACATTATTACTACGTATTTTCTACTTTTTCAACTGACGTCTAAATAAAAAAGCTCGGTAAAAAATTGATGGCGCGCCATATTATATCTTGCCTCAGGCGGCAAACCTTTTGGGTCCAGCCCTGTCCATGGCAACAATCCGATAAAATGCAATTTAAAACGCAAAAACGCTATGTTTTAGTAGAAATCCAAGAAAATTCGATCAATAATCAAAATTTGGTGATAAGCATTATAATCTACGTTCTTTTCCCATTAGAACACTACAAACCTCGCTCCGATGTCACAATTTTAAGATATTTTAACTTATTTAAGAAAATATCTCTGCACTATGGATCTGAGACCACCTATATAAAACAAATAGGAAAAAAACTTTCTTGAAATCGAACTCGTGACTTCAATCTTCGCCAAATAAAATATAGCCCGAGATGGGCCCTGGCAGCATGACTCTCATACCAAGTTTAATGAAAAATCGGTCCGTTGGTGCAAAAGTTGTTAGTAGGGGGCACACACACATACACAGACAGGACCATTTTATAAGGCTACGTTTCCTTTGAAAACCAGCCTAAAAACGCCGGGTGAGAATAATTATCAGAAGGAAAGTAAATGTGGGAAAGAAGATTGAAAATAATTGGGAGATAGGCTGGTACAAAGGGGCTGGAGGAAAAGATATAAAAAATAGCTAAGGAAAACTATAAAGTCAACACTCTCAGACGATCTCTGTGTAGTGTTGCCACTTTTTTTAACATTTGGGATCTAGATTTCATGTTCTTGTTAGATAGAAAGTAGCTAGAATATATAATTATCGATGATATTCATGGCTGCGTAAGGAAACTAACCAAAAGGTGTCTCCATGTAATAAGAGTATGGTTTTTGTGTGCACAGCATATAACTAGTCTTTTCCCTAACATTACTTCACTTGAACAATGGTAGAAAACTCCTTCAGCCAAAAATTATAGGGTAAGCCCTATGCATTTCGCCCACTTAGTGGGGCTTACCCTATAATTTTTGGCTGAAGGAGTTTTCTACCACTGTTCAACTTGCAGCCAAAGTGTTCACGAGCTACCACCTACCATTACTTCACTTATCCACCAAAAGAATTTCATGGGAGGTATCTAGCAGGGCATACTCCAATTTTTAACTTATAAAACAATGTCGTAGTTATCTGCTATTGCAGGCTTTTTTGGTGATCTCTTCTGTCCGAATATATCTTTTAATCTATACATTACAATGCATATAATGGGTTAGAGCGAAATGTAGATTTCCCATTGTTGTTTCCAGATCATTATATGATACGAATACGAAAAACATACGTTGTTATTCATTTATACCCATCTTCCAAGTCGATTGTATACATAATCATTATAAAGAGCTGCTTCTTACATATATAGGATACACATATATCCTACGAGTTGTTGGTGCTTTCATACTGCAAGCGCATAAAAAATCACCATACACCAACTTTTAAACTCGTAAATAAACCAACGCGACAGCATTTGAAATACCCATTTAAATTAGATAATAGTTTTCATTTTCTGCGAAATTAAGGCATCTATCCGGAATTTCTAAATTCTCTGGCAATCTGCTCGTGTCCAAGTTTTCGAATTTCAAGTTTCATGGCTCAGATCGCCCTTTTTAAGCAATAACTACAATCACAATGAACCCTTGCTCTACCAAGGTATTTTACGACTTACTCCTCTCAAGAGGGATAACTCAGTTACCCCAAAATTCGTTTGTCAATAATAGTTGTTTATCGGGAGAAATATGTTAATATCAGGATATCTATGTAAAATAAATAATATAGAATAGATATTTATAAAGAAAATAATGAATATTTTATAATTACTTCACAATAATAATATAAGTTTTGCTACCTCGAGTGTTGAGCACTACCAGAGGAGAACATGAAGCTGACTTGTATTTAACAACAGTCTTGCACTGCAATATACATTCACATAAGATCACTCTTTCGTAGTTCAACACGTATCTACCCATAACAAAAAAGCTTTGAAAAACTCTTTACCTATTTCAAACATGAAGAGTATAAGCTGACATAAAAGCGTAATATTAAAATAAATATTTGTAAAAATAATTAATATTTTATAATTGCATCGCAGTTGCAATAAAAAGTTCTTAGTTACCTCGAATGTTGATCACAACCAGACGAAAACGCGATGCCGAATTGGATATACAACGGCCTTTCAATATAACACACTAGCACACGAGAATTTTTTTGTAGTTCAGCGGCATCAACAAAATGTATTATTTTGCATTGTACGCCGATAGACTGAATACATTACACAAATTTATAGCCACATGTATTGCGGAACTGCTTTTAAAGTAAAATGAAGCAATGACAAACTCTACCAAGGGGGATAATTCAGTTACCCCGACATTGTTTCCATTTAAAAAGTGGCTCTAAAATGTTGTAAATCTACAAATAAATCCAACAGCAATGTTATTAGACAGCAAAAAACAAATACAAGAGGGGATATGAATGAAATCCCAAAAATAACCATTAAAAATTAGAAAAACGTCGTTGGGGTAACTGAGTTACCCCCCTTGGCAAAGGAAGGGTTAAGACAATAGCCTATATGTTACACTAACTTTGGTCACTGTCGTAAGCAACATACCCCCTGAAGATGCCCACTAAGTGGGCGAAATGCATTGGGTGACTTTAAGTTAATTTTATGGCTGATGGAGTTCTCAATTTATCTTAAACGTCATCATATGTATACGTCGTTGGCTGAAATCTAACGGATTATAATGCAGTCTAATTGTAAGCATTAAGTCAATGCTCTTGAAATGTGAAAAATCAATTCCCATTGAAAGGCATTGGAGTCGTTGCTATGGTAGTTAATATTTTTCATTGTTGAAGACCGAAAATATTTCAAAATTTTGATTAAAATCAAATTTTTACGCAAATTCAGCATGGATTTTAATTATGTCTTCAAGAAAAATAAACTTCACTCTTTCATCCACAGTGCGGTGCGTCTCGATTTTGTATCTTAATTTTATATAATTTAAAAAAGCAATTTTATATAGCCCTGAACAGTTTTCAATGCTTTTCTTATTGGTGTTTAAAATTGGACTTGGGGGGTCAAAAACACCCCTTAAATATAACTTTTCCAAAATTTTGGATTTTTCCAGAGGTTTTACCCATGGTTTAGCGACTTTTCGTCACAGAAAATTCGTCACTACGACAATTGGTCACAGACATTTGGTCATAGGGACAATTGGTACCTGCGACATTTCGTCACATACGACTTTTGGTACCTAGGACATTTCGTCACCCATGACATTTGGTACCTGCAAAATATATTAAACATCATTGCAGCTTATGCAACAATGTTTCTGATATAATATATGTGATCCACTATAATGTCATAATTCAGAAGCACGAAATCCCGATATTTCGAATAGTTTTATGAAGTATAATGAGAAATAGAATTCATCCATTTTTATTGCTTCTGTTGAATATTTTGTAATATATCATAAATAATTTTCCAACATGCATATCGCTCCGAGTGGTGCTTTGATACCCATGAAGTCTGTCTTCCCAGAAAGAAGCCACAAGCGTAACGCGCGACGAAAAGTAATGTGCGACGAAAATAATTTTGTGAAGTAAAATCGCAGTTGCCAATAATTTTCCATTACGAAACGTCGCTGATACCCATTTTAATATGTGACCGAGTGTCGCTGGTACCAAATATTTCGTGTGACGAAATGTCGTTGGTACGAATTTAAATGTGTGACGGGTTGTCGCAGTTACCATTTTGAAAGTGTGACGAAAAGTCGTGACACCAATTACCTATCTTCGTGCCAAATTTCAGCTCTGTAGCATTTCTGGAAGTAGCATAGGTTTTATATGATATATCCTATATATATCCCACTAGTAAAAGGTGCTTATTCTGCAAGAATTTCATATCACCTTGAAAAAACGTTCATTTTTCAGAGAGATATTTCATGATTGGAAATATTTTTTTAATTCTAAAGATTTCACCTCTGCACCTATTTTCGTTCTTTCCTCATGTTAAAATAATAGAGTAAAACAATCCCTAAAATTTGCAATTATAAGAATATTATACTTTTCCCACTGTAGGGCACTAAAGCCACACATTTCTGCTAAATTTTAAAGTTGTAGCTTATCTAGAAGTGAAATGATATTTATTCTATATTATATTATATTTATTTTATATTATATTTATTTCTTTAAATTTTAAAAAACTTTAACGGCCGCAACATTTATCGCGATTTTCAAATGTTTATTTGGGTATGTGCACTAAGCTCTAAATAACTTTAAAATTTCAGCTCCAACACGACTACTTTTTCACAATTCTCTAATATTTTCTGTTTTTGGAATTAGACGTCGTTATAAGTTTACGCCGTAGTTTTGAATCAATTGCATTATGATACAATCCTATCATTCTCTTTAGAAGCACTAAATTAAAGCTATTATTATATATAGTTCATTAACCCAATAATTGAAAGGAGTAACGTTCTTTTATTTAATAAAATATATCGCGTTTTAAAATTATGACGTCATCATATGTATACATCTTTGGTTGAAATCATTGGGACAATAAGAATTTCCTTATTGAAAAGCGTTGAAGCGATGATATTATAATACGGATTGCCAATTCCCATTGAAAAGCTTTGTTCTGGTTGCTATGGTAGCTGAAGTTCTTAATTGTTAAGCATGTGCTTTTTTCCTATTAAAAACATATTTCTTCACAATTCGGCACCGATTTGAATTTAGTCTTCAAAAATAAGACGCCTCATTCTTTTAGCAAATTTATGAAACTCTGCGCAGATTTCCATGTTTTTTTACGGAGTATCGAAAGGGAAGATTGGGGTCAAAAATACCCCACTAAAACAAAAAAATTGGAATTTTCGATTTTTCTGATTGGTTGTACCTAATAACCTATCATCCTGCCAAATTGCAGGTCCATGGTGTATCTAAAAGTATCTTAACTTTTATTTTAGCATTCGATTCAGGAAATTTAGCGCTTTTAGCATTTTCGCAGTTTTGTACCATAGGTAAGGGCTTTTGATGGAAAATATAAAAAATAGTTATTAAAATGCCATTGTAGGTTTGACCTTTTTAAATAAAAAAAATAAGTTGTCATAAAAAATACAAGGTCCCCAGCTAGCGCCTATGCATAAATCAGCCTCTGCATATAGGCATTCATAAAAACATATAAATTGAAAAACAATGTTGGTTACAAATTTATCTGTTATTTAGAACAAACATTCTCAGTTTCTCATAGAAATATGTATATTAACATTGAATTTGAATATAAATCTTTCTATTTTTAATATCATGAAATTAATATTTATAGGTTTTGTTTACTAAAACATAAAATAAAAATTAATTGGGTAACACAATTACAATTTTATATCTAATCTTCGATCTTTTTTTGTAATTCATCTAATATGTCTTTGGGGAGCAATTCCATTTCCCTATAAATGTTGAGGAGCGCTAAACCATTCAGTCTTTCCTGTCCCATGGAATTGCGGAAGTACGTTTTCATTCTTCTTAACGTTGAAAATGTTCTCTCTGCTGTGCTAGTTGATACCGGCATAGTTGCAAATATTTTTAATAAATAATGAATGTTTGGATATATATTTTGATAGCATTGCATTAATGCTTCTAATGCATTTGTAGGGGGTATCCTGTTTTCGTACCGTTTTTGCCAAAGCTTTAGTTCACTCTCTAAGACTGAATCGCATATTTCCACGGAATAAAATTTTGCCAAAGTTGATAGGCTATCTACGTCTGATGTAGAACTGCATCCTTTTGGAAGGAGGCACATGAAAGATTTTAAAATACTTTTATGAGCCAAGAATCTCGTCTCTAATTGTGTCACAAGACAATCCAAAAATGGAATAAACATAGATCGCCTGTAATAAACTTCCGCTGATTCAGTAGGAATATTATTTCTATTTTTTTGATATTTCGATATCCTCGGTATTGTAATTTAAACCCCAAAATCTCCTACTTTTTCTGTTGCCTCTTTGAAAATATTTGCAAAGTTTGTATGAGCGTTTTCTCGGATACATTTTAGAGCAGATGTTACATCTTCAACGAGATGTATTACGGAAATTAAGTCAATGTTTTCACTTTGTAATACTCTACTTAATGGCAGCGTATAACTGTACAGTTTTTGTATACTACACAAAGACACAAAAAATTTTCCTTGGAATATTGCATTCTGAAGAATCTGTGCTGTAGATGAAGTGTCTTTGTCATTCCAGTCACTTATTTCTTCGAGCGCTAAGTAAATTGCATCTAAAAGTTCCACCATTACCATGACAGAATCATGACGCTCTATCCATCTAGTTGGGCACATCTGCTTCAATCGTAGATGCCTACAATTGGGAATAAACTCGCTAATTTTTTTATAATATATTTAATCGTTTTGGAGTGCTAAAAAAGTGTATGATTTTTCAATAATTCCTAAGCAATTCCTTATATCTTGATTATTTGCACTGTTTCCAATGGCTAAATTTAAACAATGCGAGGTGCAATGTACATATAATGCTTGTGGGAGCTGTTGTTGTATATGTGCCTGAACACCATCAAATTTGCCACTCATGGAAGCAGCACCATCATACCCCTGACCTCGAAGGTAGGAAATATCAATACCAAATTTTAGTAAACTATCTATAATGGTAGAAGCCAAACCTTTTCCACTAGTGTCGATAACTGGAACAAACTAAAAATTTCTCGCAAACTCTAATTTCCTTATCTACGTATCTTACGCATAATGTCAATTGTGGCATTAATTTTATTACTAATGTAATTAAAAAATACTTAACCGATATTTCATGGAATAATATATGCGTACATTCGCAAAATTATACTCGTCTGCTTGAACTTAAGAAATTAAAATATGCATATTTATTATAATAAATGTTTTGATACTTGTTACAGTCCATCATTCAGCAATCAAAAATACTTTATAAACACAACAGATAAATAATTTATCAGAAATCATGAAATATTAAACAGAAAATTCATCGATTATCCCGCGTGAGAATTTCGTCAGGGAGTCAGGGGTGGGCATCCGTAAGGTGTGAAGTTATCCGAAGCCGAAAGAGTGGGGGTACCCAGTGAGCTCCCGGCATCCTCCTTTGCTCAGCCCACTTTTGCTAGAAGGGTCTTTCGAGTCCGGTCGACCTATAGTCATGATTATGGGTTCCAAGCGTTTCCGATTCTCAATAACTTGTTTCATTCACATCGTATCGAGCTGTTTGTCGGTAGGTATTCTTTTGCCTGTCATTATATCACATAGGTTTTCATAAGAACATAATGAATTTGAATGATATAACCAGTGGCGGCTCGTGTATAGGCACTGCGGAACTGCAGCACCCCCTATTTTCACTTGATATTATCGATAACATTTAATATAATGAGTCCTTTTTTCTTTAATTCTTTCTTTATTTTTGTAGTACAATATATATTCCTTAAGCTTAATGTCAGTACTTCAGTAGCCATCCCCCAGTTTATGAAAAAGATACAAAAATCTTTGTATGGAACTGTGCGCTTCACAGTGCCAGCGACGTGGTGTTTGACTGTTGTGCGCATGCGCACATAGGAGGGGGGGGTGGGGAGGAAGGCGGGACTGCCAGGTAGAGAGAGCACTGTTGCTCTCGCAGTGCCGGCTCTGGCGTGATGGTGGAAGGAAGTTTTTTTTTACTCAGCGTGTGTTGTGCTTAAAAACCGTGTACCATATTCTTGAATGTGATAAAGTGTAGAATTAGATTATTATTCTGCTTCCAGCTATTCTATTTGATTCATTTTTTTTCGGTTCTTTTATTTAACAGAAAACTTGAACCATGGCCTTGCATCCCCAAGAAATAAGTTCTGTGACTGTAAGTGAACTTCAACAGCTTAAGTTTTCACAGCTATCTCTCCATGAGAAAGTTACAGTTAAGAAAAGAGGTCGTTCAAAACCTGATATTCTAATATCTCAGCCAGGCAAAAGCAACAACAAGAAATATATTCGTAGCTTTAATTCTGAATGGTACCAACGGAAAAGTTGGCATTGCGGCTGTGAAGTAAAAAATGCACTGTTTTGCTTCCCGTGTTTGCTGTTTGGAGGTGGTGTACCGTGGACAAAAGATGGTTTTAGAAATATAAACAAAATGAAAGAAAAAACTGAAAAGCATGAGAAGTCAAAGAAGCACGTTGATAATGTTGTTTCACTGTCACTTTTAGGAACCGTATGTATTAAGGAGAAACTTAGTGAGGCATACAGACTTTCAATCAATGAGCATAATATAAAAGTTAAAAAGAACCGTGAAATTTTGTCCAAAATAATAGACTGCATTTACTTTTGTGGAAACTTTGAAACTCCCTTACGTGGACATGACGAAAAAGACGATTCAGTAAATCCAGGGGTATTTAGAGGATTAGTAAATTTTGCATCTAAATTAGATTCAGATTTGAAGAATCACTTAGAAACCAGTGCAGTCTTCAAAGGTTTTTCTAAGACCATTCAGAATGAGATACTTGATTGCCTGCTACAAATATACCATGAGGAGATAAAGACGGAAATTAAAAAAGCTTCCTTTGTAGCTGTCACGGCTGATGACACAACAGATGTTTCAGAACACACTCAAATGGTCGTTGTTCTACGGTACGTATTGAATGAAGAAATATTTGAGCGTTTTTGGGGATTCTTTATTCCAGAAAATCAAACTGCAGATGGCATATCAAAACGTATTTTAGAACAATTGGACATAATCCTTCAAGGAAATGGACAAAAACTGATAGCTCAGACATTTGATGGTGCAAATGTCATGAAAGGCAAAAAAGCAGGAGTTCAAGCAAAAATAAAAGCAGTTTATAGTAATGCACATTTCATTCACTGTTATGCACATCAACTTAATTTAATAATGAGAAATGCAGCAAGTATAACACGAAACGCAAGAATATTTTTCTCTAACATTCTGGCTATTCCAACATTCTTCTCAAGATCACCACAACGTGTGTCCATTCTCAAGAAACATATGGACGTCAGCATTCCACGTCCATCCTCTACAAGGTGGAATTTCAACATACGGACCATAAACAGAGTTCATGAAAATTTGCAACCTTTAAAACACTGCCTTACTGAAATTCAGTCAACATCAAATGCAGAGCAAACCATTGCAGAAGCCACAGGAATTTTAAAATACTGAATGATGATAATTTCAAGTTTTGGTTAGAGCTTTTTCATCAGATTATGCCTCATGTTGAAATAATTTACAACCAAATGCAATCTCGAGAAATTAGTGTGTTTAAAGTTAATGAATATATAACAAATTTCAAAACTGCTATTTTAGAATTGAGAAACTCAAAGTACTGCGAGAATCCTTCAAAGACACTTATGGCGGAAGCCAAGGAAGTGTGTGACTATATATGTGTTGATATAATGGACAGATATTCTTCCACTAAACACTTAGTAGCTGCTAAATTGTTCAACAAGAAATGCTTAACTAGATTTAAGAATGAACATCCCACAAAAGAGATAGTACTGACCACTGAAGCTTATCCCATGATTGACAAAGAAAAGCTTGAAACTGAACTAAAAGTATTCTATTGTAGGACTGATATTCATGAATATTGCAAATTAATTGAGCTGCTGAAATTTATCTTGGAAAATAATCTAGATGATGTTTTTAGTGAAATTACGAAACTGATAAAAATCCTCTTGACAATTCCCATGACTACATCAGAGGCAGAGCGCTGCTTTTCAACATTGAAAAGAACAAAAACTTTTTTAAGAAGCACTATGAATTCGGAAAGACTAAATGCGCTTGCGGTACTTTCAATGGAGAAAAATTTCCTCAATTGTCATCCAGAGATCAAGGAGAAAATTATTGAACTTTTTGCGCAAATTAAAAGAAGAAGAATGGATTTCATTTTTAAATGAATAGATCAAGCTTGAACTGTAACAATTTAAGTTAAAGTAAGTAAAAAATGTTTGGTTTTTTTGTTAAGATTTTATCAAATTCCTGAATAAATTTTCTTTTTATACATGTTTTTTTCCTTTTACACAATTTTAAAACAAAGGCTAAAAATTTTCTGGAGCAGCACCCCCACTAATTTTAGCTACGAGCCGCCACTGAGTATAATCCACATAACATTATAGTCATGATTATGGGTTCCAAGCGTTTCCGATTCTCAATAACTTGTTTCATTCTCATCGTATCGAGCTGTTTGTCGATAGGTATTCTTTTGCCTGTCATTATATCACATAGGTTTTCATAAGACCATAATGAATTTGAATGATATAACGCTTTTTCGTGAGCTTCAAATGTTTCAACTGCATGTTTCCAATTATTGTACCCACTTGATGCGAGTTGACCTAAAGGTTGAGATTTACTTTTACCAATTTCTTTTGGCGCGAATAAGCAACAATATTTACAAAAACATATATCTAGTCTCGAATAAGCAAGCCACTCATATCTGTGCAACCATTGCAATTGAAATTTTCTTTTCTTTCCTTTTTTTCAGTCATATATGGAAAAGGAAAAAGATGAACTGGTTTCCACAAATTCTGTATAAAATCCACTTTATCTTGATTTATAAGTAAGCTCTTGTAAGCCGCGATATCTGATTTAATTAATGTTCAAGTAGTGTTATTCGATGCAGTCTGCAAGTTTTCACCCGTCTCGGGTGATTTTGATAGTATATCCTGTTTTCCAATTTTGGTTTTTTGGTCAAATACTTGAATATCGTTCCTATTCCCGACTTTCTTTTATCATCCATTACCCCTGTAAATATTTTTTGAATAAATTATTTCTTATAATTGTAATACTTAGCATGAGAAAAATTAATGCTATTGACTTAAAACTTTTAATTTTACAATTTTAAGTGAACTTTTACCTCGTAAATGTAGTAGCCAAATGAGACTAACACTTTTTTCAATGAATAAGAACGGCTATTCCGTGGAAACGTGACACCTGGACACAGCTTACTGAAAATATGCACAAATTTTAACCTTTGAAATATATAATAGCTATATTTTCAAATAAAAATTTATAGTATTTATTTTTCAACAGTAATATGGAATAACATATTCGCGGGCAGAATAATAAATGATTGAAATTCATATTATCATAAAAAATAATTTGGCGTGTAATATATATAATAAAAATTATCAATATAGAAAGATTTTTCCAATCTTTGAATCCAGAATTTGAAAATTAGTTTTTAAAATCAGAAAACAACTTGCAACAGAAGCAGAAAACGCAGTCAATTTTTAAGAACAAACTAGCCAACGACGATCGATGAATTCACCATTTAAAAGTTTCTGGGTGTACAATTATACAGAAAAACGCCTATTACTCTCATTCACAGGAAAGTCAAAGTTACTATCCCTGTTTGGACCTTTATCAATTACAAAGACTAGCTGATTATCAATCAGAGGTATTGGCCACAGACCAATATCACTACAGTTAATTTTACATGATTCTGACTTTTCAAACCGAGTTTCTGTTAAGGATATAGATGAAGCTGATGTGAGTACTGGTAATTCTGCTAACGGTGTTGTTTCAATGTGTTCTTCTAATAAATGAAATTACGATAACATTTTATTAAAGTTTTTATAAGTTTAATTCAAATTACTTTATCAAAATCATCCAGTTACATTACGGAAGGGCTTTCAGTCTCCTAAAGGACATTATTATTAACAACGAAAATTAAACAAAATTCGGCATCATAAAATAATTAGCTTTACTTACCAAATACTGCTAATTGGGTACTGTAAAAAGTGGCCGTTTTGGGAAAGTATCCGGGAAAAAGAATTTGTCGGCAACCAAAAACTTCCGAAGCTGTTCCCTTCGTCTGTTGAGAAACACTCGTGATCAACGTAAAATGTTGAGATCAAACCATGAAAATTAATTATTTCAGAAGAATATCTTAATCACCTTTGCGTATTTTCAAACGAATTATCCAGTGTTCAGTCTAAACGAAACATACGAACTTGAACTATTGATGTTGTTTCAAAGAGAAACCAAATGAGACTAATCCTCTCAAATAGTTTCCCTCTTTCAAAAAGGACTAGGAAACATTCCTACATCTGGAAACTATTAAAGGGGTCGTTTCCTTTGGACCATTCGTGCGGAGAAAAGAGAAAGACCCAAGTAAGAGACCCGAGACCCTCTCCCTCCTCCTACGGTCAACGTTCGGTCGGAATATGGGAAGGGATAGTAAGATAAGCTTGAAGGAATGTGTGAGAAAAGAAACGCTTTTGGAATTTTGTGAAGAGCTAGTGTGGCAGAATTAATGATAATTCCATTTACTCGATCACTGTTATTTTTACAAGTCCTTATCTAGCACAGGTATGTAAGTACTAGCAGCGACCTCTCTAACTGGCGGATCTCTTGGAATTGGCGGCCCTAGCTGGCCTATGCACAGTCCAGCCCTGACAGTAACTAATAAGAAATAGTAGTATTGGAAAAACAATGCTATTACATATTTTGAATTAAATGTCAATGTGAACATTTGGAACCTTCAGATTTTGTGGGATGTAAGTTATTTTAACAGCAATATTCGTCACAAAAATTCTTAAAACATTGTGAAAATGTTCGTCAGCAAATTAGATTTTGCGAATGTCTTTCGTAAGAACTTTTTACGAAAATGTAATCGCATCCAAATATCGTAATCATTTGTGAGACAAATCGGCTAATTTTTGGAAAGTATTGCGGCATATAGAATCGAATAAAATTCCACTAAATCATTTGCTTCATATGAATTTTTACTTTCTCTATATACGTAGATAGAGAAAGTAATGTTGCTTTTTTCATTTCTCTCAATATATCTAACTTTCAAATGCAGTGTTTAAGCCACCAATACAGTTTATAAGCCACCTATACCGTTTTTAAGCCAGATATCTCCTTTTGTGAATCGAAGTAGAGTTAATGGCATAATGCCATAATTTACAAGATATTCTTCGTTCGTGCTCACATAGTGTAAACGCACCTTTAAAAGCCGATCTATTGATCGATTCGACGTGTATTAAAAAATCTATGGCAGGAAAACAAACTTCCATTATTTAGGCGTACGTTGTTTCATGTCTCGAACACCTACGATGATTCTGTGATTTTAATATGCGAATAATTAATGTTCTACATTCAAATTTATTCCTTCTCGCATATAACGCAACGAATGTTGTTTAAATTGGTTGCCTAAATCCTCTTTCAAAACATGAATTGCCAAAATTTATTTTGGGGGGGGGGGCACGGGCCTGGTGCCCCCCCCCCCCCCTCGGTACGCCACTGCAGTCAGCTTTGCTCACTGGGTACCATAAATATGGGAGTACTTTTGTGCAAATTCATTGCTAAGTGAGTCAGAAGACAGTTTTGCTTGAATTGTCTGAGCAACATTACAAGTACCTGTTGAAGACACTGTTTCATAAACAGTTTCATAAAGTTCCACACAAGAGGAAAGAAATTCGTCAGCGCGATCAATGAACTCAGATAACCTTTTTATGTTTTCTTTTACAAAATTAACGTCAAGTTCTTTAACACAACCTATGACTGTAGGATCAAACAAAGCACTTAAAAGTCTTCTGAAAATTGTTTTCCATTGTTGGACTTAGGTACCCGTTCAATTTAATCAGTGAATTTTGAGCAGACAATGGCAATGTCACTTTAACATTCTGATTAACCTCAAAATCTTCAATAAGTTTAGCAGTTTTTCTGTCTATTACACCTTCTGATATCAAGTGCAATGAACGTTTCAATTTTTGTATCTTTTGATATAACAAGTGAGAAATAGGACTTGTCTTTGTCTCACAGAACTCAATTGATTCTATGAGACTTAAAATTTTCCATGACAAAACGAACTTGTCCTTGAAGAACCATAACTTCATTTACAACCGACAAGAATTTCTGTAGGAGAATTGCCAGGGAATTAATATCATTTGCATCCAAACTGTACAAAAAAACCTACAAGAGCATTGAAATAAATTTGGATGTAGCTAACAGAATTAAACCAACTTGTCCACCTAGTCATATTAGGTAAAGGGAAAAGATTGCCTACAAGATTAGGAAGATGGTCATGCAAGTAATTCATGTACAGTGATTTCAGTTTTCGTGCATTTAAAAATGCATTTTTACCTTTGATACAAGCTCATTTATGTCAGATAGGGATTTAAATATTGTATCTTCAACTATGTTAAGTCGGTGATCCCAGCAAAGAATATGTAACAGTGTGTCACCAATAAGACCATATAGTGAGTTCAAACAAGTCTTCATGTAGCGAACCCCATCTGTTACAAACACTGGAACATTGCTGCTTGCAATATCATATTTCCAAAGTGTATCTACAACTGCCTGTGAACAATTAACCACATTCGCAGATGAAAGAAAACTGCAACTAAGCATGAGCGTTTCGTGTGTGAGAGTATCATTTAAAGTTTGGTATAATACCACAAAAACAGCACGACCAACATTGTCGGTTGTTTCATCACAGAGGATAGCAAGTTTTTTATCCTTCACATGTTCCTTTATTTCATTAGTACTTTTTGCACTAGTAAGAGGCACATATTCTTGCCGTAATTGGTGACCTGTCGGTAAGTCTCTAGAATCTGTAAGCAATGAAATTTTGTTTAGAATTTCAATGTAGCCTGCTGCATGTGACTGAAAAATGAAATCTAAATCAGGGTGCCCAGCAACCAGGAAATTTGGGAATTGTTCGGGAATTTTGTTGGCTGGGGAAAAACAATGAATTGTTCGGGAATTTTGATCCATAACTGGGACCGAGATATGTTCGGGATTTTTTTCTCACTGTCACTGGGCATCCTGTAAATGTAATACCGTATTTACTCGCGCACCTTTTTCTCCAAAACGCCGGTGAAAACAACGGGGTGCGCTTCATGTACTACACTAGTTGCGTACTCCGCTCGCCTCTTTCCCAAAATGTCGTGTCAGTTCATCATCATCATGCTTCTGTCCGAAGACAGGTTTTAACTGAATCGCTGCCTCCATTTCTCTCTCTCCCTAGAAGCCTCTTTTATACCTCTATAAGTAGTATATCCCTGCTTTATATTATCTAATATTCCTATTCTTTTTCTCCCTCTTCCTCTTTTTCCACTAATTTTTCCTTCTAAGATCGTCCTTTGTAAACACTGTCTTCTCAATATGTGCCCTATCCAATTTGCTTTTCTTTTCCTGATTGTTTTTATTAGCATCCTATCTTCTCCCACCATTTCTAATACTTCTTCGTTTCTCTTCCTCTCTGTCCATTTCACTTTCATCATTCATCTCCATACCCACATCTCAAAACTTTCTAAATATTTTTCCTCCTTTCTCCTTATCGTCCACGTCTCTGCACCATAAAGAGCTATGCTCCATATGTAGCATTTTGCTAATTTCTTCCTTGTTTCTAGATTTATTTTCTTGCTTGTGAGAAGCTCCTTCTTCTCGTTAAATGCTGCTTTTGCCATTGCAATCCTACTTCTGATGTCCTGTGTACTACTTCCATCCTGTGCTAAAATACTGCAAAGATATTTGAAACTACTAACTTGTTCCAATTTTTGGCCATTTACCATTATATTTAATTCTTTATGTTCCTTTGAAACCACCATGACTTTCGTTTTTTCTGTATTGATCTTCATTCCATATTGTTGGCCAACCTCAACTAGTCTGTCTGTCATCCTCTGAAGCTCTTTCTCGCCTTCTGCTATTAAGCCCTGATCATCTGCGTATTTAATGGTGGTAATACTTTCACCTCCTATCTTAAATCCTTTCTCTTCCATCAACGCTTCTTCTGTTATTGTTTCTGCATAAATATTAAATATCGCTGGTGAAATAGGACAACCCTGCCTCACTCCCCTCCCTATTGAAGTACTTTCTGTTTCTTCTCCTTCAACCCTGACTCTAATCTTTTGATCAAAGTAAAGGTTTTTAAGCAGTCTTTTATCTTTCCAATCTATTTCTATTTTGTTTAAAATACCCAGCATCTTATCCCATTTCACTCGGTCAAAAGCTTTTTCCCAATCTACAAAACAAAAATACATATCTTTATTGACTTCTAGCGCTCTTTCTATCATGATCCTCATACATCCTATAGCAGCTCTAGTGCCCCTTCCTCTTCTAAAACCAAACTGATTATCTTGCAGCTCCTTTTCTATTTTACATTCAATTCTTTTGGTTATTATTCTGGTTAGAACTTTAGCTGTATGAGAAATTAAACTAATAGTTCTGTAATCCTTACAACATTTTGCATTGTTCTTTTTTTCCAGTGGTACCATCACAACATCTAAAAAATCTTCAGGCCATATGCCAGTATCATATACTTGGTTAAAAATTTTTGTGAGTTGCTTAACTGCTTTAGACCCCAAAACCTTAAGAACGTCCACGGGTATATCATCACTCCCAACAGCCTTTCTTCTTTTCATGTCATCAATTGCTCTTTTAACTTCAGACTCGAGAATACTTGGTCCTAGCTGATCTTCTTCCACATCCTCTTCTTCATTTAATTCAATATTTCTTGGCTTTCCTTCTTTGTCATACAGAACCTCAATGTATTCTTTCCAGACATTCTTTACATTGTCTGGCTCCGATACTATTTTACCACTTTTGTTCATGATTCCTTTACGTCCTATCTTTCTTGCCTTTTTCTTGAATAGTTCCCTTGCTTTGCTATACATGAGGTCTGTTCTACAAATTCTTTCACATTCGACGATCTCCTCGCATTTCTCATTTATCCACTGTTCTCTGGCTTTATCTGTTTCCCTTCTTAAAGCATTATTTAACTCCTTGTACTTTCTTTGGCCTTCTTCAGTGTTTATGTTCTTCCACTTTCTCCGCTCTTCCATTTTTTGCAGCATGGCTGCTGTGATCCAGGGTTTTTTGTTTCTTTCACCCGTTATCTTTCCTACCTTCTTTTCCATTACATCTTTAATGTTGCTATGGATGTATCTCCACTCCTCATCTACATTCTTCCTATTTTCTTCATCTCTCTCCCCCAACCTTTCCTCCAGCTCAGTCATAATAGCCTCCTTGTTTTTAAGGAGTTCCTCTAAGGTCCATTTCTTGTTAACTCTTATGTTTCTCTTAACGCTCTTCAGTCTACATTGTATATTTGCCACCAAAAGGTTGTGGTCAGAATCGATATCTGCCCCTGGTAGTGTTTTCACATTTTTAATGCTATTTCGAAATCTTTCATTGACTAGTATGTAATCTATTTGGTATCGTCTCTGGTCTCCTGGGCTTCTCCATGTGTAAAGTCTCCGCTGGTGATGCTTAAACCATGTATTAGTTACAATTAATCTATTTCTATGGCAGAATTCCACAAGTTTATCCCCTCTTTCATTTCTCTTCCCTAGTCCATATTTTCCCACTATGTTATCTTCCTGTCCCTCTCCGACTACACTGTTCCAATCTCCCATTACTATGGTGGTGATCCTTCCTTTTCCCTCCTCCTCCAATATCTCCATAATCTGTTCATAGATTTCATCTACTTCGTCGTCGCCAGCATTAGTCGTTGGCATATACACTTGAATTATAAGCATTTCCACTGGCTCCATCTGAAGTTTTATGGCTATTAATCTATCATTAACTGTTACTACCTTGCTAATTCTTTCAGCTATCTCTTTTCTCATTATAATCCCCACTCCCCTTTCCTTTTTCTCCCCTCCCGAGTAAATAATCTTAAATTCGTCTGAATTTATCTCGCCTTCTCCTTCCCACCGAACTTCACTAAGACCTACTATACCTACATTATTCCTTCTCATTTCCCTTTTTATGTTCTCTAGTTTACCCCCTGAATTCATAGTCCTAACATTCCATGTGCCTATTCTTAATTTCTCACCACTTGCTTTCCTATTAATGTTAAATTTCCTCTGTGCATCCCCTAGGGTAGTCCCCACCCGGAGATCCGATTGGGGGACTATTTTACCTCCGGAATATTTTACCCCAGAAAGATCCATAGAGGTATTTTTCAGCTTTTCAGCCTATCATGGGAAATATAATGAGGTAGTTTCCCCTTGCTTTCCTCATCGCAGTTTCACAGAGTGATTACCCATCTGTAGCTGTTCAGATCCACATGATCACCACCTACAGAGGTACTGTGCAAGCTGCTGCCCTTGCACAGGGGGATGTAAAATCCCCAAGACTGCTTCTTAGTCTGACTCTTCCTCTCAGACCTTTCCGGCTTGGATGGTCCTACCAGGAGAATTATCTCCCGCCGGCATAGCTCTTTGGTTCGTAAGAGTACACAAACCCTCCCACCTCTGTAAGGTTATGCAGTCCTTAGGGAGGGTCGTGTCAGTTAACAAATACAATAATTATTCGCGTATTTTTGCCCTCGCGTAACTTATGCACCCCAACCATTTATCACGAATGTGGGAAAAAATTATAAAGTCGCGTAATTTTTGCACCCCCGAATTTTCGCCGCAGATAAAACGGGATAATCGGCTGATTAGCGTGTATTACAATCCGGCGCCATCGAATTACTCGTATTGGTGACTAAAGCACGTCCAACGGAGCTGTGACGTCAGACTTGGCCGCGTGCGGTGCAGGCGAGTATCATGCAGCAGGCGGTTTAATTACGCCGCACCGTGGACAAACCGCCTACTGCGTCACAGAAACAGTTCAGGACTACCGATGGGTTTTTTAGAATAAGTAAAAAGAGATCGTCTAATTAATTTCGTCACGTAGGAAGGAGAAAATGCTTCCATTTTTAAGAAGAGGGAATCGGCGAGTAAAAACACGTTTTCGGCTCAAATTAATTTCTTCCCTCCGAAAATCGGGGGGCGCGTCTTACACGAGTAAATACGGTATTAAAACTATAGCCTACCTTCTATATAGGTACTAATCCATCTGTGAAACTCAGCTTGGTCAATTTTGTTGAGAGGGATGTTAGCCTTGAGAAACGTTTCAGTTGCATAAAGAACAAACTTATTCTTTTGCTCTTTAGCTCTTTTAGCAGAACTCATTGAAGTCTCGATTATGACTCGTCGTTTGAGGTTCAAAGGAAGTTCACTTTTCTTCAATTGTCTCTCTTTATCTTGATGTAATTTTCCGCTACAGTGCTTGTTGGCATTGTCACGTTATTCATGATTGAGGCGAACGACACATATTCCATATATAAGAATGTTCTGTCTGTAGTATACAACCTATCTTTTTCAGGCTGTTTCGCCCGCACGTGTGGTGATGTTTGGCTAAATTTCTCCATTTTTAGCTCAGCACACAAGTAACAGCACAGCCACCCCTTCTATATATACTCGCTATCCGATTATTGCGCCTTACTCCTTAAGGCTTTCCTCAATCGAGGATACCCTGCCGACTTAGTCCGCAATGAAATATATCGTGCCGTCTCCATCCCCTCCAGACACCCACCAAATTTGAACCCACCCTCGAAGACAGAAGTCCCTCTGACTCTCACTACAACCTTTCACTCGGGGCTGCACGAAGCCCTAAATAACATCCTCGCGGCCGCCCATCCAATTCTCCTTAACACACCCACAACTACGCTACTCTTCCCTAAGCCCCCTGTTATATCTTTCCGCCGACCTAGGAATCTTGGCGACCTGCTATGGCGCAAGGAACTCCCCACCAGCCCTCCACCATCCCCCGCAGGGTCCTCCCCTTGTAAAAGACCACGTTGCCTCACTTGCCCCATCTTAGATACTTCTTCCTCATTTACCAGCCCCGTTACCCAAATCCCCTATCCTATCTTATCCCGCAGCATTTGTACCTCCAAAAACGTAATATATCTTCTTACCTGCACACAATGCCCCGCGTTCTACGTAGGCCTCACAACCACACCCCTTAACATCCGCATGAACTGCCATCAGAATTGCGTCTCTCTTTGGCGCCCCCTTTCGGTGGCCGACCATGCGTTAACCTACTCCCTTCCCTTCAATAGCTGCTTCACAGTAAAAACTATTCGTGCTCTTCCAAGTAGTTTCCCCGCGCCACAACTCCGTCAATGGGAACTAGCCCATATTGACATTCTCCGCTCCCTCTCCTTACCAGGTTTAAACCTTCGCTAACACTCCCACTCCAATCACCCCTCTTTTTCCTTTCGCCTTACCACTCTTTCCCCTTCCCCTATCCCCTCTTTTCCCGAACCCCTACCTCCAGTGTTACGCTTATTTTTAGTCTCCGTATTTCTCTCGCTGAAGAAGGGCGTGAGTTGCCCGAAAGCTCCAAATTACAAGCCTTCCTCTATCGCTGTGGACGTCCACCACTGTATGGTAAGTGTTCACTGGCTCCTTCCTATCCCTCTAAACCTCTCGTTGCATTTATTTCATCATATTATTTCTTTTTCCGTATCGATATATATATATATATATATATATATATATATATATATATATATATACTAGTAGAAGGTGCTTGCATACAGCAAGAATTTCATCTCACATTAAAAAAATTAATTTTTCAAGTAGATATTTCATCATGGAAAATATTTCTTTAATTCATAAAACCTCCTCTGAACCGTTTTTCGTTTTTCAATATGAAGCAATAATGGAGTAAAACAAAAATTAATTTTGAAAATTTTTGAATATTATAAATTTTCAACATTGAGTTAATAATGCCTCACATTTCCGCCAAATTTTAAATTTTTAGCAGATTTAGAAGTGAAATAACATTTATCTAATTGTTTAAAATTAATTAATTTTTAATGGCCGCAATAACATTTTCATGGATACATTAAAATGTTTATTCGTTTTATAGACTAATCTCTAAATAGTATTAAATTTTCAGCTCCCTATCTTTCCCCTTAGTATCTAAACATGTATCTATTTGTTTAAAGTTTAAATATTTTTAACTGTCAAACGAATGAAAATATCAAAATTTCTATAATCCCTATTTCGTTTTTTTAGAAATTCAAAAGATTTCTCCTAGCAACCAAATTACTTTTTTTCCTTATGGAAAAATAATGGAGTAAAAACATTGATAATTTTTGCAATTTTATAAATATTATACGTTTTCCACATTGGGTTAATAATGCCACAAATTTAATCCAAAATTTAAATTTGTTGTACATTTAGAAGTGAAATAACATTTATCTAATTGTTTAAATTTATATAAATTTTAACTGCCGAAATAAGATTTTTATAGATAGAACGAAATGTTTATTCGTTTAAATACATTAAACTCAAAATAACATGAAAATTTCAGCACTCTAACTCGCTTTGTAGAATCTAAACATTTTCCTATTTGTTTAAAATTTAAGAATTCAACAAATTCAAATATAAAAATTTGTATAATCCCTATTTCGTTTTTTTACATATCCTAACTCTAAAAAAATTTCAACTCCGTAGCACATTCGGAAATACATAAACCTTGAAAATTTGTTTAAAAATTGCGAATTATTAGCGGCCGCATTGTTGCACTTTTTCAATATTTTCGTTTTTTCTAGTAGGTTATGCACAAAATTCTACCTAGGAAAAAAATTTCGAATCTCCAGCACATCTGAAAGTGCCTAAACATTAGTATCCTCCTATCATTCTATATAGACGTTCCATACAGAGGAGGAAATAACATACTAGTAGTTGGTGCTTGCATACTGGAAGCATTTCATCTCAACATAAAAAACATTCATTATTCATCTTTCATCATTACACATATTTTTAATTCTAAAGATTTCATTTCTGCAGCGATTTTCGTTTTTCCCACGTGTAAGAATAATAGTTTAAAACAATCTCCAAATGTCGCAATTTTAAAAATTTACACTTTCTTCATTATAAGGTTCTAATGCTACACATTTTAGCCAAATTTTAAAGTTGTAGCACTTTTAGAAATAAAATAATATTTTTCTAATTATTTAAAATTAATTAATTTTTAACGGCCGCCGCAATACATATATGGTAAAATTGAAATGTTTATTTGCGCAAATTTGTTATACAGTAAATAATTTGAAAATTTCAGCTTCCTAGCTTATCCCATAGTACCTAAACAGCTATCTATTTGTTTAAACTTTAAGAATTTTTAAATGCCAAACAAATTAAAATATCGAAATTTGTATAATCCCTATTTCGTTTTTTTAAGAATTCTACTTATATAAAAAATTTCACCTCCGTAGCACATGCGGAAATACATAATCCTCGAAAATTTGTTTAAACAATTGCGAATTTTTAGCGACCGCATTGTTTCACTTTTTCACGATTTTCGTTTTTTATAGTCGGTTTTGCACAAAATCCTATCTATGAAAAAAATTTCGAATCTCCAGCTCATCTGGAAGTGCCTAAACATTAGTATCCTCCTATATGTTATATGTTATATGATGTTACTAGTAGTTGGTGCTCGCATACTGCAAACATTTCATTTGTTCATTGTTGCACTTTTTAAAGATTTTCGCTTTTTCTAGTCGGTTTTGCACAAAATTCTACCTATGAAAAAAATTTCTGGAAGTGTCTAAACATTAGTATCCTCCTGTTATATGTTATATCATTATATATCGACGACTCTTACAGAGGAGGAGGATATAACATACTAGTAGTTGGTGCTTGCATACTGCAAGCATTTCATCTCAACATAAAAAAACATTCATCATTACACATATTTTTAATTCTAAATATTTCACCTCCGCAGCGATTTTCGTTTTTCCCAAATGTAAAAATAATATTTTAAAACAATCCCCAAATGTTGCAATTTTAAAAATTTTACAATTTCTCCATTATGGGGTACTAATGCTACACATTTTAGCCAAATTTTTAAGTTATAGCACTTCTAGAAGTAAAATAATATTTTTCTAATTGTATAAATTTAAATAATTTTTAACGGCCGCCGCAATTCATATATGGTAAAATTGAAATGTTTATTTGTGCAAATTTACTACTTGGTAAATAATTTGAAAATTTCAGCTTCCTAGCTCATACCGTATTACTATTTGTTTAAACTTTAAGAATTTTTAACTGCCAAACAAATTAAAATATCAAAATTTGTATAATCCCTATTTCGTTCTTTAAGGAATTCTACTTATAAAAAAAATTTCAACTACGTGGCACATTCGGAAATACATAAACCTTGAAAATTTGTTTAAACAATTGCGAATTTTTAGCGGCCGCATTGTTGCACTTTTTCAAGATTTTCGTTTTTTCTTGTCGGTTTTGTACAAAATCCTACCTAAGAAAAAAATTTCAAATCTGGAGCACATCTGGAAGTGCCTAAACATTAGTATCCTCCTGTTATATGTTATATGTTATCTCCTCCTCCTCTGTATGAGTCGTCGATATATAATGATAACATATAACAGGAATGTGCTCCGAATGTGCCACGGAGTTGAAATTTTTTTTAAAAGTAGAATTCTTAAAAAAACGAAATAGGGATTATACAAATTTTGATATTTTAATTTGTTTGGCAGTTAAAAATTCTTAAAGTTTAAACAAATAGATAACATTTTAGGTACTACGGGATAACCTAGGAAGCTGAAATTTTCAAATTATTTACAGAGTAGTAAATTTGCACAAATAAAAATGACAATTTTACCATATATGATGTGTGGCGGCCGTTCAAAATTATTTAAATTTAAACAATTAGAAAAATATTATTTTACTTCTAGAAGTGCTACAACTTAAAAATTTGGCTAAAATGTGTAGCATTAGTACCCCATAATGGAGAAAGTGTAAAATTTTTAAAATTGCAACATTTGGGGATTTTTTTAAACTATTGGGAAAAACGAAAATCGCTGCGGAGTTGAAATCTTTAGAATTAAAAGAATATTTGTAATGATGAAATGTCTTACTGAAAAATTAATGTTTTTTCAAGGTGAGATGAAATGCTTGCAGTATGCAAGCACCAACTACTAGTATGTTATATCCTCCTCGCCCTCCCTAAGGACATGGAAATTATAGAAATTTTGATATATCAATTTGTTTGGCAGTTAAAAATTCTTAAAATTTAAACAAATAGGTAAATGAGTAGACATTACGCGGCGAGTTAGGGAGCTGAAATTTTTAAATTATTTAGAATTTTGACTATATAAACGAATAAACATTTCAATGCATCCATGTTTGTTATTGCGGCCGTTAAAAATTATTTAAATTTAAACATTTAGAAAAGTGTAATTTCACTTCTAATTGTGCTTTAAATTTCAAAATGTGTGGCATTATTAACCCAATGTGGGAAAAGTATAATATTCCTAAAATTGTAAAAATTAGTGATTGTTTAACTCCATTATTGTCCCATAATGAAAAAACGAAAACCGATCCAGAGGAGGTCTTTGTTTATAATAAAAAATTTCTAATCTCCATCTGATCTGGAAGTGCCTAAACATTAGTATCCTCCTATCATTATATATCGACGTTTCTTACAGAGGAGGAGGAGGATATAACATCCACATAGGAGGATACTATTGTTTAGGCACTTCTAGATGAGCTGGAGATTCGAATTTTTTTTCTTAGGTAGGATTTTGTGCAAAACCGACTAGAAGAACTAAAATCTTGAAAAAGTGCTACAATGCGGTCGCTTAAAATTCGCAATTGTTTAAACAAATTTTCCAGGTATATGTATTTCCGCATGTGCTACGGAGCTGAAATTTTTTATAGAGGTAGGATTTGTAAAAAAAACGAAATAAAGATTATACAAATTTTGATATTTTAATTTGTTTGGCAGTTAAAAATTCTTAAAATTTAAACAAATAGGTAAATGTTTAGATACTACGGGGTGAGGTAGGGACCTAAATTTTTAAATTTATTTAGAACATAGCCTATATAAACGAATAAACATTTCACCGACACCATGAAATGTTTATTGCGGCCGTTATAAATTAATAAAATTTTTAAAAATAGATAAATGGAACAATAACGTCGTAAAAATATCACCAATTTTTGCAATTTTTGGAATATTATACTATTCCCACATTGGGTTATTAATTATACACATTTCTGCCAATTGTTAAATTTATAGCACAATTAGAAGTTAAATTACATTTATCTAATTTTTTAAATTTAAATTATTTTTAACGGCCGCAATAAGAATTTCATGGAAACATGTAAATGTGTATTCCTTTAAATATACTAAACTCTAAATAACTTTAAAATATCAGATTTCTAACTCGCCCCGTAGTTTTAAACATTTACCTATTTGTTTAAATGTTAAGATTTTTTAACTGCCAAACAAATTAAAATATCAAAATTTGTATGATCCCTATTTCGTTTTTTTTGTTAAATCCTAGCTCTAAAAAAAATTTCAGCTCCGTTGCACATTTTGAAATACATAAACATTGAAAATTTGTTTAAACAACTGCAAATTTTAACTGCCGCATTGTTGCATTTTTTCAAGATTTTCGTTTTTTAAGGTCGGTTTTCACAAAATACTAACTCAGAACAAAATTCGAATCTTCATCTACTTGAAAACAAATTTTCAATTTTTATGAATGAAATTTTTTTTAGGTGTAGAATTTGTAAGAAAACGAAATAGCGATAATAGAAATTTTGATTTTTTAATTTTTGTAGCCCTTAAAAATTCTTAAATTTTAAACAAATACATAACATTTTAGGTACTACGGGATGAGCTAGGAAGCTGAACTTTTTAAGTTATTCACAGAATAGTGTATTTGCACAAATAAACATTTGAATCTCTCTTTATAAATATACTGCGGCGGCCGATAAAAACGTTTATAATTTCAACAACTAGAAAAATATTATTTCACTTTTAAAAGTGCTACAACTTTAAAATTTGGCCGAAATGTGTAGTATTATTATCCCATAATGAAATAAATATAAAATTCTTAAAATGACAAAGTTTGGGGATTGTTTTAATCTATTATTTTTACATAAGGGAAAAGCGAAAATCGCTGCGCAGGTGAAATCTTTATAATTAAAAAAAATATTTGTAATGATGAAATATCTCTCTGAAAAATGAATGCTTTTTCAAGGTGAGATGATATGCTTGCAGAATGCAAGCACCTTCTACTAGTATGTTATATATATGTTATATCCTCCTTTGTAAGGAACGTCTATATATAATGATATGTTATATCTTCCTCTGTAAGGAACGTCTATATATAATGATAGACGTTCCTTACAGAGGAGGAGGATATAACATTTAACATATAGAAGGATACTAATGACACACATTTCTGCCAAATATTAAATTTGTAGAGCATTTAAAATTCAAATAACATTTTCTAATTGTTTAAATTGAAATAATTTGTAATGGCCGCAATAAAAATTTCATGCAGACATTGATATTTTTATTAATTTATATACACTAATCTCTAAATAACCTAAACACTTCAGCTTTCTAACTTGCTCCGTAGTATCTAATCATTTACCTATTTGTTTAAACTTTAAGAATTTTTAACTGGCAAACAAATTAAAATATCAAAATTTTTGTAATCACTTTTTCGTTTATTACAAATTCTACCTATAGAATAATTTGTTCCGTAGCTCATCCGGAAATACATAAACCTTGATTTTTTTAACAATTGCGATTTTTCGCAGCCGTATTGTAGAACTTTTTCAAGATTTTCGTTTTTTCTAATCGGTTTCGCGCACAATCCTACCTAAGAAAAAAATTTCGAATCTGCCGCTTATATACATATATATAGGATATGTAATACTAGTCGAAGGTGCATTTCCTCTCATCTTGGGAAAATGTTGATTTTTCAGAGAGATAATTCATCATGGGAAATATTTTTTCGATTCATAAGATTTCTAAACAGTTATCTATTTGTTTAAACTTTAAGAATTTTTATCTGCCAAACAAATTAAAATATCAAAATTTGTATAATCTCCATTTCTTTTTTTTTTAGAATTCTACTTATTAAAAAAATTTCAACTCCGTAGCACATGCAAAAATACATAAACCTTGAAATTTTGTTTAAAAAATTGCGAATTTTTAGCGGCCGCATTGTTGCACTTTTTCATGATTTTCGTTTTTACTAGTCGGTTTTGCACAAAATCCTACCTATGAAAAAAATTTCGAATCTCCAGCACATCTGGAAGTGCCTAAACATTAGTATCCTCCTATATGAATGTTATATCCTCCTCTTCCTCTGTAAGAAACGTCTATATATAATGATGTTACGCCTCCTCTGTAAGGAACGTCTATATATATATATATATATATATATATATATATATATATATATATATATATATATCATTATTAGACCGCGGATTTTTAGGTTCTAAAAATTAAGTTTTAGGCGATTAAAATAGGCTCTTTAAGTACCTTAATTAGGCTTTATAAAACGTAAAATAGGCTCTAAAAACTACTTCTAAAAACTATGTCCAGTAAAACACAACATCATTTCTGTCAACTATCAACTTTAATTCACGAAAAAAGACTGAAACATGCACGCACGCAAAAATTGCCCGTCAATGAAACTTTATTGATTTGTGTTTTCAAAGAACAAAAATATTTTACTACTATGCATTGAAACTTATTCTTATGGTTAATATCCCATGCGTTACCGAGAAAATACTATCTACATTACATATAGTAATACTGATTGAAAACACTATTCAAGTAAATATTTAAGTACTACGCAGAGTGTTTGACAAAGTGTTTCATTCGAAATTCCCATAATGAATTTGTCACCTCTTTGTGTTTATTTCACAAATTTCCCGTAATTGGCCTCACAATAAATAACAAGCACCTTTTCTAAGTTTTCTACCACAAAACTATGGCGTTTGTCAGTTAATATCATTTTGTAAAGCAGAAAAAGAACGTTCGACATCAACTGACGTGACGGGGGCGAACTTCAACTTGGGTACATGTTGAAATGGAATTTTGCACTCAACTTCACTGGATTTTCCTGCCAGTATATCTGCTGCTGTACATAGGCTCTGCAGTCCTGAGTTCTTTTGTAGCAACTTTTCTAGTTTTGCTTTTACTGTTTCCCCCACTTCACCTGGAGCTTCCTTTATTTTTTGTTTCACTTCATTCAGCATAGCAGTTTTTTCGTAGATGGGTTTTCCTGAGCCCTCTAATTCAGCAATAATCTGCACAAGGGATGTATAGTGGGATCTAATATACGCCAAATCCTTGGGAATGGAGGGATCATCTAGCAACATTTTTGCCGAAGTGACGCAGGCAGCATCCTCGGCTAGATTTGTCACAACTTCCTTGACATGAAGGATATGCTCGCTGTAATATTCAGCTGCTTTCAGCCATGTGCCCCAGCGGGTGAGCACAGGCTCAGGTGGCAGAGGGACATCGGGCAGTTTTTCTCGAAAAGCCTGTATTCTTGTTGGTGCCTTGACGAAGACCTTCTTCACGGTGGAGATCAATTTGTTCACCTTGGGGAATTCCAGTCTTATTTGCTCTGCTACGCGGTTCAAACCATGGGCAAGGCCTGTCACATGCACAAGGGAGGGATAGAACACCTTGAGTAACTGCATGCCAGCAACCATGTACGATGCAGCATCTGTGTATAGGAGCAGCACTTTCTCTTCGTCTAGATTTTTGGGATACAGCACTTTCAGTCCGTTGTTCACGAAGTGTGCTATTGTTTCCTGGTTTGTTTTGGCAAGTTGCTTCGTGCAGATGAGGTAGGCTCTGGATGGCGCATCTGGGTCCAATTTCCCAACAACCAAGTTGGCCATGTATCTGCCAAGAGCATCAGTGGTTTCATCGACCGATATCCAAATATGTGAATCTCCAATGTCCTCCCGTATCCTGCGCATTGCGTCATCGTACGTGGGTTGCACGTAATTCTTGCGTAGCGTTGACTCGGAAGGTACCGACTGATGGCAGTATCGTTCTAGGAACTCCTTGAATGTTGGATTTTCCAGTGTTCTGAATGGAATGGTGGCCGCCACAATTGCGTGACACAAATCTGCATAAAACTGATTCTTCTTGCTGGAAGAAGTTTTTGTTAAAAGCATTTGTTTCATCTTAGATTTGCGTTCAACATTCGCCTTATGTAGCACTCCTTGGATGTGCTGAGTTAGGTGGGATTTTTTATCACTTGAAACCTATAAAGAAAAATTATGAAGAAATAATTAACCTTAAAAATACGGAAATAATCTAATAAATATGGAAATGGGACAAAAATATAAAATTTACTTTACAGCTACGAAGGTCCGCAGCTGGATTGCTGGACATTTTGAATAACCACTTCAATAGTTACCATAAAATGGCTCGTATAAACAAAAGATGTGGATGGTTTTTGCCTCAAAGATGACAAGCAATTCACGGCCAATAATTCGTTGCAAGCCAGCATTATAATGTACTTACCTCCTTGTTGCATGCTTGACAGAAGATAATTTTTCCATCCGTTGTGAAGTACGGGAACTCTTGTAACCACTGACGTATTAAATAAGCTTTCGAACTTGATACTTTAGGCATTGCACTTTCACAATTTTCACGTTCACACTTCTCACCTTTACCCTCTGCAGTCTGGAGATGGACTGCGGGGTTATTCTCGTTTTCCCGTGTCGCACGATATGACAATGTAACAACGAGAAATAAACGCAACATCAGATTAAAGGCATTGTTACATTGTCGTATCACGTGACACTGGGAAACAGAATAGCCCCGCCGAACGCGAGACAGGTCCGAGCTGCTGTTCGCCACTTGATCGTGACCGTGGTGCGAAGGACATTTCCAACCCATGACTGAACATTGCACAGTCAGTTTAAAAAATATGAATAATACCAAAATCTGCTTTTATAGTCGATTATTTTAGAAAATTAGCCCTTTTTAGGCTTTGTTTGCATGAAAAAGACAAAAATAAGCATTAACGTCGAAATAGGCATTTTTAGACATTAATGTCAAAATAGGCATTTTAGGCACTATAAAATATACGTTTTCGGGGTTAATTATTCATGAAACGTATATATACAATTGTATATTGAGATATCTTCTCAGGAAAAAAATAGGTTTTTACCTAAAGATCCGCGGTCTAATCATTATATATCGACGACTCTTACAGAGGAGGATATAACATATAGGAGGATACTAATGTTTAGGCACTTCCAGATGAGCTGGAGATTCGAAATTTTTTTCAAATGTAGGATTTTGTGCAAAACCGACTAGAAAAAACGAAAATCTTGAAAAAGTGCAACAATGCGGCCGCTAAAAAATCGCAATTGTTTAAACAAATTTTCATGGTTTATGTATTTCCGCATGTGCTACGGAGTTGAAATTTTTTTTGTAAGTAGAATTCTTAAAAAAACGAAATAGGGATTATACAAATTTTGATATTTTAATTTGTTTGGCAGTTAAAAATTCTTAAAGTTTAAACAAATGGATAACTGTTTAGGTACTACGGGATTAGCTAGGAAGCCGAAATTTTCAAATTATTTACAGAATAGTAAATTTACACAAATAAACATTTCAATTTTACCATATATGAATTGCGGCGGCCGTTAAAAATTATTTAAATTTAAACAATTAG
This sequence comes from Tanypteryx hageni, assembly GCA_028673005.1. NCBI lineage: Eukaryota > Metazoa > Arthropoda > Insecta > Odonata > Petaluridae > Tanypteryx > Tanypteryx hageni. The sequence continues at coordinate 5,943,065 of CM054115.1, forward strand.
AAAAATTTTATTTCACTTCTAGAAGTGTTACAACTTTAAAATTTGGCTGAAATGTGTAGCATTAGTACCCCATAATGGAGAAAGTGTAAAATGTTTAAAATTGCAACATTTGGGGATTTTTTAAAACTATTATTTTTACATGCGGGAAAAACGAAAATCGCTGCGGAGTTGAAATCTTTAGAATTAAAAGAATATTTGTAATGATGAAATGCCTGTCTGAAAAATGAATGTTTTTTCAAGGTGAGATGAAATACTTGCAGTATGCAAGCACCAATTACTAGTGTATATATATATATATATATATATATATATATATATATATATATATATCCTATATATAATGGTAACCGCTGTGTCTCTGACTGCATCTCAGCGTGCGTCCCTGCCTGCCTGCGTCTGAAGCCTCGAGTGACGCTACCTTCCGGTATGAACGCAAATAAACCGGGAACGGTGGCTCGATTTTGACAAATCTTCCGCCTTGAATACTCGCTGCGAACTCTTGCAGGCTTAGGTGGATAGTCGTTCTCCGGAAAGGCGTGGCTTCGATACCAGGATAGGTATGTTATTAGGCGTTCTTTACCAGCGAAGCGGTAATAGCGGAACACCTTATGGGCACATCTGGTCCGTCCGTCCGTCGTAACTTGCATCTCCTAAACCGCTGGACGGATTTTAATTTAATTAGGTATGAGTGATCTTTATTAAAATTTATCGCCCAATTGTGATTTTCAACTGAATCTGTCAGTTAGAACTTCCACTCTACACAATTACTTTAATAAACTTATACTCGTATCTCGTTTAATGGCGTTCGTCAAGCAACAGTGAAATATCAAACTTTTATCTCCCTAGTTCTTTTATGATCTTTAAGGTTAAAAAATTATTCGGATAGAGAAAAACTTTTATTACAAGAAAGTTTGCGAGGCCACATAATTACGAGTTATGGTTTCGGAGATAAAAATTCCAGAACATCCTGAGCAAATCATCGCAAAATTTGTTTACATCGATCACTAATACGTTTCTCTAAGCAAAGTACAATTAAAAATCTGATGAGGCCACCACATGACTTTCTCCACATCTGTAATATTTCTAAATATTCCAAATAGGTTACATAATAAAAAATATTCGAGAAAATTTTAGACTATCGAGAACAGAAATAAAATCAACCCATAGACTTCTAATATTGGATATAGCCAAAAAGCTCCTACAATTAAGAAAAGAAATTGGAGCGCTACTAAGATGTAACTAAGCGTCAATTGTGAACAATAGTCGTCGGTAGGTGGCGTGGTGGTGGCAGCTAAAAATATTAGATATATCTTAAACAATACATTATATGGAAAAATGTTTCAAACAACGGTTGTAGAAAATTTAATTTCCTACAGCTGTTATCCCAGTATATTTTTACATTTATCGAATATTAAAGCAAACATTTCAAAATAACGGATAAGTGACAAGATTAAACACCCACTTCCGTTTGACCGATTTTTACCAAAAGGTACTTAAGTCTCGCGACATATATGAAAATATTAAATAGAAAATTTGGCGTTGATCTGATCAATAGTTTTTGAGATAGAGCACCCACAAAAAGCTATTACATACACACGCACAGACATCATCGAGAAAATGGTCAAAACATGTTCAGAGGACCTCAAAAAGTATATTTCCGCTGAAATCTCGAAGTCGATTTTTTTCATGAATACAATACTTTATACTACGTATATGGAGAAAGTAAAAATCCATATATTTCTCTTCCATTCTCCTTTATTATTTGTGAGGTATAGATTAAAAAATTTATTTGGATAGAGAACGACATTTACTACAAGATAGTCCCCGAGACTATAGTTTCGGGAATAAAAATTCGAAAATCGCCTACTCTTTCGATACCGTTCCATACGTATTTCTCATTAAGAACGCCTTTGAAACCAGATTAAGCCTCGAGGGCGTCGCCTGCCAGTACAAACGCCAATAAATCAAGAACTGTATGTTCGATTTCGACAAATCGTTCGCCTGAATACTCGGCGCGAACTCTTGCAGGTTTTAAGCGGGTAGTCGTCTCCCGAAAAGGCATGGGTAAGATATCAGGAAAGTTTTCTTTTTTGCATTTGATTAACACATAATCGGCTGGAATACGAGGTGTAGACCTTCAACCTTTAACATTTTAAAATAATTTACGATCGAGACATTCACACGAGATTTACACTATTTCACGTAGAAAAACTTAAGATTCGTATTCTTACTTTCGATTCTGTTGTTTAATTCGTGTTTGCTCATATTTTCAGTTTAGTTTAGATTTTCTCCGATTTTTCAAAATTTCTAAAAGGTGTTTCTTATGTTGCTGGGATTGGTAATATCAGAATTTTGAATCGTTAGACTCGGGCTTTCAAGTACATTTGCACTAAGCCTACAATGAAACAAACACATCACACAATAACCGTTTGACAATTTATATGAAAGGTTTCTGTAAATATAAAACACGCAGCGAAGAAAAGAAACGATTCCAAAGCATTGTAATAATGGACAACTTAACATTTCAAATAGAAAGATATTTCACGCATGCATTGAAAATATCGCTTCGTTTGCAAATTTTATCGGGCAGTTTAAATCAAATTACTATACCTATTGATTATGTTTGTGATAAATTCTTTTGATAATTATGCAAGATCTATGACGCGTGGCTGGTGCATTTATAGTTATTACTTGACGTTAAATAAAATAAAGAACATATGATTTGCCGCACCAACAGAAATGGTGAACAACACAAAAACTGAAGTGTACCGGTTGATAAGTGTCAGACTAAATCATGTGCGTCTGTGTTTTTGGCTATGAAAATGGTGTGAACCATATGATTATTTTTGGAGAGGGACAGTAAAAGTGGTTCAACTAATAACACCCATAACACCCTGTGTAACAATTTTTTGTCATAGGAAGCATCACATTGGGCCACCTCCCCCAAAGTTCCCTAAATGTTTGCAGGAAGTACTGTAACGGGCCCGTAGTATATCCTATAACCTCCGTTAGAAGCAGCTATTTATAATAGATATACTAGCTGAAATTATTCGGCGTCGCTCGGGTTTTTAAGTCAAAACAAAAAATATTGAGGAATATTTGAGAATAAAACCAAGTAATGAAACCAGGTTAATTTTTACTGTAGTGCTTAATGGTATGCGATATTTCTTGTCTTCCCATCTTTTGCCCAAATATACTTTCTGCGTCCTTTATCGATTTTTTATTTCTCCATATACGTAGAAGAGGGTAAAGTACTGTTTTCGTGAAAAAAATCCATTTCGAGATTTCAACGGAAATACTCGTTTTGAGGTCCCCTGAACACATTTACACCATTTTCTCGATGATTTGCGTGTGTATGAGATAGTTTTTCTGTGGGTGCTCTAACTCAAAAACTATTATTCAGATCAACGCCAAATTTAATATTTAACATTTTTATAAAAGTCAGAAGAAATGATTAGTTTATGGTAAAAAACGGTCAACCGGAAGTCGGTGTTTACTCTTGTCACTTATCCGTTATTTAGAAATGTTTGCTTTAATATTCGATAAATGTGAAAATATATATTGGGATAACAGCTGTAGGAAATTAAATTTTCTACAATCGGTGTTTGAAACATTTTTCCATATAATGTATTGTTTAAGAGATATCTTATATTTTTAGCTGCCACCACCACGCCACCTACCGACGACTATTGTTAACAATTGACGCTTAGTTACATCTTAGTAACGCTCCTTTTTCTTTTCTTAATTATAGGAGCTCTTTGGCTATATCCAATATCAGAAGGCTATGGTTTGATTTTATTTCTGTTCTTTGTGAAGTCTAAAATTTTCTCGCAGTATTTGGAATATTTAGAAATATTACAGAAATGGAGAAAGTCATGTGGTGGCCACATCAGATTTTTATCAAATAATCATAATAAACAATCGATGGAATTTTTTTTTAAATATAGTTATTTCACTCAAATTAATTCCCAGTGAATAAAACTGCATCATATTATGTGGTTGTGAATCTCAAAAAACATCAAAAACTTTGGCAGGAATTTCAAGCTCTAGGGATGCAACGGTGGAAACACGTTTGAAGATATATTCAAACATAGCTTACCAGTACGTTATCCCATGCATAGGCTGATTTTGTGTGTCTAATTTGTCACGTGAATATTTTAATGTCAAACCTACGAAACAAAATGATTTTCAGGACTTTGAAACCGTATTTGGCGATAAAAAGTTTTGGTATGACATGGAAAGTGTTATTATAATCTAATAAGTATAATTTCTTAATTGATGCCCTGAGGTATTATCTTTTTAGGCTGGTTTCCAAAGGAAACAGCCTTCTGAAATGGTCGTGTCCGTGATGATAATTATAATCTACATTCTTTTTTCCTTAGAACAGTATAAACCTCACTCCGATATCACAATTTTAAGATATTTTAAAGTATTGAAGAAAACATCTCTGCGCGATGGATTTGAGATTTCCTATGTAAAACAAATAGGAAAAAACGCTCCTGGAATCGAAGTCGGAACTTCAATTTTCGCCAAATAAAATACAGCCCGGAGGTTGTCCCTGGCAGCACGAGCCTCATAGCAGGTTCCATGAAAATCGGTACAATGATGCAAATGTTGTTAGTGGGACTCACACCCACAGACAGGACCATTTCATAAGGCTATGTTTCTTTGGAAACCAGCCTAAAATTCATGCATGGATACGTATTTGTTGTCAACGTAAATAACCTTCGCAGTAAGTTAATTAACTAAGATCTGCTATAACTACGAAAATAAGTTTAATATCATTATGTGCGCATGCACAAATTTGCAAGCAGAAGGAAATAGATTATCTACGACGAAGAAAAGTACGTAAACGTAAATATTACAGCTATTTATCTCAAGTGAGGTTTTTAAAATTATTTTCGATTGATTAATTACTAGTAAATCAGTAAACGAAAATTTAATAATTTCATTGCATCGTTTCAGATGTAACATTTTTAGTATTTAGTCATTGTACTAAAATTACGTAAATTATTAATGCACAAACTTCGGGGAGGTAAGAAATTTTTAGTAGACAGTGAGACATCCGGGTCGTGGTGTTTCGCTGTTTTACAATTCTATTCTTTCAAAGTACTATATCGTCATTTGTATAACACTATCGCACAAAACGCGCCTATTTGTGATACGTTGTACACTTTCTTAACTTGTTTATTTTCTTTGAGGTCACCTTAACAACAATTTTTATGGCCTTTACATGATACATGCTCACATAACTTCAATTTTAGCACTCTTGCCCGCTAGCATTTGGCTCGCCTGTCTGCCTCACGATCCTCTTTCTCTCCTTGAGCATTTCACAATCTCATTCTCATGATTTAGTCTATTTTATAAATGATTTTCATTTCAGACAACAGCTCATTGCCCCAAATTGTGGTCAGAATCAGCATTCGCTCCTGGAAAGCTCTCTTGCCCCACTATAGCGTTCTTATCCCCCACGACTAACAAGTTCCTTTTAGTTTTCACTTATCTCTGGCATCGTCTAGTTGATGGTAGAATTAACCTACTTCCTCTCCACCGAGACACTCTTTTGCATATATACTTGAATAATTACTAATTTTTCCGGTCCCGGATTTACCTCCATTAACCTCAATCGGTCGTTTACCTGCTGTGTGTTAATTACTCTTTGCCCCGCTTCCTTAAGAAAAACCAATGCTAGCATCTTATTGCTCTAATTTCTCCTAATATACTGTATGTAGTGCTCAAAAATCAACGCGCCAAAAAATATCTTCATTTCATCTAACTTTGCACTTACTTCTCTTCATATCTAGTTTTATATTTTGTAATTTACCTTTCCAGAGCCGCCTTTTGCATCCGCTTTTCTGAGGTGTATACATTACGTGGACTACTCTTGCCTCAGGGCATTCCAAATCTTGAACTCAACTGTATGGAGACGTTATCCTACATTCCGAAGTCAGGTGGCTCAGCAAGTGCAAAATGTTGGAAAGATCCTTCGAACTTCGTCTCGAAATCATTAATTCTTTCGGTGAAAAAGGGACAAAAATATCCGGACCTTTAAAGTAATGGTTGGTGGATTTTGTTTGTATTTTTGGTTGATATCACAAACAAATTCAATTCACTTCGGTTAGATTTACAGAGGAAAAATAAAATTGTAAGCCAAATGTGCAAAAAAGTGTTAGCTTTTGAAGATTAAATTGTTATGTATGAAAGTGAGCTTAAATAAGTTGACTTTATCAATTTTCCAACCGTAGCTGAAATGCAGAAAGAATGTGATATCAAGTCTTCTATATATGAGACGATGGCAGATTTTATAGCTCAGTTTGCGGCTGATTTTGTTTGTTTGTATGGAATTTCTGGCTAAGCAATCTCTATATATTATTATTGCCATAGCTCCTTCCACACCGAACACACTCACGAGGGAGGAGAGAAAACCGGTGCCGGCATTAGCCTACTCTTAACGAAGAGCACCAAGTGAGCTAACCGCTTAACGTCCCTTCCGTCTCCTCAAATCACACAAGTAGGGGACGGGACGATCCCAGGTTGAAAAATTCGACCTCCGTCAGATTCGAACCTTGGACCGTTGCGTGGAATGCCTACGCTCTAACGCAGCTGAAATGAGAATAAGATTTCAGAATGTCAAATCTAAACGAGGAGCTATAATGCTGGCCTAAAACCCGTGGCATATGAAGTACGACGGAGTAAAACAACCTGAATGTTTTGGATTCAGTAGAGTTTCTGTGATGAATCAATTCATTTACCTAAAAAATGACCCTGAGCTGAAGACAATTTTTACAGAGTATATCCAAGACACGAAATTTTCTCAAATATATTACGAACTTGTACCGGTTCCGACTTACTGATAATATGTTACCGATAGCTATTTCTGAACGACAGCATGACCTACAGAAGTTTATTCAGAATACTTCTCAGTTCCACCAGTCACATTGACTTTTATCATTCCTGTATTGTGTTCTCATGAATTAATGCTGTTATAAATATATTAATCGCATCCATGGCAAATCATTTTTAATTTTTTTATCTAAGAAATTATTTCACATACAGCTAAAAATGCCATTTTATAGTGAAATGTAATAACAAGTATATAAAATCAAGGAATAACATTAAGTGACAACGAATAATAATGTTAGCACATAGTATCACTTACTTAAATACTGAGAAAACAATTTCATAAGAGAGGGAAATGAGAGGCGAAAAACATGCAGGTCGGAAAGGAGGGAATTTAACAAAGACGAAAGTCGGAAAAAAGAGAACGCTGGGCCAGTGAAATCCTAACGGTGTTGATTTGAAGAAGGTGGGATAATCAGGTGGATCTAGAGAGCACATGAATGTTGAAACAAGAAGTCCAAATCAGGACTAACGAAGCCTGGTTTCCCGAGGTTCACATCCCGAAACGATTACTTATATTGACAGGATATGTTTCAGTATTGTTTCAGTATGTGTTCGTCATTCCAATGAATTTTCATACCATAAATACCATTTGTCATTCATAGTTTATCAATGATAGAGTATCTGATCTGCTACAATAGTTCAGTGGTAGAATATCCGCCCGGCAAATGGAAGATCCGGGGTCGATTCCCGGTCATAGCAGACTTTTACTCGTTTCAAAAATATTCTGAACAATACAGCTTATGCCTGTCTGCATAGGATCTTTAGATCACTTTATCCCATCAATTTCTAGCTTGGCAATCTCACCAGTTAAGAGGGAGGAGTTTTCTTCGATGCATCTCTTCGAGGACTACCGTTGGGGCAGTTTGATACTAGCTTGGCTAGTTTCGTCCCAACCAAGAAAACATCCGCGTTCAGAAACCAGAAAATTGATCTGCTACGATAATTCATTGGTAGAATATCCGCCCGGCAAGTGGAAGACCCGTTCGATTCCCGGTCATAGCAGGCATTTTCTCGTTTAATAAATATTCTCAAAAATTGGAAAACAGATTAATAAAGCATTATCAGGTTTAACACCCGGACGTCCGGACTTAGCTCACCCCCTAGAATGCCCAACCGGGTCAATTTTACCCTTTCTATGAAACATCAGCTTTTATTGCTTAAAATTGAGAAATTAATATCTATCCATCATTTTCGTCATTTAAGCAATTATAAGTTATGTTCATGATCAAAAATAATGTTTGTAACAATTATTTTTTCAAAATAAAAGTTGTTTTATATTAATTTTCAACGTGATAAATATTTCACTGCTCTCTTATGAGAATGCACGCCTAAAGGAAGACATCATTTTCCATAGAATTCTATGTAGGGATGTGGCACCTTAAGAAACCGGAAATGCTATTGATAAACTGTTTGTATATATGTGATAAGAACCTATTAAAAAGCAAAGCAATTATTTCTGCGAGTATTTATTGCGTTTAAATAAGGTACACATTTTCTATCCAGACTAACTACAGTTTATAGATAGCATGCGCCGGTAAACTCTCTGTCTGAAACTTAAAACAATAAGTGCATACATCTTCAAAAGGTCAATTTTTAAAAAAGAAAATTGAAACTCACGCAAGGATTGCATATCAGCTAAAAAACGTAAAACACTTATGCTCAAGTAATATAAGGCTGACCCATATTTACCAACATGATAAATAAATTAGGTACAGGTAGCAACAAAATGTACAAAATTAAAATATACAGAGATAAACACGCTAATTATAAAAAGGTATTATTAGTCGGATATGCATAGCGGTAATGCATTCATGTTGAAAGCACTCATTTCGCTTACAAATACTACGAACAGGTTAATGTATAACTAATTTAATAAACGAACGCTAATTATAAATAGCATGTATTTTACCATAACATGTAGCAACGAAAATCTTTCGGTCCTGAAAAATAGATTTCTTTGACACATACTTGTGACGAACAAACAAAGTTTCAAAATAGTATAATAACATAAAATTATTATTCTTCCATCACGTTAGGGCAGCTGATTCAAGTGCAACGCATTTTGCCCATGAACTTCCCACAAACCATTTTCTTGCATACTGTGCATTTGGTTGAGGTTTTATTTTCCCTGCAATTTTCCATGACCTGGCATCTTCGATGTTTTGTACAACTTCTTCTTCCAAACCAGATCACGTACCTGCTTCACTCGTAGCTTCTCTGCAAGCTGGCTGATGAACTTTCTTACCAGTGATAGCTGTATATATCACGACATCATTTATTGCCGACAAATCAAGAATGTAATAAAAGTATATTTCCTCCTCCTCGGGAATATTATTGAGTTCCGCGAGAATCTCATCAGAGTATAAATCGCGTCTACGACTCATTTATCTGACACTATTCTGTTTAAATGCACGCGAGCCTGCCTGCACGTTATTTCGCGTCCAAATACCGCCAAGGACTGAGCAAAGGGGTTGTTGAAATAAGATGAGTGGAATACAATATCTGCAAGTTCAAACCTGCACATACACAATGTTGCATTTTCGGGACATAATACGATAGAGTGATGATTAGGAGCGAGAGGGAGAGAGGGAATCGGGGAGGGTGGGAGGGAAAGAGAGGGAGGGAGAGAGAGTGAGGAACGCAGGGTTGAATGCAAGTAACAGCTGAAAAAATGTATAGTAATTCAATATCATCGGCTGCAATATGCGATAACATGGAAGCGTTTTGGCATTTCATGTTGAAGAAAATACGTTTCATTCTACACTCGGGTCAAAATGACCCGTTCGGGCGTCCGAGGTAAATTTCTTTATAATTCATGGCATACTGTCATGACAGTATTGAAATCTCTTGTGGGTAAACACCTTCTAAAATGATTAAAAGTCACAAGAGGAAATTGGAATCAAGATCATATTACAGTAGAAAAACGCATTCAAATTCTCCTTCGGGTCAAATTGACCCGTCCGGGCGTTCTAGTGTTACAATACTAAAAGCAATGTCAAAATCTATTTCTGACATATTTTGCATGTATTTTTTTTAAATAAACGAATTTAGTAAATGTTACTGATGATACGCTAATATGTATGGATCAACTGTCAATTGCTGAAGGGTAGTCGAGTGGAAAGAAAATAACCCATTTGTTCACTCATCTATGCTCAAGTCGAGTTCGGTAATATTCGTCTCCATGATAACAATCCGATAAAATACGATTTAAAACGTAAAAACGCTATTTTTAGAAGAAATTCAAGAAAATACGATCAATTATTGTGTCTGTTGAATTTCTACTAAAATAGTGTCTTTAATCGTTTTATCGAATTGTTGCCATTGAGACGATAATTACCGAACTAGGCTTGAACATAGACGAGTGAGCCAATGGGTTATTTCCTTTTCCGCTCTACTACTTTTCAACAATGGACATGTGATCCAGACATACTATTAGCATATAAACAGAAAATTTATTAAATTCGTTTATTTAAAAAATATATGCAAAATATGTCAGAAAGTGATATTGATATTTTTTTAGTATTTTAAACCTCATAATGCTCTATTAATTTCTTTCCCAATTTTCTCTATCAGTGATAAACTATGAACTCCAAGTAGTATTTATGATATGAGAATTCCTTGGAATGATTAACACGTACTGAATAATTTCCTGTCATTATAAGTAATCAATAAACTTTGGGAAACCAGCCTGCATTAGCCCAGCTTTGGACACAGCGAATTATGACTTTCTGGTTTCATTTTTTTGAAGCGGCTTCTTGTAAGATAAAAATGATTTGAACCAAAATATTTTATTTATCCAGTTCTATAGATTGTATTTGGGTACTATCCTGTTAACACCCAATCACTGCTGTGGCGCTCCTATCGCCGGAAAACGGTACTACGTACAGTTAATGCTCCAGGTTTGAGCTTCTATCTTGAACAATAGAAGTAATGGCTTTCATCTCAATTGACACATTCCGGTTAGGTTGGGTTGTGTTAGCTATAGTAGATTCACTGTGTCTTCTTCGTCCGCCCAACCTCCCAGTAGGGATGGGTTGGGTTAGCTATTGCGGATTCCCTGTCTCTTCTTCGTCCCCTCCCCCGGGTAGTGTTGAGTTGGATTAAGTATATGAGATTCCCCGTCTTCTTCGTCCGCCACCCCTACCACGGGGAGACTTGTGTTCGGTTAGCTATAGGAGATTCCTTGTGTCTTCTTCGTCCCCTCCCCCCGGGTAAGGTTGGGTTGGGTTATCTATTGCAGATGGTTTAGTCCCAGTTGCTCGAATTCGAATGCTCGAATCCCACTTGCCATAAAACCCAGTTGCCATAGTCCCAAATGCTCGAGTAGCAAATGCACGAAATTCCAGTTGCTAGAATCCCACTTCCCATTGTAAAAACTGTGGTGGGGAAAAGAGGGGTATTTACGAATAGGAAGCAAGAAGGAGTAAGGACCGAGGGGAATTTACGGATATGCAGCAAAAAGGAGAATGGAAGTAGTAGGAGGGGAAAGGGGGGGAGGGCGTAAGGTACGATGAGGGAACAAAGTCGACTTTCTGATCTTCCAAGAAGCTCCACACGCCCGTCTTTCTGATCTTTTAAGAACCTTCTCACGCCCCTGTTTCTGATGTTACAAGAAGCTCCACACGCCCGTCTTTCTGATCTTTTAAGAACCTTCTCACGCCCCTGTTTCTGATGTTACAAGAAGCTCCACACGCCCGTCTTTCTGATCTTTTAAGAACCTTCTCACGCCCCTGTTTCTGATGTTACAAGAAGCTCCACACGCCCGTCTTTCTGATCTTTTAAGAACCTTCTCACGCCCCTGTTTCTGATGTTACAAGAAGCTCCACACGCCCGTCTTTCTGATCTTTTAAGAACCTTCTCACGCCCCTGTTTCTGATGTTACAAGAAGCTCCACACGCCCGTCTTTCTGATCTTTTAAGAACCTTCTCACGCCCCTGTTTCTGATGTTACAAGAAGCTCCACACGCCCGTCTTTCTGATCTTTTAAGAACCTTCTCACGCCCCTGTTTCTGATGTTACAAGAAGCTCCACACGCCCGTCTTTCTGATCTTTTAAGAACCTTCTCACGCCCCTGTTTCTGATGTTACAAGAAGCTCCACACGCCCGTCTTTCTGATCTTTTAAGAACCTTCTCACGCCCCTGTTTCTGATGTTACAAGAAGCTCCACACGCCCGTCTTTCTGATCTTCTATGAACCTCCACACGGTCCTCTTTCTGATCATATTTTATACATTTGGTATTGTTGGAGTGGCAAATGGATTAAATTTAGCGATCTTTGAAAACCCAGTTGCTGGACTCGATCTGGACACCGTCTGCACCGAGATTTTCTTGCAAATATTAGTTCTTAATGAAGTGCATTAGATACAAAGATGAACTGCCAACGAAAGGCGACTTCGTTAACTGTTATGGATGTAATTTTACTGTTCTGGGCTCAAGGAGGCAACTTACAGAGGGATGTTAACAATAACTTGGAGTTGCCCTGGGTGCCGTCAAAAAGATAAAAAGGAGGAGAGTATAAATCTCATGCCAACTAAGTATTACGATTCACGGAAGGACCTAAATGATATAAAGCTATGTATAAACTTTCTAGTTGAAAAATATCACGCATTCCTGAAAAAATACAATAGTTACAATAAAAACGTTGATGATCTGAACATTACTACATTACAACTAAGAGATGGACTACGTGAAAAAGATTAAACTATTATCAGTTTATTAAACAAGGTGAATAGACAAGATCAAGATAACTTAGATAAAACATTAGATATTGTGAGCATAGACGAGGATCTGAAAGAAAGAGATATTAATGGTATAGTTAACCATATTGCTAATAAGTTAGAAATAAAATATCTTAGCGAAAATGATGTTGATGATGTGTATTCAGTTAAAAATCGCCGATAAGATAACTAAAGTAATATCGTGGTAAGTTTAGTTTCAAAGAAAATAAAAGACATTTGCCTCAAACCCGAAAACCATTAACAGATGACGATATTTTGAGCAATAATAATAATATCAGATTTTATGTAAATGAGGCCTTAACCAAATACTATGGAGAACTATTATGGAAAACCAGGGAACAATGTAAACATGCCTGATGTAAGTTCGTTTGGATAAAAAATTGTTTCACTTATGTTATAAAGGACGAAAATGAAAGACTGCTTAAAATCAATACTGAAGAAGATCTAAACAAAATCGATAACAGCATATAATTATTCCTGACAAATCTTTAACTACACTTACGGGAGACCGGGGCGGAATGGGGTACCTAATGTTTGAAGCAAATTTTGAAAGTGTAAATTATAAGAAAGAAATTGGAAAAATAAGAAATAGTTTATTTAAACATTTTTGAACTGAAATCAGGTATGAAAGTAAAAAAAATCAAAAAGTCAATTTTTTTAAAGCAAGCATTCAAAAAAGCGTTTTTTACCCCGTTCTGCCCCGTGTATAGGGCAGAAAGGGGTACCCTCGGTTTTTTTAATTTTATGGTTGAACAAGTTCACAAATAAGTATGGATTCATCATCGTCGCTTTATATTCCGGCACATGAGTTATGGGCCCACTTTTTACGCTCAACACACGCGACCCAACCCTCATTTGAAGTCGAATACGTTTCATTGCAATACAAACATTCCGCGTCTTCATCTTCCTCGGAGCTTTCTCGACTTCATCTTCTCCTTCCTCTTCTTTTTTCTTCTGCTTTCTCGGTTTATTTTCCTGTGGTTTTCATCTTCTTTGCTTTACCTGACAGCTTTCTCCTTGCTCTACACTCTTTCGCTTATTTAGCCTTCTGGGATTTCTCTAGTGATTCCATTAACTCGGCCTTATAGGGAGGTGATGTGAGAATTGCAGTTTTGCCTCTTTTCCTTGCTATTAGTTTCTGTGTGGGCTTTATTTTGGGTACTGGCATAGCATTTACCTGGAAAAGGGACGGAAAACTTGAAACACTGGAGTTGTTGATGGGAGTATCAGGCATCCAAGAACAATGTGGTCTAGGTTTGAACTCTTCAGTTTGCCTTTCGGAGATGCAATTTGTTTTTGCGCGTTTAGGAGGCGAGGTTGATGAGGGATTGACAGAAGGATTTTTAGAAGCAATGGCTGGTGTTTCAACTATCGGAATATTAGTCGTCGCAGTTGGTAAGAAATTGTCATTTGTGAAGACATTCATATTTGTTGGCCAAATACCAGTCTTTTCGAATCCTTTCAGCGCAGTTCTCATGTTCGCAGCATTCACAAAAGCTTGTCCAAAAAAAGCTGAGACTTGCCACAGAGTGACAACTTTCCCTGGGTTTGATCTTAACCCTTTCCTCTCTTCATCTTCGTAATACAGACTCAGAGGCTTCATGAACGCCACATCGAGGGGCTGCAGTCTATGCGAGCAATGAGGAGGGAAGCACAGTAAAATAACACCGTTGTCCCGAGCAAGATCGACGACGTCCAAGTTTTTTGTATGGGAGGCGTGGCCATCAAGGAGTAGAAGAACCGGGTTCTCTTTTTTCGCATTAGAGAACTCGGTGGATCTGTGAAACCGTTCGAAAAAATGTCCGCTGTCATCCATCCGGATTCGTGAACTTCGGCCCAACCTCCTGCAGGCACCCCTAATTCAAACTCTTGCTGTCTCCTTTTCCTAGGATAGATCAACATGGGAGGCATGAAAGTACCGGCCGCGGAACAGCAAATTTCAACCGTCACTGTATTTCCACGCTCAGCAGATGTCAACACACCAACTTGACGCTGCCCTTTAGTTGCAATAATTTTTGAATACTGTTTCGGTACAACAGTTATGCCGGTTTCGTCACAGTTGTAAATTCTTGCTGCAGTTAGTCTTTTCGTCGATAACTTAAGTCAATAAATCAAAAAACTGTGATGCCGCAACTTTATTAAATCCCATAGCACGTGCTCCGAATGTAGCTTCTGTTTCCGCAAACTTAAGTCAGGATGGCGAGCCATAAATGCGTGAACCCAATCTTCTCCTGCCATTTCCGTTTGTTTGTCGAAAATATTGTTCCCACGCTTGTTTCGTTCCGCCAGCTGATACGCCAATCTACGCAGTTCTTTCATTGCAATGCCAAACAGTCGCTTTTGCAAACAATTCTAAATACAGAGATATGCTTCCTACCATGGATTTGCAGAGATAATTAAAGACTACACCAGAGAAGAAATAGTTAGACCTCAAGTAATAACCTCATGCATTGACCATATCTACTGCAATGGATTAATTTCTACTCCTGAAGCACTAATAATACTCTAAAATACCTATCCATAAATCATAGGCCTAAATCTTTCAAAGTTGAAGCCAAAATTGCATCATTTAATTGGGAATCTCTTAAATGAAAATTATCCTAACAAATTATATAAGAATGTATAGAAGAAGCTTTTTCAAAATCTATGCATTGTCAAGTAAAGAATCTTCACATCTCGAACTAAAAAAGGATAGACAGCCAAAGTAATCATACAAATAAAAACAAGAGATAAATATTACACAAAGTGAAAAAGCAATCTGACTAACATGATGTATAAAGATCGATATAAATGTACATGAAATGTATAAAAAACTAAAAATATTTTTAAAATAATTATTACAAGTCCAGATTCTCTGATATAAATAAAGACATAAAAAGTATGGCAAGAAATTAACAAAATAACTGGTAAATTCAAATCTACAAAATCAAATAACTGAATAATTAAACATAACAATAGCTTTCAAGCCAGTGATTTAGTAGATAAGCTTCCTGAAGAATTCATCTCTCAAATAACAAATTTGAACCTGAATTTTTATTTGAAACTAAGCAGGATAAACCATCTTTCCATGCAAAGCAGTATTTATATACCTGAGGCTATGGAAAATGCAATAACTTAAACAGTGAGTGAACTAAGTGATAAAGCTGCAGAAATAGATAACATTATATTTAAAGATATTAAAGAGAACAAAATCATGATCCCTATAATAAAAAATAATTAACAACAGTATATTATTATTATTTTTTATTAATATTTATTATTCTGTTGAGGTCACAAATAATGACATGGAAGTCATCAGTCAAAATGCTAATTACAATATTCCAGATAATAAATTTTCACTACTCACAGACACATTTTCACAGAAATACTAACAAAATATCAAAATTATGTAGGTACACAAAATACAAATTTCATTACAAATATTCTGCTGTATCAGCTAGTCGGCCATAAATTCATCCACACTGTAATAGCATTTAGCCAGTAATAGATTTTTCACCTTGTTTTTGAAGGTGTTTGGAGAGGAAAGTGATTTAATGTCAGTGGGCAGATGATTAAAAATTAGGGATGCCGAGTGGTGAGGGCCTTTTTGGCATATGGAGTAGGAGTAGCCATTGATATGAACAGTATCCATTGAGCGAGTACCATAGTTGTGGTATTCAGTATTTGTGAGGATTTGGTTGTGGTTATTTTTTACAAAAGTAGCACATTGTAATATGTTCATCAAGGGAAGGATAACTATATTGAGTGAGTGGAATAGATGCCTACCAGGATTGTGGTAGGAAACTTTAAGAATTTCTTTGATGGCTCTTTTTTGTGTGGAGAAAGCTTTTTAAAAATACCAGAAATACCCCAAAATATTATTGCGTATGCTAGGTATGAATTTACTTTAGCATAATAAATTGATTTTAGAATGAAGATAAATGCTTTGGGTGCTAGTTTCCTAATAATGGAAATGCCAATTGCAGCTTTCTTTACTATGGCATTTATGTGGTTTGACCAATCAAGTCTTTCAGTGATATTTAGGCCAAGAAATTTCATAACCTCTGATCTGTGTATGCTGAAGTTATTCAGTTTAAGCAGAGGACTGCAAGATGGAGAAGAATTCTTTGGATGAAATTGTAAATATAAGGTTTAACTACAGTTTATCTTTAGATTATTGGAGTCACACCATTCAGCCATTTCTTTTACAGATACTATGGCATAGTTAATAAGCTCAGTAGGATTGTCCACAGTTACTAAACAAGAAGTGTCATTGGCATATAGAATTGGGAAACTTCTGGAGAAATGGTTTGACAGATCATTAATAAAAACAATGAAAAGTAGGGGCCCAAGGAGTCATCCCTGTGGAACTCCATATACTATTTTTCTGGGTTTATATTGTATGGTTGTTGTTCCAACAGTTGTTTTTTGGGAATAAATTACAATTTGATGTCAATTTGCCAAGTAAGAATCAATCCAGTCTAGTGCATTTCCTGCAATGCCAATGTTATTTAATTTGTGATGAAGTATGTCATGGTTAATGTTATCAAATACTTTACTAAGATCATAAAATATTCCCATAGCAAGCTGTTTCTTGTTGAAGGCAAGATGAATATGGTTAATGAGTTGAAAGGCAGCAGTGGAAGTTGACATTCCTTGTTTGAAACCATGTTGATTATTGGTCATAAGATTTAAGATAGTCAGTTAGAAAATTATAAAAAATCATTTCAATTATTTTTTAGAAGGCTGAAAGGATGGAAATAGGTTGATAGTTTTCAGAATTGGAAAGACAAGATTTTTTAGGGACTGGAATCTCTTGCACATATTTAAGAACTGATGGAAATTGGCCTTAAGGAAAGATAGGTTTATTATGTCAGATAAGCAAGTTGCAATAAGAGTGGAGGAAGTTTTAATAACAGGCATTGAGATATTGTCAGGACCAGAAGAGTAGGAGTTATCAAATGATTTAATAGTGGAGATGATTTCAGCAGCATCAGTAGGGAATAAAAGACAACGAGAAGAGAAATACTGGCTGTTGGTTTTAAAAGTATAGGTAGGAGGATTTGGAATAATGTTTGTCAAGCTACAAAATTCGATGATAAAACTCTTAGCTTTTTCTTCAGTAACAGAAATGTCACCATCACCAAAATTTATATGTGCTGGACTTAAATTACAGGTTGTGGCTGTTGTGTTCTGTTTGATGATGTCCCATGAGGATTTGATTAAATTTGCAGATTTGTTTAAATATGCCTCTATAGCAGCTCACCTTTCCTTTAGTAAACATGCCTTAAACTGTTTATGAGCTATCTAATAAAGGGGGAGAAGATCAGGGTCAATAAACACTTCTAAAATGAAGTTTACACTGTTATTATAAAACCCATTCATAAAGGAGGAAAATTTAGTGATTTAAATAACTATAGACCAATCTTTATACTACCATCAATTAGCAAAGTAATGGAAATTTGTAGCCAAACATTTAAGAGACTTTGTATCTAAAACCAATATAATTTCTAGTAAGCAATTTGGTTTCCAAAAAAAACAGAGGAACAAAAGAAGCATTGTAACACTTCTCATAAATAATAAAACAAAACTTGAATAAAAATAATCAAATAATTTTCACTTTTATAGACTTTGAAAAGGCTTTTGACCTGATTAATTTTAACATTATGATCAATAAGCTACAGCAGACAGGTATAATTCTTGATTGGTTTAGCAGCTACTTAAGAAACAGAACCATGAGATTTAGACTAAATGATACTTTAGGTGGAGAAATAGTGTTGAAACCTATACTTTTCACAATTTATATAAAAAGCATGTTTAACTGCATTGGAACCTGTCAACTGGTATTATACGCAGATGATGCTGTATTTATATCTGTAAATAGAGAATTTGAGGTAGCTAAAATAAACATGCAGAAAGACTTGAATAATGTTAATATATGGGCACATGAAGTTAACATTATAATTAAGTTAAAACTATGCATATAACAAGCATGTCTCCAAAGAGAAAAAATTATAAATTGTAGATTTCATTAATATAAATGCTCCCACAATAATTTCTCAGATGTAAGATACAATTGTAAATATTTAGAACAAGTAAAACAATTTAAATCCTTTTTATCATTGATGAAAATTATAGATTTTATGTCCATGTAAAAAAACTAAACTAAGTTGACAAGTATGATAGGTCACATATGATAACATATAATGAATGTATTGTGTAGCAGGATGTGATATTGTGAATTGCTATAGTGCTGTGATTTAATGAAATGATGTTATTTAATAATATAGGAATGTGAGGTAGTGAAGAGATGCTGTGAAATAATAAAACAGATATAAAATATACAATGTATATAATAAGCATTGCCATAATACTAATGTGTTGGATGCTATCATGTCAATATCTGGCCAATGATAACATATCTGAAAAACCAACAGGCTAATTTCAGGGCAACCTCACTTAGTTCAAGTTTGGAAATTCTCTGCCACATAAAAAGAGTAAATACAAGAAAATTCGTAAGAAAATAATGAACATTACCACTGATAGATAAAATGGAGATATTCAATTAAGTCATTTTGTAAAACCTATTAATTAACTTCTTCCCTTTAACAATTAAATAATATCACTCAACATTGTCGTATATTTTACCATATAAATAAATGGTTGACCTGCCTAAAAATTGCATTCATTCCAAGACAGCTGGCTTTTAGGACATCCACCTCATAGGAAAACCAGAATTATGCATGTATATATACACCCAGACCCCGCTTTGCATCAGGGTTACGTTCTTAAAAAACACGACGCAAATTGAAATACTATTTTCCATAAGAAACCATTGAAATATCAAAGATAGGTACCGGCACTGCAGTTTTCAAGAAAGAATATTTTAAGAAATTGTAAGTTAATCCTAATTTGCTCTTTCAATTATGAAATTAACGAATGATTTGAAATAAATAGAAAAACTTTATTTTTAAACATATAAACATAAAATAACAGATTACATGAAACTCAATTTTATGAGGAATTAATTTGCTAAGACTCTAAATCTGTAGGCTTTGAGGTTGAGACGCCTTACTATTCATTTAGCTTCAAATATTTATCTAAAGTCTGCTGAACACCTCCTTTTATTGGCCATGTAAATTCCCTTGCAGCAACTGATATCATGTGCTAGCTCCCGTGCTACTTTTGAACTTCTTTCCCTGTCAGGATCGTCATTTGTAAAAATCTCAATAGCTTTGTCGATCAAACTCAGGACTTTGGAAATCCGTTTTAAAGTTAAAGTTGGTTGCATAGGAATTTCTTCCGAGCTGTATTGCTCATTAGCTGTTTGTAAATCTAGTTGCATTAACTCTTTGTTGCTAATTTATTGTTTATGTGAGGCAAACAAATCATCTATGTCACTCTCATCCATTCCCTCGAAGTTAGATTCTCTAGCTAACATAAGTTAGCTATTTCTTGACGAACCATGGGCAATTCATCAACCCCTAAAATGGCATGATCGCTGTCTTTCTCTTTGTGCACATATTCTGGCCATATTTTGCGCCAAATACCTTTCATACATGAAGATTTTACCTCATTTCACGAGTCTGAAATATTTTTTATGGTATCCATTATGGTGAATGTTTTCCAAAATTTCTGTATAGTAGGCTTATCTTGTCCATCAATGGCATTTAGAAGCTTTTTAAATGTATGTAGGAGGTATTAACTTTTAAAAGTTGAAATTACTCCCTGATCCAATTGGTTGGATCAATGAAGTGTTATTAGGAGTCAAAAACAAAAACTTTACATTTTCTGATAAGTCATCAAGGTAAAATGGGTGACCAGGAGCATTATCTAATAAAATTATCGTCTTAAAGACTAAGTTCTCGTTAGTTCAGTCGGCTTTCATTTCAGGAATAGCATGAGTCAAAACCCAGTCTTTATTCTAATAAATTTTACATACCTTTTACGAATGAATGGCAAAGCCACATCTCAGTATAAGTTCAGTAAAGCCAAAGAATTGGCTGACATTGCTGTAACAAAACTCCTTCCATTCCCATCTACCTATTTATGTGAACAAGGTTTCTCAGCACTTACATCAATAAAAACGAAAAATAGAAATAGAATTGATGCTGAACCCTGTCTCATTCTAGCAATAAGTAATATTCATCCACGGATACATGAACTAATTGAAATTAACAGCCCCATCCATCTCATTAAGAAATACATGGCCAATAAAATTTTACTTTGTATGATTAATAATTATTTAATAAATTTTGTAATATATTTATATTGTTTTGCTCAATACTAATACTAATAATAATTGTAATGATAACTCAATCCAAAAGAAAACTTCAAAATTAGAGCCTTATGGTCACATAAAATAAAAAAATTAAAAATTTTAAATTTATGTACGTTTTGCAGAGATGTATGATCAGTAAAACACTTTCAAGCATGGAAATATATTACTTTAGGATAAAATTTTGTGGGGAAAGAGGAATGGAAATACGAGTTCAAGGAGAAAAGAGAACGTGTAAAATTTCCGACTGTTAAAGAGATTGTTCTTGTACTTCTTAAATGGATGATGGTGCATGTCAAATCCCATAAAAACGTTCCTAAAATTTTCAAAAACGTCAGCCAAAAAAACTACGTCTGCGCGAAGATATAAGTCCGAGTAATCGCCTAGAGATTTGCAGCTGAATTCCACCCACATTCTGTGAGCGATTTCGTAATCGTCATCGGAAACAGTGTCCAGCGCTAGATGGCTATAGAACTCCTCCTCTGATGGTAAACACTCGTCGTATAATTTATCCCAAGCGTCCACTTATTCGTATGAAAAACACCTTTGCGTGTGATCATATCCACTTTATCATCACCGAAAAACCTCGCCGCGTGTATGAATTTCTCGCGAGGTAGGTTATCCGCTAATTTGGAAAGGGGTGATCTCATGAATCGAAAAGTATCTAGATAACGAAAAAATTTCCCCCACACTCTTCGAAAAGCAAATATACTTCTCAGAATTCGGAATACAATGTATGTCCTTTTCATCATACCCCAATTCGGGTACGATGAAATATGAATCCTACCCGGAGAGATTATGGATGAAAACGGGTAGATAATTTGGAATTTTAAAATTAAAATTCCAATTTGAATAAACAGCACCCCTAAATTTACCTGTGATCATGATCTCTCACGCGATCCCCATCCAATTCCTCTCCACAAATATAACAAGTGGATGCCGATTAGAACGCATTTTTTTCATCCCGAGTCATCGCAGTCATCGGAACTATACGTTTTTATAGACTCCACGAACGAGTTCCGCGACTTCTTTCATATATTTCACGAAAATTCCCGCAGCATCATGTCCTCGATACAATTCAGGTCCAAAAATTTCATTTGTGGAGACGAGAAAGAAACAAAAGGTCATAATGTCATGCTTTTGAATAGGTTTCGAATAGGAGTGATCTGCCAGAGGTTGACATGATTGAAGTTTTGGAAGAATGCACTCAAATTCGGCGTAAACGGCGAAAGGAACACACGTGGCATGTGTAAAATTTGTAAATTTTAACCACTTATCATCTGCGGGGAGCACGATTTTCGAGGGTGCATTCATGCTACAATCTTGTTTATGCTCTTTCAATTTATCATAATCGTGAAAACGAGTGAAACAACTTTTGCAAATATAAATTTTATGTTCATGTTTTGACAACTGGAAACTAACTAACCTCCCAAAATTTCGGACCTAACAATAATGACTCTTTACACCTTCGAACAAGAATAAAAGGTCACGATGGTCTTCTAACTCCTCGCCCACTACTTTAAGGGGGTACACGTTATCCTTCTCATCGAGACCGAAAACATTAATCGAGATATTATTCACTTTTTCAAATTTAGAAATTTGTGAGAGCTCAACGGGGTAATCAATACAATCCCACTGATAACCTAGCCGGAATTCATCGTTATTATACTTAGATACCCGTTGAGAATCTTGATTAATGTTTTTAGTCCAGATTGCGTACTTTAAAAAAAGATCGGAATTTCGCACATTTACAACCGAAAGGGTGTTTTTTATTTTGGGTGGAAGTTCAATGAAAGTGGACGCTCTCAAAGGAGTGTACTTGTTTATTCTCAGTTCGAGCCCGAGAATCTCACTCAAAGACCACCCCGATCCTTTAGCTTGATGTTCAGATGTTTCCTTCATCAATATTCCGAAAAGACCATCCAAAATTCTATTTACGTCATCAGCCTGAAGGACTCGAACGTTCTTGGTTTTGAACCACCTATCATCCGTTTCTCCTTTTTCACAAATTTCGATTTCACTAAAAGACTAATTATTTGGGCCGTGGTTTGCAATTGTTCTCCGATCTTTGTGAAAACAATTTCCCGGATGGAATCGATAAAGGTAATAAAGTCTCCATGCACTTCATATCCACTTACCCAGTAGGTCTCTAATCGGTTCCGATCTGCCGAGGCGATCTCGATGATCGGAGGTCTCTCACCCCCAACCTGCCTTATTGTATGCCGATGATGAACATCCGTCATCTCGTGAGCAATTCGGTGGTTGGGATTATAATACACCAAACAAATATCACGAAGAACCTCCATTTTGATAACTCTTAACTCATAATTATTCTAAAGTTTCACACAGACTTCCAACTCTAAACTACCTTTAGAAACTTTCAACTCAAATTTATAAAGTAAGAAAGTTCCACACCCCTTCGAAAAACTTCATCGCAGTTGCAGCCCCATCCCTTTAATTGAATGCACCTGCGATCATAGCTGCATCCGGTTTGATCATCCATCCCTTTAATTGCACTAATCAAGTTTAATAGGCGCTGCGTGCATTCCTTTAATTGACCAGGCGATCGCAGATGCAGCCGTTGCGAAGCGTGGCACATTAAGCTTCTTTTTTTTCTGTGGACATAGATATACAGCGCGAAAGCGCGTATTTATGCATTATGGAGCAGCTTCTTGCCTGCAGTATCCATCCAATCTGCGAGCACGGTACACTTGATTGCCTCTGCATCATTTGCTGGCAAGAGGCTGCTCAGTGTCTCCTGGACGGGAAAACAGTCGTAATCAACGCAACGCAGCCCAACCAAACACCGAAACCTCGGAAGTTGTCGAGAGCCGTGAGACCACCACCTGAACCGTTGCCGTCGTCTACGCCGCCGTCGTCGTTATCATCAGCTGTAAGTCGTTATTTTATTAATTTTTAACTACATTTAAAATCGTTTGCAAATATTCCCAGCTAAAACGTATCATATTAGGCTAGTAGATCATGCATTTTTGCGATGAAGAAATGCCGGATAGTGATGATGAACCAAAAACACCTGGGCCTTCTAGGCGATAGCTTTTTGAAGCTGGGGTAATATATCTATCGGCATTAGATAGATTTGATGATGTACCAGTAAACGATTTTAAATTTGCATCATACTACTCAACTAATTTAATCTGAATTTATTTATATTTTCCCCATTTTAGATAGATGCATTACGCCAGAAATCGAACTGACTTGGATGAATATAGCCTCTGCTTTTAACAGTATAACAAAGAAGAGATCCAGATTGACGGACCACCCCCAATTAAAAAAGGTTGTTATGAGTATAAAATCTCCAACAGAAAAATGGATTGTCAATAAATAAACATGTTCAAACCTGTCTAATTTCGTTTTATTTAAAAAACTAAAAACCTTCATATTCCCACCATGCGCATTTCTAACAGAGAAAGAAAACAATATTTCCGCAAAAGGTTCTCGTTCCCGCCAATAGATGGCGATTCTGCGTATTTCTAAGGACTGCCGCAGAGGAGGTAACGACGGAGTGGGAATGAGGTAGGAAGAGAATGGAGAGGAACAGTCGTTCGAGGAGAAGTAATATTATAAGATGGAAAAGTGGAATGGGGTGCCAAAAGTCTTTAATACCATTAAAGAAAGAAAAACCGTTTCCCCCCCATAAATTTCGATCGTCTTTTTAGAGAGAGAAAACCATTATCCCGCCATAAATTTGGCAACGCCGCTTTTCCCGCCAAAATTATAGACCAATCATAACTTACCTGCAAAATTAATCAACCAATCAGCTACTTACGATCGTCTTTTGTTTTTCCGTCAACAATCCAAAATGGCGGCTGCGATGAAACCGGCTTTTCCTATACTACGGAAAGTTTTACAGGATAACTTGAAAGAGAACTCGAAATCTTACTATAATAGGTAGCTCGAACGTCCGGCGTTAAGTGGCACCGTTGAGGGAAAGGGTTCGCCGGTGTTCTCCTGGTGTATTCCAGGCGGAACAGTGCCACAGGTGACGAAGGCGGTTCGGGCGGCGGCAAGTGGCACGGGCTGCTCCAAGCTGCTGATAGTGGTGCATGTGGGCACCAATGACGCGCAGGACCGGGGTTCTGAGGACATATTGGATTTCTTCGGGTAGGATATACGAGCATAGTAGATTTTTTTAGATTAGAGAGTAGGTTAGTGAGCAGGTCATGTATGGGGAAATCAACGATATGCGCTAATTCTCAAAAAGAATTTATAAACTCGGACAGATCAATACGTAGGTAGGTTTTGGGGTTGAATAAACCTTGCGATAACACTAGCAGTAACAACGTCGCTCGTAGAAATGAGAAATGCACTTTCCATGGCAATGAAAAAATTCGGAAGCTACCCAAAAGTGACTCTTTAACAATTTTAAATGTAAATTGCCGGAATATCAGGAATAAGAGCGCGGAATTTGAAAATTTATTAGAACAAACAGAGGCTGATATAGTGATAGGCACAGAGAGATGGTTAACATCGGATATACACGATCGAGAAATTTTCCCCTTACGATATAATATTCATAGGGCGAATAGAAGCGCTGGAGGGGTGGTTATCGCGGTGAAGAATACACTAATCAGTTCTCCTGTTAAATTTGCGGAAAACAATATAGAAAGCACTTGGTGTACTCTAAACAGCGGAGGTTTAAGAAATATTCACGTATGTGTATATTGCAGACCACCAAATTCAGACGCAGACGAAATATTCGATCAAGAAGCGCAAATAAATTCACTACAAAAGAAGAATAGCAAAAGCATTA
This sequence comes from Tanypteryx hageni, assembly GCA_028673005.1. Lineage (NCBI taxonomy): Eukaryota > Metazoa > Arthropoda > Insecta > Odonata > Petaluridae > Tanypteryx > Tanypteryx hageni. The sequence continues at coordinate 5,968,732 of CM054115.1, forward strand.
TCATAGTAGGAGAAGATTTCAATCTACCCTCGATAAATTGGCGCAGTTGTAGCTTCATACCATCCGGTAGAAATCGTGAGTTTTGCGAAAAACTAATAGACATATTCAATAAACACTCTCTTGGCCAGGTAGTCAGAAAACCCACAAGAGAGGAAAGTGTATCAGATTTACTAGCAGTTAATGTCCCCGAGCGTGTTTCCGAAGTAGCTATTGAAGAAGGAGTCAGCGATCACCGAGTAGTTCGAGTACTTTTGGACTTAACTATCGCAAAGTATCGTAAGCCTAAGCGAAAAGTGTACATATATAAAAATGCTAACTTTGCGGATTTTAAAGGGAAACTCATCAAAGATTACGGCGACTTTAGCGAATCAACAACCACGAAAAACGTTGAGAAAACTTGGAAAGCATTCCTATCAGTAATCAGAACAGGTATTAATACGTATATACCGAGTAAATATATTAGCGATAATGGGGAACCAAGGTGGTATAATCGGGAGGTTAGGTGTGCTCTTAGGCGCCAAAGAAATCTTCATTCCAAACTTAAACGCTTCAAAAACACAGGATGAAATAATTTCAATTTCAAACCAGTACAGAGATTCTCGGACTAGAACCAAAAAAGTTATGCGAAAATCATTAACGGAGTTTAAGAAAAAGATTGTTAGTGAACATCTAAACGAAAATCCAAAAATCTTTTGGTCATATGTTAGGGAAATTCAAGATCGACTTCCAACCGTAGCACCGTTAATAAACGACAAAAGAGAGTTAGTTTACGATAGCACAGATAAAGTAAATTTGTTAAACTCGTTCTTTCAGAGCGTATTTACGACCGAAGATGTGAGAGCGAAGTGCGTATCGCCAGAACCAAGTGGTGGGAAAATGAATGATATACTCATATCAGCGAAAGGGATAGCTCAACAGCTTAAAAATATCAAGGCAAATAAATCTTCGGGTCCAGAAGAAATACCAGCTAGAGTACTCAAAGAGTTAGCACTGGAAATAGCACCTTATCTAGAAACTGTTTTCAGTAAGACGCTTAGTAAAGGGGTAGTACCTAAGGAATGGAAATTAGCTTTTATAATACCGTTACATAAAGGTAGGGGAAAAAATGACAGAGAAAATTACAGGCCAATTTCGCTCACCTCAATATCTTGCAAGGTTCTCGAGCACATTATCGTTAGTTCCATGATGGACTTCTTAGATAGCCAGAACTTACTAAGTAAATATCAGCACTGCTTCAGGAAAACAAGGTCTTGTGAACAACAGCTTGCTTTGTTCGTTCACGATATACTAAGGTCAGGATACCGTAAAACTCAGTTAGACGCGGTTTTTCTTGACTTCGAGAAGGCTTTCGATAAAGTACCTTATAGTAAGTTAGTGAAGAAATTACAGGCCTGTGGAATAAATGGAAAGATAATCGAGTGGATTAGGGACTTTCTCCATGACCGTGAACAAATAGTAGTTATAGATGGTTTTAAACCAGATTCGGTCAGCGTAGCCTCAGGAGTTCCACATGGAAGTGTCATCGGACCCCTACTATTCCTTATTTACATAAATTACTTAGATAAGGTTATTAAAAGTAAAATCAAGTTATTTTCGGATGACACAGTAGTTTACAGAGAGATAAACAGTCCTAATGATCAAAGATTACTTTCCAACTACTTAAATTCAGTTCTAGAGTTGTGCAAAGACTGGCAGTTAGAACTGAACTTAGAAAAATGTTCAGCTATGAGATTCTGGAGAAACAAAAAAATTGCCACGACAAATTATATTGTTGGAGACTTCCAGCTAAAACTAGTCGATTCTGTCAAATACTTAGGCGTTATTTTAACAAGTAGCCTGTCATGGGGTATGCACATACGAAATATATGCGGGAAGGCTAAACAGAATCTAAGATTCATCAAACGCATAGTAGGTAAAAGTGACGAAAAAGTGAAAGAGACATGTTAATTCTCCTGTTAGAGTATGCGTCGAGCATATGAGATCCATATGAGAAAGGGTCAACCTCAGAGTTAGATAGTGTGCAGCGAAAAGCAGCTAGATTCGTAAAAAATTGTTACGATAGAAATGAAAGCGTTACAGCTTTGATACAGTAATTAGGATGGGAATCACTAACTGAGCGCCGATCACGTTCCAGGTTAAAACTACTCGATAGGTTCAGAATGCAAACATTCTCCACCGACGTCGAAGAAATAATAAGAACCCCAACTTATATTGGTAGAATGGACCATCCTCGTAAAATAAGAGAGATAGCCTGTAGGACAAAGATACAAAGGCTCGTTTTCCCCTAGAACGATAGCTGACCACACCAGAAGTAACAATAAAACATTAGCTGTCGTATGGCGAAATGCATCGTCCTAATTAATTGCTTTTCTTGGTGCTATTGCACTCCCTGCCACACACTATTGCGGTGGCTTGCAGGGTATACTGTAAATGTAGAAAGCATTTTGGTCGTACGTTAGAGAAGTCCAAGGTAGAGGCCCCACTATTGCGCCACTGAGATCGGAAACGGGAAATGTAGTTCACGATAGTTCGGAGAAAGCAAACCTTTTCAATGAACACTTTCAGAAAGTTTTTACTCCTAATGACGATGAATGTGAACCCCCTATTCCTATGCATCAGGGCGACTCGATGGAAGATTTGATATTTTCCGAAAATGGCATCGCGCTCCAACTTCATTCAATTAAACCAAATAAATCTCCTGGGCCGGAGGAAATACCCGCATAAGTATTGAAATATTTAGCTTATGAAATCGCGCCGTATTTAAAAATTATATTCGAGAAATCCGTTGCGGAAAGTGTAGTTCCTAAAGATTGGAAGATGACACACGTTACGCCCATCCATAAGGGCGGCGACAAAGAGAACCCCGAAAATTATAGGCCAATTTCCCTAACTTCATTATCGTGCAAGAAACTTGAGCACATAATCTTTAGTTCTGTAATGCGCCATTTAGATAGTCACTCATTGCTTAGCGGATGCCAGGACGGATTCCGGAGAGGCAGATCATGCGAAACGCAGCTCGGCTTGTTCGTGGATGATTTGTTGCGATGCGGAAAGAAAAATACTCATGTTGATGCCATATTCATTGACTTCAGGAATGCGTTTGATAAAGTATCTCATAAGAAATTAATTGCAAAGTTAGGACAACATGGTATCAATCCGAAAGTTGTCAGTTGGGTGAGGGATTTCCTCTCGAATAGAGAACAGATAGTTGTCATCGATGGGAAATAGTCGTTCCCCGTTAAAGTTGCGTCGGGTGTTCCTCAGGGAAGTGTATTGGGCCCTCTACTTTTCTTAATCTATGTAAATGGTATCTGCTCGGTAGTTCGTAGTAAAATTAGACTTTTTGCAGATGATACCGTTCTATATAAAGAAATAAAAAACCAAGAGGACCATCAGTCGCTGCGTGGAGACTTAAGAGACATTTCAGCGTGGTGCAAAGAATGGAAAATTGAAATTAATTACACTAAATGTGCACAGCACTGCCAAGGTGCTACAAGTGCTCAGGGACCCACAACGGTAAGGACTGCACCAAGTCACTCGATCTGCTTGCAAAATGCTGCAACTGCGGCGGGGACCACACCCCTTTTTACCGCGATTGCCCTGCTCTGCTGGACGAAATACAGAGGATGGAGTCGAGAAAGACGCTAACATCAAAACAAGCCAGAGCCAGGAAGAAGTCTCCGCCCTCTCCCCCCACCCCCTCTCCACCCTCACTAGGAGTGCAGAACGTCTGGGGCAGAAGGAACGCCAGCCGCCTTCCGCCAACACAGCGCCCAACGCCGAGACAGTGTCTCTCCGTTCCTGCCGTCCCTCAGCTGAGCAGCGCAGAATTTCCGTTGCTTCCGCAAACACAACACGCTCCGCAGGAACCGCTGGCAGACCTACGCATCCCCCTGCGTGAGGCGAATCGCCGCCGCCGTGCCGGACGAACACCCACAGGCGTGCCGCTACCGCCTCATGACGAGCAAACGCTCGCCGAAGGCTTTCTAGCAGGTATTCACTCCCCCACAGCGGCCACTATGGCCATACAGCAGCAAATGCAGCTGCAGCAGCAGCTCCTACAGGGCGTACTAACTCATCTTACTGCTTTCCTCCGTGTTCATCCCTAAGAGGAGCAGAGCCTGGGCGAGCGCAGCAGGAGTAGGCATTACCGGTCCACTGCAACCTACCCACTTCAGTAACCGAGGCGATGGAAACGTCCTAGACATCTTCCTCAATCGTGGCCTCCTGGCATCCCTCCACGTCTCAGCTCTGGCATCCCTGACGAGCGACCACAACCCGATCATCGCGCATTTGGGCGTTTGTCCGTTGCAGCTCCCGGAGACCACCTACCAAGACTTTGCGAAGGCAAACTGGGAGGGGTATCGACGAATACTCACCGACAGCCTGTCAGCGGAGCTGACCGACCTGTCAACACCTGCAGCCGTAGATGACTGCATTGAAGGGCTCGCGCGTCGGATACATGACGCCATGGACCCCGCAATGCCGCACCGAGAGAGAAGAGTCTACAATTACATGGAACTTCCATCCCGCATCAGGTCCGATATCCGCCTGATAAACGGGATCCGAAGATGCTATCAGGCAACTGGAGACCCGGCGCTACGCAGACAGCTGACCAAGATGGAGCACTCCGTATGAAATTCCGTTCTGCAATTCCGGCGCTCTGCATTGGAAGCGAAACTCTCCTCCCTCAACATGGAAGACGGCTCAATTTGGAAGATGGCAAAAGCCCTGCGCTCCGACACGTTTCTACGACCCGCCTCTTCGTCGAGACGTGGTCACTGTCATCAACCCAAACCATAAGGCTGAGATGATGTCGGGATACCTTGAAACGGTATTCTGCAAACCCAGCGCGCTGGAGGAAGACGCAGCTAAAAGTCTGGAGCGTTATAATAACACTTCCACTACATCCGAATCAAGCCCTTTTCAGAGCCATGAAATGTAATCGTCGGAGACTGTGTACCGCCTCCAGTCATCACCTCTTCGGATATCGGCGAGGCATTGAAGCCCCTAAGGAAGCGTAAGGCGCCGGGGCCAGACACATCCGAAACGAAGCTCTTCGGAACATTTCCTTGGCGTTCGGGACATGGCTGGCGTTCGTTTACACGGCCTGCCTCCGGATTGGTTACTTCCCGGCTACATGGAAAAGGGCCGTTATTGTATGTATCCCGAAGCTGAAGGCCTGCAGGGATCCCACGAAGTACAGACCCATCTCCCTACTAGACGGCCTGAGGAAACTCTTCGAGAGGACGCTGCTCCAGAGTCACCCCTTTTCCTTTTTCCATCTAGTTTTCCTTCTAACACGTCTTTAATCATACTCTCTCTCCTCAGGTAAGGTCCAAGCCAGTTTGCCTTCCTCTTTCTAATAGTCTGTATAATCATTCGCATCTCTCCTACTCATTGTAGCACTTCATCGTTTTTCATCCTATCTGTCCATTTTATCTTCGGCGTTCTCCTACAAGTCCACATTTCAAAGCTTTCCAAGTATTTGATGTCATTTTTTCTTAACGTACATGTTTCTGCCCCGTACAGAGCTATACTACTTACATAGCATTTTATGAATTTTATAGGCTACGATTATATGCCTTCTGACGTCTCGCATTCATAGGTCAATGTATTTTCTTTCGTGTCAACACTTCTTGAGTGTTACATATAGCTAGGAAAGATTATTGTGCCTATTTGTGTATATTGTGTGTATTTACTTGTTAAATGATGCATGAGTTCTGCGTACACTATTCAACGCTATAAAGGATGACTTCAACTACCGGCCAGTCTGGTGATCACCACTTTAGGCCTCCAATGTCATCATGAAATAAGTTTTTGTTTTCATATATAGGCACATAGGTAGATTTTGGTTGACGTGCAGAGCTATTTCTTTTCGACACCACGAGTCGCTCCTGATGGCACGTAGGATTTTACAGATCGTATTTATTCGCTGGTGGCCCGTTCAAGTATTACGACAGTAAATGTTTAGCTATTTTTGACCTCCCGTCCTCCCATGTCAGCAACCGTCAGGATTTCGGTGACCCCTCTCCCTCGTCTTACATAAGATTTTGTTGTACCCTCCCTTTTCAATAAAATTTAGAAAATGCATACTTATTCATGGCAATACTTTCTGATGTCTTTTTATATCGTTGCAATGTATTTTAATGTTCATTAAAGCACAATGTGGAAAATTTTATCAGAGCGAACATGGTAAAGTTATGTATACCGAAAAAACAGTTAAATACTGCGAAAAGAATCCTAATGTCGGGCAAAATGCGGGTAACGAGCAGGTGGAAGCTTGCTGTGGACGAGATGCCACGACACGTAAATTGCATGTAAAAAGTAAAAAATTTCTTAAATATAAAATCTTTCGTAAGCATTGGTTAAACACCCCCCCCCCCATTCCAGCAAACGTCAGCTTTTCCTAGACCTCCCCCCTAAGGGGTGTTTATCACAGACGTCAGGGGTTTAGCTCCCACACCTGGAAATTTTGCCACTCCACACTCCATGTTAAAAGGGGTTCTTTAAAGTGCATCAGCATTGTACAATACACGGGGTTGATGGCTTCACTTTCTCTCCAAAGGAATACTTGTCATATTTTAATGCAAATAAAAAAGAATTTTGTAAATTTACAAACTTCTATTTTATTTACTTTAAAGAATCTTTCGACAAAGATGAGTTATCCCAAGTGCGATATGTTGTCATATTTTTTAGATGTATGAAAAGGGAGTGTTGCGAGACACGGTGAAACAATATAATAGTGAATAAACAAACAAAAACTCCTTCACCGTAAAAAAGTAAGAGAATACTCACACACACACTGCAGGTTGCTGGTAAACACCGTCGCAGGACCTAAGTCAAAGGAAAACACACGCACACGCTGAAACATGCAAAAACCACTCACACAGTAAACTCAAACTAAGAATTGAACTAGACACCGATGTTTCGACAGCTAAGCTGTCATCTTCAGTAGTGTGAGGTGTGGGAGGGAGATGGGGGTATATATACAGGGAATGACCGTCAGGTAAGGGGAAAAAGTGAAAGGAATTGGAACGGTTAACTGAGTAACTGAAAAAGGGGGGAGTGGGGGATGGGACCTAAGTCGTTGTTCATAACTGTTTTTGTTTCTATGTATGTAGATGCTTTCGTATGCATCGAGTTTATTGTATTGGTCTATTGACTTGAGTAACGTTAGGTTTTCTGTGGTGATAGGATGGTGAGTGTCAAAAATGTGAGTTGCAATGCGTGATTTGTCTATTCTGTTGTTTCTGTAGTGTGCTATGTGTTCTTTAAACCGGGTTTCCAGTTTACGTCTAGATTATCCAATGTAAATTTTGTCACATGAACTGCAATTGACTTGGTAAATGCCTGATTTGTGGTGATTGGGAATTTTATCTTTCGGGTTTGTCAGTAGGTTGGATAGTTTATTTTCGTTGACAAAAACCGGGTGAAGATCACATTTTGAAAGCATGCGTTGGAGATTATTTGTTAGTTTCGGTGCATATGGTAGTTTTATGTATTTTTTATGTTTTGATTCGTGAGTGTGGTGCTTGATTTTATTTGAATATTGTGCTTGTGTTTTTGAATCATTTTGTCGATGATTTGTGTTTCGAGTCCGTTGTGTAATGCGCAGTTTTTAATAAAAGTAAGTTCTATGTGAAAATCTGTTTTCGATAGAGGTGTATTTAGTAGTCTGTGAATCATGGAGTGGAAGGGAGCCAATTTATGTGTTGGTGTGCGTAGGTTTTCTGTAAATGTTGAATTGCAGTTTGTTATGTTCTCTTGTGATGAGCAAATCTAAGAAAGGTAAAGTTTTATTGTTTTCTATTTCGTGTGTAAATTTTATCGTGTCGAATTGTTGGTTGAGGCGTTGTATGAAATTGGGGATGCTTTCTTTTGCTGCCAAAGATTGCGAAAATGTCATGTACGTATCGGAGCCAAATTTTTGGAAAATATGGGAAGGAAGATTTACAAGACTTCTCGAAATTAGTCATGAAGAGTTCAGCTATGAGAGGAGAAAGGGAGTTACCCATAGTTGTACCGCCTTTTTGCTGATAGGTGTTGTTGATTTTAAAGAAGTTTTGTTGCATGCACAAGGAGGTTAAACGAACGTATTCTTCCGTTGCTTCTTTAGCAATATCATTTTCTAATAACCATGTCTGCAGGAATTCTATGGTTTCTTTGATTGGTACGCTTGGAAATAAGGAGGTGACATCGAAGGAAACTAGGATTTCATCATCTGTAATTGCGGTGTTTTTAATTGTTGATGAAATCTTGTGTTTTTGATGCGAGAGATACAATCTATTTGTATTTGTTTGAATTGATGGTTTAGCCACTGAGATATTTTGTATGTAGGAGAGTTGATCCCTGAAACTATGGGTCTCATAGGTATGTGTAATTATTTGTGTAATTTTGGAAGGCAGTACATTTTTTAGACGTATAATATCATGGACCTCGACCGGGAATCAAACCCACAATACTTGAAATCATTGATGATTATTTCAACCACAGCTCAACCGGCGTCGACCGATAACTCTAAGTTAATAAGCGTACTCGATGTCATAGAGTAAGGATTACGTCTTATTTTTCTTGTGTCTCTATGTCATTATAAGGATTGTTATGCATAATATAATACAGTGGTCCCTTGGTTAACGATATTAATTGGTTCCATGAAAACTACCGTTAATCGAATAGAGGAAACACATGTTAAAGGCTTAATTCGTTCAAAGACGATCAGAAGTTGACCTTTTTCACCCAAAAACATAGTTTATAATATTTAAACACAATTTTTAATAAATAAACTTTATAAGATCATAGTAAAGAATTAATAATAATAGAAACATGGATAAATATTTGTTGTGTTTCTCGACGCTAAAGAACAACTTTCAGTTGCCAGGGCAGGCGCCAGGAGAGACAAGGCCGGGTCCGCTGAGAGTGGTTCTGTAACAGGCGCAGGGTGTGACTGACGGGTCCGGCGGCAGAGAGGGACGTTAAGCTCCTCAACCGATTCGGTGCGCGGATCAGCTGCAGGCTGGAGCGGGGAAAAGTCCAGGCGTTTCCGCGGATGCCGTAGCTGCTGAGGAGGACGACGAGGAGCGTTGCCTCTGCCTCAAGCATTGGTGATGCCAAGAGTCGGGGTCGGTGTAGGAGCAGCAACTGGTCTCAGAAGATCAGGATCAGCTTCTGGAGTAGCTTTCTCGAGCGGTGGGGGTGGACCGAAGCGCCTTCGATGTTCCCTGGTATAAACAGGGCAGGAACGGGAGTAGGCCGCATGCTGACCGCCGCAGTTGCAGCAGGTTGGAGTCCCATCCTCCTTGGACTTGGTGCAATTCCGACCCTCGTGGGGGCCGGCACACCTGTAGCATCTGGGCGCGGCTGTGCAGAAGACCGAACTGTGGCCAAAACGGTTGCATATAAAACACATTTGCGGCTCGTCGTATCGGTAGCGCTGGATGCGCACTTTGGAATTTCCCAAGGACGTCCAGCGTAGAAAGTCCTTCGGGTCCCAGTCTGCGGTGGCAGCGCGCGTGGTGATGACGAAGACGCCAAGTGGGGATCCGTCGGCCTTGCGGATCTGTCTGACTCTGATGACTGGTACCCGTGCATCCTCCAAAAGCTCCTTCAGGTAGTTGTCATCAGTCTTAGGGTGTAGTCCGCGGGCAGTGAAGCTGAGGGTCCGTTCGTTACGAGCACTCCAAGTGGAGTACTGGGCCTGGACGCCATCTAGCATCAGTCGGACGGAAGCATAGTCCTCAAATGTAGTAAGCTGGAGCCGGGTATGATTCCTCCTGGAGGTAACCTGAAAGGAATGGTCCTATGTGGCTCCGTTGATGGCGGAAATAAATTTTCGGAAATCCGCCAGCTCGTACACCAGGATAGCTGGCGGCTTTGGTGGGCCGGGCGGGCTGGCGTTAGTCGTGGCTGCAGGAACAGGAACAGTAGCAGATGAAGAGGGTCCAGGAGCGATGTCCGTGGCGGCATCGGCAAGCAACGGGGCGTATCGGTTGGCAGTGCGAACCGCAGGAGCCCGGGTCCGCAGCTGATTGGCAATGGACTCGGCAGCAGTGGTGAAGGCCTTCCTAGTCTTCTTCCGGCGAGGAACGCGGAAGGAGCCCGTGTCCATTTTTTCGGAGACGTCCGAGTCAGCCTCAGTGGTGCCCTCATCCATAGAAGGGACAGCAGAACCGGGTTTGAGTGAGGTCGGGAGGCTCTGGGTAGAGCCAGCAGCGTCTTGGTCCTGTGGCGGACCGTTGTCGGAGGCCGATTTATGGCCCTGTAAAGGGCCGTTTTTTGGTCCTGGCAATGAATCTGCATTCATTGTTGCAGAGGACGTGGAAAAAAGGATGCGCCGGATGGCGCCAGGAAGGTCTCCGGGAGAACCGGATTGAAGTGCCAGCCGGGTGGCAGGATCGGCGCCGAAGGAGCTAGCTCCTTTAGCCTCAATGCTGGGAGGTTCGATTTGAAAAAATCAAACAACCCGCGAAACGAAAATCAGCTGTAAGAGATATCCACCAGATTCTCACGGCCTTTTCCTTTTCCCGGAATGTCCTCTCGGAACTCCGGCTCCTATTTATATGCCCGGGCTTGCTTCTCGAACCTTCTGTCTGTTTCTCGGGCCCCGGTTCGACCTTGACCGCTTTCCCTAGGAAACGCCCAGGGTGGGGTGTCTTCGTCTACGCCGTGAGGTATCATCACGCAACTCCCTTCCTTGTTCAAAAAATAAAAAAAATAATATAAATATAATTGGCTATTGACAACTTCTACAGATCTTTTGTTTAATCAATCTTCTGCTCCTCGTCTTTATGATGTAGGCCACGTCTTGACTCCTAGAACTCGCCATTTGATCTGTCGGTGATTCTTTTCTCTCGCCGGCAGGGTATACCATCGCCAAACTTCCATGTCCCCCATAATTTTTCTCCCAATGATCCATTTTGCTCGGTACCAAAAACACTCTGTTCCTCCGGATAGTACCATTTTCTGTTTTTATGTCGTACGATCTGGGTTCCTTGCGTTTTTGCATTACAGTGTTTGTCGTCTAGTCAGACCCTGTCTCCTGGTTGTAGTGGTGATAAAGGTTTGGCTCGGTGCCTCCAATCATTTCTTATCTGGATCTTCTGCTGCTCAGCCTCCATTCTTTTCCTATGGTCCTTGAGCTCGGGCCACCTAGGTTTCAATGATTCTTTAATCATTGGCAAATTAGTACGTAGTTTTCGGCCTATCAAAAGTTCTGCAGACCTAAATTGGGGTCTCTTTCTTTCTCTAAAATATTCTTTACAATTTTTACTGTGGCTTCTGCCTGTCCATTGCTCCTTGCCCATTTGGGACTACTAGTCACCAATCTGAACCCATAGCCACGTGCGAATTCAAACATTTCTCTTCTGAACTGTGGTCCATTGTCTGATCTGACTTCTTCAGGGATCCCAAATCTTGCAAAAACTGACTTTATCTTCCCGATGACTGCCGCTGCTGATGTGCTAGCCAGTCTTGATACTTCGGGATATCGCAAAAATAATCTACCATTACCAAGAAGTTTTGGTTTCTGACGGTCACCAGATCCATCGCTATCTTCTGCCAAGGCCTCTCTGGTGGTGGGGTTGGTATCAATGGTTCTACTGGTCGCGGTCGTCGCTCCAGGCATTCCTTGCAATTCTCCACCATTTCTCGCACATCGGTTGATATTCCTTACCACCAAATCGCATCCCTATATTCTACATTTTCTATGCCAAGGTGGCCCCTGTGTATGCGGGGCAGCATCTCCCGCCTCAATGCACTTGGGATTACTACTCGCCTACCGTGCATCAGCAGACCTTGCGTTTCGTTGAGAAAGCCTTTCTCCTTGAAGTAAGCTCGGAGATTAAGGTCTACGTCCCCCTTTCGGTTAGGCCAACCCTGTTTCACATTCTCCAGAATCTTTCTCATAGTTTCATCCTTCCTCTGCTCATCTTGTACCTCTTGTAGACGATTGTCTGTCATAGGAATCTCTTCAATCACCTCCTGTACAAAGAGTTCTACTTCTGCCTCCATCAGGATGTCCTTGTCTGGTGATTTCTCCATCATTGGTGCTCCTGAAAGCGTGTCCGGGGTATGTAGCCACTTTCCTGGAACATGTACTATCGTATAGGAGTACTCCAGGAGCCTCATACAGAACCTCTGTAGTCTCGCTGATAGCTCACTCAATGGTTTGGTACCCAGCAGGGCTACCAATGGCTTGTGGTCCATACAAAGTTGAAAATAAGCTACTTCAATGTATGTGGCGAATCTCTCGCAAGCCCAAGTTAGTGCCAGGGCCTCCTTTTCTATCCGCGCGTATCTGCGTTCTGTTTCTGTTAGCGATCGGGATGCATAGCTGACAGCTTTCCATATACAATCGCCTTGATGCTGCTCCAGTACTGCTCCAAGTCCATATGATGACGAATCCGCTGACATTCTGCAAGGTTTGTTGGGATCGAATATTGACAAAGCTGGCGCTTTTGTTAATCGACGTTTGATGTCGCCGAATGCCTTTTCGTGGACTGCTGTCCATGGAAGGTTTCCCTATTCCGAAAGTAACTCCCTCAGTGGCTGCGTCATGTCAGCTAGATGGTCGAGAAACTTTAAATGGTAGTGGACCATTCCCAAAAATCGTCGCATAGACTCGGCTGTCTTTGGTCTCTCCATATCGTTGATTTCTGCTACCTTCTCCGGATCTGGCTTCAAACCTGCTTCCGCTGATATGATGTCCTAGAAAACGGACTTCCTTGACGCTCCAAACGCATTTTTTTTATTCGAAGTCATCCTCGCTTCTTGAAGTCTTTGGAGTACTGCATAGAGACGCTCATCGTGTTGCTCTTGGCTGTTTCCGTAAACCAGTATGTCGTGCAGTAAGTTTACGACGCCATCGAGCCCAGTTAATGTTTAGGCCATTCTTTTTTGAAAATCTTCCCCTGACGAGGATAGTCCCATAGGAAGGCGATTGAAACAGTATCTTCCGCAGGGTGCGATAAATGTCGTGAGTTTCTTACATGTTTCTTCCAAGGGGATTTGAAAATATCCTCTGCAGGCATCAATCTTGCTCATGAATTTGGTCTGGGAAAGACGTGCCAAAATCTTATCCACTGCCGGTAGAATGTGTCGCTCTCGCTGCACGCTAGCATTAAGCTGTGTGTAGTCCACACAAATCCTTACTGCGCCGTTGGGTTTTGGGATGACTACCATCGGAGCGCACCACTCTGTTGGCTCGTGTACTTGCGAGATTACGCCCTCTTGTTTCATACGTTCCAGCTCCCGCCAAACCTTTTCCCACGGCTGTATGGACACCCTCTATGGTGTAAACACCGCGTAAGGCCTTGCATTGTCTTTCAGTCGGATGCTGTATGGCCGCTCCAATCGCCCCAGTCCGTTAAATAACGCCGGAAATACGTCCTCTGGTGTGCGGGAGCCCAATTTTGCCGTGTCGATCCAATGCAGGATGCCCAGACCTTGGATTGCCGGTCTCCCAAGAAGCAATTCTCTTCCTCCCGGGGTCACGTAGACGTATTCCTCCCAGGTCCTGTCCTTCCATTGTAAATTTGCGGTGAAAACTCCCTTCGGACGAAACGGCTTTCTTCCCACACCGGACAAGCGTTGTGACGTTTGTCTCAATTTAACTCCCGGTATCGCGCGGTCAAGGATGCACGATCCAATGACCGTGACGTCTGCTCCGGTATCTATTTTGAACTTCATTTCTACTCCGTTCATCGTAATCTCCGTCCGCCAAGGTTCTCTGCGTGCTTCAATTGTTCCCAGGTAATAGATGTTATCTTCCTCTTCTTGGACTGCGACGATACCCACGGAGTTCTTCGACCGGCATACCGCTTTCCAGTGGCCTTTCTTCTTGCACGCATTACATGTAGACTGTCGAGCGGGGCAAGATGAGAATGCGTGTAGCGGAGTGAGCCCGCATCGGCGGACTGTCTGCTGTTGCTGACGTTGTTGCCGGTCCGTTCCTACCTCCGTCCGTCCACGAGTCCTTCCCCGTCGGGTGGCCACTTGACTTCGTCGTTGGACGTGGTGAACACCGTACTCCGGCGCCCTCGAAGTCCGCGTTCCTCCCGGTGCCGCACGAACCACCCCTTGCTGCCGCTGCACTTCCTCGCCTTGACGCACTTTCCGTATGGCCCCATTTAACGTCAGTTCAGGATCAAGCTGCATTGTCTGGGACAGTTTTGCGTCGTAGACGCCTACTACTATTCGATCTCTCAGGAGGTCCTCCTGCAGGGATCCATAATTACAATATTGCACGAGGCGATAGAAATCAGCGATAAATTCTTCGACGAGCTCACCTTCTCGCTGGCACCGCTGGTTGAATCGCGCCCTCATATATGCGACGTTCATTCTTTCCCGATAGTGTTTTTGAAGTTTTTCGTATACTTTCTTATACTTTTTCTTCTCTTCCGCAGTCAGCTTAAGACTGAGGAGAATATCCTCCGCTGTCTTTCCCATGGTGTATATCTGCATATTTACTTGTTCTTCGTCGCCTTGTATCTTCAGACCTGACGCTATCCAATAACGTTCCCACCTTTGGGACCAACGGGGCCATTCTTCCGCGACGAAAGAAAACGGTGCCGGGGGAGCCACTGCCGATGTGGCCACGATCGTCCTTTCTTCCGTTCTCTCGCTCTTCCATCTCTAGTTGCTTTCCGTAATCACTCTGCCGATGTGATTGTTCACCGCTGTCACCATGTTGTGTTTCTCGACGCTAAAGAACAACACTTGCAGTAATTTTCCGATGCTTTATTTTCTATGAGCATGTGATACACTCGGAGACTCGGAACTCCGGCTCCTATTTATATGCCAGGGCCTGCTTCTCGAACCTTCTGTCTGCTTCTCGGGCCCCGGTTTGACCTTGACCGATTTCCTTAGGAAACGCCCAGGGTGGGGCGAGTCTTCGTCTACGCCGTGAGGCATCATCACGCAACAATATTGAAGAAATAGAGCATCCTTCGCACTGATTGCTTTAAATTTGTCCTTCTCTTGAACAATCGTGGAAATGGTGGATTGGGGCAGACCATATTCACTAACCAGAGCACTTGTTTTTACATCTCATTCGTGTTTTTCAATAATTTCCTGCTTAATTTGCACAATAATTATTATCCTCGCTTCCTTGTCTTTCTTCAAATTAACTTTAGAGGCCATTGTTATTGATCTTATTTAACTAATAAGTCAAAAACACTAAGTAAGAGAGCTGTTTTGATAAGCAACACACATCAAACACTGAAAAGCAAGCCAGCTGATTGTGAGTTTCTAACGCTTATAATAGGGCGTCGCTGATTGGCTGAGGTTTGATGAGGCCACTTAGAAGCGCACCGATTGGCCGAAATTGGCGGCCGCGTGATATCGTAAACATATCATTAATCGAAAATTTATCGTTATTAGAAACAATGACGCCCTTTCGGAGGCAGATCGTTAATTAAAATATCGTTAATCGATGGCTTTGTAAACCGAGGGACTGCTGTATTTTGAACCCATTTCTCCGAATGGATTAAAGTTAATAAAAGAAAGCAACGATGAGTAATTCAGCTTGGAAAATATGTAAGGTATCCATAAGAGGGCCCATATTGTTTGCTGTGGGGGGGGGGGGGGGGGGCGAGATTTTCCGGTATGCCACTGGCTACAGATAATACTTGCAAGCCCAACATTATATTTTCATCAAAAACAATGTATCTTTTACCCTGTAGTCAGGCTGAACTATTAATATACCTCTTTAATGTTGGAAAAAATAAATCTGCTGGCATTGATGAAATCCCTGGTTTTCTCCTCAGGAAGTGGAAATGAAATCCTGATTCCACTTCTATTCTTAATTAATCAGTCTCTTTCTCAAGGTATATTCCCAGATGCCCTCAAAATGTCAAAGGTTCTGCCAATTTATAAGAATAAAGGTGACAGGGGTGATCCTCAAAACTATAGACCTATTTCCTTAATTCCCAAACTTTCGAAAATCTTTGAGTATATATTCTGTCAAAGACTCCTTGACTTTCTTGATTCTCAAAGGTTTTTCGCAAATGACCAGTTTGGTTTTAGGAAGACAAAATCTACTGAACACTCTTTAAGGCCATCTACTTCATAATAAATGAAATCAACTCTAAAAACAAGACTATGGGAATCTTCTTTGATCTAAGTAGAGCATTCGATGCAGTTGACCATATATAATTACTATCTAAATGCAATTCATGTTGACTTACATCTGAATTGGAACGATCATATTGAATACCTAGGCAAAAAGTTCAATTCAGTTTCTTACCTTCTCAAATTGTTGTAATTTGGGCATTTTTATCCAAGAGTCTCATATGGCATTGTCCTGTGGGGCTTCTCATCTCTTTTAATTGACATCTTCAAAATTCAGAAGAAGATAGTGAGCATAATGTGCAAGGAGCATTTTAAAGCACACTGCAGATCCCTTTTCAGGAAACTGAATTTGTTAACAATACCATGTGTTTACATCTATTATGCTGTCATCTTTGTGAAGAAAAACGTGGCCCTTTTTGATATGAATAGTTCAGTCAATAGCCATAGTACAAGAAGATTAAATGACCTACACACACTAAACTCCAACTTATCAATTTGTAGCAAAGGACCAAAAGCCATGGTCATCAAGCTGTACAATAAACTTCCACCCCACATAAAGATGACTGCAAATTTATCAATGGTTCAGAGGTCTGTTTTTGAGTTTATGGTCAGTAAATGCTACTACAGTGCAAATGAGTATTTGATGCCTGATTCAATTTAATGTGCTACCTGGATGAAGAATGGATTGTTATTAATTGCTCTTTAATGATGTACTCTATATCTTATGTGATTATGCTATAATTTTATAATTCATCATGTGATCATCTATACTTTCTTCTTGTGATGAATCCTATACCTGCAATTTAATTGTAGTCTTTATGGATAATAAACATTACTATTATTAGTTAACATTAAGCCTTTTTGATATGGTGGTGATTTCCGGGATTCTGCCGTGTTGATCCATTTCCTGGACAATATTTCGCCGACGTTCCAGTCGGCTTCTTCAGGTCCGAAGTGTCGGTGCAGATTTTTGGTCGTCTTTATATAGGCAGGTTCCGTCTAATCCGGTGCGTTCTGGTTGGTCGCCGAGTTCGGAGCGCTCTGGTTGGTAGCCGAGTCTGGTGCGTTCGGATTGGCTGATGTTGGGTTGGTCTTACAGAAGACTCTCTTCCAGGTGCTGGACAGCGTGTAGCCGTCCTCTCGGTTAAAATTGTACGGCTGTTTTGTAATTTCGATCGCCTCCCTGATGAGTCTCGGGAAATAACGATTTTCTTTTACTAAAATCTGTGCGTTGTCGAAGTCGATGTCGCATCCGGGATCGGTCCACGCGTGTTCTGCTATGGCGGAAAGGCGGAGTTGTTTGTTAGCTGTTGCCCTCTGGTGTTCTTTCAGGCGGCACTTGAGAGATCTCGAGGTTTGACCGATGTATGACTTTCCGCAGCTGCACTTGACTTCGTACACGCCCTCATAGATGTTTTTGGGTAAGTGGTCTTTGGCGGTGCGGAGGAGGTCGGCTGTCTTCGTCACGCAGTTGAATCTCGTTACCACGTCGTGTTTGGCGAGAATGCGTGCGACCCTCTCCGAGGTGCCCGCCACGAAAGGTATCATGGCGTATGCCGCAGGTTTCGGCTTGTTTTCCGCTGTGTCCTCGGCGGTCCTTTTCAGGGCCATATCCCGTTTCTGGTCTTCCTTTTTGATGGTATATCCGTTTCCTTGGAGGGTGGCAAGTAGATGTTTCTTTTCGGACACTATGGAGTCGGCGTCGGAGATGGAATGCGCCCTGTGGTATAAGGTCTTTATGACGGAGGCTTTTTGCTACGGATGGTGATGTGAGGTGGCCTTCAGATACCGATCGGTGTGTGTCTTCTTCCGGTAAACAGAATGTCCCAGACTTCCATCTGGCTTCTTGGTTACTAGGACATCAAGGAAGGGCAGACGCTGGTTCTCTTCTATCTCCATCGTGAACTGTATGGCGGCATTCTGGTTGTTCAGGTGTTGCAGGAACTTATTTAATTCCTCCATTCCATGGGGCCAAATCGCGAAGGTGTCGTCCACATATCTGACAAAGAGTTTTGGTTTCTTGTCGTATGAGTCTATGGCTTTCCGTTCGAATTCTTCCATGAACAGGTTTGCGATGACAGGCGAGAGTGGGGAGCCCATGGCTGCACCCATGGTCTGCTGGTAAACCTTCCCGTTCCATATGAAGTAGGCGTTGTTCAGGCAGAATTCCACTAGGTCTGGAAAATCTTCTGGAAATCCTTGACTTGTGAGCGCTCTGGTGATGTTGACGGCGTCTTTCGTGGGGATATTAGTGAAAAGGGACTCTACGTCAAAGCTGACAAGTAGATCTCCTTCGGTAACCGTTGCCTTCTGGATATTTTCAATGAAATGCGCCGAATTTCTTACGAAGGTATTAGTTTTTCCCGAATAAGGTTGGAGAGCCCGGGCTAAGTATCTCGCAAGCTTCTGCGTCGGGGCGTCGATGGCGCTAACGATGGGTCGTAGGGGGATCCCTTCTTTATGAATTTTTGGGAGTCCATACAGGCGTGGTGGTTTGGGTGCTGGTTGGATAAGCCACCTTTGCTCTTCTGGTGGAATCGAAGACTCCTTGATGAGACCTCTGGTCTTCCGGTCCAACTTGGCCGTCGGGTCCAGCTTCAATTCTTGGTAAGTTGTGTCGTTGATGAGGCTGGAGATTTTGTTCTCGTATTCTTTTTTCTCGATGATAACCGTCGCGTTTCCTTTATCGGCTGGGAGTATCAGCAGTTCGCCTATATAAAGACGACCAAAAATCTGCACCGACAGACAATGCTCGCTGAGAGCCCTGACTCGATATTGGTAGCCTATGCATAGCCATATCGGTTCTTCGCACTATTACGTGCTTTTTAGTACTTGCGACTACCACTCGCGACTGTGGCGCTTCTGCGATTCCGCAGAACTCCGGTTTCGGGTTTGTTTTTTCGCTTCGTACGGTCGTCGGCAAGTCAGGGGAAGGCTAACGAGTCCCTTCTGCTCACCTGTACTTGTCGTTCAAGGTTACGGTGGAGCCTGGCCTTCTGAGGTCAGCCTCCGTGTTTTTCTTGTCCCTGAAAAGGGCCTAGAAATTTTTGCCATGGAGAGGATAATCCCTTCCATGGAAAGTGACCAAAAGGGTCTGTTGAGTCGGCTGCCCTTATGGAAAGGAACCTCCAAATTGGTTCCGCTCGCCCCCGGTCGTCGTCGCTTTCAAGCGACTCCTCCTTTGGGAGAATTACTCCAGCGGAGTACAGGGAGATGTGCGCCGAGAAGGCACCGGATGCTGCTGCCCCGGTTGCTTTCGAAGCCCTTCCCGCAACTCCGGCCCAGGGCCAACGTGTTAAAGCCTCGGTAGGCGTCGGCGGGGTCACACCCGCGGTAGTACCCAAACCGAGGCCTACCAAGGAGAACCCCTCGAAAAAGGGAAAATCGGTCGCTTCGACGTCCCGGGAGGGAGCCCCGCTCCCCCCCTTTACAGACTCGGAAGGCGGCAGCGGGGTCACACCCGCGATAGTACCCGAACCGAGGCCTATCAAGAAGAACGCCGCGAAAGTTGGCAAATCCGTCGCTTCGACGTCCCGAGAGGGAACCCTGCTCCCCCCCTCTGGTCGTTCGAAGTTAGCGACCCCCGCCATCAGTGCCGGAAATTCAGGCCCTGTTCAGGGCCATCAGCCCGCCGTTACTCCGGTCGAGTCTATGGACTCGACGGACGGAGTACTCGGCAAAAGAAAAATGACCGGGGGACAAGCGCCTGCCCCTTCCACTGCCTCTCTGGCAGACCGGTCCGCCCCCATTCTCGGTGCTGATGCAGTCGTCAGCACGGACGAGGATGGTGAGTTTACGCCAGTTACTAAACGGAGAGCCAAGAGGCAGAAACCTTCCCGTTCCCCTGCTGAGGGGGGGAAGAGTACAGCTCCGGAGGGACAAGGTCCTGACAAGGGAGCTCGAAAGAGGGTCCGCGTATCGCCGATCACGGTATACGGGATCCTCTCTCACAAAACAATTGCCGCTGAACTCAGCAAGGTGTGCGGCGATGACTTCGAGCTGGAGGTCCACAGGGCCTCCACTCGAATAGTCGTCCACACGCCTGAGCACCACCGGGCGGCGACGAAGGTACTGGACGATGCTAAGGTCCAGTACCATACCCAGCTACTGCAGACGGTCCAGGGGATGCGTCTGCTTATCAAAAATGTAGGGAAGGGCTACTCCCCTGAGGACATTGCAGCAGGTCTTTCGGAAAAAGGATTTATTATCCGTGGCGTCCGACAGATGACTGCGATGGAGGGAGGGAAGCGGATCCCGATAGGCAGATTTGTCGCCAACCTGGAGAGGACTCCACGGGCCCCTCCAGTGTCGGCAATAAAAACCCTGTGTCACTGCTCGGTGAAGATCGAGCAGTATAGAGGGAATAGAGGGCCGTTGATATGTTTCAACTGCCAGAGGTTTGGCCACGTGTCGCTCGCCTGCAGGTGCGACACGCGTTGCTTCAGGTGCGCCGGTCCCCACAAGGGGGACGACTGCCCAAAGCCACTTTCGGAGCCTGCCAAATGTGCAAACTGCGAGGGCGATCATCCTGCCTCGCACCGGGAATGCCCGGCATTCTTGGAAGCGTTGGCAAGATACGAGGAGGGGCAGCAGAAGTCTGTCAGGAAGTCGGTTCCGGGGAAGGCTTCCAAGACTGCTCCAAAATGAAGCCTGCCCTCTCGGCAAAAGTAGACGCCTCCCGTCCCTTTGCCGCGGTGGCTGGGGGCACTGCCGAGCGGACACCTTCGGCTAGTGCCCCATCTCCGACTCAGCAGCCAGGTGCTGAGCCGGATAAGCAGGCGGATCCAAAACCCGCCTTAATAGCACCGGCTCCATGTCCCGTTGTACGGGAGGAGACGGTATCTAAGAAGCCCTCAGCCTCCGCCCTACGAAAGGAGAGGCGCAGGGCAGCCAAAGCCCAGCAGGCTTCAGAGGAAGCAACAGCGGAGAGTGAGGCCCCGAAAGGCCCCGCCGCGGCCCCTCTGGCAGTAGAAAAGGCAATAAAAGAGAAGCGTTTGGTCGCAAGTCGGCCAACTGCATCGGCCGAAGTGGTCCCTCCCAAGGGCCTCGAAGCTTCGGTCAAGATTAGCAAGCCGCAGAGCAGTGCGCCAGAGTAGGTTCGGTCCGAGGAGGGCCCCGACTTCTGGCGGACGGTGGCGATGATTTGTGGGGCGCTGAGAGGTTATATCTCCTCAACGTCCGGCCAGCTCCTCCTCTCTCTCCTGGAGGAGCTGGTCAAGGAGCGCATCTCGGCCCCCAACAATGGGGACTAGGGGGTGCAGCGTCCTCGTGCAATGGAACGCCCGAGGTGTCAAGGAGAAGACGGAAGAGCTTCGGGCGTTCCTACAAGAGAAGCACGCCATCGTCGCCGCCGTGAACGAGACGCACCTCCGCCCGGCGGATGCGTGGAAGATTCCTGGCTGGGCAATATACCGCGCAGACAGGATCAACCAGCCCGCCGGGGGGCAGGGGCGAGGCGGCTCGGCACTGCTAGTTCATCGATCCGTAGAACATCGTCCGCTTCCAGAGCGGAACTACGGGTCGATGGAAGCTGTATCCGTCGACATCAGGACCTGTACCGGATGGATCAGGGTCTCCTCGGTGTATTACCCGCCGGGGAGGGCGTGGGATCCGGATGAGGTCCTGGAGGTCGTCGGGAATGGCTGCCCCTCGATCGTACTTGGGGACTTGAATGCCAAGCACACCAGTTGGCATTCCAGAGTCCCCAACCTGAGGGGCCTGCGGCTGAAAGATCTTGCCGATGAAGAGGGGCTCACGGTGCTCGCGCCGAACGAGCCCACCTATCTCTCTTCGAGGGATGTCCTTGATGTTGCTGTCATCAACAACATCAGGGCGTCCCTCAGCATGCATTCCGTGTGCGATATGTCCTCTGATCATAATCCGACCCTGCTACTTCTGGGGAACTTGCCAGTGCGAGTACCACGTTCGCAGCGTCTGGACCTAGCTCGTGCCGACTGGCAGCACTTCCGCGAGTTCATTGCGGAAAGGCTGCCGGTCGACCCAACACCGCCTAGGACGTGCGAGGAGGCAGACCGCATGGTCGACCTCCTCACCACCACAGTCCAGCAGGCCATGGACGCTGCGGTCCCGAAGGTGGTCGTAGCCGGGGGTATACGCATTGCTTTGCCTCGTGTCGTCAGACAGACGATCACGCTGCGCAACAGCGTGCGGCGGAGGTGGCAGCGCCACCGTACGTTGAACCTCAGGATCCATATGGACTCCCTCAACAGGACGGTCCGGGACATGTTAAAAGACGTGCGCTCGGACGCGTGGGAACTCCATCTTTCCACGCTTTCCCTGGAGGACCAGTCCATCTGGAAAACCTGTAGGAGACTTTGCGTTGCCCAACGGAGGGACCCCCTGATCATCCAGGGGGACTCCGTTGCGAGGACTCCGGAGGAGAAAGCCGGGTTGATGGCAGAATATCTGGAGGGGGTATTCTGCCCGAACCCGGCCACAGCAGAGTCGGATGAGGTCGAAGAGGACATCGCACGGGAACTCGGGACGCTTGACCGCGGCCCCTTGCTCGATGCTGCGGAGCTCCCTCGCTTCGAGGTACGCGAGATCGTTGCGGTGATCCGTCGCCTTGGGACGAGGAGGGCTCCCGGGGATGATGCCATCCCCAACATCGTCCTGCGACAGCTACCTGTCGCAGCAGTAGAATTCCTGGCCGCCATTTACAACGGTTGTGTCGGGATTCCATATTTTCCGTGTGCCTGGAAGAGGGCAAAGATCATCTGTCTCCCGAAGCTGCCGGGAACGGAGGTTGGTCCCGGGGACATCCGGCCAATCTCTCTCCTGGCGGGCTTTGGGAAGATCTTTGAGCGTCTTGTCCGGATGCCGCTGGTGGATATCGTCCGGGAGAAGAATGTTCTCCCGGACGAGCAGTTTGGCTTCCGGGAGGGGCACTCCACTACCCAGCAACTGGGTAGGGTGACCCACTTCATCACTGACGCCTTCAACAGGAAGCACGCGGTCGCAGGGGCTTTCTTCGACATCTCGAAGGCCTTCGACCGCGTGTGGCATCCAGCTCTCCTGTTGAAGTTGCATCGAGTCCAGTTTCCTGCTTGGCTAGTGCGGCTCATCGAGTCGTACTTACAGGGCAGGACGTTCAGGGTGTTTTGGCTCCAGGTCGGATCAGGACTGCGGCGAATATGCGCCGGTGTCCCGCAGGGGTCCGTCCTGGGGCCAATCCTCTTTAACATCTTCACCCAAGATCCTCCTCGGGATCTTGGGTGGAACACTACGCTTGCCCTGTACGCGGATGATGCGGCGCTCCTGTCGCGGTCTACCAAGACGTACGCGGCCGTGAGGACGCTGCACTGCGCCGTCGACGAACTGGTGTCCTGGTATCGTCGATGGCGCATTGTAGTTAACCCCAGTAAGACCAAGGCCATCATCTTCCACCCTGGAAGAGGAGCGCCGTCTGGAGTCGATTTGTCAGTGATGGGGGGGGTTATCCCCTGGTGCCCAGAAGTCACATACCTGGGAGTGGTGCTAGACCGGAGGCTTCTCTGGAAGCCTCAGGTTGAGCGCGTCCGCCACAAGGCACTCGGAGCGCTGGCGAGGCTTCGTCCGATCCTGCGCCCGGGTGTCTTGTCGGCTGACACCAAGAGACGCCTCTATCTGAGCTGCGTGAGGCCCATCATGACTTACGCAGCGCTGGTCTGGTCTGGAGTTCCCAAGACCACCCTCTACAGGCTGCAAGTGGTGCAGAACAGTGCACTCCGGCTGATACTCGGTCGTTGCCGATACGAGAGCGTCAGCAGGTTGGACTTAGACGGAAATGTGGAATCCCTGGACGTCCTCCTTCCGAGGATGTCCAAGGAATTCTACTGCAAGGCAGCAGCATCGAGGCACAAAGAGGTGCAGAAGCTGGGCGATATCAAGGTTAGGTGGTGGGACCGCTACAAGCGACCCATTGCCAGCCTTGAGTCGCTGGAAACCCTCCCTAGCAACAAGTGTCCCCGCTTGTAGGGAGGGTTTGGTGCCTCTTTGTAACAAGGGGCCAAAGAAGAAAAAATTGTGATAGTGAAATTAGCCTAGAATCGCATTAAAAGCTCAGCTGGGAATGCGAATAAGCCAACCCCAGGAGGTTGGAGAGTTCTAGCTTCTGCACCGACACTTCGGACCTGAAGAAGCCGACTGGAACGTCGGCGAAATATTGTCCAGGAAATGGATCAACACGGCAGAATCCCGGAAATCACCACCATATCAACAGCACGCCGTGGAAGCCTTCGTACTAATTAAGCCTTTTTGTTCGTCTTATTTGTTTGTAATAATATTTTATAAATTTAAAAATATCAAAATCAAAATATTGTTATTGTATATTTCTCGAGAAATCTTGACATGTTCGTTAAAATCAAAATATACATGAAAACTTTACAAATCAAAATATATATTTCATCAAGTCCACCATGCCCAGCCCAAACAAGATGGACTCAAGAGCCCAAGCTGCTGCCTAGAGTCCATCCTGCCAGGGCCGGCTTCAGACTTTTGGCCACCCTGAGGCGGGAAATCTATGGCCGCCCCCCTCACCCTCATGTTCCGTGTTGATAAGGAGTTCACACTTTGTTACCTTATTAATATTTAAAATTACCACACAATATTTTCCAATTTTACCTTAAATGCTCAATTAATAAATAAATATTAACACTAGGAGTACCGGATGACATCAATTGACGGTTTTCAGTTTTCGCAGCACTGCAACTCTTGTACGATTGATTGTAGATTTCTTAAATTTTCTGACTTTTAATATTTTAGGC
Source organism: Tanypteryx hageni (assembly GCA_028673005.1). Taxonomy (NCBI): domain Eukaryota; kingdom Metazoa; phylum Arthropoda; class Insecta; order Odonata; family Petaluridae; genus Tanypteryx; species Tanypteryx hageni. The sequence goes on from CM054115.1 coordinate 5,993,565, forward strand.
TAATGTTCTTTTTGTGCTTTGTTGTAATTTTTTCTCCGCTTTAGATTCCTCACAATAGGATGTTTTACCTAGTAGTACCACTACCCGTCAATTGACGGGTGGACTATTTTTCTACCCTTTTTGCCTTTTTATGGAGGAATTTGGACTCTTGAACACCGCATGACAATGTACCATAACGTATTTTGGTATGAAAAAACGTATTTGACTATAAAAATGACGTATCTCGCGATATTAAGAGTAATAAATGCGTTTTTGAAAATTATTTTATTTCATATGTGCGACAGAAAACCTCAGTTGGAATATCATCATGTGATGAACGGGTAGTTCGTAGTTCTGCTCCCCGAGGGGAACTCTTCCGGGCGGGAGGATGAGAATGTGAATAGCTTCCATACTCGGTTCCTGCAAGCAATGCCAGATTGGTCTCCGCAACAAAAACAGAACAAAAGATTTGTGCGAAAAGTGCAAAAAATTAGGGTGCGGGCAATACCGCATTAAGGTTTGCAAGAAATGCGTAAACTTACTATCTTCTTTTGATCACTATTCATATGTTTACAAGTGTTTAACAACATTTATCAAGTGTTTTATGCACCTCATTTTGTGAAAAAAGTTATTCCAAAACTTTACATGTAACCACAAATTAAAAAAAACAAAGTTGTTTTTTGTTTTATTTGCGTATTTTGATGTTATCTAAGCAAATAATATCTCAGTACATGTGATAAAAGCAAGAACACTGTAATTTTATCATTATGGATGGGTCTCTTGTGTTCTTTGCCACAAGAAAAATAAATTTGTTTCTTTTACTGTAAACTCTCCGTTTTTCTTGTATTGTAACTTCTCTGTACAAAAAAAGACTCTAATGCGGAAAGACGACTAAACTGGATAAAAATCATAAAAATACATCATATTTATTGAAAATCAACACATTTATATTAAAAATAGGCCTCAAAAGCGAGAAATTGCTCCACCCGTCAATTGACGGTAGCCGGTACTTGCAGGTAGGCGGCTGACCCCGGTACCCCTAGTGTTAAACAAAAATATTAATGTGTAAGAAATAACATTAATGTTATGTGTATATATATATATATATATGCCATCATCTATTATTACAGGTAATATTACAAACATTTATATAAAATACCGAAAAATAAAACATCTTTCATTTAATTTATTTAAAAAGCATTCATTTACATTTTATGGCTGCAAAGTCGTCAATTATGTCTTCATATTTCAAAGACTCCATAATGTCACTTTCTATGGACATAAATGATAGACCAGTTAAACGGTCGTCAGATATTGTTGTATGTAAAGAATTTATTATAATGTTTACCTTAGAAAATGACCTTTCTGCTGTAGCCACTGTCAAAGGTAGAGCTAGCAATATTCTAATGGCTATGAAGCTATTGGGATAAACATCACTTAAGTTGTTTTGGTGAATGAAATTCAATATATCTAGTGGTAACGATTCTGGGGTGATTTGTTTCACTAAAACACTTCACTCATATCTTGAGCGTCTATGTCACTTTCTTCACCAACACTTAGCATAGTCTGCAAATTTTTACAGTGAATTAAAATTGTTTTCTTGTCCATGTTTTTCAATTCACTTAAGTCATACAAGAAACAAAAATATTTACTGTGGTGTTTGAGGAGCTGGAACCTCTCCTTTATGGAAGAAATTGTTTGATCCAATACAGAATAATAAAAATTTATTCGGAAGTTGTCTTGAGGATCTAGTAAACTTTGAGCGATGTGCGCACATTCAAAATTGGTATTCCTCCTTCGTGGCCGAAGTTCTCTCTCTCGCATAAATTTTGTTTCTGCCTCTAATTCTGTTGCCAGTTCTCGAGCATCTATAATCATTTTATTGAACCTTATTTCCGATCTACAATCTTCGAAATATGCTGTAATCTGCTCAAGGAAATTTACTGAGGTCTTCAAATCAACTGGATGGACTTTAAAAAAATTTACTAACACCATTTATTATAAACAGAATTTGGTATCATACCAAATAACCAGCGAACAGACGGGGGCGAAATTTGAAGTTGATAGATTCGAAAAAAATAAAACCTTAATGAATAATTATGAAGATGAATTAGGAATAATATTTTAAAATGGTTAATATAACAGTACAATACCTAATGTATATGGATATTATGATATATTCTTTCAGATATTTACATTAAAATTAAGAGATCATGTTGAAAGAATTAAAAAAATTGATGGTTTGAAATGGATATGTAAATAATGGAAGATGTAAAAGGTACCGAAAAATTATACACATTCGCGACGTTGTGCGCCACCGGTGGTACACGCCCAGTATTCCTCGTGGCCGTCGTGTACCACCGGTGGCGCACGAGACCTTTTTGGGTTGTATCCCTTTGCAGTTTATACGGACAGCTGAATGACTGTCAGATAGCACATACGGCTGTGGGGAATCGATTTTTTCGAAGAGTGTGCCACTGATGGAGCACAGAGGCAATATTTTTTTTACTTAAGTTGCATGTAAAATCAGTATCTATAGCACATTGTTTTCAAAAGGAATTTATTTTTAATGCGATAAAAAGCATATTTACTTACATTTGTACAATAAGACAAAATACTACAGCAAGAAAATAAAAATATCGTAAGAAATAAAAAAATTAAAATAAGTTTTGAATTTTTTAAGTTACGAAATTTATAATCCATACTATTTTATAATATCAGAATATTTCATCATATAACATCAACTGCTATAATCGGATAATAATAAAAGTATAATTACAGCCATAAAACTAAAATTAATTGTAAAATGTTTACACAACAGAAGGAAAATTTTGACCATTATAAAAATATTAAAAATATTTTCTAATATAGAGTATAAAATATCACTATCGGAAATTAAAACATACATAGATGTTAGAATTGCAATGACTTAAATATTTTTACACAAAAATAGGAAGATACAGTCCTCCATAACAATATCAAAATATTTTGCAAAATAACAAAATAATATAAACATTAGAGAGTAAAATAATGGTAAAAATTTTTTTAAAAATGATGTCCCCTACAAAATTTTAATGCAGCTAAAGAAAACATAAAAATATCAAAATATTTTGCAAAAAGGGTAAAAAGTACAGCAATCAGAAAATGAAATTCTAATTCAAGTTCCACAAAAATAAAATATCTTACAAAATTTCAATAAATAACACTAAAATATAAAGAAACATTAAAACTCACCAACATATTTTGCAAAATGTTAACATAGCAAATGGAAGGTTAGTTTACCATTGGTAACTATCAAAATATTTTCCGAATAAAACGTAAAATCATAGTCATACAAGGTGAATACATCAGTTAAAAAAATAAACTACCTAAATATTTTCACAAAGCTAGAAAAGGGCATTTACATAAAAATTCATTAACAATTATCTCTGATGATGAAAACAAAAATAAAATATTTCTTACGATATTTTTATACTGAAAAGGAAAGTGAAGGAAAATATAAAAAAAGTCATTTCAATACATATATCATTATAAAATTAGCGTAAAAAATGGCAAAAATATAGAAGCCAAAGAAATCACTTTTAATTTCTTATTTGTGCTTTTCATTGAAGCATTCTAAACATATAGTCGGTTGTCCATCACAATCTTTACAAAAGGTGCAAACTCGTCTTGCTTTCACCCTAGCTACTTTTGCACCTTTATCCCTTTTTATTTTTTCATAACAAGACAAGCACCTTTTTCTTACTTCTCTTGCTTTCCCCTCATACATACCAATATGATGAATGTATTTTCTCCGTTTTCGTCTTCTGGATGGTCCTGGGCCAGAAGGAATGTCACTGCTTCCAATATCTTCATTTTCATGATCTTCTAAAAGGCCATCTATAATTTTTTCTTGGAATTGCAGGATCTCCATGTATTTTCTTTCTTGCCGATTGCTGCTGTACATCACCCAAGCATTCGCAATACATGTACCCAGAATTATTTCAAATGCTACCTTTTTGTACCGTTTAAATGTTTTTCGAAGGCATGTATAGTAAGCCGACATTTGGTCTGAAACATCAACTCCTTTTTTTGCCTTATTATATGCAATCACAGAAGGAGGCTTCTTTATAACTTCACCACTCCTATTTCTTTTTCCGACTGGAATTAATACGTCCAAATGATCAGGTCGGGTAGTTATCATGAGGACAGGTCTCTTATCGTGACATTGTATTATTCTCACCCCGTTTTCATTTTCTAGGCCATAGACTTCCCCTTTCTTCAACTTTTTTCTGCACACTCCGACTGGATTACCATGCCGATTTTTACGTAATGTTCCACAAGTATAGGTTTCCCTCTTCAACAGAGCTTCACATAGTGGAATGCTTGTATAAAAACTATCTAAAAATATGGTTCTCCCTTCATCCAACAATCCATCCAATAGCTCCATCACAATTTCATGCGCATGTCCAGGTCCACCGCTGCTTGAATTTGGATTTTTCCCGTATAGACTTTTAGATCATATGTGTATCCCTCTGGCGTACACAACTTATACAATTTAACTCCAAATTTATGCGACTTTCCTGGGATATATTGCCAAAATATGAGTCTTCCTCTCCAGGGCACCATTGATTCATCAATAACTACGTCTTCACCTGGCATCAGCGTTGTTCGAAACCTGTCACAAATTAAATCTAATAAAGGTTTTAGTTTTGATAGCCTATCTACGTTTGAAGAAGGGTCACTGTTGTCATGGAAATGAAAACATTTTAACAGAACATCAAAACGATCACGTTTCATAGTTTTTTGAATAAGTTCATTGCGGTACATCAGCTTATACGACCAATATAAGCGCATTTTCGGTAGAGAACAAATGCCCATGACAAGAAGAATAGCGATAAACTTTTTCACTTCATTTCTATTAGTGTCTTTCCATTGATGCATCAATGATCGATGACCTAGCTGATGGGAACTTATAAACTGGTGAGCAAATCTATTTGTCTCTCGGACTATTAAGTCTAATACCTCATCAGTCACAAACTTCTTGTATAAAGCTAAAGGATCTGAAACATCAAAATTGCACTGTAAACCATCACGCCCACTATACAGAAAACAACGCTCAATATTAGAAAATGGTCCCCACACCTCCGATGCTCTGGCAGCAACTTCACTAGTATCATCTTCTTCAGATGACATGATATTTTCACCTGTGTCTACCAATGAAGATGAAGAAGAACTATCCTCATCTGATTCAGAGGCTTTGTACGAATCCTCAGAATCCAAGAAATTTACTGATATTTATATGGAATAAAAATTCATATGGAAAATGATAAACAGGATTTCTTATATCCTAAAAGTTGATAAAAATACAGGAAGTAATAATGCAATATGTTCTTTAATTAATTGTCTTAACACAGCAGTATATTGCACAATAACAATACAAAATAAGATATATTAAATATATGTCACTTTTTAAAAGCAGTTACCATATAAGAGTTTGATGATCAGGAACACATGACACACATGGCTCCTGATTATATCTGGAATGCATTCCACTGGACCATCAATTCATTAACGGATGGCAGAAAATAAATATTGCACTCATTTAATGAGATATCTAACATTATAAACTATATTTAAGCTATTGAATACTAAGTAAATCCAAAGCTCAATGCATTTGGAATCAAGCAACAAAAGTTAAGAAGGACAATTAATCAGAGTCACTGTATATAAAGGAACATATGGTCATTAAACACACATCACAACCAAACTGAATTTGATGACAGTGGAACTCGGATGTAGGTTCAATTTGGCTGATTCCATCATGATACCTGTTTAAATACATACATGACTAGATGCAATTTTTCACTTCAACTCACTTAGATATAAGAATCAATTTTCAATTTCTTTAGGATTACAGCAGCTCCAACTTTTTTAATGATGGCAATGATGCTCACTCAGATATTACACTCTTCTCTCAAGTTCAATTTATAAAGATGGAAAATGTAATACAAGAGCAATTTATATAAACACTTAAAAATGAAAAGTGCTTTTTATGAATTACAGAAATAATTCCAACATTTGGTATAGATACATAAAAAAACAAGCTTTCCAGAGAAGACATTCTGAATATACAAATATTTTGTGTACCAAGAACAAATCCTGGATTGCAATAGTAGAAAATCTATCATTAATGTGCATGGACACAGTGTCAAAAGAATAAAATCACATTCAATAGAGGAGGAAGAAATCAACATATCTTCATTCCATGCTAAAAAGTTCTTCAGAAACATTAATTAACAATGTGCAAAAACAGATGAGCGATATAAATTTAACCATTTACTCATTTGACATGTTACAGCTGGGCCTCTCTGAACATGCCATACTTCTCTCTATATGACATAAGGAGAAGAGAAACAAATGCTGCCACTGCACATCAGCTCAAAACCAGAGCAAACCTTTAAAGTACCTTACAATGACACAACAGCTGTACGATATGGAAAGTAAAAATGGCCTGTATCTGGAGCAGAGGGAGCAAGTGGGCAACCCCAGCTGCCTTCAGGTTTTTATTCTCCTTGATCCTGGTATTCCATTGTAGCGATTTCCTCCTTGGGTACGCAACTCAAACAGAACATCATCTGAATTTGATGCCTCGGAAGCAGAAGGATGGAACTTGATGTGATGGGCAGGGGCTGTAGAGGACGAGACGATTATTCTTTAGCAATAAGAAGACTAAGAATTGAAAGAAATTACATTTTTACGATAAGTGCTGCTCATTTCTCAAATAGCTAAATTTTTTCACTACCTAAATCAAAAGAGCTATTGCAGCATATAAAATGTTACTCTAATTTGAAACCCCTTTAGACATGTTATAATTTCATGTTCATTATTTTGCAATTTAATTTCTTGTGCTAAATGATTGTGATTATTCATGACTTTCAGAAAAAACAGCAGAAATTGAACATGGTCATACACAACTGATATACCATATTTTTTGGAGTAGAAAACGAAAGTTTTTCCAGAAAAATGACCCCCAAAATCCACTTGCATCTTATACACTGAAGGTAAGATTATTACTGTTCTCACTAACGAACACACTCATCCCCAAAATGGAATAATTGGCAGCCATTCGTTGCAAAAACATTAAAATATACATTATTAATAATGAAAAATTTGTTAATTCCATAAGTGGGATAAGCAAGTATAGTCATGAGCTGAAGTCCCTCAACTGGTGGGGAGCCCAACTATAGTCGCGCTTCAAAAAAATGCTCATTTTTCAGTAGGGAAAGTGACTAATGTTGCATATCCTTTTCATAGCTTAGCCCAGTGATACCCAACCGGGTGCCTGAGGCATCCCAGGGGACACAACGTCACTTATTAGGGTGACCAGAAAATATGGTGTGACCAGAAAGGGTGACCAAAGAATGTGATGTGCCCATAGATACATATAGACAGATGTGTTCAGCTGAGAATGTGATCAAAACCTGCAAGCATGTTTGAATATCTTTGTGCTCAGTTTAAACTTTGAAGCATGTGTGTCCCAGCATAGCTGAAGCTGTGTCATGCAGTGAATCGACATTTAGTGTTATGTGCAGTAGCAACAACACTAATGTTTTGTACACGATTAAGGCGATAACTTATATTACATAAAACTAAGGGCTCTGCCTCCGGCACTCAACCTCCACAAGGCAAATGCATCTGCTGCAGAACAGGATATTAATTGTTTCAATATTTAATGTTTTTAGATTTTAAAAATGTTTTGGAATTTTGATGAATAATGCCATCCTTAACCTTTAACCATCTACCTTGGAAAATTAAAACTTGATCAGAAATCAAATCCCAGAGAAATATGGGCATATCAAAAGAGATACACGGAATAATTTGGAAAAAGGAGGAAAATTCTGCCATGACTGGGATTCAAACCCAGGTCCTCCACTTGCTGGGCAGATATTCTGCCACTGAACTTTGTAGCAGACTGTCTCCTGTTTCAGAATGCAGATGTTTTTCTGAAATGGAAGACATAGTTTGCTGGGATAGCTCAGTGGTTGAATATCTGGCCAGCAAGTGGAAAACCTGGATTCAATTCCTGATCAAATTTATTGTCTGATGAAGATGATAGTGAATGATAGAAAATTTGAGTGAAAGACAACTGCCACATTACTCTGAAAATTATATTATAATGAGAATTATAGATCACATGCACAATCGTAATAAAATGTTCTAGAGTCAATCCAACCTCCGTTCTTATTTCTCTCTATCCTTTAAACCAGGCCTCAGTAAGATGTCGATCATGGTCCAACAGAGGACTGCGAACCAATTTTGGATGGATTACCAACACATGGGAGAATATTAATTTATTTGTTACTTATAATATATGTAAGCCTACAAAGTTGAATGTTTTGTTGAGAATAATACTAGATTTGTTATGTAAGATTGTGGGTAGTGGACCAAGCAACCTGATGCAGTCACTAGACACAGGTGACAACACTGTTTCTGCCATGCCACCTAGTTGCCTTGACAATCATTTTCATGCCCTTGTACCAGGTTTGAGAGTTACTATTTAAGTTTTTCATTTTGATTACACTTATTACTTAATAACTTGCAGAAAGTTGACTGTAATTAAAAGCCATCATGAGTGCAGGACCAAGCTGAAAGAAAAAAAGACATTATTTTAATAAGGGTGGGAAGAACAGTTCTTTTTCACAATGGTGAAGTCTAGTTGTGTGTGCATCATATGTCATGCGAGCGTAGCGCTTCCCAAGAAAGGTAACACTGAAAGGCATTTTAAAAGCATGCATGGAAGTTATGATACAGACTATTCCATGAAGAGTGAACTCCACAAAATAAAGCTGAAAGCACTGAAGTGACAACGAGCAAGTGAATAATGTTTTTATAAAACCAGTCATTAAAATGAAGGCAGCATTTTGCCTGAGTCAAGTGTTAGCAAAGCTCAAGAAGCTGCTCAAGGCTGGAGAAATGCTGAAAGTAGCATTCCTGGAGGCAGGCAATCCATCGTTTGATTCTTTCAAGGACAAAGCTGAAATCATTTCTGCTATTAAAGACTTACAGCTTTCATGCAGACCTGTCATGAGCTGCATGGAAGTGATGGATTATGATTTGATTGAGCAACTGAAACAGAATCTAAATGACTGTGTTTATTTTTCACTGCAATTTGATGAATCCACAGACATACTAGTTAAATGGTTCTTAACCTCTGGGTTGTGACCCAAAATTGGGTCATTTTGAGTTGATCGTCAAAAGTCTTCCATGGCTATCAATATCCAAATATACCATTCACCCAAACCAACTGTTCAATGCTAATGACTTAAATGGATCTAATTGTTTAATTCCTATTTATTTTATCACTTATCATAAGTGAGCTAGTGGAGGACATGGGTCGCCGTGACTGGGAAAAAGATTGAGAACCACTGTACTAGTTTATACCTCTCAGCTTTGCATATTCCTCAGAATAGTTTTTGAAAACATGAGTGTGAAAAGAGAACGATTAAGATTCATATCTCTTAAGGAGAAAACCTATGCTTTCAACACATTCAATAGATAATGCTTGGAATTTGCCAAGATCCGAGCACCATCTATAGATGATGTGCTACTACGCAGTTTCTGCTTTAAAATTTTCGCACCCCTCCCTTTCATCAGGTAAAGTGCTCAAACCTTCAGAAAGGTCTCATTAGAAGTCTGTCTTTCATATCGTGCACTTCAGTCCTCGGTACAAGTTTTATATTTTCATTTGTAGCCCTTTTCTTTTCACATTTCTATGTATTGATTTGTTGTTTTTTCTTTACTTTCTGGTAAATAATATACGCCTTTTGTTAATTTATTTTGTTTAATGTCCAGTTTCATTTACTAAAACTAAAAGGAACCTAAATTGTGTTTTTACCGAATGAATTTAATAATTAAATGTTTATGTGGAATTAAATAGGAGGTTACCTATACACCACCATTTTGGACTTCACAAATAATTGGTTCTAGAAAACTGACACGAAATGCAAATTCGAGAAGTGAAGGTCCTCTTTTCCCATAAGACGCAATGTTATTATGGGAGTACAGTTCCCGGTCAAACTAAAACATTCAATTTTTTATCATAAATAATGCAGTTTAGCAGAAAATAAAAGAAAACGTTACAGCAATGTAAAAGCAAATGAAAACCCAGCATCGTAAAGGGAAAAAATTCTTTTAATTATCTTCAAAATCAAGGCTGGAAAAGGTAACGTAATGATACCCGATAACATTATAATAATGATTGAATTGCTTTTTTTGACAATAACATAATGATACATACATATCATTATAATAACCAATAACGTTTAACATATCATTATTATAACATTATGAAAATGTAAATTGCAATGAAGTTATTATAACATAATCAAACCAATATGTTTTGGCCAGACAACATTGCACAAAGTGCAGCTAACTTCAGTGCATTTTGTCACGTGCTCAGTGCCAGCTGTTATGTCATGAATTAGGGATGTAATAACATTACAAAGGATTAGTTTTCATTACATAACGTAAAAAACGAGAACTGTTAAGGGAATAATTTTGAAGCGAGAAAAAATTCTGCTAAGTCCGGAAATTAAACCTGGGTCTTCCACTTGCCGGATGAAGATTCTACCACTGAAATATCATAGCAGATTAATTCTGTCGTTTCTGAATGAGGGTATTTTTCTAATTTGGGTCCAGGCTAACCAAACAGTCCCAACAGACATCCTCCGAGAGATATATCAAAGAAAACCGCTCCCTCTCAAATTATGAGAATGCCAAGCTAGAAATTGACGGAATGAAATGATCATAAGATCCTAAGCAGACAGGCATTAGCTGTAAAGTTGGGAATAATTTTGAAATGAGAAAAAATTCTGCTATGACCATTGGGACTGGTTGATATTAGGTTGGCTAGCCCGGACCAAACTAAGAAAAACACCCGCATTCAGAAACGGGAAAAATTATCAGTGGTAGAATATCTACCTGGCAAGTGGAAGACCTAGGTTTGATTTCCTGTCATAGCAGAATTTTTTCTCGTTTCAAAATTATTCCCAACTTTACAGCTAATGCCTGTCTGCTTAGAATCTGAGGATCATTTCATTCCACCAATTTGTGAACTGTTAAGTCTGTGAGGTGTTAGCAACATAACCTGCTATTTATCTTGATCCACGATTCCAAGCCACATTTTCTGAAGAGCATGCATTGAAGCAAAACTTCATTCAAAAAGATTCAGACAACTCTAAAAGACATAAGTAGAAATTTTAGTAAAGAGACTGAAATTGTTCCGCTAAACAATGATGCACATTTAACCACCGACAGTGATGAATTTGATCAATTTATAATTAAAATTTCTGTAAGAAATTCAGTTTCAGATGGGACTGCAAATAATGAAGACATCAATATAGCTGCACTTTTGGCAGGTTTTGTCATACTTAAGAACAAATGTTTGAGATTTACACATTTTATTTCCTTTTTTGCCAAAGACGTATAATTGCACAGTATTATTTTGACTGCTTTTTATTATATAACTGAATTAAAATTATCATAGAAAATTATTTTGTGGTTTTATTTAATACTTTTATATTTAATAATTATGATTGGGCTATTGGCCTAAGCAAAAAAATTTTAAATATCATTATATAATGGTTTTACAAAATAACGTTATAGATTGTAACAATTAAATTATGTAGCATTATTTTTACATTATGTAACGGAAACTGATCATTAGCAACATTACAGAATAACAACAATTTGAAATGTGATTCCACCCGTTCAAAATGCATAATAACAAACGAAAACCCAGCATTACAAAGCAATTACACTTTTTTCGGCACTTGTGCAATTTATCTCCAGCGCATTTTTGCATGCAATTTTCGATCTTCTTTGGTTCATTTCAAGGAAATTCTTTAATTTAAATTGATGAACTACTGAAATGGAATGTTGAGTATGTGATGCATAGATGTATTCTTGGGTTCTGCAACAAATATTTCCAAGCCGCAAAAAAACACGTATTAAAAAGTGATAACATTTCTTTTATTAATTATGTTCAAAATGCATAACAGAAAATAAAACCTAGTATAAGAAAATGATAACATTTCTTTTAATTGTTCAAAATACATCACAAAAAATGGAGCATTAAAGTGGTACCTAACATTTCCTTTAGTAATCACGTTCAATATACGCGGCAGAAAATCTTACGTTACAAGATGATAGCAATTCTTAGATTTACATTAAAAACTCGTAATACAAGACGAAAACCTAACAAAACAAAATAACATTTCCCTAAATCATGTTCAAAATACAAAGATAATAGTAAATGAAAACCTTGCATTCCAAAATGATGACATTTCTTTAAATTTTAAACTCACGTCAAAAAGTCGGTGAAGTACAAACTGAGCTACAAAATAATTAAGTCGAGAGTTATCACATTTGTTTACTTTAAAAACTGCTAATAATGAGCATTATAAATATGATCTTTATATATAATTACTAAATGTCTGTCTGTCCCCCATTTTATCTTTTGAACAGTTTGTCATAGAGAAATGCTGTAAATACCATTTTGTTTCTGCCAGCTAGGAGACCCTGAGAAAACTATTTTAGTTTACAGAAGTGTCCTGGATTTGACTCTAGGTGAAGATTATATTTTTACGATTCTTTCTTTATTTCAATACTGGAATGTGACCTTTTTCATATGGGAGAGACAATTAAAATTGCACATATAAATTATAAGAACAAACGACATTCAAAATATCAGTTGTTTAATTTTATAAGGAGAAATTGGCTATTATTACTTTTAAACATGCAGTTTTCTGACTGATTTCGCAAAAGTTTTTGCGGGTACCACTAGTATAATAATAATGTCCTTTTCTAGGGCACCAAATTTTAAAATGAACTTCGAAACAAAAAAGTAGGAGTTCTACTTGTTGATATTGCAAACGCAACAAGGCAACTTAACCAAAAAACATAAGCTAGGGAATAAAGAATTACAAAATATGGGAGAGGTGGAGTTACCTATAGATTAGCTGAAATTCAAATGATGCATCACTGTAATAATTAATATTTTTAGATACCAACTACAAACATACTGCATTTTTTGCATTTGTGTCTCGATTTATGCGTTAAATAAAGTGGCTGTTCGGCACCCCTTTGACTACAGCGCCTGGGGCGGTCGCCTCGCTCGCCCCCCCCCCCCCCCTTGCTATGCCCCTGCCACCTGTGTCTCATTGGGGGTAGTTTTTCATTATGTTTGTTATTTTCTGTTGGTTCAAATGGTAGAAAATTGTAAAATTTTCATAAAAAAAATGCAACTCGATACTCGATCAAATTGCCCGGGTAGTCTAGTACTCGAAAAAGGCTTCCAAATTCCGATTACCCGGGTACTCGATAATCGAGCTTGGATTTCCTATTCTTTGTAAAGTCAATAATTTTCTCGCAGTTTCTTAAAATATTTGTTATTATGTAACCTATTTGGAATTTTTAGAAATATTACAGATATGGAGAAAGTCATGTGGTGGCCACATCAGATTTTATTTATATTGGGTCAGGTATTATCCCAATTGTTGAATTCTATTCTTGACCTCATTCATAAATAACACTGGATAACAAAAGAAAAATTTATTTTTGTTACATGGTAAGAAGATGGTGATTCTTATAGATTTTTTCGCGCTGATTTCAAATTTTTCTATCACCCAGGGTTTTTAAGTAATCGAAAGATGTATGTCATTCAAATTAAAGGTATCATTATATATAGACGTTCCTTACAGAGGAGGAGGAGGATAAAGGAGGATACTAATGTTTAGGCACTTCCAGATGAGCTGGAGATTCAAAATTTTTTTCTTAGGTAGGATTTTGTGCAAAACCGACTAGAAAAAACGAAAATCTTGAAAAAGTGCAACAATGCGGCCGCTGAAAATTCGAAATTGTTTAAACAAATTTTCAAGGTTTATGTATTTCCGCATGTGCTACGGAACTGAAATTTTTTTTAGAGGTTTAGAGGTTTTAGAGGTGTAAAAAAAAACGAAATAGGGATTATACAAATTTTGATATTTTAATTTGTTTGGCAGTTAAAATTTCTTAAAGTTTAAAAAAATAGATAACTGTTAAGGTGCTACGGGATGAGCTAGGAAGCTGAAATTTTCAAGTTATTTACAGAGTAGTGCATTTGCATAAATAAATATTTGAATCTCTCCATAAATATATTGCGGCGGCCGTTAAAAATGTTTAAAATTTAAACATTTAGAAAAATATTATTTCACTTCTAGAAGTGCTACAACTTTAAAATTTTGCTAAATTGTGTAGCATTAGTACCCCATAATGGAGAATGTATAAAATTCTTAAAATTGCAAAGTTTGGGGAATGTTTTAATATATTATTTTTACATAAGGGAAAAACAAAAATCGCTGCGGAGGTGAAATCTTTACAATTAAAAAATATTTGTAATGATGAAATATCTGTCTGAAAAATGAATGTTTTTTCAAGGTGAGATGAAATGCTTGCAGTATGCAAGCACCTTCTACTAGTTTTTATTATATGTAAAATAAATTTAGTATATATTTACTAATCTAAAATGTGGATTTTCTGCTGAACTTTGCTTGAGGAACACCCCTTTTAAGTATCCAGCAGTAGTCAGTCAACATTTTTGGGCTCCATTTTCCCTGGTAGCAGTTTTCCATTGAGAAGATGTTCTGATGAAAGCATTCTCTATGTTCATCGCTCACAGCCCCGAGGTTTTTGGGAAAAAGTCCAAATGGGAATCCAAGAAGTGTATTTTTAGAGACATATTACACCCCATTCCTCTGTTGGCCACAAGAAGCTCACTCACAAGTTGCCTGTAGTTTTCTGCCTTGTAGTTTCCCAGAAAGTTGATGACTACTTTTTTAAAAGATGCCCATGCAGCTGCTTCAGTTTCATTCAGTTGGCTTTCAAACAAAGCATCCTTCATCAGTTCCCTTATTTGAGGACCCACAAATATTCCTTCTTTGATTTTTGTCTCACTAATTCTTGGAAATTTATTTTTCAAGAAGAGAAATCCACGTCCATTACGATCCATCAGTTTTACAAAATTTTTCATCAAGCCTCGTTTAATGTGCAATGGCGGTAAATAGATTTGTTCAGAACTAACCAGTGGCTGACTAACTACATTTTTTTTCCTGGAGTGAGTGTTCTCTTTTTTGACATTGCTTTTTGATGTCGTGGTTTTGTCTATCTCTGCAATCCCATTCACACAAGAAGCAACAGAATTTGGTGTATCCAAGCTGTAACCCAAGTAACAGAGCAATCACTTTTAGATCTCCACAGACATGCCAAGAATACTTTTTATACTGGATACTGGTTAGCAGAAGTTTCATGTTTTCATACGATTCCTTCATGTGAGCAGCATGGGCAAGTGGAACAGATGGGTACTTGCTTCCATTGTGAAGCAGGACTGCTTTTAAACTCACCTTTGAGGAATCTATGAACAAACGCCACTCCTGAGGATTATGCTGCTACGCCAAGGCCTCCACTAGAGAATCAACATCATTGCAATAAACTAGATCTCTCTTTAGAAAATAGATGTTCAAATTGCTGCTGATGTTTACGGAAAAAACATATTTTAGCACTCTGATCAGGAAGATTCCATCCTTTTAATCTTGAAGCTAAAAGGTCTGCTTGACTTTTAGATAAATTAAGATCACAAACCAAATCATTGAATTCAGACTGAGTTATCAAATGAGGGTTAGAAGAAGTCAGGTTTTCCATAAATGCTGGGTCATTCTGTATTTCATCTCCTGAGTCACTCCGGGTCTCAACATCACCATCATCTTCTTCATCTAAGGTCCATGTTTCTGGTGGCTTAGGTACAGGAAGCTCTGGACCGTGGGACACAGGTCTGATAGCTGATGGAAGATTTGGATATTTTACAGTATTTTTAGACGTAGATGTAATTCCATATATGTCAGTCAAGCAAATATAGCAATCTGATGAATGATCCTTAGGTTCTCTCCAAACCATGTAAACTGCAAATGTCATGTGGCGGGATCCTTTAAGCCAGCCAGTCAGTAGTGTTACACATGAAGCACAACAGATGTGAGGGGCCCAAGGTTTGTCCTGATCACCTACTTTGCATCCAAAATAAAGTTCATGTGATTTACAAACTAGAGGGGTAATATTTCGCCTCTGTGCCTTAAAAGTTAACTCACCACAAATATAGTAAAAATCGTTTGGGTGACTTTTACAATTTCGAGGCATTTCCCTTAAAAACACACACACACTAAAAATATTCACCACTAAGCTAGAACTCACAGACACAAAGAATGTTTCACAAATGTAAGCTGACACTTAAATGAGAGCAAAGAGATCCACTCATAGCTTTTGGACTATGGTAATGTGCAAACAATGACCTCATGTTAGCAGTCAACACATAAACAAACCAACATTTACAAACTAGCTGTTTCTTTCTATGAACACAATAAGTAATATTTATTTATAAGCTAATTTCTATATACATATTATTGTCTGTTACACAAAAATGGTGGGCGATAGAAAACTTCTGACTTCATTTTTGAAATCAGCACCAAAAAATACATAAGAAACAGTTGAACTTTTACATTTAACAAAATCTTTGTTGACCAGTGTAATTTATAAATGCGCCATTTTAGTGCATATACTGAATCTATTAAATAGTTAGATGGAGGAAGCAAAAGAGAATGGAAATGATCAGAAATGGAGAAAGAGGACATAGTATTTAAATGATAATACAGCAAATATTTGGAACAGAATTTCTAATAAGATTAAAAAATTAACAGTTGATGCTTTTATTTAAATTTTTTAAATCAAGTCAATTTTTGAAAATTTATTTTTTTATACTTTTTTACGTACGTAAACATGAAAAATTCATATCCATTGCCATTATATTACACAGAGACAACTCAAAAACCTATTTTGGAGTCTAGCTCCTTGATCTCACTGAAATTTTCAATTTTGAGACACTATTATTTAATTTAAAATGAGTAATTTTTGCTAATTTTGCAAAATTACACTAACTCAGCCATTATTCATCTAGAAAGAGAGTGAATTTTACATAAATAAACATAAATAATTCAAGCTCAAAAGAAATCCCCGTGGCAAATCTCTCAGAGATCACACAATACCATAAATAAATCGGTCATTAGACGCACTGCAACAAGTTACATAGAAGCATTTTTCACATTTCTGTTGATAAATTGTATCACTTACAGCTTTCAGAAAGCACAAATGAACAATTCCAACAGCTATTTAGTGACACATTTCCATCACAAGATTGTGTTCTTTGCTTTTATACAGAGTAATAAAAGTATGTACATATATTCTTTTAAGATTGCATAACGTACAGAAACCCCAAAAAATTCACTTACTGTAAAATGTGATTTGAGCAAAATTTGTCTGTTTTTAATGAAACATATGCAATTCAGTTGTTTATTTCTCTTACATCACCTTTTCTATGAGAATGAATGACACTCTTCTATTTACATAGAAATTTATGTGATTTAAGTTTACTACTGACAGCTAGCAAGGAATTTTTAAAAATACCTGATAAATATCGTGCTTATTATATTATTCTACGCATTTAAAAAAATACCTTGGTTATAAATCAAGGAAATAAAATGCACGGCATATTGCACCTACCAAAGAAAATGCATACTCATCTCATGCCAGGCATGCAGTGTTAGTAGGCGTTTTGCGGGTGGCATACCTTCAAAAGATGAAGGGACAAATATCGTATAATGTCTGCACCCACTTTTTTGATGAGAACTTGTGGGGAAAAAAGTGCAGGTATTACATGAGTAAATATGGTACTTCGTTTTCCCGACTTTAAATTAATATATAAAAATGTCCTATCAATATATAAGTTGCAAGATAAAAATAGTAAAATTTCTGAAGAGTAAAAATCAACTGGGATAAGTACTATGTCAAAAACAGCTCGTTTAGCGCAAATTCTGATAGCGCACAGATGTCTCGGAACAACTCTCATGCTCTAAGCAAGGCATGTCTGCATATAGTATTGGTAGCATTTTTCATATTTATTTATTTTAAAATTGTTTTCTTTTTAGTTTTTTATTTTTATAATTTCATTATTTTGACAACAGTTATCACATTATTTGTACTATATAACCTTAGCTTTCCTTTTCTGTATTTATATTGTTGAAGCGAATCTGAACAAATTACAAGTGTCCATCATAGCAATGAGATTAAACAAACTATTATCATTGTTCATGGTGTAATAGAAGCCTCTTTATTTTAATGTGGATTAGTATTGATACGAGCATTCCTATGTTTTTGAAGGAATATTTCTGCTAATATTTGTAAGTTTTTATTTATCGTTATTATTATTGATAGTGTTTTTATTTATCTTAAAAACTTTTTATCTTTATTCATTTAAGATTATTCTGAAAACTGTTTTCCCTATGAAAAGGCCATTGAAAACCTCGTTGGTGAGCAACAGTTTCACTCCTACTAGTATCTAAAGCTGAATTACTCTGAACTAGCTGTATATTTTCATTGATTTTAAGCAATATGAATGGATAAGTCAGTATTTTCATTAATGAAACAAAAGATTATATCAAACATCTTACTACTTATATACCAAACATTCTTACATTTGCCACTGATTTCTCTACCTCTGACTGCTATTCTCTCAACCGTAAAAAGATTAAAGGTTAAATATAGAGATCCCCACATCACTCACCAGCAGGTAGACACATTTGCAACTTTTACACCCATGCAAGCAGAAAAGTTATCATAATTATATTATAGTTTATTCATATTAAGTACTAACTATATAAAAGTTGGTTATAGAAATTTATTTTTATATCTTCACCTGTTATTATGTTTGGGCATTCATAAATGATAATATGGGGGTCTTACAGAAAATCTCTTTATAGTGAACCTCTATTTATCAAAATTTCCAAAAATCAGGTTCCTTCCATTTTGATATATAGAGGTCTCACTGTACCAAAAAAAATTAGGACCATGCAGGTTAACTCGATAAGACCTTGAGAAAGAACTTAGAATATATTAATCAATAAAGTGAAGAAATGTAGAAGGTAAAAATAGACAGCAATCATCTTGAAGCTTACTTTAAGGTAGAAGAATAGTGATAGAGTGATAATGTAAGAATTATAATCTTATTTGTCTTCTTGCAAAATGCTTCAAAATACAAAAGTAAACATTATCAACTCAAGTTAGGGCATTTACCAATATTCAATACTGAAAAAGTATAAAAATCATGTCAACATATGTTTTCAGGTAAGATCTTTCTTTTGAAAATACTGATAGTTTCTTTAAGTCATAATTAATGTTCAGTATAGAAACTTATCCATTAACTATAAAAAATCTAATTTATTCTTATTATCAAAATAACACTCATCAATCAAATCATATTTTTGTGATACGGTGCAACTAATCTTCAATACAACATTAGTAAGAGCTAATAATTATTAATATAGACAAACAGTTCATAGGTAAAAAGAAGTACATCCAACTTACATGTCCGCAGCATTGCATCCTCTTCATTGTCATCATCTTCCTCCTCGTCCTCTTCCCCACCCCCTACCACACCCCCCTCGTCATCACCTACCCGCGAGTAGCGAGATCGCTTCCGGTACGATACGTGGCTTCCCCCACTTTCTCCCCCACTCCCCCCCATGCCCGTGCTGCAGCACCACAACCAAGGGCAAGAAGTTGGCTGTCTCTTTGGGTTGCTTCCATGGTGTTTACTGCTTCCGCTACGCCGGTGAGATGATCTCTGCTGCCGCCTAGATCGGTGAATAGGCAACAGACTATCCGAGCCTGAAGGTGGAACTCTAGATGCACAGCATGCTCCACAGATATGTTGGCAAAGGCAAGCAATGGCCCAGCCGCCAAATACGGTGACCACCACCACAGCACATGCGCCAACAACCACATATAATATGCTCCAATCTGTGAAAAATGACAGAAGGTTTAATGCGGCTTGTTTTTAATACAGAGAAATATGTTCAGCCAATGAACCCCAATTTGGTCCAGACAGTATACAATGTGTTCTTTGGTTTAATGTTGCTTTGAGTAATGCTGATTTGCATTAATGTTGTTCTACCATATTCAAATTAACATCATCGATGATTTGAGTTAACATCATCCTGACTCGGTGCTGAAATAATGCATGAAAAAAAATACTGCATAGATGACTCTCACATGCATCTGTTATGCAGTGATTCTCCAGTTGCGTCAGATCGCCTTATTTGCGTGAAGAAAGTGTTTTGGATTGGCATATTTTTATTAAATTTGAATTATTTGTATGGTGATATTTTGTATTAATGGGTTCAAAGAGAAGTGTTAGTAATAACCTATTTTCGAAGTCCTCCTACCAGTAATTAAAATCCTCTTATTCTCCTTTAATAGAAACCTTACAAGCTTTATGAGTTGTGCAGAAAGGAAGATCAGCTGACTGCACTATTTATAAACTTGAAATTATTCTGTACTATTGGAATAACTTGAGTTTAACGTCCCCCAATTTTATTTTCATTTCTTTGGGCCTAATGAAACTCACAGTTCAATAAAAACAACTAAATAAATGTTTTATTTATCTCTATTACAGTATGAAAAGGGGGGGGTTGCAAGACACAAAGAAACAATACAGTAGTAAATAAACAAAACTCCTTCAGGAAGAGAATACTCCCATTCATGCTGCACCATTGCATGACCTAAGTCAAAAAGAGATATGTGCAGGCAGAAACATGTAAATTCCCTGAAAGGCACTTACACAGTATACTCTAACCAAAACTTAAACTAGACATGGATGAAGTAGGATCTGGTGCTTTCCCGGTGGATTGCTTGTAGAAACTTTTCTCGGGTACACAACCGGGTCAAAGTTTGATCTAGGATCAACGTTTCGACGGCTGACTCTGCCATCTTCATCAGGATGTCTAAAAACACTTTGCTCCTCCTCCAACCTCTGTTCAATAAACCAACCGTTGAACTTTTTCACCACACGTTGACGTCTACTTACTTCCTCTATAAGGGAAAGTTTTACGAACAAAATGACGGTGTTGCCATGGGGTCCCCCCTCTCCCCGGCGGTAGCGAACTTCTATATGCAAGACTTTGAAAAGAGAGCCCTCAATTCGGCCCCTTTACGACCAAAGTGCTTCTTCCGTTATGTGGATGACACCTTTGTAGTTTGGCCACATGGATGGGACACCCTCTCTCAGTTCCTCGAGCACCTCAACAGTCTCCACCCCAACATCAAGTTTACGATGGAGATGGAGAAAGATGGGCGTCTACCATTTCTTGACATCCTCGTGCATCGCAAGAGCAATGGCACCCTTGGACACAGTGTGTACAGGAAACCAACACACACTGACCTGTACCTTAATGCCAGCAGTCACCACCACCCCTCACAACGCAGGGCAGTTCTCTCCACTTTGGCCTTCTGAGCCCATTCCATCTCCGACAAGGAGAATCTGCCCAAAGAGATAAACCATCTGAGGACAACGCTATGGCAGAATGGTTACCACGAACGGGAGATCTCGATGGCCCTGAAAAGGGCCGACGCCCGAATGAAAAAAGGAAAATCCGTGAAGGAAGAGGAAAAACCTGTCGTCACTGCCTGTCTACCCTACGTCTCTACCATACCCGGCAAGATCTCAAGGATACTGGGAAAGCATGGTATCAAGACAGTGCACAAACCACCAGGGAAACTTAGAGACCAACTAGCCCGAGCTAAGGACGATCTCAGATTAAAGGCTCCGGGGGTCTACAGTATACCATGCGAGTGCGGCGCCTCATACATCGGGGAAACTGGCCGCACCATCAAAACCCGGTTAAAAGAGCACATGAGGTGCATAAGGTTGGGACAGCCCGAGAAATCCGCGGTGGCAGAGCACAGCCTCAGCCACGACCAAAAGATCTTTTGGGAAAAAACCAAAAGATTACAACATACCAAAGGTTTCTGGGACCGGTTGGTCAAAGAATCCATTGAGATCCATCTTGGGGACAATAAAATCAACAGGGACTCGGGCTACTCGCTCAGCAGAATCTGGGAACCGATCCTCCAAAAAATCGGGGAGGGAAGACGCAATGCGATTGGTGGGCGGAAAGACGGAACCTGATTGGTGGGAGAAAGACGGAACCTGATTAATGGGCGGGCGTATCAGACCGTTACGGCCTAAGAATTAGTATATATAGCGGACAAAACACGTTTTTAGACATCCTGATGAAGATGGCAGAGTCAGCCATCGAAATGTTGATCCTAGATCAAACTTTGACCCGGTTGTGTACCCAAGAAAAGTTTCTACTAGATATGGATGTTTCAACAGCTATATATATATATATATATATATATATATATATATATATATATATATATATATATATATATATATATATATATGTATATATATATATATTAACTAAAGGAAAAGAAAAGGTAGTGATGAGGGTGGCAAGAAGGTGTTGAGGGAAGCCCAGCGGACACTTACCAAGTTGAAGACCAAGCTGGCAGGCTGCTGGTGGCGTCGAAGAGACACGTGAAACACACGAACACAAAAACACACGCAAGCTTATCGGGCCTATGCCCTTCTTCAGCAAAAGAGTATCTACAAGTGACACACTGGGCGGGGAATGACAGGGTGATGTGGGAAGGTTGATGATTGGAGGAGATGGGGAGTAGGAGGGGTGGATAGCCAATAAAGAGGGAGTGTGGTAAGGGAAAGTGCGAATAACTACAATGTAACAAGGAGACATTGTAAGGGGGCTAATAGGGTTAGCGGAGGTTGAGGCCAGGCGGAGAGAAAGAGTCGAGAAGATGGATATGTGCTAGTTCCCAGTGTCGGAGAAGGGGGGCAGGAGTGTCATAGGGTAAAGCGCGAATAATCCTAACATTGTAGCAACTATTGAAGGGGACATTGTGAGTATTAGCATGTAATGCAACTGGGAGGGGGCGTCTGAGAGAAACGCTATTCCGGTGACCGTTCATTCGGATGCTTAACGGATTGCTGGTGAGGCCTACGTAAAACGCGGGACAAAGGGTGCAGGTAAGGAGGTAAATGACGTTACGGGTGGTGCAGTTGCTTCTGGAGGTGATGGGGTAGGTGATGTTGGTGGAGGGACTCGAGAAAGAAGATGATGGTAGGTGGATAGGGCAAGTGAGGCAGCGAGGTTTTCCGCAGGGGTGGGAACCTATTGCAAGAAGCGTGGTAGAAGTGGGAAGTTCCTTCCTCCACAAGATATTTCCCAAATTTGGGGGCCGGCGGAAGGAGAGGAGCGGAGGATTGGCAAAAAGGTTGATAAAGAGGGACTGATGGGAGGAAGAGGTAAGAATTGGGTGGGCAGCATGAAGGATTGTTTTGAGAGCTTCGTGGATACCAGGATGGAAAAGTGTCGTAAGAGTGAGTGGAGGGGTAGATGCAGGAATAGTGGGTGTGTGAGGATGAGATCCATTGTGAGTAGGCGTCATCGCCCTATGGATCTGTTCGCGGACCAAGACTGGAGGGTAACCACGTTTGAGAAGAGCATCCTCGAGGACAGAGTAATACTCTAGAAGGGATGCTCTATCGGAACAAAGCCTCCATCCTCGACGAGCAAGGGCATAGGGGATAGAGGTTTTGGTATGAAGGGGATGGCAGCTCTCAAAGTGGAGGTATTGGAGGCTGTTGGTGGGTTTGATGTGAACACAGGTGCGGATTTTGCTGTCTTGAATGTAAAGATCGACATCCAGGAATGTGTTGAGGGAGGTAGAGGACTGGTGGGTGAAGGACAGTGAAGGATGGGAGGAGAGACACGAGAGAAAGGAAAGGAGAGAGTCAGGTCCATGTGTCCAAATGGGGAAGACATAGTCTATGTATCTCAGCCACAAAAGTGGTCTGAGTGGAACGTTGAGGAAGAGTCTTTCCCATTCTCCAAGGTAGCAATTGGCGTATGAAGGCGCCATTCGGGTACCCATCGCAGTGCCTCTAATTTGAAGGTAGTGATGACCATCGAAAGAGAAGTTGTTCAATTTGAGCACCATTGCTGCCAAGTCTAATAAGAAATGGGAGGAAGGTCTTGCGTTGGGTGGTCTTGAGTCCAGGAGTTTACTAAGGGCAGAGAGTCGATCATCGTGGGGGATGTTTGTGTAGAGGGAACAGACATCGATAGTGGCCAAAATGGTATTGGGTGGGAGAGGAAAGGGGAGGTGTTCCTTCTATCATTCACTCTCTCTTTTTGATGCTCCATCTTTCTGAAGGGACATTAAGCAGTTGGCCCCATTGGTGCTCTTCATTAAGAGTAGGCTAATGCCGGCACCAGGTTTCCTTCCTCCCTTGTGATTGTGTTCAGTGTGGAAGGAGTTATGGCTATAATAATCCAAGAGGTTGATTAGTCAAAAACACACACTTTCTTTTCCCCATACTCCCATCTTCCTCCATTTTCCCAACATGGTCCTTTATATTTTTATGAGTATGGCAATAATGCTAGTTGTTCTTGGCAACGAAATATTTTATTCAGAAAAAACTTAAAACTTTCATCTACAAAACAATTTTATGAGTCAATTCAAATACTACTTGAAAATCTACGGTAGCAATATAAATTTGCATTCTTTCACACGTACGATGGTTCAAGTTTCATATTTCTAGGACATTTGTAAGTAATTTTAAAAAGTAAATGAAAGATATGGAGGATTTCATCAGGGTTGATACCGAATGCCTAACATATGAAGTCCCAACTATAAGCGACATTGTTGAGGATATTGCTGGATGCACAGAGGAGGAGAACGAGGAAGAAGAAGAAGACAAAGACAGGCAGAGAAGCTCTACAAGACTTGAAGATGCTTACAAAATTTTATTTAATGAACTCTGTTAGTGAGGAAGTCTTTTTTCTATTAAAAAAATAAGAAAAGCAGTAGAAGAAGAACTATCAAAGAAGATTCAAACTAAAATAACAGACTACATGCATACTACATATTTTTAAAATCATTGAATACAATGAATATGTACATATGTATATGTCTCGTAAATACAAATTGCATATGATTCATAGAATTTTTTTGTGTTTTTGCAACACATTCTTATTGTGTGCCTCTTTCTTTTTCAACTACCGAACCCCCTTCCCCCTACTCGGTTAGAGCGGCGCCTCGGATATAGCGGCCAAAACCTCCCGGTCCCTCAATGTTCGTTATAAGCGAGTTTTACTGTACCACTTTTGATGTCATATTACAATAAAAATAATACAATAAATTTTGAAATTTACTTTTGCTGTTGGAAACCCCAAGTTTTGAATTTATTGTATTGTAAAGTTTTACTATTAATATAATTATGCATTAACATTTTACTTAATATTCACATGGATAAATGCACTGAAGTATTTAAAGCAGCAATAAAATTATGTGGACTATATCAATACTATTAGCCAAAATGTAAAAAATATACAACATCTTGGTTACCGAACAAATGTAAGTAGATGTATCAATTTATGTTGCAATAAATCTTTCAATGTTAATGGTAAAGGAGAGCAAATAAATTTTGCGCTTAAATGGAAAATTTCAAGCAATTTAGCATGTAATATGACAAAACATGAACAGAATTAAAATATTCAGTCTTTCGTGCGTAAAATATGTCATTTTCTGTGATTGTTGGTTAATATTTAGGTATATTTATATCCACATAAGTGAAGAACTGCATGGCATTTTGGGGTTTCTCCACACCATTTCCCATGCATTCTTATGGAAATAATATTTTGTTGACCCAATAGGGTATAGGACACCCCACGTTCTGCAAACCTAGACCAAGTTCTTCCTTTGGTTCATAAGATGGCCCATGAAACTTTTGAATTCGATAGCTCCAATGGTGTAAAAACGTATAAAGAACATACATACATACACACACACTTTAAAATATTTATAAGTTGTGTTGGTTTATGTAGGTTTTCTGTAAATGTTGAATTGCAGTTTGTAAAGGTTATTGTTTTCTATTTGGTGTGTGATGTATATCCGGTCGAATTGTTGGTTAAGGCGGTTTATGAAATCAGGGATGCTTTCTTTTGCTGTGTCAAAGATGTCATTTACATATATGAGCTATGCTTTTGGAAAATATGGGAAGGAAGATTTGCAAATCTTCTTGAAATGAGTCATGAAGAGTTCAGCTATGAATGGAGAAAGAGAGTTACCCATAATTGTACCTTCTTTTTTTGATAAAAGCTGTTGTTGATTTTAAAGAAATTTTGTTGCATGCACAGGGAGGTTAAATGAACATATTCTTCTGTATCTTCCTTAGAAATATTCTTTTCTAATAATCAACTCGGTAGGAATTTTATAGATTAAGTTCTGGTTAGAGTATACTGTGTGAGTGCCTTTTGACAGAGTTGTATGCACAGTTGAATCCACATTTAATGTTTGACTGGGGGACAAGATTTTTGTACCATCAATCAAGTTATACCTTAAATGGGGATAGTCTAAAGTTGAAAGATATAAATATATATAATTGAAACAAATATTAAGAATAAAGATTAATTGAAAGGTAAGCTTCCTGTCAAGTTACAGGCTTTTTATATGGAATATACAAGTATGGATGGTGTACTCCATGTCGGAGTACACAGTTTCCAAATGCGTTATTTGAGATTGACAAATTTTAGTAAAATTCCCCAATACCAAATTTAATCAAAATACATCCTGTGGTTCCTGAGTTGAAATGTACATTGTAAGCTACATGTAGTACTTCATGTAAAGTGGTCATAACTATCATCCAATTTTAACCAAAATTGGAATTCATTGACAAATTTTAGTAAAACTTCCCAATACCAAATTTCATCAAAATAAGTCCTGCGGTTTCTGAGTTGAAAAAGAGGCATGTTATAAAATACATGTAGGTCTTCATGTAAAGTGGTTGTTATTGTAGTCTGATTTTAACCAAAATTGGAATCGGTAAACCAATTTTAATAAAACTTCCCAATACCAAATTTCATAAAAATACATCCAGCGGTTCCCGAGTAGTAACAGAAATACATTATAAGCTACATGAAGGTCTTCATGTAAAGTGGTTGTTATTGTAATCCGAGTTAACCAAAATTGGAATCTGCCAACAAATTTTAGTAAAACTCCCCTTTACCAAATTTCATAAAAATATCTCCCGAGATTCCAGAGTTGTAAAATTTTTAATTAATAATTTTTTGAATGAACAAAAGAACATCGAAAATTGTAAAATTACATAAACATGCTAATTTATTTTCTTTAAATTTATTGTAAACTTTAAGTTTTATGAGAAAAGTTATCGAACAAAAAATGTGTATTTAATTATTTTATTGAACTTTTGTTCACTAAGATGAGTATTTAATGAGATGCTTTCGAAATACACTGTAAAATACATGTAGGTCTTCATGTAAAGTGGTTGTTATTATGGTCCAATTTAGGTTAAGATATGAAATAAGCATGAATCTATAACAATCTTCAATATGTAGACAACAAAAGGATGGCATGGTGTACGTTTCATTTGCATTTGGGTGTCACAGCATAAATTAGGAACCTGAACGAAAGAACAAATGAAAAAATTAAATTTTATTATTAATGATAAAATTGATTCTGATATATAATGTTATTGACTACTATTTTCCATGAAAAAGAAGCAAGGATTTAGTTACTTTGTTCCTAATTGGATTCAATTTTTTACAATTTAAAGATATGAATAAATGATTTCAAAGAATAATAAATGCAAGAATTTCATTTCAATAACAAGTAATATATTCCTTCCCATCGTCATATTAATGGGCTTCTGCACTACTATTAAATAATACAAACCACAATTGGAGTCTCCATCTCCTAAAAACTTTCTCAGGGGGTCTTGCATCCAAAAGGCCTCACACAAGCACTGCCTAGTTGACTGCTCACAGACACCATGCCCTAAAACATACAACATCAAATTTAAAGTTTGATTGAATAATTTTTGCATAAAAATCAGGCTACTGCTTATTTTCATCATTAAACTTACTAAGAATAAATTTATTATAACATGTTAATCCTTTAAGTGACAAATTGCTATGTCAAATCTTTGATACATGAGCAGAAAGAGCACAAAGACTCAAAATAAACTTCTTGGAGTACTGTATAAATAAGTCATCTGAAACTACAGATGTGGGTAGTTAATGGTATAATCTCATAGTAGAAAATTTAGCCAGAAACTCAGACGAGATTTCCTATCATTAAGAAAGTGTCCACTCACTGGCTCCCTTCTATCCCTTTCAACCATTATTGCTATTATATACAGGCAGTACCCTACTTATGTATTTAATTCATTCCATGAAACCTAATGTAAGTCAAAAATTACCTAAGTCAGAAATTACTCTTACACGTATGCTCATTTATGTTTAAAAAGTTAGAAAAATGCACATTTGCATAACATAATTTAGGTGCATTCGGATATTTATTATAATTATTGTGCACTTATAATTTGGTGAAAAAGTATGTATTAAAAATTTCAATAAATCTTGGATATAAGTTCAGATACACCAAAAACGATTGGGATACATATTTCCCATATAAAAGCATTGCACTCGTTACCACGCTAATAAAAAAATTTCATTGTTAGAAATTTTCTTGAAATTATGTATTAATAATTTCGTAAAAAGCTGGTATATACATTCAAATACAAATTTTAAAAAAGCATGATAAATGCAGTATGTCAAACTAACACGAGCACAACAAGTAAAAGCAGAAATGCGCACTCTCAGGCAATGAATCAGCCAGCATTGTACAGGGTGAACACATATTAAAGTACAATTTGAAAGTCTTATAACTTTTTATTAAAGTCACCTATTGGAAAAAGAATTGCTGTACAACAAAGGCTCAACATTCAAGTGTCCCACCATACAGCTGGAAGTTTACAGGTCTCCCACTAGAGGCATGGCGAGAGATGAACTAATAATGGCAGATTACAGTGGCAGTAAGCGTGCGTTTTGCTGTTTTGCATTTGAATTTGTGATAAAGCAACATTTCACGTAAGTGGAACAGTTAATAGGCATAACGTGTGGATATGGGGAGGATAACCACCTAGACTCACAGTTGAACATCAACGCCACTCTCTGAAAGTGAATGTCTTTCGTGCTATGAGTGTTACAAAGGTTTATGGACAATTCTTCTTTGCTGAGAAAACAGTGACTGGAATCACATGCTGGAGCTGTTCCTTACACTCCAGTTGCAAGACACTGAGGTAGCAGACATCCTGTTCCAACAGAACAGCGCTCTGCCTCATTATCACCAGAACATGACATCTTTCCTTATTGCCACATTTTCCAACAATTGGGTTGGTCGAGGTGGACCTATCAGGTGGCAGACACGGTCACCTGACCTCACACCCCTTGATTTCCATTTCTGGGGATACGTCAAGGACAAAGTTTATGTTCCTCCTCCGCCACCATCCTTAAGAGGAACTATGAGACTGAATCCATTATGCAGTAACGAGTGTCAATAAAGATATGCTACATAGAGTATGGGATGAGATTCCTTTCAGGTCGGATGTGTGCCCCATGGAAGCCACATTGAGCACCTGTAAACAAAAACTTGAATGTTGGGCCTTTGTTGCATAGCAATTCTTTTTCCAATATGTGATGAATAAAAAGTTATAAGCATTTCAAATTGCACTTTAATTCATGTATAGCTCTTTCAAAAGCTTGTGGCGGCTGTGCAGAAGTCGAAAATAAGTCCGGATGAGTCCATTAGTGAAACGTCACAACCGCGGGGGTGAGGGTAGCATTCGCGTGGAGAAAAACCCTTCACTCTCTCCTGAGGTTAGCTTGGGTTAGCTCCACGCGGTCAAGTTCTTGTACCAACTTCTGTGCTTTATACTTTTTACTTTTATATTTTTGTTATCGTTATTTTTCATCGCTGTTTTGATTATTTTGTTTTTGAGCCTTTATTATATAGTTTTTGTTATTTCGTTTTTGTTATTTCGTTTTTGTTATTTCGTTTTTGTTATTTCGTTTTGTTATTTCGTTTTTGTTATACCTTTTTCGTTAATTCGTTTTCGTTATTTCGTTTTCATTGCTTAGTTTTGTTAAACTCGTTTACTGCCAACATGGATACCCCTCCATCAACCTCCAAGCTAGGGAATAAGAGAGTCATTCACAGCCAGGCATGGGAGATACTTCACAACGTGATCAAGTTCATGAAGAAGGAAGCTTCTGAAGGAATTAGTATTCCTCTTAATAAGATATATGACCGAGTAGAAGAAGCCACTGGCGTTTCAATTCGCACCCTACAGCGTATCTCGAAGGAAGGAGAAGAGATTGCTCAAGGCTGCAGAGCCTCCTTTTCGTCTCCCCGGAAACAAAAACTGCAGCTATCTCCGAAATCAACGGTGGACGAATTTGATGTCCAGGTGATCCGAAGAATAGTGCATCAGTTCCATACACAGGAAAGAAAACACCCGACTCTTGGTGCTATGCTACCGGCGATCAAAGCGAACACAGGCTTCAAAGGGAAAGTCGGTTCACTTAGAATCCTTCTTAAAAACATTGGATTCAGGTAAGTGTATTGACGACATATTAATTATTACTGTAGAAATTTTGTAATAATAACATCTCACAATAAATTTATATCATCCCAGGTGGAGGAAAACTGCTTCCAATAAGCGCATTTTATGCGAACGGAGTGATATTCGTTTGAAGCGAATCGCATATTTAAGAGCAATAAGGAGATATAGAGAGGAAGGACGGTCAATTGTTTATACTGACGAAAGTTATATTCATTCCACGCACTCTGCTCCATATCAATGGTCGAGCGGGGATGACACGGGATTAAAAGTTCCTGTATCTAAGGGTCAGCAACTCATTATTATTCATGCAGGTATGAGTAATTTATTATATTAATGTACATGTGAAAGTAATTATATGATTTCCATTGACTACAGATAGGATATACGTTCATTTTTTTAAGGTGGAGAATTTGGATTTGTGCCGCAGTCACTTCTAATTTTTAAATCGGGTCTGAAAACAGGAGATTACAAGGGGAATGCAGTACTCAATGGCTGAAACTAAACTCGAGTTGTACGATAAAATTAAGAAAATTAAGCCAGCTCATAAAATTTTTGCTGTGGATAAATATTAGTCGAGCATGGACATTTGACGCTTAGGCTGCCTCCGTATCATCCTGAATTCAACCCAATCGAAAATATTTGGGGTATATTAAAGAATTGGGTAGGCTCAAGAAACACAAGTTTTAAACTAAATGAGGTGAAGATATTAGTGGAAGAAAAATGTGCAGATATCGGGAAAGCAGAGTGGCAGAATGTATGCGAACGTGTAAAAAAAACTGAAGCTGAATATATAAAAAACGAGTTGATAATGGATGATATTGTGAATG
Source organism: Tanypteryx hageni (assembly GCA_028673005.1). Classification (NCBI taxonomy): domain Eukaryota; kingdom Metazoa; phylum Arthropoda; class Insecta; order Odonata; family Petaluridae; genus Tanypteryx; species Tanypteryx hageni. The sequence continues at coordinate 6,024,840 of CM054115.1, forward strand.
AGGTTATCATAACTTCGGATTCAGAATCCGGAGATACAGATTCAGCTGAATAAAATATTATTGATGAAAATGTATCGATGTGAATGTGTATAATAAAACCTTTCTTTGAAATATTTACTTTTCTTTTTTTGGAAATCCTTTCCTCTATCGTAGCTGACTTTCCATTAAATTGCGGGTATCATACGATATGAATAAGAGCAAAATCGTATTACCACAACCTATTGTTGATAAACGACCGGATATTACTTAGTATTACTTTCTTAGGTTGGCTACGCTGGCAGGCGGCAACACCATTCAGCTCACTTTCCCCTTAAGCTTCCCACTCCCTGACCATTCCCCTCCATGTCACGTGACAGTTCGCGCATCTCACCGCCATAAGCTTTTAAGACATCTATACACCATGTATATAAATTATTTTATTATAATTATATAAAAATATTTATTAATATATAGTATATTTACAATACAATATGCATCTATTGATTAAATAATGTATAATAATGTTAGAACAAATTTTATATTATATAAATAGGAAACATTCCCGGCATTGAATCTATATGTAAAGTTGGAAATATATAAGTTGAGTCACCCATAAGTCTGGGACTGCCTGTATATGCTTGAGAAAAAGGAAAGTTTGTAATGATGGTGGCAACAAGGTGTTGGAGGAAGTCCAGTGGACACTGGAGGTATTGTAGTCACACCAGAAAACACAATACAACAAGCAGGGATGTATACGCATCGCAGAACTTGGTGGCACTTGCGCAGAAGACCCTTTTCAGTGGAAGGGGTCATTGTCTAATAACTTCCTCGACGCGGGGGAGAAAGGCAGTCTCCGCGTGTGTCCGCCAGGGTACCTGCGGTCGCATTCCTTCGTTGCCAACTTTAAAATGGTTTCTCTCGCTCACTCCACTCGAAAAGACCGCACGCCCTCTCCAGGGTTAATGCGATTATTTTGGCAGCTCTGCCTGCCATGCGCTCTCCTCTCCCCTCCACTCCCTCTGCATACCCCTTCCATGCACGCTTTCCCCTCCCTGACGTCATGCTTCGCGCAAGCGAGTGCTACCAAGTTCTGCGATGCCTATACACAGGTTTCCTGTGGTACAGAAGTGCTTTTCATTGAATTCGCTGCAGTATAATTGTATACCTTCCCATTTCATAATTACAGAAAAATTCTAACCTTGATATTCTGGTAACCCTGTATAGTTGACCAGTTGAAATATACTTTTTTGGTTATTTATTTATATGAAGATTATCTATACCATATTTGCTTAAAATCCATGGAGTCAGTTCTCTAGAAATACGTGTAAAAATATTATTTTAATTATACATAATTTCCAGCAACTGTTGGTGAATGTGATAAATAAACAGTATCAGTGTGAAACATCAGGGTAATTATACAGGTTTAATGTACTAAACAAAAACAACAACAACCATTTCTCATGGTTTTAAAAAATAAATTTTTATTCAACTGAAATTATTTAAATATAATTTGATAACATTTTAAAAATTCAAATGAAAACATTGAATGAGAAAAATGATTTTATGTATTTAACCATTGAGTACTCGCATATGGGTCGAATCGACCCAGATCAAATTTAAATGTTCATATCTTTTTACTTGATATGTGTATAGCTTCATTCTTCTAGTAGTTGAGTTTGATGATGCATTAAATGTGTTAAATGCTTTCATGGGTCCCAAATCGAATATTTAAAGATGTAGATGAGCAAATAACTTGGAAAGGACACCAGTGGCGGCTCGTAGCTAAAATTAGTGGGGGTGCTGCGCATCTTTTTCATAAACTGGGGGATGGCTACTGAAGTACTGACATTAAGCTTAAGGAATATATATTGTACTACAAAAATAAAGAAAGTATTAAAGAAAAAAGGACTCGTTATATTAAATGTTTTCGATAATATCAAGTAGAAATAGGGGGTGCTGCAGTTCCGCAGTGCCTATACACGAGCCGCCACTGAAGGACACACTAGGAGCATTAGAAATTTGCACATTAACTGGAAAATATCAACCTGGCAATGGCAATGATAGCCTGGGAACCTCCCTAAGACTGCCCAATACAATCCCAAACAAGGTAAAACAACATCTTTTCTTAGATCAATGTTAATTGTTAATTTTGATTTTCTTGGGCCCAATATTATTTTGAAATAAATATTTCCAAATAAATTGTTGATGAGTTATAAAAAATTAATTAAGCTGTTTTTTATTTTGTATTGAGATATTTTTAGGATTACTAATAATTTTTAAAAATATTTTGGCCTTCTAATCATTCTTTCTTAAGCTTTAAAATACATGGGTCGATTCAACCCAGCAAGAGTACCTGCATCACAATTTATAGCATGAGTATTCGAGGGTTAAACAAGGTTGCAAAGTATTTGACTATCTCAGCAACTGCAATTATTATATTAATACAGTTAACCTTTGCCAATTTAGCGACAATTAATTTAGCGCATTCTCGTGAAGATAATTTGGTATCTCCAGTATCTATATCTTGAATCTTAATTAGCTTTTCTTTGCAAATGATGAATTGATTCCTTGTGTATTATAGCTGAGCCAGTTTCCCATGTTTGGTTCCATAACAGATAAAATTTATATCGTCTTCAACACCTAAAACAATAAGTGCTAATAATACATTTCACGAGTCACTTCTCGCTCGATTTACGCAAAGGAAAACATAGTCTCACAGTATCTCCTATTTTACCAATGGGAAAATTTTTCTTAGAGATTTTTTAAATTTTTTTCCTGCTTGTGCTTTTCGAGAATTGATTTAGCAGTTTTTCACTTTTGCATTGCACTAGCTCTTTCCTCTTGCGCAAAAGAGATTCACATTCATACCAGTTCCTCATTTTCCATTTTCTCACTATTCTTATCCGGGCTTCCTCTCGCATGTATTCAATTTCATCGTTAATATCTTTAAAAGGTTTGATCGTTTTCAACCATATTATTAATAATTATCTTGAAGATCTTCTTCTCTTTTTATATATCTGATATGAAAAAACAGAATCTGTTGTTGTAATTGGTTATTATTCATAATGACTGGTAAAAGTGATTAATGAGGTGGAATTAATCAAATTAACCGACTGGCTTGGTAATTATCCATAATTGCAGATTATTGTTCATAATCGCCAATTAATCAATTTTACCTTAACACACACATACATACATATATATGTATGTATGTATGAGTGTGTTAAGGTAAAATTGATTAATCAGTTAATTTGATCAATTCCACCTCATTAATCACTTTTACCAGTATATATATATATATATATATATATATATATATATATGGATAGCAACAAAATGTTGGGATGAGGAAGCCCAGTGAACACTCACCAATCAGACGACTTCAGGTTGGCGAGGCCCTGGGGATGTCGCAGTGACATACATAAAAGAACACTAAAACAGCACAGAAACATCACAAACGTAGAAGCTTTCGGAGTTATTCCTTCATCAGTTACAGAGAGAGAACTGATGGCAGTGACACTGGGTGGAGGCATGGGGGTGGAAGGGTAGTGTCGAGGATTGGAGGATACAGAGGGGGTTGGGGATTGGTAGGGGGTTGGGAGAAGACAGAAAGGGGGTGAAAAGCTATCGAAGGTTGAGGCCAGGGGGAGTGAAGGAGTTTAGGAGATGGATATGCGAAAGCTCCCACTAACGGAGTTGGGGTGCCGAAGCATTGTCGAGGAGAGCGCGAATGACTCTCACTGTGAAGCAGTTGTTGAACTTTAAATTACGTTGGTTCGCATGAACGGCCACCGGCAGCGGTCATTTGAGAATGACGCTGTTGCGGTGACTGTTCATGCGGATGTTGAGGGGATTGCTGGTGAGTAAAAGGCGGGACATTGGGTGCATCTAAGGTAAATGATATTGCGGGTGGTGCAGTTGGTGGTAGAAGTTATGGGGTAGGTGATGTTGGTTGTGGGACTGGAGAAGGAGTTGCAGGGGGGTTTATTGGGCATGTGAGACATCGGGGTCTACCGCAGGGGTAAGATCCGGCAGGGTGTAAAGGCGTGGGTGCTGGGGGTTCATTCTTCCATAGAATATTTGCCAGATTAGGGGGACGGCGGAAGGAGAGCATCGGTGGTCTAGGAAATGGAATCTGATGAGGGGAGGATGTGAGGATAAGGTGGGCGGCTTTTAGGATATTTTTCAGAATGTCGTGGATGCCGGGGAAATAAAGGGTGGTTAGGGTGAGTTGGGAGGTGGAATCGGTGGTGGTGTGGGTATTGGGGTGGGAGTTAGGGGTGGCGGGTGCGACTGCCCGCCGGATTTGGTCTCGGATCAGATCCGGCGGGTATCCGCGCTGTAAGAAGGCATGTTCGAGAGTGGAGCAGTACTCGGACAGTGAATCTCTGTCCGAGCAGATTCTCCGCCCTCTTCGGGCTAGGGCATAGGGAATAGAGGTTTTGGTGTGGAGGGGATGGCAGCTGTCAAATTGGAGATATTGAAGGCGGTTAGAAGGCTTGAGGTGCACGCTGGTGTGGATTTTGTTTTCCCGGATGGAGAGATTGACATCCAGGAAGGTGATGTTGGAGGCAGAGGAGTGGTGGGTGAAGGAAAGAGTGGGATGGGATAAGAGGCGTTGTAAAAAGGATTGTAGGGAGTGTATATATATATATACACACACGTAAAAGAACACTAAAACACAGAAACATCACAAACGTAGAACCTTTCGGAGTTATTCCTTCATCAGCTATAGAGAGAGAACTGCGTTTGTGATGTTTCTGTGTTTTAGTGTTCATTTATGTGTGTCACTTCGACATCCCCGGGGCCTCGCCAACCTGAAGTCGTCCGATTGGTGAGTGTTCACTGGGTTTCCTCATCCCAACACCTTGTTGACATCCATTTATCTATTTTACCTTTCCTTTTCCGTAAGCTGTTATATATATATATATATACTCTTTCGCTGAAGAAGGGCATAGGCCCGATAAGCTTGCGTGTGTTTTTTTGTCTTTTTGTGTTAATGTGTTTCACGTGTCTCTTCGACGCCCCCAGCAGCCTGCCAGCTTGGTCCTCAACTTGGTAAGTGTCTGCTGGGCTTCCCACCTTGTTGCCACCCTCATCGCTACCTTGTCTTTTCCTTTAGTTAATATATATACCGTCCTTTTTTCTCCTTTTTTGTCTATATCTTTACGTTTCTTTCCTGTCGTCTTTTCCTCTTATCTTTCTCTTCCACCATGGAACTGACCCGTCTCCGTTATCATCTCCGTAGACACATTACCCTCAACTGCCAGATTGAATTCCTCAACTCCTGCCTTGCACTTGGACTCACCCCCAAATGCCTCACCATCAGAATTCCTCTTTCAGGCCTTCCTCCCCCTATCCGTGCTTCCCTAGCCCTCACGTATCACCTCGCCTCTATCCATATTATCCGTTCCACCATACACCATTATACCACCCTCTCTAACACCCACTTCGCTAATTGTAAATCTCTCGTTCTTTATCTTCGTCATTCTTCGCAATCCACATCCAACCTTCGTGCCGCTTTCCTTCAAGCGGCTAATGATATCACTGCACATCGCAACAGACTTCTCCGTAAACTCTCTCTGCTTTGCATCCGGCACCTCAAACTTGGTCTTCCCCTTCCGTTCATTACAGCTGGCGAGGTCAACAAACCACCTCCTTCCCCGCCACTCATCGGTCAAACTCCCTGTCTTGCGGACCTCCTGGGATTCCCAACGCCACCATCACTCTATATCCTGAAAAAGACCCACACTTTCATAACCCGCAAACCTTTGAAGCGCTCCTATTTTTCACACACTCCTGCCACCACCTCTTCATCTTGCCAACCAGATGAAGTCTTGAACCTTTCCTCCCACGTACTTACCCCTGCCGAGAATGAACTCCTTTCACGCGGCCTTTCCTTTTGTCCCACCACCAAATTTGATCATGTTCGCCTCCTTGCCAACGTCCAGTCCTTTGCCCGCACACTACGTCTAAAAACTAACCCTCCCAAAGAAGACTCTCTTACCTCTGCCAACCCAAAACTCCCTCCCGGCCTCCCACCTACCTTTTCCATCTTCAAACCTCCTTCCCAATTCATTCCACCCACCCTTCCTTCCCTACACCAGGTCGAACAATACCTCAATACCAAACAGATAATCTTACCAGACGTGAAAGGCATGCCATTTCTACACTCAACTTCTTGACCACATCATCATCCTCCCTGCCGACAAGGGCACCACCACGGTTGTGATGGATCGCGCCAAATATAACGAGGAAGCCGAGCGCCAACTTTCTGATGAAACCTTTTACCATCACCTTACTTCCAAGCCCACAGACCACCACTCCTACCAAATTTCGTCCTATCTTCATTCCTCAGGAAAACAGGAAGGCCTTTCCGATTCCGCCATTGCTCTAATGATCCCCAACAAACCCCGCACACCCACATTCTACCTTCTCCCTAAAATCCATAAACCCAACATCCCCGGCTGCCCCATTGTTGCCAGCTTTAATTCCCCTACAGAACGCATCTCCGCCTTCGTTGACTCCCACCTACAACCTCTTATTCGTCAATTCCCTTCCTTCATCCAAGACACTAACTCCTTTCTCAAACGCCTCAAACACCTCCCCTTCCCTCTCCCACCCAATACCATTTTGGCCACTATCGATGTCTGTTCCCTCTACACAAACATCCCGCACGATGATCGACTCTCTGCCCTTAGTAAACTCCTGGACTCAAGACCACCCAACGCAAGACCTTCCTCCCATTTCTTATTAGACTTGGCAGCAATGGTGCTCAAATTGAACAACTTCTCTTTCGATGGTTGTCACTACCTTCAAATTAGAGGCACTGCGATGGGTACCCGAATGGCGCCTTCATACGCCAATTGCTACCTTGGAGAATGGGAAAGACTCTTCCTCAACGTTCCACTCAGACCACTTTTGTGGCTGAGATACATAGACGATGTCTTCCCCATTTGGACACATGGACCTGACTCTCTCCTTTCCTTTCTCTCGTGTCTCTCCTCCCAACCTACACTGTCCTTCACCCACCAATCCTCTACCTCCCACATCACATTCCTGGATGTCGATCTTTACATTCAAGACAGCAAAATCCGCACCTGTGTTCACATCAAACCCACCAACAGCCTTCAATACCTCCACTTTGAGAGCTGCCATCCCCTTCATACCAAAACCTCTATCCCCTATGCCCTTGCTCGTCGAGGATGGAGGCTTTGTTCCGATAGAGCATCCCTTCTAGAGTATTACTCTGTCCTCGAGGATGCTCTTCTCAAACGTGGTTACCCTCCAGTCTTGGTCCGCGAACAGATCCATAGGGCGATGACGCCTACTCACAATGGATCTCATCCTCACACACCCACTATTCCTGCATCTACCCCTCCACTCACTCTTACGACACTTTTCCATCCTGGTATCCACGAAGCTCTCAAAACAATCCTTCATGCTGCCCACCCAATTCTTACCTCTTCCTCCCATCAGTCCCTCTTTATCAACCTTTTTGCCAATCCTCCGCTCCTCTCCTTCCGCCGGCCCCCAAATTTGGGAAATATCTTGTGGAGGAAGGAACTTCCCACTTCTACCACGCTTCTTGCAATAGGTTCCCACCCCTGCGGAAAACCTCGCTGCCTCACTTGCCCTATCCACCTACCATCATCTTCTTTCTCGAGTCCCTCCACCAACATCACCTACCCCATCACCTCCAGAAGCAACTGCACCACCCGTAACGTCATTTACCTCCTTACCTGCACCCTTTGTCCCGCGTTTTACGTAGGCCTCACCAGCAATCCGTTAAGCATCCGAATGAACGGTCACCGGAATAGCGTTTCTCTCAGACGCCCCCTCCCAGTTGCATTACATGCTAATACCCACAATGTCCCCTTCAATAGTTGCTACAATGTTAGGATTATTCGCGCTTTACCCTATGACACTCCTGCCCCCCTTCTCTGACACTGGGAACTAGCACATATCCATCTTCTCGACTCTTTCTCTCCGCCTGGCCTCAACCTCCGCTAACCCTATTAGCTCCCTTACAATGTCTCCTTGTTACATTGTAGTTATTCGCACTTTCCCTTACCACACTCCCTCTTTATTGGCTATCCACCCCTCCTACTCCCCACCTCCTCCAATCATCAACCTTCCCACATCACCCTGTCATTCCCCGCCCAGTGTGTCACTTGTAGATACTCTTTTGCTGAAGAAGGGCATAGGCCCGATAAGCTTGCGTGTGTTTTTTTGTCTTTTTGTGTTCGTGTGTTTCACGTGTCTCTTCGACGCCACCAGCAGCCTGCCAGCTTGGTCTTCAACTTGGTAAGTGTCCGCTGGGCTTCCCTCAACACCTTCTTGCCACCCTCATCACTACCTTTTCTTTTCCTTTAGTTAATATATATATATATACATATATATATATATATATATATATATATATATATATATATATATATATATATATATATATATAGTGCCTATTCGTAAATTACTTTCGATAAATGTTTTCCTCAAGGCAGTCCAGAGATCTGATTGAGGGACTATTTTACCTCGAGAGAACTCATATTGTCCAACCATATAATCATTGCTAAGGATTGTAATGTGGTAGTTTCCCTCTTGCTTTCCACATCGCAGTACCGTAGCAGTTCAAATCGTCCCGATCACGCCGACAGCTGTATTGGATATAGACCCATCCAACATAATTTGTTTTCGGCTCTATACCATACTGACAGTACTGCTTCCTACTGCCGGGCACTGATGATAGTTTTTAAAATATATATACGTAGTCCCTCTCGAACAGCAGCAGTTCCTCGCTTGACCACAGTTGGAGAAACCTGTGGTTGGAGAGGGCAAGGGTTATGGAAAATAGGGAGTTGGAGGGAGTGAACCTTGAGAGACACCTTAAATCTTATAATGCATACTAAACAAGCTTAAAAATTCTATTTATCATATTTGTTATCATTATAATTCTAATATATAATAAAATTCTTCGTGGGAAGTCCTCCTGCTCTCTTCCTCCTTTTTCGAGGAGGTTTACAGACTACTATTGATGATATTGGTATGCAGTCTTTTTAAAAATATCACAATTTTAATAATTATTTTAATAACTGAAGAGACCCTCTCCATTAAATAAGAAAGAAGTTTCTTGCAGATCAGCATTTTTAAATGTCGACTAGAAATTTAAAATAATTGATACGTTTCTTATATTTGTTCATGAATTAAAGAAATTTTACCATATTTAATGACTTCTATACTTTCTGTGTTTGACATTTTTACATGTCTATAAGGTTCAATTTAGTAATTTTAATCAAATATATTTGAGCCTTTATGAGACAGGAAACTATGATTAACATACGCACTCGGCTTCAACTAAAAAAAGACCTCTAAGGTATCAACTTGATAAATTTTGTTAGGAAAATTCAGTTATATACTTTCATTTGTTTTTCCTCCACTTCGGTGAAGTTAGTGTTTTGGCAAATGATTTAATAAAACTTATATGAGAAATACATAAAATAAAACTAATTTATAGCCAGTTAAGTGGTATAGATAATGTATACACAACAAATAATGTTATAAAAGCCGTGGCATGGTATGAGGATTAAATATTAATGCAAAAAATTATGGAGTAAATAAAAGCAAAGAGTAAACCGAGAGATGTAAATACATAATAATGCAATCAGACAGGAGCACCATTTATTGGGTGACTAATTACACCTAGTAGAGCTTTCAGCCTCTTCTATAACATAACTTTTAATAATGACGATATTTGTTCATTATTGACAGCCGTGTGGAGAACTGTAGGTAAATAAGACTAGGACACTTTTGAGAAAACTTAATTTAACATAAATTAAAAGGCCCACGGATTTTCCCTGTTATTGCAAGTGTTCAGTTAGATCAAAACTATAGGTTTAACATAAAAGAGGCCCAACACTTAAAAAATATTTTAAACTATAAAATGTTAGCAACAACATTTTTCTAATTGGGAATAATTTTGAAACGAGAAAAGTCTGCTATGACAGGGAATCGAGCCCGGGCCTTCCATTTGCCGGGCGGATATTCTTCCACTGAACTATCATAGCAGATCAATTTTCTCATTTCTGAATGCGGATGTTTTCTTGGTTGGGACGGAACTAGCCAAGCTAGTATCAAACTGCCCCAACGGATGTCCTCAAAACTTGGGTAGTCGCATTCAGAAATGAGAAAATTGATCTGCTATGATAGTTCAGTGGAAGAATATCCGCCCGGCAAGTGGAAGACCCGGGTTTGATTCCCGGTCATAGCAGACTTTTTTCTCGTTTCAAAATTATTCCCAACTTTACAGCTTATGCCTGTCTTCATAGGATCTTCGGATCGCATTATTCCATCATTTTTCTAATTGTATAGATTATATTTATTCCCTTTTCTATTATACTATGATATCAAAATTCTCACTGTGCACTTATGTAGGGAATCAGATTGAAGAATTGGGAGTGGCTTTGCATACATTTATGCGTGAGCTGGAAAACCATGGATACTGGAAACCGCGGTAGGAGAGGGACTACTCTATATATAAAACATCCATTTGCAGAGTTTGAACCTCAGAACTTTGTAATAGGAAGCCAACATGCTGACCACTACACCAGTAGTGCATTGTGGACTTGGGAGGAGAATGCCGAAGATAAAATGGACAGATAGGATGGAAAACGATGAAGTGCTACAAAGAGTAGGAGAGAGGCGAATGATTATACAGACTATTAGAAAGAGGAAGGCAAATTGGGTTGGATATTATCTGAGGAGAGAAATACGTTTAAAGATGTGTTAGAAGGAAAACCACATGGAAAAAGGGAAAGAGGTAGGAAAAGGTTTCAGGTGATAGACGATTTGAAAGGGAAAGAGAGTTATCAAGATATGAAGAGTACAGCGGAAAATAGGGTTATATGGAGTACCAGGTTTAACCATGAATAATCATGGACTTGTCTATGGACAGACTACCTATGATGATACACAGTGCTTGAAGTGGGGAAAAAATGAAGCGGGATGGTTTACCGAAACTAATCTAATCAAATCAAGTTTAGGTTGGTTGAATCTATGTCTAAATAAACTGATGTGACCATCACATGACTTTCTCCATATGTAAGTGGTAAACTAAAATCAAATAAATAACTGCCTACAACGAGGGTAAAACCACCTTTGCCGTGAAAACCTCATGTGCGAGTTGCCCACCAACTGTCATTTTTGAAAAGAATTGAATATCTTTTGAGTTTTAAGGGAAATAGTTAAGAAAAACTAAAATTTCAAAGGAGTAAACCACTACTTATAGTTTACCGATTGTTATCAAAATCTTTTCAAATTTTAAGAATATATATAAAATCAAAAATGTAAAATATAATGCTTATCTGATGAATAGTTTTTGAGTTAGAGCACCCACAAAATGCCTATCACACACATACAGACACACAAAACACACCCACAGACATCATTACAAAATAGTCAAAACAATTTCAGGAGAATTTAAAACATGTATTTCCGTTGAAATCCCGAGTTTGATTTTTTTCATGAAAACCATACTTACTTTATACTACCTATATGGAGAAAGTAAAGTAATTTTTCCATAAATTTAATGTATAGGGTATTGTCTTAATGATGATTACCCTTACTGCTCATGCAGTGCGATCTGAGTCACGAAACTTGAAATACAAAAACTTGGACACCAGCCGATTGCCAGAGAATTTGGAGTGCGCTGCACACTTCGCACCTATAGGTACCCGTTACAGATTGTACTTATTTGAACTTCATTGAAAGATGAGATTTTAATTCCTAATAATATGATTGTATGTGTAATAATATATGACTGGTGGAATGTGATTTATTTATTCCATATTTATGAAATTAAAAAATGCATTTTTAACCGAGACAAATACTAAACCGGACGGGATGCCGGGACAACATGTAAAATCCGGGACTGTCCCGACTAAACCGGGATGTATGGTCACCCTATGTATGGAGAAAGTGATGTGGTGGCCACATCAGATTTTTTACACAAAGAAGGCATAAGTTAACAAGCGTTAACCGATAATAATAATAATAAAAGAAAATTTTCCTTGTTTTTACTCGATTACTTCCTCGTTCATTTTGCTTTGTTGGAATTGCGATCGTTTTTTCACATGTGCTTTTTTTGACTTATCTCTGAGGCAGTTCTTTTTCGGTTTAATTTGTTTGTGATAATATTGTGAGGAATTAGATTTGTTTTTAATGCGCAAAACATTTATTCGATACATCTGTGATTGTTTATCGCATGGAGAACAGTTGCCAACGTATATAATTGATCCATTTTAAAGAAAAATGAACAAAATCCAGGAATTTTGATTACGTAACATGGAATATGCTCTTGAATCTCTCCATTGCTAAGAAAGGATTTCGATACACGCAGAAGATGTATTGAAACGGGAACCATTTCCATTTTATGCGCGTATTAAACTGTTTCTTTAAATATCAAGAATTTCGTGCTATGCCTGTCTTAACGAAGAAATCAAAACAGCAGTTAAATATTACATTTCTTCACCCATTATTCATTTAAAGTAAATTACATTAATCAATTATAATTGAATGCATTTCTTAATTTTATCAATTTTATCATGGAAAATTATAAATATATTGCTATTACTCATGGAATGTATTATTTGATACATATAGGCTCCATGTGACTGAAGTGCTGTTGCCCTGGAAAATGCATTGGTTTATTTACGAGTTTAGATCTTGGTGTATAGTGACTTTTTTAAGCGCTTGCACTATGCAAGCACTGACTACTCATATACATATATATATATATATATATATATATATATATATATATATATATATATATAATAAAAGCCCAGGTTCTTTTGGTATGTATGATGTCCAGAATGCTCGATACAAATCCCCATCTGAGAACACTTAAAAATCCCTTTTTTTCACTTGCAGACTTTTTTCTTTAGCAAAATTAAATTAGAAGTAATTGATCTATGATCTTCGGACCTGGACCATTTTTTAAAAAATAAATATAAATTCCTATTCTCATCATTGATTTTAGCCTTTGGTTCGAAATCGCTCAAGTTATATGTTTAAATCACATTTATTTGAAAAATTTAAGCTTTTTAACGATATGTTGCCTTGCCAACCATGTCATTGTTAAACCTCGAGATTGTATTGTCATCTCAATGCTTATACTATATGCGTAAGGAAAGCATGTTTTGAATGTTTTAATATAGTGGAGCCCAACCTTTTTACATGGTGGGCCGCATTAGTGATTGCGAATTCTTTGGAGGGCTGCATTGGAAGTTGCCAATTCATCTGCAGCCAAGATTAGAGTCTAAATTGGAAATTACCTATATATTTAGATGCCATATAAGTGAAAATCAAGCTTAAATAAGATTTATATGCTTAAAATTTCAATATTAAAAATTTTACTATCACAACTTTCATAAAAATGTATGAATTTGTGTTAAATTTTTAAGATTGTTCTTTCATTTGAGTTTCGAAGACTGCACAAAAACCCATTGTGGTCTGAATGGAATCAACGAGCCTTAGACTGGGCACCACTGCTTTAAAATGAGAGAGAGGAGAGAAAGAAGAAAGAAAGAAGAAAAGAGAGAGACAAAATTAAATGTTCCGTAAATTAAAAATATTTTTAATTGAAAGGTAAGCTACCTGTCAAATTATAGGCTTTTTATATGAAATAAACAAGTATGGAAAGTTGTACTGCATGTCGGAGTATCCAGTTTCCAAATGCATTCTTTGAGATTGACAAATTTTAGTAAAATTCCCCAATACCAAATTTAATCAAAATACATCCTGTGGTTCCCAAGTTGAAACACATTGTAAGCTAAATGTAGTTCTTCATGTAAAGTGGGCATAATTATTGGCCAAATTTAACCAAAATTGGAATCCATTGACAAATTTTAGTAAAACTTCCCAATACCAAATTTGATCAAAATACTTCCAGCGGTTTCCGAGTTGAAAAAGAGATGTTTTAAAATACATGTAGGTCTTCATGTAAAGTGGTCATTATTGTAGTCCGATTTTAACCAAAATTGGAATCGGTTGACCAATTTTAGTAAAATTTCCCAATACCAAATTTCATGAAAATATGTTCAGCAGTTCCCGAGTTGAAACTAGGGGTGAGCGATATATATCAACCTGGTATTTAGTAACAGATACCGGCCAGGAACAAATATCAGTAATATCTATTTCTCAAAATATCTGTTATTGGAATATCAGTTAAGAAATAATAGGTGTAGGATGAAACAGATACCATATCTGCTTGCTTTCAATACTCGATACCAGTCAATCCTTAATACTCGCCTTTGTTCTTCACAAGCTTTCACGCACCACAGCAAGGGGAGGATCCAGAAACTTCCAAAGGGGAAGGCGATCGCCCCACATGATTCCGCCTCTGCCGACGACCATACATTTTGAAAATCTCTATCCCCATCAGAACCTTTCTTTTCCTTGTCATACGGACTTAATCTTTGGTGTAGAATAAAGGAATGTTGCGCTGAATGAATTTAAGAATGTACCCAGTGGATGGCAATGGGCTCGTCCAAGGGGAGGGCGATCGCCCCTCCCTTGGATCCGCCACTGACCAAAGCGCACTCTCTATCTTCCTGCAAGGGCTAGAGAGGGAGGGGGCGACTTGAGCCAACAAACAATTTGTGCTCTCACGCCACGGGGAAGAGGACTCCTCACAGGGGTGGGGTGAGGATTTCCCCTCTCCGCCAAGCCTTCACCCCTGCCTCACCACTAACAGATGCCGTTTAAAGGGTGAGGATATACCTATTACCCAAAATAGCAGTCTGTTCTCAATGCTCGGATACTCAATACTCGGATACCAGCTAGAACATCATTTGATGGATTTGTGGGTGCTCTAACTCAAAAAATATTAATCAGATCAACACGAAATTTTATATTTGACAGGAAGAACTGATTTGATTTTGGTAAAAATCGGTCAATCAAAAGTGGGTGTTTACTCTTGTCACTTATTCATAATTTTGAAATATTTGCTTTAATATTTGAAAAATGTAGAAATGCACTGGAATAAACGTTGTAGGAAATTTAATTTTCTACAACCTTTGTTTGAAATATTTTTCCATATAATGCATTTTTTAAGAGATATCTTATATTCTTAGCTACCACCACCACGCCACCTACCGACAGCTATTATTAACAATCACGCTTAGTTACGTCTTAGTAACGCTCCTTTTTATTTTCTTAATTTCTGGTGCATTCTGGATATATACAATATCAGAAGGTTATGGGTTTTTCTGTTCTTTGTAATATTTAAAATTTTCCCTGTTTCTTTAAATATTTGTTATTACGTAATCTATTTTGAAATTTTTAGAAATATTATAGATATGGAGAAAGTCATGTGGTGGCCACATCAGATTTTTTTCGTGGATTTCTGTGCCTGAATTACGATTTATTTTTAAAAAATGTAGGTAATGTTGTCTAAAAATGTATAAATAAACAATGTCAACAATAGTGAAAAGTTAATATTTTTACACAAATTGTATAAAATTGCAATCATATCAGATTTTCCGAAAGTGTTTGTATACGATGTTTGCTTTATCATCTCGATTTTTTAATAAGGAAAAAAAGACTAATATAAGTGCATCATCAGAGATTGGAGTTTGAATACGACATCACCTGGCATCTTTGACTGACGCAAAATGAGCTAACGCGGCAAAGTACTGTTTATTTTTTCATTAGAATGAAAATTGATTTCTTTCATCTAAACAAACCTGCAATCAAATTAAAGCTTGACTTCTTATCTTTGTAATAAAGAAAGACGCAGAGCGTTATCTGCTTTCGTTTACAAGATATATGAGTCAGAAGGAGATGCTGCGCAAAACCTGTGATTCGCCGACTGTTTACGTTAAGGGCATTTTCAACCGGCTGGCGAATCGCCGTCTCTTTAAGCCAATGGTTTAAGGGCATCTGCATCTGAAGAGTTAACATTTTTTTGAGATATTGAAATGTTTATTCGTATATATAGGGCAATGTCTAAACGACCTGAAAGTTTCAGCACCCTAGCTCGACCCAGAGTATCTAAATATTTACCTATTTGTTTAAATTTTAAGAATTTTTGAAAGTCAAACAAATTATAATATAAAAATTTCTATAATCCATATTTTGTTTTTTTTTACAAATTCTACCTATAAGTATAAAAAATTTCAACATCGTAGCACATAAATCGTGAAAATTTGTTTAAATATATATAATAGATATTACTTATATGATATGGAAGAACTATGTGTTTATGTTTAAAAAGTGAAAGATTCATTTAATTGAAAGTAATGTATTTAGGGTATTTTCACTTATTGTATCTGATGTATGTAGCACAATAAAATTTTTATTATCCCCAAGTATTTTCATTACTCCTTTATTGAAGCTTATTTAAATTAATAAATGATTATTAAGTTTTTGTAAATATGTAAAATAAGTAGGCGAACCAACAGTTGTAGAAGAATTATAAATTATACTGGTATCGGAAGGAGCATTCTCCGGTAGGTAGTACCAGAACCAGCTCTGTAAACTGATATATCAGTAACAGATATTTGGAACAGATACTGCCTCGTAACAGATACCAAGATATTAGGTACCGGTAAATATCAGTTTAGCTCATCCCTAGTTGAAACAGAAGTACATTATAATCTACATGAAGATCTTCATGTAAAGTGGTCATTATTGTAATCCGATTTTAACCAAAATTGGAATTTCAATAAATTTTAGCAAAAAAATCCATGTTCATGTAATGACGTCCCGCAACTTTCGTAACGTACGTCACAGATGACTTAAGGACTAAAGATGGATTGAGAAAAGATGGCAAGACAAAATATTAATTATTTGATTCATTTAATGTAACAATGCCGGTATTTGTTGCGTCGTTGATGGATAGTGTGAATTATTACATTACAACTCCACTAAAAATATATTGTTGGATCACATAATGTAAACACACCTTAAATCGAGGCGATGTCCATATAGGGAGGAGAATTTTGACCCTTAAATGCAGGACATTCACAAAATCGAGAAACACTGAATCATGTAATATAATTCATTGTTTATATGGAGCTTTGGTCGGGCCACAAAAAACAACCTTAAATGCGGGAAAGCCTTAAATGGAGAAACCTTAAATAGGGATTCCACTGTATATATAGTGGAATTTCCATAACTCGAATTTTCCATAACTTGAAGTAAACTAATTTTACCGGGCAAAATCTCTATGGGAAAAATGTATTTCTATAAGTCGAATTTTCTATAGCTCGAATATTTTTTGTTTCCCTTGAAGTTCGATTGTGTGTGTGTATATATATATATGTATATATATAGATGTCAACAAGGTGTTGGGATGAGTTCTCTCTCTGTAACTGAAGAAAAAGTAGTTCCGAAAGCTTCTACGTTTGTGTTGTTTCTATGTTTTAGTATTCTTTTACGTGTGTCGCTTCGACATCCCCGGTGCCTCGCCAACTTGCACTGGTGGTGTAGTGGTTAGCGTGTCGGCTTTCTATTGCAAAGTTCGGGGGTTCAAACCCCTCGAATGGAGGTTTTATAAAAAAAAACTATCATCAGTGCCTGGCAGTAGGCAGCAGTACTGTCAGTATGGTATAGAGCCAAAAACAAATGATGTTGGTTGGGTCTATATCCAATACAGCTGTAGGTGTGATCAGGACGACTTGAACGGCTACAGTACTGCGATGTGGAAAGCAAGAGGGAAACTACCACATTACAATCCCTAGTAAAGATTATATGGTTGGACAATATGAGTTCTCTCGAGGTAAAACAACCCGGAGGTAAAATAGTCTCCCAATCGGATCTCCGGGCGGGGACTGCCTTGAGGAAAACATTTGTCGAAAGTAAATTACGAATAGGGACTTGGAACGTAAGAACTATGAGAAAGGCAGGAAAGCTAGAGAACTTGAAAGAAGAAATGAGAAGAAATAGAGTTGACAATATAGGGCTAAGCGAAACTAGATGGGAGGGAGAAGGACAGTTCGACTCGGAAGAATTCACGGTAGTTTATTCTGGAGGAAATAGTGGGGAAAGGGGAGTAGCTCTGGTACTTTGGAAAGATATGATGAAAAGCGTGACAAAGATAATAGCAACGAACGATAGACTGATGGCAATAAAGCTAAAAGCAGTCCCAGTGGACATGCTGATAATCCAGGTATATATGCCAACGTCAGCTCATGACGATGAAGAAATAGATGAGATCTATGAGCAAATTAATGAAATTTACGAAGAAGACGGAAGAGGAAAGTTAAACTGCATAATAATGGGAGATTGGAACAGCATAGTCGGAGAAGGACAGGAAGAAAATGTTGTCGGGCAATACGGACTTGGGAAGAGAAATCGAGGAGGGGAGAAACTCGTAGAATTCTGCATCAATAATGACCTTGTAGTGACTAATACATGGTTCAAAAACCATAAACGAAGGTTATACACATGGAAAAGCCCAGGAGATAGAATGGGATGCCAAATAGATTACATCCTTGTAAAACAAAGATTCAGAAACAGCATCAAGAACGCCAAGGCATTGCAAGGAGCAGACATTGATTCAGATCACAGCCTTCTAATACTTGACGTGAGTACAAAGCTCAAACAAATAAGAAAAACGAGAAGAGAAAGACAGACCTGGGACCTAGAAAAACTGAAAGAAAGGCAGGATGTAGTCAGCATGAAGTTGGAAGATAACCTAAGAAAGTTGGAAAACAAACCGAAGACCGTTGATATAGAATGGGATGAAATTAAAACCAGTATCAAGGATACCTTGGATAAAGAGATTGGAAAACAAGATAAGAAAATCAGAAAACCATGGATCACGAAGGA
Source organism: Tanypteryx hageni (assembly GCA_028673005.1). NCBI lineage: Eukaryota > Metazoa > Arthropoda > Insecta > Odonata > Petaluridae > Tanypteryx > Tanypteryx hageni. Next base: position 6,043,650 of record CM054115.1, read on the forward strand.
AATGCTGGAGAAAATGAATGAGAGACGAAAATGGAAAAACGTTAACAGCGAAGAAGGTAGAGCCAACTATAGGCGTATAAACAATGAGTTGAGAAGGGTAACAGATAAAGCTAGAGAAAATTGCATAAAAGGAAAATGTGATGAAATAGAACAAATGGAGAAGTTAGGACGGTACGATATGATGTACGCTAGGGCACTGGAATTAGAAGATAAGAAGTCTAATGGAATTTGTGGTAAAGGAATTATGAATACGGATGGGAAGATAGTCTCAGAAACAAAGGATGTAGCACAGGTATGGGAAGAATACATTAAGGAATTATACAGCAAACAGGCAGGAGCGGCAAAAATAGAACTGGAAAATGAGGAAAACATTGAAGAAGACAACTTAGGACCAAGTATTATGGAGAGCAAAGTAGAAAAGGCGATAGTGGAACTAAAGAAGGGGAAAGCCACAGGCAGCGATGGAATACCGGCTGAGATACTTAAAGTCATAGGATCAGAAGGACTAAAAGCAATCACGAAATTAATTAATAAGATTTACGACACAGTAGAGTGGCCTCAGGATTTCCTAGAAGTAACAATGATCCCTCTAAAGAAGAAGCCAAAGGCAATGCAGTGTAAAGATTACAGAACTATAAGCCTTCTGTCACACACATCGAAGATCATCACGAGGATTCTTTAATAAAAGGCTGGAGGAAAAGGCAGAAGAAATAATAGGGGAAGATCAATTTGGTTTCAGAAAAGGACGAGGAACTAGAGATGCTATAGGAGTAGTTAGAATCATATCAGAAAGGGCAATAGAGTACAGTCAAGATATCTGCGCATGTTTCGTAGACTGGCAGAAGGCCTTTGATAGAGTAAATTGGGTAAAGTTGATGAAGATATTAAAGGATATAGGTGTAGACTGGAAAGACAGGAGACTGATTAGGAATCTATATGAGAATCAAGTTGTAAAGGTCAGGTTTGAGAATGTGGACACCTGCAGAATAAATATCGGTAGAGGAGTAAGACAAGGCTGCTGCCTATCGCCAACCCTATTCAATATATATGGAGAAAGTCTAATGCAAGAAGCTTTAGAAGGCACAGGGGATTTCAAAATTGGAGGAAGGATTATAAGAACAGTAAAATACGCAGATGATCAAGTACTTCTAGCAAGAAAGGAAGAGGAGCTACAAAAAATGATAAATAGACTAGTGATAACAGGTAGAAAACACGGTATGGAAATAAATACAGAAAAATCCCAGGTCATTCGAATATCGGGTAAAGAAGAGAATCTGAACATAACTATTGGGGGAAAGCCATTAGAACAAGTTTCAGAATATAAATACCTTGAAAGTATCATAACACGAGAGGCAAAATGTACGGATGAGATCAAAACTAGAATAGGAAAAGCAAAAGCGGCTTTCAGGAGAAAGAAACAACTACTTACAGGGAATATAAGGGAAGATATCCGCAAGAAGTTGATAAAATGCTACGTATGGAGTATAGCATTGTATGGGGCAGAAACATGGACGCTAAGGAAAAATTACATCAAATACTTGGAAAGCTTTGAAATGTGGACTTGGAGGAGAATGCTGAAGATAAAATGGACAGATAGGATGAAAAACGATGAAGTGCTACGAAGAATAGGAGAGAAGCGAATGATTATACAGACTATCAGAAAGAGGAAGGCAAATTGGGTTGGACATTACCTGAGGAGAGAGAGTATGATTAAAGACGTGTTAGAAGGAAAACTAGATGGGAAAAGGGAAAGAGGTAGGAAAAGGTTTCAGCTGATAGACGATATGAAAGGGAAAGAGAGTTATCAAGATATGAAGAGGACAGCGGAAAATAGGAGTATATGGAGAACCAGGTTTAACCATATATAATCACGGACCTGTCTACGGACAGACTACCTATGATGATATATATATATATATATATATATATATATATATATATATATATATATATATATATATATGTATATATATATATATATATATATATATATATATACATATATATACATATATATATATATATACACACACATCACCCTGTCATTCCCCGCTCAGTGTGTCACTCTCATTTACTTTACTGCTGAAGAAGGGCATAGGCCAGATAAGCTTGCCTGTTTTTTGTTTTTATGTTTGTGTGTTCAACGTGTCTCTTCGACGCCCCCAGCAGCCTGCCAACTTGGTCTCCGACTTGGTAAGTGTCCGCGGGAGGTTCTGTTTTTCATTCAAAAGTTGAATTTTCTCGTATCATACAATAAATGGCTCTGTACATACTTCTATGTTTGATTGTTGCTGCTTCAGTTTTCTAGTTCATCCAATATTGTAGTTGCTTTGAAAGACATTTTAATTGCTAAGAATTATAAATTCAAGAATAAAAACATCTCGTCTGGAATGCATCTGGAGTTATAACAGGGAAGACTACGGAAAATTTCCGTTTTATGAATGCTATATATATATATATATATATATATATATATATATATATAAAACAACTTACGGAAAAGGAAAGGTAAAATGAATATATGGATGTCAACAAGGTGTTGGGATGAGGAAACCCAGTGAGCACTCACCAATCAGACGACTTCAGGTTGGCGAGGCCCCGGGGATGTCGAAGCGACACACGTAAAATAACACAAAAACACAGAAACATCACAAACGTAAAGCTTTCGGAACTACTCCTTCTTCAGCTACAGAGAGAGAACTGATGCGGTGACACTGGGTGGAGGCATGGGGGTGGAAGGGTAGTGCGGAAAGGTCAAGGATTGGAGGAAACGGAGGGGGTTGGGGATGGGTAGGGTGTTGGGAGAAGACAGAAAGGGTGTGAAAAGCTATCAAAGGTTGAGGCCTGGGGGAGTGAAGGAGTTTAGGAGATGGATATGCGAAAGCTCCCACTGACGGAGTTGGGGAGCCGAAGCATTGTCGGGGAGAGCGCGAATGACTCTCACTGTGAAGCAGTTGTTGAACTTTAAATTATGTTTGTTCGCATCTCTGCCTATGTTGACTCCCACCTACAACCTCTCGTCCGTCAAATCCCATCCTTCATCAAAGACACAAACCACTTTCTACTACGCCTAAAATCACTCCCTTCCCCTCTCCCACCTAACACAATTATGTCCACTATAGACGTCTGCTCCCTCTACACCAACTTCTCTCACAACCAAGGACTGTCCGCCCTGAGAAAATTACTGGACTCCAGACCACCTGACACAAGACCATCCTCCCATTTCCTAACGAAGCTGGCTGAAATGGTGCTCCAAAAAAACAACTTCTCTTTTGGAGGGCGCCACTACCTACAAATAAAAGGTACCGCGATGGGCACTCGCTTGGCGCCCTCCTATGCCAATGCCTTCTTAGGTGAATGGGAAGAACGCTTTCTTGACGTTTCCCCCAGACCACTCCTATGGCTGAGGTATATTGACGATATTTTTCTTCTCTGGACACATGGACCCGACTCACTACAATCCTTTTTACAACGCCTCTCATCCCACCCCACGCTTTCCTTCACCCACCACTCCTCTGCCTCCAACATCACCTTCCTGGATGTCGATCTCTCCATCCGGGAAAACAAAATCCACACCAGCATGCACCTCAAGCCTTCCAACCGCCTTCAATATCTCCAGTTCAACAGCTGCCATCCCCTCCACACCAAAACCTCTATTCCTTATGCCCTAGCCCGACGAGGGCGGAGAATTTGCTCGGACAGAGATTCCCTGTCCGAGTACTGCTCCACCCTCGAACATGCCTTCTTACAGCGCGGATACCCGCCGGATCTGATCCGAGACCAAATCCGGCGGGCAGTCGCACCCGACACCCCTAACTCCCACCCCACTACCCACACCACCACCGATTCCACCCTCCAACTTACCCTAACCACCCTGTATTTCCCCGGCATCCACGACATTCTGAAAAACATCCTGAAAGCCGCCCACCTTATCCTCTCATCCTCCCCTCACCAGATCCCATTTCCCAGACCACCGATGCTCTCCTTCCGCCATCCCCCTAATCTGGCAAATATTCTATGGAAGAAAGAACCCCCAGCACCCACGCCTTTACACCCTGCCGGATCTTACCCCTGCGGTAGACCCCGATGTCTAACATGCCCAATAAACCCCCCCTGCAACTCCTTCTCCAGTCCCACAACCAACATCACCTACCCCATAACTTCCACCACCAACTGCACCACCCGCAATATCATTTACCTCCTGAGATGCACCCAATGTCCCGCCTTTTATGTTGGCCTCACCAGCAATCCCCTCAACATCCGCATGAATGGCCACCGCAACAGCGTCATTCTCAAACGACCGCTGCCGGTGGCCGTTCATGCGAACAAACATAATTTAAAGTTCAACAACTGCTTCACAGTGAGAGTCATTCGCGCTCTCCCCGACAATGCTTCGGCTCCCCAACTCCGTCAGTGGGAGCTTTCGCATATCCATCTCCTAAACTCCTTCACTCCCCCAGGCCTCAACCTTCGATAGCTTTTCACACCCTTTCTGTCTTCTCCCAACACCCTACCCATCCCCAACCCCCTCCGTTTCCTCCAATCCTCGACCTTTCCGCACTACCCTTCCACCCCCATGCCTCCACCCAGTGTCACCGCCATCAGTTCTCTCTCTGTAGCTGAAGAAGGAGTAGTTCCGAAAGCTTTACGTTTGTGATGTTTCTGTGTTTTTGTGTTATTTTACGTGTGTCGCTTCGACATCCCCGGGGCCTCGCCAACCTGAAGTCGTCTGATTGGTGAGTGCTCACTGGGTTTCCTCATCCCAACACCTTGTTGACATCCATATATATATATATATATATATATATATATATATATATATATATATATATATATATATACTGATGTGCCAAATCTTCTGAAACCTCAGAAGGAATGTGAAGCTACAGAATGTCCCTTCCCCTTTCTGTGCTCCCTTTAAACTCTTATCGCTGTGATTCGCTCCTAGCAGAATTTTCCAACCCATCCCACACCACGGCCAACGTGCTTTCTCTGTGGCATTGCTACTTCTAGTTTCAGAAGATTTGGCGCATCAGTCGTACGTGCTTTTGAAAGAGGGATGATTCAGGTGATTAATAAACGTCTTTTTTTATGAAAGTGTAAAAAATGTCAAACAAAGTAATTCATAGTGGCGAAAGAAATCTAATCAGAAAAGTTATGTGTGTGTGAAGAAGAAAAGAAGGAAGGATGGAAATTCCTGCGAGAACAGGCTGTGAAAAGGGCTGCAACTTTAACAGAGAAATCGGAATCATTCATAAAGAAAGTTAAAAGGGAAGAACGGACTCTACAGAATCCAGAAGACAGATGCATTTTGAGACGCAAAGTACACGAATTTTATGCTGTAAAAAAGGAAGTTCCAACTATCAATAAATTACTAGCTGCTGCTAGGGAGGAAATTGATTTCCAAGGCTGTCGCGAAACACTAAGAAAAGTGTTGAAACAAATTGGTTTCAAATTTAAGAGATGTAAGAATTATTGTAGTGTTCTGATTGAACGAAAAGACATTGTGGCCTAGAGAACGAAAAGACATTATGGCCTAGAGAGCGAAATATCTTCGTTCAATCAACAAGTTTCGGGCTCAGGGCAGACCTATTGTATTTATTGATGAAACATGGATCCACCCCAATTACACAGTAAAAAAATGCTGGCAAAGTGAAGGCATATCAGATGTTCTCACTAATGACAATACCGGACAGAGACTGATCATAACTCATGCAGGAGGTTCTATAGGTTTCATTCCAAATGATCTGCTAATAAATCCAAAACAATAACGGGTGATTATCATAGCAAGATGAATTCGATCAATTTTGAGAAATGTCTGGGAGAAAAATTAATCCCTAATCTGCTGGAAAACTGTATTGTGGTTATGGACAATGTTCCATACCATTCTGTCCATGTAAACAAGGCACCGACCTCAAAAAATAGGAAGCTGGAAATACTAGGATGGTTGCGACTCAATAGAATCGAATTCGACGTGGAGATGAATAAAAATGAATTACTTATGATCGTGAAGAGAAATCGCCCTGATCCCGAATACAAAGTTGGCAATGTTTTAGAGAGTAAGGGTCACACCATACTCCGATTACAACCTTACCACTGCGATATCAATCCCATTGAGTACATATGGAGTTTCTTCAAACGCCGAGTCGCCCTTCGAAATGCGCAATCCAACCTAAAAGAGATTTTGAAATTAACAGAAGATGCTGTTGACAGTATAGAAAAGCAAGAGTGGGAAAATGTTTGCCGCCATGTATTGAAGATAGAAAATGAATATCGTGTCAGTGAAGGCTTAATAGAGGAAGAGATTGACACAATTGTTGTCAATCTAAATTCAGACTCAGAAAGCAGCGAGGAGTATACAGACAGTGAGAGCGATAGTGACATGTCTACCATATCTGGCGTCCTACCTCTGTAGCTACACGATGGATGAGAATCAAGAAAAATGTTACAGCATTCAAATGGAAAATCATAAGTACAGATACTAAATTTAAATTACTGCCACATTTAAAATATAATGCATGCAATGAAAATGTGTAGTCTATTTCAGTATTAAGACACACCATCTCTCGAATATAGCAAAATACATTTAAAATGAAATACTGCTTCAACCTGGATACAAAAACGCCCATCTTTATTCGGGGGTTTGGCAACACAGCATAAGGCATGAGGCACGAAACCACTCCTGCAAACCCGCACCACTCGCACCTCCCTTATTCACTGCCGAAGCAGCGCCACTCACACCCTCAAGGTCAGGTCTTCACAAGTTGTGGTGGGATAGTATATATATATATATATGAGTTGTCGGTGCTTGCATACTACAAGAGCATAAAAAAACCACCATACTGGCTACAATTGTGGCATAAATCTGCACTCATACGAATACAACAACAGATTACATTGTTGTTACATGTCTGTGTGGTAGTGTGGTTTCTCTCCCAATCCCTTCAGTCTTTTTCCGATCGTTGACGTGGGTGTTTGATCTATTAATGTGTGTGTTCGCTTTTGCACAAATTAACGGAAGTGTGAACCTTGTAATCATGGCTGATAAGCATTTAGTACCGTATTAGTCTAAATATAGTATATATACATAAGAAACTTTTTCCAATTGAATTACATTGGGCTACATGCAGTGAATGAAATGTTTAGAATACCATATCAGTCTGAATGTAGTATTAGTAAGAAAAGTAAGGGGGAGACTATTTTCGAGCCCAAAAAATTAGCAAACAAAAATATTACCGCCGGCAGTAAGTAAAGGTAACAATTAATGCCTTCACTTGATTTGATTGGTTTATAGAGAATTTTTTTATACATATGCCTCAATAACTCAATACTTTTTGTTCACTCTATGAAATCCTTGCCCTAAACGTTCGTATTTTCATAAAAGCGAGCATTGCAGAAGTTTTTGCTTCCTAAAAGTATGTCCCGAATATTGATATGTAGTGAGTGAGGCAACATATCATTATTTTAGAAAAAATGTCACTTGGATGAAAGAAATTATCTTCATTACCCATCAATCCGTAGGTAACTCGTGTCAGCTGATCAGACTGTCCATCTTACGCATCTGTTGATTGCATATAATGCAATCGCATTATAAAAGTATTACTTACATAAATCAAACTAAGGTGTTGAAGGTGTTTCAACTATCTACAGAATGTATTCCATGATATCATATTCCGAGGCATAAATATCGGAAGTAACAAAATTATGGGTAAAATATATTATGAAAAGAATATGTTAACTGCAAGTCTGGTGATAATAACTTTTTTATACAGGAACGATTCAAGTAGCCATTGTCAATGGCATCTGAAGGATACAAATGGAATTTAAATAACATTCATAAATCAAAATTTTCGAATTTAGTCCAGTAACACTTGATACATATTTAAATTACACCTGCAACTATAACGAAATTATGGGTAAAATATATTATAAAAAGAATATGTTAACTGCAAATCTGGTGATAATTACTTTTTTATACAGGAACGATTCAAGTAGCCATTGTCAACAGCATCTGAAGGATAAAAATGGAATTTAAATAACATTCATAAATGCAAACTTTTTGAATTAAGTCCAGTAACACTTGATACATACCATATATACTCGTGTATAGTTCAACTCCGTGTATAGTTCGACCTCCGATTTCTCGGCGAAAAAATTAGATTTTTTTATAAATCTCGAGTATAATTCGACCCTAGCTTTCTACTTACTCTTTTACCATAGATTTCCGTCAGGATCAACATTTTTTCGTTTCCATATCTTGAAGTTCATAATCGAGGTATATAGAACGATCTTGGTTTTCAACAGCTTTTAGTATCATAATAATACTATACTAATAATAAACTGTAAACATCGTAAACCTATTGCACGATCTTGAGAAGAAAAATATTTATTACTTTTTAACTACAAGATGTGACATACGAATGGTGGCAGAATTTCTAGCAAATAGACGAAAATTAAGCTTATATAACGAAAATTAATAGACGCATATTACTCGTAAAACCTTTAATAAAAGTTATGAATGATAGTTAAACAAGATGAAATAAACTCATTTTAATATAATTCATTCCAACTCATCTGTTGTTATAAGACACAAGAAAGATATGCATAGAAATCAAGAAAACAATCGGTGAATATGAGACAGGCTTTAGTATTCACGTAACAACATTACGACGACAAAAGGTCAGTATAATGGTTACATTATGAATTTTGGTTAAAATGCACTATAACCCACCACAGAACGTATAAAAAAATAATGAAAAATACTACTGTGTCACAATCAAATCAGAATTTTGAGATAATACAGGACGTATATGTCATCGAAAAAGAAAAAAATGAAAAACAACATAGTTCTAATGAAAATCGGTAAAATTAAAGGTAAATAGGAAGTTTTGGAGCTATATCATAGAAGTTAAGTCAGCGAGGTGGGTGACCAAAAAATATCTTGATTTTTATTACGATATTTTTAAAAAGATAATTTTTTAGATCCGAGATTTTAAACCCTCAAAAGTATTACTCGTGTATAGTTCGACCCCCAATATTTTGCACAAAAATTTGGGCTTAAAAACTCGAACTATACACGAGTATATATATGGTGTTTAAATTATGCCTGCAACTATAACATGCAAAATGTGATTTCACCGTTTCATTGTAAATTGATAGCTCTAACTAGATTGCTCCTACATATTAAAACTCGTTCTTTCGAATATTAAAAGTAAGGTCTGTAACAAGGTTTAAACTTTTTTCCATAACTGAGGCTTCAGAAATCATGGGAAGGGGCTATATTTGGACTAATACTGTATTTAGTATTTTAGTTAATAACTCTTTCGGAAATTCTCTTTGAACAATAAAAGTGACTTTCCCATAACTGCATACCTTATTGTCCTAAATATAAGCATTTTTTTCCAAAATATGAAATTTTAAAAGTAGCCCCCATGTTATATTCAAGTACTAGTGTTTTTAAAAGATCGTCAAATCGTGTTTCGAAAAATCACGTACATTCGGCATGTCTGTTTATGAGATACAAGATGCTTGTTACATTGTAGACACATTAAGAGTATGTTACACTGTACTTGATAAGCATCCGAGGAAAGAATAGATCGAGTTCAATCAGTGGTTGAACCCTTCGATAGTCATTGAATTGCATCGGCATACTCTTTGTAACTACTTCAGCGAGTTTTTACCCACCTGTTATTTTAACAATGGGTGACAAAAAGGGTGTTGATCATGTTGAGAAAAAGTGTTCTTCCAAATTTCATGTTAACAGAGGATTCCGACAAAGTTATCACATTAATATTAAAATAGTCTTCGCTAAATCGGTGTTGTTAAAATACACCGGAAATGAGAAATCAAGGATAACTGTTATGCTTGCAGTCACAGTTGATTGGCGAAGACTGACTCCCTACATAATTTTAAATCATAAAAGGATGCCAAAGGAAAAGTAACCCTCAGGTGTAAACTTTCACGCACAGGAGAAGGGGTGGATGAATGACGAACTTGTGTTAGATTGGCTGAAGGTTGTTTGGGGTCGCGTTATATTCAAGGTTTAGTTTTTTCTTGCAAAACTTTCCAAAAACCTTAGGGTCACGTTATATTTGAGGTCCCTTTATATTCAAGACAATATGATACATAAATGGCTTGAATTGCCTTCGTTTTAGTATGGAAATTAACAGCTTTACAAAATTTGACATTCTACGTTTTGTTTATGAAGAAAATGTCTATTGGACGCTGCGAAAGCAAAGTGCAATTAGTAAAAACCGACATTTCACCTTGCGTAATATATTATCGATTTACATCGAGACTTCATTTATTCATCTTTCAATTCACACACCATTAGTCTTAATTTTATTTGTATGCTCAGCTTTCTGTTAACTATATTCTATACTCACATAAGCCACTGTATTTACATGCCTCTATTTTAACCAAGTACTTGTACCATACTGATGCAGTAAATTATACATACTTTAATTTTCAGAGATCACTTTTTCGAAACAACTTCGCGTGCTGAATAAACACCTTCGGGGATTGGATCCAGCACGTGGGCCATAGTTTCCCCACCTCTGCTGTACTTTCCGTAGTAAATTTTGACTTACGAAAATTTTGAGTTACGCAATGGGTGCCGGAACACATCACTTATGTAACCCGGGGTGTGACTGTATATGTAATAAGCAGCTATTTACAATGATATATATAACTGGCAAAGTTAATATAAAAGTTGGTAAAAAATTATAGTGCATGTTATACAAAGGAAAATCTCGTTTTATTTCTACTGTGTTAAAGCAAATTACAAGCTATTTTAATACAGTCAAACAAATGATTCAACAGCTCTCATTATTTCCCTCTGACACTTCAAAATCATAATTTCATACCCTGGTATTCTTTACATTCTGATGTTTCTGTAATCAGTAAATCACAGAATGATATATGAGAACAGTGATTTACAAAAGTGATGCACATTAACCTTTATCATACGGCAGCCATTTATGTTGGTGCCTCTCATATTTTTTGGTATTAGAGCTCAAAGAACATACATTAGGAAATACGAGAACCAATAAGGACGGAGTGAAATCAGAAATGCGTTAACACACTGCGTCGCCATACGGCCATGAAAGCATACATATAGTGTCCCCATATGGGGATGCCCAGCAATTAAAGGTTAAAAAGGTAAGTCAAAATCAAATGATTCAATAGCTCGCATTTTATCAACCACCACATCAGAAACTTCATTTTCACTAGCAAGTTTGTATTCTTCAAATTCTGATGTTTCCGTAATTTGAAACTCACTGAATGATTTAGAAATCATTTTTGTCGGTCACAGTATTCCAACTTATGGAAATCCATTTACACATTTCCACATATGATGGCATTTTCATCTTTCCAGAGTTGGTATAATCATGGACACCAGTTAACATCCATTTTTCCAATTTCGTTAACAATTTTGAATTGAATGATTTATTCACAGATAAATAAAGTGGTTGAAGTTTTTTTGTTAATCCAGAAGGAATAATGGCTACCTTTGAATATTTGCTGATCACTTTTTTTATTTCAGACATTATATGGGCTCCACAAGAATCTATAATTAAAACCAATTTACAATGTTGACCTTGGGAAAACATTCTTATGGAACAGTCTTCCTCTTGAATATAACCATTGAAGGAAGTTTTGAGCCAACTGAAGTTGCTCACAATACAACTGTAAAATTCAATTTATCGTGTCCAGCAGTACTTATAGACACATCCTTCGCACCTATAAGATCCACTTTTCTTGCAGTTGGAAGATCAAAACTCACCGGAACTTCGTCCATGATGCCCACATCAACTCCAGAAATGCTTTCTTTTACAAACTGTCTAAATGTTATCACCTTTGTCTCTCAATCTACTGGTAGATTCTGCCCAATGCTTGTTGAGGCACGAATACTGAAATTATTCCTCATCATTAATTAGAAACCCCAGGATGAATATGCTTTAAAATCAATAATGTTTTTCTCTCATGCACTGTGCTTTGCTGAAGTAAAACTTGAGTTGTTGAAAGTATAATTCCTTTAGTAAAGTGCTTTTTCAAGCTCTGGCTTACAGCATTTTCTATACATGGCAGGTTTTCTGGTATCTAATTTTTTAAGAACCACTTCACCTTTTTGCCATTCTCACTAGCTTCCTCTATATTGAATTTTCTTGCAGCCGCACGACTACCTTTTTCTTTGGTGAACTGTACAACTTCTAATTTAAACAGGGCTGTGTATGCTTTGCGTGTTGTTTTTGTATTGTTTTCCATGGACTCTTATTTATTTAAACTAATTACAATTATTATCAATATACAGGCAGTCCTGGATTATCCGACAGGATACATTCCAAAAGAGTCCATCAGATAGCGAAACTGTTTTTTCCATGAGAATAATGTAAAAATCAAGGGTTACGTTCCCGGCCGAGTCAGACACAACTTTTTGACTAAACATTGCCTCGAGTTCTTATACATGCATTTTAATAAAAATATCAAAAAATAAGTTGCATTTTGTGACAAACAATAGATTCTACAAAATGAGACCTCAGTTTGACATGCAAAAATAAAAAGTACCGAAATGAGAAAATAAAAAATACAAGTGCCTACCTTGTTGTCTTACTTTCTGAACTTAAGAAATTCAATTTGAGATGTAGTGCCGAGTCCTTCATTAGATGATGGAAGAAGAAGCAGTTTCCAACGAAAGGCTTTTCGCAGAAGATTTGGGATGGCTTTACTCTTGTCTCCCACTTGAAGTGGAGGGTTGGAGCTTTCCGACATACTTGTTTAATGAAATATGAGGGAAAGGAGACTACGGCAAATAATTGAGAATTTAAAACAACTCCTAAACTGAACGAATCTCAAAATAAATTTTAGAGGAAACAATTAAAATATCAAAAATATTTTTCACGTCAGGGACTTGATATCTCAAACACGACTGGTGGTTTATGTGTCTAATGACAATGACAGGGATCAAACAGACTAAATTCAGACACACACACAAGCACTCAACTGAATCGCACAATCTCTAAAAATTTTTAGAGGAAAAAGATTTGAATTCTATATGTATACATTTCAAGAGCGAAGCTCTCATCATCAGTGGATGAAAGTGAATGAAGGGGGCAGAAAATCATGTGGTGTATTTATTGGTGTGAAAGTGAAAGTGGGTGAGGTACGTTGATGGTTAGACTTTATGGGAAACGAGCTTTTTTGGAATCTTAAGCCTACGATTTACACCTAAAACTCACAAAAAACTTATCAGGTCTCAAGTTTTCACTTTAGGATCAGTACCTGAATAATATACACACAGTCATACAGCATAAAAACTTTAAACAAAACCATGATACCTCGTAGGAAATTACACACATTAAACAACAAAAAAGGACCCATTGATAGACAAATTACTAAGATACGCTGAACACTAATATAACCAACCTTTCTAAAAAACATTTGCCCACAAAGAGATCTCAATATTGAAAACAGGTTTGAAATACTCCCTTCCATATAAAAAAACCTCCAACAGAAGACCTTATTGCTGATACTGAATATATATCTCATTGGTTGAACAATCAGTTCAAACAGTGGCCTTTCACACAAGATTCTAACATAAAAAACAACATACATTTCATTAACCAAACAAAAAATTTAACGCTACAAAATAACAAAGTTCAGATATCTTTCGACGTAGTCTCTTTGTTCCCCAGTGTCCCAATAGATGTAAGATTTCTTAGAAACTTGGCTTTTAGAACAAACAAACAGTCTACGAATACATACATTTAACAAGTTTTCGCATGAGACAAAACGTCTTCCAAATTAACTAAAAAATACACCAACTAAATCAAGGCATGACTATGGGAAATCCCCTTTTCCCTTTTCTCGCAAACCTTTTTATAACATATTTTTAAAAATAATGTATAAACTCTTTCACCTATTTTGCCACAACATCGCTTAGATACGTAGATGACATTTTGACCATTTTCCATTTATCAAAAAGCAACATAACTGACTTCTTACAAAATACTAACTGATAATTTGAATCCATTAAATTCACATTTGAACAAGAAAAAGACAAAACCCTTCCTTTCCTTGACTTATTAGTTAAAAGACAACACAACAGACTAAAATTCAACATTTACCGAAAACCCACTAATAATGACAAATACATACCAAGTGATTCCCACCATCATATCTCACATAAATTAGCTCCATTTCACTCCATGATACATAGACTATTACATATTCCCCTTTACAAACCAGATTTTGATAAAGAATTTAAACACGTTAAAAACTGCGCTTTTCTTAATGGTTATGATCCACAAATAATCCTAAATTTCTGTGGAAACATAAACACAATTTATACATTTAAATCGTACCACACTCGCAAACATCTCCACAAAAAACAAAACACATTAAAATACCTTTCGCACCCGGCCTCACACACAAACTTAGTAACATTTTTTCTAAATACAGGCATGCCTTGCTTAGCTATCAGAATTTGCACTAAAAGAACAGTTTTTAACATAGCACTTAACCCAGTTGATTTTACTCTTCAGAAATTTTACTATTTTTATCTTGCAATTTATATAATGATAGGACATTTTTATATACTAATTTAAAGTAAAGAAAATGAAGTACTGTATTTACTCGTGTAATACCTGCACTTTTTCCCTACAAGTTCCCATCAAAAAAGTGGGTATGAACCAGCGCTGGAACTACAAATTTTGGTGCCTGAGGCAGACAATAAAAAATGCACCCCTAAAAAAGGTCATAAGTAAACGTTTTTTATCGCTTATTTTAGAGTTTTATTTTAAATTCAACGATTTTTACATAAAAAATCTTAAGCATAGGAAAATCATCATTTTCATAAAATAAAAACACTTAATTTGTAAAAATACATTAAATTATAAATTAACATTTCGAGCTTTTATTGCAGCAAAATCGTGAATTACTTTGTCGTAATTTATTTGTTTGGAAAGTGAATGTTCAATTGACAAAATTGCCATGTCAGAGGCTGCATGTACACAAGCCAAATTTAAGCTATGCGCCAAGCAAGGGAAAAATTTGGCATACTTGTTTTGTTCTAAAATATACGCTTGTACACCTTTGCATATTCCGGATATATTTACCCCATTGTTGAACCCTTGCCCTCGAGCATTTTTAATATCAATGCCATCTTGTTTCAGTTTATTCATTATTTTGCTGGCAAAACTGCTACCAGTTTTCTGAATTGTTTCTATAAAATCGATAAAACTTTCTTCGATCGAAATGTTTTGGCCATCAATGTGAACATACCTAATAATTTGGCTCATTTGCTCATGATGAGAGACATCTGGAGTACAATCAAATAATACAGAGTAGTATTTGGACTTTTTGATTCTTGAAATGATCGCATCACGCACAGTTTTGCCTAGTAATTTGAGAAATTAATCTTGTACCTTTTTGCAGTTCATGATATGATTTTCAAATACAATGACATAGCGACTAATTAATTTGGCCAGTTAGAGAAAAAGTCCCGAGTTAGAACTACCAATTATTTCTTTCGTTCCTCAAAGGGGAAGATTATTTTTTGCACAAAACAGAATTGTCCAATGTTGGGAATAATTTTGAAATGAGAAAAAAGTCTGCTATGACTGGGAATCGAACCCGGGTCTTCCACTTGCCGGGCAGATGTTCTACCACTGAACTATCTTAGCTGATCAATTTTCTCGTTTCTTAACGCGGATGTTTTCTTGGTTGGGACGGAACTAGCCAAGCTAATATCAAACTGCCCCAACGGATCTCCTCAAAGAGATACACCGAAAGATCTAAAGATCCTATGCAGACAGGCATAATAATTTTGAAACGACTTTTTTCTCGTTTCAAAATTATTCCCAACATTACGGCTTATGACTGTCTGCATAGGATCTTTATTTCGCTTTATTCCATCAATTTCTTGCTTGGCATTCTCACCATTTGAGAGGGAGGAGTTTTCTTCTGTGTATCTCTTTGAGGACATCCGTTGGGGCAGTTTGATATTAGCTTGGCTAGTTCCGTCCCAACCAAGAAAACATCCGCGTTAAGAAACGAGAAAATTGATCAGCTAAGATAGTTCAGTGGTAGAACATCTGCCCGGCAAGTGGAAGACCCAGGTTCGATTCCCAGTCATAGCCGACTTTTTTCTCGTTTCAAAATTATTCCCAACATTACAGCTCATGCCTGTCTGCATAGGATCTTTAGATCGCTTTATTCCATCAGAATTGTCCAAAATAATCTTTAAAATATGCCGCCATTTTTCTTTTTCCAATTGAACTGTTTTGTCTATGGCATCATCAATACATCCCCCAATTTTTATTTTATTTTCTAAGCTCTTCCACATAAAAAAATTATCCCGATGAGCTGCTGAATTCTCATGATCAACAATTCTGTTCAAATACTTCGAGTCATGGAAACCCTTTAATCTACTGCATATGCATGAACATGCTTCAGGAATATTTTTCGAAAATAAAATGCAAGGGAAGCAAAAAATTGACCTAGACATTATAGAGCAAATCAAACAATTAGATAGTTTCTTTAAAAACCAAACACCTGAAAATTTACGACCATCTTCTAATGTGGAATCTCAAAAGTCGGCATCTTTGCCTTGTTCAGGTCCGTGCTGAATTATTAACATTCTTATTCTATCTGTAATGTGAGGCCAAGAGGGAGGATCGTTGAAGTTAATCGCAGAAGTTGAAATACCCATTTCTGTTGATGTAAAAACATTTGAAAATGAGTGACACTCTTCATCAACACATTCACTGATTTTATGTTCTAGGATATCTGCAACTAAGGCGATGGATCTTCAGCGTGCTCTTCTTCATGGATGGACCTGGAATTTTCGTTTGTCTTTGGACTCATATCATTCGACTCAAGACACTTTAAAGATTCATTTGAACTTCCACTTGTAGACATTTGATGGCAATCGGATTGGGCGGTTTTTTTCTTTGTGCAAAAATAACCAACTTTGTTGCTCTGTTTCCGCAGCTTCATGCCTTTTTAGGTATTTTGCACCACTAGGTTTCTTAGAATTATGAGCCATAATGTATTCCTCCTAATATATTTTTAAAAATATTTTAGACAATTGTGTATTTGTAAAATGTTTTAATTGATTTGAAAATTTAAAAAAATTAATATTACAAAATTGTAATTGTAATTACTTACTGATTATAAGCAGAGTGTAAAATAATAAGATGGAATCCACTATAACAATATATGAACTCAACACAAAACAAATTGTTTACAATATTATTTTCTCCAAGAGATTTAAATCATCAGCAACTGCGGAATTTTATAACTGTGAGACAAGTTGTCGGCGGGTTAGTTCACTTCTCATCTCGAAGTCGCCCGTCATGGCAAATGCAATTTTGTAACGCTCACGAGAAAGATGTGAAGGTATATCCAGCAACATTGTCTACTGTGGCAGTAACAAAGTGGCTAATTCTTAAGATGACCAGACGTCCTCCTTCGAGGAAGAGTCCTCCTTCGAGGAAGAGTCCTCCTTTTGAGGGGTCTGTCCTCCATTGAAAATAATTGTCCTTCTTGTCCTACTTTGCCAAAAAAATATATCCCGCTGTTTTTTTAAAGTAAGCATTACAATCATTAATTTTCAATCATTCTACAAATTTCAGTCTCTTAAGAAGCTTTCTATTTCAATAAATATATGTATATATGGTTTGAACAAATTTTGGCTCAGAAATTATAGTTTTCAAGTAATTTTTGTTTTATTTAGAATAAGCAATATTTTGGCTGGCAACAATACATCAAATCCCACTGATGGCATGGATGTCTGTTTTCTCCATACTGGCTTACATGTAACAATGGAATCAATGGTCTAAATATTTCCCTTAAAATAATAATTCAAATTATTATTACATTAAGGATATTTTTTGTTGAATCTTTAATGCTTTTTACTTGGTTTTAATTTGTCAATATTGGGATTGGATTTTATCTCAAATGTCTAGAACACTTGTAATTACATAATGATAATGTTGAAAATGTTTAATTCACTTTTGAACTACAGTAATTGAAATTTATGTGATTTTAATTATTATAATGTAAATCTAAATATATATCTCTTGTGCTACTGTGAAAAAATTGTTTCTAAATTTAAATGGAGGCATTCATTTTTTTTCTTCCAAGCTTACAATGTATTTTAAATAATGGTAATACTTTATTCATTCCATGGGTTTATAATGTAAACATAGAGTAAGTCAAAGGTAAATATTATATCTATGCAAATTACAAGTTTAATAAATATGTAATAAAAATAATATAATCTGCCATAATTCAGAGGAAATAGTCATTCATGAGAATGAATTCATCAATAAGTAGTGTTTTACTCTTTTTAAAAATATTTCTATTTTGTCTAGGTTCATTATATCATTAGGAAGGGCATTATATAGTTTGCTACAGGAAAGATGAGGATTTCTTTTTGAGAGGTTTAGTTGATGGGATATTGTTTGAGTGTTATTTTTACATCTAGTTGAGTAGTTATGTATAGAGCAGTTTTGAGTGAATAGATGGAAATTTTCTTTGGTGAATGAAAAATATCGAATGCCATAAGCCTGATGGGCTCATTACAACTGTTATTTCATTCAAATAAATATGAAATAAGCCACGTAAATAGGTTTTTCCATCATCAAATTTGTCCTCCCTTTGTCCTTTTTTGTTAAAAATAACTGCATTTGTACTCCATTTCGATAAAAGATATCTGGTCACCTTATAATTCTACAGGATGGAAAATAATAAAGAGTAGCAAATATCAAATAGCGGTAATCAGTATGTGCGAAATTGTCAAAGTAATGAATATGTTTATAATATATTTTTATATTTACATGTTGCATTCTGGCTTTGAGTTATTTAAAAAACTCACATAAATTGCTCTCAAAAGTGCATCAATTAATTATTGTTTTCTAATTTTCAAATAATTTTGGCCCCCCTCTCAAATACGGCGCCCGGGGCGAAGGCCCTGTTGCACCGCCCTAGTTCCGGCTCTGGTGCGGCCCCTTCATATTTTTAGGGTAGGCACCCCGCGAACCGCCCACTAACACTGCGTGCCTGGCGTGAGATGAGTATGCGTTTTCTTCGGTAGGCGCAATATGCCGTGAATTTTATTTCCTCGATTTATAACCAAGGTATAATAATATATAATATAATAAGCACGATATTTATCAGGTATTTTTTAAAATTCCTTGCCAGCTGTCAGTATTAAACCTAAATCACGTAAATTTCTATGTAAATAGAAGAGTGTCATTCATTCTCATAGAAAAAGGTGATGTAAGAGAATTAAAGAACTGAATTGCATATATTTTTCATTAAAAACAAACGAATTCTGTTAGATTGCCTTTTAATGCGTGATATGCTCAAATCACATTTTACCGTAAGTTCCTTTTACGTTACGCAATCCTAAAAGTATATGTACATACTTTTACTACTTTGTATAAAAGCCAAGAACACAATCTTGCGATGGAAATTTTTCACTAAACATCTGTTGGAGTCGTTCGTTTGTGCTTTCTGAAAGCTGTAAGTGATACATTTTATCCACAAAAACGTGAGAGACGCTTCCATGTAACCTGGTCGCAGTGCGTCTGGTGACCTGTTTATTTTTGGTATTGTGTGATCTCCGAGGGATTTGACACGGGGATCTATTTTGAGCATGAACAGTTTATGTTTAGTTATATAAAATTCGCTCTTTTTCTAGGTGAATAATGGCTGAGTTAGTGTAATTTTGCAAAATTAGCGAAAATTACACATTTTAAATTAAATAACTTGAGAAATTGCAACGGCTCAAAATTGAAAATTTCTGTGAGATCAAGATACTAGACTCCAAAATAGGCTTTTGAGTTGTCTCCATGTAATATAATGGCAATGGACGTGAATTTTTCACGTTTACGTACGTTAAAAAAATATAAATCTTTGAAGTCATTTCTTAAATATTTGCTTGTTGCCATAATTATAACATTAAACCCGGCTTCAGATAAATTATTTAACCGATATTGCTGTAAAATATCAAAATTTTGGAAGTGCGGACATGACACGAATTACAGTTTTTTTCCAGATTTTTAGCTCTAAAAACGGGGATGCGGGCATTACCCGTGTGCAGGTATTAAACGAGTTAATACAATATATGACAATTATTTTTAAATAATTATTTATTATGAATTTATTGGTGTACAACAGCTTCAAAAAACTAATGCTTTATGATGGAAAATCACAATTTTCTAATAACATTTGCGATGAAAAAATGTATTATAAAATAAATGAGATATACAAAATATCATAAGTATTTCTGGTATATACTTGGTAAAATATTAATAGTGTATTACCTCGACATTTTCCTAAAATTATGCTTGATTACGAAGATCTTTAATGATGATTGGCCAGCACAAAAGTAAACAAAATCGGAATACGAGTGTTATTACGATTCAGTAGCGGCACCGCCGCAGCTTCAGGCATATAACTGGTGCCAACAGCAAAATACAGAATAACAAATGACTAACGATAGCTAAAGTTAAAGTTGTCGTGAACCTAATCTAACCAAATCTCAAGCAAAAATCCATCCAAAGCGAACCCAATCCTGCACATTTCAACAGTAACGTTAACAAGTTTAAAATTCCAATGTCACTGCAAAAGACTGTGGAATTGCGGCAAACCAATGTAAAAAAAGATAATAAAAGTGAATGATTGAAATATAAATAAAGTTAATAAATGTATAAATAACAACAATTTATCTTTAATTAGAGTGGAATGACTATCACTGAACAGAGAGTGAAGTATGAATGAAGGTAAGTGAGAAAAGTGCTGGGACCATAATCAAGGACTATAGCATTTAGGAGCATTATTTTTTTAAATTTCAAAAATTAAAATTTTAGTACCGAGATGTCGACAGTGCTATTCCGAATTGCGCTAAAAAAACATGCGCTAAACTAGGTATACCTGTACGACCCTAAATATGACATGTTAACCAAAATAAACTTGCTAATCTTCTCCATTAACCTCAAGATCCAATTCCATTTCTACACAAATCAGGTATTTACAAGATATTTTGCAGTAATTGTGAAAAAGTATACATTGGACAAACTAAATGCAAATTAGAAACATGCTTCAAAGAACACCTTGCACATTTTAAACGCAATAGATTTAACAACTCAAGCATAGCCACACACATTATAGAAACCAGTCATCCCATCACTATCAACAACTTAACCCTGTAAAACAAGTAAACAATGTACACAAATTAGATGCATATGAAACATTGTACATACACAAATACCAACAGACGGCAATGAATAATGACTGAGGTCCCCTTCCCCATTTCCCTCTCTGCAGTCTCTAACCATTGACATCCCTCCCCCACTTTTACATTGTTAAATACGCCATACGATTTTCTGCCCCCTTCATTCACTTTCATCTACTAATGATGAGAGCTTCATACATATAGAATTAGAATCTTTTCCTCTTTAAAAATTTTTTGAGATCTGTGCGATTGAGTATGAGTGTGTGTATGGTTGCTTGAATTAGTCTATTTGGTCCCTGTCATTGTCGTGAGATGCATAAACCACCAGATGTGTTTTAGATACCAAGCCCCTGGCATGAAAAGATTTTTCCATAAACTTAATATTTTGTTTCCTCTAAAAAAATTTTTTTGAGATTCGTAAGATTAGGAGCTGTAGTAAACTCTCTTGTTTAATGAAGTTTGAACAGCTTCATTGTTCTTCTTTCTTTAGACCTCTCTGTAACAGGAACATTGATCCCTCAGGCCTTGTATCACTGAGGAGCTGTGCTGAGAATGTGGTTCATGTTCCTCCAAAAGGGTGATGGCAGCTTCCAAATGTTTGAAGACTAGAACAGTGGTAGATAAGACCATCTTTTGAGGAGTTTCTTCAACAGTTACACCCTTTGAGTCAGCAACCTTGTGCTCCTCTACTTGAAGCAGCTCTTCATTATTGAACCTCTCTGAACACAAAGCCAGAAACTCCTCAGTATCCTCCTTGCTCGTGTTCCATCCCAACAACTTTTTCAATTAAGCCTTCAATTGTTTCCGTAAATCCTTGAGAATCAGGGACTAAATTAGGGCACAATTTCTAACAAATGCTACTCAAGTTCACTTGGCTGACATCTTTTCATGCAGCTTCAATGTTTTGCACAGCATGAAAAATATTGAAGGCCTTCCTAAAATCCTTCCTTTCCAGTAGCTGGTACGGCCTGTGCATAGGTGTGCTGCAGATAGCATGCCTCGGTGGAAGAAATGACCCACTGGTCCATTGGCTGCAGCAAAGAGGTGGTATTTGGTGGCAAAAAAATCACTTGAACTTCTGGGTAAAAAATCATCCAAGAAACAAGGTTGGTCTGGAGAATTGTCTACCACTAGCAAAGCTTTAAATGCAAGGATATTTCTGGCACAATAATTACGCACATAAGGCACAAAGTAATCAGAGAACCATTCCTCAAAAACACTCCCTTTCACCCAAGCGTTAGGTTTTGACTTCCATATTACTGGCAGTGTCTCCTTTCCATGGCATTTTAATGCCCTAGGGTTGGCAGAGTGGTAAACAAGCAAAGGTCTTATCTTGGAATCTCCCTCAGCATTAGCCCCAAGCAAAAGAGTAAGTCTAGCCTTCGCAACTTTAAAACCTGGCAAAACTTTTTCTTCTCGAGAAATATAGGTTCTGTTGGGCATTCTCTTCCAGAAGAAGCTGGTTTCGTCTAAGTTGAAGATTTGCTTTACACAGTATCCACCCTCCTGAATTATTTCAGTGAAATGTTTGGGAAAATTATCAGCTGCATCAAAATCAGCAGTAGCCGACTCACCAGACACTTTAAGGTTATATAAATTTGCCCTAGCTTTGAAATGCATGAACCAACCCTTGCAGCGAATGTTTCCTCCTTGGAGCTCTCGCTGTATTTTTCTTTTAGATGTTGAAGTTTTATTTTGAATGGTGATTAAATTCACTGGTGTATGACACTGTGTTTGATCTTCGATCCACAAAATTAGGAGTTTTTCAACTTTGGCAATCAATCCACTATGTTGCCTTATTGTTTTTACCTGCAGTCGAGCTGAGCCCTTCACTAGTTCCAAAATCTATCTTTGTCTTTTAATATTGTCGCCACAGTAGTACAGAGGATTTTCAAAACTTCCTATTTCTGAGTTTGATTCTCCTTTTATGGATCGCTTAATGTCAAATTTCACCTCCATAGTAATGGGTGTCCTTTCTCTCTCAGGAGCAACACCATCACTGTCATTTTTCTACTTTGTACTAGCCATTTCCAAGGGTAAACAGGAAATGAATTAGTAGACTCAGCACTGTTATTAGATTTACCTCCTAAGACCAACTGAGCAGGCATTTCCTCTTCATTTATCTTGCAAGGGGAAGTGAATAGTCACTGCCGTTACTTTGTGGAAATTCATCAAATTTGGGGAAAGAAATGTCTTTGTATCCATTTCTACTAGATAAGCTTTTATTCAAATTAATCCGGTTACAGTGTTTGGGCATCAGCTGTCAGTTAAGTGAGTTGAACGTCAGAAAGTGAAATTTCAAGCCTTAAAGATTAAATGAAAAAGAAAGTTGTAAATTTCCACTAACAATTTTAATATACAAATTTACAAGTTTCTTTTTCATTTAAATGGAATCTTTCCACAAAGTGGAGCCTTCCCAAGTGGACTTTGTCCTTAAAGATTATGCATCGGATAAGCAAATCGTCGGAAAGTGAACCATTGCAAAACGAGGACTCCCTGTTATAACAACCACTGCAATAAAATATTTAAGGAAAGGTTCCTTTTTCATTACTGACTCTTCCTGACTTACGGATTTCTGGCTTTACGGATTTAATTTGCCATGAATGTTTTTAAAATGTCGAGACTCAGAAATATTACATAAGTGCATAATGTAAGCAAGTGGTATTTGGGAACTACTTGCGATCGCATTCGGAAGAAAGCATTAAGCAGGGCACCCACTAGTTTGGATCTGATCGGATCTTATTAGATCGAATGGATCAGGCATATGTCCACCCATTAATCGGAACAAAAAAACATCAGACCGTTCGGGCTTCTCAGTCATCATAGATAGTTCAGACAAGGAGGTTAATGCTCCAAGTTTGGCATGCTATGAATTACAAAAAAAAGTTCCTCTAGATTTTGGGTGCATGAGATTTGTTCCAAAAGTAACCAGTATTAAGACTTTCATTATCTTTTTCCTGATTTGTTGAGAGATGATTAGAAATCCTTCAAGTATTTCTGAATGTCTTGCGGAAAACTCTTCGAGCTTCTAGACATTTTACATAATGTTTATCCCTTGTATAGTATATATATTATATATATATTGAAATAACCATGTACTATCTTTATCAATGATCCTTCATTCATTTTGAGAAAACAAACGAAGTAAGGTAGCATTCAACCACATTTATGCAAGCAGAGCAACTACTGACAACAATGCGATGCAATCCATAACTTCGTGATCACTCAGGTATTTCCGCATTATATTACTTACCCTTTTCGCTCTCAAGGGTTTTGACACTTTTCATCCCAGAAAGCTCAGACCTATTTCTTGAAAATTTCATGCATTTCTCAAAATTTTTTTGCGAGTGTAGTTTTTGCTCTAGAAAATCAAAACTTTTCATGGTAGTGGATAATAAATTTTAGTTGGATAACAAAACTTTTACATACTTTTATTATCTATATAAAAAATAAAAGTTTAAAAAAAGGTTTTTTAAGAAAAAAATTCATTTTCAATGTTATATAAATTCATAACTTCTATATATAACATATTATTGTGTATATATATATATATATATATATATATATATATATAATAATATATATATACACACACATACACATACACACACACACAAAATATAAATATATATATATATATATATATATATATATATATATATATATATATATATATATATATATATATATATATATATGTGTGTGTGTGTATGTATATATATATTCTGAAAGTGTATTTTATATATTACAACAGATCCAAATTTCAATCTAATATACCAATTTAAACAAGAGATATAGAATATTATGTGAAAAGCGCGTCTCACCTCATCAGCATTTGTACTTGGCCAAACAATCTCCATGTAAGCTTTTACTGCATCTACTGCAGACAGTCCTTGATCTTCTTCTTTTACCCTTAGTGCTACAAACACAACAATTGGCTTATTTTTTCCCATCTAGTTTGTACACACCCACTTTTGCTCTTTCTTCCCTCACTGAAAGCCAGTTGTTACCTAAATGCTCAATTATATTTACTACATATGATAGTCTCGACTGCAGTTTTCCAGGTCCTTTGAACAGCTAAAAGGGACTCCGTAAAAAACAGGTAAAAATATGCAATAGCAGGAGCATCTGATAGAGGTGCGTGTTTTGGACCAACCATCTCCTGGAAGAGATGACGTATGTGATGAGTTTGTTCTGGTTCTTCAACGTCTTTCCATCCTTCATCCACTGGGTTGGATTCAACCTCACTGTCTGTTATTTCTGGGACACATTCAATGTCACTTTCGGATCCTAAATCACTTCTGGAGAAAAGAGCGATTCACCGTCATCTGACACACTGTCTAAATAATCCACAATCCAATTTTCATGATTTTTCATGAAGGGTCTGCCATAATGAGTTCCTGAGATTTTCGGAATTTATATTAGCTACAGTCAGCAAATTTTATAACACCAATAAAAAGTCTCCAAAGCAAACAAAAGGAATAACTGGTTGAGATAAATTTACAGGCGCACTAAATAGAAAATTTATCAGAAGAATAAAACACATCCTCTTGGTAACCGTCTGCATGACCAACTAGATGAAATACTGTCCCAGTTGCAAGGGGAAACGATGGAAAATGTATGCATATGCAAAAATATAAAAATCTGATAACTGATATACAATGATTACGTGAAGACCGCTGACAATGTTAACCCGTAGGTAGCAAGATTGATACACGGGAGAAAAATAAAAAAATCCAAAGAAATCCTCAGAAGACTTCGGTAGACATTTTGTTACATACAGTGTATCAGCTTTCGATCGATAACATTGTGATGAAAATGCAGAGACAGGCAATGATAATGAAAGTCAGTGGTCTAAGTGTGCGTTATCTACAGACGTGAAACGCGAATCATTATTTGAATGGCAACTCGCCACCAATGTGTTGCGTCAGATGGGTGCGGAGATAAGACAAATAAATGTGCTTAGGAAAAATACTCAAGTTATAAAAAAAGACTACTATTTTAATAATAAATATAAACTAATATATTATCTTCGACTTCATAGGAATTATAATGCAAAAAATGTAATACAAAGTTTTTTAAATGGGTTTAAATTTAGAGCCGATATATCGGCAGGTTGAGTGATTTAAGGCAACCAAGGGAAGCCGATATACCGGCCCCTTGAGCATCTAAGGGTTAAAATTGTTCATGGGATGTTCAATATATAACAGCACCTTGTGGCATTGCTACAGAATTTTTTCTAACTGAAATAACTGATTCCATCTTATTTATGTCCGAAAAATGTCCTAAAACTCAACACTCTGATGTTAAATTATTTTCCATTATTTATTATTTTCTTTTCAATATATTTTTATATAAAAGTTTTACAGTTATTTCTTGGAATAGAAAAGGAAATATTTCCGTAACTTTCAATGCTAGCCTGTACTGTACATAAGAAGAGGCACTTCCGACTTATGGAATTTTCGACTTACGAATGGATTTCAGGAAAGTAACCCATCCATAAGTCAGGGAGTGTCAGTATATATATTTGTCCAAACAAAGATATTATTCATGAGAAATGTTACAGTGTGTCATCTATACACTTACACAACCTATGAAAATTTTTAGGTGCAAGTAATCTACTAGGTGTGTGTTATTTACAATAAAATATGGTATTTAGTTCTGACCGCCAATTATAGTACAACCTCATTAGTACAAATTTCAAGCGACTGAAAATTTCATGATTTGTGTTAATGAGGTTTGCAAAAATGAGTTTGTTATAACAAGGAACATACATATACCTAGGTTTTTGCAGTGGATTGAATAACACTACTTATAAACTAGAATTCTGTATTAACTGAGTATGCATTATCAAAATTTAACTGTACTTTCAAACATTTGTTTCTGGTTCAGATATGTTGAAGATATTTTGTACCTTTGGACCAGAAGTAATCACCAACTTGACATTTTCTTATCTTTCCTTTACTCCCTACATCCCTTCTTAAACTACACCTTAGAAAAAGAAACTAACGGACATCTTAATTTTCTAGACCTAACCACCACCATCTCCAACAATAGACATCTTCTCCATCTTCCGGAAACCTACATATACTGACCATGTTATTCATAATTCCTCACCCCACCCTATCCACCACAAACATGCACCTCCATTCCATAATCCACTGCCTTCTAAATACCCCCTTAATAAAATATCCTTCAAATCAGAGCTTAACACCATAAAACAAATAGCAATAAACAACACCGACAATAGTGGATTAACCGCTTCCCTGATTACCCCGAGTATACTCGGATCGAGGCGAGGGTCAAATTCTGACAAGCACGAGTATACTCGGGCCGCTGTATTTTTTTCCTTTCCTTTAGAAACACAACCGAGTTTTTTCGATCCTTCGTAGTAGTTTACGTTCCGACCGTTAGAGGTCACTCAGAGAGACAGATTAGATTTCTTGGAGGGTTTCTCGAAGCGGGTTCTTCGAAATATCGGAGTACTGAACTCACACGGTCATTTGCACCGCTGATGCCAAAATTTCTCTTTACAACCCAGTTGCTTCAATTGCTACTCCAGATGTTCTTTACCCTACCAAGGACACTTTCCATTGCTAGGTCATTCGCTCTGAGAGGGTTTTCCCCACCCACCCTTTCTTTCCATTGCTAGGTCATTCGCCCTGAGAGGGTTTTGCCCACCCACTCTTTCGTTCCTCAGTTCCTGGAAGGTCCTTTGCCTTCCCTACTTGGTGATGCCCCTCAAGATAAGTATGCATCCTTTAGGATCGGCCTTTTGAAGACATTTTCGGATCAGTTATTCGTGCAGCTTTCGAGTGAATATGTCTAGCAGTTTTCCTTCCGTTTGTGCTCCGTAGCATTTTTATTTTTCTCTTGTTTTTGTTGTTATATTCTGTTACCTTGTTACTACTACTGAAAAGAAGAAGAACCCCACGAAGCATTGTGTGGACGAAAGCGAGACGCCCGGGGAAAGCAGATAAGGAAAGACAGCCGTTTCTACTGTGCGACGTGTAATGTTCCGTTATGCGTGGTGCCGTGTTTTAGAATTTATCATTCAAGTTCAAATATATGAATGTTGTATATTTTGTATACAGTTTATTTGTTACATATGTGAATTAGTTCTGTTTAATATTTAGTACTTTTTTACCTATTATTAGTTATTTTTTATTGTATATTAATTTATTGTTTCATGTTTATTATGTAAGTGTATATATAATTTACACCATATATATGTATTTTTTATTGCATAGAAATGTTTTATGTTGTATATAAGTATGTTTTATACATAAGTTTTTCTTAATTTTGTAGTTTGCACCAAAGAAATGTAACTTTTAAATATGAATCGAGTTCAAGTATCTCGTATCTATCAATAATATAAAAATTTTAAAGTTCGATAACATTTTTATTAAAATTTACTGTTAAAAAATGAATGCATTCCTTTAATTGTATCATTACGATTTTTTCGAAATTGCAGTAAAAAAATATGACTCTTTTTAGATCCTATATTGTAAAAAAATCATCAGGGAAGCGGTTAATAACACCATTTAATTCACAGAATACTACACAAAAGGGCCTTCCTTCTTTTAACCCTGTGGTACTTGCATTAATTTTTTAACTGTGAGTATTCGTGTGGGATACTCCTGACACCCCACAGAGTTTTTTGTTATATATAAAATATCACTATTATTCAATAATTCTTAATTTTGCTCTATTTATAATCATTTATAAGTGAGTTTTGATAAGTTCCAAATGATTTTTTCATTATTAATCTATTTTGAAAAGAAATAGTCTTAAGGTACACTTTCCAGAATATTTTCGAATTAATCTATGGAGTCAGTTGGCAGTTTTTAGGAATATACTTATAATATCGTCAGTTCATATAAGAAATCAGAAATTCCACAATAGAACACATAATAATTGTACACAAGAAGAAAACAATTTTTTGCATAATGACCTTAAAAGCTGTATTTGCTTTACTTTTTCAATTTGAATATTTGTGCAATTCACTATATTCATAATAGTTCTGTCAAATATCAGTCAGAAACAGTCTACTGGGAGCTTCAAAACAAAAACCTAACACTGAAATAATAAAAATCTACAAACCTTGTAGAATCAGTCAGTGAAGAAACTGTTGAGATGTGATCTCCAATTACGGGAAATAACAAATTATATGATGACGATCTGAAGAAATTATTGGGAGACCATCTCAAATTATGTGAAATAACAAAAGTTTGATAGAAAGTGACAATAAATTCAGAATATAAACAACATCTGCACAAAGAAAAAAGAGCTGATTTCCATAGCGTATGCAGCACTCTCTTAGAAAAAGTGTCCTAACTCAAAGGAATACCACAGAAAACTGAAAATTTTTAGCAGAAAATGTTCCAAACATGTCATTTAAACTAATGAAGGGTCAGGGTCATAAAAGGCCAAAGGAAAGGAACCCTGTCATAAAACGTATGCCTGGGGTGTCCACAGCACGCCATGCAAATACTGCAGGGTTAATGTGAATACCCAAGACCTCCTTGATAAACTGCCAAAATGGTGTAAACTACAATTTTTAGGTAATCTATAAACTTTCTAATATCCTCTCCAAAAACAACCTCAAGGCAGTTATACCTTTTAACCTTATGAAATTATTCGGCAATTCTAAAGACAAATTGGAAATGGAAGATAAGTGTGGAGTGTGAAACATCTTCTGGAGTAACAATAATAACAGTTCCTTTTTTGTACTATGCAAAGACCTAGGAATGGATGCCCTACAGCAATTAGATATCATACTGTGTACTTCCCAGAAAGACTCTCCTATCTTAAATGTGTATGGTTTCATCACTCGTTCTCCATTGCTTGTCATCCCCTATCTTTCTTCCCATCTACAAGCCCTCACCAGCACCTCCTTGCAACACGCTCCAACTAACCTACTCCTTCCCCTCCGAAGGCTACGATGGATACCTCAAAGCCCCTTCCTCCCTACTCCCTCCTTAACTCCTTTCCCAATCTTTCCTCTCCCCCTTCTCATTCCCCCACTATGCCTTCATATCGACCAGGGATCTCAAATTCAGGGCCCACACGGTACATTTCTGCGGCCTGCAAAGTAAACTAGTTTACCCTATACAGCCAAAACTCAAATGTAATTCTTATCAAATGTTTAATGTAAATCTAAGAAATTTAACAAGTATATTTAATCAGCACTTTTGAAATATATGCAGTTTATTGCTCATTCTGATTTACAAAAATTCTGCACAGGTGAGGTATTAAGTATGTTCTTCCCATAGCCAGTGTGTCCAAAGAACTTGACGCTGAATCTAGAGTTTTTGTAATAAACAGTTTAAAGGCCACATCATAGGATTAGGGGAATTCCTTCCTCACGAAAGGGGAGAGTGAAGGCCCAAAAGAAACGAAACGGTGTGTGAGGACTGGAAATGCATGTGGCCTGCGGACTTGGTACGATGCCTAAATGCGGCCCACGGGTTAGATGGAGGTCCTTCATGAGGCCCGCGCACTGATGTGTGTTTGAGGCCACAGCTATAGACTATATATATTATTTTTGTAACCACATTTCATCACCTGAAGAAGATGTATCACATTGAAATCTGGGTTGTGCTGAGTTATTACAACAGTGGAAAATACTAAGCTTTTATTTTATTTTTTCATCATATTATATGCTAGGAAAAACTAATTAAATTAAAGAATGTTAACTATGTCTTTAAAAAATAACATTCTCACCAAATTGCTCAAAATTACACCTCAAAGCAATATATCATTAAAAAGATACATTGGTTCACTTGAGCAAGTATTTTGGCAGATAACTGCTTGCACACATGCGACAGATAACTCCAGGAGACCAGGATCTCGTGCAAAGAAAAAGAAATAATGGCTCACTTGAACAAGTATTTTGGCAGAAAACTGTTTGGACACGTGCAACAGATAACTCCAGGAGACCAGGATCCTGTGCAAGGCGCCTACGCAGGCGGTCAGCCACTAGTGGTCCCGGCAACACCTTTCCTCCCTCCCCACCTGAAGCATGCAATGCCTCACTCCCTTCCCCAACTGTGGCCTGTGAAAGAGCTGCAAGGAGAGATACTCATGCATACGAATCACTCAACTCTACTGAGTCTATAATTTTACTCTGTTTCAAGCTGATACTTTACTTGAGTTTTTATTAAAGCAATTTTGAGTATTAGACATAACATACCTATCTGTAATAATAAAAGACAATGTGTGTGTGTGTGTGTGTGTGTGTGGACAGCATATCTCAAAAACCAAGAAACTTAGAGACTTAAAAACTTGGTACACTTACTAATGGGACCATGAGGATGTGCACCTCAGGGCCAGAATTTTGATTTTTGTGGGGAGAGGGAAAGTGGAGGGGGGTGCCATTTCCCATAAGATAACACGTAAAAATCGATTTGTCGACTTATAGGTTTTTACTCTTTTGCAAATTAAAATTAGAAAGAATTGTGGACCTAGACCATTTTAAATAAAAAGAAATAATGTTTCTTATTCTTATCGTAACATTTTGCCTACAATACAAAATTGCTCAAGTTCTACGTTTAAATCATATTTATAGGAAAAATTTAAGCTTTTTAATGATATGTTGCCTTGCTGACTGTGTCATTGTTAACCCCTTAAGTGGGCATGAAATTTTCACAAATCGCTCACCAGATGGGGCATTTTTATGTGATTACATTAAGGGGTGAAATTTGGATATATCATCAAAAACTTAAAGTTATATGATATGAAAATCATGAAACTGATTCTGTTGAACAAATAACAACTTTATCAACAATTTGAAAGTGATTTTTTAATTTTTCATCATGTATTTTCATTCACTTTTCCCATTGTATATGACCGCATATTTCCTCATAAATTTTTTCTTGTCTTGCTGGATCTTTTGAGCACTATTTCAAGTTGTTAATTGCAATTTAGTTGTAATTCTGTGGATAAATGTGACATATTGTAAACCACTGTCCTGTAGTGGGGGGGGGGGGGGGGGGTTGCCTACCCTACCTCTACAGCCAATAAACTTATGTAAGTTACATCCCTGGTTAAAATATCCTAACCTTAGGATATTTTAGCACCAATATGAAGCACCTCCTACAAATTTTTTTGAAACTTTCTTGTTCCTAAAATTATCTCTATAAACAAAAGTTCAACTGCATAATTAGCGAAGTCACAGCACGGAAAAATATTGCCTGAGAAAATTGTTTCATGTAAACATAGACGAAGAATAAGTAAAATGTATTTCTGACTAATCAGGTTTTCTCACTAGGGCAAAATACATCAGAACTCTGAACTCACCAAATGGAAGCTCAAGCCAAAAGTCCCGTTAGAGGTTTTGTTGCTTGTAAACTGCGCCAAAACATTGCCAAAATGTCTCTTTTTTGAATGCATACAGTGCGTCTCAGAGAGGGACCACCATCTTGAAAAAAAATCAATAGATGGCAGGACATTTCCTCCTAGCATAACAGAAAAGGCACACATATTTGCACTTAACCCACAGAGAGATGATTTTTTTCATAGTGCGCATTTATTCATGCTCCCCACTTGGCGAGCGACTTTGATGCGTGCATATATGCGCTTAGCCCACTTAAGGGGTTAAACCTCGAGATTGTATTGTCACCTTAATCCTTATATTTTATGCATAAGGAATGCATGCTTTGAATGCTTTAATACAAGAGAGAGAGAGAGAGCAAAAAAGAAAGGAGAGAGGGACAAAATTAAATGTTCCATAAATTAAAAATAATTTTGGGCATATAAGAATTGTATAGCATAATGTACTTCTTTGCCATACAATTTCTATTTGCCCAAAACTATTTTTACTCTCTGGAACACTTAATTATGTGAATTTTATATTTATTGGCTACTTTTTAGTGCATTTAAAAGTTGGTTTCATTAATTTTTGTCAATTATAACTTAACACTTTTTCATTGGGAAACATATTATTACATATTTCACTGCCCGACCATTGTAGTCGGGGCACGTATTAGTACGTATTTTGCCTACACGTAAGGAAACGCATCACTATGTGTTTCATAGCTGTCCTGTTAAGGGCAGCACACATTGTACTGTGTATATGGGTATCCTTGTAGGCATTGTAGGCTACTGCCACCTTACAAATCAGTGTAACTATTATAGCTGGACTGTGAGATATGATCAAGGAAATGCTTCGAGCTTTAGTTCGTCACGTGCAGTCTCTCATTTGTATCTTTTTGAGCATTACCATACTGTGACCAATTACTAGGATAGAGACAAAACGTTTTTCTGTATAATTATGACTGCATTAGGATTGCATTTTCAATAAAATTATGTAACAAAAATAAAATGTTTGAATTGTACTTTATACTCACGAATTGTACTTTTGTACTAACCATAACTGTAAATAAAATTGATGAAACTGTGTTATAATATAGATCGTAATCAGTACCCATTCCAAATTTGACCTGAAAATATTGAGTACTTTGGAAATTACAATAGTTTAAGCATAATTATAATGCGCATAATATAAAAATGGCCACCACAGAGAAGACGCTGTGCAAAAATATGTCAGATGGTAAAGTGTTAATACTTATCATATTTGATGGGCAATTATGCTAGTTTGATTATACCTCCGAAATTTTTATTTATCAAATTTGTCTCACAAACAGACATGAAAATTACAGGTGATGTCATAAGAGCAGAATGGAGCTCATTTAGAACCACAAGGAAAAATAACAACAGCCTTTGGCACACCATGGAGGCTTCACCGCCAGAATATTAAGACATATTTCGTTAGAGAGCAAAGACTAGGGTTTCCACCTCTCCTGGGAATCTCCTGGAATTAGTCCACTGTAAATACATCTCTCCTGGAATCTGATAGGACTTGTCCAGGAGGCAAAAATCTTCATAACCAAGTGATTTTCAGATTGACTGCTCTTTTTACAGTGTATTATGTTGAGATTTTGGAAGAATCATCAGCTTTGATTCGAACAAAGCAACACTTAATTTAGAAATGTTTTCTTTACACAGGATCATGCTGGTAATTACCTCTGATGCCTCTCTAAAGGGTTGCCTGAGTTTGACAACAATTTAAATCTAACTAGAAACATTCATAATTGTTTTGATATCATTTGCTACTTTATAAACAATGTTGCAAAAACCTGCCATTTAAGTGGTTATAGTAAATTAACCTTTGAGTGTGTAGTTGTATCTTTGAAAAGGAATTCCTACATAGACAAGGAAGGGAAGGAAGACAGGGATAAAAGTTTATTAGAAAATTAAAGGCACATTATTATTTGTCTCATACAAAACAAAAAACAAGTTTTACTGCTGACAGACAAAGTGAAAGTTCCGAGGGAAAGCTACAAACAAATTTTTGTTGCTGTTATTTAAAGTCAATTATTTTTTTAAAATGTTTACATGGTATGCTGCGCATCGTTTTAATTATGTGAGCTCAGGCAAACATTGCTGTGAGATTTGTCAATTTTCTGAAGCAGAAGTTAATGAAATTAAATTGATCTCTTTTCTGACATTTCTTCATGGAATTATCGCTTAGCTACCAACTATTAACACTAGAAATTTTATTAAATTAAAACAGAAAATATTATAATGATCATTTTGAACATTAAAATTTCATAAACATCAAGCATTTAAAATTCCCAAAGAATTGAATGTTCATAATTTTCACATTGCATTACAACAACCAAACTGCTAGCGAATAAATGTATCTTGAAAATTATGATACCCTGCCAATTTTGAAACTCTATGAAGAACAATTAATTTTTTATTATAAGTGAACAAATGAAAATTTTTATAGAAAATCAATTTAATGTGACTGCAAATTGGGCTGGCTTGACGCCAATGCCAACAGTGCGAGTTCACCGAGTCCCATGTTTGCAGAGTCCCAGCACTCTATAAAAAAATATTTGTTTTACTAGTACAGTACATACATTTAAAAGGTTGGAAAAAATATTGAAGGCTGCCATAGTGAGTTATGTTGCTTTATTTATTTATATTTACTATTAAAAATTTTACATGCTTAAGAGACCTCACACACCCATTTTTAGTTGGACTACATAATTTTCCTAGCAGAATCTGACTGCGAAGCATGTCAGAGGCTCTCCAGTCTAATAATAATATAATTAAGTTCCTTGCCACTAGAGGCAGGGCTGTTGCATCTTGGAAAGCAACCAAAATGACACACAGCAGCAGCAGGCATTAGGGTATTATAATACTACTAGCATAATTGCCCATCAAATATGACGTGATTACCATAAAAGGATTCCAAATACATATGATTTCGATACGAAAAATCAGTAGGATATGCTATGATCTGGTTTGGCTTTCATGCACAATCAAGTCACTGTTTTTGAAAGTTATGTTTGTTTTAATTATATTGTTTAAGTAATTATTTGCAGAGAGGCCAAATGAATATCCAAATATTTGCTGAAATAAGAGAAAAATCAAAATAATGAGGTGTAGCTGAAATTTATTTGAAATATTTGAGCAAATTATAAGTTATTTAAAACATATTGAATTTAACTTAATAAATGAATTATTTTACTCTTATTAACTAGTAAAAAACAGGATAAAATGTGAAAAAGTCAATTTACGATCTAAGGAAAATATGTAGTAACTTACTCACTATTAACTAAATACTTACATGAACTGCAATGAGTTTTAAGTTTTAAGATCACACTTTTCTTTTAACTACATTAGTTATGAAAATTTTACAGAAAAATCACTTTATTTAAAGAAATTTAAATAAAAGTCATAAAATGTTATTTTTTCAATCCTATTTGAAATTTGGTTGGAAATATTTTGTATTATCAGTTAAAGAAATCCATTGAAAATTACGTGACCTATATTAAGTATTATGAATTCCCACCATTTGGCAATGGCGCATGATTCAATAGTATAACATTTTTTATAATCAATTATAATTTATTATTGTTATTTTTGTACTGCAGCTCCTTTTAATCCTATACAAATGCTACGTCCTCTTCCTCTTTCTGAATTTCTGCTCATTCCCATTCTCTTTTCCTTCCTCCCTCTAATTACTTAATAGATTCAGTAAATAAGTCATACCCATGTATAAAAGTCTGACCTGTGTTAAAGCACTAAATTGGTGCATTTATTATGAGGCCAAGAATAGAATTCAACAATTGGGACAACAGTGGTCCAATATAAACA
This sequence comes from Tanypteryx hageni, assembly GCA_028673005.1. Classification (NCBI taxonomy): domain Eukaryota; kingdom Metazoa; phylum Arthropoda; class Insecta; order Odonata; family Petaluridae; genus Tanypteryx; species Tanypteryx hageni. The sequence continues at coordinate 6,080,065 of CM054115.1, forward strand.
AAATGCGTGAAAACGTGAAAAATCATATTAAAACGCAATTTTTGGAGATTTACGAATGAGATTTAAATTCTTCTCTTCGCATAACTAAGTCCTTATCCTTGAAATATTTTTAAATGTAAATGAAAAATATCTGCATATCAAGGAATGGCTTTTTGTGTGATTCATAAACGCGATGCGAATTTATAATTCCAGTTAATTATAAGATGCACTATAAAAAACTATGAAAATAATTATAAAAATAGTTCATTACCAAAATTTTCAATAGGAAGTTAACTGAAAAGAAATTAATGAAAAACACGATTTTCATTATAAATAATTTGGGCACTTTCTCACTCTCATACTAAAGTATTCAAAGAACACTTTCCTTACACATAAAGTATAAAGACGACAATACAATCTCGAGGTTTAACAATGACACTGTCAACAAGACAACCTATCTTTAAAAAGCATAAAATTTTTCAAATGTGATTTAAATATATAACTTGAGCGATTTTGAGCCAAAGGCAAAAGTCATGATAATAATAAGAATCTATGTTTATTTTTCTTTAAAATGGTCCCCATTTAAAGATCGTAGGTCAATTAATTCTAATTTAATTTTGCAAAAGAAAAATAGCCTGCAAGTGAAAAAAGGTATTTTTAAGTGTTCTCTTATGGGGATTTGTATAGTGTGTTCCAGTGGACCAACGGACGGACAGAATAAGGATATTATGTATATAATAGGGCCTGTGACAGGCTCTTATCAACTTAAACTGCTTTCAATTTTAGTTGTAGATGTTGTTGACATTTAGAAGCTCCATTGTCACACTGGTGAACATTAAATAATAAGTGAATTTATTAGATAAGATTCAATAAACTCAGCTATTATTAAGCAAATAATACAGACGATACATTAAAGTGAGGATTACAAAGCATTTAACATTTGTCAAAAATCTCCTCCAAGCACAATTATATTTTCTCCAAACAATTCTTTTTCCCCCAATATGTCGCATAGAATTCTGTCAACGATTTCTAAGGCGATTCCTGTAACCATTGGTACTTCATCCCAGATTATAACATCAAACTCATGTAAAAAACCTTTTTTAGGAGGTGAAAGTATTAGTGAAGTTGAACACTGTAGATCCAGAGGTAAATTAAAGGCTGTGTGACATGTGATACCATCTGGAAGAATTATCGCTGCAATCTGAGTCCATGCCACATTTAACCCTTAACTGAAATGGTGGTGGTCAAATCGTCGCCCTGTTCAATCTTTCTTATGTCAAGTTAAACTTTTTCTCGCCAGAATGTTCTTCTTCCTAGTACCCTCCTAGGTTACAAAGGGGAATTGGTTGCAGTAATAGTCTGACCTTGATTGTGTTTATTTCCTGAGCAATCGAGGAGTTGGGTCATTTTGACCATACCAGTTACATAACTTTTTGTAGTTAAGCTTCCTTCATGTTTTCTGGGAGATTAGGGGGGGGAAGCTGTTAAATTGCTGTTTAGATTTAGATCAAGAGATGAGAAATGATGTTTGTATGGTTTTACTAAGTATATTACTTTGATTTCGTACATTTCTAAAAAAATAGGAGTGTAATTTTGGTCTCAAGCATGCACCACTCCATACAAAATGATGAAGGTATGGGAAAGCCTGAAATTAATGCGTTTTATAACTACACTAAAGGAAGTGTGGATATCCTCAATCAAAAATGTGCCACATTTCTGTAAGCAGATGAACCAAGCACTGGCCTATGGTGCTCTTTTGAACAATTTTGAACATATCTGCCATCAATGACTACGTTTTGTTTTACTCAAAGAGGCATGCTGATAAAGCGAATCACTTATCATTCATCAAAAATCTCACTATGCAACTGGTGAAGCCTCAAATGATTCACCGCATCTATTACGAGAGATTGCCATTGCATCTGCGACACTCTATTAGCATCATTCTTCAGATACCCCTTCCTTCTAAAGAATGTCAGGACCAATACAAGGAGGAAAACGCAAGCTTTCCTAAATATGCCCTTCTAAACTGAATAGGTTTCGTCAAAAATGTGAGCAGCCAATATGCAATGGCTGTACAAAGAGGGTCTACACTAATTACATCGAAAATGTTGAGTAAAACGACTTTTTATTTTTTTGTGAAATTTTATCGTTCCTTAGATTTTTTCTATTAGTTACTTAGTTAAGCATCTTCTTATTATATTATTATAAGTATTTTTGTATTTATAAAGTTGTATACAGTATCTGAAATTTTCAAGTCAAAACCTTTGCTTTGTAATACGAAAAAGTTTTTTAGCCTTTATGCTGAATAATTTTTACTTGTTTTGTAAAAGTTTATTAAAATAATATATTTTATATTCACAGCATAATACAATCTAACTTTTACCATCTCATTCTATTAGAAATAATGACAATGTGATTGGTCAATTTTGACCAGTACCATACCACTTACGGAAAAAAATCTCACCGTACCAGTTAAGGGTTAAAACCTTTTTTCCCATCGACATTAATTTATGATATTATTTTGTGTACAAATACATTTTGCCTGATCCTCCAGAAGCATTGACTACCTTCGTTAAAAGAATTAACTATTTGATTTGCAGCATATAATTCTTCATTTCAATTTGGCCACATAGTTGAAGCAACTAATAAAAGGTTTGAAGAATACTCTGGAACTTGATAGATTGTAATGTTCATGTCACATTCACATGGCAGAATAAAAGAAGCAGAAATGGTTTGTACTCACTTGTGTAAATGCAGTGAAAATTTATTCTTTATTTACGACGAGCATTTGTTGATAAATACTAAACAAATTACATTAAACCAGTTGCTACCAAGATTTCTTTCTAAAATTTAATTTATGAAACTAATAGATTGTAGCGAGAAGTAAATTCCAAATAGCAACTTTAATATACAAAACATTAAAATACTTAAAAGGACGTCAATTTATTGTATTGCAGTGTTAAATAAATTACCAAATTTAATATTAAAAATAATTAATTTCATTCTCACATCAATCACTCATCACTGTCACTCACATTTTTCAACCATAGTCCGTGCTACGTGTCTCGCATTTATGTTAAATAATCGTACTTTCAGTGTTGAAGTTAAATCATAATGTTCTCTTTCAGATTCAATAAACTTGATTGCATTGTAACTTAAATTGGAATAAAATTGAAATTTAATATTGTACTTACCGATAATCAAATGAAACTTCAGTCTATACAGCATCTATATTAATTTTAATAAATATTATGACGTAAGACTTTCGTTTAAATACTAAGTGAAATTAATAGATCGTGCTGTATACATTGAAGCTTTGTTAACTTCTCGATTTATTAAAAGAATTGCGATTTTAATTCTTAGAGATAAAAAAGTGAAGCTTCAATGTGTAAACTGTTAAACGAAGCGAATATGAAAGTTTATTTACAAATATTACTAACTATATATTGTTGTTAGTAACAGTATCAACTCTGTAAATAACCATTGCTATGCTGTGAGAAGATGAACTTGTATAATATTATATAGGCAGATTATAGTAAAATTTTGCTCTGATATTATACACTATTCCAGGTTTGATTAATAAATTTTAAAAGATATAAGTAAAGAATTTTTCACCTTCAGAGAAAAAGGATATGTACCAGTCAAACCTATCAAAGTTTTCAGTGATCAGCTTACTGATTTACTTTAATTATTTTAATTTACATTTCTGTATATAGTAAGTTGATCTCACTTGTATTTTAATAAATGGATGGCTAAATACTTGATGTTACTTAAAATTACATTACCTAATAAGTTTACTGCAACTCTCAGTTGTTACAAATTACAGAGATAACATTTTAGAAATCACCTCGTTTAGGCTCCACATCTTTTCTGTTTCCACCATCTCCATTTGCGATGGAAGCTTTGCTATCTTCTTGAGCAAAGAAAACTAGGACAGTCCGACCTGAAGCAGAGTCAGGTCTGAGATCAACAAGATGTGGAACAGCAGGATGTGGAAGCAGCAATGCTAGACGTGCTTCCAGAGCGGTGACTTGAGCAGTTGTCAACAGACCCGCATCCACATTGAGCCAGACTTCGACCAGAGACAGAAGCTTCGGGTCTGATGACAACACAAAGCATTTTATCAATTTGTAGGTGAAAAATATTCATTGTAGAGAAAAATAGGCCTAAATTACAGCTTTATTGAGTGAAAAAACATTTGTGGCAAGAATATTTAAAAGAACAGAACAAATTTTGAAAACAAGAATTATAAAAAAAAACTGGACATTTTAAAAGCTGATAAGGACATGATCTTCTTTTGGTAAGGAAAAGACAACTTTATTATTATTATTTATTATTATTTTATTTTGTTTACTCTATATGAACTTTATTTGATAATTCATGATTAGGCTATATGGACCCACATATTGTCCGGCAACCAGAAAAAAACCAAAAACGAGCAACCACAAGTCCCAAAGTTGTGGACTTTTTGACTTTGCATTGTATCAAATTAATAATATGCCTGTATTTGTATCTATATACAATTCAGATTACTAAGAAATTGTGCCAAAGCTATTCTGATGAGAAGTTGAAATCATATAACAACCCAAATTCATTCATTTAAGAGTTTTCTACAACCTAATATTAATATCACATTCATTTATGATTAATAAAGGCTCAATAACACACCATGTTTACCATAATGTAATTCCTAGCATTGTAAAATAAAAAAGTAATCTTATATTGCTTATAATACAGTACACCCTCGATTTAACGGACCTTGGTTTAGCAGACTTCGGAGGATGATGGTGATGATGATGTAACAGGCGAAACCGGTCGATTATTAAACTTTTTAGTGGGAATTTACAAGTTTCTTTTCATTTAAAGTGATGTGGTTGTTTTAAATTCGATTTTGTATCGTATATTCATGCAAATGCGGTATTTTATACATTAATTATCATTAGCATCAGTAAAGGAGGTTTTCTCATGTAGGTACAAGTTTGTTTTTGGAATTGAAAAATCCCATTTGCCATTTGATGGACATTTGGCTTTAACGGATGACCCTTCCCCCCTATTAGTCTGTTAAATCGAGGATTTACTGTATGAAATAATTCAGCCTACATCAACATTTTTGGGTCAGCACCAAAATTTGATATAACTGAAGCAAATATATGATATAGATGATCAAAAGAGAACCTGAAGTAAGATATTTATGTAGAGAAAATACTTCTGCAAATAGGAAGTTTAATTAGGGAGATCACCTTAAGTTCAGATAAGGATGGTATTTAAGAGAAACAGAATAAAATGTAGCAATGTAACAATTTTTGATTAAAAATAGTTGTGTCATTTGGATCCCCATTATGATGTACTTAGAGTAGTCATTTATTTGGCCTTGACATTGTTTAAATATTCAGTCAGCTGGGAGATATTACCTGGTTTAACAATAATGGACACTGTGTCTTCACTAAAGGCACCTTGTTCATCAGTCACACGAAGTACAAAGACATATCGTCCTGGGACAGCATCAATTACCTTAACATCAAATAAAACAATTATTTCTACACATGTATAACCAAGTCAAAATTTATAAGTTTTCACTCTAGTTTTTTCATACAAATTCATAAGATAATATTAAAAACATTAAAAAAAGTTCATGTCCTTGAACTATTTTTTTAATTTTGTCAATCTTTTTAAAGTGATGCAGTCAAGTTACTCTGTGAAAATCTGTGTTGTTTCTACTGAACAACATAGAAATGAACATATTTAGGAAGTTAGTGAGTAATATCAGCATTGGTGATTTTTTTTTCAACTTACTGGATGCTTTTTATTTGTATCAAACACAAAGTAGATATTGTATTTACTCATATACCACACATGCCTTTTTTCCAAAATGTCTGTAAGAAAAAGAGATTTTACATGAGGAATTCTGAACAGGTTATATAAATTGTGAGTATCGACAGTAAATTCACTGCAACATGCTTGCATCTACATTTATACTTGCAGAAGAATTCTATATGCTCTAAGCATTTTGAAGATTGAGATTACAATATATTTCTTTCATATAAAAGCTGTACCTTTTAAATGAGTTAAAGTTTACTAGTGTTACTCAAAATAATCAGTTCTGTCATTAAAAGTTTACTATAAATTTCTACCTATACTTTTGCAGGAATAATTTGGCATCTGGTATCCATGTCCACAGAATTCATTGTGAGCCCTTGATGCTCCTTTAACATAAGAGGGGTGACTGCCGAGGATATTTCTGCTAGCATCTTAATTAAGAGATCATCCAATAAATTGCGTTACGCAGGAAGGAGGGAGAAGATGCATGACTTGGACGAGCCTCCTTTCAGGGGGGAGAGGGAATTGGTGAAGAGTCTGACTTTTTATTTAAATCCCAGATGTCTACTTATTCCAGCACGAATATATTTCTTTCCCTCCGAACTGGGCCAAAAATAGGGGTGTGCACAGCTATCCTCCTAATTGTAGGGGGAGGGGCCAGCATAAAAGTCAAAAATATTTGGGGGGTACACAAAAATATGAAAAATTTCATAAATCTATTAGGCTAGACCTGTATTTTTGTGCCAAACCCTTGCTTATATTAGCAGTGAGCTTCTTTTCTACCTCTTTAGGTTATAAAACCAACGTTTAATAACTGTTTGCTTTTATGTATAAAAATGATGATAATTTTTATTGATAATTTACATACATTCTTTTTGTATCATTTTAACAATGATACTTACCATACAAGGGGTTGCAATCTGTTGTTATTATTAAAATTGCGTTTATTACTTCGCAAATTGAACCATAATAATTTTATAAAAAGTGGAGAATTTTAATTTCTAAACTTTTATTGTCATACTGACAGGTTTACAGATTAGTCTAAAATAAAAATAAATGTTATTGCAAAAATGTGAAATGTAATTTTCGATCAATAAAATGTGCATAGGCATTCCCATTTCTATTATAAATCAGCACAATGTATTAGACATGTTACAAACATACAGCATTCAAAGTATTTTTATAACAATTATAATAACACAAGTAATGAAAATAGGGAACCAATTATCTTAGTAAATTAGAACTATAATATTAATGTTATATTTAATTATCTGTATAATATAATTTCCCACTCATAACCCATCGTAAGTCTGTGAAACACATTTTGATAAGCCTATTTGATGGAATAGAGTGATCTAAAGATCCTATGCAGACAGGCATAAGCTGTAATGTTGGGAATAATTTTGAAACGAGAAAAAAGTCTGCTATGACCAGGAATCGAACCCGGGTCTTCCACTTGCCGGGCGGATATTCTACCACTGAACTATCTTAGCTGATCAATTTTCTCGTTTCTTAACACGGATGTTTTCTTGGTTGGGACGGAACTAGCCAAGCTAGTATCAAACTGCCCCAACGGATGTCCTCAAAGAGATACACTGAAGAAAACTCCTCCCTCTCAAATGGTGAGATTGCCAAGCAAGAAATTGATGGAATAAAGCGATCTAAAGATCCTATGCAGACAGGCATAAGCTGTAATGCTGGGAATAATTTTGAAGCGAGAAGAAAGTCTGCTATGACCGGGAATCGAACCCGGGTCTTCCACTTGCCGGGCGGATATTCTACTACTGAACTATCTTAGCAGATCAATTTTCTCGTTTCTTAACACAGATGTTTTCTTGGTTGGGACGTTCAGTGGTAGAATATCCGCCCGGCAAGTGGAAGACCCGGGTTCGATTCCCGGTCATAGCAGACTTTTTCTCGTTTCAAAATTATTCCCAACATAAACCTATTTCACAACTTGCTAATATGTACTTGTTTAATGTATGTGAATAATGCGCTTGCATTAAGAAACTCGCCTTGTTTATAGCCTAAGAACCTTTCAAACACAGTACCATCTAATAGTATCTTACTACAACCGAAAGTTGGGCACTTTTAGAGATTCATCCACCATAATTGAAAAATACTCTACTTTTTTAATCTCGTCTGTTATTTGTCTAATTACTAAATCCGAAATTATTTTTAAAATTTCATTTTGAACTGACGGAGTAGTATATTTAGCAATTTACAGACCATTGAGAAAAAATCTTTTTACATTTTCAGAATGCACAGACAAAATATGTAAAATTTCCAGAAAATTTCCTCTATGTAGACTCAGGTCAGATAAATCATTTGCCCAATGAGCTATATTTTGAACTGCAGTATATCTTAAAACCTGATAAACATTCTTTAAGTATTGCCTATTTTCACTTACTTGGCTAGAACGGGCACGGTTTAACAAGGACATAATAGAAGCTATCTTATTGGACGCCATTTCTTTGTGCATCTCCCAGGAGGTTTCGCACTTTTTATGCAAGTCGCTCATACCTTGTTGCCGAAGCCCAGTGTCTTTTTCCAAGGCCTTCTTCCAGTTTCTGAACCCTGCAGATATGAACGGCGTGTTCGAATCCACAGCAATGAAAAAAAGCGACATGGAAAGCAATACGCAGCATCATCTAACACACTATATTCTAACCACAAAAACTTTTCGTAGCAAATTGCCTTGAAACTTCTCCAGCGTGTTCCGAATCTCCGATTTGGGAAAATTGACAGTTTTGGCTGTATAGGTCCATCAATCACAACCTGCGACAGATCTCGCGGTCCAGGACTTTTTGTGAACTTAATATCCTCAGTAGCACTGGTCACACCATCTCTGTCATCGCAATCGGAATTCAGTATTAAATTCAGCTTATCGAGATCACATTCCTCCATTTCACTTTCCGAACTTGAACTAACTTCCTCACTCTCATCAACAGTAGTTTCAATATTATCAGTTTCAAGCTCCTTATCTTCAAAATTAACTGTTTCTTTAGAATTTCCTAGTCTGATCTTCTTTGCCGTGGCTTTTTCAAAATAGTCCGGGATGTTACTTCTTTTGCTATTCATCTTATTCGATTTGTTTGGACCTTAAAAAAATAATAATTTAAATTTTATTTTCTTCATAATCCTATACCATTCAAACTCAAATAAGTATAGTATATATCGCTTCAAATATACTTTTTATTAGTTGCACAATTTTATTACTTAAATTTAAGTAACAATTTAATTTACTCAAATAAAACGTAAAAGTAATATTCCGTAGAATTAATGTCCGCCTAATGAACATTCATTGTAGCATATATGGTAAATTAGTATAAAAAATTAGTTGAACGAATGTCCGACTCGTTATAATGAATGTAAGTTACTCATTTATATCAAAATACCGAATACTTGACAGAGCGAGTCCTATGGCATGGATATAAGCGAATTATCTAAAAAGCAAAAACAGCTGTAACTCGATGCTTTACTCGTGAATATAATACAATGTTGCAATATTTTTCTTCCTATGATAATAAGTGTGAATATGAATGGAACTCAATGTAATATAAAAATTATATACTTACCCCTATGAAAAAACGTCGGTTACCGTCGGAACTCTTTCGCTGACCTGCTAATGGGATCTAGTTTTTCTTGCCATCACACCAAACACGACAATCCTTGGATGCCATGCCAAAGGGCATTGATCGCGAAGCTTTAGGTGAAAAGGAATATCCTTAATTTCGTGAAATCCAAAGCAGTCACTCGAGTCCACCACGTAACATTTCTTAGTTCTTCCTCATTTTCATAAAAAAGGCCAAACAATATAAATATGATTGTTTCTCAAACAAAAGGTAATAAGTAAATTTACATACTGAGTTGGTCCTGACATAACGCGCTATTTTTACTGAAGTAGAACGAAAAATAACGAGCATATGTTTAGCGATTTAATTTAAGAAAAATTCTTAGATTTTTCAGAAATGTCCTTTTAAAATTAGCAATCTCACTAAATTTCACACAGCTTCACATTTGCGCCAATATGTTATATTGGTATATCCTGGTGTAAACGTACAAACCTTTAATAATAATGAATGTTGATGTTGAGACCGAAGTACAAGAGCGAGGAGATGCTTCTTCGATCACTAGCACCAAATGACTGACGACAAGTGACTGGAAATTATAAATAACCTAGAAATTGATGGAATAATGCGATCCGAAGATCCTATGCAGACAGGCATAAGCTGTAAATTTGGGAATAATTTTGATAGCAGACTTTTTCTTGTTTCAAAATTATTCCCAAACAACCTAGAGTAAACTCCATCTTCCATTTGAGAAAAACACTTTCTGGAAGTTAAAAGAAGATTGATTCTTTCTGTTGAGAACCGAGTGATTGGCATTTCCTTAATTTTTTATGTTTTTGTAAGTGAACCAGCCCTTTCCCTTCCTCTTAGTGAAAAGAAAGGCAACTGAGTCCCTTTTCTCTGTTCTCTCCATCCTTGTCCTTCGCTGAATCCAAGCAGTGACAGAATTATGAGGATTTAGGAGAACGCCTTCACTGCAAGGGCTGGGTTTCACCCGTGGAGAGCCATTTAGAGATTTATTGGTGCGAACCCAGAAGACCACGGTTAAAAATGAACAAAGACGCATATGGAGGTCTCGTATTTACTTTGTTAAGACATTTTCTCAGAAGAATTCGACGCTCCGAAAACTCGGTGCTCGACTATGGCATTGAGCCAACGCCTGAGTCCGACATGTCGCCCGCAGGACACGCGTCAGTTTCACGCTACTATAGTTTGGGCCTCGTGCTGCACTTCTGTCTAAAGAGAGAAACACGTCTCAGCATGGGTGCGGAGGAAAAGGTTCTGGTTCTCCCGTTTATCCTCATCCATTTTCACACATGGCCACTAAAAGTCTTGAAATACGAGGGCAGATGCTTGCCTGCCTAATGATTAGTAAAGGGCTGAAGGTTTTTCAAAAATAAATAAAAAAATGCCAAATGGCAATCAGAAAACAATCCTTAAGATCTCGGCACCTCTCATAACTAATCATGCAATTGATTGATTGCATTCAAAAGAGATTAAAGAGGGTGCCAAAGGAGGGCCAATGCGTTTTTAGGGGGCAGAGGCCCCCTCTGGCCCCCCCTGGGTGTGCATGGTACACAAGTGCACGTGTCGCACAAGTAAATATGGTGTATATCTGCTTAAACTTGAAATACAATGGACAGACCTTTGGACAGACAAGATGTCCTCACTCTCAGATTTGCATTGACTAAATAATGAATAAACAATAATGTAAATGCTAATGTTGCAGCATTTCAAGGCTTTTTTGCATGGAGTATAAAATAATCCCATTGTAACAAACCAACTCATCACAATCTCTAATGCTGGGCCTATGGACTAAAATGCCTTTTATACAAGCTAAATATTTTTATAGGTGGTCTAAAAAAACATGTCAATTTTAATTTAATGAAAATAAAGTAGTACCTTCTATGAATTGTTTCTACACTGCACTTTATGCATAAATGATATCTATATGTAAATATAATTAGAATTATATATTACCTTCATATGGGCTTAGAATGTACACAGCTAATGATGGAACCTAAATGTCTCTGCTTTAAAATGTCCTTTATAACCTATTAGTAATTTTGAGTTACTATATTATACTATACTATATTTTCTACAAATAGGACAAAATGCAAATTCTTCTTTATAACACAACCACTTAAATTCCTTGAGCAACTTGTGTTGGAAAGGATGTCTTTTATGATTTATTTCAGTGGATGATAGATTTGCTCCTTTGAGAACATCTTCTTTGAATGACACATTTGCTGCTTCATGAATATTTTCACTAATGCACAACCCACAAAAGTTATTTTTTCCATTGCTTATAACTAGGGTATAGATTTTTGGGTTTCACCCAATTTTTACTAGATTTTTACCCTGGGATTGCCTTTTTAAAATTTCGGATTAAACCCGAAAAACCCAAAATTATTAGTTTTCTTTAAACACAATTTTTTAAATATTTGGTCACAGAATTTCTATTCTGGCGCTTGTAGGCACCTCAGCACTTGAGTGCAGTCCAAGATGTTCATGATCAGTCTGTTTATTCTCTTTGTAAATAATTTATTCATAAACTTACTTAGTAACAAAATCTTAATTTCCTTGGTTTGATCGTGCCACGAATAGTCAAGGATGCGCCTTATCTAGTCGCAATTAAATCTTTGATAGGATAAGGAAAAAAGAGCTCAAGTGTCTGTTAGTTGAAAACATGATGAAAGAAAATTATTTCACTAATATCTGGCGTGTTTTCAAAAGAAGTTGAACAGGAAGCAAGATATTTATGCAGCCTGCGAGGTGTTCCTCTCCACATGGCGGCATTTAACACAAAATATCACTATCAACCATACTTAAGGTGTAGTAAAAAGTTTTGATTGTTGATAAAACTTTTAAATTTTTAAACAAGATTATTATTTTAAAATAATTTTATCTGAATTACAAAATAATAAAACCCGAAAATTTTCCAAGATTGAACTTTTTTTAAAACCTCGAAAAATCTCTAACTTATTTATACCCGATTATAACCCAAATGAAAAGGAAAATAATAAAACCTGATATCTACCCTCCGAATGAACTATTTTTAAACCCGAAAAATCCATACCCTACTTATAACACTTTCTAGCACATCATCTTCACCTGTAGTTTTGCACCATTTCATAAAACTAAACAGTTTAGTACATATTTCCTTTCATTTGCTGTTCATTATGAACTATGGAGTAAGGGTTTACATAAACAGTACATAAAAACGTTTCAGAAAGACAAAAATACAAAAATTCAGAAAAGATATATGCGCCCGAAAATGAAGCCATTAGAAACTGACTGCAGATCTCCATTGAGCAGGGTTGCCAAACTCCAAGTGATTTGTTCTCATATCAAAATTCTTGCGCAACTACATCCCTGAAATTTTAAAACAATGTCTCCCTTCGGAATCCCTTTTATATTACTCAAACTGGTGAGAATGCAATGAGTTTGTAGTATGAACTAGTGATTTCTGCATTTAAGCTCACATATTTACATGACAGACTTTCGGTTTATGCCTCGATTAAAAGGAAAGTATCATCAGGCAAGTTCAGAATGCAGCCAGTACTGTACTGAGATGTTTATTGTATATTCTACATTCTATACAATGCTTTGGGTGCATTACAATTGCAAATCGCATTGATTGCATTCAAATCGATGCAACCGTTGTGAACTTGCAACAAGAATCTGCAATTTCAGCTTTTTCAGCTCACTTACTTTGCTCTTAAAGCAAAGTGTTTACTGCCAATTTTGAATGGTGCCTTTCTGTATGACTCCATAGGTTTATGGAATATTGCTAAGGCTGTTAATATTTATCAGCTTGACTTTACATTGCTGCAATAAAAAATGGCTGCCGAATTTGTTTGTTGTTTACATGAGTGAGATATCACAACTATGTAGTGATGGCTAAAAGCTTGATGCCCCGTCAAAATACTGTACATATGGATATATTGCACCTTAGCCTGAAAAAATAATGTGAACCACAGAAATAAGGCTTTATGCACTTAAAATGAATCTAAAAATTTACTTGCCTGTGGCGAATGGATTTCTGGAGCCCTGTCAGCAAATATATAACCTTATTTCAAGGTTGGGGGTGTCACAAAATTTGGTTTATCTTTGAAAGGATGCCATCCCTACAAAAAGTTTGGAAACCACTGCACTAGTGATTTGAACATAGTGTCAGCATTGAGTAGAGTAACTCACTGTAATTTTTTCCAGTTTCAATGGGTTAAATATTTTTATGTATTTTATGGTCACATTATCTTAGCAGAAATCAGCTTTAGATAGATGAGCTAAAATATGTACCCAATCAATGAGACCAGAAGTTAGTACGTTGGAGATCAATGACAGCAGAAATTTCTTCCTTTTGAACATATACTTATTTCTCGCTTCCTATTTAATCAATTTAGGTCATGATGATTTTTATTGAACACTATTACTAATAATAAATGATTTTATGATATATGAGAGGTTACCAAAAACCAAGTTTTTTTACTCATCACACATTGTAACATTTGCTACTGCAATAAATACATGCTCTTAGTAGTGGTAAGTAGTTTACAGTTGTCATCATGCTCATCTAACCCATTAGTGCCTGAATAGTAATCATTAAAGGTGATCACTTGGAAGAAATATACACAGGAAGAGGTGCATGAAGTTATTCTTTTTTGTGGGCCGCAGCAACCTGGCAAAAATCCATGTGGAATATTTAGAGATGAAACATAGCTTCACCACTACTACAAGCCCAAATCAAAATCAGAATTGATGATATGGAAACATTCCACCTTGCCCACCCCAAGAAGCATGACAATCAGCAGGAAAGATGAAGGGGACAGTCTTTAGGGACACATATGGCATAATTCTGGTAGACTTCACATCATGAGGACACACTGTCAACATAGCTGCATAATGAGACTTGCTGAAGCTGAAGAAGGCTGCAATTCCCCAGAGGAGACCAGGCCTGCTTTCGAAGTGCGTGTTGATGCTACATGACAGTGCATGACCTCATACAGCACTTCTGAGCACTTGGTATTGGGAGCTTCTTCTCTATCAACCCTCAAGTCCGGACCTGCTCTCTCTGATTTCCACATGTTAGGCAATTAAAGAGAGACGACTCTGAGGCCAGCAGTTCCATTTGGATGAGGTTGTTAACACTAGAACCTCCAATACCATCAATGTGATGCTTTTTAAATTTTGCTTCACTGCTGTTTTGGCATTTTTCAATGCAGGATGGTGCCCCGCCATGATGTTTAATCATTTTAGGACAACTATTCCTTGAAAAAAATTTACTTCTCCAGGACACTTGTTAATGAGAAAATAGGGGATTTACCTAGAACATCTGGAACTGTAAATTTGACAGCTGTACTGTATTCCATGAATTTCATTTCCACAAACTCGCATGTTGCATCTAATGCTTTCCCCCTCTCCCTTCCCTCTCCTGCATTGGCGCTACTCTCCTATCGCCCTCTCCCATTCGCTCCTGCCAGTCAGTCATGAATTTTGTCACATTCTGTGTGTGTCACATGTCTTCTCTTTGCTTGCTGCATTTTTGCTTCAGCTGTACAATATAATGGCGCATAAGCGTGGCTTTGCACCAGGCAGAATAGTAGATTTATTGCAGAAATATTGAGAGACACTCCGGGTCTAACAGTACATGCGAGGCGAAATGTAGCTGAAGAAAGCAAGGCTAGTGCTTAGCAGCTTTTTATCGACAATTTCATGCTCAAGCATAGCCAGAAGTGTACAGAGGTGGAAGCGTGCTGACAGCTGCAGGACAAGATCTGGACTATGTCGCTGGAAGAATTGGAAGCTTTTATTTCTATTCTTGACATTCAGGTTGTACATGGGGCATAGGATTTGGAACTCTAGTCTCTATGGCCCGAATCCTAGGGGCCATCCTTCTGTAAGGAAGCAATATCTCACAACAAGTTTTGTGAAATCATGAGATTTCTGAGATTTGATGAGAAGTCAACACTTGCAGCTTGTCTAAAATCTGATAAATTTGCTCTTGATTCTGAAATATGGGACAGGTTCATAGAAAAATGTAAAGCTGCTGCAGCCCTGGAGAAATCACGATGGTTGATGAGCAGCTTTTTCCAAGGAAAACATGATTCCTATTTACGCAATTCATGCCACAAAAACCAGACAAATTTGATAAGAAATTTTTCTTATCTGTAGACATGAAAGCTAAGTATCTATTGAATGCTATCCCTTACCTTGGTAAGGATGAGCAGTGTCCTGAGGGCCAGTGTCTATCCAAGTTCATAGTCCTGCATCTCCTGGAACCATTCATATTCAAAAGAAGTAATGTCACCACAGACAATTTCTTTACTTCACTTGAACTAATCAAAAAGCTCAAAACAAAGGGTACAAGCATGGTGAGTATGGTGAACAGGGTCAGGAGGAAAATACCTGCCACCGCGAAAAAAAATGCGCGAGTCTAAACATTCTTCAAAAATCCTGAAAAAATTATGACATCACACTCATAATTTATCAGAAATTTCAATAAGAACGTATTGCTGCTCAGTTCCTTTCACTCAAGTGTCAGCATTGGCAACAATGAAAAGAAAACACCTGAGACTATCATTTTATAATGATACAACTTCTACGCCAATTCTGTTTTTTTACTCAACTTTATTTGTTTATTGTATCCGAATATATGATGGATATTGTAAAAAGGTTCCAATAAAGTTCACTTATAGAAAAAGAACACATGTCTGCACCTTATTTTTGCTCTTACACTCCAAATGAAAGGAAAGAGCAGATTGCCATGAAATTTATGGCTGCGGGGGTTCTAGGGGATAGACCAAGTCCAGACATTCTAATGTGAAATGTGTAATGAAAACATGGTTTAGACCAGTGCTTCACAACTGGTGTGATGCGGCACAATGTTGCCCAATGAAAAAGTACTTGGTTTATCATTGAACACTCTATTTCATTATTCTTAAGGAAGCAAAATTTCTTATGAAGAGCAATGGTAGGATTTGAAATGATGTATCACTTACTTTAAACCAAAACCAAGTTCCTTCATAAATGGAGAACTGGCAACTTCTGCTATTGAACTACAGTACAATCTCATACATCTGGCAACCTCAGGATCTAGCATTTGCCAGATTTTTGAAACCTAATACAGTGGAATCCCCATTTAACGTTTGCCTGGGGGACAAGTTTTTTGTACCTTAAATCGAGTAATACCTTATATGGGGATAGTCTAAAATTGAAATATATAAATATATATATAATTGAAACAAATATTAAGAGTAAAGATTAATTGAAAGGTAAGCTACCTGTCAAGTTACAGGCTTTTCATATGGAATATACAAGTATGGATGGTGTACTCCATGTTGGAGTACAAAGTTTCCAAATGCATTCTTTGAGATTGACAAATTTTAGTAAAATTCCCCAATACCAAATTTAATCAAAATACATCCTGTGGTTCCTGAGTTGAAATGTACATTGTAAGCTACATGTAGTTCTTCATGTAAAGTGGTCATAACTATCATCCAATTTTAACCAAAATTGGAATTCATTGACAAATTTTAGTAAAACTTCCTAATACCAAATTTCATCAAAATACATCCTGCGGTTTCTGAGTTGAAAAAGAGGCATGTTGTAAAATACATGTAGGTCTTCATGTAAAGTAGTTGTTATTGCAGTCTGATTTTAACCAAAATTGGAATTGGCCTACAAATTTTAGTGCAACTCCCCAATACCAAATTTCATTAAAATATCTCCCGAGGTATGAGTTGTAAAATTTTTAATTAATATTTTTTTGATTGAACAAAAGAACATCAAATATCGTAAAATTATGTAAACACCCTAATATCCTTTTCTTTAAATTTATCATAAACCTTACGTTTTACAGGAAAAGTTATTTTACAAAAAATGTGCATTTAATTATTTTATTGAACTTTTGTTCGCTCAGATAAGTATTTAACGAGATGCTTGCAAAATACATTGTAAAATACATGTAAGTCTTCATGTAAAGTGGTCATTATTACGGTCCGATATTAACTAAAATTGGAATCGGTCAACAGATTTTAGCAAAAAAAAATCCATTCATGTAATGACATCATCGCAACTTTTGTAATGTACGTAACAGATGACTTAAGGACTAAAAGTGGATTGAGAAAACACTGCACGACAATATAGGTATTAATTATTTGAGTTCATTTAATGTAATAATGTCGGTATGTGTTGCGTCATTGATGGATAGTGTGAATTATTACATTACAACTCCACTAAATAATATATTTTTGCATGGAGGCGATGTCCGTCTAGGGATGAAAATCTTGTCCCTTGAATGAGGGCAATACACAAAATCAAGAAACACTAAATCGGGTAATATAATACATTATTTATATGGAGCTTTGGCAGGGGCCACAAAAAAAACAACCTTAAATGCGGGAAAACCTTAAATGGAGAAACATTAAATTGGGATCCCACTGTACTTGTGCACATAACATGAAATGAAGAATTATATAAGAGAGATCATTGACCCATAAATAATGAATGTCAATTAAAGAAATAATAAATGTCAATTAATGAAATTGTATTTTTATTGCACTTACCACATTATCTTTCTTGTTTCTACATCTAATTCTGTACATCTACAGCGAATTCATTGTTTCGATGAAATGCATTACTTTTATTTTTTCCTTAACACTTCCGGTTAGTAAGTCATTACAAAAAGAAACGCTAGATCTGTAATCAGCTATAAAATGCATTGAGGACATCATTTGCTTATTAGATTGTGAAAGGAAAAGGGTTGACGAAGTATTTATAGAATTTGGAAAAGCGCTAATGAATTTGCAGATATTTTGCAATTAAAGCTCATTAAGCGCTGGTATGCATCAAGACGAATTAACTGTTCGGAAACCGCTGAGGAATACTATCGACGTAATGTATTTATCCCAATGATTGATACTCTCCTAGTTGATTTTCGAAGCCGTTTTTGTGATGATACACTGAAGGCATTTAATTTGGGAAATATATTACCGAAACAACTATTGTGTTTGGATCAAGTTGAGTTAGATAATACTGCAACGTCATTATGGGAAAAATATTTGGACTTTTTGAATGTTTCCATTATTTCAAATTCGTTTACTATTTTTCTAAGCAAATTAATAATGTGGAAAACCAAATGGGAACGTGGATATAAGTGCAATAACATTAAAACTGGCATGAGTGCCTGTGAAGTTTTCAGTATGTGCGACGAGGAAATTTATCCAAATTGCAAAATTTTATTAAAAATTTTACTCACTCTTCCTATAAGTGTTGCTAGCTCTGAACACAGCTTTTCGGCTTTGCGACGATTAAAAACTTGGTTGCGGAACAGAATGAGTGAAGAAAGACTTGTGGGTTTGGCGTTATTCCATATACATCAAGATATTCATCTTGACCCGGAAGAGATTTTAGATCGTTTTTGCTAATTCTGGCAATCGACGACTTGATTTTTTATTGTGATTTTTAAAATAAAATGTTAAGAAGAGCTATACAAAGTTAATAAAATGTCACAGATACCCCATTTAAATATATTTTTTCTTTTTTACATTATGCGAAACATAAGCCTTATACATCATTTTTGCATAATATGGACTATTATAAAGGAGGTCAATGTATGCGTGGTTTTCAAAATATATTTCACCTAAAATAGGGTTTATATATATAAAATATACTATACTATTATTTCTTGTGATAATCTCTTTAAAAAGTCCAGAATATAATTTTCTCGAATATTGGGAGATTTGAAAATTTTCCTATTTACGAGGAAAATAGTACTTAATCGCCCCCCCCCCCCCCTTGGGAGGTTTCTAGATCTGCCCTTGACAACAGGTGCATCATAATTGATTTCCATCCATTTCTCAATCTCATTTTCTTCCAATCTTTTTGCGAGAGCATCATCTGTTATTTCCTTAGCAAATTCCACAAGTTTAGAGACCAGTCTCTTTTGATAACTATCATGAAAAACTAGATAATCTAGTGGTAATTCATCATCTTCCTCAAAAACACTTGCAAAAATACTTAATGCTGAGCACCTTCTTAAATGCATTAACACCTTGACCTCTACTGCAAGTAACAAGCAATTTCTGCATAAATTGTTTTGTTACAACATTTTCGTGATTATAAAATTCCATTCTTTGAATATGCACAAAGTTTGCAATTTCCTCTTCTAATACATGAAATTGGCCTCATTTTGGTCCACTAAATGATCTCTGTGTTGAGTTAGCACCTTCAAGTTTCTCTTTTGCTTGCTTCCACCTTTGCACATTTGCTTCAGTCACATTGTATTTCCTCCCTGCCGCACAATTATTTGTTTCTTCAATATAGTGTACAACCATTAACTTAAAATTTTTGTCGTAACTTCTTCTAATTCCTTTCGATACATTCCCTCTTACCGCAGTTCCTTTTTCTCTAAGCGATCTGCCATTTGTTTGGAGTATCTAATTTAAAAGTTATAAATAATAACTTGTCACTATTTCACTTTAAAACTCAGCAAAGCATGTACTACTCAAGTGCTCTCGTAAATTTTCTACACCCTGAAACTCATGTCCACTTCATGTCTGCCGTTGGCATACCAAACGCAAAGCATCATGTTTAAATTGTAGTAGATACGTTTAAATTGTATTACTAGACACCTTAATTGACTTTGACATGACTTTTTGTTTCATATTATGCATGGAACTGCCCAGCTGTAGTCATTTTTTACAACATGTCATGCTATGACCTACCCAGCTCTAAACACTTCCCTACCGCTGAAGTGGAACCATTGGTCAGTGGGAGCAATTTGAAGAAATTTGACCTTGAATTTTTAAAGCATTGTAGTAATTAATTAAATACGATGTATTGCTTTATGCAATAATAAATATTTTAACAGACATATACTTGACATCTGGGAGTTTCATGGTGCATTTAAAATAGGGGTGTATTTTCACCTTAAATCCTCATACTCCATTCTAAGATGATACCTAATATTTTTAATTGCATTTTTGTAAAAAAAACCTCGTCTTCCTTTCGGGTACATATGGTATTTCCCTAAACTTAAGTGCAAGATGAGATTTTTATTCCTAATAAATGGAATGCATATGTAATAATGAAACATGTGCTCAACTAGTCTTTTTTCTTCTGCAACTCTTTTTGCCTCGTACATAACCATTTTGATCGATACAGCAACACCTTACTCCTCTGTTCTACTTAACTATTTTTCACTTCCTTCCACTTCTAATTGTGGTCATTTAAGAGCAAGCTTATGAAGACTATGTTTCTCTTATCCCAACAGTTTCAGTTTTTAGATTGGTTTCCAAAGGAAACGTAGCCTTATGAAATGGTCTGTCTGTGTGTATATGTGTCCCATACTAACAACTTTTGAACCAATGTGCCGATTTTCATGAAACTTGGTATGAGGCTCGTGCTGCCAGGGCCCACCTCCGGGCTATATTTTATTTGGCGAAGATTAAGTCCTGGGTTTAATTCCAGGAACATTTTTTACCCATTTGTTTTACATAGGAAATCTCAAATCCATCGTGCAGAGATGTTTTCTTTAATACATTAAAATATCTTAAAATTGTGATAATGGAGCAAAGTTTGTACTGTTCCAAGGGTAAAAAGAATGTAGATTCTAATTCTTATCGCAGAATTTTGGTAATTGATTGTATTTTCATGAATTTCTATTAAAACAGCATTTTTGCGTTTACAATTGCATTTTATCGGATTTCTGCCATGGAGACGATTATTACCGAACTCGTCTTAAGCATAGACGAGTGAACAAATGGATTCTTTTCTTTTCCGCTCAACTATTCTTCAGAAATGGACAGTTGATACAGACATATTAGCATATAAACAGTAACATTTATTAAATTTGTTTAATTAAAATATACACAAGCAAAATAATGTCAGAAAGAGCTTTTGACATTGTTTTTAGTATTTTAAACCTGAAAATTCTCTATTATTTTGTTTTCCAATTTTTCTCTGTTTTCCAATTTTTCTCTATCATTGATAAAATATGAACTACAAGAGGTATTTATGGTATGAGAATTCCTTGGAATGACAAACACATACTGAAACATTTCCTGTCAATATAAGTAATCAATTCGGGACGTCAACTTTGGGAAACCAGCCTGCATTAGTCCTGATTTGGACTTATTGTTCCTCTTGCAATCTCCATTCACGGATCATTTTTACTCTGGAAGGTGGATCAAAATGATGTTCTGTTGTTAATTTTCTGGATGTTTTAGCATATTGAATCATCTGAAGCATATAGGTAATAGTGTAAGCATATCTTTTCACTCTTGTTGTCATTGCGATCTCAATACCTGTAACAGTATTTATCCTAAATATTTTTATGACATCTACCAGAATTCTAATGTTCCTTGGCATTGATCATGCTATTCAACAGGCTCAATGGGATTTAAACATCACAAACACAATGAAATTGTAGTCATTGTGAACAGACAGTAATAAAGCATAATTATGAAAATGAGTCATCAGAATTCATGTTGCATAAGGTTTTACTATATATATTAACAATTTTTTCACTGTTGATTATTAATAAGGTATATTTAAATGATTCTGCAATGAATGACTGCCAATTATTCCATTTTGGTGATGAGTGGGTTCGTGTCATTACTAAATACAGATATAATCTTACCTTCAGTCAATAAGATGCAGGCTGATTTTGAGAGTTGTTTTTCTGGAAAAAAGTGCGCCTTATAGCCAAAAACATACGGTAATTACGACTTATAGTTTCAGTGATAAAAATGTGAGAAAATCCCAAGAATAATATCACATTTTTTTACATTGATCACTACAACGATTCTATCGGCAAACAACAATTAAAAAGCTATATTTTTCTCTCCCATGCTCTTATATGATATGTGAGGTATAGATAAAAAAAATTATTCGGATAGAGGACAACATTTACCACAATAAAGTCAGTGAGACCACATAATTATGACTTATAATTTCAGAGATAAAAATTGGAATATATCCCAAGCATTATATCACATATTTTGTTTACATAGATCACTATGGCAATTCTAACAGCAAACAACAATTAAAAAACCATATTCTCCTTCCCAAGATCTTATATGATTTATGAGGCATAGACATAAATATTTATTTGAATAGAGGACAACATTTACCACAAAAAAGTCCGTGGGACCATATACAGTAGAACCTCCCATTAATGAATGTCAAGGGACCCAATTTTTCACCTGTTCGTTAATCAGGAGTTCGTTGCTCGGAGGGTATTGCGGCACTGCATACCTTAAGGGGCTGTTAGATTATTCGCAGGGAGCACGACTATCTGTGACTCCTCGGCGCGGCTGAAAGCGATCTGGTTTCGGCCCGAAGGATAAGTCAAAGATGCCGCAAAAGACATTGAAAATAATCTACCACGTAACATTTCCCGTATCTAAATGACAAATTCCGTACATTTCTCGTACCATTTAAATTTCCCCTACAATTCCCGTATTGTTTGCCACCATGTTTTAAGAAGAAACTATGTAAAAACCTTTACTGAAATGCAGCGATGATGCCTTTTCTCGACAAAATGTTACGTTAGAATTTACGCATAATTCGCAGGAATATTGATGTTCAATGTGTTACCTTTACGTTTTGTAGAAACTTTGAGCTACACTCCAGATCTTATAATAAAATATGGCTGTGATCTAATTTGGCGACTCCATCCTCAGCAATATGACTCCGGTCCTATCAACTAGATTTAGGAAGCAGACAATAATTTGACAAAATCTTTTTAAAATAATTTTTATTTTTAAAACAAAAAAATCATTTTTTTGTAAAAAACGAATCAATCGTCTTTTGCTTTAAATTATTTCTTCCCTCTCGAAGAACCGCCCTTTCCACTTCCCTGAATGCGCTTATGGCATTCTTGGAGCATCCCTCAGCAGAGAGTAAGAAAGCTTCTATCTTGTCTAAAGCAGCACTCACTTCACGGAACTTGGGTCTCAACCTCCTCCTCCTCCTCATTGTCCTCTTCAGTATCCATGGAGGTTATTCCCGCTCCTTCCCCCTCCTCGCTTTCAACTCCCGCTCTTTCGTCCCCCTCGCTTTCAACGGAACACGTCATTATATTTTCATCCACATCAACAAAGTCATCAAAAGATATGCTTCGTATAGCAAACCTATCCTGCAGTTCTTCCCAATATTCATCCTCTGGGGCCACTCCTTCTTCACTATTGGATTCCGCTTGGCAAAATCCTTCCTTAGCGAAACAATTTTTGATTGCCGAAGGTGAAACGGCATCCCAGCAAAGGCAGAGACGCTGCATGGCCTTCAGAAGATTCCATTTAAGGTGAGTTGGGTTACTGCAATCATCCATCCTGTGCATTAAATACTGCACCAATTGGTGCCAGTACGCCCTCTTTACCTGGGATATGACCCCCTGGTCCAGCGGCTGTAACCAGCTTGTGCAGTTGGCCAGTAGGAAAATCACCCTCACATTTTTTAAATTAATCCCCTCCAAATTATGGGCTGAGCAACGATCGAGGAAGAGCAGAATCTTTCTGTTCTGTCCTCCCATTCGCACATCGACCCCGACGAGCCACTCCCGAAATATGACGGCCGTCATCCAAGAATTCCTGTTGTTGTAGTAGGTGCATGGAAGTCGCCTAATATTTTTAAAACACCGGGGTTTCCCAAATTTCCCGATTACGAGCAGTGGTAACTTCACTGACCCATCACTGTTGGTGCAAAACAGCACCGTAAACCTTTCTTTGCTCATCTTCCCCCCGTGGCAATATTCTCCCTTCACATTTAGGGTGCGGTCAGGGAGCAGATTGTAAAAAAATCCCGCCTCGTCTGCGTTAAAAATGTCTTTTGGCTGGCAATTTCCCATTAATCTCGGCAACCTTTCCCTCCAACTCTCTTAAATCCCAGGATCAACAGCTGCCTCCTCCCCAGAAATTTTTAAAGTGGCAGAATTCCACCTCTTTTTAAACTTATGTAGCCACCCGTTGGAAGCTTGGAAATCTTCAATTCCCAAACAAAGGGCTATTTCCCTTGCCTTCTCCTGTAGGAGGGGCCCTGAGATGGGAATTAGTTTTGTTCATGCTTGGGACAACCAATTAAAAACCCTCTGATCTAGCTCATCACTAATTCCAGTCCGGACTGGTTTTCTGACAGGATCTAGCTGCTGAGCGTTGATGATCTCATTCCGTTGCTTAATAATTGTAGACAAAGTAGAAGCCGGAATGTTAAATTGGCGAGCGACTTCTGCCTTCTTCCTTCCCCGGTCAACAGCTTCTAATATTTCTATTTTCTGTTGGACAGAAAGCTGTCGCCGCTTGGAACCACAATTAGTGGACATGGCCTCTACAATTATGAATAAATAAAAGTTAATATTCCACAAAAATGACACTTAATAGTTCAAATCATAATAAATACATAAATAATAACAATACATGTGAAATTTCGCAACAGCGTAATTACCATCAATTATTTTCAATGAAAATAACGGGAGTATACAAGCAAAACTTTTAGAACATAATTGAAACAAAATTTTTAATAAGTGATGCTGTAAAAGAAGGGACCTAGAATTAAAGTTAGCCCTCCATTCAGGAGCAGTCTGAGGTACTGTACGTTAATGTTCATTGAGATATTTACTAAATACATTTTAATTTATTTATTGCTCCATAAAAATTATTGATAATGAAGAATTAAAAGGAATGCCATCAAGATTCTAGCCTGTTCCTCTATATAAATTGGTATCCAATATTTATTCACTTGCAAGTAAAGCATAGATAAATGATCAGAATAGTGCCTCCAAAACTTCGGCGCCCCGGGTAGCTGCCCGGCTCGCCCGTAGCTTGGGCCAGCTCTGCCTCCATTTATGCGACAGTTGTTCCCTTCCCTTCTCCTCCCACTCCAGATCTATGCTGAGCGTCACCTGACTCATTTTGTTTACCGTTGTTTACAGATGACCTTTCTCCTCCTCTTCCCCTACTTCGTCATCCTAATCAAGTATCACGATTCATTCATCCGCTCCGTACTCACTCTCACGCTACCCCCAAAACAAGAAACTCACAATCCAATACTACCCAACCCAACCCTTATGCAAAAGAAGGTTGGCAACAAGGAGCAAATGAAAATAGTAAACTTAAAATCTATAAACCACCCTAGGAACACCAATTAAAAATTATTTGGTCTTTCTATCGTAAGCTTTGATGCGAAAAAATTATTCTCGTCAGAGCGAAGAATTAGCTCATTAAATGAAAAACTAGCATGTAAAAGCCTATCTCATGTAAGCCAAAACTCGTAACGCGATTGCTCATATAGCGAAGGATAAGTGTACTATTAAATTTAATATTATCATGTTCACATCACAAGCAAACGTAGCCATGTTGGCTGACCGGTTACAAACTAACATCTACAAGATGATAGCAGGGGATACATACCTTGAAATGCAAGTTAAGAGCTGAAATTTAGTCTTGTACTGCAGCGGTTTTTCTCGCAAAAAGCGTTGCCTTAACAAGCCTACCACTGCCTCGAATATCTCAGGCGTAGATGCTTCTATTGCAACGGCTTTCGTTAAGTAACCTTTAAACATTACAACTCATATTTTTATAATGGTTTAATATTAAACTATTGGTCTACAGGCAATATTATCATGATTACTTCATACACAAGCATATATATGCTGATGAGTGACAAACTTACCTTGAAAAGTGAATAGCTGAAATTTCGTATCTTCAAGCTATTATCGGACCGCAACAGAATATCTCCAGCATAGATGTTTTTCTTGTAATGCAATGACTGTTCGCTCAATGTCACCTTTCCTTCAAATCACAATCACCACTAAGCACAATGTTACCTTTCACTTTATTCATACAGAAGCGCAGAGAAACGTCATTACAAGGGTGCTCTGATTGGATTACTGAAAGCTCAATTCTAATTGGCCCTTAGTATTTCCAACCAATGCGTATGAGAAAAATACGCATCCGGCGAGCAAAATTTCGTTCTCAAGAGGTCAACATAAGCGGAAGGGGCCGTTTCACCCGTTCGTTGCTCGGAGGTTTTCGTAGTGCAGGAGTTCATACTAAAGAGGTCGCAATGTATGCTTTTTAATACAAGGTTGGCGGGACCGCCGTCATTTGTTCGTAAACCGGAGGTCTTCGCAGTAAAGGAGTTCGTTAGGAGGAGGTTTTACTGTAATTATTTAATAGTTTCAGAGATAAAAATTCAAGAACCACCCAATCTTTCCATACCGTTTTGTATGCATTTCTCATGAAGAACACCTTTGAAATCTCTATGTATTCCATTTATGGTGTATACATTTATATATGCAAATCAGCAAACTACATGTCAAGGAAGCATAAGTTGAAGACATGCAGCATACCTGCAGTACAGGGGAGTGATCAGATTCACCAACCACCTTCCCTGCAGCAAGACCAGATGGGTCTCTTGTCCATTGCCATGAGGTGATGGCAAGGTCATCAGAAGAGCTGCGTCCATCAGCCACAAGCAGCCAGCCAGGGCCACCCTCTCCAGCCACAACAGTCTGATCGCCTCCTGCATCTGCTTTTGGTGGTGCATTCACAGCTGTTAATAATAAAAACAATAACAATGATGATGATAATGATAATTTTTAAAATAATAATAATAATTTAATAATAATCATACAATACAATATTATTGTCTGTTACAAAAAACACAATATTACAAACAAACAAACTATTCTTATGTACTACAAAACAGAAAACTCATATCATTCATAAATTAATAACCCTTTATGGGGAAAGGAGGAAAATCGTATATGAGGAATCCTGACGAAGGGGCTGGTTACCACAGCCTTGGGGTCTTCTCATATCCTCCCTCCTACCTCCACAAGATAAATATCATTTAGGTACCGCAGAGCCAATAGGCTCATCTGCAGGTGCCTACTTTTTGAAACTCATGGTTGCTATTTTACAACAGAACTCTTTAATTTATGAAGCTTAAATTACCTATCATCTTTTACATCATATTTATAATAATTACATACATATGCACAGAAAAAATAAATACATTTATATACAAAGCATTACCTTTATTTTCTATCACTACACATCATCATGTAGCAATTTTAATATCATATCCATATCCTCATATCACCTTAGTAATCACTTCATCTTGCTACAAACACCCAATCACATCATATCTTTACATGGCATCATCCCATCACATAACAATTTTAGTATTGCATCCCTTCTACATATCACCATAGCACATCACTTCACTTAATAATTTTTTAATAATTAAAATTTATTTAGATAATAGTGAGAACATAGTAATAATTAAGTGCAAAGTAAAACAGTACAAAATATAAAGTAATGACAAGTAATAGCTCTACAGAGGGATAGGGTTCCCTACTATAAGAACCACATCATCTGCATACAAAGAAATTGTAGTTTTTCAAAAACACCAAAACATCATTAACATAAGTCAGAATAAATATAGGTCCATTTTTGAGGTGTCCTTATAAATATGTATAAAGTAACCATTTCTTAATTTTTGCTTCACTTATGATATCTTTTTCAGTGTTTTAAGCGCCAATGGTAATTCATTTAAGATTGTGGGAATTATAACGCAAAGTTAATTTCTACCTTCGATATTATTGTACTTAGGAAATTCATATTGATTCCTATTTTGTTTTCCAATTCCATGATACTGTGGTCTTGTCAATTTGTAATTGTTATTGAAGTAATTATCCAATATTACAATACTAGTATAATTGCTCATCAAGTATGACGGGTATGTGCAGATTATGCATTAAAATTATGTTACTTCCCATTCTTCCTCCCTTTCTCTCATTCTCTTCCTTCTCTCTCCACCCCTCTTATTCTCCCTCTCACTCTCCCATTTTCCCTCTCTCTTCCTTCTTCTGATTCTCCATCCCTCCCTCCCTCCCATTCTCCTCCCTTTCTCCCTCACATTCTCCTTCCCATCCCCACTCAAAAATGTAACTATTTCTCTCAGTGTGATATATATATAAACAAATCTTAAATACAAACAATATATATTTGTTAAACATTATGCTAGACAGCATTAGCTGGCCAAAATTATTTTAACTTTCTGGGGCATACTAGAATGTGAATTATATATTTTTTAATTTTCAATTCACATAAAATATTGTTTCATTAAATTAAAATTTATTAGTTTTATTTGGAGGAAGTGCAATATATTCCCCTTCAAAACAGTTCCACAATGGACATTTATTTCTTAAATTGCCATGTCAACCTTAAATAAACAATTCTGATTACCTCATTATATAAATATCTGCCAAATTTCAATTTTCTATCTATTGTACATCCTTGATTAAGTTATTCACGTTTTAATAGCTTGACACTCAGACCACTGGATGGACAACATAGCCTTTTATTATTATTTTTGTGATTCTTTGACTTTTTTAAACCTCTCTTTTTCTCCCTATTTCCCAAATCGTCTTCAAGTTCTCCATTCTTCTACCTAACTCTTGTAACCTATCACCCAATGCTTCACTCTATACATTTTTTACATGCTCGGTTTGTTTATTAAAATGTCCGGCATGTTCCTCAGATTTTCATACCATTTCTATTTTCAATAATATTCAATATAACTTTTGAATAGAATTTCAGCTCTTTAGGTATTCCTTCTTGTAAATAACACAACCAATTATGAAAATCATTTTCCTCTCCTTCTGTCTTTCTCCTTCTCATATTAAAAGCCTTAGAAGCAGGCATAAACCCATAAGTATTGGAGTAACAATAAGATTTCGAGGTTTAGCAATTGGTAGGTAAGGCAACATCCTGTTAAAATGGCAAAATTTCCCAAAAATATGTGAAATGAATGTTTAACAAGAGAGATTTCAAACTGTAGGCGGAAAAAGATGAACAGAATAAGAAACCTTATAATTTTATCTTTAAAATGGTTGAGATCAGATGATCATAGCTTATTTCTTTCTAATTTTAATCTCAAAAAGAAGTAAAGCCTGCATGTCAAAAAGTTGATTTTTACGTGTTATTTTATGAGAAACAGAAATTATCTACTTGAGTTGAACCCAGATCTTTTTTGGAGATTTTTTTCATAAGTGGCTTTTACTATAAGAATCAAACATTCCTACAAAAATTCAATCTTCTACCTAGTCGTCAAGTTTGTTAAAAATAACATTACATTGAGTCAAAAATAGTTCATATTAGTCAAGCGTGACCAGATTTCTTACCTCATTATTTAAATATATATTTATATAGCAGATCTATTGGTAAAATATATTATTTTTTATATATACTTTCCAAACCTCCAGTATTGATTACTTCATCTTCATTTACTCGATTTAACCCTTTTTAATGCAAACATTTCCTGGGGATAATTTCTTGTAGATGAATGGTGGCTAAATATTTAGTCACTTTATATTAGGATGAATATTGAACATTTAGTGGCTAAATATTTAGACACCTATATATTTTTTTAAATTTATGTAATGGATTGGTCAAAAACTAGTTCTGTGCGATAATTTATACTTTATAAATGACTCCTATATGAAACTTATCCAGTTTAGCTGAAAAGTATGTGAGCACTCAGAGAAAAATGTGGTGGCTAAATCTTTAGCCACCAAGCATTAAAGAGTTAATATCCTATTTTGTAATATCTTTTTTGTAATATGTTGGTGTTCTACACGAATCAGTTAAGCCATATTTTAATATTAACTCTACTAGTGCATGATATATTATCATTTTTGTTTTAATCGTTAATTTACCTCTTATGTAATATAATTGGTATGCTATTAATTACTTTCTCCATAGGTAGTATAGGGGTAAGTATTGTTTTCGTGAAAAATAGATTTCGAGAGCTTAACAGAAATACACGTTTTGAGGTCCCCTGAACATATTTAGACCATTTTCTCGATTATGTATGGGTGTGTATGTGATAGGAATTTTGTGGGTGCTCTTAACTCAAAAATTATTAATCAGATCAACAAAACATTTTATATTTGATATTTTTGTTAAAGGGACAAGAGTTGATTATTTTTTGGTTAAAATTGGTCAACCGGTAGTGGGTGTTTACTCTTGTCACTTATCCATTATTTTTAAATATTTGCTTAAATATTTGATATATGTAAAAATGTACTGGATTAATGTTGTAGGAAATTTAATTTTCTACAACCTTTCTTTGAAACATTTTCCAATATAATGCATAGTTTAAGAGATATCTTATACTTCTAGCTGACACAACCATGCCACCTACCAACGACTATAGTTAACAATTGATGCTTAGTTATGTTTTATTAACAATGCTTTTTATTTTCTTAATTGTTGGAGCTTTGTGGATTATTCTAATATCAGAAGCATATAGTTTGAGTTTCTTTCTGTTCTTTGTAGTCTAAAAGTTTCTAGCAGTTTCTTAAAATATTTATTAATATGTAACATATTTGGAATTATTAGAAATATTCCAGGTACGGAGAAAGTCATGTGGTGGCCACATCAGATTTTTTTCAAATATTTCCTTAGTAATAATAACAATAATACAGTAGTTTCTCTCCAACTGTGGTGAATACGTTCCTGGCTTGACCATGGTTGGAGAAACCCGCGGTTGGAGGGGGCCAAGGGTTATGGAAAATAGGGGGATAAGGAGAGTGATCCTTGAGAGATACCTTAAATCTTATAATGCATACAAAACATGCTTAACAATTCTATTTATCATATTTATTATCATTATAATTCTAATATATAATAAAATTCTTCCTGGGAGGTCCTTCCACCTTTTTCGAGGAGGTCTACAGACTACAGTCTTCTTCCGCCCATACATAGCCATAAAGTTGGGTTCTATTCCAGCAGCTAAGCCCTCATTACTGCCTTGCCAACCAGCACGCTCCCTATATTTCCTATATTCATCAAAATCACGGAAACTATTGATGATATTGGTATGCAGTCTTTTTAAAAATATCACAACCTTAGTAATTATTTTAATATCTGATTGACACTCTTCATTAAATAAGAAAGAAGTTTCTTGCAGATCAGCATTTTTAAGTGTTGTCTGGAAATTTAAAATAATTGATACATTTCTTATATTTGTATTAAAGAAATGTCATCATATTTAATTCCTTCTATACTTTGTTTGATTTTTTTTACACATCTATAAGGTTCAATTTAGTAATTTAAGCAAATAAATTTGAGTCTTTTCGGGACAGGAATCTATGATTAACATACACACTTGACTTCAACTAAAAAAATACCTATCAAGGTATCAACTACATAAAATTTTGTATGAAAATTCAGTTATATACTTTTATTCATTTTTCCTCCACTTCAGTGAAGATAGTGTTTTGGCAAATGATTTAATAAAAATTATACGAGAAATCTGTAAAATAAAACTAATTTATAGCCATTTAAGGGGTACAGACAATGTATAAACAAAAATCTGATGTGGCCACCACATGACTTTCTCCATATCTGTAATATTTCTAAAAATTCCAAATAGCTTACATAATAAAAAATATTTTAAGAAACAAAATTTTTAACTTGACCAAGAACAGAAATAAACTCAAACCATAGCTTTCTGATATTGGATATAGCCACAAAGCTCCAACAATTAGGAAAAGAAAAAGGAGCATTACTAAGACGTAACTAAGCATCAATTGTTAACAATAGTCGTCCGTAGGTGGCGTGGTGGTGGCAGCTAAAAATATAAGATATATCTTAAACAATGCATTATATGGAAAAATGTTTCAAACAAAGGTTGTAGAAAATTAAATTTCCTACAACATTTATTCCAGTACATTTTTACATATATCAAATATTTAAGCAAATATTTCAAAATAAGAAATAACTGAAAAGAGGAAACACCCACTTCTGTTTGACCGAATTTTACCAAAAACTACTCAGTTCTTGTGACTTATAAAGTGTTAAATATAAAATTTCTCATTGACCTGATTAATAGTTTTTGAGTTAGAGCAACCACAAAAAAGCTGTCACACAGACATCATCGAGAAAATGTTCAAAACGTGTTCAGGGGACCTCAATACGTGTATTTCCATTGAAATCTCAAAATCGATTTTTTTCATGGAAACAATACTTTCCTCTATACTATGTATGGAGAAGGTAAAAAATAATGTTATAAAAGTCGTGGTGATCGGGAGCCATTACAGGGATTTTTTCCCAAAATACAAAATTGAGAAACACAAACTATTGCCAGAAAATACAAACAAAATAAAAAATAGCTGCAATGAGGAGAGGAAATAGTAGCCGTGGGATGTTACCAAAATTACATGAGGATTAAATATTAATGCAAAAAATTATGCAGAATAAATAATTGCAAAGAGTAAACAGAGAGATGTAAATTCATAATAGTGCAATAAGACAGGAGCACCATTCTTTGAGTGAACTACTTACACCTAGTAGAGCTTTCAACTATAACATATCTTTTAATAATGATGATATTTGTTCATTATTGATGGCCATGTGGAGAACTGCAGGTAATTAAGACTGTAGTCCACTTTTGAGAAAACGTAAATTTAACGTAAATTAAAAGGCATGTGGATTTTCTCTGTTATAGAGAGTGTTCAGTTTCATCGAAACTATAGGTTTAACATAAAAGAGGTCCCAACACTAAATTTAAACTATAAAATGTTAACAACAACATTTTTCTAATAGTATAGATTATATTTATCCCCTTTTCTAGTAGACTGCTATCAAAATTGACACCGAGCACTTATGTAGGCAATCAGACAGAAGAATTTGGAGCGGTTTTGCATACATTTAGGGGCGAGCAGGAAAACCGCAGATACTGGAAACCATGGTCGGAGAGTGACCACTGTAATTCTTTATTAGCCTTAAGCAATTTCATAGATTGCATAGCTTTGTCAAGAAGGAGACATGAGGACAAACATACATACAATAAAGTGGGCATTAAAAGTCACAATGCCACAATACACAATATTTCCATACTATCACACTTTGAACATGTTGCACTAACATGGTGGGGGCTTGAAGTAGCTAACCTGTAGGCAAGTAATTTAATTTTGCAGTGGGTTAGAAACTCCTCCACAGAGAATAGGGGTTTTTCTAGAAGTAGCCTTTTTAGTCTAAATTTTAATGGTTGGATTGAGTTTGCTTTCTTTACCTCTGATGGAAGTTGGATAAATAGCTTAACACCTTTATGGTATGGGCCATCACTACTTAATGTACTTGCTCTTGGGTGGATATGTAAACCCTGGTGCAATCGGGTATCATGTTGATGAACGTCACAGTTTAATTCAAATAAATGAATATTTCTCTTTATAAGAAGAATTAATTGATATACATATACTGTATATAAACGATTGTAAGTCGACCTTTTTTTACCATTTTATCTTCTTAGAAATTGCCACTCGGCATAGAATCAGTGTCTTATAATTAATGAACCAAAAAGAAAGTAATAAATGCATTAACCCATTTCTGCCCAACATTGCAAAAATGTAACATTAAGTTTAGTAATTTTTTGTTGCTAATTTTAACTTTTAAAGAAACAACAATTTCCTCACTTTAATACGCCCTTCATTAGCATCATTATATTGTATTGTAATAACTACTCACATAGGCTTTTTTCCTTCTATAGTTTCTCTTGAATTTATATAATTCATATTTTAGTAAAGACGTACATGAACAAGTATATATAAAAATTGACAATATATTCTTACTAATATTTAACTTTTATGTGGAAAAATTAAATGCATCTTCTGTTTTTTGTTTGTTAAAATTAATGTTGCGTTTTTGCAACGTTTGGCGTAAGGCCCTATATCGGCACTTACCCCACATCGTCTGACACGGATGATTATATTTGAGCGTTCCATTTATTTAACAAATTTATTATTATGATAAATTTGATTTATACAAAAGATATTGATCGAAAGAGTTGTTTCTTGTATACAAGTAATGTATGTTATCACAATAAAATAAATGATCTTTCATTGGACCCACCGCCGTTTTGTGTTTCTCTCCGTATACGTGATCGTGCTGAAGTCCACTGGCTACTTGTCCTTTTCCAAAAAATTAAATAAAATGTAACCCCTATACCCTTACAAATAATGGCATTCCTGGAGATGCAATCTACATGATATTGTACACAGAGTAATAATTTTTACTGCGTTTATCCCCATTTGTGTTGCCTCCGGCAGGCGAAGGTGTTCGATGTATGAATATATAACCTCAAGAGCTTACAAAATTGAGCACATCTCAACATCTAATGCCATTTCATTCATACAACAATGTCGCCATTTTTGCCTACATTTATTCACATTGATTTCAACTGTGTTGGAGTTCTGAGTACGAAAGGTCTGTGTCCATTTTCACCCGCTGTTACCATTGGCAAGTTTCCGTTGGTTCTCGCTGATCTGCAAGCACATAACAGTGACTGGCTTTCAAGGTCTGCAGTATTTTCCTGAGCTATCTATTGCAAAGGTAAGGTATAAACATCATCTTTTTAATTTAGCCGTAAATCAAAATTTTTTCAATCCTTTGCCCAAGACTCTGGCGACAGACTTTTATTCGTCATAAAGAATTTCTTAGCATACTTATTCAGTTCCCGTACTATTGAATTCAGAAGTATGGCAGTGAAAAACAAGTTAAAATAGCTTATTGGCGGAGAATCATGGTGTGGGGCATGTTTTGGTCCTCGGGCTTCTTGGTACTCACAAGGTGGCATCGGAGGATTATCAGAGCTTCCAAACACTTCCTCCCATTCACTATCTTCAAGATCAACAGTTTCCTCATCTCTCTCTGAATCCTGTGAATCATCACTCTCCGATGAAGATAAACTTCGTAGCCAGGAAGATGTTAACCAGACGTATTTGCCAAAAGACTCATTACAGGATGATGCAATACTCTCCTCAGTGGTGTTGGACTGTAATTCACTGTCCCTACTAAAATCAGAGTCAAATATCATATCCTGGATATCTTCTGTTTTCATACGCTTTGACATAACATACTCAGAAATATTTCCCTAAAAACATAATTTGATGATTTAAAATAAATTTAGCATAATATCAAGCAATTTTAATCACGGAAATGATATAAAGTAATTTTTTATTTTTATAATTATCAAAATCTTTGTACAACATGAATAACAATTGATATTCAATATATTTCCACGACTATATTATTTTGTTTAGTCAGTGAAAACACGTAATCACTCAAAAAGAAACTTATTATTCTTTACCTGTTATGATAGAATATGAAGATTTCACAACTTTCCAGCAAACCTTGCGAATACCACTAAATGAGGTTGGACACAAATAACTCTGCACAAGTGAACACTCCACGATAAACCACGCTACTGATGGCAGTGCAGAGTGAAAATAAATAAATGATAAAAAAAAGTCTTAGGTTGAGAATGAGTACTGGGTCTGTTATTATCAGAAAGAGTAAACACCACAGATAAAAAAGGCTTCATGACTCGTATCATCCAGACCTTGCTCAGTGGATTATTGGAGCAAAGAAAAACACGGCCGATAGATCGGCCCTCCACAGTTTTTGCATTAGTTGAATGGGCCGATAGATCGGCTGGCCTGCAGTAAAAGGGTTAAATAAGGCCAATTTTCAGAAAAAATTTCAAAACTATTAGTATATGTAAGCAGGTAAAAGAAAATCGTGATCTTAAAATATACTTCATGTAAGTAGTTCATAGTAAGTTACTACACATTTTTGGTAAATTGACTGTTCATTAACATTTTATACTGTTTTTTAAGCATTAATAAGTGTAAAATAATTCAATTATTAAGTTAAATTCTGTCTTAAATAACTTAGAATTTGCTCAAATATTTCAAGTAAATTTCTGCAAATTCTTCACGCAATATATCTTATTTTTTCGATTTTCCTCTTATTTTCAGGAAATACTTGAATAATCATTTGGCCTTTCTGATAATAATTATTTAAACAATATAATTAAAACAAAGCTAATTTCCTAAAGCAGCGATTTGATTGTGCATGAAAGCCAAACCAGATCATATAGCATATCTTACTGATTTTTCATGTCGAAATCAAATATATATGGAATACTTTTATGATAATCCTGTCATATTTGACGGGCAATTACACTAGAAGTAATATAATAACACTAGGAGTTCTGCCTCTGGGGCCTACAGCTCAGCTTTTTATGACGGGGAGGTTTTTTATCTGAATCTTAATTCTGTCAAAACCGTTTGTTCAAGATAAAGCTACATGCAACTGTCCATGTGTAAACAGGCCCACTTGGTCAAAAGTTTGCTCTTGAGACTAATTTATAGTCATTGCATATGCCAGCATTACAGGGAACTGTCGCCTATGTAGAACAAGGTTTGGATCATGCTTTGTGTCCAGTTTAATGGGACGTGTTCACCTCGGCGAGCACCTTATATAGTTTTGGCACCCATGCAGACTACGCATTACCAGACATGTGCCATTACAAAGACCATGTTTAATTGATAAATTCTGCAATTAGCCTAACAAGTGTTGTATGCAAACAGATGGAACATATAGTAAGCAGTTATAGGAAGAAATTCTGGCAAGAATGCAATCGGTTATGGAAGATGCAGCATGGCTATAGAAGGGGATATGCATGCAAAAGCCAAATGGCTGCCTTATTTCAGGATATGTCAGAGACTTGAGACAAGGGCAGACAGATATATGCAGTAGTTATTGATTTTTCTAAGGCATTTTATAGGGTGGACCATAGTTTACCAATGAGTAAAATGTTGGGATTGGGGATTAATAGGAGAGTAGTCCACTAAGAGCCAAATTTAAATGCCCCTTATCCCCAGTTTTGACCCGATTATTTCACGAGTGGTGCGCATCACGGTCATTACTTCATTTAACTTACAATAAATCATGAATGGTTTCATCAACATGTTTGAAATTTTTAAGAAATATCTTTTACATATCAATTAATTTTTTATTAGTTTTCCTGCCTTTAACTGTGTCCCAGTTCCACTCCTTTTTCTCGATGATATTTGAAAAAGCATCCCACTTAACACAGTACAAATCACACATTTCACATTTCCATGATGCTTCTATGCTTCTTCCAGCAGGAGTTCATCTTTTCTTACTACTGCAGCATATGCATACTATTTTCATTCCTTCAATTTTCATGAGTTGGTGAACATTTTTCGAAAAAGCTGTGGCAATTGATAGGGATCTTTTGCAGCCTAAAATTTTACGAGGAGAAATTTCCTATCATTTGTCTGTATAGAGCAAGGCGAAAATCTTTCTGCATTTTCCATTCTTTGAAGTTGGTGGAGAATTTGTCTCTTTATACAGTACTAGGGAGATACCCATTCTATGAACGGTTTTCATCCGGAAATAAAACAATTTATACATTACAGCTATTCTATTTGAATCATAAATAAAGTGATCAATAATTGTTAAAGTTTGCTCCCGCTAATATTTGGGAGATTTGAGGTTTTCTTATAGGGAATAGAAATTATACCCTGCAGCCAAACCCTGGTCTTCTATTCAGAATTTTTTTCTTCATTGCCTTTTATGCTTGTAATATTTGTCATAGACAATATTATTAACATCAAATCAAAAAGGAGTTACTGAAATAACGGAGAATTACTTTGTTTTTTTTGTGCAATCATTGATTGTGTTATATTTAAACAGTCAGTACTAATAAAATCAAAAAAGAATTTATTTACTGAAATAACGTAAATAACTTTGATGTTGTTACAAAAATGCATTTTCAGTTGTCTTTCAATATAATAATTTACGAATGTTGTTTACTTTGGTTGCTATGAAAATCATTTCCCTCTCCTTCCTTCTTCCTCTCTCTCGTATTAAAAGTATTCAAAGCAAGCTTGCACCCATAATAACAATAGGATTTTGAGGTCTAACAATGAAATTGGTAGGAAAGGCAACATCCTGTTAAAATGGCAAGATTTCCCCAAAATATGTGAATAAAACGTTTAACATGAACAATTTAGAATTGTATGCAAAAAAAGATGAACAGAATAAGAAACCTAATAATTTGTTCTTCAAAATGGTTCAGATCTGAAGGTTTCTAATTTTAACCCGAAAAAGATTTAAAACCTGCGCGTCGAAAAGTCTATTTTTATGTGTTATCTTATGGGAAATGGAAATGTCTTCCTTGGAGTCGACCCCAGGACTTTTTTCAAGATTTTTTTCGTCATCACTACATAATATGTAAATCGAGTATTCGTGCAAAAATTCAAAATTCTATTTAATCGGGAAGTTTGTTCAAACACGTTAAGACGTGCCACCGTAGTCGATGATGTCAGAAGGGCTTTGGACGGACAAAAATTGACAAATTATTATAAGATATAACTATTTACAATGGCTGTGTTAACTACAAATGTATAAATATACTTCCACCACTTTTTAGTTTTCCTTCCAAAATCATAGTAATACCTGCTCTGTCAACCCCACCCATGAATTTATTGTACACTAAAATGAATTGAGCGCATGAAATCAAAATTTGTTTATTACCCTTCTCTGTTTTTCTAGACACAATCCCACTCAAAATTGGGTCACAATTTGTTGAAAGAACACAAATGTCATGATTGTAGTGCCAGACTGTGACTGTGAGTTTTCCACACTACAAATTTTGTTTTTGTCTCTTTTAAGTTTTAGTTTCTTAGGATTTTTTAATTCTGCTGGCCATTCCTTATGAGACGGTCTTGTGGTAGCACATGCATAAGTACTGTTTTTGGGTAAGAAATTCATAAGAGAAACACTTGAAAATAACTGTTGAAATAAACATGGTAGTTCTTACCAAGATGGTTTTCAAGTAAATTCATAACAACTTGGCTTCCTAAAAGCATGTCTCTATTTCTACTCTCCTTCTTCCCTAAATAAACATTTCCAACTAGTATGTAACCATGCAGACTTGCTAACACCCACATTTTAAACCCCCATTTGATGGGTGTACCTTTTACATGCTGCTTTATATAGTGGCATTTTTTAAATGCCACCATTGCTTCATCAATAGCAAATTCACGTCTTAGACTGTATTTCTCATTAAAAGTGTCCACTCTTCTAACCATTTGCAGTATATCATAACCATCTTCTCCTTCCTGTTTCTCATTAGTAATATTACTCATGTGAAAGTACTTAGTAATGTGAGTATACCTCTTGAAAGTAATGCAGTTTCGAATCAGAGGACAGTCAATATCCTGACTCTGCCAGTAATCCCTGCTTTTGGGTAAATCATACACACCCATGGACACAAGAACACCGATATATGCTGTTGTTTCCTCATAGGTAGGGTGACCATACGTCCCATTTTTACCGGGACAGTCTCGTTTTTTCCAAAACAGTCCCGTTTTAGGGTTTTTTTCCAGACTGTCCCATCATTTAGGACAAAAAAGCCATTTTGACCCATTTAAAAACCTATCGCAATAAAGTCAAATTTTCTGATATTCCAGCTAAAATTACTATTATATATGTACGATTTTTGGAAATATTGATCTTGCAAAATCGTAATTCATCATTTTTCAGTCTAGGAAAGTTTGAATAATGCCATGGTTACACCTCCATTGAGCAGGAAACAAATTTACTCGCCAGCATTAGGTTTTTCAATCTCTATATCTTTTCATTGTTTGCTCTGAATGAGCTTTGGTCTCTGTAATTGTATCTTTGTTGCAGAATTAATCGCTCTAGACAAGCAAAGCAAGGCTGAGGCAATAACAACTTTGTTACAAAGTAGACCTTCATACTCACGGATAATAAATTCTTTGAATCCTTGTGACGAGGCATCCGGGTACCCACCATATGACTTGCTAAGAAATTAATGAAATTTTTCCACAAAACATGTTTTTAACATTCGCAATTATTTATATTGGTGTATTACAGAATGAAAATGTTTGTTAAGACATTTATCAGCACATTTATGTTATAATTTGACCCCATCCTAATCAATATCTTAAGTCTCTGATTTACCTCTCGTACGGCAAAAGCCATGAGGAGGGAAATGAATGTTCACTCTAAAACATTTCTAGACATATGGCAGACTACTTAGCAACAACACTTGTCAGACATATGGATAAATATACAACATGACACGAGTAATGATCGGTGGTAGGACCGTCTCGCTGGTGCGCCGGCGCCGCGGCGGGAGGCTCTTATCTGGGAATTCCTGCGAGTCG
This sequence comes from Tanypteryx hageni, assembly GCA_028673005.1. Classification (NCBI taxonomy): domain Eukaryota; kingdom Metazoa; phylum Arthropoda; class Insecta; order Odonata; family Petaluridae; genus Tanypteryx; species Tanypteryx hageni. Next base: position 6,120,511 of record CM054115.1, read on the forward strand.
GCAGGAATTTGTATGCTAATTTCATTGTTCATGCATCCTCGGGTTATACCATCTCACTGCACCTTTCATTAGTGTCCGAGTGTAGCTCGCAGAAGCATATCGAGACTTTTAATATTTCATTCACAGCAGCTGCTAAACAGTTTGATACTGAAAGTGAATACACCAACTTTATTTTTGCGATGGCTGAAGAAGTTTCAAGGCATAAATTCAGATGGTGAGTCTTTTAGTTTTACTTTATTTTTATAGCTGTGTATGAGTATTTTTTTATTTTAAAATTTTTTGAGCAATTTTTTCTTTTAGTATGAAATATGAAGAGCAAATGGCTTATCTGTCACTGCTATAGTAAGTTTCTAGTCTTATGAAGCTTGACCTTCACATAGCAAGTAGCCAATGAGAACCTTTTCCCTCTCCCCTTCTTCCCTTTTCCCTCTCCCCCGTCACCCGCGGCTTTCGAAATGCATGGAAAAACCTAACAGCATTGCCAGATATCCGCTCTTGAAATGATCTGCTTGCGAATGAAAGGCGGCGTCGCACAAAAACTTACGGTCATTGTTTATTACTACCGGCCATTTTCCATTGCGTTAAAATATTTCCCATCCTTCTTTTTAATCAGGGCTTTGGACCTTCAATGGCGAAGTTAAAAATATTTTTTTGTTTTTCATTGCTTTTGTAATTTTTTTCTCATCATTGCAATATTTTCTACCTACATTATACTACTATTTATATAAAATTTTATTTACATTCAGCTTTCGTTGTTTTAAAAGCTATCGTTGATGTCTGATTCATCACTGCTATCGTCTTCGAGATTTACAATTATTGGCTCCATTGTGGAATCCAGCGCTATATCTCTTAGAAAATCGTCATTTTGAAGCTTTTCCGCATGTTTGACACAGTTTTCCCAATCACTTCTCGTTACTTTCTCCAGTTCTTCATTCATCAACACCTCAACATCGGCCAACCGGAAGATGTTATTCCTTTTTCCTACTTGGTCTTTCACCTGCGCACATATCAGTTCAATAGGATTGTAATGGCAGTGATAAGGAGGGAGACGTACTACCGTATGACCTCTTGTCCGCGCAATACAATCCAATTCATAAGAGTTGGTTCTTGGCTTCAGTAATTTAACCAAATAAAGCAGCTCTGCCCGGGTTTGATTCGCATCGTGGTGTATATTTCGTGTCGACAGCCATGCCAGAATGTCAGCCTTTCTTGTGTTGGAAGACGGTGTTTTGTCGAGGATAACAGAATGATAACTTGCATTATCCATAACAATTGTCGCACCTTTTATTTCTCTCTCATCGAGAATATCTAAAAATTTCAAAAACCAGGTTTTGAAAACACTAGCATTCATGTCTGTGTGATAGTCATCACTGGAAGACTTGACTTTTGGCCGGAACACAAGTTTGCATCTTTCTAAAAAACCAGTCTCTGCTGATCCCACATGGCACACAATAACTCTCTCACCCTTTCCAATCGGGACTTTCAATCCACCCTCACCATCTTCATTCTGCCATATCTTTTTTGGGGCGTAGTTCTGGTTGACCCACGTCTCTTCCAAATAAAATGTGATGCTTTTGTGATCATTGGGGTTGATTTTGTTTCGGAGGTCATTCATTGTACGTAAAAACGTAACTCAAGCCATAACTACGTCCATTCTTTCCAGAAGGAATTTCCTTCCATCGTTAGTCTTCCTATATTTAAAGCCCATTGATTTTAAAATCCTCCATAGTGACGTAATTTGCCACTGACAGTTCATTTCTGCTTTCATATCTGCCAGTATTTTTTTTAAAGTAGGATATTCTCCCTTTTCGTAGTAACTCAGTACCTTTCTGCGAATAATGTCCTTATCGAAGTCATCAATTCTTAAAGCGTCTCTTTTCCTCTTTATCTGTTTACGGGGAGACCTGAATATGGTGGATCCCGAGGCTTCAAAACTATCGCGTCCTTCTTTCACAATCTGCTGCAAAGTACTTCTACTCACTGAGAAGGCCTCTGCTACCCTTTCCTGTACTTTCGTGATGTTAGTTAGCGGTCCGTTGTTTTCTGCCTCCCTTTTAAAATAATCCTGAACACGGTAAATTATTTTGCGTACTTGCCGGTGTAAAACTTTCTTCCTGTTTGCCATTGCAGATTGTTAATAACACTAGCAGCAACAGATAAAGAATGGTAACAAGGTGAAAAGTGAAAGCAATAAAGAGATCACAACGTAAGGGTAGAGCTGGCAACACAGTCGAACTAAGAGAGATGTCAACAGCACGATGGCGAGAGAGAGACTGAGCTTCTACCCTCTCCGTCACCCGTTACTCGAGCGTTGATTGGATACAGAAATAGTCACTCACAGAGGTTTTCAAGGTCAAGCTTCATGAGACGAGAAACATACTAGAGTCAAGGCTGATTCAGAAAGTGAGATAGAAAGTGAGCCATTTGCAGACACCACATCTGACGACGAGTGGTTGGCACCAGAAAGACATTCTGACAAGAGAGAAGATTCAGACGTTGAAGATGTTCATGCCGATTCCAACTTTCAAGTAGAAATGGATGACGAAGATGCTGACGATGAGGATGACATCGATGACCTCAGTGAAGCTTCAACCACCGGATCCAATGAGGAAGCTCTCCACAGCAAGGATGGCACTATATGGAAACTCCTCCAGTAGTGTCGCAATCACTGAGACGCAACATTGTACGGCAAAGAGCTGGGCCAGTAAAATCAACAAAAACACTTTCTGTTCGAGATTCTTTCAAAATCATTTTTACTCCAGTGATGTGTGATATCATAATCAGAAAAACCAACCGAAAAGCAAAGAGTGTATACTCGGAGTGGAATATGGCTAATCCGAATAAGCCACCACGGGTTTGGAAGGAATTGACTGCGGAGGAGTTCGATGGCTACCTTGGAATCCTAATTACAGCAGGATTATGCCATTCCAATAAGGAGGACGTGAATGAGCTTTGGAAATGTGATGCATATTCACTTTATCATGCCACAATGGCTGTAAATAGATTCTGGTCAATTAAACATTTCCTCCGGTTTGACAACCCAAGCACAAGAGCCGAAAGATTGGAGACTGACAAAGCAGCACTCATTTTGGAATTGTGGCTCTTGCTGAATGAGAACTTGTGCTCTAATTACGTGCCGTCAGAGTGCCTTAAAGTTGGCAAACAATTATATCCATTTAGAGGAAAGACAAGGTTCACCCAATATATGCTGTCAAAACCAGCAAAATATGGAATGAAAATTTGGTGGGTGTGTGATACAAAAAATTCATATACCCTCAATGAGCCATTCATCTCGAAGTCGTCAGTGACATGTCCACACAAGCATTTTTAGCAGCCTTGAAAAGGTTTGTGTCACGTCGAGGTCGATGCAATAATGTTTACAGCGACAATGGAACGAATTTTGTTGGAGCCGAAAGAGAACTTGGAGAATTAAAAGCGCTTTTCCAAGCAGAAGACCACCAATTAAGGGTGAACACATATGCTCAACAAGAGGGCATTACATGGCATTTCATTCCACCCCGAGCACCACATTTCGGTGGCATATGGGAAGCTGGAGTGAAATCCTTTAAATACCATCTACGGCGAGTCATGGGAAATGCATGTTTAACCTTTGAGGAGTTGACCACGTTGACAACTCAGATTGAAGCTTGTCTCAATTCAAGGCCCTTGATTCCTCTCTCAAATGATCCCAATGACCCTGCTGTTCTTACTCCGGGTCATTTTTTGATTGGCTCGGCTATGACTAGTTTTCCTGAACCAGACTTAATCGATGTCAAGCTTAGCTTACTTTCCAGATGGGAGTTGCTACAGCGGCAGCTCCAGCAATTTTGGTGCAAATGGTCGACTGACTATCTCAGTCACTTACAGCAGAGGGCCAAGTGGACATCAACCTGTGCAAATGTGCAACCCTTTGCATCCTGAAGGAAGACAACTTACCTCCACTCTGTTGGAAGCTGGCAGTGATTCAAGAAATCCATCCAGGCGCCGACGGATTAGTGCGAGTAGCAACTATCCATACCCCCTCTGGAACCTTTAAGTGACCCATTACAAGGCTTTGCCCTTTCCCAACTGCACCTGAATTATAATTTGTTGACATTTAAATTGTTATGTAAGAAAAGGAGATTGTAATTCCTTTTCAGCGGCCGGCATGTTGGGACATTGTATGTTTGCCTTTGTTTGTTTTGTTGACGGGAGGCGGCATTCTGGCGGGCGCCGTGTGGTTGAATGGTGAAGTGTGGCAACGTTGCCTTTGGAAGGTGTGCGGGAGTGGAGACGTGAACATGGTGAGGAGAGGACGCGTCTGCCCACTCGGGAGTAGAGAGATTAAAACGGTGACGCTGGACGTGCCTGGCCGGCTCGGGTGTTTGTATTAGAACACGGATTCGGTGATTGTACCACCCTCGGTAAAATAAAATACGATTTATACAGTCCACTAGTCTATTAATTGAGCAATCGGAACACATTCTTTTGCATGTACTATGGTTAAAGTTTATAATTTCTATGAAAATTTTAAATAATTTTAAAAAGCAAACGAAAGATGTCTTACACTCATTTACATGTCATGCTTTCAAAGCAGACATGATGGCAACAATCCTCCAATGATAATCTTATAGAAATTTCTCGAATAAAAAATTTTTTTTTGTGACTCTTGAACATAAAAACTTCCCATTTCCCATTTGAGAGGGAGGAGTTTTCTTCAATGTATCTCTTCGAGGACATCCATTGGGGAAATTTGATACTAGCTTAGCAAGTTCCATCACAACCAAGAAAACATCCGCATTCAGAAACGAGAAAATTGATCTGCTACGATAGTTCAGAGGTAGAATATCCACCCGGCAAGTGGAAGACCCGGGTTCGATAGTCATAGCAGACTTTTTTCTCGTTTCAAAATTATTCCCCAACTTTACAGCTTATGCCTGTCTGATAGGATCTTTGGATCGCATTATTCCATCAACATCCTCATCGGAAGCGAGAGAAAGAAAGGCTATACACAATCTGTGGCGATTTCCCCCCCCTTTCCTATCACACTTATCCGATCGCCGATATTCATATTATCGCCGGACATAATGGCCTCGCCCTCAGTACGCCATACCCCAGGACGACACGCCCTGTGCATTCCTGCCTGCCTTATATACCCAAGGTACCCCTCACCTTCCTAACTTTTCCTCTTTCCTTCAGTTACGTAAGGACAACAAAGGAGTAATCAATAAACGGTTACTAAATCACCATTTCAAAAGGCCCACTTGATGTCATAAAGGAGTAATCAATAAACGGTTACTAAATCACCATTTCAAAAGGCCCACTTGATGTCATACCCCTCCCCTCTGCTGAAAGTTCTCCCTCTAGCATCACATGATCTCCAATTCTCACAAGCGGAGGCCAGGAATCAGGACATCATGTGCGGAACGGAAGGCAGAGTTGTAGTGGTGAATCACCTGCATATGAGCTTTCCATGAGATCACCGACTTTGCTCTTCGAGTGGGCAGTGATATACCAAGCAGTTGAAGATACTATTCTGTGTTGGAGGGGATACTGTTATATCAGAAGCTTGAAGATATTATCGTAATTATATCTGATGTAATACAGGGTGATCATAAAGTCCGTGTGCACTTTAAAAGTTTAATATTTTTGGTAGTATATGTGATAAAAACAAACTGTAAACTGTATTTATAAGATAATTAAGTTAAATTTCTAATGAAGAGAATGTTCATGGTTGTAATTATTTTGATAATAATAATTTACTTTTTATGACATTCCTAAACCTACTAAATGGCTTCAGTAGATGAGAAAGTAAACTGTGTGCTCTGGCTAGCAGAGCTAAAGTGTGTATCAGCTGTTAGAAGAAGCTTAACCTCAACCCTTAAGTCAGGCTATTTGCAGATGACTGCATAATTTACTGGTGAGTAGATAGAGAAACTGATTACAGTATGCTGCAGAAGGAATTGGATGAGCTAGAACGATGGACAATAAAGAACAAAATGGCAAATTGATTATTATAACTCTGGTGGTGGTTTTAAGTGGAAATGAAATGAAGATGAAAATGAAAAGAGTTAGAAAAGCAAAGATGGCTAAGAAATGGAATATAGAGAAACTGAAAGAAAGGTAGAATGAAGAATTCGGTTATGATATGGCAAACCAGATGAAGAGAGGAAATACACAGAACGAAGGAGTAGAGGAAAAATGGAAGAGAATTAAGAATGGAATAGTAAATGTGGCAGAAAGGGAAATAGGATACAGGAAAGGCAAGAGAGCTAAGAAACCCTGGGTAACAGGGGAAATGATAGCAAAGATGGAGGAGAGAAGGAGATACAAGAATGTAAACACAGAGCAGGGGAAAAGGAACTACAGGCGGTTGAACAATGAACTGAGGAGGGAGATGGAAAGGGCGAAGGAAAAGTGGCTGGAGGAGGAGTGCAAGGAGATACAAGAGCTTGAGAAGAGGGGAAGGTATGACCTAGCATATCAGAAGGTCAGGAGTATTACTTGGGATGGACAGAGATCTGGAGGAGGAGGCTCAAAAGAAATTGAGAGCAAGGATGATAGGATACTGAAGGAGGAAAGGGAGGTTATGTGCATGCAGAAAGAATACATGGAGGAGTTGTATAAGATGAAGGAAAAGCTGGCAGAGCTGGAAATTGAGGAAAAAGGGGAAATGGATAGGGAGGAGATGGGGGAGGCAATACTGAGGGAGGAAGTAGTGGCAGCTATGAAGGAAATGAGGGAGGGAAAGGCGGCAGGAGTAGATGGGATACCTGTGGAAGTGTTTAAATGTCTGCAAGACGAAGGCATTGAAGAGGTGACCAACTTGTGCAATGCAATATATGAGAGTGGGGAGTGGCCGGAGGAGTTTGTCAGAACGGAAATGATACCACTACCTACAAAGAAAGGGGCAAAGAAGTGTGAAGAGCATAGAACTATTAGTCTGATAGCTCACGCAGCCAAGATAATGTTGAGAGTGATGAATAGAAGGCTGATGAGGGTAATGGAAGAGAATGTAGCAGAAGAACAATTTGGATTTAGGAAAGGAATGGGTACGAGGGATGCCATAGGGGTGGTAAGGATGATTGGAGAGAGGTATTTAGAATGGGACAAGGGTATCAGTCTGTGCTTTGTGGACTTGGAGAAGGCTTTCGACTGTGCGAGGTGGGAAAGAATGATGGAGATATTGAGGGAGAAGAAAGTAGATTGGAGAGACAGAAGGTTGATAAGGAATCTATACATGAGACAGGAGGTGGCCATGAGGATAGGGGAAAGCAGGACGGAGTGGTTTGAGATTGGGAGAGGAGTTAGACAGGGCTGCTATTTGTCACCAACCCTGTCTAACATCTATACTGAAGAAATGATAAAGGAGTGTTGGGAGATGAACACAGGAGTAAGCGTTGGAGGAAGAATTACATCATCAATTAGGTTTGCTGATGACATGATACTGTTTGCTGAGAGGACGGAAGACTTGAGGCAGATGCTACAGAATCTGGTGAGCATGGAGGACAGATATGGGTTGAGAATAAATGGAAAGAAAATGAAAGTAATGAGAATAGGAGGTGAGGAAAGGATGGAAGTGCAGGTGAGGAGGGAGAGGATAGAGCAGGTGGAACAGTACAGGTATCTTGGTACGTTGTTGACAGAGGAGTGGAAATGTGAGAAGGAAATTAAGATGAGAATAGGTTTGGCAAAGGAAGCGTTCAATAGAAAAAGGAAGCTATTTAACAGCAAGATGGATTTGGGATTGAGGAAGAGATTGGTAAAGTGTTATGTTTGGAGTGTGATGCTATATGGGTCGGAGACATGGACATTGAAGAAGAGAGACAGTGAGAGGGTGAAGGCATTTGAAATGTGGGTGTGGAGGAGGATGCTGAAGGATAAATGGACTGACAGGATTACAAATATGGAAGTGCTAAGAAGAGTAGAAGAGGAAAGAAGTGTGATGGACACGATAGTGACTAGGAAAAAGAAATGGATAGGACATGTTTTGAGAAGAGAGGGATTACTGAAGGATATTTTCAAAGGAACGGTAGAGGGAAGAAAGAAAAGAGGAAGAAGAAGAATTAAAATGTTGGATATTCTAAGGGAGGGAGGAGGGTATGGGGAGATGAAGAGAAGGGCACAGGATAGAGAAAGGTGGAGGAGGAGCACCTGAACCTGCAGATATGCAGAACACTATTTATTATTATGCAAAATTTTATATTTAACATTTTTTGAAAGTCACAAGAACTGATTAGTTTTTGATAAAAATCGGTCAACTGGAAGTGGGTGTTTACTCTTGTCATTTATCTATTATTTTGAGATATTTGCATTAATATTTGATATATTTAAACACATACTGGAATAAATGTTGTAGAAATTTAATTTTCTACAACCTTTGTTCGAAACATTTTTCCATATAATGTTGTTTAACACTTTCTGTGCCGATGACATCTTAAGATGTCATGGCGTGCCTTCGCCGCTGGCAGGTGTCATCTTAAGATGTCACCGTCTTCATAACAGTTCTTTCGCTTCCTGGGGGTGTTCGCAGTCTAGCAGATGCGCTCTTTTGCTACTACGCATTCAGTTGATGCCTAGCATTACTAGTGGAAACAGCCGTTTTTGATTTTGTGTTTGATTTTTTATTTATCCAATTGAACTTTAAGGTAAGTAATTTATAATTTATTTAATGTAGTGATTTCATTTGGCTTTTTTCTAATCTTTTTATGTGGTTACATATTATTATTTTCTTTCTTAATGAGTGTTTTATTTATAATTATTTTTTAGTATATTTTGTTTGTTATTAACATGTTTATCGTAGTTGGTTATATTTATCATCGTAGTTTTGAGTTCCTGTTATGTAATATTTCATTTCCATCATTATAGCTTTTAAAACTTACCTAATTTACTCAGTTCATAATTCTCAAGTATTATTGGCCATACCGCTACCTCGAGTACCACCTTTCCACGATAAATTATTACGCCGACTCGTTTTGAGAAACCTCGAACGGGCGGGCCGAAAACAAGAAAACGAACAGAAAGCCCGAACTCACGAATTCCATATCAGTGATGAAGTGCTGTTAAGAATGCCAATAGTGTCCAATACCAGTGTCCCCAGTGCCTACGTACTCCCCTTTCCCCCTCAAGAAAAGAAGTGGCCTTCCCTCGACTCATCGCACGGCAGCCGAAACCTCAACACCATGGTCTTCCCCATCAAATCGGCTGGAAGGAGTTCAACAGAACGGAACCAAGAAACCCCGAGGCAACGAACATCGCTGAAGCGACGAGGACAGCGCCGACCCCACTCTTCCTAGCATTTTTTTAAATAGCGAAAAACTGTTTGCTAGAGTACTCTTTGATTTGTGATCATTGCCCATTTCATTGTTTCCTTTTGTAAACCAAATTTGTTAAAAAGGAACTAATGTGTACCATTTGTCTTTTTCCCAAAATATGTAGGGGGCAATGTGACGAAACGAAATTCGCAATGTTCAAAAACACCGCCGAAGTAGAAAGGTTCCCCAGCCCTCCGCTAGTGGGACCAGAGCAATGTGTGGCATTGAGACGCTACCTATTTTAACTTGATCCACGGGTACTAAGGGGCACCTATAAAAGGCGTGACCGCAAAGCAAATTGGCCTTTTGCCACGGCACTGTTCGCCGGCCATTAGTCCATTAAAACTCGGCAATCGCTAACGGCTTCAGATAGCATTAGACAGTTATTTGCCATTGTACTAACTAAGAATTGTTCATTGAACTTTCTAAACTTGTTCATTAAATTGGCCTTTTGCCATCACAGTTGCTTATTTGTCATTGTATTTGCTCATTTGCCCACTGCATGTGCTCATTCGCTCATAGAATGTGTTTTTTTGCTTTTGTGTTTATTTTTCTCTTTGTGTTTTCTGCATTTTGTGTTATGCTTTTGCTTGTCTCTTATGCATGAGAAGCATGTTTTTTTGATGTACAGTCCTCATTGTTTAGTAAATTCTTTTTGTTTCATGAATTTAAGTTTAACCCGATGTTATCATTCCCACACAATCGCTTTCAAAGGTATTAAGCTATATGTTCTCAGTAAGAGTACCATACGTCCTATTTTCCCAACAACCCACCATAGTCCGCATGCGACGGGTTGTGTTTAGAAGAATCCTTTTTGGCCTGCGGGTCATCAAGAAGTCTCGAGTCCACCTCCGTACGATACTTTCAAAAATTAAGAAAGGGAAAAGAAGGGGAGGAGAGATCGTGAAGATATATATACATACATATTAACTTAAGGAAAAGAAAAGGCAGTAATAAGGGTGGCAACAAGGTGTTGAAATGTGTGCGACGTTCTTCTGGAGTTTCTTCAATCATTATAAGGCTTGGATCATGAAATACCATATATTTAATTCATACATACAATACAAAGAAAAATTATTGTTGCAATAATTGACTTACCGGATTAAAATTTTAATAAATCTTTATTTAGTTTGGTGTTAACGATCCTGATGATCGGTTTGCGTCAAATTTTACAATGAAACTGAAACTGAATATAAGAACATAACATTTACCGATAAGTAAATATTCTAATATTATGAATAATTTAGTGAAATATTAAAATGGTGGTCTTTCCCCTTCCCCGTTAAAACTCCAGATGCATTCTGGACGAAAGATTTTTTATTCTTGAATTTATAATTCTTAGCTATTAAAATGTCTGTCAAAGCAACTACAATACTGGAGCAACCAGAAAACCAAAGCAACAACAATCGAACGTAGAAGTATGCACAGTTCCATCTATTGTATGATACAAGAAAATTCAACTTTTGAATGAAAAACAGAACCTCCGAACACGGTCAATAAAGAATTAAAAATTCCTCGTGATTTAAACAATTCCAGAAAAATAATTAACAAAAAGTTGAAGAGTTATGAGAAAAGTATGAGCAAGTATGAAAAATGTGTCCAGGGAAATGGCTTGAAAACAAATCCTCGTGATGTAACGATTATGTATGAACTGCGAGAAAACAAATGCGACCAAGCGTAGTCAAACCAAGTCACAGACTGAAACATAGAATACCTGTGGGAAAAACTGCATAATGCACTTCCTGCTTATTGGTACACAAGAGGTCCTTCAAGTCTAAGTTGATATCTGTAAATATATTTTGAGTAACAAACAGCATGTTCGCTGACATCATATTAAGCCTCTCAAGAAATGCAGGCGATAGGAAAAATGGGTGAAAAAGTGGACAAATGAAGAATCCATGGGTAAACAAGATGGTCTTTGTGACCCCAACAGTTTTCGTAAACATCTGAGTTTCCTTGATCTGAGTTTCCTTGATCTGAGTTGGATACAAGTTATTTAGTTCGTTAAAGTGAATTTTTGGCAAAAAGTAAAGCTATAAAATTCAATTCATTCGTTAAAGCAAACTTTTGTTGAACAAGAGTTATCTGTATATTACACCTAAATATCAGATCATTAAAAAAAATGGGATGAATTTAAAAGTATCCATAGCTATATCTAGTAAATTTAAATTAACTATAATAATATTAACTGAGGTAAGCATAATAGAAAAAGATATGCACCACCTTTTCACACTTTTGCTGTACACAGTATACATCATAATTTGCATAATGATAGAAAAGGTGGAGGAATTATTAAGTATGCTAAACAGGACCTTGATTTTGCCAAGTCCAGTTACACATCAACATGTTTCGAAACAATCACAGGTAGATTAGCTCTCCATAGTAATAATTAATTAGGTTAATATGCACATAAATTTATAAAAGTAAATTGTTAAGAATTTTGTACTCAACTACATATTACTTCTTATAAGGCAATTGAGTATAAACCCCATTTCCCTTAAAAAGTAAACACAATTACATTAAAAATGAACAAATGTAAATTAAACATTTTGCAATTTGCAGAACCCAAATAACTAAAACAATTAGACCACCTCTAAAAGCAATAATTCTGAGTTTAAGAAACAAATATTAACACAAACATTTACTAAACATTTAATAACAAAACTATGAACATTAACAAAATAACTGAACGACACAAATATTAATATCAATTTCAATATCCAATATCTTTTGAATTATCTATGGCAACTGACTGTTGGTAGAAATTAAGCATAGCATAACATGCTTTGTTTACAATGGTGGTCAGGAAAATGTCTTTGGTGGAAAACAATTTAAAACTCACATTTACTCCTCTCTGCAAGATGCCAATGAAAAATTCATTTGGATAGAGCACATCATCGGCCACAAAAAAGGCCATGAGAGGGCATAATTACGACATTTTCAGAGATAAAAATTTGAGAAAGTCTTGAGACTTTTGCTCGCAAATCCCGTAAGCAAAAATAAAACTGTGCATGGGCATGAACACAGGTATTTTGGAGAAAATGAATGACTCTATGTCCTTCATCTTGAACATACAAACAAAATGGTACCAAAATTATACCTATTTGGTAAATGCTGTAAGGGTGTCTATGATTTAGTTTAAACGACTTACTGACAGGCCGACAGTGCAAAAATATTATATAGTAGAGAGAACATTCCTTATATGTCTGATTTGATCATTTAAAAAGTGGCTGATATCTACTCACGCTGGTTAATTATGACGGAAACATTTCCTGAGGCTTTATTTCCATCTCCATCAGTCACATTCAGCCTGAAAACATAAGTCCCTCTAGTAAGGGCTGTGGCATTCACTCTCACACCACTGACCCCTTTGTCATCAGACGACAAATTTGGAGACAATGGCAGAGAGGATGATTTATTTTGAGACTTTTCACCAGAGCCATTCTCTGAAGAGACTGTTCCTCCTGGTCCCTCCTTTTCTGGTAGAGGAATAAGGACTGCCTTGGTTGGCCCACTGTAAGATAGGTTATAGAGAAATCAATACCACTATTAATGCCAATTTGGACACTACCCTGTGCTCTTATACTGACCCTGAATACCACCAACTTCTTGCTAAGTTCCACGGTCTTATTAAGATTTAATAAGGTATTTTTCACAATACTGTCTAGAATTTTTTAGCAAATAATAGCATAAACCAGGGCTGCCATTTTCACAGATTTTATCTGTTTTTATGGATTTTTTAAAATGATAAACTGAGACATTCCCATGATGCACAGATATTTATAAGGTGAAATTCGGTTTTTATCTGAGCTGTTTGCTTAAAAACCCATAAACTACTAAGAAATTCTTTGAGTATTAATATTTCTATACGAATACAGGTATCCCCTGATTTATGCGAGAGTTGCATTCCTGGAAATCGTCAAGTGAAAAAGCATAAATGAAAAATATTTTTCCCATTGAAAATAATGTAATAGGTGTTGTTTATATTTTTAAGCAGAGGTGATCTACTTAGAAACATCTTTAAAGTTTATTTAATGAGCGTTTTAACTGTTCAAGTGTGTAAAGGGACACATGGCATCTTGTGCAGCATCCAATTTTACAATTCCTTAATTTTTTTAACATTGAGTTTCTGCCATAAATTACAGATGTCTTGAAGCTCCTTCAATCAGTGAACCTTTCAATACAAACATATTCTCCTCACCCACCTCAATGAATATTTTTGCAAGGGTTTTCCTCCTTACAGTTGTTGACCACTAACAGTGTGTCACTTTCTAGAAGAAAACCCCTCTTCGGGACAAAAAGAGTGAGTTCAAGTGCATTGTTTGCTTAAAGATAGGAATAAAAAAGAGATTCTACAGCTGTAGGAACTTCTGGGAAATCCTGCTCTGTTGTATGATGCAATGAATGGTATCACTGCACGGACAATTAACAGGCAAGAATCTACAAAATGTTTAATAAATAATAAAATATATTAATAGTACATACTGTGCACATAACGAATTGTATTCATGCGAATACACGATGGATATATCGAAAAGTGGCACTAAAAATAAAATCCCACATATGCGAAAATGCATAAACCGAACACTCTAAAATCAAAGGTTGCCTGTAATATGAATTGTGTAAATAATATTGTTCAGTGAAATTGTTCTGCAAGTACATATGTATGTTAACACATTCGTTGCGGATGACATCATATGATGTCGTACCTCGTGCAGTTACGAATGGCATCATACGATGTTCCCTCTCAAATCTTTTTCTCCCTCGCATCTCTCTCTCCCATGATGAAGATTCAAATTTGGGAAAAAAGCCGCAGGGAGGTTTAGACTCAGTGCCTTGTGGGCTTTCAAATCGTGTATTTCGTTTTCTAGTCAAATGTACTGTTCATTAGAAAACCAGTTTTTGGATTTCTTGCAGGAAATTTCATGTGAGCCGTATTATTTTTTATACACATTGTTTTTTTTTACTTACTGCATTATCTCAATGTAGTGAAGTGAATAATACAGTCTTCTCATCTATTTGAAGGCTTAATAGATGCTCATTCAATTGGAGGCAACAATGTAAGTAGAATACAAAAGCAATAAAATTTTGAAAAGAAATGCATATTTTTGACAAATCCTTCCATGTAACATCTAAACATTGCAAGAATAAGATATTTTATAGATTTAGCCGTTGAGTAAAGCAAAAATGGAGAAATTCGGTCCATATTTACGTATTTTAATGAATCATGGGAAAAACTTTGCACATTGAACAATCAAAACTCCTGTGGAAACATGTGGGAAAATATAATCATCTGCTCGAGTCAAACCTGGGAAAACAAAAATAGTTTTCTCGGGGTCTCCTGGTTGGCAGACACAAAATGCCATATACAGCATTTCTTTATAAACTGTTCAAGAGATAAAAGGGGGGGTGTGAGAGACGGACAGACATTGAGTAATTATATATAAAAGACAATAATAATAATCAATAATTTTATTTCTCGAAACAATTAGTTATAACGTAAATTGCAAATATCATTGTAAATTTTAAAAATCATTGTAAATTGTAACTTTTATTGTAAATTGAAACTACTATTGTAAATTTTGTATATTATTGTCAATTATAGTAAGAATAATAATAATCAACAATTGTGTAAGAAATAATATAAATATTTTATTATAAATAAACTTTTTTGTAAGGGAATTCCATCATTACTACTGAAAAGTAACACATAAATTCATAAGAATTTGTTTGAATATAAGACGCAACTTTTTTATAATTTAAATACCTTGAAACCTAGAAACCATATTCAGAATATTTTGTTTTGGTGATATTTTAGATGCAATAAAAGGGCTAGCTTATCTTGGGACTATCCGCAGGGCGGACAACATCATATTATTTCATTTAACTTTTTTTAATTTAAAAAAATTTTAGACTAATTTTACATAAAAATACATTACAAATTAAAAAAACAAAGCTATATGATTTTTTGAGTCCAAAGGTTACACTCATTTGCGATAATTTCTTAGATTTTTGGACCGCAACAAACGTGTTAATATACTTTTGATGCTACCTAATGTGAGACTGAATTAAAAACCAAGTTGTTGAACTAGGTCAGCAACCTAAGGTATTTTTATTTTTTTCTTTAACCTTATTTTTATGCGTTCTTTGCACAAAGTGCATGAAGTGAATGCATATAAGGGAGGTAATTTCCGTCTGTCCATCAGTCCATCTATCCATCCATCCACATGTTAAAACACAGGAACCACTGTACGTATTTTGATGAAATTTGTTATTGGGGAGTTTTGGTAAAATTAGTAGACCGATGCCAATTTTGGTGAAATCTGACAACAATCACAACCACTTTAAATGAAGACCTACATGTAGTTTAAAGTTCCTTTGTTTCAAATCGGGAACCACAGGCCATATTTTGATGAAAATTGGGATTGGGGAGTTTTGGTAAAATTAGTAGACCGATGCCAATTTTGGTGAAATCAGACAATAATTACAACCACTTTACATGAAGACCTACATGTAGTTTAATTTTCCTTTGTTTCAAATCGGGAACCACAGGCTGCGTTTTGATGAAACTTGGTATTGGGGACATTACATACTACAGGATTTTACAGGATATTCTGATGAAATTAACATGATAAAAAAAAACAAAATGGTGGCAGCCCTGCTGTAACGTGAATTATATATATTGTAATTTTCAGTCCTCATAAAAGATTGTTTCATTAAATTAAAATTTATTAGTTTTATTCGAAGGAAGGGCAATATGGCATTGCTCAATTTCGAATGCTCGATTCTCGCTTGCCATAAAACCCAGTTGCCAATGATCCCACTTGCCATAGTAAAAACTGGGGTAGGAAAAAGAGGGGTATTTACGAACAGGAAGCAAAAAGGAGAAAGGACTGAGGGGAATTTATGGATATGCAGCAAAAAGGAGAATGAAAGGAGAAGGGGAAAGGGGGGAGGGCATGAGGTATGCAGAGGGTACATAGTCGACACTGGTATCAATCAACAGAGAATTTTATAACGATTATGAATATGCAGCGAAAAAAGTAAAATAATGGGGGAAAAGGAGGGGGAGGGGAAAAGGTACACTAAGGAAACACAGTCGACATCAGTATCAACGACAGAGAATTTTATAACGATTATGAATATGCAGCATAAAAACGAAAAAAATGCATCTTATAGCCAAAAAATATGGTAGCCACTTATCAAATAGGACATAGGAGGACGTAAATGTTAAGATATTTCTAGAAGGGCTACAGACCTGAATTTAGCATGGATAAGTTATAGGATACAATTGATCGGAAAAACTTTAATCACAAACATTTTCATTTTCAAGGTTTTTCTGACCTCATCGTTTCATTTCTACCTCGCATAACAAAACAATGGAAATCAGTGGAGGGCATTATAAAGCAGCATTTTTAATAGTTAAAACTGAGATAGAAACTCAGGACAAATACAGTTCCCTAGCTGACGAAAGAACGAGGTTTATTATTTTTAAGATAAAATTCTAATTGGTGCCAAATTGGCAGAGAAATCTGTTATACTCTTTTTAGGCATTCTTTACCAGCGAAGCAGTAGTGGCGGAATGCCTTATGGCCACATCTCATTTGTCTGTCTGTCCATCATAACTTTCATCTCCTAAACTGCTAGACAGATTTTAATTAAATTAAGTAGGAGTGATCCTAATTAAAATTTATCACCCAATTGTGATTTTGAACTTCATCTGTCAATTAGAACTTCCACTTTACATAAATACTTAAATAAACTTATACTCGTATTTCATTAATTAAATGGCATCTGTCAAGTAACGATTAAATATCATATTTTTCTCTCCCTAGCTCCTGCATGATCCGTAAGGTATGGATTAAAGTATTTATTCAGATAGAGGACTTCATTTACCACAAAGAAGTCTGTGAGACCGTATAATTACAAGTTACAGTTTTGGAGATAAAATTTCGAGAAAATCCAGAACAAAACATCGCATATTTTGTTTACATTGATCATTAAGGCAGTTCTCTCGGCAAACAGCAATTAAAAATCCATAAATTTCTCTCTCTAGCTCTTATACAATCTGTAAAGTATAGATTTAAATAATTATTTAGATAGAGGACTTCATAGACCACGGTTCTCTTGGCAAGCAACAATTAAATACCATATTTTTCTCTTCCTAGTTCTTATATGATCTGTAAGTTATATATTAAAAAAATTATTCAGATCGAGGACAACATTTGCCGTAAAACAGTCCATGAGACCACATAATCACGACTTTAATTTGGGGTATAAAAATTCAACAATCTTTCGATGTAGTTTTGTACATAGCTCCTATAAAGAACGCCTTTGAAATCTCTCACTTCACTTACGGAGTATACTTTTCTATCTTGTTTATTAACTTCACCTCATAAATATATACTAGTTTAAGTGTCTGTTGAATTCCAATGGATTCAGTGAATCTACTGCAGAACATAAAACAAAGGTTTCTTAAAAATATGAATGGCACATTGTCAATATTAAATAAATCTTACAAAATAAATTCATATATCGAAAAAGGCTGATGTTGATGAGATACATAGGAAGTCTATTGAACAGTTATTATAGACCTGAAATTGGTACAAACCAGCTCATGCATTATCTTTAAAAAATAAAGAAAACTTTGACAAGTTTATACTTTATGATATGACAATGATAAATATGTTTACATGAAAATTATTTCCCAGTCCTTGCAATGGAGGATCGATTGAGTGAAAGGCACCCTAGCAGAGGAGGGAAAGGTGCGTATGTTGAGATAGGAATCGATGAAGAAAGACAAGATTGGGGTAAAAATAAGGGAGGCTTAATTTTTTCCTGGTGGAAATCCAGAACGACTCGAGAAATCTATCCGAGTCTTGGTGGAGGGGGAATTGGAATGAACAATAAAAGCTCGAGTGGAGAGGATTGTGGGAAATAAGCGATGACTGCATAACTGGAGGGCAACTTGTATATGTCCATTAGGGTCGAAGGTGGCCTCAGGGATCACGATGGAGATGGCAAAACTAGTAAAGCATGATAGATAGTCACTCTCCGTATAATTGTGTCCACATAACTCACCAGTTTCAAAGAGTTGAGACAAATATCTCAATGTTAATGGGAGGCGATATATGAATTAAAACAATTAAAAATTGATAAATTAATGCAATTAACACATTATAAAACTTTTTAACATAAATTTTATGTTGATAAAAATTAAAATAAATTCATTGAAACATTAAATCATTTCTAAATATCTACTTAAAAGTTATTACCAAAATCAGCAACAAAGATGTTGTAAATTCAGAGGTCAAATAAAAATGTAACAGTGATAATCAGATTTTTTAATAAAATTGTTATAATTTAAATATTAATTAGTAATCTATGATCTAAAATTATTCAATTCAGAGGTCAAATAAAAATGTAACAGTGATAATCAGATTTTTTAATAAAATTATGTTATAATTTAAATATTAATTAGTAATCTATGATCTAAAATTATTCAATGAAATCGATTGGATAGTCATAATTATAATTTTATATCACTAAAAATAGAAAATAGAAAAATAAAAAAATCTTTTTAAGTAATACCCTATTTAACCCTTAGAGTGCCAGGCAATTTTCTTGTAGCTATGCCAAAATTGCCAGGCAATTTCTGTCGGATTCACAGCAGTGTAGGAATAAAATTACATCTACATCAATTTTAAAGGTATCTTTTTGAAAGTTTTACAGAACATTCAGTACATATAGTTCTCTATCTAAAACATAGGAATTAAGGACTAGATATCATGCTACTATTGTAAAAGGATTGTTTAACATTAAAATTACCTTTTTAGAAAAACAAAATTAAAGTTTGAAATTAGAAATCTTTTTAAAAAATACTTAACTCGCATATTTGTCATATTTCTTGAAGTCCCAGTATGTTATTTGGCCACAAAAAATCACTCTCTTAGGAATGGAGATTTTTTAAAAAGAAAATGT
Organism: Tanypteryx hageni; assembly: GCA_028673005.1. Classification (NCBI taxonomy): domain Eukaryota; kingdom Metazoa; phylum Arthropoda; class Insecta; order Odonata; family Petaluridae; genus Tanypteryx; species Tanypteryx hageni. The sequence continues at coordinate 6,139,785 of CM054115.1, forward strand.
TTTATACAACACTAACACATAATTTATACATACTTGTTCCTCTACATCCTAACATTTGTGATTACATTTTAATTTATACTAGTTACCGATATGCAATAGTTCTCCTATCAAATTCTAATGCTAATTTGTTCATTACTATAGCTATCATTATCACATTCCTCATTGTCAACAACACTTTCACTATCTGAACTTTGAGTTAGAACTGCAATATGACGTCTATGACGAACAATAATGTCACTATCGCTGCTTTTTGTACCTGAAATTATGAAACGAGGTTCACAACTTGTGAGAGTTTGTATTTCATCACCAGAATCAACATAATCATCATCATCACCAAGAGTATTTATATAATCCACTATCCTTATATAATAATTCTCAAGTGTCCATCTGTCTGTCCCGGTATTTTTGAGCATTTCCCAATGGAATTAAGAGCTGAAACTTTCACAATCATTAAACCCCCATGAGGTGATCTCTAGAAAAATTAAACATCCTAGAAAAAGTACTGGATTCGACTCAGGGAGACAATTATATTTCCTCATAAGTTTACACAGGATTTTTGATTTTTCAAGGTGCAAGGTTTATTTCCTTCATTCATTAAAATATGTAAATATGGACCGAATTTCTCCATATTTGTTTTATTCGATGGCTAAAACTATAAAATATCTTATTCTTGTGATGTTTAGATGTTACATGGAAGAATTTGTCAGAAACATGCATGCCTTTTCGAAATTTTATGGCTTTTTCGTATTCTTTCTGGGTGTAGCCAAGGCGAACCTCATTGTTGCCTCCAATAAATTAGCATCTATTAAGCCTTCAAATAAATGAAAGAATCGTGTTATTTGCTTTGCGCAATGTCAAACTTAATAGATTGCAATGTTAATAATTGAAGAATAATATTATTCGGTAAACATACAAAGAGGAAGAATAACGGAGCCATATATATATAGCCCATATACATCTTCTTGACTCTTTCTCCCCACCTGGCCTCAACCTCCGCTAACCCTATTAACCCTCTTACAATGTCTCCTATAGTTACATTGTATCTATTCACGCTTTATCTTACCACACTCCCTCCTTATTGGCTACCCATCCTGCCTATTCCCCGCCTCTCCCAATCATCAACCTTCTCACATCACCCTGTCATTCCCTGCCCAGTGTGTCACTTTCTGTTACTCCATTTCCATCGCTGATGAAGGGCATATGCCCGAAAAGCTTACGTGCTTTTTTGTCTCTTCGACGCCCCCAGCAGCCTGCTAACTTGGTCCTCAACTTGGTAAGTGTCCGCTGGGCTTCCTTCAACACCTTGTTGCCACTCTCATTACTCATCACTACCATTCCTTTTCCTTAAGTTAATATATATACCATGTTTCTCTCCTGTCATCTTCTCCTCTTATCCTTCTCATCCACCATGGAACTGTCCCGTCTTTGTTATCATCTCCACAGACACATTACCCTCAACTGCCAGATTGAATTCCTCAACTCCTGCCTTGCACTTGGACTCACTCCCAAATGCCTCACAATCAGAATTCCTCTTTCAGGCCTTCCTCTCCCTATCTGCACTTCCCTCGCCTCGCTCCACATTATCCCTTCCACCATACACCATTATACCACCCTCTCTAACACCCTCTTTGCTAATTGTAAATCTCTTGTTCTCCATCTTCATCATTCGTCACATTCCATATCTGACCTTCACACCTCTTTCCTTCAAGCGGCTAATGATATCACCACACATCGCAACAGACTTCTCCGTAAACCCTCTCTGATTTGTATCCGGCACCTCAAACTTGGTCTTCCCCTTCCGTTCATATCAGCTGGCGAGGTCAACAAACCACCTCCTTCCCCGCCACTCCTCGGCCAAACTCCCTGCCTTGCAGACCTCCTGGGATTCCCAACGCACCCATCACTCTATATCCTGAAAAAGACCCACACGTTCCTAATCCGCAAACCTTTAAAGCGCTTCAATTTTTCGCACACTCCTGCCACCACCTCCTCATCTTGCCAACCAGACAAAGTCATGAACCTTTCCTCCCACGTACTTACCCCTGCCGAGAACGAACTCCTATCACACAGCCTTTCTTTTTGTCCCACCACCAAATTTGATCATTTTTGCCTCCTTGCCGACGTCCAGTCCTTTGCCCACACACTACGTCTAAAAACTAACCCTCCCAAAGAAGACTGTCTTGCCTCTGCCAACCTCAAACCTCCTTCCCAATATATTCCACCCACCCTTCCTTCCCTACACCCTGTCGAACAATACCTCAATTATATCCTTTTCAGAATCTCCCAACCAAACTTTTCCGATCTTATCGACCATACAGACAATCTTACCAGACGTGAAAGGCATGCCATTTCTACACTTAAACATATTGACAATATCATCATCCTCCCTGCTGGCAAGGGCACCACCATGGTTGTGATGGACCGCGCCAAATACAACGAGGAAGCCGAGCACCAACATTCTCACGAAACCTTTTACCATCACATTACTTCCAACCCCACAAACCACCACTCCTTCCAAATTTTGCACTATCTTCATTCCTCAGGAAAACAGGAAGGCCTTCCCGATTCCGCCATTGCTCTAATGATCCCCAACAAACCCTGCACACCCACATTCTACCTTCTCCCTAAAATCTATAAACCCAACATCCCCGGCCGCCCCATTGTTGCCAGCTTTAATTCCCCTACAGAACGCATCTCCGCCTTCGTTGACTCCCACCTACAACCTCTTATTCGTCAATTCCCTTCCTTCATCCAAGACACTAACTCCTTTCTCAAACGCCTCAAACACCTCCCCTTTCCTCTCCCACCCAATACCATTTTGGCCACTATCGATGTCTGTTCCCTCTACACAAACATCCCCCACGATGATGGACTCTCTGCCCTTAGTAAACTCCTGGACTCAAGACCACCCGACGCAAGACCTTCCTCCCATTTCTTATTAGACTTGGCAGCAATGGTGCTCAAATTGAACAACTTCTCTTTCGATGGTCGTCACTACCTTCAAATTAGAGGCACTGCGATGGGCACCCGAATGGCGCCTTCATACGCCAATTGCTACCTTGGAGAATGGGAAAGACTCTTCCTCAATGTTCCACTCAGACCACTTTTGTGGCTGAGATACATAGACGATGTCTTCCTCATTTGGACACATGGACCTGACTCTCTCCTTTCCTTTCTCTCGCACCTCTCCTCCTACTCTTCACTCTCCTTCACCCACCAATCCTCTACCTCCCACATCACATTCCTGGATGTCGATCATTACCTCCAAGAGAGTAAAATCCACACCTGTGTTCATATCAAACCCACCAACAGCCTCTCATACCTCCACTTTGATAGTTGCCATCCCCTTCATACCAAAATCTCTATTCCCTATGCCCTTGCTCAGCAAAGATGTAGGCTTTGTTCCGATAGAGCATCTCTTCTACAGTATTACTCTGCCTTCGAGGACGCTCTTCTCAAACATGGCTACCCTCCAGACCTGGTCCATGAACAGATCCATAGGGCGATGATGCCTACCACCAATAGATCCCATCCTAACACACCCACTACACACCAGCTACTGATGATGAGAGCATTGCTCTCGAAATATGTATTTGGTACATTTACCTCATCTTTAGAGATCTTGTGTGCGTGTATTTGAGTGCTTGCGTGCGTGATTGTTTCGTCTGTTAGGTCCCTGTCGCTGCCGGAAGGCACATAAACCTACAGGCTGCTGTGTGCGATACTAGGTCCCTGGCATGGTTTAATCTCCCGTAAACCTAGTATTATTTCCCCTTTCCTCCCCCCTTTATTTTTTCCCTTTACCTCTTCGCATGTACGTGTGTCTGTGGTCGCTTCGTAGGTCCCTGTCGCAGTCGTACTGACTCACAAACCTTCTAGCAACGGTGTGATTTTTTGGGTCCCTGGTGCAGAGTAATTTCTCGCAAACCCAGTCCTGTTTCCACCTTTAGGATTAGTGCTTGTGCGATTGAGTGAGTGAGTGTGTGAGTGACACCAGGTCCCTGGCGTGGAGTAACAACCCCTAAACCTGTAAGTTTATAATTTTTATTGTCTTTTGCCTTTCCTTCCTTTCCTCCCCCCTTTTTCATTGTGTCTCTAATTTTGAATTTTACGGTTAAGGAGTTAATTTCTATTTAACATCAATTTCACCGTAGTCTTTATCTTTACTTATTTTTTTAACAGGTTAATTATAATTTTTTAGGCATTCTTTACCAACGAAGCGGAAATAGCGGAATGCCTTATGAGCATGTCTGGTTCGTCTGTCGTAACTTTCATCTCCTAAACCGCTGGAGAGATTTTAATTTAATTAAGTATGAGTGATTGTTATTAAAATTTATCACCCAATTGTGATTTTCAACTGAATCTGTCAATTAGAAATTCCACTCTACACAATTAATTAAATAAACTTATACTCGTATCTTGTTAAATGGCATCCGTCAAGCAAAAATGACATACCAAACTTTTCCCTCCCTAGTTCTTACATGATCTGTAAGGTATAGATTAAAAAATTTATTCAGATAGAGAACAACATTTACTACAAGAAAGTCCACGAGGCCACATAATTATGCGTTATGGTTTCGGAGATAAAAATTCGAGAAAATCCCAAGCAAAACATCGCATATTTTGTTTACATCAATCTCTAAGGTGGTTTTCTCGACAAACAACATTTAAATCCATGTTTTTCTATCCCACACCTTTATATGATCTGTGAGGTATAGTTTAGAAAATTTATTCTGATAGAGGACAAGATTTACTACAAGATAGTTCTGGAGACCACATAATTACGAGTTATGGCCTCGGAGATAAAATTTCAAGAAAATCCTGTGCAAAACATTACATATTTTGTTTACATCAATTGCAAAGATGGTTCTCTCAGCAAACAACAATTAAAAATCCATATATTTCTCTCCCATGCTCTTATACGATCTGTGAGATATAGAATAGAGAATTTATTTGGATAGAGAACAACATTTACTACAAGATTGTCTCCAAGACCATATAATTATGACTTATAGTTTTGGAGATAAAAATTCAAGAATTGCACAAGAAATCTCTGCATATTCCATTTATGGAGTATACTTTTCCATTCTGTTTTTTAAATAAGAGTAATTACAGCTCTCTTATTATCCAAAATGGCATCCCAGGATATTTTTGCAGAAGATTTTGATGAAGATTTAGTGAATTACCTAAATTCATTAAATGACGATGATGACTATTTAGAGAAGGAAGATGTAAACATTACAGAAGCTATGTGAGAGAGAGAGACCAGTTGACTTCTGATGCTGACTATAGTGTTATTGTTGTACTTAGAAAGAAACACAGTTATAGATGAAAGTGATGATGTATACAATGATGACATGGGTGATAATAGCCAGCCACTGGAGTTCACTATAATTTCAAAAAGTTGGGATATTCAAGCTCCTCCAACATTCAGTTATGGGGAAATATGTAACAGGGTCCAAGCATGCACCACCACCGAACTCTGATCCTAATGCATATTTTAATTCTCTTTCACCCTTACCCTATGGAATGTTAGCATGGGCATCCAACTGGTATGCTGAGCAGTTCTTAGCTGCTCATGAAACCTTGTCACCAAGCTCGAGAATGAGAAAGTGGCATCTGGTGACCGTAATTGAGCTATTTTACTCGAAATTGGCATCACAAAAAGGCCCATGATCTTTTCCTACTGAGTAATCAATTAACGCTGCATACCTTGGTTTGGTAAAATGATGTCAAGGAATAGCTTCCAGTTAATTCTAAAGTTTTTTCATCTCATGCACCATTCTAAGCTTTTCCCACCCGGACATGAAACCTATGACCCTTGCTCTAAATTTCAGTCTATTGTTGATCATGCAAATCAATTATTCCGCCACCACTACACACCCGACAAACACCTTAGTATAGATGAAACACTAGTCGGAACCAAAAGCAGCACACAATTACTCCAACACCTCCCAAATAAACATCGTTGTATTCAATTTTTTGTTTTAAATTTATGGTTGATTAAAAAACCTGTAGTTTATATTATTACTTTCTCCATATATTATAGTATTGTTTTCATGAAAAAAATCGAATTCGAGATTTCAACGGAAATACATGTTTTAAGATCCCCTGAACACGTTTTGACTATTTTCTCGATGATGTCTGTGTGTCTGTCAGTCTGTCTGTCAGTCAGTCTGTATGTGATAGATTTTTGTGGGCACTCCAACTCAAAAACTATTAATCAGATCAACACAAAATATTATATTTACATTTTTATAAAAGTTAGATCTGATTAGTTTTTGGTAAAAATTGGTCGACCGGAAGTGGGTGTTTACTCTTGTCACTTATCCGTTATTTTGAACTATTTGCTTTAATATTTGATAAATGTAAAAATGTACTGAAATAAAAGTTGTAGGAAATTTCATTTTCTACAACCTTTGTTTTATACATTTTTCCATATAATGCATTGAAGGAAAGTTAAAACTCCAGCCAAAAACAAGTGGTATTAGCCTGATGCATTTCGCCCACTAAGTGGGCATTTTCAAGGGCAACGTTCCTTCGACAGCGACCAAAGTCGACTGTGCCGGAGTGGAGAGACCAAGGGTGGAGAAAGAACGAAAGGCAAAAAAAACCCTTGGTCTCTCCACTCCGGCACAGTCGACTTTGGTCGCTGTCGAATGAACATCGCCCTTGAAAATGCCCACTTAGTGGGCGAAATGCAACAGGCTAATACCACTTGTTTTTGGCTGGAGTTTTAACTTTCCTTCAGTTTACGCCAAAAGTTTTTTGAGCCATCTTTGAGTATATAATGCATTGTTTAAGAGATGTTATATTTTTAGCTGCCACCACCATGCCACCTACCGAAGACTATTGTTAACAATTGATGCTTAGTTACATCTTAGTAATGCCCCTTTTTCTTTTCTTAATTGTCAACCGGAAGTAAATATTGACAACGATCCCAGAGCTAACAACATGTAATTTGCCATATAAATATGGAGAAAGTCATGTGTTGCCCACATCAGTTTATTTTTTGTATTTCCATGTGATTTTTATTATGATTTTATAGAGTAATATAGGTATGAAAATTTTTAAGTTCTAATGGTGTATATTTTATATAAGATGAAAATTATTTGTGATAAACTTTATTTTATTTTTTGCAATATGATATACAATAACTTTTTCTGTCAGGCTGGTTTCCAAAGGAGACATAGCCTTATGAAATGGTCCTGTCTGTGTATATGTCTGTACAAGGGTGGGCTGACAAGCAGTGAGCCTACCTATGAAGGAGAGACATGTGTGAAGTGTAAAAAACATATAACATGCCTTGTACCTTATTTGTAATTCCTGCGAAATCTCTTTGAAATTCGGTACAGTTTTCTGCCACCAGGAGATTAAGTGAGTCAACATGGCTATGCAAGAGCTACGACTGGAAGAATGTGCTGTCATCCAGTACCTGTTCTGAAAGGGAAACATTCATGGGGACATGGTGCAAACTTTGAGGGACGATGTGCCATCATACTCGATAGTCAAGCAATGGGTAACTGAGTTCAAACATGGCCACACGAGCATCGCAGATGAGACACACCCAGGACTGCCAGTGTATGGGATCACTGACAAAAACATCGGGTTGGTGCATGATCTGATTCTTGCAGATCGACAAAGGACGGCCATAAGCATCGCTGAGGATTTGGGCATATCCAAGGAAAGAGTGCAGAACATTATCCAAAACGAACTGCTCATGAGGAAGCACAGCATTTGATGGGTTCCCAGTAATTTCACTTCAGAACAGAAACAACAGAGAGTGTTGTTGTCAGAGCAACATTTGCAACACTTCCAAGCTGACAGAGAGGACTTTCTGGCTCAATTCGTGACACAAGATGAAACCTGGCTGCATCACTTCAATCCAGGAACAAAGTAACAATCAAAGCAGTGGAAACACCAGTCATCACCACCCCAAAGAAATTCAGTGCAAGGTTCTGCTGGGAAAGTGATGGCAAGCATTTTCTGGGATGCAGAAGGTGTAATTCTGGTTCATTTCCTGCAGAAAGGTACCATCATCACAGGTGCATATTATGCAAATTTGATCAAACAGCTGCAAGATGCCAATGCCCAAAAGAGGCCTGAAAAATTGGAGCGAGGTGTAATTTTCCACCATGAAAACACGTCAGCACACACTTCACGAGTTGCTTTTCAGGCTCTGGAGGATTAGCATTTCGAATTTTTGACCTATCTGCCATACTCACCAGACTTAGTGCTTTTGGACTTCCACCTCTTCCTGAAACTGAAGCAACACCTGCAGGGAACACATTTTCAGTCCGATGATGGAGTCATATCTGCAGTTGTGAAGTTGAATGAAGGGCAAGAAAAAGAATTTTTCCTAAAGGGAATATTTAAGCTAGAGCAGCTATGGGACAAATGTGTTACAATGCATGCGGACTATGTTGAAAAATCCTAGATGCTTGTCCACGTGTTTCATCTCCTTCATAGGTAGCCTCATTACTTGTTACTTTATGTATGTCCCCCCCACTAGCAACATTTGCATCATTGGACCGATTTTCATGAAACTTGGTATGAGACTCATGCTACCAGGATCCACCTCTGGGCTATATTTTATTAGGCAAAGATTGAAGTCCCAGGTTCAATTCCAGGAACATTTTACCCTATTTGTTTTACATAGGAAGTCTCAAATCCATCGTGCAGAGACATTTTCTTTAATATTTCAAAATATCTTAAAATTGTGATATTGGAGCAAGGTTTGTACTGTTATAAGGGGAAAAGAATATAGATTCTAATTCTTATCACAGAAGTTTTATAACTGATCACATTTTCTTGAATTTCTATTAAAACATAGCATTTTTGTATTTTAAATCACATTTTATTGGTTTGTTGCCATGGAGACGATTATTACTGAACATGGTTTGAGCATAGATGAGTGAACAAATGGGTTATTTTTTTCCACTCAACTACCCTATAGCAATGGACAGCTGATCCATACATATTAGTATATAAACAGTAACATTTATTAAATACGTTTTTCTTTAATGTTTTATAATTTTTTCGTACATTACTTGTAATTAATTGGTGTTCATTTGTTCTGCTTGTTTGTACCTAATTATATTTTATATATTATATTTTATTGTTATCATGTTCACTTTAAATTAGCGATAATGCTGTATGTGAGCCTATTTAGTTAAGAAAAAAAAATACATGCAAAATATGTCAGAAAGAGATTTGGACATTGCTTTTAGTATTTTAAACCTGATAATAAATGGATTGCATGTGTAATGACATATAACTGTTGGAATGTGATTTATTTATTCCATATTTATGAAATAAAATACAAAAATTAACCGGGACAAATACCAAACCGGACGGGATGCTGGGACAACATCTAAAATCCGAGACATATGGTCACCCTATGCATAAGCCATATGTCTCAAAAAATCACTATATGGCATCCAGTGACATTAAAATTTACACTAAGCTACCTTACCTAAGACCTATGACATCACACCGTCGGCCGCGATCCATTCGAAAGCTTACTTCAGCCTACACTCAGTTGATCCCAAACTGGGAGGGCGTGAGGTGCTTACAGGGGGGGGAGTGGTTTTCAGTATTTGTAAGAATTATTCATCACCAAAGATAGAAATTCCTTCTGTGCAATGCATGATATTTATGCATCTGATGTATGGGTATATAATTGAGTTAATTGATCATTAACAATAATATAAATCTTACAAAATATGTATAAAAATGTTACAAATAGATAAAATGCATATAAACAATAATATAAGTATGCATGCAAATGGTTGCATTTATATTAATTAAATAATGGGGGCATGAGGGTTTCGTGAAAACCAAAGGGGAGGCATAATGTCGTAAAGTTTGGGAGACACTGGCCTAGACGGTTAAAGTAAATCGAATGATATCTCATATTTGTGGGTTATATCATTCATAATAGGCACTCTGAAGAGAGGAAAGATATTGCGCATCAATAAAGGGTACTTTATTTTTGAAACAAAATTCGTTTTGCTCAAAAATGGCTATAAGAATATTGATTAAAATCCATCCAATTGTACAACCTGATGTCACAAATAATATTAAGCCAATGTCCCAAAAAATTATTATATATGGCATTATTTCTGTACAAGACGCTCAGCGCATGTGTCAGAGTAAGGGAGGAGGAACCTGAGGATTCACTAGTCTAAAATTCCATACTTTACTGTTAACATTACGTGCCTATTAGTGAGAAGTGATAGATGTGAGAGGTTGATGGTGTCAGTCACTTTGGTTATGTTGCTATGCATTATTAACATAATTGGCAGTGAATTGCCAAGCACACAGTAAATTTCAGGGCAAGGAGTGTAGTGAGACCAAACGTATATACGTATGTGAGAAAGTTTGTGAAATATATAATGCGCAGTTTATTTTATTTGTAACCGAATAAAATCTTCGTAGTCGGAAAAAGGCCTGTCATTTTTTTTATATAATAAGCTGTGTTAAATAGTTTTCTGGCTGTATTCAATATGCTTCATGCTGTTTTAACATAATGTTTTCTAAAGTTTTTTTTGTTCCTTAGCTAATATTAAATTCGCATTCTGGTGTAGTTTTGATGACTGATGGATGGAGATTGTGGTACGTAAAGATTTTAGTTGTTGATTTCTGTCGAAACCGTTAAAATTTACTCTGCACATTACCCACTCGCCTTGAATTTGATGAAGGCCTAATGTGTTCACCGATGAGCATTCAGTACAGCCTAGGTATCCAATTTTATCGATGAACTACTTTTTTTTCTCTTCCTTCTAACCATATTTGTTCAGAGAAAATTATTGGGAAAGTAACACTAGCGACAACATTATCAGTTTTATCAATGACATTCTGTTAACAATCCCTGTGGAGGTACTAGGAACACTTTCCAATTCATTTTCCCTTGAAAATGCTGCCTCGTACTTTCCAGATTCTAAATTATTAATTGCAGCGGAAGAATACTCATTTCCTTTTTTGTTATTTATATATTGCGTAATGTTCCTGTTTATGAATCGCGTCTTTTTGCTTTGCCATTTGCTTTCTTCAGTGCCTGTTTCATATAGTACAGAGATCTCAAACTCACATCGATCTTCAGGTCGCATGAAGGCCCTCCATCAAACCCGCGGATCGCATTAAGGCGCCATACCAAGAAATCGTCTCAACACTATGATGCGGCCTTAAATCCATTCATGACAAAAATATAAGATTCGGCATTGAGGGTTAGGTTCTTCGGACACGCAAAAAACGAGCTGGCAAAGGGATGAACATACTTAGTACCTTATCTGTTCTGAATTTTTATAAATCAGAATGAGCAACAAAATGCTTACATTTTAAAACTGATGTTATATACATACGTACTTCTTAAATTTCTTAGATTTACGTGAAATATTTTATAAGATATACATTTGAGTTTTAGCCGCTAGTGTAAACTACCTTACTTCGCGGGCCACAGAAATGTACCACGGGGGCTGCATGTGGCCCGGGGGTTTGAGACCCCTGATATAGTGCTTGTCATTTCATGATTATTTTTATGGTATTTGAATTATTCTCGCACTGAGTCCGTTGGAGTGTGGGCTCTGGACTATGGCCTACTTCACCTATGCCTTAATTTGACCCTGGTAATAGTACTAGAATGCGACGTAAAGGCAGTTTCAAGTTTCTTGCCGTCACCCTATGTGAGTTGCCACTTCATTGGTTGCCGTCCGGGTAGGATCACCCTTTGGTGCTAGGGTCAAGTCGGCCCCATAGTGAGTACTATAAATCCGACATTAGCAGACAGAAATGGTGAAAGGAAAACGAAAGATTCAGCGCCGACCCATATTTTAGGATGTTAAGTTTATGTAACCATGACTATGCTCGCATTTTCCCATATTTTGGATGCTAGCAGAGATGCTAGTTGGATCATTCTATATGGTAGCCACTGGAAAGATGCAGGGTGCGCTCTGGTTGCTTAATAAAGTACCGGGGCAATGCCTTGGCTCGATTACACCCCTGCTCATAATAAGAGTTTTTAAAGATCTCTTTTGGTTACTTGAGGATTTTTACATCAGAGTGAGAGTTAGGCATCATGATGACCATTACGATTTTATAATATAGAGTGATATAATTTAATATTTCATCTCAATAAAATTTATGTAATTTTGAGGAAAGTACTATTTTTTGCAACTCTTGAAAAAAATAACTTATTATCTTAAGAAATAATTTCACTGTGACTGTATTCCTAAGGTGATACAAAATTCACAAATTGCCGGCAGCACTTCTGGCTATACCCACCAAAATTTGCATGGTACTAAGAGGGTTAAAGTCATAATTTAATTTGGACTTAGAAAAATTTTCCAATGTTTTTTATTGTTGTCAATGAAAAAAATCTTCATGACAACTTTTGTAAACAATATCTGCTGTAAATCCTAATTAATTTAATTTTCTTTCGTGCACATGCAACATTTGGAAAATGAAGGGAAATGGATAATCTAAGACAAAGAAATTGACATAAATACATCTATTTTCTTTACATATACACAGTGTTTGTAAGTGAAAAGAAATGGGTAATTTACGATGAAGATATGAATGTGAACATAAAGATTACACTACTACTATTCGAGCGAGTTAAGTTTTAATTAATTGTCGATTTTTTATTAATCACAATTGATTAGCAAATTAGTCGGTGAATCAAAATTCGATATTTCCTTGGCATAACTACTGTCATTTCAGTTTGTGACTTTTTTTTCCTCTGAGCCGGCCCAAAAATCGAGGTGTGTGGGGTACACGGGGGTGCATCTTACACGAGTACATACTATTATGTAATTAAAAAGTTTTTTTTATATTTTCTTATTTTTAACTGGAAAAAGTGACATTTTCAACAATCAAAAATATCAACTGCCATGGCAACAACTCCAATACCTTTAACCCTCATGAGTGCAGAAGTCTTTGGAATTCACTCTTAATTTTAAACAACTAATTCACTTATAATATAAGTTCTGCAATTTTGAAACTTTGTGTATTTTAAAATACACATTTGTCATTCACAAAAATGTGATTGTAATTTTTTATATACATTTTTAATACTTTTACTATGGTTGTATTAAAAAACTAATGCAATGACATAGATGAGTCTATGAGACTCATAAAATACTATGAAGATTCTGTGTTGTGTGCATCAGTACAGTAGGTTATATTAGTTGCAACCTGGACACATACAATTGCTAATTTATAATAGTTTATAAAAAAAATTCAAGATAATTATAAGTGCATTTTTATGAATCTTTTTTATTATTTAAAGTCTTTTTGTCACCCAATTGTATGTGCTCAGGTGCCATATTTGTTTATTTTATGATTCATATTCTGCAATAAAATCACTGCCACTTTATTATGACATGTATGTACGCAAAGTATTGCATTTACTCAGTGAAAGATATTAGCAATTTTTGTTATTCTAGAATTACAGGTAAAAGATTTTATAGTTCTGCTATGCAGAAGTAATTTTTATGCAATATTTTTATGAATGTAAATTTGGCATGCGATTGAAGAGAACACAGCGACAAAGATGAACAGGGTAAAGATATTGCACCTGAAAGATGCTAGCTATTATGTCGTCTATGGATCCCCAATGAAGATCATGATGTGATATACTATAAAAGAAATCCCGAGGATCTCTCGATCGACGGTTATTTTGGCATTATTATTATTTTTAAAGACAGGTGACTTTCCGAATAAAACCTCATTGCTGATTTATTTAGGATTTCATTCATAAAGGAAATAATTACAGTTTTGCCTGAATATAATGAAGTTTTTAGTTTTTTATACCATTTGAAAATTACCGATGAAGATACGTTATTGAAAAAATGTCAAGATTTATCTCTGGCGTTGATGTGTGGAAGCCAAAAATAAGCTGTTTTTGTTTTCAGGTTAATGGCATATTTTTAATAACATTACTCTTTAGTTTTCGTGCCCATGGAACCTATCCTTATTGACATAATGACCCTGTTTTGCATGAATTTCAATTGGAGTGAAATTTTCAGGAGCCTATCTGTCATGTAAAGTGAGGTATTACTGTATATTTATTTCCATTAACGTCACACTATTTATCATTACCAATGTATTGTATATCATTATTAACATATTGTTTAAAAAGTATCAAAATTTCATAAATATGTCGACAGATGCAACATGAATCTCTGGCCCCAATCAATTATATGCCAAAATAATAATCAGTAGGATAGAGATTAGGGACATACAGTATAAAAACGTATTATGTAAATGAAGGGATCAAGTGATTTGCAGTAAGCAAGAGTTTTGCCATGTGAATCTGAATGGAAGAGAGCAATTTCACCAGAGATGGGTTACATCAGAACCAAAGTGGATCGTTTAAGATATGAAAGCTTTTGTGTGATGTAGTAAAAACATTTCAACTGTAGGATGCTGTTCGAAATGACACTGTGACAAAAGATGAAGACAGTGATGATTTAGTAGACTTGACTAAAGGGAGTGGTGAAGGGAAACTAGAAGAGGATTCCAGGGATGGAGCCAGGGACGTGCCGATAGGTGAGGCAGCCGCCTGAGATGCCTCTTGCTAGGGGTACTAGGGTTTGATCATAATAAAAATCACGATTTGGAATTAAAAACACAAAATAATGAAAAACTTTATGCATTGAAGAGCTTACACATCTTAAAAACTAAAAACAAGACCAACAGTGATCTCAGTCCAATTCCACGCTCTTTGCTGTATTTCTTGACAAAACATGACACCGATTTCATAGAACAATCCTTCTCATCCGCTTTCCATTTTCTAAGGTTTCAATGCCTTCCCTTTTAAATTCGTACACACCCCATACTTCTTTTATTTTCGCAGTTCAGCTTATTTGGTCTCCAAAAGTACTAACATCTTTCAGTGAATCGTCTGTTCGAGCCAAACTGTAAAAACCACTCATTTAGACTTTATTTTTTAATTTTCCTCTTATTTTCATGTTCAGCCACAGTGAGTTATAATATAAGTAGTAACTCTAAAGTCTTTGATGAGCAATTACTCTAGCAATATATATTAGTTGAATATCTATTCATAGAATGGGAAGAAATTTTAAGAATTTTGAATTGATTATAAATCATAATTTATGGTTATATGGGCACAAATATTTTAATTTTAAGATTTCTCAAATCAACTATCAAACATTTTTGTGACAAAAATCATCACAAATAACATCAGTCTAGCATTCAGTCATTCTTTCAAGTTTCTTAAATTTGTCCCCTATTCTTGACATTTAACCGTGAAGCTGACCATGGACAAAACTGTAATTCTAATATGCGACAAAACCATAAAAATGTTATAATAACATCTTAAACATTTTCCGAGCAATAATTTATGGATCAAGTTTGTTGAATTTTCAGTTTTAGCAATCAAACTGCAATTATATAATGTGACATTATATTTTCATAAAGGTTGGTGGCTTGGTTAACTTATGGCTCAATTTTCATCGGTGATACAACTCCTTCAGCCATAAAAATTTATTAAAAACCCGATGCATTTCGCCCACTAACTTTCAGTCACTGTCGATACAAGTTCGCCACTGAAGTGGGCGAAATGCATCAGGTTTTTAATAAATTTTTATGGCTGAAGGAGTTATCTCACCAATGATTATATTTTCATATGAAAATTAGCAAAACCCAATATCAATACAATTTATTTGAAGTACCTCTACGGGGTTAGACAGTTGTAATATAATATTTCTTCATTAATTGCATTAATTATCCTCTTCTTTTCTCTTACTAAAGGCAGTGTATGATGATACTAAATGAAATGCATTTACTTTTACCTGTTGTTTTAGGACTGTAAGAATACGTCACTTTCCCATATAATTAAAGCCCCCTTAGCATTTAAACTGGGACCTATAGCCTCTTGTTAAGTCACTGAAATCCTTCCATGCATGTACATTGTTTTTAATTCACAAGATAAGAACAAAAACAGTAATATCATTTTAATTTTCAGTTTTTCGCTCAATTTATGGCAACCATTTGTTGGTGGAATCCAAGCAGCATAAGGTACCTTGTTTATAAAGGTTGCCATGAAGATTCTTTTGATGACAACTATAAAAAAAATTCCTGACCCTAGCTCTTTAACACTGTTTAGCAAAAGCGTGAAACCAAATTCTTTGAATTATTATTCAGACGTCATCGACACCTTTTCCAAATTAAAAGTCTGCAGAGTATTTTTTTTAATTTTCTCATTTTTGTTTTTTCTATTGTTAAGATTAATGAACTTGTTTTTATCATCGAGGTTCATAATTTGGAAAGAGAGGTTATATGTACATTAAAACCTCGTTATTTCGATCTCAGATAATTCAAAATACCATGTAATTTGAAGCTAATAGCAGTCCCTGGCTAACATCATAGGATTTTGCATACTTTTTAGTACAGATTATTCGAAATATGTCTACAATGAAATTTGAAGTCATGATCTGGTTTGGTGACTCGCGAACATTTCATTTAATTCGAAACCTTTACACATATTGTGTGTTTAAATGGAAAGTTTGTGCATGCAAATGACAAAGGTATCGTGTTTATTGTTCTCCATTTCTTGCATGCAAAATATACATTGTCCACCCCCCCAGACAAGTAACTTCTTTTAATGTATTTAATAGTCAACATAAAATAAAATTGTAGATGATACAAATAGAAAAATCATCTTATCCTTGTTTCACTAGACCTTTATTCTAGATTTTTGGAATACTTCAAATATACTGCTTTATCGTAGATCTCTACCTCTCCCCTGTAGGTTTTTCGGAAAAAAACCTCAAATAAGGATAAACAAAGATGCTAGAAGCATGCAGGGACAGGAGAGATGAGGTTTTGTATTTGCCCACTCAACAAAAAAATACCAGAAAGTATAGGTTTTTACCTTAGTCATTTGAGCAAGATCCTAATGTTATTTTCACTATCACTCTCTGAACTGACAATTTCTTCCAAATCACTGTCAAATAAGATTTCCATCTACTTTTCATCACCAGGTATTGCTTGTGTTTTTCTATTAGTTGATGCCATGATAAGTTCGACTCTTTTAATCTTTTAGAAATTAAACATAAAAGTAACCACAGAAAAATAATGAACAGTAGCTGCCACCGTACAGCATAAATGTTTCCCTCAGAACGGCAAGAGAATATTTTTTGTGCAATCCAAGCGCTTCCCATGCGCTCTCATCATGCTTTCGGTCAAGAGGTAGAATTGTAAATACCTTTGAATGGGCTTGTTTATGCATTGATGCCAGATAAGTGTTTCTCACTCTCATTATATTGTTCTCAAGAAATGCTGAAGCAAGCACTAGCCCAGATCTGAAGACCATTCCTCCTCCCTTTCCATATAGCTCTCAAGTTTTAATGCAAAAGAAAAAATATCTCAAGAGTAAGAGACATCATAAAGCAAATAAACAAGTGCCTGCATCCCCTTCCACCAAACAGTAGCTTTCGTGCAGAGGTTCAGTTAGTCTCAGCATTGAATAGAGGTTTTTAGAACCCACAATTATTATAACTACTTGAAAATTCAATCACAAAATTTTACGTATAATATAGGTAAAAGTAAAGAGGGTAAAAATTGCAGAATTAAGCACAATAGGAAAACCCAAGGTTACTGATTTAAAATATATCAAGGTTTTTCAGATTGAAGAAAATTTATTGCTTCAAAAAAATAAAGAAATCTAGCGATCTCCCCAGCGTACCCTGTACAAAGTTTTCATTTTTTGTGCCCAGTACGCAGGATGATGCTGAGGGATTTATTACAACACAGATTACCCATAAAATACATCATGCTTATGTTTGCCTTTTTAGTTTTACCTTCTCTAAAACTCGGCGCGCTATGTCTTACCCCGCCCTCCTGCCTGCATGATGCAATTCATGGATTTAAATCCCCTTGCCTGCAGTCCCAAAGGGAGAATGTGTTTAGTACATATTGCAGAAAATAATTTGTAAATACATAATTGTAAAATCATCACCTGTCATAACAAATATGACCACGTTATTTTGAGAGCACATATATTTTATTACAGCTGTGTAATGTGGATGGAAATAAAAACACAAAGCAATGTATGAAATCGCCTAGGGCTAATAAAGAATTAATTAATTATTTTTGACCATACCGACGGCATGGAAAGTTTGAACGAAATTGGAGAGAATTACTACGTGATGGTTCCTATCTATTATATATACAATATTTCACACACATACAATTTCCCAATATTTTTAGCATGCATTTTCGTAATCTATTGGCAGAGTACGCATGGTTGAAAGTCTTTTCTTCCGAAACATGGTGTAAAAGAGTAACTTGAAATATACACTGGGAAAATTGGTTTGTTCACTCGATCCTATTTTTCACATGTGGTGATGTTCATGAATCATGAATTAAGTGGCCACTTCAGCTCTGTTCATGAATTTGCCATGTGTACGAGCTTGTAAGGTCAATCCATTTTGTAGCAGAACGGATAGATAAGACTATAGTGCAATTTTACTGTCCAAGTAGCGGATTGTAAGAAATTTCACTTTTTTTAAAGTTCGTTTATTTCGAACCCGGATAATTCGAAGTCATATTTTTGTGGTCCCTTGAACTTCAAAATAACGAGGTTTTACTGTACTTGGCAATTTTGCCTTAATTTGTTTTCATCAAATCTTTGTTGGATGCAAGACAAAATTAAATGTACTCCAATTAAAATTATATGAAAACAAATGAGGGAAAATTGATGAACAAATTGTATAAGGTGCTTTTTTTCACCAACCATTGTCTTTCCAGTGGAGTGGAAAATCACAGATGCAATATATTGCTGGCTGCCTATTTGTAGCAACATGTTGTTTTTAATGATTTTTCCGATAACTCCCCAGCAGAAAGTTCCCGATTCACTAAATTCATATTACCTCTAACTCTTACATAGATCAGATACGTCAAGCGGTTGGCCCCCTTGGTGCTCTTCGTAAAGAGTAGACTAAGAGTCAGCACCAAGTCTTCCTCCTCCCTCATGTGTGTGTTTGGTGTAGAAGGAATAATGGCCAGAAATTAGCCAGAAATTCCATACAAACAAACAAACAATCTTATATAGATCAATCTATCCTGAAAATTTAGTTTCTCTACATTGCAGAATATCAAAGTATAGATAGATGGCTGGCTGAATGGACAAACCAAATACATGAACGATTTTTTAGAAAAAAAATGCTAAAAATACCTGATTTTGTTTTGTATATATAAAAGTACAGTGGAACTTCCATAAGTAGAACCTCAAGGGAAACAAAAAAATATTCAAGCTGTAGAAAATTCGACTTATGGAAATATGTTTTTCTCATGGAGTATTTGCCCGGTAAAATTAATTCACTTCAGGTTATGGAAAATTTGAGTTACAGATGTTCGAGTTATGGAAGTTCCACTGTAAATATATGACATGAATAAATACGTTTTTATTATGTATTTCTACTTTTTCAACTGACATCTCATTAAAAGAGTCCAGTAAAAAAAATTAAAGGGGTGCCATACTATATCCTCCCTCAGGCGCCAAACTGTCTAGGCATCACCCTGGATGGAGTTATCATGCTGACAAAAGGCCAAGATGAAAAAAATTAGAGATGTTTCCAGGAATCTATCAAAACTATATGCCATCAGGCAGTTACATTTTTGAACTGTTAGATTTTGTACCATATTTGCTTATATATAAGCAGCACTTTTTTTGCAAAATTTACATTTACAAATGAATATGTGGCTTATATGCAAGGAAAAAATATTGGGAAAATCTAAAATGTGAGATAATGTAACTGCTTGATAGGATATAATTTTTATAAAACCCATGCAAATTGTACTCTGGTGATGTTGGTCAGTGAACACACAACAGTGGCTACTCTTTCCAAAAGTTTTACCATCTATCATGTAAAATAAAGAAAATAATGAAAATTTTCAAGTCCTGGTGGCAACAGGAGGTATTATGAAATGTGAAGAAGATTAACTGTGTCTACAGCAACTACTTTTCTTTTGAGGAGATAAAGTTATCATGCAAATGGATTGCTCAGCCACCCTCACCAAGACTCATGCTCAAATCACAGACAGGTCGATCCTGCATGAATGTAATAAGTTTTAATTGCTTGACATAATGCAGCCATATATTACTGTTCCAAAATTATTTTCTAAGGTCAATGGTAAAAGATTTGCAGCTAGAAGGCTCCACAAAAAATATCTACAGGAGGTGAAAATTACTGAGCTAAAATAATTTATCCTCTGAAAAACAAATAAAAAACTGATAATAACACTCCAGTTATCATGTGGGATACTATTGTGTCCAGCAAATTAATTCTTCCAATAGTTTTGTGGATACTGAGGTCGACTTAATTAACAAGTTAAGTAAATAATAATATAAATGGTTTACAATTTTGGTCATCATGTAAACAAACCTGATCTGTTCCCAATGCCAATTAACGACAGCAACATCATCTGTACTCTTCGATCCATCTAGAACATGCCAGGTTCTTGGAAGTGAAATAGATGCATTGCCTCCAGCATTCGCTAAGCAAAAGAAACAATACCAATGGAATATAAATACATTATTACAAAATTTTAGGATGTGATTCCTTGTCAAATAAATGCTAGATTAAAAATTCAACATTATATCCACGATTTCATGCATCTCACAAAATATTTCGACAGCAAATAACACAAATTACATTCGCTAATCTTTTGTGTGCAAAGACAAAAAAGTAAAGAAAAGGCATTATGTAATTACTGAAATTGACATCCACATTAACTATGAACATCTATTACATACTTTCACTAAGAATCATCATAATTAAGTATTCTTTTAAACTCAAGCATACTCTATATGATATATAAGAGAAAGGAGACTACAGAAAAAAATTGAGAAAATACAACAAACTCCATACAGTTTAGGAGTTTGTTGTAAATTCTCAAGCATACTCTGTCACAAGCCATTCACAATATTTTCTCCGCTTATCTGGTACAAGAGCAAAAGGGTACACATACCACACTACTTACCAACAGGAGGTTTATTGGTGGGTGGCTTCACAAATACGTGCACCTCTGCCGTGGAGTTCTGTCCTGAGTTATCTGTCACTCTCAGAGCAAATGTATACATCCCCTCCTCCAAATTGGACAGCTCCAGAAATGGAGTCCTGGTGTTCTATAGAGAGAAATTAAAGAAGAGCTAAGTTCACTGATAACTTTATTTGTCCTGCGCTTATTAAAATTTGATGGAATTTACACTCTTGTTGTACTTTAACTGTATTGATAACTAATGAATATTTAAATACCGATGTATATAAAGATAAAATTACTATATAATTTGGTGAGCCAAAGCTGATCCCTGATGTTTTGCAAATAATTAAGCAATTTTGGTAAACCTAACGTTCGGTAACGTGACGGCAGCAAGACAGAAAACTGGCAGCAAGACAGATGTGCAATATGGTAACTCCATAAAATGTAAATAAATAAACACCTCATCAGTGATTTGGGGGAAGGACACACCTACCTCTAAGTGTCGCAGATTAAATTAGTATCACCGAAGTATTTATGGTATAAAAATTATAATACTGTACGCAAAACTGGGGGAAGGTAAACAAGGCAATGCTTAGCACTGGTGACAAGAAATGGAACTACCAGGAGGAAAAATGGAAGACAAACATAATATAAGATTGTCGAGGTTTGTAATGTAAGGGGAGACATGTAAAATTCTTTATTGTGTCATCAGCTGTGCTAGCGTTGCTTTGTTTACCTTTCAGATCCTTTCCTTCCACGTTCACATTTGTCCTCACCGAGATATTGTACTACGCATTCATACCTACATATTACAGAAATTTGAAACTTACGAAATTTTATGCTTCCCCACCGAGTTTTGTTGGTAAGGGATTCGAATTGTTTTCCTTCCACATTCACATTTGCCCTCACCGAGATATTATACTACGTACTCATACCTACATATTACAGAAATTTGAAACTTACGTAATACAGTAAAACACCATATTTACATTATCGGAATGTACGTTTTCCTGCTGTTTACAACATATTATATGTTCCATCAATTTTCCTATGATTCCAATGCAAGTAAAACCCTGTATTTACATTATTTCATTTTAAGTTTTCCCGCTATTCACATCATTTTACGTTTGAATTTCAAATTTTTAAAATCAATTTAGTATGCGATTCCCAACAGTTTTTAACACTTTTGGCTTAGCTTTGCAAAAAAATCCAAACACTTTTGGGCAAAGATTTTGATAATGGCAGTAGTGTAGGAACAGTGTCCCTAGAGCAGGGGTGAGCAAACTTTTTACATGGCGGGCCGCATTAACAGTTGCAGCTTCTTAGGCGGGCCGCATAAACAGATGAAAATGCTTCGGCGGGCCATTTTAGGGTTCACATCATAAGTAATGTGAGGTAATGCGAGGGATCCTGTTAGTGAAAATCAATAATAAATAATATGTTATCCCCATAACATCACTGGAAAAGGTTTTCCGGCATTAATTTAAACTACAAATATGAAATTATCTCTATTTTATGCTACGGTTCGCTTTCATAATGGCATCGCGGGCCACATAAAATGCCCTCGTGGGCCGCATGTGGCTCGCGGGCCGCAGTTTGCCCACCCCTGCCCTAGAGGCAGATACACAAACTCTTTCTTTTTGAAACAGCACTTGCCATACTGCCGCACTCACATTAATGGATGTTATCTAGGAACAGTGTACCTTGAGACGGAAATATGAACTATTTTGGGGGAAAACTGAAAACCTCATATGTAAATCACACTAGCAGAGCATATACAGCGCATCTAGATTTGAAATAGTCAGTCAGTCCTCGACTTAAGACTAACAATGCTCAGTACTTACGACAACATTTACAAATTTAGGAACATGCTCTGGATTTAAGGTGCCGCTCCACGCAGAAATCATAATCTCCTTAAATCCCTTCTACACGAGTTATTAGATTTCGGACAATGAAAGACATTCAGAGTGATTCCTAGTGTAATTAAAACCAGAGGTAGAAGGGAAGGAAGTAGTATCGATAAAACATATTTTAAGCATGTAGGTTAATTTATATATTGGCAGCTTAAGGGTTTAACCCCTGAGAAAATGGTGATTACAAAATTGTTATTTTTTGAGTGGCGTTTCACAACTTATGAGCCATTTAGTACAACAAATAAGTACACATATGTATTTAAGTATAATTTATTAGATCAAATTACTCTGCCACGGGTAAGTGCCACATTTCTTGCAGAGATGAATGGTTGATAACACATACAAAAAACAGACTGGAAGCTGTGATGACATCTTATTTCTGGTGCAATGCGCTTAAAAGGAAGTTAACTTATTGAAAAAAATCCTTTAATAGAAACCTCGAGTATGAGGTACACACATTTAAAAATGAGGAAACCATTGATGATTGAGTGTGTTTAAAGGCTGGGCCAGTGGCACAGTGAGCTGCTTAAGTAAATGAATAAATAGATATAATCTTTATAAACTTATTACCTATTTTTCCTTGTCCCACAATTTGCACTTTTCCGCAATTTACACTTTTTTCCCAGGTTCCTAGAAAAGTATAAATAAGGGGAGAAGGTGCTTGCACTTTGCAAGCATTTCATCTCACCTTGAAAAAAACATTAATTTTTCAGAGAGATGTGTCATCATGGGAAATATTTCTTTAATTCAAAAGATTTCTCCTCTGCACCGATTTTGGTTTTTTCCTTATTGAGCAATAATGGAGTAAAACAATCACCAATATTTGCAATTTTAGGAATGTCATACTTTTTTCACATTGGGTTAATAATGCCACATATTTCTGACAAATTCATTTTTCATATTTCAACGTTACAAATATTTTTTTAATTCTAAATATTTCACCTCCGGAGTGATTCTCGTTTTTCCCTTATGTAAAAATAATAGATTAAAACAATCCCAAAACTTTGCAATTTTAAGAATTTTATGCTTTTTTATTATGGGGTACTAATGCTACACATTTCTGCCAAATTCTATAGTTGTAGTACTTCTACTAGTGAAATAATATTTTTCCAATTGTTTAAATTTTAGACATTTTTAACGGCCGCCGCAATATATTTATGGAGAGATTGAAACATTTATTTGTGCAAATGCACTGCATTGTACATAACTTGAAAATTTCATCTTCATAGCTCATTTTGTAATGTCTAAACAGTTATCTATTTGTTTAAATTTTAAGAATTTTTAACTGCCAAACAAATTAAAATATCAAAATTTGTATAATCCGTATTTCGATTTTTTACAAATCCTAATTCGAAAAAAATGTCAGCTTCGTAGAACATTTGGAAATACATAAACCTTGAAAACTTGTTAAACAATTGCGAATTTTTAACGGCCGTATTCTTGCACTTTTTGGAGATTTTCGTTTTTTTTGGTGGGTTTTGCACAAAATCCTACCTAAGAAAAAATTTCGAATCTCCAGCTTATCTGGAAGTGCCTAAACATTAATATACTCCTATATGTTATATCCTCCTCCTCCTCTGTAAGAAACGTCGATATATAATGTTACTAGTAGAAGGTGCTTGCATACTGCAAGCATTTCATCTCACCTTAAAAAAACATTAATTTTTTAGAGAGATATTTCATCATGGGAAATATTTCTTTAATTCAAAAGATTTCTCCTAGGGACCAAATTTCTTTTTTTCCTTATGGAACAATAATGGAATAAAACAATCGCTAATTATTGCAATTTTATGAATATTATACGTTTTCCACATTGGGTTACTAATGCCACACATTTATGCCAAATTTTAAATTTGTAGCACAATTAGAAGTGAAATATCAATTATCTAATTGTTTGAATTTAAGTAATTTTTACTGCTTCAATAAGAATTTCATAAATACTCTGAAATATTTATTTGTTTATAAAGTCTAAACTCTATATAACTTGAAATTTTCAGCTCCCTAACTCATCCCGTAGTACCTAAGCAGTTATCTATTTGTTTAAACTTTAAGAATTTTTACTGCCAAACAAATTAAAATATCAAAATTTGTATAATCCCTATTTCGTTTTTTTACAAATCCTACCTCTAAAAAAAATTTCAGCTCCGTAGCACATTCGGAAATACATAAACCTTGAAAATTTGTTTAAACAATTGCTAATTTTTAGTGGCCGTATTCTTGCACTTTTTGGAGATTTTCGTTTTTTGTGGTGGGTTTTGCACAAAATCCTAGCTAAGAGAAAAATTTCGAATCTTCATCTCATCTGGAAGTGCCTAAACATTAGTATCCTCCTATGTTATCATTATATATCGACGTTTCTTACATATAACATACTAGTAGAAGGTGCTTGCATACTGCAAGCATTTCATCTCACCTTGATAAAACATTAATTTTTTAGAGAGATATTTCATCATGGGAAATATTTCTTTAATTCAAAAGATTTCTCCTAGGGACCAAATTTCTTTTTTTCCTTATGGAACAATAATGGAATAAAACAATTGCTAGGTTCTGCAATTTTATGAATATTATACGTTTTTCACATACGGTTAATAATTCCTCACATTTATGCCAAATTTTAAATTTGCAGCACATTTAGAATTGAAATAACAGTTATCTAATTGTTTAAATTTAAATAATTGTTAACGGCCGCAATAAGAATTTCAAAAATACAATGAAATGTTTATTCATTTAAATGGATAACTATAATTAACTTGAAAATTTCAGCTCCCCAACTCGCCCGGTAGTACCTAAACATTAACCTATTTGTTTAAACTTTTAGAAGTTTTAACTGCCAAACAAATTAAAATATCTAAATTTGTATAATCCCTGTTTAGTTTTTTTCAACTAATTCTACCTAGAAAAAAAATTCAATTCCGTAGCACATTCGGAAATACATAAACCTTGAAATATTGTTTAAACAATTGCGAATTTTTAGCGGCCGCATTGTTGAACTTTGTCAAGATTTTCGTTTTTTCTAGTCGGTTTTGCACAAAATCTTACCTATGTAAAAAATTCGAATCTCTAGATCTTCTGGAAGTGCCTAAACATTAGTATCCTCCTATATATATACAGTGAAACCTGCCTATAGCGGAATCACATGGTGCTGTAAAAAGTTTCCGTTATAGGCAGGTTTCTGTCATATACAGGTTTTAAGTACTGAATAATGTATGTAGTAAGCGAAATCCACATTTTAATCGGTTTATTGACACAAACTTTATAAATTGACATTTGAATGAATAAATTAAGAAAATATTAAAAGACCATGTATTTATTCCTACATAAAAATTTTCATATGTACATACATACTCATCTTTGCTGCATCCATACAGGTTTGTTTATGGTAACAGTATTGTGTACAGTGATTAATATGTACTATCGAAATTTACATAGTTATAAAATACTAAAAATGAATTTAAATTTCCAAAAGTTATAATTTTTATAAAAGACATTCAAACAAATTATCACTTATAAAAGCTGCTTTTCCATATTACTTGAATGTTTTTTCTCTGCATGATTTTTACAATCGCTTATTAAACTCAAGAGTTCAACATCGTTTTTGACCAGACAGAAATTTCTTATTCCATTTTTTCTTCTGTTTCTTCTTGGTCACTCTCGTCTTCCTCGTCATATTCACTGCATTCATTTTCTCTTTCTTTAAAATTGATGTTTAATTTACAGGAAGTGGTCACTATTGGCCGAATAATGAACTGCATAGTCATAGCAAAATGTTTTAAATTATAAATCAGGCGAAATGCAGTTTTTTTGTTAATTTTCTTGGTGTATTGCATGTTTAAATAAATTGTTTGTTGAAAACATCCACAAATAAGGGTTTATCTGTTTATTTAGCAGGCTAGGGCATCAAACTAGAGGAAGTATGATAATGTGTTTTTCAGATAATACACACACTACATATAAAAACATTGCATCTGAAGTTTTTCCACCATTGGATCCAGGGTCCTAAATACATGGAATATCAGCCGTATCGACCAAATATTTTTCTGAGTATCATAAAACCTATTTCAGGAAGCTTGGGAACAGTGTTTGCTCTCTCTGCCCTGAAATACTCTAGTCATTACCTAATGATTGAAAAATGCCATTTTAACAGATTTTTCCCTTGGTTAAAAAGAGTGGGGTGAATCTCATCTGCGTAAGAAATGCATGCTATTCTTATTTCAACAGCATTACGTACAGTTTCACTTCACTTAGTTTAGAAAATTATAA
Organism: Tanypteryx hageni; assembly: GCA_028673005.1. NCBI lineage: Eukaryota > Metazoa > Arthropoda > Insecta > Odonata > Petaluridae > Tanypteryx > Tanypteryx hageni. Next base: position 6,166,967 of record CM054115.1, read on the forward strand.
GTAGGCTGTGAACAACAGAAATAAGAAAAATTAGTATAAAAGGAATATTCATCGCTCTAAATTTATTTTAATGAAACATTTGAAATTTGTAACAAATATTCCGGCTTTTCTACTTGATAAATTCGCTGATTGTCTTCCTATGGTTTTGTACCACCTGAAGGCAGAACTGAAGCTGTTCTTCATTTCTTGTTAAATTCCCACTATATTCTTCGATAAGAGCTTCTCCCCTCTCTGTATTGTCATTAACAACAGAAGTTCTTGAACTATTTGAAGGCCTCTCTAGAAATCTTCTCTTTGCTGCCAATCCTCAGGGTGTGAATTTAAAACATCAAGAGAAATTCCCAGTATTTGAAAGAAAACTGTCATATGCTTTGTGACAAAATCTTCGATTTTGCAATGGGGCAGTTTCCATAACAACAACGCTCAGGTTCTTTGGTGGCTCATCCGAACTCTCTCTAGAATGGATGTAAGTTACCATGCATCTTTATGCGTTGTATGGGAATTATGTTGGAGAGTGGTGGGCAGGTGAAGTTGATGAGTGGGGAGGAGTGGGAGGGGATGTGGACCACTGACATTAGCAAGGGAGAATGGCAGGGAAAGGTATATGTTGACAATTGATGCATTTGGATTATTGCAGTTGTGGACGATTTCTAATTCTTCTAAAACGTAAAAATTCCTACCAGTCTTTTGAAAATGAAGGCTAGTTGGGATAAAGTCAGACATGTGATTGATCTAAATGAGATGTTTGGCAAAGAGAGAGGTTAGTTGTTCATTGATATATGTAGTGTCATTTATGTTAATATATGCTTTTATATAAATTACGTCTGGTCCTTCCGCAATAAACAGCATTACAGTCATTACATTAAAACTTGTATAATCGAGATAATACCAGGTACACAATGTACACTCCTTCATGAGCTCCACAAGCAATGTTTTTTTGTGGGAGCACAAAATAAGCAGATAGGAGAGACAATAATACAACAGTCAAAATTCCCGCCCAGCCTAGTGTATAAGACATTTTTCTTCTAGCATATACTACAATGGCTGTTTTCGTTTAGCAGTTTTACTTCCCCTCTCACTGTAGTTTGCATTTCAGCATGCATCTGCTACACCCGGATGCAGAAGCAGCGGTAGCGCAAGTTTTTACATTTTTCCTCGGGGGCCCTTGAGAAAGACAGGTGTCGGCTTACAATCGATTATTTACGGTAAGAGTGGATCACCCTAATGCTCAGTCAACTGCTTGTCAGCCATATTTGATACAATGTCATAGGTTTGGTCAATGCATGCTTTAAAATCTAACTTTAACCCTTCTTGGGGAGGATATTATATGGCAGAGAGCTGCTTAACGACAAGTGGCACATTTATTGAAGTCTCCTTCCTCACCTACCACACTCTTATGTTTCATCAAGGAAAATGATAGATAAACAATAGGGCATGTTTCCCATCATAAATGGAGAGAACGACTGCAAGGAAAATCAGAGGTGGTTATGCCATTGTTTCGAAGCAATGCCCTAGGAGCAGGCTCTGTGGGCGGCAAGTATGACTTAGGAAAAAGGGAGAATATTTGAGCGAGGAGAAGTTCCATCTTCAGCTTTTTGGAAAGGAAGAGGAACCTAAGGTTTCAGGCTAAAATCGACATATGATGAGGTGCTCTTTTCAACGAGGACCCCAGCTTATGCCTCATGCGTCTGTGCAAAAATCCGCCCGTGAACAAGTGCCAAAATTTGAGGACCAGACCAAATGGCCCTCTTAGCCCCCCTCTCATAGGGCCTGCATGCAGCTGACCATGTAGTATAGGTCGACCAGACTCAAAAGACCCTTCTAGCAAAAGTGGGCGGAGCAAAGGAGGATGCCGGGAGCTCACTGGGTACCCCCACTCTTTCGGCTTCGGATAACTTCACCCCTTATGGATGCTCACGCCTAACTGACGAAATTCTCACGCGGGATAATCGATGAATTTTCTGTTTAATATTTCATGATTTCTGATAAATTATTTATCTGTTGTGTTTATAAAGTATTTTTGATTGCTGAATGATGGACTGTAACAAGTATCAAATCATTTATTATAATAAATATGCATATGTATGCAGATATTATTCCATGAAATATCAGTTAAGTATTTTTTAATTACATTAGTAATAAAATTAATGCCACAATTAATAAAAAATTCATTCACCATTACCAGGAGAAATATGTATAAAATGAAAAAGACTTTCCAAAACACGTTCCGACGCTGCGTCCCAGATGTCCTCTGAACCCAAAAAGAAAACCAATAAACTGCGAATTCTAAAAGGCTGAAACACGTGCCATTCTAGCTATTGAAAAGGAGGGGCCATAAACAAATAAACGAAAGAAATCCTGGCGTAAAGTGTAGGCACAAAGATTATAAGGTGGCTCAGTTGAAGGGACTGAATCTCTTTTATATGAGAATAAAAGGAAGCCTCAGCTGAAGGGACCAAATGAAAATACATGAGGAAAATTCACAAGTAAATTCATGAAACTAGAGACTCCAGTAGCCGTAATTGTGCTCTCCACTACGTTGTATTTGAGACCGATATATTTGCTTTCCCGTAAGAAAGTAGCCACTTTGTACACAATCTCCCGTGCTTGTCCTCTCAATGGTCTCCCAGAAACGGGCGTACTTCTTGATGAAGATGCCATTTCATTCAAAAACAACAATAACCACAAAAATAACATATAAAGAAACAACGAAATGCCGAATAACAATATCAACAATAAAAATAACAAATACTATCAACAATCAACAAAAACTTCAAAGAGAAAGATACCGGGGAGATCGAAACGTTCAAATATGCACGCTGAAACTGACTGAAGCTGCCGCTGTAGTGTGGAAAGGGGAAGAAAGAGGGGCTGCGCCAACTGGAGGGATAAGCTACGGCGTCGGTTCTTTTGAGTCCGGTCGACCTATAGTAGTATATCAGTAGTGTAGTAGTGTATCAATATTGATGTAAAATAGTGAGGAAAAAATCTGTTATGTATTAAATTTCTGTAAATAAAACACCAATTAATGTACTTACAGTTCACTAAAATGACTGTGAGAGATCTGCATTGATGGACGGGAAAATTGTACTCCACACTGGGCCATGGCAGTAGGAATGAGAGATATTGGCATGGTCGACTGTGCCATTATCGCTCATTCCTTTTAAAACAATGTTTCAAAGAATCATCTATTCAGCCGCAAGAGGCGATAGTAGTGGACATATGTGCATGACTTTGTTACAAAATGAAAGCTCCAAATTTCACTTTCCGATGCTCCCTTCGCTTACCCGACACTTTACACCTGATGCTGAAAAACAATTCGGATCACTGGGAGTTCGAATTACCGTGGGTTTGGATTATAGAGATTGCACTCTATTCTTATGTAAAGTATGACTGCATAAAATATCTCCAGTGTAATGTACTGAAAACAAATATTGATAAGTTTTTAAGGCAATATATTTGCGATACATCTTATGGCTATGTATGAAATAGTAAAATACTTCAATTTGCAGCTATCCAGTTAAGAAAAGAACAAAGAAAGATGAAACAAAGTCAAAGGAGAAAAAACACATAGTGTTTCAAACAAAACGGCTGTTACTATACAATTAGGGAATACAATCTGTAGGTGTGATACTGACTGAGAACTGGCAACTGAATAGAAAAACATTTGAAGTATGAATGGAGGGGGAGCTGTGTAAGCTGCCTTGCTAGAAAAACAGATCGTGTTAAAAATGAAGCTGGCTTAGTTGGTGGAGCTCGAGTTATCAAAACTCATAGCTCACTCAGCTTACACAGCTTAGCTCCAGTGTGTCAACTCCCATTTAAATATGTCTTTCAAAAAACATAGCATCCTTAGCATGCCTCAGAGTACAACACTTAGCAGCTCAGATTTAATTTTACCCTAAGATTCAGAATTTTCCAGAAAGGGAAGTGTTTTATTTCAAAGCATTGAACTGTGCAACATGCATGATAGACCAGTGGTTCTTAAACTTTCAATTGTCACTGCCCCCTTTGAACTGAAAATAGCATAAATAAGAAACTTTAATATAAATTTCTTCATTTTATAAAACTATTAACAATTTTTAAAATATCGTATTTCCTAAAATTCCCTGACAAAATTTTAATATTCATGAAAATTTGATTGGCACTTCACCTTACATCCAAACTATTTTTGCGGCCCTCTGGTGGGCTGCAGACCCTAGTTTGAGAAGCACTGTAATAGACAACCAAAAAAATCCAAGTGATTATGAATTTAACCTGCATATCAACCGCCTTGTCTCCAGGTCTTTTTGTCCATTCCCAAGATACAATGCCTCTGTCATCTGTACTTCTGTTCCCGTAGAGAGTAACTGCGTTGTGTGGCAAGTAAACAATAACATCTTGACCTGCATTTGCTTCAGGTGGGTAGTCTCGCTCTTTCACAACCTCTACTTTCCCAACTGCAGAACTCTCTGCACCATCGGAATCCACCACAGTCAACCTTAAGAAAAAGAGTTTCAATATGGTGAGGTTTCTGCTGAGGGAATACTGACAGATGCAATGAAAATTAGTCATTTAGAGAACTGGTCTAACAATAAATTACTCTACAGTTCATGAGAACCATCCTGAGAGAAATTGGCTGTTAAGATGGGAGGACACTGAATAGGCATCAATGTGCAAAGTCTGCTATAAGAAGAGTTGATAATAGCAAAAAAATGTAAGCTATGATGCAGGGTTTCCCAACCTGTGGGTCACAAAGGAACTTGAGGTAGGTTGGGGAAAGATTTCTAAATAGTTTATTTTGATAAATTTTCCATTAAAAAAATGAGTTTGCAATAAAATAGTTAAAGAATTCATGATAGTACAGTGTGCACACCCTGTTGACACATATGTACTATCTACTGCTTGAAAAAATTAATATATAGACAATAGGTGGCTCCCAGATAAACTCTATGAGCCTAGGCAGGTCATGTTATTCAAAAGGTTGAGAAACGCTGCTATAATGGATACTCATTCTAACCAAAATGCAATCAATTTTCATAATTTTTAACTTTTACATTTTGTTAATAGAACAAATCTCAAATAAAATTCATTCTCACAATCTTAAATTGTTGTATAAAGTGATAAATAAAGTAAATAATTGTCCTCTCAATTTAGGTTATTTACATCTCCACCTAGATTAAAAGATAGTTCCTTTCATAGTTAATTTCAGCTTCATTAATAGAATAAACAACAGACAAAGCAAACACAATCATTACCTACACGTTAATCCCAAATAAAACTTTTAACAGTAATACAAAACATCTCTAATTTAGGTTAGACATCAACTGGCAGCCCACAGAAAATCCTCACATTATAATTGTCATGCTGAAAAACTTGACTGGTCACTCAGGAACACAATGGCAACTCCACCCCTCTCCTAAATCCAGCCCATGTGGCAATTTTATCAGGCTAATCCATGAAAACAGACATGTTAAAATGCTGGCCATTGCTGGAATAGATGATGCCACAGTCATGACTGAAAGTATCATCTACATTGAATAAAAATTAAAACCAACTCATTATTTAAATTTCAAATTTAATTTTTGTTGTAAGTAAATTAAATTGAAAATTCATATAGTGAGTTTCATTTCTTTTGTATAGTGTCATTCTATGAAGCGAAACCTTTGGTTAATTATAAACTGAATACATTGACAGATAAAATTCTTGATACATTGTGGCCTACACATTTATGTTCACAAAGTGTTTCTATTTTTGTGCAAAAATCAATAAGACAGGAGAGTGACCACCGCAGATCCAACCACTGGAAAATCTAATTATAATTTATAGAAGTAAATAAACTAAATTCTGTTAAAGCCAGTGCTGGAAAACATTATGCACAACATAATGAAATTATTTTGGATTAACGTAACGAAAAATGTTAACAAAATATTTCAAATAGTTGTAACGGAAAACATAACAAAAAAATAGATTTTATTTCGTTAACAGATGGTAAAGGGTTATGTTCTAGAGGCATTTGTCCCAGGCGGTATGTCTTGAGCAAGGGAAAGTGGCCTAAAATCCATTTCCCTAGTCTTGCTTGTCCCCTGCTGGGCCAGTTTTGCCGCCTTGTCACGAAAGAAACACTATCCTGACCACTACCGATTGTACTTTGGGTTTTCCTTCCATTTGTGAAAAGAAAGGCTCCCTGGTGTTAATCATTCTCCTGGAAGCATGAGATATGGAGTGAGGATGAAGAAGGAAGCTTCAATAAATGTGCCGCTTGTAGTTACAGACTTCTACCATTCCTTATCCTCCACCACAGTGCCTCATACTTTGAAAACATTCTTTTAGATATTACACAGGAGTGAGTTTTTCCTCTTTTAAAGGTCAATGATCTGCAAGTTCCAACCTCATCATCCCCTCCAATCTCGAATTCTATCCACTATTCGTCAGTCTAACTTAACAAGGTATTTGAGAAAGGACAAAGTGAATCTACAATTCAAACATGTTGTCATCGTTCGTTAGAGGTCAATACTGCTTCATATCTATTATTATTATACGATGTTTATAGTAACAGTGGATTGTTATTGTTCCCTGGAAATGAAGACTAATTAACAATTTCAGTTCATTTCAAATTACCGAAGATGGTCACAGAGAGACTTATCGCCAGCCGTAAGAGAAACGAAGTTAATTCAGTGTTGAAGAAGTAAGTCCCATTTTCATACATATTTCAAGTCTATATTTTGTTTAGTATTAATTAAGGTCAAGCAATTTAGTGTAACATCTTTCTTCGTCATTATATTTTTAAAATGCTGTTTTATATACCATTGGGTACTGGGTTCCATTCTGAAGACAGCAATGTCCACCATCTGCATAGGAAGGGGGTATCTGATTTTATAATGAATTAGGATAAACTCAGCAGCGCCTAATGGAATGTTATTTTATTTTCTTATCCCTTATTTGCAAACTAATGCCCGTAAATTTTAATAAATCTTTTAAATTTAATTCTATTTTATGAAACCTCATACAATGTCTAAGCTTTTATGCTTCTGCTTGTTTTCCATTTCTCTCTAACCCACATGACTTCCTGCTGCAGTCTAACTCTTCCCTCAGTTTACATCACACTTGTCAGCTTCCCTCCCCCCTCTCTCTTCCCCTATCCATTTCCTCGATATTTCTTCTCATTCCTCCATCCCATTTTTATTTCAAACTTTTTCATATTTCTTGTTCTTGCTGTAAATAAGGACAATTTTGGTCATTATAGTTTTCAAAGCTAGCATCAAAATAATGCTCTGAAAAAGCATTGAATCATGCATTCTACCATACTTTCCAGAATGGAAAATAGGCTTATTGTTTATTCATTGTCTTTCTGTCTCTTAACTTTTGAAGTGATTGACCAATTTTCATGGTATTTGGTGGATATCTTTGACCACTGGGGAGGACCTGTCAAGGAAATTTTTTTCTGATAGTTGAAGGTGCGAGTTCGATTCCAGAAATTTTCCTATCATTCAGTTTGCATAAGAAATGCAAAATCCACCATGCAGTACCTTTTTCTTTAAATGTTAAAAGAAGGGAATCGTACTATTGGCTCGGGATTTGTACTATTTTCTGCAAAAAGAAATACAGATTTCAATTTTTATCATAGAATTTTGCTTATTGAACGTATTTACTCAAATTCCACATAAGCAAGATCAAGTAAGAGATAGCTATTTTAGAAGAAAATGTTTCAATTTTTACATGTATTTCTATTCAAATGCAAAATAAAAGAAGTATTAAAAACTAATATATAAAGTATATTACCTGTGATGTTGAGATATGGCATTAGCGACATAATATAAAATGTCCTATAGTTATAGAGGAAGTGAGAGAGTTCCATTGCTTATAAGTGGTGAGTGATCAAGAGATCACGAGCATGCTGGTGAAAGTGAAGAGAGATCATGTTGGGATTCACGATTTATGGTGAGGTTGCGGCGGTACGCGACAATATCCATTATCCTCATTTTCTCTTTCTCCATATGTAGTATAGGAGAAAGTATTGTTTTCATGAAAAAATCAACTTGAAGATATCAACAGAAATACACGTTTTGAGGTCTCCTGAACACGTTTTGACCATTTTCTCGATGATGTCTGTGTGTGTGTGCATGTTATAGCTTTTTTGTGGGTGCTCTTAACTCAAAAACTATTTAAGTAAAAGAGAGCGAGCTACACTGGCAAATATATAAAATGTAAGCGAAGGAAATTCTCCAAAGCCAGTCAAACTGATAAAACCCGGTTAAAAGGCCGGATAAAAACAGATGAACCCGGATAAAAACCCAATACGTATTTCAGCTACAAAGTAACCATCATCAGGGGTTAAAAAATGGGGGGAAGGGGGACTTGAGAGAGGGCGACCGAAACCAAGACCAGTGGCACGCTCTCAAGTGGATGTCCAGGGCTGTGTCTGTGTATTTATACCTGGTTGGTGGGCAGGGGGGGAGAAGAAAAAGGGGGGGACCTAGATGACCTAGGTGATGGGAGAAAAAGGGGGGGAGGTCAGTTTAAAAAGAACGCTGTTTATTACCCCTAACTTGTTATTCATCAGTGTGTGTCTGTATTTATGAATGTGTAAGCTTTCTGTTGCATCGAGTTTGGTATTTGGGACTTGTTTAAGCAGTTTGAGGTTATTTGTGTCTAATGGGTGGTTATATTCCAAAATGTGTTTCACGACGGCCGATTTTTCAAAGCGTCCATGTCTGTAGTGCGCTAAATGTTCTTTGAATCTGATGGAGATATTTCTTTTCGTTTGGCCAACCACCACCACTCCACCTACCGATGACTATTGTTAACAATTGATGCTTAGTTACATCTTAGTAACGCTCCTTTTTCTTTTAATAATTTTTGAAGCTTAGTGGCTATTTCCAGTATCAGAAGGCTATGGTTTGAGTTTATTTCTGTTCTTTGCAAAGTCTCGGTTTATTAAAATATTTATTTTTATGTAACCTGTTTGGAATTTTTAGAAATATTACAGATATGGAGAAAGTCATGTGGTGGCCACATCAGATTTTTTCGGAGTTATTTTCGTCATTACCTTTTAATATCCGGAAAAAGCTGAAAAATTGAGGTAAAAAGTACAGGCAGTCCCTGACTTACATACTTAATTCATTCCCCAAAATCAAACATAAGTAAAAAATTACATAAGTCGGAAATTACTCATACAAATACATTCATGTATGTTTAACAAGTTAGAAAAATCGTGTTTGCATAAAATAATTTAGGTGCATTCGGATATTTATTATAATTCATTTTTATAATTATTGTGCACTTATAATTTGGTGAAAAAGTATGTATTAAAAATTTCAATAAATCTTAGATATAAGTTCAGATACACCAGAAACGATTGGGATACATATTTCCCATATAAAAGCATTGCACTCGTTGCCACGCTAATAAAAAAATTTCATTGTTAGAAATTTTGTAAAAAGCTGGTATATTCACTCAAATACAAATTTTAAAAAAGCATGATAAACACAGCACATCAAACTAACACCAATACAACAAGTGAAAGCAGGAATGCACACTCTCAGGCAATGAATCAGCCAGGATTATATATAAATTATTTTATTATAATTAAATAAAAATATTTATTAATATATAGTATATTTATAATATAATATGCATATATTTATTAACCTTTAAAGGACAAGCATACATTTAAATGTGCGCTGGGTGTAGGAGCTGTTGGCTGTGCATACAATATATTGTACACTGAGTCTTAAGGACTTTTTTTAAGGAATTCTTCTCGGGTGCACAACTGGGTCAAAGTTTGATCTAACATTGACGTTTCGACGGCTGACTCCGCCATCTTCTTCAGGATGTATAAGATGTGTTTTTGGCTGCTATATATACTTATCCTAGGCCGTAGCTGTCTGATTGGCCCAACAATCAATCAAATTTCGTCTTCCCGTCAACCAATCAAATTACGTCTTCCTTCTCCGATTTTTTGAAGAACCGGTTCCCAGGTTCTGCTGAGCGAGTACCCCGAGTCCCTGTTGAATTTATTATCCCCAAGGCGGATCTCGATGGCTTCTTTGACCAACCGGTCCCAGAAGCCATTGGAATGTTGTAGCCTTTTCGTTTTTTCCCAGTTAATCTTATGGTCGTGGCTGAGGCTGTGCTCCGACACAGCGGATTTATCAGGTTGTCCCAACCTTATGCATCTCATGTGCTCTTTTATCTGGGTTTCAATGGTGCGCCCTGTTTCCCCGATGTATGAGGCACCGCACTCACATGGGATGTTGTAGACCCCCCCGGGGTCTTTAATCCGAGATCGTCCTTCACTTGGGCTAGATGGTTTCTTAGTTTCCCTGGTGGTTTGTGCTCTGTCTTGATCCCATGCTTTCCCAGTATCCTCGAGATCTTGCCGGATATAGTGGAGACGTAAGGTAGACAAGCAGTGGCAACGGGTTTTTCCTCCACCATCGAAATGTCGATGTTAGATCAAACTTTGACCCAGTTGTGCACCCGAGAAGAATTCCTTGAATCAATCCAGCGGGAAAGCACCAGATCATACCTCAACCACCTTTACGGGGAGGAGACTCACCACAGCATAAGTCGCTTTGAGCGGAGGAGAAAGCCAGACTCCTGAGCTCTCTTGCCTTCCTTTTGAGATGTCGTGAAAACGGTGTTTTACCGAAATTCCTCCAAATACAACCACCGGTAAACTCTCCGGCCGCCGCACGTATCACTAGACGAGCAAGCCATGGGCTTGTGAGAGAACGGATTTGCCACATCAGACAACAACGCTAGGAAACAGCTGAATCTTCATTTACAACTGGCGGCTTTCCTGTCACCACGAGACTGGGAATATGTAGATCTGTCCAATACTGCACAGGGAGACCTTCTGTTGCGAAGAAACACTACCAGACAGAAGAAGAAATACCAAGGACTGACACAACAAGATCCTATGATCCCATCGCTGGACACCAACAAAGTTGTCATCAATCTCACCAACGAGGATATTGATGAGGCTATGACTACAATCCTCTCCCAAGGCCTAAACTTCGCCTCTGCATTTTACCAAAACCAAACATCAGCTACAAGGAACGGGAAGTGCTACGTGCATTACACAACAGCCTCAACATCACCTTGCTACCAGCCAATAAAGGGAATGCTTCAGTGCTGATGACGCCAGAAGAATATCATTGGAAAATCGGACATATTCTCAACGATCCGGCTTATCGAGCTCTGCCCCAGGACCCCACTGAAGCTATCATGAGGAGGACTTCTGCCTTAATCAAGAAGGCCAACTTTCCACCAGACATCCACAGGAGTCTTTTACCACAGGCTGCCATCCCACCTAGGCTTTATGGTCTTCCAAAAATACATAAGGAGGAGATCCCACTCAGACCGATTGTGAGTGCCATAGGCTCACCCACATACAACATCGCGACATACTTAATCGACATTTTGGCACCATTCGTGGGAACCTGTGAGCACCACATCAAGAATTCACGAAACTTCGTGGACATCATTTCACGTCTACATCTGCAACCTAACGACATCATGGTCAACTTTGATGTCGTCTCTTTATTCACAAGGGTTCTGGTCAAGGACACTTTGCTCCTCCTCCAACCTCTGTTCGATAAACCAACCGTCGAACTTTTTCACCACATGTTGATGTCTACTTACTTCCTCTAAAAGGGAAAGTTTTACGAACAAAATGATGACGTTGCCATGGGGTCCTCCCTTTCCCCTGCGGTAGCGAACTTCTACATGCAGGACTTTGAAAAGAGAGCCCTCAATTCGGCCCCTTTATGAACAAAGTGCTTCTTCTGTTACATGGATGACACCTCTGTAGTTTGGCCATATGGATGGGAAACCCTCTCTCAGTTCCTCGAGCACCTCAATAGTCTCCACCCCAACATTAGGTTCATGATGGAGATGGAGAAAGATGGATGTCTACCTTTTCATGACATCCTCATGCATCGCAAGAGCAATGGCACCCTTGGACACAGTGTGTACAGAAAACCAACACACACCGACCTGTACCTAAATGCTAACAGTCACCACCACCCCTCACAACGCAGGGCAGTTCTCTCTACTTTGGCCTTCCGGGCCCATACCATCTCCGACAAGGAGAATCTGCCCAAAGAGTTAAACCATCCAAGGATGATGCTACAGCAGAATGGTTACCACCATTGGGACATCTTGATGGCCCTGAAAAGGGCCGACGATCGAATGAAAAAAGAAAAATCCATGGAGGAGGAAAAACCAGTTGTCACTGCTTGTCTACCTTACGTCTCCACTATATCCGGCAAGATCTCGAGGATACTGGGAAAGCATGGGATCAAGACAGTGCACAAACCACCAGGGAAACTAAGAAACCATCTAGCCCGAGTGAAGGACGATCTCGGATTAAAGACCCCGGGGGTCTACAACATCCCATGTGAGTGCGGTGCCTCATACATCGGGGAAACAGGCCGCACCATTGAAACCCAGATAAAAGAGCACATGAGATGCATAAGGTTGGGACAACCTGATAAATCCGCTGTGGCAGAGCACAGCCTCAGCCACGACCATAAGCTTAACTGGGAAAAAACGAAAAGGCTACAACATTCCAATGGCTTCTGGGACCGGTTGGTCAAAGAAGCCATCGAGATCCGCCTTGGGGATAATAAATTCAACAGGGATTCGGGGTACTCGCTCAGCAGAACCTGGGAACCGGTTCTTCAAAAAATCGGAGAAGGAAGACGTAATTTGATTGGTGGACAGGAAGACGAAATTTGATTGGTGGGTGGGCCAATCAGACAGCTATAGCCTAGGATAAGTATATATAGCAGCCAAAAACACATCTTAGACATCCTGAAGATGGCGGAGTCAGCCGTCGAAACGTCGATGTTAGATCAAACTTTGACCCAGTTGTGCACCCGAGAAGAATTCCTTAAATCAATCCACTGGGAAAGCACCAGATCATAAGGCCTTTTTTGTTTGCATAAAGGTTGCTCCTGCCTCAGAATCAGCAGCTGGATGCTCTAGCCACCCACCAGTATGACCTAACATGACTCTGGAGTGAAAATATTGGAGTGTGAATGTATATAATGATGAATTAAGCATTAGAAATACCAAAGAGATATTGCAGTTCTCTTGAAATGCCATTCTAGGGAGGAGGACACAGCAAATGCATCATTCTCTCTCTCTCACCTATTCATCTTCATTTCCTAATACACTGAGAGCATAAAAATCATTATTGTAACATTTATTTAAAAGGCTCTTTCATTAGTGTTACCTTACTTGATTTTTCTAATTGATTCAGTCTATACACGAGTTAAAATTCAGAATTGATTTTTTTTGCTTGTGAGATTAAACAATGCATTTTCTCTTGGGATTAGTATTCTTTTTATTTATGAATAATCAGTCATTACCTACTTAATGAGTTCGTTCAATAAAAATATACTCATTTTGGTTGTGCTTCCAACACTGTTCAGCTCCTTGAGGATCTGAGATAAAGAGAGCGCATGAAAAACTTTGTGAACAAAAGGCTGGCGAAGGACATAAAATAATATTGAGACATTGCGAGCATCATATTTGAATAAATCCTTGTTTTGAGTCCTGAAATTTTGCGACTGAGCTTACATGAAGACCAACATATTGAACTAGCTCTAAGCTCAAGGGGCCAATAAAAAGAAATTGCCGGGTCGGTTTATTGCAGGATATTCACAAAAATCCTTTCCATAGAAATTCTTGCACTCCTTGGTCATATGGTTGGGGAAAGTAACTTTACATATGTTTTCATTCGTGGATATTCCTGCCATTGTTTGGGACTAGGCAGGTGATTCCAAGTTCACAGAAATGCATCGCTTGTAACAGAAGATAGTCGTCCTCAAACAATTGAATTGTATGGCAGCAATGACAATGAGTTTTCTTTCAGCAATATTTCATTCTCTCGTATTTTATTGTTTATTTGTTTTGTTTGTTGTTTGTGATGATATTTTATTTTGCTGCGGCTTTTTTATCTAATCTGCAACCGGCAGTTCATCAAGCTGGACGGCTGCATCCATAATACACTTGAAGGAGGAGGGTTCGTGTACTCTTCCCACCCACACAGTCATGCAATAAAGACCTAATTCCCCCATTGTTAGTTTGGGGTATTTAGAGGGCAAAGAAAATAAGTGCTGGCCGGCTAAGAGAAAAACAATGTATTGTCATGTGTGTTCGTCATGAGGAAAAGACTCTCGCACAAATTTCCGGTGTGGAAAATGTGACGTGGGACTCTGCATAATATTCTGATTTGAGGAATACCACACAAAAGTGTTCTTTTCAAATTGTACATGTAAAAATTCTTATATTATATAAATATACACTTTTTCGTGTTATATTTAAAACTTAGATTTATGAAATTACATCCCAGCTATAGTCCAACTTTTTGGCTACAATATGCTTTTTTTTTAATGAGTTCTGACAATTAGTTCATAAGTTATGAACATTTGTTTAGAGGTATACATTTTTGATTTAAAACCCCCATATTAAATCTGGCTGTGAGCGCCTACAGCGGTGATTTAAATCTGTATGATAAAGGTTAAATAAATAATGTATAGTAATGTTAGAACAAATTACTATATTTCCTCAGTTCTAAGATGCACTTTTTTCACTTTTTAATCTGAAATCAGGTTGCATCTTACATTCGATGGCTTCTGTAGTAGTATTTTTTTCTAAAAGCTATTACTAAATCAAGGGTGTGTTTTACAACCGATGGCATCTTAGAATTGAGGAAATATGGTATATATTATATAAATAGAAAATGTTCTCGGCAATGAATCTATATGTAAAGTCGGAAATATGTAAATCGAGTAACCCATAAGTCGGGGACTGCCTGTATTTGCCTTTTGTGGTTGCAGCATTTTTCAAGAATGTAAATCCAGTGGAACCTGTATGGACAACCACCTCTGTTATGTGACCACCTTCCATAACGACCACTTTTTTCAGGCACCGGTTAATACTCTGTAAGACCAATGTTAATTGAACCTCTGCTAGACGACCACCTGTCAATGTGACCACAACCAAGTGAAATTGTCCCTTCATACAAAATGTACCTGCCATAGATATCTGCCAGATGATATTCTCCCATCAGTGGAGTTTGAGAATCCTCCCACTTTCGGTACATATTAACCAACCACCTAATCCGACCAATTTCTTTACATTATATTACTGGGAATCCCAAAATTTTCACTTTGCTTTATATTACAAACGCATGCATAACTTCGGCCAGTGTGCTGTCTGCCTTCGTGGCACTCATGTGACCAGTTTTGCTGCAGCGATTGTGTTTCATATTCCATTATTTGAGTTTCATTTCGTGCTAATCCTTGTCATTATGTCAAAGAGAAAAGTAGAATTTTTAAGTCTTGAGAAAAAAGTAAGTGTAATAAAATACAGTGAATGTGGTTGTTCACAGAGGAAACTCGCAAAAAAATACAAGTGTGGGAAAACACAAATTTTAAACATTTTGAAACGTAAGGACGAACTGCTCCATGATTGAGAAAGTGAAAAAAGAAGTGCCTGTAAAGAGAAGGAGAAAAGAAATGTAGGAAGACATCAACCACTTAGAGCTTGATTGGTACCAAAAAGCTAGTGTAAAAATAATTCCAATTAGTGGTACAATAATTAGAGAAAGGCTGAAAATGTTGTTGATATCTTGCAAATTGAAAATGGGTGGTTAGAGGGCTTTTGAAAGAGGCGCACCATTGTTTTTCGCACTGTGAGCAGTGAAAGTGAGAATGTGGACCATCATAGGGTTACTGAATGGAAAGAGCAGATTTCATCAATTATTGAAGGATATGGCCTAAAGAGTGTCTATAACATGGATGAAACTGGAATGTTTTTCAGGTGCCTTCCTGATAAAACATTAATTGAAAAAGTAAAAAAATGTACAGTAGGGAAAATGTCTAAAGAGCAGCTGACTGTGGCCTTGTGTTGTAGTGCATTAGGGGAGAAGGAGAAACCTTTGATAATCACGAAATCTAAGAACCCTAGGTGCTTTACAGGTGTAAACAGAGCACGATTTGGAGTGACATGGAAAGCAAATAGGAAAGCTTGGGTGACTGGACATGTATTCATAGAATGGCTGGAGGCAGTGAATGAAAGAATGAAGAATTAGAATAAAAAAATTCTTTTGTTTGTGGATAGCATGCCATGTCATACTCAAGGTTTGGAGTTATCAAATGTTGCACTAAAATTCCTCCCAGCCAATACAACTGCCTCACTTTAACCCCTTGATCAGGGTATCATCCAAACATTCCAGCTGCTGTACAGGAAGAGGCTTATGAAGTCACTTCTCGCAAGGATGGACGACTGCAAAAGTGCTTCTGACCTTGCAAAAAAATTAGTTTTAGATACTGCCAGGTGGATAAAAGAGTCGTGGAATGATGTATAAATTGACACTACTCACAAATGCTTCATTAAATGTGGTTTTGGGAAATCCGAAGAGCAACAACTCGAAACTCCCCAATAAGAAAATGAAGGAATAATTCTGAAGAACATTTGTAAGGCGGCAAGCATTGACGACATTCATTTAGCAGAAGACGTGTAGTGTTAAAAAGATATTCCAAAAAACTAGAAAGAAACATTTTTTCAGAATTTCGACGATAATGGGAATGAAGAAGTTGATCAAAGTGATGAAGATGAGGTGAACGAAACCAAAGAGGCAGAAAAACCAACAATTGATGAACTCTCTCCATGTGACTTGCTAAAAGTGGTTTTGCAAAAATAACTGCCAGGATGAACATAAATTTTTGATTGTTTGGACACTTTAGAAAACAAAATAGAGGATATAATAGTGTCTAAAAAGTTGAATCAGAAAAGCTGACAGTTAACTCTACACCAGTTTTTCAAAAACTAATGACTCGCTAAAAGCATCTGTTTCTTTAAGGTTAAAATGAAGTTTTAGTTTTTTGAAGGAAAATACTTTACTTTTCATAACTTTGTGCTACATTTCAATTGCAAATTGAATTTCTGTATAATTTTCAACAAGGCAATAAAAGTGTTTTTTCAGTACAAGTTCTCACGTCAGTTGGTAGCCACTTGAAGAGAGCCAGTTGGTGTATAAACTTCATGATAATCATGACATCTGAATCCGATCTGACCACCATGCCTATTTCCATCCATCATGTGCCCTCACCTACAGTGAGTATCATCATTTATTTATCAACCATTCACTTATGATTTACTGTATATACTCGTGTATAGGTCGAGGTTTTTAGACTGCATTTTTCTCGAAAAACTCGGGGGTTGACTTATACATGAGAAATATTTTCGATAGGTTTAAACCCATGACTTTATTTGCCCTGTGGTTATTGAAATTTGATGGAATTTACACTCTTGTTGTACTTTAACTGTATCGATAACTACTATCAAATATTTAAATACCGATGTATATGAAAAAATAACTTACTATATAATTTGGTGATCCTAAGTTGTTCTTTGATGCTTTGCAAATAATTAAGTAATTTTGGTAAACCTAATGTTCGGTAACATGATGGTGGTACGACAGAAAACTGTCAGCAAGACAAATGTGCAATATGGTAACTCTGTAATATGTAGATAAAGAAACACCTAATCGGTGATTCACCAAAAGGCAATGCCTACCTCTAAGCATCGCAGACTAAATTAGTATCCCCAAAGTATTTGTGTTATAAAAATTTTGGTACTGCGCATATAACTAGTGCAAAGGTAAACAAGGCGACGCCGAGAAAGCGACAAGAAATGGAACTACCAGGAGGAGAAACAGAAGACAAATGTAAATATAAGATTTCAATGTTTGTCATCAAAGACTAGTCTCCTAATGGATAATGAAACAATGAAGGTAAGGGGAGACTTGTAATATTATTTATTGTAACCAGAACCAAAACTATTTTAATTATTTAAAAGAAAACATTTATTCTAATTAAAATCAATCCTAAAATCCAAGAAAATTTTCATCATCAGAGCTATCCAATCCAAATAATTCGTCCCCATCTCTTTCAGTAATATTTTCATTGTATGGATCATCGAGATGTTTGTCAGCATCACCATCAACTATAATTACCTTCGTAAACAATAATTAGCATTTTCATTATGTTTCTCTTTCTTAAACGTAAGCTACTAAGCTGTTCCATGTACGAAACTTGCGCTCTCCGAGATGTAGGTTTCTTCATTCCTCGTCCAAAAATGTGCAAAACACGGATTTCCTAGGACCACATAGTACATCTTTCTGCCGATTTATCATCAATTTCGGCATGACCTATCCTCTGTGGTCCAACATCAGTTTTGTTTCCTGTTCTCCTTTACAAAGATAACTTCTGAATGAACGCTGGGACAAAATACGAAGTCTATCCAGAGTCATTCGATCTATTTAAAAGGCAAATACAATGTTACGACTTTTGATGTTATGGAGTGACGCTGGAGAAGACATCAAACTGCTTCACTGCTACTTTGACACAATGTAGTTACATCGGATTAAAGGGAACTTAATGTGGAAATTAATGGATAAACACGTATTGAATACAATAAATTCGTTTTACTACATCTGAAAATCTGGAGTCGACTAATACACGAGAAATACAAAAACGCAAACATTTTTATGAAAAAGTCGGGTATCTACCTATACACAAGATCAACTTATACACGAGTATATACGGTAATTACGTACGTATTAGCATTTTATTTTACATGCAGTTTTGGAAGTTTTTCTGTAATTTCTTAAATGCTCAACTTGATCAGTAAAGCTGTTGTAATTGTTCTTTCCACCTGCTTACTTAGGATTTACGGTTGAAGCGAGAACATTTACGCCTTTTCCACGTTTAAATAAACTTAAAAGGATGAAATCAACTTGATGTGGACAAAGTTATGGGCTTATGAACTGGATCTGACTGCCGATAATTTTCATGTTTTAAGTTCTATACAGCTTTTTAATGGGTGTGCTTAAGGCCGCTTACTGCATGAATAAGCTTTTTTTGAATTTTCGTAGAAGTAATTTCCTATCATTTTTGCCCCATTTCATAACTCATTTACCATATGTTTTCGAATTTTATTTCATGCATTTGAAAAACTAATTATGCATGCATGAGGTTCATATGATCAACTAATTTTTTGATGCTATAAATTTATGGATGTATGTAGTATGCACAGTAAAAGCCCAGCTATCCGGCACCTACAGGGATAGGGGTGTAGTGGATAGCCCTCCCTCCCTGTGTTCCCCATTCTTCCCCTTTTTATAATAAGTGCATTATTTTAGTTCAAATATCCCTCCTGTCCCTGATCAGCAGCAGTGTGTCAGAAGTAGCATTTATTTTTTTAAGAGCATTTAAGTAGTAGTGATTCCTAGTTCCTAGCAAGTGAAGTAATAAGGCAATTAGTTGTGCAACCTCCCCTACATCATAGTGAAGTGTCATTTTTCTCCCAAAGTTATAAAGTTGAGTGAGTATTCCCATCAAGTGCTCCATCAATTCCCTGCTCTGAGCAATAATTAGTGCCTATATCTAGCGACTCATATAATTTCCATTATGTTTATGCCATTACATTACCTGTTGACCGCTATTCCTTTTCATTATTACTTTTTTACTATTTTTATTAATCAGTGTTCACTGAAGTGTTAATTTATTTAACTGCTATATATATAATTTTTTTCTCTGCTACTTTGCCCAATTCTTTGTGTCCTGTTACTCTCATTTTGTCATGTCACTTGAATCACCACATACCCCATACCAACAAACACATTATCTGTTTCCTTCACCTGGACCTCTCTTAATCCCAATGCACCAGTGTTTGTGCTAGTTACCCACTTTTCACCACATGCTGAGCTTAGAGGGTCACTCCTTAACCCTTGCGCCCCGGAGTTTATACCTGGCGCTCCTAAAATTTCCCGTTTTTCTACTCAGCCCCAACTTAAAGCTCCCGGTTCAAGCCTATTTCCTTGTAACAACCTCCCCGACATTCTTTCCACTGAACAACTGCTTTCTTTTAATTTCCGGCCTCGGTGGTGGCAGGGTAACACCCTCGCCTGCCAATCCGAAGGTCGCGGGTTCGAATCCCGCCTAGGTGGGTTTTTCTCCACCTAGGGCATGGATGTTTGTAATCGTCCTTGTTGTTGTGTTAATGAGCCCCTTGTAAAAGGCTGTTTACGGCTGTTTAGGGGCCGCATGGAAATAAATAAATAAATAAATAAATTTCAAGCCATTTCCACGAGCCTTTCAGCTGATTTATCTCAACGTCCAAAGCCTCACGGCGCATTTAGATGAATTGCGTTCCATCCTTCCAGCTAATGACGTCCATGCCATATCCCTCGCGGAAACTTGGCTCAAACCTTCCATTTCTTCTTCTACAGTAGAGTTACCTGGGTATTGTCTGTATCGTAATGATCGCTTAGGCAAAGGTGGTGGTGGTGTAGGTTTTTATGTACGAAAGGATTTGAAGTGTAAAGTGATAGCAAAAAGTGAACCTCAATTCGCCAGAAGGCCTGAATTCCTCTTCTTAGAAATTGTACTCGGAACAATTAATCGACCTTCTAAAATAGCCCATCTATCAGACTTAGAAGACATATTTTCGAATATTGCTACTAACTACGAGCATATTATAATCACCGGTGATTTTAATGCCAGTTTCTCTGTTGGCGCCCATGATACCGATTATTTAAAACATTCCTTTACCTCGCATGGTCTCAATATCGTTCCGCTGAATCCGACTAATAACACCAAAGCAGCCTCTACCTGGATCGACTTAGCCATTACGACAAACCATGAAAAAGTAATAACTCATGTTCAATTGCCAGTCCCAAGAATTTCTTCTCATGACCTAATTTTCCTAGCATATTCACTAAATTCGCCGAAATTCAAACAAACTTTTATGCGTCACCAAGGTATAAAAAGGATAAATGATTTTGATTTAATAAACGATGCTTCTACTCTTCCGTGGTATTCTACTGAATTTATAGGGGATATTGATAAAAAAGTTGAAGCATTAAACACTTTATTAATGCAATTGCTTGACCGCTTCGCACCTGAAAAAACCATTCGCATTTCCAAACCTCGCGTGCCCTGGCTTAATGACGATATTAAAAAAATGATGGCGCATCGTGATTCGGTTTTTCGTTTATTCAAAAGAACTAAAGACGATAATGTTTTTGACAAATATAAGCGCATTAGAAACAAAACAAAACAACTAATCACAAAACAATTAATCAGAAATGCAAAAATTAGATTCATTCACTCAATAGCTAGTCCGAACGAATCACCTTCCATTATTTGGAAAAACTTAGGTCGATTGGTATTGGCAAACAAAATGACTTTAAATTGCCTCCATACATATCATTAGACTCGTTGAATTCTAAATTCTCTACACCCCCGAATGTCATTAATACAAAATAAAAAAGGAAGTTATTAATTTGATTACTGTCGCAGCGGAAAAATCAAATAAGGATTTTAACCCATTTAAGTTCATCCCTGTCACTCAATTACAAGTGCTCCATGCATTTAGAAAAATCACATCTAAAGCTCAAGGCTCCGATGGCATTCCCACTATATTTATCAAGAAATTGATACATATTATTCTACCAATAATAACCAATACATTTAATTGCTCTCTATCTCAAGAAAAATTTCCATTGAAGTGGAAACGCGCTTTCATAAGGTCATTACCAAAGAAATCAAAATCAACTGAAATCAACAATTTTTGCCCAATAAGCTTTTTACCTATCTTATCAAAAGCCTTAGAAAAATTAGCGCATGAACAAATCACGCTCTTTCTTAACAAAAATCAATAGTTAGACCCCTTACATTCTGGCTTTCGTTAATCTCACAGCACCACCACTACTCTTGTAAAAGTCACCGATGACATTCGCCGAGCTATGAATAAAAGGTAAGTTACAATCCTAGTACTACTGGACTTCAGTAAAGATTTCGACTCAACAGACAAAGATGTTCTGCTTTCTAAACTGCTAACAATGAGCGTCTTGCATTCGGCCATAAATTGGATATCTTCTTATTTAAGCGATTGTCCCCAACAAGTTATTTCCATTGAGTCTTCATCTAATTGGCATATAAATGGAAGAGGTGTCCCACAGGGCTCAATTTTGGATTCCTACTATTTTCTTTATACATAAATGACTGCTCCATGTCACTTAAATACTGCAATCATCACCTTTATGCAGATGACTTGCAATTATACACAAGTTCTACCGCAAATGATCTTGCAAAAACCCTAAAAAATATCAATAAAGACTTAGAAACGCTAGAGGTCTGGAGTAATAAAAACTTTTTTAGTATCAATCCAGAAAAATCACAGGCTATCTTAAATGGTTACCCTAAGACATTAGCAGCTATTAATCAATCCCAAAGAATCCTGATCAACATAGCAAATTCAACTATACCTTATTGTAAAGTGGTAAAGAATCTAGAATTGCTTATAGATGAAACCCTCTTGGGCCCCACATGCTAAAAATGTGTGTAAAACAGTAAACTCATCTCTTCACTGACTCAAGAAGTTAAGTAGCAGTACTCCAGCTTCTCTAAAAAAGCATCTGGTAACTTCATTAGTTATTCCACATTTTGATGATGTTGATATAGCGTACCAAGATTTATCTCAAGAGCTTTCGTTAAAAATTCAGAGAACACATAACGCGTGCATCAGATATATATTTAATCTGAAGAAATCAGACCACATCTCTGAGTCACTCGTCAAACTAAACTGGCTAAACTTGTAGTCTCGTAGACGCCTACATTTGCTTTCCTTGCTATACCAATTACTTAATTCCAACAATCTGCATTATCTTGCCACTGAATTTAGAAGTATAGACACTGTACATAACCATAATACCAGAGGGAGCCATAAACTCCTTATTCCTCATCACAGAACAGTAATTTTCAACAAGTCCTTCATTGTAACTGCTTGCAGACTATGGAATGACCTTCCCCAAGCAATAAAAAATTTGCACTCGCACTCCTCATTCAAGTGACTGCTATCAATCTCTCTTATCCTTGCAAAGGAACAGTTAAACACGCTTAATGCTTCAATTTGTTTTATTTATTTTTTTTTAAATATCTTGATTTTGACAAAACCATATTTACTGTAAATATTTGTATTTTACTGATTTGTAATTTTTTTTCTTCTTTCCATTTTGTTCAGACACACCAATGTTAATATTTATTCATTTTGACATTTTTATATGTTTATTTTATCAATGATCTATTCGTGTTGTGCCAATTTATTTTTCTTTATTTCTTTATGATTTAATATACTTATAACTTGTTCTAAATCTCATTTATGTGATGTCTTTAGTGAATCTCAGTAGGTTTCGCAGGTTTTCCACACCCCCCTTCTTGTGTAGGTGTTTTCCTCCAGTCGGTTTTTTTTACATGGATTCCATCATTCAACAGTCCATATTTTTTCCACAAAATCTCATCTTTTCTTTTCAAATACAGGTAACTCTCGTTTTACGAACTAGTTAGGTTCCAAGAAAGCATTCGTAAATCCAAAGTTCATAAACCAAAAATAGAATTAGCAAAATACTGTAACATATATAAATAATAAATGGCAATTGAATATTTTCCTTGGTTAAAACAAATCCTCTTTGTCATGTAATCTCCATACAACTCCCTCCGATTAAAAAATCACGTACAATTCCTGCATTTCCCAGCCGCTAGACACCCTATACATCTTATATTCGCATATGCATATTCATATTTTTACTGTATAAATGCAAAATAAGGAAGAAAGTAATAAATATTTATTTTTACCTTAACAAAGATGCACTAACATTTTCTGAGATGGCTTGAGGGTGACGGAGGTTACATGAGGGAGGCGGGATTGTCTGGATCAGATGATGAGGTTGGTGATGTTTCAGGTGTAACAGATTCACCTTTCTTAAAATATGAGAGCAATGACATTTGCTTTGCATTTGTCTTTTTTTCTTTTAAGATTTCTGAATAGCATGCCAATGAAGCAAGAACATTTCTCTTTACTTTTGCACTTCTTTCTAAGTCTGGATCATCTTCATCCAAAATAGCCAAACCTTCATCAATGAGTTCAAATGATTTTGATAATCTTCTGTTAGTGAGGATGCGCATTTCATTCTCAGCTGTCACTTCCTCCTCCTTCGGTTCCTCCTCCTGCTGTTCACTTTCAAGTTGAATTAAATCTTCATTCGTTAAATCTTCCTGATGTGCTGCTAATAACTCTGCTACATCATCTAACTCTATGTCTTCAAATCCTCCTTTCTTTGCCAATTTCACAATTTTCTTTTTTGTTTCAATAATATCATCGTCAACACTGAACCCTTTGAAGTCATAAATAAAATACGGAAACAATTTTCACCCAACACCATTCATACACGAACAAGGAATCTCATTCCATGCCTTGCCAATGAGCATTATTGCATCTCAGATATTCAAGCTTTTCCAAAACTCTTTGGCACTTATATTTTTCTCCTCCATTCCATTCACCATAATATTGAAACTTTTTTTAGATAATATGCTTTCAATGTAGCAATTACCCCCTGATCCATAGGCTGGATTAACGACGTAGTGTTCAGAGGTAAAAACACAACTTGGATATGCTCTTTTAAATCTTGAATGGAAGGAGGATGTCCAGATGCATTATCTACTAAAATTAATATCTTAAATAGAATGTTTTCTTTTTCACAATACTGTTGTAGGTTACCTTCAAGTTTAGACAATAGTTAATCACAAAAAATGGTTCCTGTTATCCACCCCTTAGCATTAGAATACAAATGCACTGGTAATAGGTGCTTCACATAACCTTTTAAAGCACGGGGATTAGCTGCATGATAAACTAAAACAGGTTTCAATTTGCAGTCTCCCTCAGCATTACCACCAATCAGGAGTGTGAATCTGTCTTTTGAAGACTTGAAGCCAGATGCAGTTTTCTCTTCTTTTGAAATATAGGTTCTTGATGGCATCCTTTTTCAGTTCATAGCAGTTTCATCAAGGTTAAAAACCTGCTTTGCTGAATAGCCGCCTTCTTCAATCAGAGCCTCCAGTTCTTCAATGAAGTTTTTAGCCGCAATCTCATCAGCTGATGCAGCCTCTCCAGTCATTTTAATGTTATGGAAATTATATCTTTTCTTAAAATTGGCAAACCAACCCGAACAAGCATGAAATGGATTGGAATCCTTCTCTTCCTTTGTTAAATCATCATATAAAGAGCGTGCCCTTGCTTGCACCAAAAGCATACTTACAGGCATATGATGCTGATTCTGATCTTCTATCCAAGTGCTCAGCATTTTCTCCACTCTTTCCATTACATTACTTCTTGAATATGATGATCTTACAGCTCTTATTTCTGTTCCAGATTTGGCACTTTCCTTAATCTTCTCAGCATTATCACGAATTATGATGATAGTACTTTTAGCCATCCCAAGTCGACAACCAATATCTGTGATTCGTTCACCTTTTTCAAGACGATTTATTACATCTAACTTCAGTTTAAGTGTTATTGTTTTTCTTTGTCTCTTCATTGGGGTTGCAGCAGGATACAAAGATTTATGTTTTTTACTCATTTTCCGAATCCACCCGAATCACATGCGCAGTGTAACAACTGCACAGCGGAGACCATGCAGATGGAATGCACATGCACTGTCGGCAATGTAAATAAAAAATCACTATGAATTCATAATTAACCGAATTCGTTAAAGCAAAAATACGTAAAACAAACATGCATAAAACGAGAGTTACCTGTACTTGTATTTTTATTGTTACCTTTATTTACATTGCTAATGTTTTATTTATTATTATATGTTCCATGACGAGGGGTTAGGTGGAAGATGAGACTTCTTAGTCTCAATCTCGCCTCAAATAAAGACCAAATCAATCAATCAATCCCTCCCTCCCCAAAAATTTTAAAGAACCTTAGATATCTAATGACATAACTTTGATTCAACACGATGTAAATCGATAGACAGGCATTAATTAATCGGTGACATAACTTCTAATTGATGCAAATCTGGACAACATATATTGGGGAATACCTGTAATTCCACTATATATCCATGGTTTTAACATTTATAATTATTTCATTTCAATTTTTGGAAAAAAAGACCTGCATGCATGCAATGCCCATACCCCTATTTAAATAAACATCAGGAAATATTTTATGTGCATTGCTTGTACTGCAACTTTGGAACACAAATATTGCAAGTACAAATCTGCATAGACATCAATCTGCAATGACTAATTCGTACAAATCGTCACTACATTTTCAATGCTCACAGTTGGTGAAACTGATAAATACAAAGTGCTGAGCATATATAAATGTACAAATGCAAATTTTCTAATTCACTTACACTAAAACCATGTAATGCTTTAAATTTCACTAAATTTCATGAGAAAGTTTTAGGAAAAAGTGTGGTTATTACACAAGTAAATAGTATTGTACAACAGGAAAGCTACAACAGCAGTCATGAAACCTTTACTCTGAAGCTATTTTTCCAACTAAAAATAATTTCAACTGTCAATTAAGCATTTACTGCAAACACTAAAGCAAATATCAATTGCATAGAATAAAAATATTTTTTTTACTAATATTCATCAATCACAGTTAACTTAAGATTTTGATATGGATAATGCAGTTATTTTGTAGTTAGGTTCAACAGTTTTAAATAATATGGACAATTAAAAAGTTTTTCCTCAAAGCCTATTTATGCAAATTCTCACTTAAAAGTATAGTTTCCAGGAAGTGTAAGATTATCAAGCTGAAGAGTATTGGTGGCTGGAAGGTGAGGTTGGTAACCGAGAGGTCCCTGTTGCAGTTCCCAGTGCCAGCTCACTATTTGATCATCATCAGAAGATGCAGACCCATCAATCACAGCTCCAGAGTTTGGCAGATGGACAACTTGCGTAACAGGTGTTACTCTGGCAATTGGAGGACTATTTATACGGTTTGCTGTAAGAGAAAAACCAAGATTTTAGAATAGTTAAATATTTCTACCATTTCTTAATATGTCGAGCATTTGGCACATAATGGGACCATACCAGTGGCATAGCCAGAGCTGCGCAGGCCCCAAAGGCTACATTTTTTCAGGGCTCTACTATAAGTGAATGTATATTGTAGGTTCAGGGAGAAAATCACCCAGATTAGAACTGGGTTCCAGAACATTGAAATATACAATGCATGAATTTTGATAGCATACAGCCTTGCCAGAATAAGATAGATAGTTCAAAATTCTACAAGTGCAAACTCTCAAAATTCAAAATCTTGTGGGCCTCTTTGAAGTGCGGGCCCCCAGGCTTTGCCTGGGCTGTTCTTTGCCAATGGGCTATACTAAGGATAGTGCCAGCGGTGGAACCATACCAGAAACAGTATTTAAAGGGAAGCCCTCTGTAACGCTGATACTTATTTTCTGACCGATTGAGAACTAATTATGCATATCACACAACTGTATCTTTGTAAATTTAGTTATACAATTTAATTCAAATGTACATACAAAAAATATTAAAAGATGAATTCATTAATTTGTTGTTTCTCCGAGTCATTAAATCTATTCTATTTTAGGATGTAGAAAAGTTCATATATACCTAATTGGCACTTAATTTTCTACTTAATACATTATGTTATTGGCAATTAGCTATGTTTACAAATATAAATTACTGCACCTGAATTGTTGGAGCACTGATGACTGACATTGGTGCACTGATGGAACCAGTTGATTAATGTTAATTTTATTCAAGTAAACTGATTGGCATACTGGCCCTAATTTGTTCAAAAAGTATTGAGCATTCTTATATTTTACTAAAATCCACAAGGCTGTAAAAAAAATAGAATTTCCTAAACATTTATGGTTAGGCCACCTCAATTGTTGGTCACCTAGTTTTTTGAACACCTGGTATCTTTTTTGTGCTAGTTATTGAAAATGTTCATAGAACTTCTTATGGAATTGGAAGCAGATCTTTCATCAAATACCTATAAGATTGTTATACTGCCGAATTGTTCAAAATTAGAAACTTTCTAATATCAGACATTCACTATTACAAATCTTAGCTTCAGCTTCATCAATTTATTCATTCATATTACCTTGAAGATACCAGTCCTACCATTAACAATGCACTCCAAATACTTCTAATGCTACCAGTAACAATTGCTACACATGAGTATATTTTTCGCAAATAAAGGAAGATAAAAACTACCTGTCTGGAAATGGACCAAGAGTATTTGTCCAATTTGGGATTAATGGCAACTATATTTGAAATAGAAAAATCTCTTAAGTAAAATAATTTATCTATCCATTTGCATCACTGAAAGCAATAAAAGTGGTATTCCAAAGATTTTTTGCACAAACAGGGCTGGCGCGGCCCAAGTTAGCACCCTATGCAAATCAAAATGTGGCACCCCTAGGTAGCAATTTATCCCATGCGAAATTATAAATTCTTATTAAAGATCTCAATTAATCCTCACTCTGTTTGATCCACACATACACATTTCTAATTCTAATTGTTGTATTGTTTTAAGGAAACTTTACGAATAACAACAACATATATACAATGGAGTGATGACCAACAAAAACCCTAAAGGAACCAAAAATTACGAAAAATCAACAATATAGAAAATACAAAAATCCACAATGATGTCAGCCTAGCTCCGACTAGGTCGTATCAGGTCATACACATTACCGTAATCAGCCAGCTCATAAAACTAGAAAAAAAACTTCTCGTAAGGATTCACCCCCTACTAACGGATATTCCACTGCTGCCAAAACCATGGTAACACTGCTGGATTTTCTTAATGTACATGCCCCAACATCAGGGAATACCTGGTTGACACAGGAAATAATAGTGAGAAGTAAAGCAGTGGACGAATTTCGTAATTTAGTAGCTGTGACACAGTGTAGTTACCGTATATGCCCAAATATAAGGCAAACCGGAATATAAGGCAACCCCGAATATAAGGCGACCCTGAATATAGGGCGACCCTGAATATAGGGCGACCCCCTATTTTCCCACCGAGAAAAATAGAAAAAAATTATTTGACAAAAACTTGAATAATCAGAGGATAAAAAATATTATCAAAATGCGTAAAAATCTTATTATTGAAAAATGATAGTAAACTATTACATACGCATAAACAAACCATTTTATATCACATATACATACATGAAGAAATTTTATTGAAAATCATCAGCAGCATCTTCTACATCAGTTTTATCTTCATCACTGGAGTCACTTTTATTATCTGGCACAGTTTCCCACAGCACATCTCCTTCAGTGCCATCTAGATTATTAGAAATGGAGCACTTCTTAAATCCATGGCTATCACTGGAGTTTGGTCAACGTTGCATATAAAAATTATCGTGATTTTTGCTATTCCGACGAAGACAGAGACTCAGGTTTTGTCTTTTTGGCTTTGTAAAAATTCAGGAAAATGAATAAAATGTTTGGTAAAGAATCCACTTTAATAACACAAAACAGACGAACGGTTTCGATTAACACTTAGTCATCATCATCACCTGATGATGACTAAGTGTTAGTCGAAACCAGTCGTCTGTTTTGTGTTATTAAAGTGGATTCTTTACCAAACATTTTATTCATTTTCCTGAATATGGAGTTCCACCACGTCAAGGCTGCATCCATCGATTTTTGTAAAAATTATCAGTTCTTTAAAACAAGTTGATAAATTGTTACATAATAATCTCCATTTTGATGCATCTTTAAAATGAAAGTTAATAAAGTGCTTATGAATTTTGACAATCGTTTATGAAAGGTAACAAAAAGTCTGACCAGAATTTTGTGGGTGCTCTAACTCAAAAACTATTAATCAGATCACCGAGAAATTTTATATTTGACATTTATATTAAAAGAAAAAGAACTGATTAGTTTTTGGTAAAAATTGGTCAACCGGAAGTGGGTGTTTACTCGTCATTTTTTGTTTTATTTTTTTTGAGATGCACCTACTCCCCCCTTAATGCTGTCCCAATTAACGCAGTTCCGCATTAATGCTGAAAATAATTTAATACATTTTTCTGAATTGCACTCGTGCATTCCACATTAACACTTCAAAATTTCAGGTGTAATTTACGAAGTCCACTGCGCAGTGCCTCTGCGCATTTACAAAACAAGACGCCAGTATTTGCAGTTGCTTGATGGTTCCGTGTACACTTTTGCAGGTCAAAATATAGAGTAAAATTTATTTAAATTATATTTTCCCTTTAAATAAAAAGACCATGAGTGATAACCGGTGGTCAGAGGAGAAATAGAGGAAAAACTTATCTCTCGAGGTTAAATTAGAGGTTTTACAGCGACTAAAAGCTGGAGAGCACCAACATTTGTTCGTTTTTTGTTTATTGCTCCCTTTTTGATTGTTCATTTTTAAAAAATGTAATTCCAAGATATTTGAATTTTTCTTTTATTTGGTCTCATTCCATGTTCCTTTATTTATCAAGCACATGTGATAATTCTTTTATGAATCGATATTTATTTATCGAAACGTAGTAAGGTTTCGATCGTAACGATATACGATTTTGTTTTTGTCTTATTGGTTGCTTTATCTTAATTTAACAGTATCTTCAGTCATGATGCTTATGTTATTGTCTAAATTTTCTTTGTTAATAAAATTGTGGCTGTATATTGACTATTACCTCGCCCTGTAAATATAAGTAGACGCAGGTATCTTTTTCTACTCTAATTCCTATTCCTTAATGCTTCTGCATGATTTATTCAGTGTGATATCAACATATGTTCCGTAAAGTGCATTCTGTTTTTCATTTATATTCAAGTTTTTAATGTTAAATTTAAATATAATTGCAATGCAAATGAGGACCTATTCTACGCTACGTAATATGGTTAACAAAGAATACTTTGGTGTATTATTTATTTAATACTACCTATTTTCATTTCCATTAATAGAAACTCGGGAACGAATTAAATCTTATAAAGTCATTTCTTATGGAAGTAAGTGTTCCGAATAGCACTGTTTCAATTACTGCTTGATTTTCCTGGAACCAATTAAGAGCATTAATCGGGGAGTGGGTGTATTTGTTTTAATATTTGATAAATGTAAAAAAGTGCTGGAATAAAAGTTGTAAGAAAGTACATTTTCTATAAACTTTGTTCAAAACATTTTCCCATATAATGCATTGTTGAAGAGATATTTTAAAAAGCAATTTTTTAGCTACCAAAACTACACCACCTACCGTTGACTATTGTAAACCCTTTATGCTCCTTTTCATTTTCTTAATTGTTGGAGCTTTGGGGCTATATCCAATATCAGAAGGCTACGGTTTGAGTTTATTTCTTTGTAAAGTCTAAATTTTTCTCCAAGTTCCTTAAAATATTTATTATCATTTAACCTATTTGGAATTTTTTAGAAATATTGCATGTATGGAGAAAGTCATGTGGTGGCCACATCAGATTTTTTTAAATAAGTCAGTAAGCGCTGTGAACATAATTGCTGAAAAGGAATCTATTCTGAGTTCACCAACACAGCCAAATCAAGATGAAATCCCAGGATTGATTTTCCAATGTAAATATTGCTATTGACGTGATTACCCGTCGATGAGCAGCTATAACTAAATCAAAAATACTGTGACTTGACCGGGTTATGATGAGCAATAGCAGTGTCAACAGTTCCAATGGTACCTGTGTTTTTTCTATTAACATATAGTAAAACCTCACACAATGCAGATTTAGGCAGCGCATTTTCAGTATTGCAATATTTTATTTGTACACCAATTTTCTTACAACGCAGTCCATTTTACGGCTTTGGATTTTGGATCAACTTTGAGTAGGTCAGCAAGTGGTAGACTTGGCATGTGAATATGGAGTGAATGAATCGACTATTCGCATCATTCGAAAGAACAAGCAATCTATCGGAGTTTTACAGCTGCCGCTACTACAAGTGATTCAATAAAGAGTATGAGTTAGAGTTCCGTGCAGCAGAATAAAGGCACATTTACAAGATTCAATTCAACTGAACAATTGGATTGAATCATCCAAATTGAAAAGAAAAATTGAAAAATGTAAACAGGAATTCAATGTCATGGAGCAATCATATTGAACATTGCAAGAAGTAGGGTCGAGTTCAATTGGAAAAATATTATTTCACTTCTAGAAGTACGACAACTTTAAAATTTGGCAGAAATGTGTAGCATTAGTACCCCATAATGGAGAAAGTATAAAATTCTTAAAATTGTAAAGTTTTGGGATTGTTTTAATATATTATTTTTACATAAGGGAAAACCGAAAATCGCTCTGGAGGTGAAATATTTAGAATTAAAAAATATTTTTAATGATGAAATATGAAAAATGAATGTTTTTTTATGTTGAGATGATATGTTTGCAGAATGCAAGCACCAACTACTAGTAAAACCTAAAAGTAAAGGAACCCTGTCATAAAACATGGGGCTGGGGTGTCTACAGCACCCTGTGGGACCACTCCGGGGTTAAGGATAATAGAAGAGAACAATTACCACCCTCACCAATTATTCAATGCTTATGAGGAAGGTTTATTTAGGAAAAGCATTCCACCTAGAGCCTGCACCAGTAAATGGGAAAAAGCGGCACCTAGGTTCAAGACCGCCAAAGACTGTCTGAACTTCTTTTCTTCATGGTCGAATCTCAAACAGTCAAATGATGAGTGCAGTTTTTCCATAAAAGTATATATTATTATTGGGGATACATTCCAGCATCTTGGAAGAAAAATTATCAAATTCTATCTCATATTACATAAAGTTAAAATAACTTTACTAAAGTGCTAAAAAACCATATTAAATAATTGAAAAGCATAAAATAACTTAAGACTAAAGAAAAAATGCAAATAAATATATTTTCCTAACTGAAATCTTTTTCAACTGTACTTAATGAACTTAGTTTATTAATTGAGAATTTGGAAAATTTTAGTTGGAAGAAGAGGGGATGTAGGCAGGCTGGGGGAATGGATGGGCTATTGAAAGGGAAATTTGAATGAGCTAGGGACTGAGGGCATTGAAGGAATATTTGCAGCAGATATTGTCAAATTAACTCCATTACTTAAGTATTCTAGAATTTACTCCTGTTTCACATAAGTGCTGATAGTTGAACGAGACATCCCGATAGCGTGATTTCAGCAATTCCTCAATTCCCTTTAAAATTTCTCATTTCAATTCATAACTATGAGTCTTACGTTTTCTTTTGTTTGATCCACTAGCATCACTATCATCCTCCATTTTGGATGCCATGTCAACATATGAAAATAGTTTTAACCCTTCAGCACCAATAATATATTTTCTTACAAAAAATAATCAGGCAAAAACCAATTTCCTGTACCGCAGTGATGTCTGCTACACTGGTTCACATAAGCACAAATGATAGTTCCTGCATCTTTGCTTTTACTGTCACTGAATTCATGAATTATCATGAATTTCTCTTTGCATTGAAATTATTTTTTGAAGCAAGTCTTTCTTTCTGCAAATTTTCTTTTAATTTCTTTTAAGCACAAATTTGAAAAACTCACAAAAGTTCTTTAAAAAAATTGGCTTTGAGAGGACAAGCAGAATGCTAACAAAGTAGCACCCAACTCCAAACTGAATGCAAAAGTCATTCCCCAAAAATTTCATTAGTCCCTGTTCTGTTTTGATAGCAAAAGCAATCTAATAAGCCAAGACTTTCTAGATCATTTCTTTATCTGCTAGCAGAGTGGGACTGATGTTGAATGAGCTGATGGACATAACCCAAACATTATAAGTAGCCTTTCACAAAATTCATCAGCAGATGCCTCTATAAGTACATCCTAAAAATATTCCTTTTTATTTTATGGAAAATTCGATTGATTCTTCGAAGGGAATCACAGAAGCTATTATATGTAAATATGTAAATAAATGTAGTTCCCAATTTGATCAATCGGCTCAGTCGAATTGGCAAGCTTTGACCAGTCGCAAGTCGAGTTGAGGTTATAATGCAGTCTTTATAGCTGGCTTACTGATGGAGGAATCTTGTATTCAGGAATGTTTATATGGGCATTATATAAGGAAGTATGCATGTGTGGTTTCTATGTGTTTGAAAACAAAGGGTCCCTGGTATGGAGTAAATCCTCCTTAACTGGCAGACAAGTAAATATGGTAATAAGGTTTATTTATTTGTATGATTTGACCTCCTACTGGTGCCATGGAGATATCAGATCTGTGGAATTAAGGTAGTTTTTTTAGGGTTTTCCAGAGCGAACTGACATTGCTTTTAGTATATAACACCATGAGACAATGGCATGATTGTGATACATAGAAATACTTACGTGGAAGGACTGTGACGTTTGCCACTTGCTTCCCAATAGAATCAGGTCCAGTCACAGTCACTTGGAAAGAATAGAAGCCTTCTTTGAGATGACGCAATCGGAGGTTAGGACCGTTCTTGTCTTGCATGGTGCCAGTATCAGCTGCCTCGTCTCCTCCAGGTCGTGATTGCAAAGTCCACTCATAAGTGTAATGCTCCCCTGAAAAATTTACAAGCACTCATACAGATGTCAATTTAGGTGCCATTTCTATGCTATTATAAAACTGTAACAAAATACTGACTGGTTAAACAAATTTAAATATGTATTTCACTAAATTAATCATTTACATGGTACAGCATGAGGTTCAGATATTTTTTCTACTAGTGTAAAGTATCATAAATTTTTTGTTCAAACATATCTCTGAATACCTTCCTCTCTTTAATTTGCCATTGTCTTCCCTTATCAGTGATTTTTCCTCCTCATACAACCTCATGTCTTTGAGTTGATTGTCGCTCTCAGATAGAAGATAATCTAACATGAAATTATTATAAACAAAGTAACTGATGAACCAAATTAATATCAATATTCTCCCTCCATACTAACTGATCCTTAACCTTGTGTCTCCCCAACTTTAATACTGTGACATTCATCCAACACCGACACCTTTTCTAAGCTTATGTTTCAAAAATGGAGCAGTTGGATGAGAACTTCAAAATATTAAATCATTAATTTATAACAAATAACAAGTGCTTACATTAATTTTCTCAGAATAATACTGAAAAGCGATATTTTAAGACAATACTTGCACCATTTATGACATCAAACAAGCCCTTTTAATGGTCTGTCTGAGTAGATATAATTATGATAACATCTACATATGGAGGCCAATTTTAGGACTTATTTCTGAGTTATATTCACTATCTCAAATCCATGATCCTAAAGAGAGAATCTCATAAATTCTCTAGTTTCAGAATTTTTTTCTCTGTTGGAGCCACGCTAGCTAAGCTAGTATCTACCTACCCTAACAGATGTCCTCCATGGGTTACACCAAAAGAAAACACTACAGGTATGCCACATTTAGTGTAAGGGATGTGATCCGAAAGGTCTTTGCATTAATCAAAGAAACAATTTATGAAGAAGTACTTAAATCTATTGAGAAATTTTATTATTTTTATCTCGCAACTTATATAAATGATAGGGAATTTTATATACACCATCTTTTTAAACTTCATGAATAATTAGTTCTGAAAAAACTGACAGAAAAATGCTAAGTCGCGAAGTGCAATTCCTATTTTCCCATAAGATGCAATGTAAAAATAAGAGTATGGTTCCGAGTCAACCTGAAAAATTCACTTGTTATCATAAATAATGCAGTTCAACAGGAAAGAAAACATAACAGCAAATGAAAACC
Source organism: Tanypteryx hageni (assembly GCA_028673005.1). NCBI lineage: Eukaryota > Metazoa > Arthropoda > Insecta > Odonata > Petaluridae > Tanypteryx > Tanypteryx hageni. The sequence continues at coordinate 6,202,530 of CM054115.1, forward strand.
TAGCATTATAAAGTAAAAAAATTCTTTTAATTACTTTCAAAATGCGTAATAGCAACTGAAAACCCAGCATTACAAAGTGATTACACTTCTTTCAGCAATTGTGTAGTTAACCTCCAGCACTTTTTCGATCTTCTTTTGTTCATTCCAAGGAAATCCTTTAATTTCAATGGATTAACTACTGAAATGGAATGTTGAGTATGTGATGCATGGATGTTTTCTTAGCTTCTCCCATAAACATTTCTAAGCCGCAAAAAAACGGTAGCATTATAAAGTGGTAACATTTATTTTATTAATTACATTCAAAATGGGTAAACGAAATAATATAATAAATCAAAAGCAAATTCATCAAAAACAAATTCATTGAACGATCCAGTCATCGAAGGGCAAGTTTATTGAAAATTTCGAGTTCGTTGAAAATAATTTGTAATTTGTTAAGGGTGATAAATACAATCGAGTTAAAATAGAAATAGCTTGAGATTTATATTAACGCTTCAGAATACTTAGTTTTACATATCAATTGGAGTCATTATGTGATAATATGTTGATATTAATTGTATTATACTCTCGCAAAATCATTTTAAGAGAAATAAATTGCTCTAAAAAACTCATAATACGATTGCATGTCTGTTTAATATGCTTTTTTATTAATTAAGCTTTATAAAAAGCATAAATAAATACAAGAATAATGAAAAAAAATATTAACCCATTAAAGCCCAGCGGGTCATTAGCGACCCAGTCATAAAAAAAATCTTAGCAACCAATTGAAAAATGTTAGACATATGACAGCATGTTTTGTAGACACATTATAGAGCAAATGACATTGCAGGCAGAGATAGCCGGACATTCTCGACATACCTTCATTCTGGTAGTGATCCAAATATATCATGTCTGTACCTGTATCGTCCACTCGATGATGTAAGCATAGTAACCAGGGCCAATGATTACTAGGATCGAATATTAAAATAAGCAATCATGATCCGACTGACACCACAAAATTTTAACAGAGATACGGGTTTCAGCCTGAGCAAGGCATGTGATCCCACGCTCTCATGGGTAGCACAACAGCACGCACATTGGCAGAACCATCAGCCAATGAATGGGAACCACAACAGCGACGGCACACACATAAACCCCGGATCATCCGACCCACGGTATCTCAGCACACCCTGAGGATGATGGCAAAGAACGCTATAGAAACGTCAGTAAAACCAACCATCACCCAGCTGGAAACCCTAGAACTCTTTACTGCAGCCATTCGCCAGGAAAGCTTCAAATCTTTCTACACATTCATGTGGGTTTCCCATTCTATACTCGCCCAAAAAACAAAATTTCCAGAAAAATTCTTACCTTGATATTGTGGTAGCTGTATATAGTCGACCCGGTTGAAATATATTGGTAATTAGTTATATAAAGATTAAATATACTATATTTAATTAAAATTCATTAAGTCAGTTCTCTAGAAATAGGTGTAAAAGAAATATTATTTAAGTTTTTATTGTGGTAGCCCTGCATCTTAGATGAACATTAAACATCTTGATTTCATTATGAAATGTTGTACAAATCTTATATACTAATTTTAATTTAAATCCGTTGAGCCAATTCATTCCAAATCCTCAATTACTGAAAAAGTTACATTTGTAATTATTGCACCGGTTGGCTGATTCGGTTTAAATATGCTAATATAGTTTTGTGTATATGTACACATTATCAGTATTAAATTTGGTTAAAAATGATGAGGACAGTTCAACACAAATACGTAAAAAAAGAATTTTTTATTCCTTGTATTGTGGAAGCTCTGCAAACCTATATCTATACTAAACATTTTGATTTTGTTATTTTATGTTGCACGCCACCTCTCCCTAGTTGATATATCATTATATATCGACGACTCTTACAGAGGAGGAGGAGGAGGAAGATATAACATACCAGTAGTTGGTGCTTGCATACTGCAAGCATTTCATCTCACCTTGAAAAAACATTAATTTTTCAGAGAGACATTTCATCATTACAAATATTCTTTTAATTCTAAAGATTTCAACTCCGCAGCGATTTTCGTTTTCCCACATGTAAAAATAATATTTTTTTAAAATCCCCAAATGTTGCAATTTTAAAAATTTTACACTTTCTCCATTATGTGGTACTAATGCTACACATTTTAGCCAAATTTTAAAGTTGTAGCATTTCTATAAGTAAAATAATATTTTTCTAATTGTTCAAATTTAAATAATTTTTAACGGCCGTCACAATTCATATATGGTAAAATTGAAATGTTTATTTGTGCAAATTCACTACTCTGTAAATAATTTGAAAATTTCAGCTTCCTAGCTCATCCCGTAGTACCTAAACAGTTATCCATTTGTTTAAACTTTAAGAATTTTTAACTTCCAAACAAATTAAAAAATCAAAATTTGTATAATCCCTATTTCGTTTTTTTAAGAATTCTACTTACAAAAAAAATTTCAACTCCGTAGCACATGCGAAAATACATAAACCATGAAAATTTGTTTAAACAATTGCGAATTTTTAGCGGCCGCATTGTTGCACTTTTTGAAGAATTCGTTTTTTCTAGTCGTTTTTGCACAACATCCTACATAAGAAAAAAATTCGAATCACCAGCTCATCTGGAAGTGCCTAAACATTAGTATCCTCCTATATGTTATATATCATTATCCTCCTCTGTAAGAGTCGTCGATATATAATGATAAGGGATAGGGATAGGGATTATAGAAATTTTGATATTTTTAATTGTTTGGCAGTTAAAAATTCTTAAAATTTAAACAAATAGATAACTGTTTAGACATTACAAGATGAGTTATGAAGATGAAATTTTCAAGTTATGTACAATGCAGTGCATTTGCACAAATAAATGTTTCAATCTCTCCATAAATATATTGCGGCGGCCGTTAAAAATGTCTAAAATTTAAACAATTGGAAAAATATTATTTCACTAGTAGAAGTACTACAACTATAGAATTTGGCAGAAATGTGTAGCATTAGTACCCCATAATAAAAAAGCATAAAATTCTTAAAATTGCAAAGTTTTGGGATTGTTTTAATCTATTATTTTTACATAAGGGAAAACGAGAATCACTCCGGAGGTGAAATATTTAGAATTAAAAAAATATTTGTAACGTTGAAATATGAAAAATGAATGTTTTTTGATGTTGAGATGATATGCTCGCAGACTGCAAGCACCAAAAACTAGTATTGCATATTTTCACTTCTACCCCCACCTCTCCCTTGTTGGTATATATCACATATTTTCACCTCTCCCCCACCTCTCGTAGTAGTAGTAGAGTTGATTTTATAAGGTGTGTCGACAGCAAGGTCATTTCACACCGTACTCAAATCAGTAATACAATAAAAGTTATTACATTTCCCTACTAATTGTTAAAAAAGGAATTGGAGACTACGGTGTACAGATTGGAATTAAAATTTAAAACTCCTGAACCGTAAATTAACCCAGAGAGCACTCACACGTCAATAAGAAATAAGGAAAATTAAAATTATACTTACAAGTTTGCAGGACAATACGACTTCAGCTACTGAAGATGGGAGCATAGCTCCTGAAATACGTATCTAGCGGGTTTTCCAGAGATTTCCAGAGTGTTTGTGCGTGTGTGTTTTCTTTTTCTTCTTTTTAGACTAGTTTTTGACAACAGGTCCCTGTAGGCCATCATTGTCCTGCAAACTTGTAAGTATAATTTTAATTTTCCTTATTTCTTATTGACGTGTGGGTGCTCTCTGGGTTAGTCTACTAATTGTGATAAAAATTAAAATAAAATTTTATACAGGTAATGTGTATAGAAAAAATGTAATGTTAAAAATTATTTAAATGTATGGAAGCAATTTAGCTTCCCTGAGGAACTTGAAAACCACGTCTATCTTAACAGGGTCATCTCCATGAACATCGTTAAGCTGGCCTTGCATCGAAAGACTGTTTCCCATACCCTGGTAGAAGGTACATTCGATCAGGATATGTCTTATAGTGAGACGGGAGTCACAATGGTCACAGTGTGGTACTTCCTTCTCCTGTGTGAACAGATAACAGTGAGTAAGGGCACAGTGCCCTATCCTCAATCGGGTCAGCACTACTTCCTCCCGCCTACTATTCCTGACAGAGGAGGACCAAGAAGTCGTAACAGCCTTTATGTCCCGCAATTTGTTATTTTGCAAACCTAGCCATGAGTCCTGCCATTGTTTCACTATAAGTAACCTAAGAAATTTTTTTAGGTCTTCTGCTGTCGTGGACCGCGAGTCTAGTTCTTGCTTGCAGAGGCCATCCTTGGCAGCAGAGTCGGCCTTCTCATTCCCCTTGATTCCCACATGCCCTGGTACCCAAACAAAGAGTATGTTATTCCCCATGGCCTCTAACAGGGCAAGACGGGAGTAAATCAACCGGACCAGTGGATGATAGGAATCAAAGGAAAGGATTGTTTGCAATGCGCTCCTAGAGTCACTACATATCAAATACGACATGTTTTGTGACTCTATTTCATCCAAGGCAGTCTTGATAGCGTACAGTTCCACTGTGTAAACACTACACAGCGGATGCAGCTTCACCACGGAGATGATATTTTGGGAAGATGTTACAGCGCATGCACAGGCAGTGTCTGACTTGGAGCCATCCGTGTAAATGTGAGTGGCATCACGGTGCTTTTCCAAAATTTCCATAAATTGATGGAGATATACATTAGGATGTGTGCCTGATTTGTTGCAGCGAGATACTTATAGGGATACTTTTGATAGCTGCTGATGTTATATCTTCCATGAGTAGTTCCATATTACGTATGCCACCAAGAGTGTGATCAAAGTTAAATTTTAGGTTATTTTTAAAAACTGGCCAATTGGCCTTCTTCAAGAGCCAATTCCCATGTCGAGTAAAATCACAATTATTACTACGCTTAGTAATAATAATTGGAAAGTGATTGCTGCCACAGAGTTCTTCATGAACAGATAAATTAAACAATGGGGCTATATTAGCAGTGGATAAAAACAGGTCAATGGAGGAAAAATCTCCGCTAAAACTATTAAAACGGGTCTTCTCATCAGTGTTTAACAATATTAGATTGTGGTCACTAAAAACTCTTTGCAGAAGCTTACCCCTTCTGTTACCATCATTCATCGAGGCACCCCAAAGAGTGTTATGGGCGTTGAAGTCCCCCAACAATACAAAAGGCCTAGGCAGCTGTTTGAGTAGGTGTTCAAGGCTTCTGCGGTTAACTGGTGCCCATTCAGGTAAGTAAACATTACAGAAGGTAATGACATCCGGTGTGGCCACGGTCACAGCAACAGCTTGTAGAGGTGTCTGCAGGTCAACCCGGGAGGTGTATAAGGTCTCCCGGACTGCCACAGCAACACCACCTTTAGCCCTGTTGCCACTAAGGTCGTCATTTCTAAAAATACCAAACCCTTTGATATTTCCCGTCAGAGATTTTAAAATGTGTTTCCTGTAAGCAAATACATGACGGCTTAAGATTGTATACTAGGACCTCAAGTTCCTCCTTGTGCCTGTAGAATCCATTGCAATGTTAAAAACATAAATAAGTTAATAAATAGGTAAAAGGTAAAAAATTTGTTAACCAAAGTTGTCAAAAAACAAAATTTTTATGATTATGCGAGCGATCACCTTTTAAAAAGCCTACAACTGTTCTTCCTATTGAGGAGGACCTCTCATATTTGTCTCTGAAATACTTTCATCCTCCATGTCTTCCACAGAGGATGAAATAGGAATTTTAGAGGGCCTAGATGGTGGTGTGACTTCCAGCCTTGACTCACTAGTCTTGGCTGAGGAAGTGGCCTCTTGTGTCTTTTCAGTGGTCGACTGAGCTTTGGTAGGTGGTGGAGTAATAGGCACTCTCTTCCTGGCTGCTTTTTCATTGCAGATGTTCTCTTTTTTCTCTTCCTTCTGAATTTTTTCTGGCTCTGTTTGAGTTGCTATGGTAGCCTTTTTGACCGACGTGCCAGCGACTGATGCAAAAGAGCGAGAGAAAGTCGGCGCCATTAACTCTCGATACTTCCTCCTTGCCTCTATGTAGGGTAACTTTTCGGTGGTCTTTATTTCCATTATTTTACGTTCCTCGCGCATCCTTGGACAATCACGAGAGTACACGGGATGTGCACCATCGCAATTTGTACAAAGTGCCGGAGACACGCAGATTTCCCCATCGTACTTCTCCTTGCTGCACTTTGCACAGATTGCCTTACTTTCACACCGAACCGCGGTGTGGCCAAAATGTTGACAATTAAAGCACCTCAGAGGGCTTGGGATGAAAGGTCAGACGGGAACTGATTCGTACCCGACCTTCACCTTTTCCGGTAGCTTATTCAGTGCAAAAGTAAGTAAGACTGATGAGGAGTTAATAGACTCGCCGTTTCTTCTGGTCGAGAGCCTTCGACAGTCGATGACCCCCTGAGGGGCCATCTCCTTCTTTATCTCCTCGACGTCAACATACATCAGGTCATAGCACGAAATCACACCTTTGCATGTATTCAGTGTCTTGTGCATTTGCACAGACACCGGAATATCATGCAGCAAGGACATATGAAGAAGCTTGCCACTTTGCTTGTCATTAGCTGTTTCGATTAGTAGGCTACCATCTCTAATTTTCTTTACAGATTTTAGTTCTCTTGTTAAAGCGCCGGAGAGTGATTTGTGAATAAGGAAAGGCGAGACTTTCTTGAAGTCTTCCCCTTCCTTTAAACATCGCATAACTAGATATTTTTGGCATACGTTACTCACTATATCTCCACCATCTGGTAAAGGACGGGATCTCTTTGGAGGTGGTGTACTGCTCATTTCAGAATCCATTTTAGCCGCTGCTTGGTCGAGTCAATAGAAGACTCGTTGCCCCCCCCTCAGCACCGTGGAGGCGGCAGCGGGGTAAGAGCTTTCTACTGTCTTTGGTTGTTCTACAGATGTTTTTAAGAACAAAAAAGACGGTATCACAAGATGTGATACAAACCACGGTTACTAGAACCGAAGAGACTGGGTTACCCCCCAGCAAGTAGCAAAGAAATCACTGGGTTGCCCCCCAGCAGGTAGCAGAAAATACAGGGTTACCCCCATGCAGGTAGCTCAACAGTGGATGGTGAGCAGTATCCGAACCCGCTCAAACACCAATCCACTGCCATATGAGGGGTCGCATGTTGGTATATATTGCATGTATTCACCTGTCCCCCACCTCTCTCTTGTTGGTATATATTGTATATTTTCACCTCTATCCCCACCTCTCCCTTGTTGGTATATAGTGCATATTTTCACCTCTCACCCCACCTCTCTCTTGTTGGTATATATTGCATATTTTCACCTCTACCCCCACCTATCCCTTGTTGATATATATTGTATATTTCCACCTCTCCCCCCCACCTCTCTCTTGTTGGTATATATTGCATATTTTCACCTCTACCCACACCTCTCCCTTGTTGGTATATATTGCATATTTTCACCTCTACCCACACCTCTCCCTTGTTGGTATATATTGCATATTTTCACCTCTCCCCCACCTCTCCCTTGTTGGTATATATTGCATATTTTCACTTCTCCCCCCACCTCTCTTTTGTTGGTATATACTGCATATTTTAACCTCTGCCCCCACCTATCCCTTGTTGGTATATATTGCATGTTTATAAGGTATGCTGTGGCTATGACGTCTATTTTGACCTTACAATGGTGCTAAAAAGTCCAACATACTATAGGCGCCACGACCTCAAATACAAAGTATGTCCCATTAATGTATCTTCGGACAGGGGAAAATTTACCTTTTTGGCGAGATCCATTGAAGAATGGAATGCTCTTCCCTCCTGTGTGCTGGATGATTTCCCATAAAATGTATGCATCTTTTACAAAAAAGTAATTGAATCTCCCAAGGAAAAAGAATAAAATTGTAACTAGACATATTGTTAAAAATATACATGTTATAAATGAGCCTTGCATGTATTTGTGGTATATGTTCACTCATTTTGTTTTGCTTGTTTTTTTTGTTTGTTAATTTCTGCTTAATTACTGTATATGTTTGTATGGACTCCCTATTTTATTGTATATTATATATGTACAAACCAACTCTATAACTTGCCACCAGATGTTGTCCATTTGCAAAGAATAAAATTTGAATTTGAATTTAAATTCTGGTAGTGCCACTGTGGAGACATCACCTGAGGCAGCATGAAAGTACTCAGTTATTCAAGTAATATATTAATTTCATTGAAATAGTACTCCAAAATGGATGTTTGTTTTAAAAAGGAAACGTACTGTGTCTAGTAATACAGATAGTGTTAAATGTTCCGAGTTTGATAGGCCCAATGCAGATAGTGTCAATGTAACTAAACAGGAAAACAATGAGAATGCTTCTGTCTGGTATTTCTTCAAGAGATGAGAATGAAAGGAGTAAAGGGACTTCTAAAACTAAATATAGGTTTTACGACAAGTCTTTAAATCAATTTGGATTTTTTTCAAATCAATCAATGTCATTTTAAAAATTTCCTTGTTATGTGAAGCTTGTAACTCTTATGTTCGTTATAAACATGAAATATTGCTCTTAAAATAAATTTTTTCCAGCCATTTATCTTTTATTTGCTCACAATAGTGCTCTTATTATAACCACGCTCATTATAGATGAGTTTCACTTCATTTCCTATTATTTACTACATTGTGTGTGCACACGAAAGGAAATTAAATATATTTACCTACTTGTAGTAGATCTTGTTTAGTTGTTACAAAGACTGTTTTTATTGACAACAATAAATAAAACCATGCAAGAAATTTTCTAATGTCAAACTAAATTACGATTTTCTTATTGGACTTTTCTCAAACTTTTGAAGAATAAGTGCCATTAACCTTCCCTCCAATTTTCAGCTTTTTATCTTTTATACCTTTGGAGATATTAAAAAAACATCATTTCAAATGAGCTCTAATCCGAATCTGTATATTTTTCAAAACTCAAATTTAAAGAAAAACAAATGGAAGCAGTACAGAAATCTAAACTCCAAGTTTCAGCTCTCTACCGTTTATGGCTTCATCACAATTTCAATTTAAGTAAGTGGACAGACAGGTGCCAAAGTGAAGCTATAAGCACATTTTATTAATGCAACGTAAAGATAAATTTAAAAGTGAATTACATGAAGTGGAAGATGAGAGGACAATAATTATGATACTGAGAGGTTTGCAATACACAGAGGATAGGTTTTATGCTAACAACTGCTAACATAATGGCAACACTTACCTGAAGGAATTGTGAAGGCAGACAAAGTGACCTCATTCTCAGGCAAACGAACAGTTTTGTTCACAACACTGACTTCAAGATGCTTAGGAGGAGGAGAAGTGGTGGATGCAAGTGGAGAAGGGACATTAGAATTGGGCAGTTCACTGTTGATAGATGGTAAGTCAAGGTCAACATTATCTGCAGGAATATCCCCCAGTACCTGCTGCAGGAAAAATATTTGAACAGGAAAAAAATGTTATTAAGAAAATCTTCGTTTATCCCAAATGTAATAACTTTAATTTGTTCCATGAGTTACACTTAATCTGGGGTCTATATATTATACATTTTTAAAATCTGTCCAAAAACTTGGTCATAGTTTTACAAATATGCAATAGATATCAACAAATGTAAGTTAGCTTTTAATGGGCCAAGATATTGAGGTGTACATAAAACAGATTTAGGGTGGAAATTTCTTATGCTGAAAAGAATCTTCCAAAAGACATTAAACGAAAGATGAAAATGTTTACAAAGACATGATCATAGTTGTTGGCAAAATGAGATGGTAGATAAACAAAAACTCCTTCACCATAAACAGGAAGAGAACACTCACTCCTTTGAACCAAATAATCACTAAAACAAAGAGCACTCTGAAATCATGCCCCACTTTAATAGATAAACGACTCAATCTTCAATTAAATATCTCCAATCCGGTTGTCCCCACAATATATTGCCCTCCAAAATTACTCAAATCAGGCATACCTATGAGACCTATAGTTTCAGGGATGTTTACAAAGACATGATCATAGTTGTTGGCAAAATGAGATGGTAGATAAACAAAAACTCCTTCACCATAAACAGGAAGAGAACACTCACTCCTTTGAACCAAATAATCACTAAAACAAAGAGCACTCTGAAATCATGCCCCACTTTAATAGATAAACGACTCAATCTTCAATTAAATATCTCCAATCCGGTTGTCCCCACAATATATTGCCCTCCAAAATTACTCAAATCAGGCATACCTACCATCGGATCTCACTTCATCTCCTAAAGATGCAGACTGCAATGCCTGTGAAACGTCGAGAGCCAGAAATGCCGCTAACGCAGCGAAACCTGAAAACCTCCACCAGCATTCAGCAAAGCTGCGAAAGCCTTCAACTCAAATTGATATCCCTCTACGGGGAGGACATCCAGAGGAAGACAAGGAGATTCGAACATCTCCGCAAACAGAAGTGCAAACTTTTGTCATCACTCGCCTTTCTTCAACAGTGCCGGGATACAGACACGATACCAACTTGTGTCAAGGTGAAACATCACATATCATCCCAGGCTGCAAAGAAGATTCTATATCGGACAAGCCAAGCACTCCTGCGTGAACGCATCCATTCAACGAGATACGCGCTCCGTTATGTCTCACGAAGACTGGGACCAGATTGACCATATCACTGCCATTTCCTCAACAAAAACCCAGCGGTCTTTCACGGATAAGCAGGTTAAGAAATTTGAAAATCTCCATAAGAAACAACATCCAGATCTGACGCCGAGCCACGACAAGATGATTTACAACCTAATGGACATCAATTTCTCTGATGCAGCAAAATCAGTCTTAGCAAAAGGTCTGAACTTCGCTATCGCTCCCAACAAAATACCTAAAGAAGAAATTGTCGCGGGAGTGGAAACGGCCATCCAAAATCTGAATTTGAACCAAGCAGAAGAAATACGCCAAGAGGTGGCGCATATTATTCGTAAAGCAAGACCACCATCCTCCAACATCTCCACGGCCGAAAGACAGGCCATCAAAGATTTGAAAAACAACAAAAGCATCGTGATTTTACCGGCTAATAAGGGAAATTCCACCGTAATCATCTCCAAGGAGGACTACGATGAGAAGATCCGCAATCTGCTGGACGATCCAACTTACTCCACACTCAAAGGCGACCCGACGATGAAAACCGAAAGAAAAATCCGAGAGCTGATTAAGAAATCCTCCATACCTATTGAAGACCAACGGAACCTACTGCCGTCATCATCCAGGCCTCCACGACTGTATGGGTTACCAAAAATACACAAGAACGACGCTCCCCTGAGACCCATTGTCAGCGCCATCGGCTCCCCAACATATCGGCTGTCAAAATACCTCGCACGCAGCTTTGAGACGTACCTAGAATCGCATGTGAAGAATTCAGCACATTTCATAGAAAGGCTAAACGATATGAAAGTACCGGAGGACGATATTCTAGTAAGCTTTGATGTGACCTCACTCTTCACTAAGGTTCACATAAAGGACTCCATCAAAATCTTGAAGGAGCTTATACATCATGGACTTCCGGCAGACTATCCGGAGTTAACAGAATTCTGCCTCACCAACAACTACTTCCTGTGGAACGGACAGTTCTACGAGCAGAAGGAGGGAGCAGCTATGGGTTGTCCTCTCTCCCCCGTCATAGCCAATCCGTAAATGGAGCATTTCGAGTCTAAGGCGCTATCATCATGTGGTCCTCGTCCTTCATGCTGGCTGCGTTACGTGGATGACACATTCGTCATTTGGCCCAATGGGACAAATAAACTTCATGAGTTCCACCGTCTACTCAACCAAGCCCACCCGGCCATCCAATTCACTATGGAAGTCGAAGAGAACGGCACCCTACCATTTCTCAACTTCATGGTGAAGAAGAGACCTGATGGAAGCCTGGGACACAGTGTATTTGGGAAAAAGACGCAGACTGATTGTTACCTGCATGCTGCCTCTCATCACCATCCTCAACAGAAGGCATCAATAATCAAGACCCTGATGCACCAAGCAAAGACGATTTCCGATCCCGAGTCGCTAAAAGACGAAGAAGAGCATATAAGAAGGGCACTCATGAATAATGGCTACAGTCACCCCTTTATCCGGCGGAACATAAAACCGAAACAAAAACCTTCGGTGGAATGACCAAAGCCCACAGCCTACGCAAAAATTCCCTTCATAGCCGGGACATCAGAACGCATAGCCAGGATTCTACGAAAAGAAAATATCGTCGTCCGTTTTAACAGCTAAGAAAAATAAAAGAAGAACTCCCGTCTGCGAAAGATGCACTCGACCTGCTAACATCTGAAGGAGTCTACAGGATTCCATGCAGCTGCGGACACGTATATGTCGGTCAAACAGACGATCCATTTGCTGCTGCTTAGCCGAACATAGACGGGCCATGATGAACAAGAAATGGAGGGAGTCAGCCATAGCGGAGCACTTCACCTCCGGCCCGGGACATAAAATCACGCTCAAGGAAACGAAATTGCTCGCGAAAGAAGATCGATATTTTCCGAGGTTAATTCGCGAAGCTATTGAAATCAAAAAACATCCAGTCAATTTCAACCGGGAAGATGGTTTGCACATCAGCGCAACTTGGAAGCAACTCTTCCAACGGAAAAGTGAAAGGAAAGAAAAATACGTTGGAGCAACAACCAAAGAGAAAGGGATAGCAACTCGACCAAGCCAATCAGCAATGGACAACAGTTAACCCGTCAACGACGGGAGGCATTTAAATCCTACGGCATTGTACGCCAGCTGGTATTTAAACAGAATATCAGATTTTATAAGTACCATCTTTAAAAAAATATAAATTTTCATCTATATATGTTAGATGAATGAAATCTTGAAACCAACGGCTGTATAGTGTTCTGCATTTAGTATTAAATTTACAATATAATATCTTAATATTCTTTTACGTTAATAACCTCTGAAGATGAAAGACCATGCCAATTGAAATGTGTTACAGATTCCTGAATGCAATTTTTTCGGAAATAGTCATCAATATATCGATATATTCGTTGTATTGTGATATCACATGCTGAAGTTCTCTGTATAGTCTTAGTTTGCGCTTCTCTGGTCTACTCAATGGTCTACTGCATTCACTTCCTTGGCTTCTTGTAAACACCGACTCCTTGGAGCCTATGCCTGGTTATTAACTCTCTCTCTCGCTCTCAGAGAGAGAGAGAGAATGTTATCGCATTTGGATGCCTAACAAAGAGAAGTATTGTATTCCTATCGTCCATTCCGTGACCACTTAGCTTAGCTCAAAAAATCTTCACTGAAATTACTTCCTCGAGGTCTCACTGAGACGGCACCAATATACAATGATTTATTGCCTCTCGAGTTCGTTTAATCTTGAGAATATGAAGTGTTCCTTCGAATGAGAGCACGCACGATGAGATATGAGAAGATATATCATGAAGAAAACAGGGAGGGTCCCTTCCATCACCGAGAAAGAGACGCTCTAGAACAATCCGTTTTCATTTTGTCTTTTGCCTATTTACGATACTAGCCTACTCCAGTGCAGCTGTGTTCCAAGAATATACGCACGTTTATTTAGTTATTTGCATAATCTGTCCATTTAGTTTTTAGAAAGTACAGTTATATTTTAATAAACTATATATTTTAAAGTAGACAAAAAATTGGATGTTAAAATCGTAACTTTCGAAATCAATTTTTATAATGTTAATAAGAGTCAGATGAACAAAAGAAATTGTTTAAATTCCTAAAAATATAAGACATCCGTGTGATTATAAAAGAAAATATTACGAACTGATAAAGAATAAAAAAGAGATGTGAGAAAGAGTTTTTTTGCAGTTTTCCATTCATGTACACTAAAAAAAATTATATAAGTCAATTTAAGAGTTCACAAAAAGTATTCTATTTATAAAATTCAAATAATGAGTCATTCCTCAGTGTTAAACAAAAATATCATTCTATTAGAAATGTTTATAATTGAAATACGGCAAATTAAAAGAGTCGCAGCAAGGGTCCGTACGAGGTACTGATCCCGGCGGGAAGGAAAGAAACCTAGGTCCGTACCACGTACTGATCCCGGCAGTGAAAGGTTAAACCAGGAAGGCACGAGTGGATATAAAAGCAGATCCCTACCATCGGATCTCACTTCACTTCCTGAAGATGCAGACTGCAATGCCTGCGAAACGTCGAGAGCCAGAAATGCCGTCAACGCAGCGAAACCCGAAAACCTCCACCAGCATACCTATGAGACCTATAGTTTCAGGGATGTTTACAAAGACATGATCATAGTTGTTGGCAAAATGAGATGGTAGATAAACAAAAACTCCTTCACCATAAACAGGAAGAGAACACTCACTCCTTTGAACCAAATAATCACTAAAACAAAGAGCACTCTGAAATCATGCCCCACTTTAATAGATAAACGACTCAATCTTCAATTAAATATCTCCAATCCGGTTGTCCCCAGAATATATACGTTCATTTAACCTCCCTGTGCATGCAACAAAGCTTCTTTAAAACCACTAACAGCTTTTATCAACAGAAGAAGGTACCACTATGGGTAACTCTTTCTCCATTCATAACTGAACTCTTCATGACTCATTTCAAGAAGACTTGTAAATCTTGCTTCCCATATTTTACAAAAACCTGGCTCAGATACATTGATAACATCTTTGCAATCTTTGACAAAGCATCCCTAATTTCATACAACATCTCAACCAATAATTTGACATGATAAAATTCATACACAAAATAGAAAACAATAAATCCACCTTCCTTAGATTTGTTCATTACAAGAAAACATAACAAACTGCAATTCAACATTTACAGAAAACATGCACACACTAACACATTTATTCATATGAACTCCCACCACCATATCTCACATACATTGTCTCCTTTCCACTCCATGATTCACAGACTCTTAAATACACCTCTATCGGAAACAGATTTCTACAAAGAACTTACATTTTGGTGTGACCTATAGAAACAATCGAAGTATTATAAAGACATTGCTCTTATTGCTGTCCTGATTTTGAGCATGTTTCCAAAAATAGTGATGTGCAACAGGTCATTCAGTGCCCTTCATTTCATAAAAAAAAAACAAATTTCAAAGCAACCTCACTGATTAAAACAAAACCTTGAAGTGGCAATGCAACTTGCTTTGGAAGAAAGAAGTGTAGTTAATTTTTCTTTTAACAAATTGCTATAATTAATATTTTGGTTTTTTCTGAAAGACCAAATATCACTTTTACCCTAACTTTAACAGTGCAGCCACCAGGACTAGGCTGGTGGCCACAGATGCGGCCACGATGAAGTTTAGCCAGAGAAACACTGATATAGACTGTAGGATGGAGCAGATAGGTTTGTTTTTTTCTAAGACTATCAGGGATCACCAATAAGAGAAGCAATCCTGACAGTAGTGACATTAGGGACTGCCTGATGCACTGCACCCCCTCATGAAATCCTATCGTGTTACTTTCGATATGGGCTAAATTACTTGCAGAATCCAACCACCAAGTACTTGTATATACCATATTTACTCATGTACCCCACACACCTTTTTTCCCAAAATGCCGGTGAAAAAAATGGGGTGCATGTCTTAACGAGCTGCGTACTCCGCACACCTTTTTTTCCAAAATGTCGTGTTGGTTAACAAATACATCTTAAGCCATAACCCATGCTGTATCCATTATTCTATTTATAAATTGTGTCGTATTGAGGCATTTGTGTTCTTTATTCTTAAATTTTACATGTATAGCGATAGGCACAACGATCGTGTCATCCTCGCCACCGTGGGTTGAACGCATCGCAAGAGCGCAGTCACAAAGTTGTAGCGGTGATATAAATTAAACACAATATATGTTTAAATAATGGGTACAGTGGTTTCAATATCACTCTATCGCAACAATGTTAATACCAGCTACTTTTAAACGCACACATTAAATTACAATGGAATTACTCATGGAATTTTTCCGCAGCGGCAAGTATAATCGTATTATTGAAGGATAAAGCTCAACTGAATCAGTTTGAGATCAGTAATGCATTTCCCTTGTCAGAAAGATTTAAATTCAACCATTTTAACACATTGTCGTCGGGAAACGTAGTACTATGTGTTTCACTGCCCGACCATTGTAGTTGGGACGCGTATTAGTATGTAATTTGATTATGTATTAGGAATCGCATCACTACGTGTTTCACAGCCATGTTATCGAGGGCAGCACATGTTGGACTATGTATTTAGGTGTCCTTGTATGCTGTTGTCACCCTACAGATCCATGTAACTATAGCTGGACTTTGAGATATGATAAAGTAGACGCAGTGAGTTTTAGTTATTCACGTGCAGTCTCTTGTTTGTGCCTTTTTGCAACTATTTGCACCTGTTGATGCAAGTTCAGAATATTCATCAATTTTAGGTGATTATTACATTATGAAATTGTATTATTATATTCTAGTAATATATTTTATTATAATAATTTATTCATTCAATAAAGGTGATGTCTGCCAGAGAGGTTGATTTAGAAATGGACGACTGTAACGAAGAAATTTTCACTGATAATTTATCAGAGATCCCAAGTGAGGCAGAAATAGAGGTAGCTGATAATAATGACTTTTCAAATGATAGTGATGACTTTTTGAGTGACAGTGATGATTTTTCTAGGCAAAGAAAACGCTTGCCCTTATTGCCGTTACCACCATCCACTGACAGTGATTCAGAAGCAGTGGATGACGAAGCAAATATTGCTGAAGTACCTTTTTGGTCAGAAATTGGTGTTACACCAGTTTTAGAATCTTATGCTAAGCAGCAAGGTTTGAGAATATTGCCCAATGATCCAAAAAATGTAAACGATATTGTCAGTTTATTTATTGGAGACAATTTACTGATGATGATGGTAAACGAATCGCACAGGTGCCATGCTCAAAATTTTCACAAATATAAATTATTGAAGAAAAGTTTGAAGTGGAAGGACATTACACTATTGGAAATGAAAAAGTTTTTAGGATTGATTCTCCTAATGCCACGAGTGCGAAAGGATACTATGGATGAGTATTGGAGTACCAAACCAACAATTGAGACTCCTTTCTATTCTAAAATGATGAGTAGAGACAGATTTCGTCAAATATGGCAAGCATGTCACTTCTCTGACAACTCAAAATTTTCACAAAATTCAAATAGATTATTTAAAGTTGAACCTGTTTTGAATTATTTAGTGTCCAAATTTTAAAACATATACAAGCCTAAACAAGAATTATCACTCAATGGAAGTATTATACCATGGCGTGGAAGACTATCTTTCCGGACTTAAAACCCTGCAAAAATAATAAAATATGGTCTTCTTGTCTGCATGGTATGTGAAGCTACCACAGGATATCTATCTAATTTAGAAATATATAGTGCAGAAGGGAAGAAGTTAGAGGAGACAATCATGTCAGTTTTAGCCCCACATATCGGTTTATGGCATCATGTGTACATGGACAACTATTACAACAGTGTGCACACAGCTGAAATTCTACTCGAGAACAAGAAAAGAATTTGTGGGACAATTAGAATAAACAGAGGTCTGCCTCAATGCTTGAAGAATGTATAACTAAATAAAAACCAGTCTACCTTTCGAAGAAAAATGATGTACTCGTGCAAATCTGGAACTCAAAAAAGGAAGTTCAGATGATCTCCACAATTCAATCCTCGGAAATGGTGGATACTAAGAAAACCAACAGGAAGACGGGAGAAAAAATCAGGAAGTCTTGACCAGTGACAGAGTACAATAAATACATGAAGGGAGTTGGCCGTGCCGACCAGTATCTTTCGTATTATTCAATCTTGAGAAAGACAAAGAAATGGTCCAAAAGAGCAGTGATGTATTTATTGAATTGTGCTTTATTCAATGCATTTAGAGTGTACACATCATTAAATGGGAAAAGAATGAAGTATAAAAAAAGTTTTACACGCTGTTGCACTTCACTGGTTATAAGATCAAAATCTGAACCCTGAATCCAACATTCAAGAGGCAGATGTTTCTCTTACAACTACTAAACGTTCTCCTAAGTGTGACCCACCAGAAAGGCTTTCGATAGATATGCGGAATCATAAATTACAAACAATAATCAGTGCTGGAAAGAAAAAGTATTCTCAAACATTCTGTCGGATGTGTGCTAGGCATAAAAAAAGAAGTGAAACAACTTACATTTGTGCATTTTGTGGTGTACCTCTTCATAGAGGTAAATGCTTTGAGCGATACCATACTGTGTCCAATTACTAGAAAGAGACCTAGAAAATGTTTTTCTGTGTAATTATGACTGAATAAAGATTGCATTTTCAATAAAATAATCTGACAAAAATAAAATGTAGAATTATATTTTTTTACTCACTGAAACTGTAAATATGTAAATAAATATAAATTTGACTAAACTGTGTTATAATATATATTGTTGTTAGTGCACATTCCAAATTTGACCTGAAAATATTGAGTATTTTTGAAATTACAAAAGTTTAAATATAATCCTACATAACAACTTGCACAAGCAAATAATGGCCGCTACAGAGAAGACACGGCACGAAAATATGTCCAACGTTCAAGTGTTAAGTGAATTTATCATTACCCTTACAATGAATCCTCCAGTGAAATTGCGATCATTTACTGTTAGTGTAAAAAAGTGTAAGAGGCAGAAATAATAGGAAATCGTGCAGCAAGGCAGAAATACAATGTATCAGAATCGTGCATCAGGGACTGGAGAAAAATGAAAGAGAAACTGCTCACAAGTAACAGAAGTAGAAGAGCATTTAAAGGCAAAAGTGAAAAATATCCGAACATAGAAATGAAACTAGCCGCATATATTAGGAATAGATGGCAATTTGGATATGCCATCTCGGCAGAAATGTGTCAGCTGAAAGCAATGGAAATCGCACGAGAATTGGGTGTTGATTCTTCAGGTTTTAAGGCAAGCAGAGAATGGCTGCAACGATTTTTTGCTAGAAATGGTTTGTCTATCAGGAGAAGGACAACAATTCCTCAGCGCCTACCTGATGCATATGAAGAGAAGTTGATTAGATATCAGAGGTATTTAATTGAGATGAGGCAACAACATAGCTATTTAATTGGACAGATTAGAAACGTGGACCAAACACCAGTGTACTTTGAGATGCCTTCAGAATCAACAGTGAATGAAATGGGAACAAAGACCGTTCAAGTGCAAAGTTGTGGCTATGAAAAGCAACGCTGCACAGTAATGTTGTCAGTGTTAGCGGATGGAAAGAAGCTTCTGCCATGTTATTTTGAAATGGAAAACCCTTCCCAAAAATGAGAAGTTTCCAGCTGGTATAGTAGTAAGGTTGCAAGTTAAGGGTTGGATGGACGAGAGAATGGTCTTAGACTGGATTCAGTGTGTATGGGAACGTCGTCCTGGTGCATTACTAAAATTACGTAATATGTTAGTGCTCGACAGCTTTCGTGGTCATCTTACGGAACCCGTGAAACAAAGACTTTGAGAAGGAAAGTCTAACCAGGTGACTATTCCATCTGGCATGACATATTTGTTACAGCCATTAGGTTTGCATTAATCATCCCTTTAAAGCACATATGAAGAAATTTTACGCAGAATGGATGGCAAGTGCTGTACATGAAACAACACCAACAGGAAAAATAAAAAACCTGAGTTGTTGCTGATCGGTCAATGGATACTGACTGCATGGAAACTGATTCCAGAGGACATAGTAGTGAAAAGTTTTAAGAAATGCTGCATTTCTAATGAAATAGACAGTAGTGAAGACTGTATGGTATGTGACAGTGAAAACGACGAGAGTTTGTCAGGAGAGCAAACTAGCAGTGATTAAAATTAAAGACAATTGGGTAGTTTTTAATAATCTATTCGCATACCTATCTATTTATGTGATTTTATTTACACAGTTTAGATTACATTGTGTTTTTATAAAATTAATACTGTGCCATTTAAGTGAGTTTTAATTTTATTAATGGGCGTTCGCTAAATTCCACGAAGTATAGGCACGGGAGCTGACTGGCTGCTGTGAAATCGGAATAGATAAGTACAATTTGGTCCTTTTCTTTCCTTCATTTCAAGTAATTATAGGTAATAAAATTTTGTTGCAAATGAAAAAATCCATCGTAAGAAAGGAAAACAGAGGTCTCCATCTCAAGTACTTGGATTTGTTTCTTCCTAACCTTCCCATATTTACCCACGCAATGCTGCATGAAAAAACCCATAGACGAACGAATACTTCACAAAGCTTCACATTGATGCGTATTTATGTCTCAAAAAGTAGAGCATGGACGAATTGCGTAATATGACAACAAAAACAGTTCAACTAAAGAGGACTATCGAGTAGATTTTCGTTAATATCGGTAAAAAGAGATCATCTAATAAATTATGTCACGTACGAGAGAGAAAATGCTTAACTTGAGCGGAACATGTTTTGAGAAGCGGGAATTGGCGAGTACAGAAACTTTCGAAACAAATTATTTTTTTTCCCTCTGAGTCAGCCCAAAAATCAGGGTACGAGGGATAATAGGGGTGCCAAAATAATTTTATTTTGTTTATTAATACCTATATATTTTTGTTTACTCACTGTTTTCTGTAACTCAGTATTTTGTTTATTTTGTATTATTAAACGTAACATGTATGTGACAATAAATTTGACCATTCTACTTTATTCTACTTATACTTCATTTCATTAACTCACATTTGATGGTTTTCCAGGATCAGCAGTAACAATGTGAGATCCACTACCCCTTTGATCAAATATATCTGAAAATTAAATAGAATATTTCAGAAATTAAATTTAAATCTTTTTACCAACTACAGTGGAACTCTCTTAAGATGTTTTTCAAGGGGCCGAGGGATTTGAAAATGTCTTAAAAGGGCAGACAAAAAAGTTACTTCTAATCGAAAGATTTGGAGGAATAGAATAGAAATAGAATAAAATATCTGAAAGACATTTGTTTAAATAAAAATTCACTTTAGCCTTCATATATATATATATATAACAACTTACGGAAAAGGAAAGGTAAAATGAATATATGGATGTCAACAAGGTGTTGGGATGAGGAAACCCAGTGAGCACTCACCAATCAGACGACTTCAGGTTGGCGAGGCCCCGGGGATGTCGAAGCGACGCACGTAAAATAACACAAAAACACAGAAACATCACAAACGTAAAGCTTTCGGAACTACTCCTTCTTCAGCTACAGAGAGAGAACTCCTCATCCCAACACCTTGTTGACATCTATATATATATATATATATATATATATATATATATATATATATATATATATATGGATGTCAACAAGGTGTTGGGATGAGGAAACCCAGTGAACACTCACCAATCAGACGACTTCAGGTTGGCGAGGCCCCGAGGATGTCGAAGCGACACACGTAAAAGAACACTAAAACACAGAAACATCACAAACGTAGAAGCTTTCGGAATTATTCCTTCATCAGCTACAGAGAGAGAACCTGAAGTCGTCTGACTGGTGATTGTTCACTGGGTTTCCTCATCCCAACACCTTGTTGACATCCATATATCCATTTTACCTTTCCTTTTCCATAAGCTGTTATATATATATATATATATATATATATATATATATATATATATATATATATATATATATATATATATATATATATATATATATATATATATTCTCTCTCTGTAGCTGAAGAAGGAGTAGTTCCGAAAGCTTTACGTTTGTGATGTTTCTGTGTTTTTGTGTTATTTTACGTGTGTCGCTTCGACATCCCCGGGGCCTCGCCAACCTGAAGTCGTCTGATTGGTGAGTGCTCACTGGGTTTCCTCATCCCAACACCTTGTTGACATCCATATATATATATATATATATATAATTGTAATAATCATCTGGCTAGCTTAATTCTGATTGTGAAGGTAAACTTGGCTTCTATTTCTGAAATCACAGAACTTAAAACAGTAGAGAATTCAAAATTAAAAAAATTTTAAAACAAAAATTTAAATTTAATTTATAAAAAAACTATGCAACGTATTTTATTTCATATACTTTTCAAAAGGTTTCTATGTATAATTTTCCGGTTCCCTCAAGTTCTGCAGAACTGAACTTGGAACATCAGGAATGCTACCAAGAAATTGATTATAACTATCTAAATATTTCATTGCTTTAGCGCTAGTTGGTATTGACCTGCATGTATATTCATTTTCAGCTTCTGACTCTTCCTGCTCACAAAGCTCTCCAACACTTTGAACCTCACAAGGCACAAGATTGTCATCTGCATCGATATATTGAGCAAAAGTGGCACTAAAGTCAAACTTTAAAAAAAAATCTTTCTATATGTCATCACTCCCTCATTCCTCCTCTCCTTCCCTTTCCATAATTCTCTTTACAAATCCTGCTTTCTAAAAGCAATTTCTTATAACCTTGGGAATCACTGTATCCCAAGATGCTGCAAGAAAAGACATTGCTTCCAGCAAAGACAATTTGTGATTAGATGACTTGTCACTTAAATTGCGCAGCAACCAGTAAACAGGTGCTTGTGAAATCTTTGCTTTAATGCCCTAATAATGCCTTGGTCCAAGGGTTACAGCGCACATGTGGTGTTGGCTGGTAAAAATTCTACATGCACATTTTTCAGATGGTTGACATCAGAGGCGTATATTCAGGGTGTGCTAGGTGTGCGGTGCACACCCACAGAATTGCAATGTCACCGATATTATATTTTTGCATTTATTCCTGTTAAAGACTCCCCTAATCGTTTTCTGGCTTCGCGTGATTCCTAAAATCACATCAAATATATAATGTTTCATGAAGAGGAGAAGTTTCGGCGCATATACATTGTATCACATTCGCGTTATTAGCCCTGGTGTGTGGTAAGAAATACGGACAGCTTTGAGCCCATTAAACATACGTACAGATGGCGCAGCAGGCTCCTTGTGGTTTTAAACTGTCCAGAAGGTGTGGCAGGATGTGCGCTGAGACAACAGCAACCAGAAGTAGTTAGTGGTTGTGACTGGCTATTGTGTGAAGCAATCCAATTCAACGTTCGTTGTCATGAGCTGCTGTTTTTGTTTTCTGAGTTTCGTCTGTTTTGCGTGCGTGGGGTAAAGTGTGAGCCGACGTGTTTATGACATCGATTTAGACAAGTTTTTAACATATATTTATAATTTTTTAGATATAATTTATAACTTTTTGCCCATATTTACAATGGGAAACTGTTGAAGATGTACTGAATGTCCCGTTTTCTGTCAGAGCTTTTGCGGATTGTATGAACATAGTCGAAGAATGTAAGCCTCATCCTCCTCTTCCAAACTTACTGTGCAAGCACAAAGATGCAAAAACTGAGTACATGAGACATTTCTCTGTTTCACAATACGATACAGTAGAAGGGTTAACTGGATATGAAGTGCGGTCAAGACTTTTTTGTTGGCCTTGTTTATTATTCTCCAAAGAGAAAGGTGTTTGGAATAAGCACAGGTATTCTGATCTTAATCATTTATCTGCAGCAGTGCAGTGATTACTTTTCAGATTTCTGTGCGTATTATATGGTTGTATTTAAAAATCGTGACAAAATACAGATAATTCATGCCTCACTCTAGTATTTGCCAATGATATTCTAATCTTCTCACAACGAAGCGTTAACCCTCTGTGCTTCTCACATAAACGGCACGCGTGATGCATAACTATAGTCTATTTGATGAGGAACCTTTGTTTTCCATAATTATGGATTGTATAGTTAAAATTATATCAGTTAGTAAATTAAAGTATTCAAAATTATTCTACGATTAATTGCATTAGACCAATTAACACATTCAGTGCGGATGACTCACACGTGTGAGTCACCTAGGATTCTACCGAGGGGCGGGAGACTCACAGTGTGATCCACCCGAGTCTTTCTTTTCAAAGCGGTGGGACAAACACTCGCTTGCGGTTTATGCTTCTGTAACGGTATCTCACCTTTCAGTATGACTCTAGCTTCGTAGTGAATAGCATCATTTCCATTTCTGCCAAGTATTTTTTCTCTCAACCTTCCGAAAACCAGTGTTTAAGGATTTATTTTATCGTTTCTGTTTTTAATGATACAAATTATCTGATTTATTTCTTAGTAGGAGACAATATATATATATATATATATATATATATATATATATATATATATATATATATATATATATATATATATATATAACAATTTATTTTGCATATTTCAGAGATTTTTCTATTTAGATTTCTTATTTTTTCGAAGTTATCTTGCCGGTACTGCTCTTCGTCCAAGAAAGAATTTTATCAACATAGTGTAAATATTTGTTGTTAAAAATACTCTCGGTGGTATTATTCATCTCCTTTATTTTCCTTTTACATGTTGTGCATTAGATTTAATGTTCTAAAATTTTGTTTGCATATTCAGATTGAGCCTACTTTTATCTTTGTTATAGACAACAATCTTTCATCTTATATCCGCTTCTTAATAAAAGCGTCAAGTTCGTAGCCAGCAGTGAATGTGTTAAGAAGAGTGCTGCTGCTCTCTTAAAACTTTCACACATCGATAAAAATACAATCGTATGTACAAATTAACATGTGAATTTTGTAGTGCGGGTTGCATACCCCCCCCCCCCCCCAAATAAAAGCACACCCAACCTAAATGACACACGACGCCACTGGTTGAAATCCTTTGGGTGGGCTGTGCATTGGTCAATGAATATCAAAATTTTTCTATTTCTTGATGCCATTTTTTTATCTAAACATATCAGAAATTCCTCAAAAATTTTATGCATCATCCATATTGAATTATTATTTTGGTAAGTGGATGGCAAGGACATCATGTTCGTAACTAATGACTAGGAGTAGCAACTTTTCAGTTCCATCCATATTTGCACACACAAGAACTGTTGCCCTCTCATTGCATCATTTCCCCATGACAATTTTCGCCTTTGAAAGCAAAGGTTTTGTCCAGGAGCAAAATATAAAATAAGCCACATTTGTCAGCATTGATTATATCCTTACCATCATATTGCTGCATTAACCTTGGGAGTACAGTTGTCTTCCATTCTTCCTTTATTTTGTAATTTACACAATTTGATTTGCCACTAACTGTTTTATAAATATGCTCTGCTCGTTTTCAGAATCAATCGATCCAATCATTTGAGACTGTGAATTTGTAGTTCATTTTAAGATCTATTTTGTCTGTCTTTCCTAAAAGAATAGTTCCACTAACAGAAAGGTTTAAAGCATATTTGCCTAAACTACTCCAACAACAGTTCAGTTTCTAGTGTTTTGCAACTTTTAACTCCTTCCGACCTGGTTGATGATTAACCCCTTAACTGGGGGATTAAATTTTCTTATCTTTCAGCTGGTGGGGAGTGAATCGTTTCTTTAAAATAATTTGAATTTGACATTTTCTTGTCCTATTAGTTATTGTATGATATTCCATAAAGTTGGTAATGGATATTTTATAATACAGTAGAACCTCATAAATCCAGCATCCTCGGGACCGAGTGTGAGCCGGATTTTTGAAAATTCCGGTTTTTTTTAATCATTGCAAATTGCATAAGCACCCAAATGTAATGTACGTAAATATGCGCCATAAAATTAATGTCGTAGAAATTGATGTACAAACACGTGGCTATGGGCTCCCCGCTTTCCCCAGCAGTGGCGAATTTCTTCATGGAAGACTACGAACAAAAAGCCCTCGACTCAGCCCCTCTCCATCCGAAGTGTTTCTATAGGTATGTGGACGACACCTTCGTCATCTGGCCGCATGGAGAACAGGCCCTGAACAATTTTTTGGCCCACCTGAATAACCAACACCCCAACATCAGATTCACCATGGAGGTGGAAAAAGACGGACGCCTCCCATTTTTAGACATGTGTGTCCAACGCAAATTGGATGGGAAGCTAGGACATAGTGTATACCGGAAGCCTACACATACCGACTTATACCTCAATGGGAAGAGCCACGATCACCCGGCACAGTGGAAGGGAGGCTTAACCACACTAATTCATCGTGCTAAGGCCATATCTGATGGAGAGAACCTTGGGGCGGAGATTAAACACCTACGACGCGCATTCCTTCAAAACGGTTATGAGGGAAGGGAGGTCAATATAACCCTGAAAAAGGCAGAATTTTCGGCCAAGACCAACGTCAGAGAAAAGGAGAAGCCCAAGGCCACAGCATGTCTCCCATACATCTCAACCATCTCAGGGAGACTTTCACCACCATTCACAAGCCACCGACGAAGATCAGGGGTTTATTGAGACCTGTAAAGGATGACATAGGCCTGAGGGCTCTGGGCGTTTACTCCATTGCCTGCGAGTGTGGGAAACAGTACATTGGGGAAATGGGGAGATCCATCGAGACCCATATGAAAGAGCATGAGTGGTGCATTAGATTGCGGCAACGGGAGAAATCGGCAGTCACGGAACATTGCCTATTCGAGAGTCATCGCATTTGGCTCTCAGACGCAAGAGTCATCGCAAAAACCAATAGGTATTGGGACCGGATCGTCAAAGAAGCCATCGTGATCTGGCTCAACCCTATGAACTTTAACAGAAACAGAGGCTTCATGCTCAGTAAAGCATGGGATCTGACCATTAACCAGCTGGGCGAACGACACCACACTATTGGACCGACCCGTCAACCAATGAGAGAGAGGGCCAACGCGTATATAAACCCTGGAGAATCCAGCCTCAGCACCTCAGGTTCTCCCTGAAGATGATAACAGAGTTTGTTATCGAAACGTCGGAATACGACAGTATCATGACCCGGCTGGAAGTCCGAGAAAACTTCTTCACATCTATTCGCCGGGAAAGTCTGAGATCTTTCTAAACACGTTAAACTTTGAAGTGTTAGTATGCAATGTATTTCAAAATTTAATCACAGATACAAAAATATGATAAATATTTTAAAAAGTTTATAATAGATTCTTCCTTTGCATCCCTTAGTTACGCCACTGTTAACCTTCACTCCATATCACATCTATAAGTAAAACAATGAAATGCTTAACATTATAATCCAAAGTTTACATCAAAACATATAAAAGCAAGTATGTAGGTACATATTTAACAAAAATCCAAATTTGAAATTATGTCCATGCAAATTTAATGCATACTAACCAATTTACGTGTTTCATTTATTCTCATAATCGCTAGATGATGACGCTGAATCAGCAGCATCTTCAGTAACACAAACGGGAGGTCCATCAATTTTAGAAGTGGAAGCTTTTTGAAGGTTTTTCTGAGAAACTCTCTGGAATATATCACACAAATTAGCTTGCTTCATGCATTGCGATCTTTTCTTGATCAATTTGTCCTTAATTCTGTATAAATTTATTCGATTATTTATTCGATACATGGTCGTTGCTCTAATGCCAATATTGTATCAGTGACTAATTCTATGCAGCGGTCTATTGAAGGCTTGTTAGTAGCTGCCTTATGATCATCGTCACTTTCACTCCCTTCATAATTCTCATGCTCGGGTTTCAAAACCATTTTAACTATTTCTCCATCAGTTAGTTGATTCATGACAGGCGCTTCTTTGTCAATTTCCATCCAGTTTTCTACGTCTTCTTCTTCTAGATCGTTTGTGAAAGCGTTATTTGTCGATCACCTAGCAAACTCCATAATTTCAGATACCAGTCTCTTTTTGTCACTAACCTAGAAACTCTATTGGGGAATCATCTATTGTTTCAAAAATGCTCACAGGCCACAAATTATGCCAGGCATTTTTCAGTGTTGCGGCCGTTACATCATTCCATGCCTTAAGAGTCCAAATCGCGTCCTTGATGTTGAATTCCTTTTTAAAAATGTTCACATCTTGGCCTCTATTGCAAGCAACAAGTAATTTCTGCATTAACTGCCACCTGTAATAGCATTTTAGTGACCGTAATATTCTCCGGTCCATGGGTTGAATTAAAGATGTACAATTAAGAGGTAAATAAACCACACGTACGTTTCCTGATACCAAAAGTGATGCATCAGGGTGGGCAGGACAATTATCTAATGTCAGAATTATTTTACAGTTGTCACTTAGTCCAACAGCTTTACAATGAGCACGTGCCTCTGGCGCAAAGCAATTCATAAACCAATACAACATTAATTGAGAAGTTATCCATGCACATTTATTAGCGTGATAGTGGACAGGTAAATTTTTTACACTCTTTAGAGCACGAGGGCATGCACTTTTACCTATTATGGTAAGCTTTAGTTTGTGCGCACCTGCTGCATTTGTGCACGCAAGAACAGTCAGCCGCTCCTTGGACTCCTTAAATCCACATGTCTTATCCTCCTTGCCAGCTGCAAGTGTGCTCCGAGGAAGACATCCCCAAAATAACCCCGTTTCGTCCACGTTATATATTTGCTCGGCACTTAGATTTTCATCTGAAATTAACATCGTAAACTCATCTACAAATTTTTCGGCAGCATCCAAATCGGCATTATGCTTTTCACCAGACACGGCTAATTTTCATATTCCATGACAAAGCTTGAAGCGATAAAGCCAACCTTGTGAATAATTGCAAGCTTTATTTATTTTCAAATCATCATGGGATTTCTTTGCTTGCTCTATTAGCAATAAGCCCGATACCGGTACACCTTCACTTCTTCTTTGTCGAAACCATTCAAACAACACTCTATCGACATCGTTGACTCTGGAAGTGTGTAATGTTTTTCTGCTACTCATAGCCCTAGGAGTGTCATTGTCTGCATAAAATTTCAGCAAATCACTCTTGTTTTTTCAAGTTGTAGACAGTGGACTTTCCTACGCTATACTCTTCACAAAGTCTCTTAACTGAAGCACCATTTTCTAGTTTTCTTAATAAGTCCACGTTTTGTTCAATAGAAAGAGTTTTATGTTTACGCTTCACAATATTACTGGAAGGGTTTTCAGCTTTTTATAAAGACAACCGAATATGACTCTGTCACACTATTGAAAAACAAAATAAAACGAGCGTGAACACGACTGTATTCATAGGTGGGCGCAGACTGATGATACTGATAGAGCAAAACCATCTCATTTACCAATCTTCTACGTACAAAACAAAATTCCCCTAATCACAACCCCCTCTCTTAATTTCTCACCTCCACTACTTTTCTGACGATTCTTGCATGGACGGAAGCGAGCGCGCGGAGGGGAAGTCTGGAAGCCGTATGGCTCAGAAAAAGAAGGGGAACATAATATGTAGCAAGTCAATTTCCTGCATTAAAAGTTTATTTTATGTATACTTTGTATGTGCCTTGAACTGCTGCTTCCAAATTGGTTCTAAAGTTGTTGAAATTTCTTACGACGTGGTGTGTATACCAACCTGCAGTGCAATAGGCAGCCCGCGAAACATCACATTTAAAAAAATGCCGGATTTTTTATAATTCTGGATTTTTGAATGCCGGATTTATGAGGACTGTATTAACAAAATTACGCAATTTTAAATACTTAAAATTTAAATTTTTTCATTAATTAATCAATTGATCATATTTTTACCATGAGGATTTTTCCAATTACGAAATATTAAAAATATCTTTTAAACATTTTTCTAGTATTTTGATGCAAATTTCGCAAAAAAAAAGATTGCAATTTTTTCGGTCGCATACCCTCCAGGGGTACCACCACGCAATATAAGTCAAATGAACATGTTACTCATGCAATTTCTATGTACAATATCTATAAAACTTTTTATAATAAAAAGTAAAAAAGAAACACCAGTATTTTTCAAAGTTGATATCATGGAGCATATTTGGAGGCGTAACTAAGTACTACCATTTCTCTTACAATTTCGTCAAGTGAATCGCAAGGATAAGAAACTTTATATCACAATATAAAGAAGGACTACCTCAAGTTGGTTTGGACAAGCAAACGTGAGCACAGAAAAAATAAATCTGAGTGCTTACGGGGAAAAGGGACCTTCAAAAGGATTCTGTTCTTCATAGGCTCCTGTCAGCTTTCACTTTTACAAGGGTTTTGGGACTGTTTGATTCTTTGGGGCCTTAACGCAGCCATTTGTGCAACACATTTGCGATTTGTAGCGAGAGAAATTTTACTACGCAGTATTTTTGTTTTGGGTTAGAAAATCATGTATTACCAGAAAGATAGTGACAATAAGTTATTAAAAACAAATTTTAAACTGTCATACTTCATTTATCATAATATACAATCCAATAGGAATAAGATGCTGAGAAAATTCATTAAAATATTGTGCCATTATGACATGTTCTGACTAAACAAGAGTGAGTCTAAGTAGTTTCTTTTAGGGTTCCACGTAGTTTTGAAAAATACAGTAGATGACAGGACTCCCCAAGATAAGGAAGTAAAATATTGTGGATTTATCTGCTTTCCCCAACGAAGTAGAAGAATTGTTTTGGAGAGCAGATATATCCGCACTCCCCACCACGGATGTGACTTTCAGCAGCGGATATATCCACTTGCCCCAGTTAAGTGATTAACAGAATCCTTAAGTATTTTATCCTTATTCACCATGGTTCTGGTGAGCATGGATGTCGGAATATTAACATATATACCCAAATCTAAGACGAACTCCCCTTTTAACACTGTCAAAACAGCAAAAAGAATTTACGACCTAATTTATCATTGAATGTATTTCCTGTATATTTAGAATGCACACATTCAGATAGGTATACTAGTTCATGTATTAATTGAAATGATTTGTTAAAAATTTTTGTTTGAGAAAAAAAACCAGAATTTTAAAATGTATTTTTTTAAATTAATACTGTATTTATTGAAATCCGTGTTGTAAGTTTGCAATGAAAACTTTCAGTAGAGACAATTATTTTATCTGATGTTTAGTTTGTTTAAAAAAACATCAATTAAACACATAACCATACTTCCTACGGTTCTACGACAACTGGTCATGCGTTAATTCGTCGCGGCACAAATTTGAATGCAACTGAAATTAATTTAAAAAGAAATTACGATATA
The DNA here is from genome assembly GCA_028673005.1 of Tanypteryx hageni. Taxonomy (NCBI): domain Eukaryota; kingdom Metazoa; phylum Arthropoda; class Insecta; order Odonata; family Petaluridae; genus Tanypteryx; species Tanypteryx hageni. The sequence continues at coordinate 6,233,409 of CM054115.1, forward strand.
ATTCATTAAAACCACATCAAGCAACCAGTTATGAAGTAAATTGTTGTGACAACTTGAACTCGAATACTATGTTAACACCAGAAACCATGGTAGCGCTGAAAATGATGCATTCGATATTCATTTGTTGCATAAATAGTTTACTTTCCTTCCATTGAATTTTATGGAAAACATAATAAGTGGGTATAATTTCATTTTTTAAGGTTCATAATGATCATTTTAAGTGGGAAATCTTTTAAAACAGGAACATCTTAAACGGGGAAAAATACATTATTCTTATGGGAAAATTTTTGAAACTGAAAGATTTGAACATATTACGCAGGAAAAATGTCTTAAATGAGGACGTATTTAACAGGTTCCACTGTAGCTGTAGCATAGGTAAAAATGGCTTCCTGCATGTACGCCTGAATGCTAGAAGCAAAATAACAAAATAATACACACCCTCTTCATCACCATCATCATCCTCATGCCCACTTTTGTGTGAAAGAGAACTCTGCGACAGGCACATTTCTGTGCTGGGATCACGACCAAGAGGACACACGCACATGCCACTGCCATCTGAGGTTTGCACACATTCCTCTCCTGGAAGACATTCTGAATCCAAACCAATGACACAAGGTCTCTTTCGGCTGTGAGATGATAATGGACTGTAAGGGAAGGATATATAAAAATTGAAGTTAGGAAAATGGATGTTAGGGCTGCAGAACTTGGGATTTATTAATTCATATTTCTAAGGCCTCATTGCTTCTAAATAATTAATAGCCCCAAATCCTGATAAAATTGGAAATCAGACATCCCTAATTTTGAACAATTTTGCATTAGAGGTTTTTATCATTAGATCATATTTTTGCATCATTTTCAATTTAATGTGGTTTGAAATTAATACAAATAAGATACAAATGCAGGGGACAATTTTTTTGTTAAGTTAGAAATAAATGATGACTACCACAACTATAGTGGCTATTTTAAAGCAATTTATAATTCAGGTGTAAACACACAACAATATCACTTAACAAATATATTAACAACAAAGCTGATTCCTAGAATAAAGCCATCTCTTCCTATACTGATCATCGGAAACCTTTGAACAGATTGGATTAAGGGCTTCCAAGGATTTAAAGAGATTCTCAGAAGTATTAAAAGAAGATTGTTGCTGTAAGCAGGAAGAAAGTACTCTAGGTCCAAATCAGTTTGTAGCAAGAGACTGATAAAGGACTTCAATTACAGAAACATGATTGACAGAGATCAATGAATGCAAAAAGAATGAGAATTCCTGATCTAGGACATATCATAAGATGTGGACAGCAAAAAATGAGCAAAAATGTCTCATGTTATGTAATTCTGTTATAAAAAGTGCAGCATTGTGAGACACAACACTTTAAGACTTTCGTCAACTATTTGCTGCTTAATACAAATGTCTTAAACATTTTTCTCAGGTCCACTTCCATACTGATAGTGTGCATCTACAGTGGAGCTAGTTTAATCATAAAAATAAAAATCTGATGTGGACAACATCACTTTCTCCATATGTAGTTGGTAATTTACAAGTTGGCTGCACTGGATTCGCTGTCAATATTTACTAGAATTAATGTTTACAATAGAAGTAATTTCATAGTACATATACTCTATATTGGATCTGATTAAGTTGGTTTTATATTCTTTGCTTCATGTACAGTAAAAACACTTATTTACACTTTTCTAGGGACCTGGAAAAAAGTGTAAATTGCAGGAAAGTGCAAATTGATAAAAAAGGAAAAATAGGTAAACTGATTTTACTTTCAAACTCACTCATTTGTTACAGTAAAACAAACAATAAAATCAGTGTTAAAAGAGTTAAGATTATAGAAAACATACTAGGGATGTGTGGACTCCAAATTTTCAACTCGAGTCGAGTTTGAGTCAAACATTGTTGAAAAATTCGAGTTTTGAGTCAAGTTCGAGTTTTATGTTTAAAGATATATTCAATGATTTTGTTAGGTAGAACAAAAATGCTTGAAAGACCTTTTTAACTTAATATTACTTATTCTTAATTTGTATTGATTCATAACAAAAAATACAAAAAATTGAAAAATTAAGCCAGATGGATCAAAGAGTTCTTAAAAAAACCTATTTCCTACAATATGAGGAAGGTCGCAGGTTTTTATTTTATAATTTATACATGAAAAGCATTATTTTTTATTTTGTTACAAATCAAATAAATAAAAGAAGTGATAAATTTTACAGATTAGTACATATTTCAACTAGAGGTTGAATCGAGGAAAGAAGGAAACAAAAATTGTACTCAACATTTTTTTACTATAAAAATATTTTTTATAACATATTGATAAACTGTTGTATGATTTTATTTGGGAATGCATTAATATATACAAGATGGAAAAGTATACTCCATAAATGGAAAACAGAGAGATTTCAAAGGCATTCTTTATAGGAAATACGTACAAAACAGCATCTCAAGATTCTTGAATTTTTATACCCAAAATTAAAGTCGTAATTATGTGGTCTCGTGGGCTGTTTTACCACAAATGTTGTCCTCTATCTGAATAATTTTTTAAATATGAAACTCAAAGATCATATAAGAGCTAGAAAGAGAAAAATATGGTATTTAATTGTTGCTTGCCAAGAGAACCATCTCAGCGATCGATGTAAACAAAATATGTGATATGTGAGAGAAAGGAGACTACAGCAAAAAATTGAAAATTTACAACAAACTCCTAAACTGTACGAATCTAGAGTTAAGGAGTTTGTTGTAAATTCTCAAAATATTCAATGTTTGCTTGGGATTTTCTCAAATTATTATGTCTGAAACTATAACTAGTAATTATGCAGTCTCCCAAACTTCTTTGTGGTAAATGAAGTGCTCTATCCAATTTTTTTTAAATCTATACCTTACAGATCATATTTAAGCTAGGCAGAGAAATTTAAGGATTTTTAATTGTTGTTTGCTGAGAGAACCTTCTTAGCGATCGATATAAACAATATATGCAATATTTTGAAGAACATCGCACGGTTTTGTAGTTAGGGTTGGTGTTTTTATATCCACTTAAATTTATTCTTAATAAAAACTCATAATTCGCCTTTTCATAATGTACATATTTTAATTTTATCTAGTAAGCCCGGCAGAATCGACATAATCAACTGAGTCAATCTCAGGCTTAGATAAATAAATACTCCAGCCCCTTGATAGAAAAAGGTTTTAAACCCCTGATCTAAATCAACCAATGATAAAGGATTAAATCTGAATGTAACATTAGTTGTAACTTAATAAATCTTGTGAAATAATTTTTTTAACGACGATGTAGGCATACATTTTTTAAAATACCACATTTTTTTAATAGTTCGAAATTTTCAAACTTTTATTTCAGCCGTAACCGAGTCGAGTTTTAAAGTAAAATTTAACTCGGTTTGAAATTTCGAACAGTTCACACATCTCTAGAGTATATATATTTATTCATTTACTTAACCAGCACACTTTTCACATTCTCCATACATATTATAGGGAAAAGTATTGTTTTCATGAAATAAATCGATTTTGAGATTTCAACGGAAATACACGTTTTGAGGTCCACTGAATACATTTTGACCATTTTCTCGATGATGTCTGTGTGACAGCTTTTTGTGGGTGCTCTAACTGAAAAAGTATTAATCAGGTCAATACGAAATATTATATTAACATTTTTATGAAAGTCACAAGAACTGATTACTTTTTGGTAAAAATCGGTTAACTGGAAGTGGGTGTTTACTCTTGTCACTCACTTATCCGTTATTTTAAAATATTTGCTCTAATATTTGATGTATGTAAACATGTACTAGAATAAAAATTGTGGGAAATTTAATTTTCTACAACTTTTGTTTGAAACATTTTCCCATTGTTTATGATATATCTTATATTTATAGCTGCCACCACCACGCCACCTACCGACGACTATTGTTAACAATTGTCGCTTAGTTACGTCTTAGTAACGCTTTTTCTTTTCTTAATTGTTGGAGCTTTGTGGCTACATCCAATATCAGAATGCTACAATTTGAGTTTATTTCTGTTCTTTGTAAAGTCTAAAATTTTCTCGCAGTTTCTTAAAATATGTATTATTATGTAACCTATTTGGAATTTTTAGAAATATTACAGATATGGAGAAAGTCATGTGGTGGCCACATCAGATTTTTTCTGAATGGTCTGATAGAGCTGTGAAAAACCTGCCTATTGGTTGCTAGTTGGGTAATCATGCAACACAATTGCCTGAACTGAAATTTCACTGAGTTTAAATCAATGCAGCATTGACGGATGCTAAAAAACAAACCCAGTAAAGATCAAAAATTGTACATATTCGTTAAAATGAAATACTTTTACATAATGTTACATAGTAAATTGGCAGGGGACGGAAAATAATTTCGTTTTACTGAATATTTTGTTGCTCTGAAATTTTACCGTTTTCATGAAAAAAATCAACTTCGAGATTTCAACGGAAATAGATGTTTTGAGGTCCGCTGAACACATTTTGACCATTTTCTCGATGATGTCTGTGTGTGTATGTGATAGCTTTTTTGTGGGTGCTCTAACTCAAAAACTATTAATCGGGTCAATGCGAAATTTCATATTCAACATTTTTATAAAAGTCACAAGAACTTATTGGTTTTTGGTAAAAATCGGTCAACCAGAACTGGGTGTTGACTCTTGTCACTTATCCGTTATTTTGAAATATTTGCTTTAATATTTGATAAATGTAAAAATGTATTGGAATAAAAGTTGTAGAAATTTCATTTTCTACAACCTTTGTTTGATGCTTAGTTACGTCTTAGTAATGCTCCTTTTTGTTTTATTAATTGTTGGAGCTTCGTGGCTATATCCAATATCAGAAGGCTATGGTTTGAGTTTATTTCTGTTCTTTGTAAAGTCTAAAATTTTCTCGCAGTTACTTAAAATATTAATCATTATCTAACCTCTTTGAAATTTTTGCAAATATTACACATATGGAGAAAGTCATGTGGTGGCCACATCAGATTTTTTTAAATACTGACTTTATTATTCGATGAATGTAAAAAATATTGGAACAAAAGTTGTAGGTAATTTAATTATCTACAACCTTTGTTTTAAACATTTACCCATATTTTAAAAACAAAATGTTTTTTAGCTGCCACCACCACACCACCTACTGAAAACTATTGTAAACACTTTACGCTTAGTTACATCTTAGTAGTGGCCCTTTTTATTTTGTTAATTGTTGAGCTATATCCAATATAAGAAGGCTACGGCATGAGCCTATTTCTATTCTTTTTAAAGTCTTTAAATTTTTCTCACAGTTCCTTAAAAGTATTTATTATCATGTAACCTATTTGGAACTTTAAGAAATATTACTGGTATGGAGTAGGTAATGTGGTGGCCACAACAGATTTTTTCAAATACCTATTTGCTTTAATACTAGACCAATGTAAAAAATTATTGAAATAAAAGTTGTAGGAAATTTAATTTCTACAAATTTTGTTTGAAAAATTTTCCCATATAATGCAATGTTTAAGGGATATTTTTAAAACCATATTTTTAGCTACCATCACCACACCACCTACAGGCGACTTTTGTGAACACTTTTATTTATGCTTAGTTATATCTTAGTAACACTCCTTTCTCATATACGTAATAATCGTGAAAAAAGCAGGCTACGGTATTAGTTTATTCCTGTTCTTTGTAAAGTCATTGAATTTTTCTCACAGTATTTGGAATTTTAAGAATTATTAGAGGTATGGAGAAAGTCATGTGGTGACCTCAGATTTTTTTATACAAGGTGTTTGTTTTATCACAAGTTCTGCTATGATGGGCTGCTTAGAGATTGGTGTCTCTGCCACATTGCAGACAACTGCACAATAAATTGCTGACATATCTCTCGCTAAGCAACCTGTCATAAAACGAATACCCTGCAGAAAAATTTATTCATTCAATCTAACAATAAGCAACATTTCATTTATAGAGCTTCTGCTGAATCCGTCAAGATGAATTTAAAAACTGAAAATTGAGCCAAAAAACAATTATTTATGAACAAATAATTTCTTAAATTCTTTGTTATGCAATTGCAAATATAATATTAACTAGGAATGGGACGACTGGTTCTTTGGATCTGCCAGTTCTCTCAAGAAACGAAATAACTGGAACCAACTGTTTATAATCTGATTCTTCAATTCTGATCCTCATTTTTATAAAAAAAAATGATTGAGACTCAGAAGCAGATGCTAAATGGAAAGCGACTGCCTCATTCTGCCATATTTTTCCGCGACGGCATTCGATTTTCAATACATATATCGATGATGAAAGTTGTGCATTTACTATGGCATAAAATATATTTTTATGCTGGATGTGTTATCAGTTTCAAACAGAATAAGCAAGTCTGAATTTCCTTTATTTTATGAGGTAAAAGAGCTTTGTAGCACATACAAAAACCAGGACGACAAATCAGTTCAACGAACAATAGTTCTGCAAAAATATCTACCAAAAAAATTGAATGATGGGTTCCGAACTCCTGGCATTCAATATTTGGTTCATGGCTGTGTGATTTTATAATGTAAAAATTCAAGCAAGACGCTGAGTCAAATCCATCAGTTTGAAGTGTTACTATAACTTATTAACAGAAATGTTTTATTTTGTTTTATTATGTATTTTTGAATAGATACCCCACAGATAATTTTTAAATATAACTGATTTATTGTGAACCTTAACAATAAAGCCATGTCGGACATTTGGAACAACTTCAGAATTGACAGGACAAACGACACGTGTGCTATATGTAACTGTTGTAAAGCTAAAATTTCCCATGATGTATCAAAGAGCACTTCTAACCTAAAACAAGTTAGGAAAGTGTACGCTGTATCACAAATCGGCGTGTTTCATGTGATGGAGTGTTTGAAGCTATACGACATAATTTGACCAAACACACCATAAATCAGCAAAATACCACGACCCAATTATATCTCTGTCTATTAAACATTTCTTCTCCCCCCTTAGTTGGTGCATCAATAAACATACATTAAATCCTCGATTTAACGGACTAATAGGGGGGAAGGTTTGTCCATTAAAGCCGAATGTCCGTTGAATGGCGAATGGGATTTTTCGATTCCAAAAACACATTTGTACCTACATGAGAAAACCTCCTTTACTGATGGTAATAATAATTAATGTATAAAATACCACATTTTCATGAATATAAGATACAAAATTGAATTTAAAACAACCACATCACCTTTTAATTCCTCCAAAACTTTTTTTCGATATTTTAAGAAAATACGTCGACACTGAAATATCGCGAATTTTGTATGGTATGATTATATTTGAATTATTTCACTGACTTTACCATAAAATAACCTATTTCTTTTTATTATAAGTTGCAAAGCACTGGAATTTAATAAATATTTCTAAGAACTCTGATGGCACTCTTAAAAAACTCTGCGGACTTCATGGCTGACAGTCAATACTGTCCACGAGCCAATGTATGGATCATATCATGTATACAATGGATTATTATTATAACGGGCACTTAACGGGATAATTTATATCCCCTAGAGCCTAGAGTCGCAGTATTCGCTTGCAATCGCAATACCGGTAGTGTGAACGCAGCCTAAGCCCACAACTAAACATCGCTTCCCTTATATGCCATACCATTTTGAAGATGGAGTTATTCTTCCGCAGAAGTGCCTACTACAGCTGTGTCTCAATTTTCAAGATTGTTCTCATCGGCCTTATTCTCCAAGAATGTTCTTGCAATCTTGAGACCTCGAAACAGTGCTGTTGTGGCCAAAATTGAAACTAATATTGGAAACTTTTGACTTTTCTCTCCTGTAAATGTTTTATGGATAAAAGGCTATCGTAATTCACAATTTTTGCAGTAGTCATTACAAGAATTTTAACCTTCAGGCCAGCTGCAGGCCTATCTTAAGTCATGATTATGTCAAGAACACGAAATAAGAACACGTCTTCATGTTCTTGTTCTAGATCTCTCATGTTCAACCATCATTTTGACCTCAATCCTGCCAAGAACATGCTTGGAGAACATTGAGACACAGCCTGCGCAAAAAAATATGTAGTATATAACTGTGAACAGCCATTTTGAGGAGAAACAGCGAACAATCTCTGGGCTGATTCACCAAACAATGGACTTGGTCCGTTGTTTGGGGATGTGTCCATTATTGCCTTTGCCACGATTTTGTCTGTTAAATCTGAAGTCCACTAAACTGAGGTCCGTTAAATCGAGGGTTTACTGTATTACATAATTTTAACGAATAAATACTGCAAAACAATATATCAGAAATGATGCCAGAAAAATATTCAATTTTTATTTACAGATTTATTTTCTATTTAGTTTAAATCAACCAAACAATCAACAATTAATTACATACCTCACTTGATTTCAGTACAGTAGTCTTGATTATCCGAGCTCACTGTGTTAACCGAGGCGGCCCCATCTAAATATATTGTTTTTAGATTGCGGTCAAGGTCACAGGTTATTTACCACACGTAAATCATGACTCCTCACGACATCAGTTTTCAGTTGATACATAGTGTAAGATTCACGAAGTATGTGGCTGCATACAGCCAAAACAATCAATGTAACCGAGGTATGGTCCTCTTGAAGGAGGCTTGGATCATCGAGTCAGTCAGTAAAAGGAGACATTTAACTACACTTTGATACCCACGGACTTGTCCATCCTTGACATTCATCATTTTTTTTACCCTACAATAGTTAGAAGTTTCTTGACCATACTGAATAATGAGTGGGAAAAGAAAGGGTATTGTGGTGCTTTTGGAGACCAAATTAGAGGCTATTCCACGATTAGATAGTGATGAAACCCTAAAGAAAGTAGCTGATGATTTAGGTGTTGGTGAATACAGTGGGGGATTGGAGAAGAAAGAGAGAAGATATTGAAAAGTGGTGCTCACAAAGGGCTAGTGTTAGTGGTGAGTGCTCATCAAGAAAAACAATGAAGAAGTGTGAATTGGAAAAAACCAGTGAAGCATTATTTCTATGGTGTACCCAGCTGCGTGGAAAAGGAAGCCTGATTTCTGGACCTATGTTGCAGGTAAAAGCTCGAGAATTTCAGAAAATGGTTCAATGAGGGAGTAGAAGAATTTACTGCAAGCACAGGTTGGTTGGACCGTTGAAAGAAAAAGTATGGCATAGGAAATTAAGTATTGGTGGAGAAAAATTATCCGCTGATTGTGAGGAAGTTGTGAAATTCAAAAATAAATTAAATCAGCTTATTAAAGATGAGGATCTGAGTCTCGACCAAATTTATAACTGCAACAAGACAGGTCTGAATTTTAAGATGCATCCTACACAAACTGTGGCAGCATGAGAAGAAAAAGCGGCTCCAGGGTACAAAAGAAGCAAGGAGAGAGTTACCATATTGGCCTGTTCGAATGCTACTGGTACTCATAGGCTGAGATTAACGCTTGTTGGGAAGTCGAAAAATTCTCGAGCATTTAAGAACATTTGTGTATCTAGTTTGCCTGTGTACTACAACAACCAAAAAAGTGCGTGGATGGACTCAACACTTTTCAAGACTTGTTTTTTGATGAATTTGTCTCAAGAACACAAATGTTCATGGAAGAAAAAAATCTTCCCCAGAAAGCGTTGCTATTGCTTGACAACGCTCCATCCCATCCAGATGCTGAGGAATTAACAGGTGGCGAAATAAAAGCCATTTTCCTGCTGCCTAATGTCACTTCTCTAATGCAGTCATTAGACCAAGGCATGTTGGAAGCATTTAAAAGAAATTACAGATGATGACTGTTGAAACATCTCTTAGAAGGCAAGTGTGTTCAAGAATGCCTTAAAAAGATATCAATAAAATATGTCACTTACTGGGGGACGGAGGTCTGGAAAGATGTCAAGCTATCAACATTGATCAAATCTTGGCAAAAAACTTTGGAAACTGAAAGTGAAATTGAAGAAGTGCCCGAACTAGACAACTTGTTCGACTTGGCTCTAAATTTTCCAGTACCGGAACCACTAAATGAAGGAGACAATGCAGATTGGATGGCTGCAGATAATGAACAGGTGTTGACAGAAGACATGATAGTCAACATGGTGAACGAAGGAGAACAGAGTGAGGAAGGAGATGATAGCGAGGAAATTAATCGTATCTCACACACTGAGGGACTTGCTGCACTGGAGAAAGAGTTCCAATATGTGGAACAATCAACACCAGCTCATCTTCTATTGCTAGAAAGATGGCGTAACATGGCGGCCAAAATGCGATCAACCAAAGTTAGGAAGAAATCATTAAAAGACTATTTTGTTTAAGTAATATCAATAAATTGTACTTTTATTTTAGTTTCATATGCATAAAATTAATTTTCTGAACATACATAGGCCTATTTTTCATACCTAAAAATAAAACTTCTGTTTTATCCGAGTTTATCCGTTTACAAAATCATGCATAAGCAATTAAAAGTATTTTGTAAATATAGCAGATCTTATTTACTTCAATAACTAATAAAATTATTTACGTTGACAAAAATTAGGTAGTTATGCATGAATTTTTCCAAGTTCAAAGCGACTTTCTTGTTTGATTTTCTTGATAATGGCTAATCCTACAAAAAAATATATAGGGAAGGAAATACTCTACATTAATAGTTTTACAAGTTTATTTGAAAACTATTTTGATATGATCAAAATTTATGAGATATAATGGAAAGTTCATTTTTTATCATCAGTAAAGTGGTACCCATGATTGGCTTACATGATTTATTTATGTGATTTTCTTATTGTCTTGGAATGTAAGTCCTTAATATCAAATTTCATGCATATCCGTTTGGTAGAAGCTGAGAATGAACATGCAGACGGATGGATAAACCAAAGCTAATAGGTACTTATGCTGGAAGCAGAATGTGCCTAAAAACCGGGATCAGATTAATATAACCAGAACCAAGAACTGACTAGGGATCACATTAATATAATAGGATCCGAGAACCAGAACCAAGAACTGGAACCAAGAACTGGAACCAAGAACTGGAACCAAGAACCGAAACCAAGAATCGGACCAAGAACCAGAACCGGGAAAAAGTGGAACCATAACATCCCTAATACTAGCAGTATAAATTTTAAGATAATGGAATCCTTCCTATCATCTTATCTGAACAGAACCAGCAAAAAGAATGTAATTAATAGCTTTTCACCTCCCCTTATGCTGTTCTCTTCTGGGTCCACCAAATAGAGAAGGAAGGCCTAGGATTTCTTTCCATCCTCTAACCTCATCTCTTGGGGTGGATGGCCTCACCAATACCATGACAACATCCTTACTGTTCTCATTCTTCATGGGAGTACATTGAACACTGTCCTTGCACATAACCTGCAACAACAAGGAGATATGACCACGATTTCATCTAAAGTAAAATTCATTAAAACAACTATTATATATTTATACCTCTAGTACAACATGTCTTGCAATTACTGAATAACAGATTTGAATTTGAACATAATTACTGCCAGAGAATTTCATGAGAGATGACAATGGTTTATTGGTATGAGGATGTTATATAAGCAGCTTGTTAGATCTATTCCCCAAAGCATACACCTCCTAAGTATATATGTATATACCCCCTCCCAACCCATAGAGGCAAAACAGTTTTCAGTCAACAGAATCAAAAGCACCAGCAGATAAGAGAAGGAAGTGTAAATGCTCTTCACATTTCAGAATGTATCTAGAATTATCACACACAAAAAAATAATAGGTAGGATTTACATTAATTTATGACTGAAACTAAGACAATTTATGCAAGCAGTATATATACAGTGGAACTTCCATAACTCAAACGTCTATAACTCGAATTTTCCAAAACTTGAAGTGAATTAATTTTACTGGGCAAAATAGAAATGAGAAAAACATATTTCCATAAGTTGAATTTTCTATAACTCGAATATTTTTTTTTGTTTCCCTTGAAGTTTAACTTATGGAAGTTTCACTGTATATATATGCAATGGGACATAACTATTTATATGATTTTTTTCTGCAAATAAATGGGGTTTCACAGCAGCTGTAGGTAATAAAAAAATGGTATGAAATGGATTTAACATTTTACTTCTGATGACCTAAATCTGGCCTAGCATGATAACTTTGTGGGTCCCTATGCAAATCCAATTTTTCTGCAAGAAATTTTTCCAACCACGGCCATCATGTGACATGAGCTAGTGAGGCGGCAGTGCCAGATAACATTTCATTTACCGTATATACTCATGTATAACATGCTCCCTACTTTTTGCCAAAAAATCTTGACTTTTACGTATACCCTCTGTATAACACGCACCCTAGATTTTTGATGGGTACAAGAACGAAATTTTAGAATTTTAATGCCGGGTTAAGTATTACAGCAGAATATGGTAAATACATATGTTAAACCGTTAGGTTACCACCAGTTAAAACTTTTAAGAGAGCAGTAATGCTGAAAATTAATAAATTCAAAACAAATTTACTGTGATTGTCATGTGCATCTAAGTAGCCATATCTTAAGTCAAGTTGAATGCATTTCAATACGAGTTTAGCAAAGATAAGGTCATTGGTATATAAAGAAGAACAAATATGCCCTTAGCCTGACGTTTAAGGTTAATAAGTTCCATATTATGTCCTAGAAAGACACGTTGAATACATCAAACAGTAACTTGGCCAAATAATGATGCCACATAGAAAGTCTTAGTGCCACCAATCCCTCAAATCAAATGGTTATACACAATTAAATTAACTTTTTCTTAATCATCTATTATAAATAGTTGCCTCTTATGGAGGATACAGGATATACCACACTGTCCCAAATATAACGCAATGTTTTTTTCCAAAAAATAAAATTTAAAAGTAGCCCCTGCATTATATTGGAATACTAATGATTATAAAAGATCGTAAAATCGTGTTTCGAAAAATCACCATACATTCCGCACATCTGTTTAAGAGATACAAGATAATTGTTACATTATAGACAATTAGGCATACATGTTACATTGTACTTGAAAAGCGTCTGAGGCAAGAATAGATCGAGTTCACTCGGCGGCTGAACCCCTCAATAGTCATTGCATTGAAGCTATCAGTGCATCGCCATATTCAAGATATGTCATAAGCTTGCAGAAAAAACATAACTATTTGCTAGGCCAAATGGGGAATGCAGATCAAACCCCAGTATGTTTTGATATGCTGTCAAACCACACTGTCAACGAAAAAGGTGCTAAATCGGTGTTGTTAAAATCCACCAAAAATGAGAAATCAAGGACAACTGTTAAGCTTGCAGTCATAGCCGATGGGAGAAAACTGACTTCCTATGTTATTTTAAATCGTAAAAGGATGCCAAAGGTAAAGTTATTGTCAAGTATAATCTTTTGCGAACAGGAAAAAGGATGGATGAACGAGGAACTTGTGTTAGATTGGCTGAAGGTTGTTTGGGATCGCGTTATACTCGAGGTTTAGTTTTTTCTTGAAAAACTTTCCAAAAATCTTAGGATCGCGTTATATTCGAGGTCACCTTATATTCGGGACAATACGGTATACAGGATATATATATGATATAAAACCTAAGGTACTTCTAGATATGCCACGGACCTGAAATTTGGCAGGATGATAGGCTATTAGGTACAACCAACCAGAAAAATAGAAAATTCAAAATTTTTTTATTTTTAGTGGAATATTTTTGACCCCAATATTCCATTTTGATAATCCATAAGAAAAACATGGAAATCTGTGCCGAGTTTCATAAATTAGCATTTTAAAATTAGTTATAATTCAGATAGAAACTCGGGACGAAAACAATTCTATAGCTAAAAATGAGGTTTCTTATTTTTGAAGACTAAATTGAAATCAGTGCCGAACTGACAAAGAAATGTCTTTAATCGGATAAAAGCAGATGCTCAACAATTAAGAACTTCAGCTACCATAGCATCCAGGACAATGCTTATCATGGGAATTGGCAATCCGTATTATAATATCATCGCTTTAATGCTTTTTAATAGGGAAATTATTATGGTCCAATTGATCTCAACCAAAGATGTATACATATGATGACGTCATAATTTTAAAACGTGATATATGTTATTAAATAAAGGAACTTTATTCCTTTTAATTATGGAGGCTGATGAACTGTATATAATAATACCTTTAAGTTAATTCAGTGAATTGTATTATAATGTAATTGATTTAAAACTATGGCATAAACTTATAACGGCATCAAAATCAAAAAACAAGAAATATTAGAGAATTGTGAAGAAAGTAATGTCATGTTGGAGCTGAAATTTTCAAGTTATTTAGAGCTTAGTGCACATACCAAAATCAACATTTGAAAATCTCGATGAGTTTGTTGTTGCGGCCATTAAATTTTTATAAAATTTATACCATAGATAAATATTATTTCACTTCTAGATAAGCTACAACTTTAAAATTTGGCAGAAATGTGTGGCTTTAGTACCCTACTGAAGAAAAAATATAATATTCTAAAAATTGCAAATTTCAGGGATTGTTTTATTCTTTTTATGTTACATAAGGAAAGAACGAAAATCGGTGCAGAGGTGAAATCTTTAGAATTAAAAAAATATTTCCAATAATAAAATCTCTAAAAAATGTTTTTTCAAGGTGAGATGAAATGCTTGCAGAATGCAATTACCTTTTACTAGTGTGTGTGCGTGCGTGTGTGTGTGTGTGTACATACATACATACATACACATATATATACAGGTAACCCTTGGTTTGTGCCTGGATTGCGTTCCTGGAGGAAGTGGCACAATTGGAATCGGCGTAAATGGAAACCATTTTATAATGGAAGTGAAGGGGAAGTTAATGAATTACGTTCCAGGCACACAAAAGTTGGCATAAGCAGTATAACGTTATTATATTTAGAGCTCTTAAATAATGGTTATGAATGTAAAAACAGTATAATCAAGTACATACATTTTTAAACTATTGTTTTTACATGTGGGAAAAACGAAAATCGCTGCGGAGGTGAAATCTTTAGAATTAAAAGAACATTTGTAATGATGAAATGTCTGTCTGAAAAATGAATGTTTTTTTCAAGGTGAAATAAATGCTTGCAGTATGCAAGCACCAACTACTAGTATGTTATATCATCCTCCTCCTCTGTAAGGAACGTCTATATATAATGATAACATATATATAGGAGGATACTAATGTTTAGGCACTTCCAGATGTGCTGGAGATTCGAATTTTTTTTCATAGGTAGGATTTTGTGCAAAACCGACTAGAAAAAAGAAAAATTGCGAAAAAGTGCATTAATGCGACCGCTAAAATTTTGCAATTGTTTAAACGAATTTTCAAGGTTTATGTATTTCCGAATGTGCTACGAAGCTGAAATTATTTTTAGAGGTAGGATATGTAAAAAAACCAAATAGGGATTATACAAGTTTTGATATTTTAATTTGTTTGGCAGTTAAAAATTCTTAAAGTTTAAACAAATAGGTAAATATTTAGATGCTACGGGGCGAGATAGAGAGCTGTAATTTTCAAGTTATTTAGAGATTAGTCCATATAAAAGAATAACCATGTCATTTTATTTGTGAAATTCTTATTGCGGCCGTTAAAAATTATTTAAATTTAAACAATTAGATAAATGTTATTTCACTTCTAAATGTGCTACAAATTTAACATTTGGCATAAATATGTGGCATTATTAACCCAATGTGGAAAACGTATAATATTCATAAAATTGCAAAAATTAGCAATTGTTTTACTCCATTATTGTTCCATAAGGAAAAAAGAAATTTGGTCCCGAGGAGAAATCTTTTGAATTAAAGAAATATTTCCCACGATGAAATCTCTCTCTGAAAAATTAATGTTTTTTCAAGGTGAGATGAAATGCTTGCAGTATGCCAGCACCTTCTACTAGTATAATGATACACCCACACACACACATGCACGCACGCACACACATGCACATGCACGCATACAGTAAAACCCCGTATTTACGTTATTGGAATGTATGTTTTCCTGCTATTTACAATATTTTATATGGGTCCCATCAATTTTCCTATGATTCCAATGTAAATAAAACTGTATTTAAGTTTTCCTGCTATTCACATCATTTTACATTAGAATTTCCAATTTTTTTAAAAATAATTTAGCATGCGATTCCCAACAATTTTTCATGTTTTTCAAGTTAGCTTTGCAAAAAAATCCTAACACCTTTGGGCAAAGATTTTGAAAACAGTGGCAGAGTAGGAACAGCACCGCTAGAGGCAGAAATATGAATTCTTGCTTTTCAAAACAGCACTTGCGTCACTTGCTTTAACAGATGCTACTCAGGAACAGTGTACTTAGAGACGGAAATACGTACAAACACTTTTGGGTGAAAACTTTCATACGTAAATCACGCTAGCAGAGCATAAACAGTGCAGCGTCATTCTCAAAAGACCGCTGCCGGTGACCGTTCATGCGAACCAACTTAATTTAAAGTTTAACAACTGCTTCACAGTGAGAGTCATTCGCGCTCTCCCCGACAATGCTTCGGCTCCCCAACTCCGTCAGTGGGAGCTTTTGCATATCCATCTCCTAAACTCCTTCACTCCCCCTGGCCTCAACCTTCGATAGCTTTTCACTCCCTTTCTGTCTTCTCCCAACCCCCTACCAATCCCCAAACCCCTCCGTATCCTCCAATCCTCGACCTTTCCGCACTACCCTTCCACCCCCATGCCTCCACCCAGTGTCACCACCATCAGTTCTCTCTCTGTAGCTGATGAAGGAATAATTCCGAAAGCTTCTACGTTTGTGATGTTTCTGTGTTTTAGTGTTCTTTTACGTGTGTCGCTTCGACATCCCCGGGGCCTCGCCAACCTGAAGTCGTCCGATTGGTTGAGTGTTCACTGGGTTTCCTCATCCCAACACCTTGTTGCCATCCATATATCCATTTTACCTTTCCTTTTCCGTAAGCTGTTATATATATATATATATATATATATATATATATATATCAAGTTATTAGCCCCCTTACAATGTTTCCTTGTTACTTTGTAACTATTTGGACTCTACCTCATCACACTCCCTCTTTATTGGCTATCCACCCCTCCTACTCCCCACCTCCTCCAATCATCAACCTTCCCACATCACCCTGTCATTCCCCGCCCAGTGTGTCACTTTACGTTACTCTTTCGCTGAAGAAGGGCTTAGGCCTGATAAGCTTGCGTGTGTTTTTGTGTTCGTGTGTTTTACGTGTCTCTTCGACGCCCCCAGCAGCCTGCCAGCTTGGTCCTCAACTTGGTGAGTGTCCGCTGGGCTTCCCTCAACACCTTGTTGCCACCCTCATCACTACCTTTTCTTTTCCTTTAGTTAATATATATACCGTCCTTTTTTCTCCTTTTTTGTCTATATCTTTACGTTTCTTTCCTGTCGTCTTTTCCTCTTATCTTTCTCTTCCACCATGGAACTGACCCGTCTCCGTTATCATCTCCGTAGACACATTACCCTCAACTGCCAGATTGAATTCCTCAACTCCTGCCTTGCACTTGGACTCACCCCCAAATGCCTCACCATCAGAATTCCTCTTTCAGGTCTTCCTCCCCCTATACCCGCTTCCCTAGCCCTCACGTATCACCTCGCCTCTATCCACATTATCCGTTCCACCATACATCATTATACCACCCTCTCTAACTCCCACTTCGCTAATTGTAAATCTCTCGTTCTTTATCTTCGTCATTCTTCGCAATCCATATCCGACCTTCGTGCCGCTTTCCTTCAAGCGGCTAATGATATCACCGCACATCGCAACAGACTTCTCCGTAAACTCTCTCTGCTTTGCGTCCGGCACCTCAAACTTGGTCTTCCCCTTCCGTTCATAACAGCTGGCGAGGTCAACAAACCACCTCCTTCCCCGCCACTCATCGGTCAAACTCCCTGTCTTGCTGACCTCCTGGGATTCCCAACGCCACCATCACTTCATATCCTGAAAAAGACCCACACTTTCCTAACCCGCAAACCTTTGAAGCGCTCATATTTTTCGCACACTCCTGCCACCACCTCTTCATCTTGCCAACCAGATGAAGTCTTGAACCTTTCCTCCCACGTACTTACCCCTGCCGAGAATGAACTCCTCTCACGCGGCCTTTCCTTTTGTCCCACCACCAAATTTGATCATTTTCGCCTCCTTGCCGACGTCCAGTCCTTTGCCCGCACACTACGTCTAAAAACTAACCCTCCCAAAGAAGACTCTCTCACCTCTGCCAACCCAAAACTCCCTCCCGGCCTCCCACCTACGTTTTCCATCTTCAAACCTCCTTCCCAATACATTCCACCCACCCTTCCTTCCCTACACCCGGTCGAACAATACCTCAATTATATCCTTTCCAGAATCTCCCAACCTAACTTTTCCGATCTTATCGACCATACAGATAATCTTACCAGACGTGAAAGGCATGCCATTTCCACACTCAAACATCTTGACCATATCATCATCCTCCCTGCCGACAAGGGCACCACCACGGTTGTGATGGATCGCGCCAAATATAACGAGGAAGCCGAGCGCCAACTTTCTGACGAAACCTCTTACCATCACCTTACTTCCAACCCCACAGACCACCACTCCTACCAAATTTCGTCCTATCTTCATTCCTCAGGCAAACAGGAAGGCCTTTCCGATTCCGCCATTGCTCTAATGATCCCCAACAAACCCCACACACCCACATTCTACCTTCTCCCTAAAATCCATAAACCCAACATCCCCGGCCGCCCCATTGTTGCCAGCTTTAATTCCCCTACAGAACGCATCTCCGCCTTCGTTGACTCCCACCTACAACCTCTCATTCGTCAATTCCCTTCCTTCATCCAAGACACTAACCACTTTCTCAAATGTCTCAAACACCTCCCCTTTCCTCTCCCACCCAATACCATTTTGGCCACTATCGATGTCTGTTCCCTCTACACAAACATCCCCCACGATGATGGACTCACTGCCCTTAGTAAACTCCTGGACTCAAGACCACCCGACGCAAGACCTTCCTCCCATTTCTTATTAGACTTGGCAGCAATGGTGCTCAAATTGAACAACTTCTCTTTCGATGGTCGTCACTACCTTCAAATTAGAGGCACTGCGATGGGCACCCGAATGGCGCCTTCATACGCCAATTGCTACCTTGGAGAATGGGAAAGACTCTTCCTCAACATTCCACTCAGACCACTTTTGTGGCGGAGATACATCGACGATGTCTTCCTCATTTGGATGCATGGACCTGACTCTCTCCTTTCCTTTCTCTCGCGCCTCTCCTCCCATCCTTCACTCTCCTTCACCCACCAATCCTCTACCTCCCACATCACATTCCTGTATGTCGATCTTTACATTCAAGACAGCCAAATCCGCACCTGTGTTCACATCAAACCCACCAACAGCCTCCAATACCTCCACTTTGAGAGCTGCCATCCCCTTCATACCAAAACCTCTATCCCCTATGCCCTTGCTCGTCGAGGATGGAGGCTTTGTTCCGATAGAGCATCCCTTCTAGAGTATTACTCTGTCCTCGAGGATGCTCTTCTCAAACGTGGTTACCCTCCAGTCTTGGTCCGCGAACAGATCCATAGGGCGATGACGCCTACCCACATTGGATCTCATCCTCACACACCCACTATTCCTGCATCTACCCCTCCACTCACTCTTACGACACTTTTCCATCCTGGTATCCACGAAGCTCTCAAAACAATCCTTCATGCTGCCCACCCAATTCTTACCTCTTCCTCCCATCAGTCCCTCTTTATCAACCTTTTTGCCAATCCTCCGCTCCTCTCCTTCCGCCGGCCCCCAAATTTGGGAAATATCTTGTGGAGGAAGGATCTTCCCACTTCTACCACGCTTCTTGCAATAGGTTCCCATCCCTGCGGAAAACCTCGCTGCCTCACTTGCCCTATCCACCTACCATCATCTTCTTTCTCGAGTCCCTCCACCAACATCACCTACCCCATCACCTCCAGAAGCAACTGCACCACCCGTAACGTCATTTACCTCCTTACCTGCACCCTTTGTCCCGCGTTTTACGTAGGCCTCACCAGCAATCCGTTAAACATCCGAATGAACGGTCACCGGAATAGCGTTTCTCTCAGACGCCCCCTCCCAGTTGCATTACATGCTAATACCCACAATGTTCCCTTTAATAGTTGCTATAATGTTAGGATTATTCGCGCTTTACCCTATAACACTCCTGCCCCCCTTCTCCAACACTGGTAACTAGCACATATCCATCTTCTCGACTCTTTCTCTCCGCCTGGCCTCAACCTCCGCTAACCCTATTAGCCCCCTTACAATGTTTCCTTGTTACTTTGTAACTATTCGGACTCTACCTCATCACACTCCCTCTTTATTGGCTATCCACCCCTCCTACTCCCCACCTCCTCCAATCATCAACCTTCCCACATCACCCTGTCATTCCCCGCCCAGTGTGTCACTTTACGTTACTCTTTCGCTGAAGAAGGGCTTAGGCCCGATAAGCTTGCGTGTGTTTTTGTGTTCGTGTGTTTTACGTATCTCTTCGACGCCCCCAGCAGCCTGCCAGCTTGGTCCTCAACTTGGTGAGTGTCCGCTGGGCTTCCCTCAACACCTTGTTGCCACCCTCATCACTACCTTTTCTTTTCCTTTAGTTAATATATATATATATATATATATATATATATATATATATATATATATATATATATATATATATAACAACTTACGGAAAAGGAAAGGTAAAATAGATATATGGATGTCAACAAGGTGTTGGGATGAGGAAACCCATTGAGCACTCACCAATCAGACGACTTCAGGTTGGCGAGGCCCCGGGGATGTCGAAGCGACACACGTAAAAGAACACTAAAACACAGAAACATCACAAACGTAGAAGCTTTCGGAATTATTCCTTCATCAGCTACAGAGAGAGAACTGATGGTGGTGACACTGGGTGGAGGCATGGGGGTGGAAGGGTAGTGCGGAAAGGTCGAGGATTGGAGGATACGGAGGGGGTTGGGGATTGGTAGGGGGTTGGGAGAAGACAGAAAGGGAGTGAAAAGCTATCGAAGGTTGAGGCCAGGGGGAGTGAAGGAGTTTAGGAGATTGATATGCAAAAGCTCCCACTGACGGAGTTGGGGAGCCGAAGCATTGTCGGGACTACTCCTTCTTCAGCTACAGAGAGAGAACTCCTCTATATATATATATATATGATATATATATATATATATATATATATATATATATATATATATAACAACTTACGGAAAAGGAAAGGTAAAATGAATATATGGATGTCAACAAGGTGTTGGGATGAGGAAACCCAGTGAGCACTCACCAATCAGACGACTTCAGGTTGGCGAGGCCCCGGGGATGTCGAAGCGACACACGTAAAATAACACAAAAACACAGAGAGAGAACTCTCTGTAGCTGAAGAAGGAGTAGTTCCGAAAGCTTTACGTTTGTGATGTTTCTGTGTTTTTGTGTTATTTTACGTGTGTCGCTTCGACATCCCCGGGGCCTCGCCAACCTGAAGTCGTCTGATTGGTGAGTGCTCACTGGGTTTCCTCATCCCAACACCTTGTTGACATCCATATATATATATATATATATATATATATATATATATATATATATATATATATATATATATATATATCATATATATATATCATATATATATATATATATATATATATATATATATATATATATATATATCATTAAATTAATAAAACTATTTCAGTTTGCAAATATTAAGGTTTTACATTTTTTTTTAAAAGCTACATGATAAAATTATCATCTTTTTATTTTGGGATTATTACTTCATATGAAATATTTCTCTGATAAAACATATTTAAATTGTTTTCCCACTGAAATTTAAATATTCTTAACTTGAAGGAAAAATGTGGCATAACTGTCTATGCGTGTTTTATGGCAAGGCTAACTGTCCAGACTACAGCGATAAGCTGATAGGCAATTTGAATACGGGATATTCGTCAAGGATAGAAATACAATTGTAAATAGGACCAAAATAGGTGTCATACATTGTTATATTTCAGGAGCATCATCAATACTTGGCGTGATTTTCCCCTCGATTCACCCAAAAAGTGAGAATTTGGTGCAAGAAAGGTACATTTCAATTTCTGGTTTTAACTCTACAAAAGTGTTACATGTGTGCAATTAAGTGCTCTTGGGTTTCCAATGGGGTCAAATTACGTCTTCCAACATTTCGGCACCTTTCTCCTGCGACATCTTTACATTTGTTCGTCCATGCTTATATACCTACCAACGGATGGTGGCATGTTTCTCATTGGCTGTTGGGCTAGCCAATGGAGTTTTGCCATTCTGGGGAGTATGGGATCCCACACTCTGCTGAGCGGGAATCCTGTGCCCCTGTTCAAGGTGTCACCGTGCAGCCTGATCTCAATGGCGTCTTTCATCAGCCTCTCCCAAAAGCCATTCACCTTTGCCACCACCTTGGCCTCGATGAAGTTGATGCAGTGGCCCAAGAAGATGCTGTATTCTGAAACCGCTTATTTTTCGGACTGATTGAGCCAGATGCATCTTGCGTGCTCTTTTTATCTTGTCTCTATCGTCTGCCCCGTTTGTTCTATATACTCCTTACCACATGAGCACAGGATCTTGTGCACTCCCAACATTTTTAGGCCTAGTTGGTTCTTGGCCTGTGGTAGGAAACTTTTGATATTAGGGGGCAGCCTATGTGTTACCCTGATTCCTCGCCTACCTAAGATTCTTGATAGCCTCCCCAAGACTGGGGATCGGAAAGTTATACAGGCTGTGGCTACCAGTTATTCTCCTGGTTTCCTCTTTCTCTGCAAATGGCCCTCTTCAGGGCCATGTCAAGACTATTTTGAAAAATAGTGTGTTTTGTCATTTTTCAATAAACCATTTTTTAAATAACAGCATTATTGAATTACGTATCTCGTACAACCATTTGCTCAGAATCTTAATTTGAAAAATCAGAAGGCATCTCCCCTGTGGCATCCACAGATTTCTCCAAAATTATTTCTTTGGCAGCATAATAATAAATGGCATCACATCTATCACATATGCACAATGCAAATTTCAGTCTTAAATCTCTTACAGTTTACTAGCTATTTCAATTCAATTGATTGCACAGATGGAGAGAAAGAGCAAAAACATAAGTGCATTTATAAAATAAAATGCTGTAAAAATGTATGGGTTGCATGTTATGACATTTAAAAAATTTTTATTGCTACTGCAATAAATCACCAAAAAATGCCAAAAATACATCATTACTATCTTGCAAGGTACAAATTGTTACAAAAGTTAAT
Organism: Tanypteryx hageni; assembly: GCA_028673005.1. NCBI lineage: Eukaryota > Metazoa > Arthropoda > Insecta > Odonata > Petaluridae > Tanypteryx > Tanypteryx hageni. The sequence goes on from CM054115.1 coordinate 6,256,647, forward strand.
AAAGAGTTTATAAAAATAAAAAAGGTGAGCTTCGCTGGCAAGATAAAATGATAAAAATAAACTTTTTTCTCCTGAAGCCAGCAGGTTCGTAAAGGTAAAAACTTTTTCATCAACAGCTGGTCACAAGCGAAAGTGTTGGTGAATAGCTGATGCTGAGGCAAACTTCCCACGATGCGGTCAAAAATCCTCCAACGAAGCAAAGACCCCCACAATGGGGAGGGAACCCAACAGCGACTGAACGAAAAGGAACAAACCAATGGTGTTATAGGAAAATAATGATGTGCCAGTGATGTCGATGAAACGTACTTCCTCAAGCAGTTTTTGGCCAATACGTATTTCGGTCGCCAAGCGACCATCTTCAGGGCCAAGTGTAGTGACTCAAAGTGAGCATCGGCTATTCACCAACACTTTCGCTTGTGACCAGCTGTTGATGAAAAAGTTTTTACCTTAACAAACCTGCTGGCTTCAGGAGAAAAAAGTTTATTTATATCAAAGAGTTTATAACAAGAAAATTCATCAGTTCTATCCATATTTCATATAAAGTCTGTGACTTCATTGCAGCAGCATGTCTGATGATTAGGGGGCATGCAGATTAACCACCCAGCCTGATAAATAAAGTAATCCAAACAATCAAAACCATTTAATTGTCTAATCCACCCATTCCATCCCATTAATCACAGCCCAAGGAGAAAACGGTGAGATATATTGGAATGTAAAAGAATATAGCTATGATGGTGACTTACATGGTAACAGCCATTGTTCCATATTATAACAGCATTGCACATGAACTCTGTGTCTATATCTTCATCACCTTCATAGCCCTGGTCTCTAATCCTCCCAACATCATTATCCCAACTCTGGTCACCAACATCACAGCAGGTCTGCACACACTTATCCAAGTCACCTTTAGCATCAGGTCTCTTCCTGTATACATCAACTTCAGGGTTACCTTGTGGAGTAAACCTGGCAGGACAATCATTAAATATTATCATAGACTTCAAAATAACAGTACAATCATGTCATTTTCTTATCTTAGCTGTAATAAAAAAGTTTTGTTTATAAAACTGATGCACATTTCTGGAATCCAGATATTTTAGAGAAAAATCACTTATGCAATGCCCTAATTAGGAATCGGTAATATAATTCAAAGTGTTTGTCTGGCTATGAAAATCCATGCACTTGATCCTAGAGCCACCAAACTCGGAATGCTATCTTACATGATCAAAAGGAAGAGAATAGTCGGGTTTTGGGGACAAAATTTCATCTCCCCAAGTTTACCAATCTGTACATATGTATTGCTCTTTGAATGGCTGTAACTCCACCATTTTAGCTTCATCTCCAACCAAATTTTGGATTTAGACTTATAATGATACATCAAATGGATAAACTGTGGAACATTGAAACAATATTGGTATTTACTATGGCCAGCACATGACTTTTCAATACCTAAAAGTAAGTGTGAACAAACAAACCTACAGAGGTGTGTCACCACTTATTTGAAAGCTTACAGTCACTTATCTGGAGAGTACCTTGAGTATAAATGAAAACATTAGCAAGTGATATGAGAATGAAAAATTCAAAACTGTGAACCAAGGGCAAAGCCTGGGGAATTAGCTAGTTTTTAATATACTGAAAGGGAATATTCATCAATTAACACAACTGTGTGACTAAAATATCCCCACAGCTTGGAAATTTTACACTAACAAATATTTATCTCACAATACTTACGGATATATAATTTATTATTGGAATTCACAAACAGTACACTCTAAAAAAATGAATTCTAAATTCTAAAAGAATTAGTTCTTTTAGAATTGACTATTGGTGAATCCCAGTATTGGCTGCCTGGTCGTTCAAATACATATATGGTTCAGTAAAGGCAATAAAAAATCTAATAACTGATGCCACATTCAGCATTAATATAAAATTGCAAAGCAACAGTTCTGAATAGCATGATAACCACCATAATGAGTTTCTTTTATATCAGTCCTTCCAAATGATTTTCAACTAACTAAGAAATTTTGACACAAATTTACATGAAATCTTAAATAAAAACCACAGCAAACTAATCAAAGGATTCATAAACATGAATTGCAACAACCCTAAGAAAACAAAACTCATTATATCTGTACCATTAATCATTGAGTACTTGCATATGGGTCGAATCAACCCAGACCAACTTTAAATGTCATTATCTTTTTACTTAGATGTGTCTATCTTTATTCTTCTAGTAGCTGAGTTTGATGATACTTTAAATGTGTTAAATGCTTTCATGGGTCCCAAATCGAATATTTAAAGATGTAGATGAGCAAATAACTTGGAAAGGACACACTAGGAGCATTAGAAATTTGCACATTAACTGGAAAATATCAACCTGGCAATGGCAAGGATAGCCTGGGAACCTCCCTAAGACTGCCCAATACAATCCCAAACAAGGTAAAACAACATCTTATCTTAGATCAATGTTTACTGTTAATTTTCATTTTCTTGGGCCCAATATTATTTTGAAATAAATATTTCCAAATAAATTGTTGAGTTATAAAAAATTAAGCTGTTTTTTTATTTTGTACTGAGATATTTTTAGGATTACACATAATTTTTTAAAATATTATGCCCTTCTAATCATTCTTTCTTAAGCTTTAAAATACATGGGTTGATTCGACCCAGCGCGAGTACTCACGTCATAATTTATACCATGAGTACTCAAGGGTTAATCTCATATTATTTCCAGAACACTTAGAATCTTACAGCTCAATCATTCACACATTCAACACCAGGGTCGTCGAGTCTATATGGGCCCCTGAACAAACAACTTGCCCTGCCCCACTTTACGAACTTAATTCTCTCTAAAGGTCTTGGAAACTGACGTAAACTTTATATTGTCTTACCACAATAGTGGATATTTTTCTTTCAAAAACTAAATTAAATGCAAATTGAATTACATCACTCAGTTTTATTGTGCATTCTGGTATTTAGACGGTTAGGTGCACACACATAAATATAGTAAAAAAGTTTTTCTGCAACAGCATTAATTTCATAATAAACATATCTAGGCACAGCATATGTGCCACAGGTAGGAAAAATAACGCTATTACAGGCATTTTGTTAATTTAAATGTGTCAAAATACCGAAATTTAATGAATGGAGCAATGTTTTCTAGTTGCATCTAATTTCAATATTCTCGCCAAAAATGTTGCACTGTGCATCAGACTGTAACACTTTCAAGCTGGGTCATATTTACCAAGATTATCGAAATCTGAGAGTTTTTTAATATAACCTATTTAATTCTACATGAATGTGAAATTGTTAAATTCATTCGGTATAAACACATATTTGATTAATTTAAGTTTTAGTAAATGACAATGGACATAAAACAAAATAAATTAGCAAAATGTATATATTATTTAACAAAAAATAAAGAAAAAACAAATCAATACATAGAAATGTGAAAAGAAAAGGGCTGTAAACAAAAACATAAAACTCGTACCGAGGACTGAAGTACACAATATAAAAGTCAAACTTCAAATGAGACCTTTCCGAAGGTTTGAGCACTTTACCTAATGAAATCGAAAGGTGTAAAATTTTGAAAGCAGAGAGAACTGCATAGTAGCACGTCATCTATAGATGGCGCTCGGATCTTGGCAAATTCTGAGCATCATCTATTGATGGCGCTTGGCTTGAACATGTTAACAAAACCAGAGCATGATTTTGGGTATACATTCCCAGCCGGTCAGCTGTGGAAATCATATTTTACGCCTTTGGATATCAAAGCATCTGTGTCGGCATAGAGACGACCTTGTCAGCAAAATAAATGAAGTAATAAATTGTATTTGTCTTTTACATAATCGGTATGAGTATTCAGCGGGATGACATTCTGACATCAAGCAGCATACAACATCACTACACATATTTTAATTAAAATTCTTGTAATAAAAACATTATTAAAATTCATAATAATTATTTATAGATGGTATTTTTTTTAAAGCGACTTTAGGATAGTAGTGCCCAAACCTTGGTTCCGGGCCCCATTAGGGTCCTCGGGCCCTGGGGCAGTGACCCCCTCTCATCAGGTCTGTTCACCACTATCATTCACATGCAAAACACCAATTTTCATGACAGCTACAAAAACAATTTTTAATCATAACATTCCAAAAGGAAATTAAACCAAAATGAATCAATTCCTGCAAATAACTGCTTTTAACTAAAAGTCAACTATATTTAGGGAGAGAAAAAAATCCCATGAAATACGTTTATATAGAGAATTTTTAATTCTGAGCACATATTTTCTCTATTAGATTATCTAGATAACTTCTCCATTTATGACAGAAATTTCTCAAAAGTTTTCTTGAAATTATTATTTTACAAACCAATTTGAATAAAACTTTCAAGAAAACCAAGATAGATAACCATAGGACCTATCTTCTTAATAATTGCAACAAATTTAACAAATAAATGTTTCAAAGAAATAAATTGTTATAAAATTAATAAAAATTTCTTGAGTTAGCCTGGAAAAAAGGTCCTCAGGTTGGAAACAACATTAATATCAACTCAATATCAGTTTCAGATCTTAAGTGAAACACTGAGAAAGCAATTTAAAAAAGATATTTTAATTTTTTGCTTAGCTCAATATTAATATTCTATGCCTCACCCTTTAAATATATGATTGTACAAGTATGGGCATGTTCTTTCATCTATCCAGGAGCCATGACTACGAGTATCGGCTGCATATCCAGCAGAAGCAAACACCAAAGTCCACAAAATAGTGATTCGGATGAGAGCAGCAAAGAGAGTCAGGAGAGAATTTGATGTCAGCGCCACTTGAAAGGACTGGCCATGGCTGTAGGTGGCTAAATTATTAGAGATATACACATCGAATCAAAATTATTTTAGAAATAATCACCATACAAATTTTTAAAACAGCAACAATGAACATTCATGCTCTCAAAAACCTCACTGATAATTTTAATTTGATCCCAAGACTTAACTTACAGTAATACTAATGTACTGATATTTCATTTGAAAACTAAAACAAATGATGGCAAAAAATCCAACTCATGCTTATTCGAAAATGAATTCAGCATTTTATCAATACTGAAATCTGGGCATTAAAATTTTGATTCCAAAGGCAATTATTTAGAATTCATTTTATTTAATCAGAAAATGAATGTTAAAACAGCCATGACTAGGACCACTACACCACAATATTTCAATAAAAACTAACATGTCATTTCAATAATAATCATAAAATTTATTAATTCCATCAGGTCAATAAATACATTACATGGAATAGGACAATGGAAACAAACACACGACAAACAATAAATTACATTAGACAAAAGAAAATAAAAACTGTCATACAGTAATTCACTTACACTATAGTAACATCTATTGAGCAATAAGTCCTTCACCTTATTTTTTAATATATTCAAGGATGAGATTCACCTAATACTGTTTGGTAGATTGTTGAAGAGGACTGAGGCAGAGTGGTGAGGGCCTTTCAGGCAAGAGGAATATGAGAAATTGTTTATATGTCTATTAATCATGTGTGGTGGTGGTGGTAGTCAGAGTTACTTGGGAATAGTTCTTGATTAATACTAACAAACATTACATAACTTAATATATACAAAGATGGAAGGGTATGTATTTTCAGACCGGTAGTGTCAGTGGGGAAAAGAAAGATTGAGTGGGATGTGTGGTATGTTATTAGTAGTAAGGGAAGAGGTAGTTGAAGATACATTAAGAGAGGTATTACAAAATTGTAGGTAGAAATTTCTTGCTATCTGCTCAGGATCAGAGACAACATATATATATATAAGTGGGACAGGGCTTAAAAACAGAGGCAGTAGTACTTTGTCTAATGATATTCCAAGATGATTTAATTTTACTAGTCTATTTACTTATGTAGCGATCAATTGTTGCTTTCCTTTCATTGAGTAAACATGATTTAAACTCGATCCATGGCTTTCGGTGATCCACCGCGTCTGGTGACTTGTGATGACAACAGTTTTGTTTGATCACCGAAATCCATGTATCCAGTAACCAAACACCTCCAAAGCCTTCGCCACATGATTTAAACTCTTTTTGGGCTTTGAGATATAAAGGACGAAGACTATGGTCGAAAAATTTGCTTTTAAAGTAAAGGTCACGTAAATTTTGAACCTTGGCAGATAGTTGCGGTGAATATAATTTCCTTTGGTGGTAGGGAATTTGCAGCTTTAGTCTTTTAGTAGGAGATGCAGAATTAAAGCACACTATAATGATGTTCATAAATGCATTGAATTTTGAATCAACATTCTAAGAATCAAAGACATCTGGCCATTTATTTATTGATTCAACAGAGAGCATTCGTTTGTAAATAAATACATGTTTAGACTTAGAAGATAGTACAGAATATTTCACAGTGGCATTTAGGCCTAAATGGTCAGTCCTGCATGGAAGGTGTCACATGAGAAGTTAGAGGGAGGCACATCGGAGGTCATATGATCAATAAGTGACTTAGATTCTAATAATAATAATATATTTATTGTTCCGTTGAGGTCACAAAATAATGACATGGAAGTCGTCAGTCAAAATAAAATGTTCGAGATAATGAAATTTCACTTCACAGACACATTATCACAGAAATACTAACAAAATATCAAAATTATGTATGCAAAAACACAAAATTTCATTATAAAATTTCAGCTGTATCAGCTAGTCGGCCATAAATTCATCCACACTGTAATAGCATTTAGCCAGTAATAGATTTTTCACATTGTTTTTGAAGGTGTTTGGAGAGGAAAGTGATTTAATGTCAGTGGGCAGATGATTAAAAATTAGGGATGCCGAGTGGTGGGGGCCTTTTTGGCATATGGAGTAGGAGTAGCCATTGATATGAACATCATCCTTTGAGCGAGTACCATAGTTGTGGTACTCAGTATTTGTGAGGAATTGGTTGTGGTTATTTTTTTACAAAAGTAGCACATTGTAATATGTACACTGAGGGAATATTATTCTAGTAGGTTCATTGTTAATGATTCGAAGACCAAAGGTTGACAATAGGTTTAGAAGGTCAGACTTTACAGATGAGTCACCTAAAACATCAATATTCATCGCAAAGGCAAGGCTATCATAGGTCAAGAGGACTTTAAATATCACACATATTCCAATAAAAAATTACGGATCACTTTCGTCACAAATACGAGGCTCTCATCGGTCTAGATTGCTTTAAAAATCACACGCGATTCCGATAAAAAATTAAGTGTCACCTTAAGACGCAAATACGAGGCTCTCACCGGTGAAAATGACTTTAAATAGCGGAATTTACTAAAATTTTCAGAAAACTCTGATGGTTTCAATCAACTTGCAATAGCTGAACGTAATATATCCAGAAAAATTAGAATTTAAAACAAATTTGTTATTTACCTAGGTACAAAATTATTAAAATGACAAGCAACGTATTTAAAGGTGGAAGTCGCGAAATTTTAATAGTCATCGGAATAACTATCTGCACCTTTTACAATCTCACTGGAGAAAATACAGTAACAATGTACATTTTTATTAAGAATGAGAATGTTTTTATACGTGATAACAAACACGGTGAAACAATAAAGTCATTAAGATCTAAAAAAAAAAACAAATATAGAAGTATACACTCACCGGAATAGGTCCAAGAAATCACGAATTCCATTGAATAAAAGATCTCGGAAGTTTAAAACAAGGAAGTGCTGAGATTCAGCCAACGAAAGAGCTACTATGATAAAGCGAGATAAGATGAAATCGCGGGGACTGTCTAGGGATTCCTTTAATGCAAAACTAAATTTAATATCTGTCGCCATAAGTACTTTCTACATTTTGCGCATAGGGAATAAAAAACTCAGATAATATTTATCCATTCATTTCCAATTCACCTTCATGCCTTCGAAGTTAATCGTTCGGAAAAACTACGTTCATCTGTTTTTAGGCAATTAGTTCGGCTACACGCCATTGAAATCGCGCCAAGTTTAATCACCTGGAGACGATCATCATGACTTTTCTACCTTTAACATATATCATTTTTATATTAGTCCAACTAATATCCTCTATTCTCACTATATCTCCTTTTAAAGAGCCACTAATCTGTTTACATCCCTCCTGTCACTTACATATAGTTTAAAAAGCATAAACTGAATTCCAAGGATCTGAACTGAAATTTGTTGCCATTTACCAACTAGAAAACAAACAGTTAAAGTCAATGGTATCATGGTACTCAGTCTGATCTCTTGATGGTAAAGCATGTGTTTCCTCAAGGTGCTGTACTTGGTCCTTTGTTATTCTTTATAATGATTAATGACTTATCTGTCAATGTTACTTATGAATATGTGTTATATGCTGATGATACGACCTTTGTTCAAAGATGCGAAAATCCCTATGAATCCATGTTATTGTCTACAGGAGTCCAAAGCCAAACAAATGATTGGCTCACTGCCGAACAATTCCTTCTTAATAATGACAAATCTCAACACCTGCTATGCAGCCTTAAAAGCCTAGATGAAAATGATTCAGTATAACTACTTAGTAGTTACATTGACAGCAAACTTAACTGAAGCAGTCATTTATCAGCTGTCTGTAACATGTCCAGATCTCTTTATCTACTTCAGCAGCTTAAAACCTGTCATTGATTATTCCATTAAGTATACTTACTATGGATTTTTTCACAGCCGTTTCAGTTACGAAATTGATGCAATGATGTGATCTTAACATCCTATACTGACAGGCATAACCTGTAAAGTTGGGAATATTATTGAAACGAGTAAAAATTCTGCAGTGACCAGGAAATGAACCCAGGTGTTCAACTTGCCAGGCAAATTATTCTACTACTGAACTATCGTAAGAGATTAATTTTCTCTTTTCTGAGCAAGGTGTATTGCTTAGTTGAAAGAAAAACACCAGCATTTAGAAACGGGAAAGTTAATATGTTGCAATAGTTCAGTGGTAAAATATCTGCCAGGCATGTGGAAGACTCAGATTCAATTCCCAGTGATAGCAAAAATTTTTCTCGTTTCAGTAATATTCCCATCTCAGCTATGGTTTAAATCTCTGAGGAAATGCTGCTGATATAAAGCACATATTTACCCTTCAAAAAAGTCAATTAGAGTTATGACTAGCTCTGACCCACAAGAATATTTTAAACCACTTTTCAAACAACTGGGTATAATGACGTTATATTGTCTTTAAATATTTTGTAATTTATTGTATGTTAAAGCAAATCTCAGTAATTTCACTCCTAGATGTTATATTCAGTCCAATAATACAAGGAAGAAAAATAATCTTGATGACGTGCAGTGCAGATTCGCTAAAACCTATAATAATTACAATACCCTTTGCATCAATATGTTACCATTTACTGACAGACTGACAATTATTGCTAACTTTAGATGTATCATTGAAAATTGGCTTATATCTAACCCCCTCTACTCAACTGGTGAGTATTTTGACTCTGACTTCTCTGAACCCACTTTCTTTAAGTGAAAAATTTTTTAACCACCTTATACACCAAACACTATATTAATAAGTTAATACTGGTGATAGTAAACACATACACAGGCACACTTACTCGGTTTCCTGAAAATTAATTCTCTCCAGGGACTGAAGTATTATGCATGCGAATTTGCGGGGAAATGAATCCATGCCAGGAACTCGCACGCATGCACAAACACACACAGAAAATCAGACAACTACACCAGTATTTATTTGTAACCATAAATGTGCATTTCGACATCAACGATGTCATTGTCAGTAGGAAAATTAGGGGATTTTCTCTACATATGTGACAACATCTATTGTGGCTGTGCTATCTAATGATGAATTAAGCATTATTTATTACTTATTTATTTATTCTTTTATGTCTCTATAAGTTCTACATTCCTGTTTTATATTCTCTAATATTCCTATTCTTTTTCCCCCTCATCCTCTTCTTCCGCTAATTTTCCCCTCTAAGATCGTCCTTTGTAAACACCGTATTCCCAATATGTGCCCTATCCAATTTGCTTTTCTTTTCCTGATTGTTTTTATTAGCATCCATTCTTCTCCCACCATTTCTAATACTTCTTCGTTTCTCTTCCTCTCTGTCCATTTCACTTTCATCATTCTCCTCCATACCCACATCTCAAAACTTTCTAAATATTTTTCCTCCTTTCTCCTTCACGTCCACGTCTCAGCACCATAAAGAGCTATGCTCCATATGCAGCATTTTGCTAATTTCTTCCTTCTTTCTAAATTTATTTTCTTGCTTGTGCAAAGCTCCTTTTTCTCGTTAAATGCTGCTTTTGCCATTGCAATCCTACTTCTGTTGTCCTGTGTACTACTTCCATCCTGCGCTAAAATACTCCCAAGATATTTGAAACTACCGTATTTTCCCGTCGATAACGCGCACCTTATAGATAACGCGCAAGTGATTTTCTTCAAACCTGGTATAAATGTATAGATAACGCGCAGTCAAAAAAAAAATCTATTTGAAACAAGCGCTTCCTGAAAAAAAATGAATCAATTAAAATTTGCTGTGGCTTTCCGTTATTCAGTTGTTTTCATGTACACCACATGGTCTTATTGAGTCTTGAATTATCTTGGCGTCGGTATTGAAAAAGTTTTTAATTTACCATGGAAAACGAAAATATTTGAAAGCGAAAATCATACACTTCGCAGTTTAAATTAGAAGTCGTAAAATTCGCAGTAGAAAAAGGAAATCGTGAGGTTGGAAGAAAGTTTAACGTATGGGAATCAAGTGTACGAGAATGGCGTTGTCATGTGACGCCTGAAATTAAAAAAGTTGTCGGTAAATATTCAAAGCTAGCTATCATTCCCGGTGGTTTAACCAAAAAACTTCAACCACTAGATCTGTCCGTGAACAAGTCATTCAAATCAAAATTGCGAGCTAAGTGGGAGGATTGGATGTTAGCGGGTGTGCATCAATATACTAACTACCTATGCAGAAATGTGTAAATGGATTGTTGAGAGTTGGGGATCTGTGACGGCTGGCTGTGTAAAAAACGGTTTTGAAAAGGCTCTTAGTGATAAAGTTATGACAGGCACGAAAGATTTTGAAGGTGATTCTTGTGAAAATGAAGTTTCAAATGTGCCTGACCAAATTATGAGTGCTATTGAATCATTTGACATTGACTCAGGTGATGATTTTTATGGTTTCGAATGAATTGTAAAAGTTAATATGCATTGATTTCAATAAAATTTTATTTTCTTTTGTATAATGCGCATGATGTTTTTTTCCCGATTTTTATATTTTTTGTATAGATAACGCGCGCGTTATAGACCAAAAAATACGGTACTTGTTCCAATTTTTGGCCATTTAGCATTATATTTAATTCTTTATGTTCCTTTGAAACCACCATGACTTTCGTTTTTTCGGCATTGATCATCATTCCATATTGTTGGCCAACCTCCACTAGTCTGTCTGTCATCCTCTGAAATTCTTTCTCGTCTTCTGCTATTAATCCCTGATCATCTGCATATTTAATGGTGGTAATACTTTCACCTCCTATATTAAATCCTTTCTCTTCCATCAACGCTTCTTCTGTTATTGTTTCTGCATAAATATTAAATATCGATGGTGAAATAGGACATCCCTGCCTCACTCCCCTCCCTATTGAAGTACTTTCTGTTTCTTCGCCTTTGACCCTGACTCTAATCTTTTGATCAAAGTCAAGGTTTTTAAGCAGTCTTTTATCTTTCCAATCTATTCCTATTTATTTAAAATAACCAAAATTTTATCCCATTTTACTCGGTCAAAAGCTTTCTCCCAATCTACAAAACAAAAATACATACCTTTATTGACTTCTAGCGCTCTTTCTATCATCATCCTCATACATCCTATAGCATCTCTAGTCCCTATTCTTCTTCTGAAACCAAACTGATTATCTTGCAGCTCCTTTTCTATTTACCTTCAATTCTTTTGGTAATTACTCTGGTTAGAACTTAAGCTCTATGAGAAATTAAACTAATAGTTCTGTAATCCTTAAAACTTTTTCCATTGTTCTTTTTCTCCAGTGGTACCATAACAACATCTAAAAAATCTTCAGGCCATATGCCAGTATCATATACTTGGTTAAAGAATTTTGTGAGTTGCTTAACTGCTTTCGACCCCAAAACCTTAAGAATGTCCACTGGTATATCATCACTCCCAACAGCCTTCCTTCTTTTCATGTCATCAATTGCTCTTTTAACTTCAGACTCGAGAATAATTTGTCCTAGCTGATCTTTTTCCACATCCTCTTTTTCATTTAATTCAATATTTCTTGGCTTTCCTTCTTTGTCATACAGCACCTCAATGTATTCTTTCCAGGCATTCTCTACATTGTCTGGCTCCGAGACTATTTTACCACTTTTGTTCATGATTCCTTTACGTCCTATCTTTCTTGCCTTCTTCTTGAATAGTTCCCTTGCTTTGCTATACATGAGGTCTGTTCTGCAAATTCTTTCACACTCGACAATATCCTCACATTTCTCATTTATCCACTGTTTTCTGGCTTTATCAATTTCCCTTCTTAAATCATTATTTAACTCCTTGTACTTACTTGTAAGTAATGAGAATAGGGGGCGAGGAAAGGATGGAAGTGCAGGTGAGGGGGGAGAGGATAGAGCAGGTAGAACAGTACAGGTATCTTGGTACGTTGTTGACAGAGGACTGGAAATGTGAGAAGGAAATTAAGATAAGAATAGGTTTGGCATAGGAAGCATTCAATAGAAAAAGGAAGCTATTTAACAGCAAGATGGATTTGGGATTGAGGAAGAGATTGATAAAGTGTGTTTGGAGTGTGATGCTATATGGGTTGGAGACATGGACATTGAAGAAGAGAGACAGGGAGAGGGTGGAGGCATATGAAATGTGGGTGTGGAGGAGGATGCTGAAGGTTAAATGGACTGACAAGATTACAAATGTGGAAGTGCTAAGAAGAGTAGAAGAGGAAAGGAGTTTGATGGACACGATAGTGACTAGGAAAAAGAAATGGATAGGACATGTTTTGAGAAGAGAGGGATTACTGAAGGATGTTATCAAAGGAACGGTGGAGGGAAGAAAGAAAAGAGGAAGAATTAAAATGTTGGATATTCTAAGGGAGGGAGGAGGGTATGGGGAGATGAAGAGAAGGGCGCAGGATTGAAAAAGGTGGAGGAGGAGCACCTGAACCTGCAGATATGCAGAACACTATTTATTATTACTTTCTTTGGCCTTCTTCAGTGTTTATGTTCTTCCACTTTCTCTGATCTTCCATTTTTTGCAGCATGGCTGCTGTGACCCAGGGTTTTTTGTTTCTTTCACCCGTTATCTTTCCTACCTTCTTTTCCATTACATCTTTAATGTTGCTATGGATGTATCTCCACTCCTCATCTACATTCTTCCTATTTTATTCAGCTCTCTCCCCCAACCTTTCCTCCAGCTCAGTCATAATAGCCTCCTTGTTTTTAAGGAGTTCCTCTAAGTTCCATTTCTTGTTAATTCTTATGTTTCTCTTAACGCTCTTCAGTCTACATTGTATATTTGCCACCAAAAGGTTGTGGTCGGAATCGATATCTGCCCCTGGTAGTGTTTTCACATTTTTAATGCTATTTCTAAATCTTTCATTGACTAGTATGTAATCTATCTGGTATCGTCTCTGGTTTCCTGGGCTCCTCCATGTGTAAAGTCTTTGCTGGTGATGCTTAAACCTTGTATTAATTACAATCAATCTATTTCTATGGCAGAATTCCACAAGTTTCTCCCCTCTTTTATTTCTCTTCCCTAGTTCATATTTTCCCACTATGTTATTTTCCTGTCCCTCTCCGACTACACTGTTCCAGTCTCCCATTACTATGGTGGTGATCCTTCCTTTTCCCTCCTCCAATATCTCTGTAATCTGTTCATATATTTCATCTACTTCGTCGTCACCAGCATTAGTTGTTGGCATATACACTTGAATTATAAGCATTTCCACTGGCTCCATCTGAAGTCTTACGGCTATTAATCTATCATTAACTCTCACTACCTTGCTATTTCTTTCAGCTATCTCTTTTCATTATAATCCCCACTCCCCTTTCCTTTTTCTCCCCTCATGAGTAAATAATCTTAAATTCGCCTGAATTTATCCCGCCTTCTCCTTCCCACCGAACTTCACTAAGACCTACTATACCTACATTATTCCTTCTCATTTCCCTTTTTAAGTTCTCTAGTTTACCCTATGAATTCATAGTCCTAACATTCCATGTGCCTATTTTTAATTTCTCACTACTTGCTTTCTTCTTATTAATGTTACATTTCCTCTATGCATCCCCTAGGGTAGTTCTCACCTAGAGATCCGATTGGGGGAATATTTTACCCCAGAGAGATCTATAGAGGTATTTGCAGCTTTCCGGCCTATCATGGGAAATATAATGAGGTAGTTTCCCCTTGCTTTCCTCATCACAGAATCACAAGAGTGATTACCCATCTGTAGCTGTTCAGATCCACAGGATCACCACCTACAGAGGTTCTGTGCAAGCTGCTGCCCTTGCATAAGGGGATGTAAAACCCCCAAGACTGCTTCTTAGTCTGACTCTTCCCCTCAGACCTTTCTGGCTTGGATGGTCCTACCAGGAGAATTATCTCCCACCGGCATAGCTCTTTGGTTCATAAGAGTACACAAACCCTCCCACCTCTGTAAGTTTATGCAGTCCTTAGGGAGGGGATTGAGTTATAGCATAGTTATCTACATTATACCCTGCAAGTCACCTTTTTGGTGGATGGCAGGGGTGCAGTGCACCAAGGGTCCATGGTTTTCCTGCGTTATCTTTTCCCATTATGTTCTCTAATCGTCCTAAGGACAAACGATCCTCTATATCGCTCCGTTCTACAGTCGATCTCGCGAATCTTATCCTCACTGCCTTTCGGGATACGTCGGGCTTCTGATAAGTCCTACTACCTCATTCGCTAGTCCCTCCGACATAAATTTTTCCAGTAGTATCTAGCCTCCAGCCTGCGTTCCTCTAACGATGCCCATTTCAGATTTTCTATTAATGATGTTACGCTTTGTTTACCATCGTAATTCCTCTTTACAAATCTAGCTGCCCTGCGCTGAACCTTTTCTATCTCGTTAGTGAGTCCCTTTTCGTAGGGATCCCACACAGCTGAAGCATATTCGACCTGCGGTCGAACCAAGGATAAATAACATATTTATTTCACCTTTTCGGAGCTATTTCGAACTATTCTCCCTATAAAGGCCAGCTTTTTGTTAGCGGCACCTATCGATCGGCGAATGTGGGTGTCCCACGAGAGATCACGATGGATCGTGACTCCGAGATATTTAATCGAGTCTGAAACTGGAATCTCTACTCCGTCCAACGAATAATTATTATCCAACGAGATACTCTTGGTTCTCCAGCTTTTCTTTTGGTTGATCTCTAACTGCCATTCCTTACACCATGCAGAAATAGCTTCTAGGTCGTTTTGGAGATACTGGTGGTCTTCCGGATTGCTTATTTCTCTATAGATGACGGTGTAGTCCGCGAAAAGCCTAATTTTACTTCTGACTACTGAGCTGATATCGTTTATATAAATTAGAAATAATAACGGACCAATTACACTACCCTGCGGAACGCCAGAGACAACCTCCACTAAGTTCGAAGATTTCCCATCTATAACAACCTTCTGCTTCCTATGATTTAGAAATTCACGGATCCAACTAACGATTTTAGAATTAACGCCTAAGGTTTTTAATTTCGTTATTAACTTCCTGTGAGGTAACTTATCAAAGGTTTTCCTAAAATCTAAGAAGATGGCATTGACCTGCGTATTATTTTCTCCGCTTCTCAGTATACAATTAACAAAAAGACCGAACTGAGTATCACATGACCTATCTTTCCTGAAGCCGTGTTGACAATCATCTAACAATAAATTACTATCAATAAATCGAATTATGCTGCTAACAAGTATATGCTCGAGAATCCTACACGAAATCGAAGTTAAAGAAATCGGCCTGTAATTTTCTGGGCTCTCCTTGTCGCCGCCCTTATGAATTGGGGTAACGTGCGCTAACCTCCAGTCGCTAGGGACCTCTGCGCGAGAAATGGATTTCTCAAAGATAACCCGAAGAAAAGGTGCTATTTTTTCAGCTAATTCTTTTAAAACGCTAGCAGGAATTTCTTCGGGGCCAGTGGCTTTGTTATGTCTGATGGAACTTAATTGCTTTGCTATTCCCACCTCAGAAAATACTATATCGTCCACCAGGTCCCCCCTTATTGCGGGTGAATAATGTACGCAATGGTCGCTGACGGCTATAAATGCTTTTACAAAATGACTGTTTAATAGGTTGGCTTTCTCTACGCCATCATGAATAATGGCACCCGAGTCATTACGCAGGGAAGGTATGGTAGGGCCTCTACATTGGACCTCTCTCACATAGGACCAAAACGCTTTAGGGTCCTCCTTCAAATAATTATTTAATACCTTATTCCGGAAGTTAGTAAAAGCCTCGCGCATAATATTTCTCGCTTTAGCGCGGGATTCCTTATGCGTCTTAACTTTAGTTGCTCTATATTCACCGGTTGATGTAGACGGCATATTTTTTATTTTCGCGTGGCTTATTCTCTGACGCCTATGCGAACTCCTAACTTGCTTATTGTACCAAGGTGGCTCTTTATTGTCGATCTTCAATTTGATTGGAATGTACTTATCGATGCCCTCTAGCATTATATCCTTGAATAGTGTCCATGACGACTCAGCACCTGATCGTTCAGTCATACCACGGAAGCCAGGTAGTATTTCTCGTAGGCGCGACCTGAAGCTTGAAAAGTTTGCCTTAGCAAATATATAAAACTTTCTTTGAGGCTTAGAGTGCCTATCGATTTTCAACTTACACTGCTTATACGGCCAGATGATCACTTATCCCATCTTCAATGGTGACTTTGTTTATTCTTTCCGGTACATTAGTTGCTAATAATCAAATACTAGTAGTTGGTGCTTGCATTCTGGAAGCATATCATCTCAACATAAAAAAACATTCATTTTACATTTTTCATCATTACAAATATATTTTTAATTCTAAATATTTCACCTCCGGAGCGATTTTCGTTTTTCCCTTATGTAAAAATAATACATTAAAACAATCCCAAAACTTTGCAATTTTAAGAATTTTATACTTTCTCCATTATGGGGTACTAATGCTACACATTTTAGCCAAAATTTAAAGTTGTAGTACTTCTAGAAGTGAAATAATATTTTTTCAATTGTTTAAATTTTAAACATTTTTAACGGCCGCCGCAATATGTTTATGGAGAGATTCAAATGTTTATTTGTGCAAATGGACTACTCTGTACATAACTTGAAAATTTCAGCTTCCTAGCTCATCCCGTAATGTCTAAACAATTATCTATTTGTTTAAATTTTACGAATTTTGAACTGCCAAACAAACTAAAATATCAAAATTTTTATAATCCCTATTTCGATTTTTTACGAATTCTACTTAGTAAAAAAATTTCAACTCCGTAGCACATACGGAAATACATAAACCTTGGAAATTTGTTTAAACAATTGCGAATTTTTAGCGTCCGCATTGTTGCACTTTTTCAAGATTTTCGTTTTTTAGTCGGTTTTGCATAAAATCCTACCTATGAAAAAATTTCGAATCTCCAGCACATTTGGAAGTGCCTAAACATTAGTATCCTCCTATACATATGTTATCATTATATATCGACTTTTCTTACAGAGGAGGATATACCATACTAGTAGAAGGTGCTTGCATACTATTTCATCTCACCTTGAAAAAACATTAATTTTTTAGAGAGATATTTCATAATGGGAAATATTTCTTAAATTCAAAAGATTTCTCCTAGGGACCAAAGTCCTTTTTTTCCTTAATGAATATTTGATTAAAACAATGCCTTAAATTTGCAATTTTAAGAATATTATACTTGATCCAATGTAAGGTGCTAATTCCACACATTTTTGTCAAATTTGAAGTTTTAGCACATCTAGAAGTGAAATAATGTCACACCTAAGAAAAAATTTCGAATCTCCAGCTCATCTGGAAGTGCCTAAACATTAGTATTTTCCTATATGTATGTTATATCCTCCTCCTCTGTAAGAAACGTCGATATATAATGTTGTTTCCCGATCGCGTTGGCTTTCTGACTAATTGAAGGAGAGAGTGCTCGCAGAATGTTTCGATTAATGCCACACAGGATTCGCGTTCTTTAGCTCTAGATTCGAAACAAGTTTTCCCAATCAATTGAGTGTAAGTTAAAGTCACCACCGACTATAGCGATTCCATCTTGATTTATCAGCCAAAGCTTTGATAATTGTTTCTCGAGACTTAAAATGCAATCTACACCAGCGTTAGGTGGTCTGTAAAACGAGCATAAGAACACCTTTTTGGAGCCATCTTTACCTATGCGGCACCAAACACTCTCGATATCTTCGTCACTTATCGGAATCTCACTGCTATCGTACTTATCGCTAACCGCTATGAACCCCCCCCCCCCCCCGCCCGATCTATTAGCGCGATCTTTTCTATAGACACGATAGTCTCTAGGAAATATCTCCTGACTCTGAATCTCATCCGTTAACCAACTTTCTGTGCCTATCACGACGTCGGCGTGCAGACTGCGAATAATATGCTCGAACTCAGCAATTTTCCTATGGATGTTGCGGCAGTTCATTACGACGACGCTTAATTTCTCACTATCACTTGGTATACTAATCTCACCCTTGACTTTCTCTTCCACTCGGAAACTACATGCGCTCCCATCACAATCACTCCCAAGACTGTATGGCATCGCATCAAAATGGGAATTGCGACCCGTCATGCCCTTTACGGAACATTCTATCAATGACCTATCGCGAAATTGGTGCTGCATGTTACGCTCGAAGTATATTCTATCATTAGGTAATCTATCGGAATTCTTATTTTCTACAAACGCATCGATTATCCCCTGACCCAAAACTGACCCACACCCTGCCCTACTCTCTAGCCTAAAATATCCCTACTGTGCTCGAGAATCCTACGCGCTACTCTCTGAGCCGATTCGGGCGTGTAATGAACACCAGAGTGATCCAGTGGTGCCCTGCACGATTCGATATTCGGTCGTAGGTCGACGAAGTCCACTCCCAAGTCCCGGCAGAAATTCCACACTCTTCGGTTCAGACCGTCAACTCTACTCCAAACCTCAGAACCGCGGTCAATCCTAGGGACTAGTTATAAAAATACATTTAAGAGGCTAAGATGGTTTTCTGTAAAAATCAGCCTAAAACATTAATTTTTATTGCATCAACACGTGAAATGTTTTTCGAACAAAAATTCACGAGTATAAACATCCCTATCATTATATATCACAGGGCATGCTAATCCCCAATGTCATGAAAATACGTTTGATATAAGCCGAGATGGAATTCAGGTAATAACATTTAAATGACCTATACTGGTAACACTGATCTATTTTAATATAAAGGTATTTTAATATAAATGTTGGTTCATGTAGCAGATGTGGGACCATGTCTGGGAAGACTACCTGCTCTTTGCATTCGACCCTTTATTTTAGCGTCCCTCGCTCGGACACGAGTCCCGGACCCTTGCTCGGTGTAGTCGACCCTCACAGCGGGTGTTGAAATGTCCGATCTATCATTGCTAAATTGCAATACTTTTTGCAAATTAGGCGATTGAAAGTTACATCATTGAATTGCGGTAAAAATGCTGATTATTGGCGTTTTTTAAACGAAATTCTACGAAACATAACAACGGAGCTAGGAAACGAGCGAAGTGGAGAGGGTGGGGGAGGAATGAAACTGAATGTAGAGTGAGAGGTACCAACATAAGCGCTTCGACTTAGCTTAAGCGTTTTAGGAGGGAAATTTCTAATCGACATTGTCTTTCCGAATTACAACACGTACAATTACTCTGTCCTTCCCGCTATCCCTTTCAATTAGTCTCCAAGAAACAGAAAATATTAAACATAAAACAACGACTATAAAAATATGATTGTTATCATTGTTGTTGGTCTATGTTTCATCACTTTCTCTGCATTTCACATTTTCTTCTTTGAAAGAAATAGGAACAGGGTCTGCTAGACGTTTTTGTTGCGTTTTCTAAGAGGATAAAATAGACTATCAGGAGATGTAAAATAAAAATGTCTCATTTGCGCTAAATATGAGTTTCGAATCAGATATAATTCAAGTGATTCAATAAAAGTACTAATACTAATAATAAAATACGACGAAAATATTAATGCTGTTTTCTATGGACCACCATACCATTTTGAAAAGAGGAAATTCGAATGATTCTATAAGTTCACACTTTTACAGCATGCGGTAAAGCTTAATCACCGTTTTTTGTATTTTACCCGCAAAGAAATCTAAAATTAACTAGTGCATCTATTGATCAGTGACCTCACTAACGTTTAAAAAAACTAACATCTAAAAACTAGGGAATAATTTTGAAACGAGAAAAAAGTCGGCTATGGCCGGGAATCGAACCCTGGTCTTCCACATGCCGGGCGGATCAAACTCTATAAATAGGGTAAAATATCATAAACAAATTCAACCAAACACTACATAGTTGGTGCGGATATGCTCTTAAACGTCCGTGAATATATTCGTGTAAATTTGTTTATTAAGACGTCATCTATCGATGGATATACAGCTTTACGACCGTCGGCGAGGCCATCTTTGTTGCAGTTTTCGATAACGAATTTAAGTCTGCCTTTGTTATCATGCCTCATATGCTCTATGAATACGGATCTATCTACTACTATCTACTATCTTCCTGCAGTTTCACACTAAAAAATCATCTCCAACCCTGAGCTTCCTCCTGAAAACCAATGGTAATATAATTCAACGTGTCACGACCACTAAATTTCGAACACGTAATTCGCACGTTGCATGCTGATGTAGTTATAGGTACGGAAAGTTGGCTCACCGAAGATATCGTTAGGCAAGAAATTTTTCCGAAAAGCTATAGAGTGTACAGAAAAGACCGTGCCAATAGAATAGGTGCCGGAGTATTTTTGGCAATAAGTGAAAAGTACGATAGTTGTCAGATCTCTATTATCGATGAAACGACCGAGAGCGTGTGGTGCCGCCTAGGGAAGGATAATTCGAAAAAGATATGTTTATGCTCATTTTACAGACCACCTAATGCCAAAGTTGATTATATTTTAAGTTTAGAGAGGCAATTAGCCGAGCTTAGATCTATTATGAACGACGGTTATGTGATAATTGGAGGCGATTTTAACTTACCGTAAATCGATTGGGAAAACCTATGTTTCGTTACGGGAGGTAAAGAACGCGAATCGTGTGAAGCCTTAATTGACATGTTTCATGAATATTCCTTAATCCAGATGGTACGAAAAGCCACGCGTTCGGGCAATGTTCTCGACTTGCTTGCTTCTAACATCCCGCATAGGATAACTAAGGTATCCACAGAGGAGGGACTTAGCGACCATCGAGCTGTGTATGCGGAGTGCGAATTAAAGCTCAAAAGACATCCTAAGCCCCTTCGGAATGTATACGCTTTCGCCAAGGCCGACTTTAAAAGTTTCAGCTTACATCTTAGAAGTTCCTTTGTCAGTTATCGTGAAAAGACAGAACGATTAGGTATGGAGCCATCATGGTTATTATTTAAGGATATACTAGGAAAAGGTACCAATCAAGTTAAAATCTGATAAGAAAGAACCTCGTTGGTTTAATAAGGAAGTCAGGATTGCCTTAAGACGACAGAGGCGTAGCCACGCAAAATTGAAAAACATACCTCCCACCGCTTCCGATGAGTATCGCACAGCTATAGTCCATGAGTATAACAGTGCCCGCGTATTAGCGAGAAAAACCATGCGTAACGCATTTAACACCTTCCGGAATGAGGTATTAAATACAAAATTGAAGGAGGATCCAAAAGCGTTCTGGTCCTATGTAAGAGAAGTCAAGGGAGGGGGTCCTTCAATACCCTCCTTGCGATGTGATTCCGGAGACATCCTTCACGATGGGGAGGATAAAGCTAATCTATTAAACGTTTACTTCGCGAAGGCGTTCACGACAGATGGAGATAGACTTGAAGATAATCTTATTCCCGATGGATGTACTCGGATGGATAATATTAAAATCTCTGAGGCAGGAATAGCGAAGCAACTGGGTGCGATAAAGCCCAACAAAAACCCAGGACCAGAAGGAATTCCCGCGCGTGTATTAAAAGAACTAGCAGAAGAAATAGCTCCCTTCCTTCGGATAGTATTCGAGAAATCCCTTACTCTCTGTGAGGTTCCTGATGATTGGAGACTAGCACACGTCACACCCATTCATAAGGGAGGTGACAAAAAAAACCCGAAAATTATAGGCCGATTTCTCTAACATCATTATCATGTATGATTTTGAAACACATTATTGTTAGCAACACAATGCGTTATCTCGAAAGTAGATCGCTGTTAGTCAGCTGTCAACATGGCTTCAGAAATGGTAGATCCTGTGACACCCAACTCGGTCAGTTTGTGAATGATGTTTTATCATGCGGCGAAAATAATAAACAGGTCGATGCAGTGTTCCTTGATTTTAGAAAAGCTTTTGACAAGGTTCCCCACCGTAAGTTGTTATTAAAATTGGGAAATCTTGGCGTTAATGTTAAAGTCATTAACTGGGTTCGCGCTTTCCTTTGGAATAGAAAACAAAAAGTAGTCATCGATGGTAAGTCCTCGAGTGTGGCAGATGTAGTCTCTGGATAGGGTAGTGTGATCGGACCTATGCTTTTCTTGCTTTATATAAACGACATCAGCTCAGTTGTGAAAAGTAATATCAGGCTTTTTGCGGATGACACCGTAGTCTATAGAGAAATAAGTGGTCCTAGCGACCATCGTCAGCTTCAGGATGATTTGGATGCGTTATCTGTTTGGTGCATGGAATGGCAGCTAGAAATCAATCAGAAAAAGAGTAACGTTCTAAACTTTTGGAAATCTAGAAGCCCATCGTCCGTGTTTACCTACTCGATAGATGGTGAGAGCATTCCTGTTTCGGAATCCGTGAAATACCTCGGGGTAACCTTGAATCGTGACCTGTCTTGGGACACCCACATAAGACGAGTGATAGGTGCGGCAAATAAGAAGTTGGCTTTTGTGCGTAGAATAGTCAGGAAAAGCACGGAATAGGTGAGAGAATCCTGTTATTTATCCTTGGTTAGACCTCAAATGGAATACGCAGCAGCGGTTTGGGATCCATATCAGAGGGGACTCATAAAGGATTTAGAAAAAATACAGCGGCAGCAGCTAGATTCGTGAAAAAGAATTACTATAAAAACAGAGCGTTACGTTACTCATTGAAGAGTTGAGTTGGCCATCGTTGAAAGATCGAAGATTACAGGCGAGACTTAAACTTCTAGATAAATATAGGTCGGAGATATTCGTAAATGAAATGAAGGATATTATTCGATAATCAACGTATATCGGACGGAGGGATAATGAGAACAAGATTCTCGAAATAGATAGTAGGACGGAGAGGTATAAGGAGTCCTTTTTCCCTAGGACAATACGTGACCACAATAGATAAGTGAATAATAATTAGTTAGGAATTTGGTGCGCGGCACACCCTGCCATCCACCGTCAAGGTGACTTGCAGGGTAATATGTAGATGTAGATATAAATTTCTAGGCCTTACAATATCTGAAGACCTAGATTGGTCTCCCCATGCCAAAGCTGTTGTTAAGAAAGTTGCCACTGGCATTTTCATGATTCGGAATCTTGCCCAAATCATTGCTCTTGATACATTAAAAATGTGTTACTATGCCAACATTCATTCCCATCTTGCCTATGGCATAATTTTTTGGGGAAACTCTAGTGCTGCTATAAAATTATTCTCAATGCAAAAGAAAGCTGTCAAAGCTATGATAAAAGTTTCACATAGAACCCCAGGTAAGCCTATATTCAGACAACTTAAGATTCTTACCTTACCAAGTATTTACATTCTAAACTGCTGTTTTTATTAAGAGTAACCCCTTGTTATTCCCAGTCAATGCTGCTACCCACCATCATAACACAAGACGTAGAGAAGATATACATCTACGTGATTACACTCTCACTCTCAGCCAACGAGGACCACACCACTCTACCTCCATACCTCCCAGATATTAAATGTTTACCTTTAAATCAATTAAAAAATAAACTAAAAAATTTATTGGTAGGTAAATCGTATTACTGTATCAGTGAATTTTTAAATGATAAGCTAATGTAAAGTTGTAGTAACTTTCCCATTAATATTCTATTGTACTTGAATGAGTTTTATATTTGTGTACCATTGCCCTGATGATTTTTTGAAGGATGATTTCACAAAAAATGTAAATATTTTTTTTTTATTTTAACTTCTTTTTTGCATTTGTCATAGTGTGTACTTTTATGTAATTTTTTCTCTTGACTTGTTCTATATCTTTGCTAAGATCTCATGAACCAATAAAGAATAATAATAATAATTTAATGTCTACCCAAATAAAATATAAACGTTTCCAGACTCTGTTTAAGTTTTTATTTTTTAAATATACTTCCACTCATCAGAATTCAACCAAAAACTATACAGTTTCAATCATTAAGCTCCGAAACGTCTGTGAACATTTTCGTGAAACTCCGTCCATCGTTGCTACCGCTATTGATAAACATACATACAGACAGACAGAGGAAATGCACGGGCTCTCAGAAGAGAGACCTTCGCCTCGCTCGGTCAATAGTTTCAGACTTCGCTCTAGGCTGAGGTCAAATATTTTAAAATGTTTTCCCCTTGCATTTTAATATAGTATCTCCCTTCTATGTAAGATTTGGATTTGCTTTCTTAGTGCGACCGCTATTATCTTAATTTAATATCATTCAAATAATAATTACATATAATTATGAGGGACGACGGAAGATGAGGTCAGACTGCAGTGAGTGAACAGGCGAGGCACCGCGACATATTTCATTACTGCTACCCTTTTTATAAAATAAAAATGAATGTGTGTATTATGTTATGAATATCTCATGCATAGAAACCACCAGTTAAAGAGTCAAAATTTTCACAAAAAATTTTGTTTTAAAATTAAATTTGAACGATTACGTGTCGAATATGATAATCTATTATAAGAATATTAAACCTTGTTTACCTAACTTCAAAATAATTACAGTCCGATGGTCGTAGGACAATTTTTTGTAATTTTAACTTGCAAAAGAATAAAAGCCTGCATGCCAAAAAATGTCTTTTTACATGTTATCTTATGGGAAATATAAAAGAGCTCAAGTCGAACCCAAGACTTAATTCAATATTTTTTCTCTTCATTACCTTTTAAGGCATAAGTAAAGCGTCCCTATCAAATTTGACTTAACTTAAATTTTAGATAATTTTAAAGGAGGAAATTATATAGCGTTTATGTTGGTACCTCTCAAACTCCCTTTAGTTTCATTCCTCCCCCGCCCTCTTTACTTCGCTCGTTTCCTAGCTCCGTTGTTATGTTTCGTAGAATTTCGTTGAAAAAACGCCAATAATGAGCATTTTTACTGCAATGCAATGATGTAACTTTCAACCGCCTTATTAGCAAAAAGTATTGCAATTTTGCAATGATAGATCGGTAATTTCACCACCCGCTGTAAGGGTAGACTACACAGAGCAAGGGTCCGGGACTCGAGTCCGAGCGAGGGACGCTAATCCTCTCTAATAAGGGTCGGATGCGAAGAGCAGCTCGTCTTCCCAGACATGGCCCCACAACTGCTACATAAACCTAAATGTATATAAATAAATATTAGGCCAAGAATAGAATTCAACTTTCGGGAACGTATTATGATGTGAATTATATATATTTTAATTTTCAGTCCACATAAAATATTGTTTCATTAAATTAAAATTTATTAGTTTTATTCGAAGGAAGTGCATATCCTCTCTCAAAATATCGCCACAAACGGACATTTGTTTCCTTAATTACCATGTCAACCCTATATAAACAAATTCTTATTAGCTCATTATATGTTCCGGTGTCATCCCAAAGTTTCTTTTTTGGTTATCACAATTTTTTAAGGTGTTTTTCATAGAAATCATCATTTTTATTCATGTTTTTCATCTTGTAATTAATCACAAATATGCCGGTGCTCACCGATTGTTCCATTTGGGGGAAAAACGTCTCTACTGATCGAGATATATGTTGTGATTCGTGTCGGCATCCTTTCCACGTTGCTTGCTCCGGTCTTTCCCGTACTGAAGTTCGGAATCTCAAAGCTGCTTCACGACGGATTTTATTCCATTGCGACATGTGTATTGCCAAGAGAGACAGCCTCAATGAGTTACGTGAGTTGGTGCTTTCCCTAAAAAACGATATTCAGTCATTAATGCGCTCTGCTCCGCCATCAGTCCCGGAATTCACTTAGGACATTATCAGTGAAATCGCTGATCGGCAAACAAGAGCTTGTAATGTGATTTTGTACAACTGTGCTGAAGAATCTCCTGATTCCACGCCAGACGAAAGAAACACGGTGTTATTATCAAGAAGGTTGATCCCAGTGTTCGTACCGAAAACAACAAAACTCCGAAAATACGTGCAAGGAAAATCACGTCCTATTAAAGTGATATTAGATACTCCTCTTTCGGCCACTATGTTATATACATCCAGATCATTGAAAGATTCCGATTATCGTATCAAACCTGATAGGACGAAGTTGCAACGCGATTACCTTGTTGAAATGCATAAGACATTGGAACATAGGAAAAGAAATGGTGAGGATAACTTAACAATTAAATTCAGAGATAGTAAGCCTTATATTACGCCTCTTCGTACTCAAAAAAACTAGCTAGGTCTTTTAATAACTATTATTATTCTATCAAAATGTGCGTGGATTACGGTCCAAATTACGAGAGTTAAGAATTGCTGCCACGAGTTTGGTTTGTGATTTATTTTGTTAAGTGAAACCTGGTCGACTAGTGATATTGTGGACTCTGAATTAGGTCTTATTGATTTTAGTGTTTACAGGTGTGGCCGTAATAAAGACCAGCCAGAAATCAAGAGGTGGTGGTGTGCTTGTGGGTGTTTCTAACAGACTCTCTTCCTACCAACTCAGTGTCTTAAATAATAATATTGAGCATGTCTTTGTGATTAAAGTTAATCATTGGCTGTGCCTACTTACCACCAAAGTGCAATCCATTACTTTATCAAAATCACAGTGAAGGGGTTGAACGTATAGTACAATTATATCATAATTCACGAATTTTCATGATGGGTGATTATAATTTATCTGACACCACTTGGTCTTCTGTAGACTCATCTTTCATCACCTATGCTTCATCTGCTTCACACATTATTATTGATAGCTTTAACTTCCTGAACCTTAGTCAATTTAATTTTACTCATAATTCTAATAATAAAGTTCTGGATTTATGTTTTTCTAACATTACACATGTTTCATTTGAGAATACTGATGCCCTTCTTCCACCCAAGGGCGGATCTAGAAACCTCCCAAGGGGGGAGGGGGCGATTAAGTACTATTTTCCTCGTAAATAGGAAAATTTTCAAATACAACTCCCTATATTCGTCAAAATTATATTCAGGACTTTTTAAAGAGATTATCACAAGAAATAATAGTTATATCAGTAGTTTCGTCAAATAAAATGGAATAATATTTTTCTTCCCTCACAAAGTTTAGGATTTTTTCCAAAATTTCATCGCCGCAACAATCAATAATCGAGTTATGAGTCGTTTTTGAAATGTATGTGGCATTTGCGCTAGAGGATTTAAGATGATACAAAATTTAACTATAAATCTTCAATGCTGAATAAAGTATAATACTATGACTAAATATATAAATTACCTTTTAAAGATAAATTCCACGGAATAATTTTTAAAATAATAATACTTTTATCAGACATTGATTGTTGCATTTTTAGTGGTTTGAATTCGAATATAGAGAAAATTAACAATAAAAATTTCGCAAGAAATCACTTACAGATAATTGTAGAATTCTCCCGCTGCATGTTCGTCGACTATCTCCAAAGAAGTAATAATCACTCTTGAAGTGATGGTATTTCGAATACTTGTAGAACTGCTGTTGTAATGCTAAATTGTGGGGCACGATGAAACGAAAACCTGATTGTCTGTACCGACTACTTTTGTGACACTTGCAACTTATAGCCCTTCTCCGGCAAACTGTCACACACGCGCTAGCGAATGACTGAATGAATGATCTTAAAACGCTCGTAAGCTCTTGAAAACAATGACGGGAAAACCCAAGATAGAGAAAGGCCCCTTGTTAAGGATTTTGGGAGATGAAAGAACTCAGAAGTGGGGAAGCACTCTAAGCAAATGGGGGGAGGGGTAAATTCCAAAATGTGTATTTAGAAATATCATCGTAGTCCTTTTGGGTAAACCCAAGAAGAGACATCTAAAAAGCTTCTTAAATTATAGCCATTCGTATGAACAAAACGAACCGACACCATTGAATGAGGGTGGAAGGAGAACCAAGGCATAAACCGATGGCTTTTTTCATCCTTTTACCGGCACCTAGTCGATAGCGTAGGTCGTTGGCATGGCCATCGCCCCTACTCGCGGTTCGAAAGAAAGAGGATTCATATGATACTATCTTTACTGCACCCGGTGCGAGGGTTCTCCAAAAGGCTACGCGCCCGGAGTGCGCATATTGAGCGCATTCGAAGGCAATGTCCCACGTGGTTAGGTTCCTTCCCCTTCACTCGCCATTCGTTGAAAATCCTGGGAATCTCATTCTCCTCCCCACCACCCCAATTAGCAAGTTTCAGCACTGCCCAGGGTGACACTATCTCCAACAGACCCTTTTTGCTAGGACAATATGTCGGCAGCGACATAAAGACAAGAAGAATGGGAAATTTCGAAGAAGAATCTATTCAATAACCTAAGCCTACTGAAGAAACCATCCCGCCACCTGACAGCCTGCTTATTCTCTTGTTCCAGATAGTATCCAAGGGGGGGGGCGATCGCCCCCCCCCCCCTTGGATCCGCGCATGCTTCCACCAGATAAGTTCCATCCTCCTCTTATGGGTAGTTTCCAGATTACTGCAAATATGGATACCCTCGAAACTTTTGAGGAAGTCCTGGATATTTAAAACTGCAATATGACAGGAATACAGACTGATCTCTTAAATATTCCATGGGATTCCACTCTCTCAAATAATAATGTACACGATGCGTTTTTCACCTTTGTCTCTATATTGAGTTCTATAATTCAGTCACACACTCCCAGAAAAGCAATTTATAATTCATCATTTCCAAAATGGTTTTCACCCGAGTTAAAAGTTACGATCAAAGCTAAACAGCACCTGCATAAAATATATAAAATCTCTAACTCCCCAGAGGACTATGAAGCCTTCTCTGAAATTCGTAGGAAGTGTAAGAACTTGAGTAAAACCTGTTACCAACAATATATTTCGAATGTACAGAGCTCCATACCCTTTAACATTAAACACTTCTTTAATTACGTAAATTCCATGAGAAAGTCTAATTCATTTCCTCAAGTACTGAATTATCATCTACATCTACAAGTTACCCTGCAATTCACCAAGTTGATGGGTGGCAGGGGGTGCAATGCACCAAATCCTACCTAAAGATTGTCTAACTTAATTCGAAATTTCCTATTGTGATCTCGTATTGTCCTCGGAAAGAACGAGCCTAGAAAACGCTCCGTCCTACAATCGATCTCACGTATTTTATCGTCTCGATCATTTCTACCTATATACATTGGTGCCATAATTATTCCCACTACCTCCTCTTTTAGACATTCCGACCTATATTTCTCCAGAAGTTTCAACCTTGAGTCCAATCTACGGTCCTCCACTGATACCCAGTTCAAATCGCTCAATAAAGAGGTGACGCTTTCCTTATGTTCGTACTTTTGTTTTACAAATCTGGCTGCTCTGCGCTGTAATCTTTCTAGTTTAATTATGTGTCCCTTCTCGTACGAATCCCATATGCTCGCTGCGTATTCCACTTGCGGCCTTACCAGTGAAAAGTAGCATGTTTCACGTACTTTCTTTGTAGTGTTCCGTACTATTCTACCTATGCATGCCAGTTTCTTGTGGGCCGCGCCTATAACTCGACGAATGTGCATGTCCCACAAAATATCTCGACAAATGGTTACTACTAAATATTTCACATACTCAGCTTGTCGAATGCTCATTTCATCTATTTTATATTCGAAACCTAAATCTTTGTTCTTACTTTTCCAGAACGTGACTGCAGCACATTTAGTATAATTAATTTCGATTTGCCATTCTTTGCACCACGATGAAATGGCTCTTAAGTCTTCACGCAGCGACTGGTGGTCCTCCTGTTTTTTTATTTCTTTATATAGAACGGTGTCATCGGCGAAAAGCCTAATTTTACTACGAACAACCGAGCAGATATCATTTACATAGATTAAGAAGAGCAGAGGGCCCAATACACTTCCCCGAGGAACACCCGAAGCAACTTTAACGGGGGACGAGTATTTCCCATCGATGACAACTATCTGTTTCCTATTCGAGAGGAAGTTTCTCTTTTTTCCTTTTTCGGAATCAAAAAAGCCGGACTAGCGTAGGCGGATTTTGACTAGCGAATCACCTTCTTTTCAAGGTGATACCTGATGTGCTCCCTCATTTCCTTTAATTTCGGGGGGGGGGGGGGGGTGCACTGATAAGGCGGCGACCTCAAGGGAGTGGGATCCTCTAAATGTAAATCGTATTCCATGACATTGGTACATCCCAATTCCTTCGTGATTACGTCACGGTATTCTCTCAGAAGGTTCTCTACCGCCACCTTCTGGTCGGTCGTTAAACGCCCTATTTTTATGTAATTTTCCCACTCCTCATCGGACTCCCATTTTTCTTCTTCGAAGGACGCGATGGTCGTGGGCTGGAAACCAAAGAAAAAGACCTGGTCGACGAAATCTAAGGTTAACCCAGTTCTTTCCATAAAGTCGGCTCCCAATATCACTGCACAAGGTGATTGTTGCAAGACTAAAAAGCTGTGATCCCAATATAGTTTTTCTATCTTAATGTGAAGCGTTACCGTCTTTTTTATGAGAGATTTCTCCGCGTTAAACCCACAGCATGTCATTTGCACATCGCGCGAGTCGCGGGGAGATATCTTTAACCCTGTGAGGAATGGTTCTGTCACGCACGAGTGAGCCGCGCCCGAATCTAGTAGGGCGGAGGTTTGCACGCCATTAATCGTGACTTCTACGATCGGGGAAGGGTTTTGCCGAAGCGCGGTCGGACGATATAGCCTAGCCAACCTCACGCCGCGATGGTCTTGTGGCCTTAAGACCTCGCAGCTCGACCGTTTCCGTTGTTGATTACAACCCGAGGCGTAGTGACATCGGCTACCGCACTGCGGGGGCGTGCGGGGCGGTGGCCTATTTGGTAGGGTTCGTTCGGGGTGGGGGAAGCTGACCTGAGGGCTTTCACGGTTCGATTGCCTCCTCTCTCGGTATCCGAAATCCGCGTCCACCATTCTTTCGGCCGGAGGCGGAGGCCTGTATGATTGAGCCAGATCGCGATGACCTTCATACCTTCTCCCCCACTCCACTAGCTCGCCAAAACTACCCGGCTGTGTTATCAACTGCCGCAGATATTCGGGGTGTAAATTGCCGCACACTACGGACAGCAATTCCGGTTCTCCTATCGGATTAACTAAACGTCCATTCATTATTTGCGCCAAGGTGACAAAGTCCGCGATGCACAAAACCCACCGACCTGTGCGCGAACCGTGCTCCGGGGGCAACTGGCGCAGTTCTTCGAGGGTGGCACACCTCGGCGGTGGTTAAATGCCACCGGCCCTTGCACTCTCTTCTCTTCCAGCTCCCTCCACACGGTTCAGTACCCATTCATAAATCTGGTGATAAATCCAAAGCAGAAGATTATAGACCTATTACTATACAATCCTCTATAGCAGGGGTCGGCAACCTACGGCCCGCGGGCCACGTCCGGCCCTCGAGAACGCTTTATGCGGCCCGCAAAGCTGTAATGAAAAAGTGATCAGGAAAATTTCTCATGGGCAATTTTATATTTTTTGAGTAAAATTATGGTCTCAAAGCCTTTTCTGGTGAAGTTTTAACGCTAGTAAATTACATAGGCTTGATTTCGTTCATATGAAATCACAGAATCTCTAGAAAACTTCTGATTAATTCGCTCATCCGGCCCGCCAAGGCTTTCTTGACACCCAATGCGGCCCTCCGAAACATTCACAACTGCAAATGTGGCCCGCCATGCAGAAAAGGTTGCCGACCCCTGCTCTATAGCAAAGGTGTTTGAAAGTCTTGTCTTGGACAGTATTACACCCCTACTTAAAAATGTTATAGTCCCTGAACAGCATGGGTTCTGTAACGGTAGGTCCACTACCACCAACCTCCTAACCTTCCAACAGTGCACCATACAAGCTCTTGAATATCACTCCCAGGTGGATGTTATCTATACGGATTTTTCTAAGGCCTTTGACCGTGTTAATATATCTCTTCTCATTGCAAAGCTTGATTGTTATGGTTTCAAGTGTAGTATCCTTAACTGGTTCAAAAGTTATTTAACTAATAGTACTCAGAAGGTAAAAATAAAATCCTCATTGTCTTATGAATACAATGTCACCTCAGGTGTTCCACAAGGTTCTCATTTAGGACCTATATTGTTTAATCTTTTTATTAATGAACTTCCTTTAGTCCTGGGCCAGTTCGATTTCTGCTCTTTGCTGATGATCTGAAAATATTTCTTCAAATCTCCTCCTTAGTGGACTGTGACACATTAAAATCTGCCTTAATTAATCTCTACGGTTGGTGCAATGCTAATGATCTATCATTGAATCTTGATAAATGTATATCTGTTACATTTCATAGAACTGCTGAATCCATAAAATTTCAGTATGCCATTAATGGTATTCCACTAAACAAGAATAATAATGTCTGTGACCTTGACGCAGTATTTAACAATAGGTTATCATTCGATGATCACATTGATTTTACAGTGAAGAAAGCACTCAAGCATCTTGGTTTTTTGTTTAGGTTCTCTAAGGATTTTTCTAATGTTAACATCATGAAAATACTGTACTGTTGTCTTGTTCAATCACAGCTGGAGTATGCATCCTGTATATGGTCTCCTTATCAGGTTACCTACACAGAGAAAATGGCTACTATCCAAAATGAATTCCTAAAATATATTGGCTTGTCTGTCCTGACCACGAATCTATCAGCAGCAGGAACTTCCTTTCTTTGACATAGGGCTTCAAGACTTCCTCCAAATAACGAGCCGAATGGATGCCATAAAAATCCACGCTTTAATACAAAATCAGCTATCGGCTCCAGTATTTATAGAGATGATTAGGTATGCGTGGTTTGCGTCCACTGTCTGGTACCCGTGAGGTCTTTTGTAATGTAAAACAGGTAATATCCCCCGACGAGATTTTAAATTACACCTGCAGCTGTGGAAAGCATTGCTTTGCTAGATGTTCTTGGCGAAAAAATTATTACTGTTTTCAATGCTACTTTGATTTCTACCATCCACGAACGTGTGAAATCCATAACTAAAAATACTTCATAAATTGTCGAGTGTTGTATGTCAATTCACAGGAAACACTTCCTTTCCCATACTACCTATCCTGTTTATGGTTCCAGTGATGATTGGTGGCTATTGATTATTTCTATCTTGCAATTAATCAATCCACCGTATTTCTGAGGGATTAATAAAGAAAATAAATATTTTTAATATGCATTAACCAGCACGAGTGTATGGTCCCTGTTCCTCGCTTCTGATCCGTAACTCCGATTTCGCAGTCCACTCGTAAGAATCCAAGGCAGATCATCACGAAAGCATGACGAACAATATGAGCAAAGGATCAGGAAAAAGAATGGATATATCTAGGACTGTCTTCACCAATTGATATTCTTAAAAGATTGGCAATGATTCTATGGCTGATATATTTTTCGCCAATTACGAATCTTTGAAAGTGTTCGCAAAAATGTTTTATGGATTTTTTACCATGTACTATGAATATAAATATTAGTTGTAACGTATACAGAGATAAATGAAAGAAGATCTGATCTGACAGTAAATTCTAGCTGTTTGCCGTGTGGTGAACAAGAGAATGTGAAAAATTCCGAGAACGAAAATGTAGTGAAGAAAAAAATGAAAAAATTATTGTTGATACCGAGTAAAACTTCACCGCGAAAAAGGAAAACAGGAATAATAAAATAAGCGAGGGAAAAAAAGCGACCGAAACTGGCAGCGAACTCGGGACCTTCAAAACGCCAGCCAAGCTTCCTAGCGCTAGGCTACGATGAAGATTTATGCCGTCGCAAGTGACTTTATCGTGCGCGTCGCAAAATTGCAAACTTTAAACGCAATTTGCATAAAAACTACTGATCATATACGCCCAAAAGGGGGGTTGGTTGTGATCCTGGCGTCTAGCGCTACGTACCTACCAAGTTTCAGCAAAATCCGTGACCCCACGTTGCTAGCTTAAATTGACAAAAATGATGATTTTTTTGTTTTTTTATAACCATTTTAATGATTTGATTTTATGTAAAGGTAAATTCTATCATTATATGTATCAATGGGCTCTGCCCGTAATATGTGAAATAAATAAATAAATATAAGTTTCTGCCAAATTTAAATTTTCTATATACATCCTTGATCGAGTTATTTGCGTTTTAATAACTTTACACTAAGCCCAACGAACGGACAACATAGCGTATTTCAGCTCTTTAGGTATTCCTTCTCGTAAATAACGCAACGATCTATGAAAATCATTTCCCTCTTCCTCCGTTTTTCTCTCCTTCCCGTAATAAAAGGTTTCAAAGCACTCTTAAACCCATAAGGATTGGAATAACAATATGATTTTGAGGTTTAACAATGTAATTGGTAGGCAAGGCAACATCTCATTAAAATTGCAAGGTATCCCCAAAATATGTAAAATAAAAGTATAACATGAAGGATTTAAAAGACTAGGCGTAAAACGATGAACAGAATAAGAAACCTTGTAATTTTACCTTTAAAATGGTTTAGATCTAAAGGTCGTGAGTCCATTTTTTCTAATTTTAATCTATAAAAGAAGAAAAGCCGGCACGTCAAAAAGTCGATTTTCACGTGTGCAAATCATCCCCTGGAGTCGAACCCTGGATGTTTTTAGTAAATGTTTCTTAGTCATAGCATTTTTATATCGGAGTTGATTATCTCTGCCAAATGTTAAGTTTATATCTGCACATTTGAATGAGTTATTCGCGTTTTAAGTATTTTTCAGGAGCCCAGGAAAATAGGAACAACCCAGGAATCGGACGTTTTTATATATATAGAAGATAAGATAAAATGATCCACAGGGTGGCCCAGAAGTGCATGTTTATACTAAAAAACCTATATGCAGTTATGAAAATGGATCACGAACAATATGGTATCGCAAAGCTAATGGGAATATCAGTCATCGTTAGAAGTCAGATGGTGCAAGATTCGGTTTGACATTAGATGAATACACATCACTAAGAAATCGTCGTTATTTAAATAAAAATGTACACGCAAAGTCAAAGTTTTGTAATTTGGGCATGGTGTGTGTTTCTAGGTCTATGCCTGCAAAAAAACATTGAACATTGTGGGAAATAAACTTGCTGAATTTAACTTATCTTTGACGAAGGACATCATTGCCAGCGTAACCGACGGCAGAGACGCGCCCCTCTATGGGTGGAAAGGGTGCATCGAACCCGAGCGGCAACATATGAGGGGGGCATATACTTTAGTAATACTTGATATTTAAAAGTGATTTTTACTTATTAACCAGATTACTTTTTTCGTACGCATCCACAAAGAAATAACTGGCCCGAGGGCGGAAACGGTTTGCCGGCAAGCTACTCTTTCGGAGGGAGAGCGAGTTTTTAGACCTAAATACGTTCGAACCCAGGGCCGTGGCGATTGTTGAGGCGGCGAAGTGACCGCCAAATTTTGAAGCAATTCATCAGGGCTTCGAAAATCAGAATTAGAATGTTGAGGACGGCTTACCGATTTTTAGTTTGCTTTAATACATCATAGGCAGGCTCCTTAAATTACATCTTGGTTAATCTTTAAACTTTCTTCTATGGAAGCTTTTCACACATGCAAAATAAAGGACGCGGAAAAACCGAGAAACTAAAAAATTGCTTTGTGCGCATCCGCCAAGAGTTAGGAGCAAGCGATATGGACTACCTCCCTCCAAGACAAACAAGGGAGCGTCATTCCGCAAAACTTGTCCTTTGAATAATACGACTGTTTGAGTTGTCGACAGATTTAAACAGATATGTAAATACTAAACATCAAGCAGATTCACTGACGCTGAAAATAAAATCATATAGATTCATTTGCTCCATTATGCTCTGATATAACATTTTATCATGGGTAAATGATTTGAGTAAAACTTGACAAAATCGAACGTAAACATTTCAGTTTCAGTAGAAGTTCAAGAAAATTTGATTGAGCATTTTAATAGCAACAGAACTGAGGAAGGATTTAAACACCTTTTGATTAACGCAAAGGAATTAGTTTAAGATGTTGATGTAGAATTTCCTCCATTGCTATCTGCCCGACCACATACGAAAAAAGGAAACTCCGATTACGAAAACAAGGATGAAATAGTTCCAGACCTTGATACTAGCTTTAAGATTAATTTGTTTTACTATATTTTGGATACTACGATAACCTCTGTTAGTGAAAGATTTGAACAGCTAAAAATACATAATGCTGATTTCAGATTCCTCTATGATCTACATAGCTTACCTAGGACGAAACAGGAAACAAAAATGAAATTCTGCACAGACTTACAAGAAAACTAATGGACAATGCCAGAGAAGAGAGTAACATTAGTGCTATGGATTTCTATGACGAATTAGAAGCTATTTAAGATTATATGAAACCAACTATGAGCCCTTTTAAAATTTTAGGATATATCTTCACCAAGGATTTAATAAGAGGGTTTTCAAATATCTGTATTGCTTTGCATGTTTTATTAACACTTCCTGTAACAGTTTCTGCTGGAGAAAGATATTTCTCAAAAATTAAATTGATAAGAAACAATTTGTGTTCATCAATGAGGCAAGATAGGCTAAGCAGTTTGGCTCTTATTAGCAAAGAAAATTAAATATGCGATGAAATAAATTTTGATGACATTGTGAATGAATTTGCAATTATGAAATCTCGACGAGTAAATTTCTTAAAATAAACCAATTTGTCATTTTTATTTTATTGTCGCTTTTCCCTTAAGATTGCTAGATTTTTACTATTTTCTTGTGCCTTGTACTTTAAAAATAATTAATTAAACTTTCCAAATATTATAATTTGGTTACTTTATATGTATACAGTTTTTATTTCAAGAAGCTTTCCTTTATTAGACCTAATAAATTTTTGCAAACGTTACTTTATCACTGATGGAACATCTATAAATATAATTCTCAAGTATCCATATATCTGTCTTCTTTCACGCTTTTTGGGCGCTTTTAGATATATTAAAAATATTAAATTTTGTATGATGGCAGATCATAGGCTACAACCGACAGGAAAAATATAAAAATTCAGAAATTCGCATTTTGGAAAGTATTTTTAACCTCAATGATTCCATTTTATTCTCCAATAGGAGGCACTGAAAGCGATTAAATGCTTTAAAAAATTGCATTTTAAAATTGCTTCAAATTAAGTTACGAATTTGAAACTTAAGGTAATGTATAGCTGAAAGATGGTAGTTTATTATTTTTAAGACAAAACAAAAGTCCAAATTTCAGAATTTGATCGGAAAAGGTATAGATCTCTCCTCTTTTCTCCAATCGAAAAAAAAAACATGAAAACGAATTCATTGCTTTAAAATAAAAATAAATCGGCACTTTTGAGGTGATATTGATTTTTAAGCATACATTTGGGTCTTTTAAGCCCATATAGTCATTATGTTGATGTTTACCGCGACGTAAGAAGATGATGTCAAAAAGTTTAATTGCCAGGTATTTTAATTAGTTTCAATATATGTATTTCCATTACTAATACTAAATTATAAATTTTATATTTAAAAATATGAAAAGTTATATATATCTTTCTGCATTAATTTTAAATATTGGTAAAATTATGTAAAACTGTAAAACTTTTATTATTTATGTAGTCGTAGCGTGATTCTTAGTAGAAACTTGTTGTGTAAGTCATAAAAAATTGGATAACTTATTTTACGTTCAAATAATGCAAATAGTAATGATATGAACACTTTTTGAAAGAGATGTTATCAATAAAAACATAATAACAATTGACAGTTAATGCGGAATATTTGTAAATAATCATTAATAACAATTTTTAACTAATCTGTGTTGTGCACCGTAGGTGCAAAGACCCTAGTTTATTATAGCCTTCCTTAAATTAATTACACCTCGTAATCTAAAAATCGAAAAAATTTGGGCTCATAGAGGGTGGCATAAATTGCTTGCATTGGCAGCAAATATGCCCGGCACGGCTCTGACTGATGGTAAGTCAACACACTTATCTTGATTATGGTTAAATTTGAAAGAATAAGTGACATTGATCATCAACTATGTTTTGCACATGAACTTTATTTATTTGCCTGTGGTGTTCTTTAGA
Source organism: Tanypteryx hageni (assembly GCA_028673005.1). NCBI lineage: Eukaryota > Metazoa > Arthropoda > Insecta > Odonata > Petaluridae > Tanypteryx > Tanypteryx hageni. The sequence continues at coordinate 6,295,156 of CM054115.1, forward strand.
GGAAAAATTATTTGAAATCACGGAACACCGATTTTGAAACTGAATCTGTTGAAAATAGTTGCAGTGACGATGACAGTACAGATGAAGAGGATTTAGAAGATAGCAAGCATGTCAATCATTGGCCACCCTTTTTAGGCGCTCTTTGAAATATCAGATTTATGCCTTTGTATTTTTATAGGGTAGCAATAAATGAATGAATATTGAGAATTAGAAAAATATTTTATTTATGAGATTAAATGCTACAGTCAATTTAGTAATAAACACTGATTTTTTATTAGTTAATAATATCACAGTGATGTAATGCAATAAATAAATTATATTTCCTATTCTATTTATTAACAAACACAGGCAGGATAGGATATACATTTCAAATGATTCTAAATTGTCTAGCTTTCAGATCAGAAAATCTTCTTATGATATCATCAATGTCTAATTTTTCAGCCATTTCATGTTCAATAGATATCATTGCTCAACTCACTAATCTTTCTTGAGACATGGTATTTCATAAATAATTTATTATTATTTTCAATTTCGAAAAAGATCCTTCACCTTCCACTATTGACACTGTTAAAGTAAGTAAAATTTTCATTGCTACCACAACATTCGGAAATGTTGTATTTAAGATACTTTAAAAAATGTATTCCAGAACTTGATAGGCATCCATCTTGGGTTTTAATATTTTCTGCAAAACGTTTAATTTTTGTTACAAATCCAGCCCATCAATATCAATTTCCATTTTAATATTGTCTGTTAATTTTGTCTCCAAATTCTTGCAAAATTTCATCTTTTCTTCATCAGTTACATCTCTCAATTTCGAGATATGATAGAGAAAATCAAAAGCATTGCTATGTTTCTTTAATAAAGAGAATCTTTCATTTAATGAATTTAGTACCCTATCAAAAATTTCAAAATAAAAATCAATTTTATAGCATGTTGGAGGATCTTCAAAACATTCATCTAGATGTTCATTATAAAATTTCTTTTTTCTTTGCATAACCATGTTATTATCTGAAAATTTAAGTTCTGTTTCCAGTATTCCTGCAACATTTTTGGCCATACTCAAGAATTCTAGAAAACTCTCATCAGAACATTTTTCCGTGAAGTATTGAATTAAACATTTTAAAACTAGTCACATAATTTTAGATTTGGGGTTGGTTGTTGTAAAAGTTTACTTGCTATATTTACTTTGGATAGTATATCATACCAAATTAGGTACTATTGAATACATAAATTTAAATAATTTTCTTTTAGATGCTAAGCATTGTGCCTGATGGCGTGTAGTCATGTCTCTCTTTTCGTTATCCATTATTTCCAGCAAAGAATCATAAATTTCACCGATTTCAAAATGCAATGGTTTTATAGACCCAATTCTGCTTTCCCATCTTGTGCATGATACTGGTTTCAAAGTTAAATTAGTTATATATTTTTTTAAAACATCCCATCTTCGGATAGACAACGAGAAAAATGCATACAGCTCTTGTATAGTGTTGAAAAAATCTACAATTTCAAAACTGACTTTCGAGCATCATTCACAATGAGATTTAAACTGTGGGTGGAGCGTGGAAAAAAAAGCTCATGAATTTATATCCAAAAATTTTCTTTGCAAGCCATTATGTTTTCCCCATGTATTTGCAGCGTTGTCATAGCTCTGTTGACACATGTTGTGAATATTCAAATTTGGCCTATTCAACTCTTTGATTCCAAACAAAGTCAACCCTTCACCTGTAGAATCAGTGATAAGACAAAAACCTAAAACATTTTCATGAATTATAATGTTTTTTGAATCATTGTCCAATTCGACATAACAAATAACTATCGCCATCTGTTCTGTATGGCTTACATTGGATATGCAATCTAAAATCAAAGAATAATATTTTGATTCCCTTACCATTTCCAGTATTTTTTCCTTTACTCTATCAGATATTAAACTAATGATTTCATTTTCAATTTTTTCACCGATATAGGTTGGCATATATTCAATGTTTTTTGAGATCTGTATCCTTCGAATATGTTCGGATATTGTTGCACCAAATTTGGAAATAATTTCAATAGCTTTCAAAAAATTCCCATTATTATACATTCTTTGCAAGAAGTGAACACATAGAGGGTAGGTCATTTCAGTCTGTCTGTCTGTCCGTCTGTTCGTCCGCATGTTAAAACTCGGAAACCGCTTGACGTATTTTGATTAAATATGGTATTGGGGAGTTTTGTTGACACTGATCAACCGATTTTAATTTTGGCCAAAATCTGACAAAAATGATGACCACTTTACATGAAGACCTACAATGTTCCTTTGTTTCAACTCAGGAAATGCTGGACGTATTTTGATGGAATTTGGTATTGGGGAGTTTTGCAAAAATCGGTTGACCGATTCCAATTTTGGTGAATATCGGACAACAATGATGACCACTTTAAATAAAGACAAGTAGTTTACAATATTCCTGTTTCAACTCAAGAACTGCTTGACGGATTTTAATAAAATTTCGTATTGGGAAGTTCTACTAACATTGGTTGACCGATTCCAAATCTGGTTAAAATCGGACAATAATTATGACTACTTTACATGAAGACCTACATGTATTTTACAATGTACCTCGCTTGCTTCTTGTTAAATTCTCATCTGAGCGAAAAATATTGAGAACATTGTGAAATCTCAAAGAAAGCATTTGGAAACTCTGTGTACTCCGACACCTTTCCAGTCTTGTTAGATATTGATGGAATAATATGATCCGAAGATCCTATGCAGACAAGCATAAGCTGTAAAGGTGGGAATAATTTGAAATGAGAAAAAAGTCTGCTATGACCGGGAATCGAACCCGGGTCTTCCACTTGCGGGGCAGATATTCTACCTCTGAACTTTCGTAGCAGAACAATTTTTCTCATTTCTGAACGCGGATGTTTCCTTCGGATCATATTATTCCATCAAATTCTTGCTTGGCAATCTCACCATTTGAGAGGGAGGAGTTTTCTTCATTGTATCTCTTAGAGGACATCCGTTGGGGCAGTTTGATACTAGCTTGGCTAGTTCCGTCCCAACCAAGGAAACATCCGCGGTCAGAAACGAGAAAATTGTTCTGCTACGATAGTTCAGAGGTAGAATATCCACCCGGCAAGTGGAAGACCCGGGTTCGATTCCTGGTCATAGCAGACTTTTTTCTTGTTTCAAAATTATTCTCAATCTTGTTAGAGTCAAATAGTTTGTTAGATTTTCCTCGAAAAGCCAAGTTATGTTGCAATAAATATTGTATTATGTAAAGATTGCATTTTATAACATCATACCAATGCTTCCTTTCTCCTTCAAAAATTCGCTGATTGTACTTATCTATCATCCAGTCATTTTTTAAAGCTGACAAGAGATCTGACATTTAGTAAAAATTTTATTGTGAATCACGCCCTTTTCATGTCTGGATAATGTTCTTGACAAATGCTGCCAGTCTGATACTCCTTCAGTGGGCAGTGGATTATTTTGTTGAGCAAATAATTTACAGCAAAAACAATACACACAATCTCTTGAAATTACACGTTACAAAGGTGTTGGAATTACAAATTATGCATGTTTGCATAAAGCTAAAACTAAATTTAGTTTCAGTTTTATGCGAACATGCATAATATGTAATTCCAATGCCTTTGCATCTTGTTATTTGAAGTCATCTCAGTTTCTTCGGATAAAGTAAGGGGTTTTTTCTGCAATGTGAAGGCATTCCTTATGGCAAGACGTACTTAATAATCTCAAAAGAACCAGGCATAGTCAGGCTCTTGCCTTTAATAGAAGCCATACTGGTAACCCATTTAAAATAGGTCATTTAGTGTTATGCAGAAGGTTCCCTACCAGTTCTAAGGTATTGCATAGAACTGCTAAGCTAACATCCCAGTGGGTGTCCTATAAAAAGCTTCATATCTCCTGTAACAGCTGTTCTTCAGCTTTCACCAAACAAAGAGAGAATTGCTAATATTTTTCATCTTAAACTCTATAGTACTTAAATAATTTTTTCTGTGTATGTATATATTTGGCGTAAGGAATTGGTGGCCCCATTATCCAATGAATGTCTTCATTGCAACCAGCCCCCAGATGCAAATCTAGTAAAATATATATTAAAACATGGCCAATTGCCAAGAAATCGCTAAAAGCGTGTGAATTATCAGGCATCATAGATGGTATCCAGACATTTATGCATGTCAGCATGATGCTAAATCTGTATTGTTTAATCTAACCTAGCCATGTTTTTACTTTCTCCATATACATAGTATGAGAAAGTATTGCTTTCATGAAAAACATCGAACTCGAGATTTCAACGGCAATACATGTTTTAAGGTTCCCTGAACACGTTCCGACTAGTTTTACAATGATGTCTGTCTGTCGCTCTGTATGTGATAGATTTTTGTGGGCTCGAAAACTATTAATCAGGTTAATGCAAAGTTTTATATTTAACATTTTTGTAAAAGTTAGATCTGATTAGTTTTTGGCAAAAATCAGTGGGTGTTTACTCTTGTCACATCCGTTATTTTGAAATATTTGCTTTAATATTTGATAAATGTAAAAATGTATTGGAATAAAAGTTGTAGGAAATTTCATTTTCTAGAACCTTTGTTTGATACATTTTTCCATATAATGCATTGTTTAAGAGATATCTTATATTTTTAGCTGCCACCACCAGGCCACCTACCAAAGACTATTGTTAACAATTGAAGCTTAGTTATGGATTAGTAATGCTCCATTTTCTTTTCTTAATTGTCAACCGGAAGTAAATATCGACAACGATCCCAGAGGTAACAACATGTAATTTGCCATATAGATATGGAGGAAGTCATGTGTTGCCCACATCAGTTCATTTCATTTTATGTTCTCTGGTAATAATTACCAGGATTCTTGTAAACTAGCCCCAATTGGGCTAAGGATACCTTAAAATGTCTTTATTTGTGTACTGTATGCACTAGGAAATATACCGCCCATTTATTTAAATACCACACTGTGAATTAATTGAAATATTATGCTGGGAATTGATTTAAATGCTATATTGTCAATTAATTAAATATTATACTGTGAATTAATAGAAATACTATGCTTGTACTTTTAGATAAATTAAGCTTTTGTGATTAATTATTATTTTGAAATACTCAATAATATTATAATGATTAATTACCCTTGCCTAAGAACTAATGATTTGTTCAATATGTCCAGCAAAGAATCTTGCTTAATAGAATGTCTTGTGTTAAATTGAATTAATATTTATGTTATGATGTACAATATTTCCAAGAAGGAAATGTCAGAAAAACTTTGTGTTATTATTACGTCATGAATTTTTCTTTATGTTATCAGTGACATGCAATCTAACTTCACTCTAAATCTAAAGCAAGGATGAGTATTAAACAAGAAAATCCATTGAAAATTACATGACCTATATTTAGTTTTATGAATTCCCATCATTTGGCAATGGCACATGATTCAATAGTATAACATTTTTTATAATCAATTATAATTTATTATTGTTATTTTTGCAGTGCAGCTCCTTTTAATCCTATACAAATGCTACGTCCTCTTCCTCTTTATCAATTTCTGCTCATTCCCATTTTCTTTTCCTTCCTCCCTCTAATTACTTATAGATTCAGTAAATAAGTCATACCCATGTATAAAAGTTGGACCCGTGTTAAAGCACTAAATTGCTGCATTTATTATGAGGCCAAGAATAGAATTAAACAATTGGGACAACAGTGGTCCAATATTAATAAAATGCATAAAAACGTGAAAAATCGTATTAAAATGTAATTTTTGGAGATTTACGAATGACGTTAAAATTCTTCTCTTCGCATAACTAATGTTAAATACCTCATCCTTGAAATATTTTAAAATTTAAATGAAAAAGGTCTGCATGTTAAGGAATGGCTTTTTGCGTGATTCATATATGCGATGCGAATTTATAACTCCGGTTAATTATACGATGCACTGCAAATGAAAATAACTATAAAAATAGTTTATGAAATAAAGTGATCTGAAGATCCTATGCAGACAGGCATAAGCTGTAATGTTGGAAATAATTTTGAAACGAGAAAAAAGTCTGCTATGACCGGGAATCGAACTCGGGTCTTCCACTTGCCGGGCGGATATTTTACCACTGAGCCATCGTAGCAGATCAATTTTCTTGTTTCTTAACGTTCTTAACTTTTCTTGGTTGGGATGAAACTAGTCAAGCTAGTATCAAACTGCCCCAACGGATGTCCTCGAAGAGATACACCAAAGAAAACTCCTCCCTCTCAAATGGTGAGATTGCCAAGCAAGAAATTGATGGAATAAAGCGATCTAAACATCCTATGCAGACAGACATAGGCTTAATGTTGGGAATAATTTTGAAACGAGAAAAAGTCTGCTATGACCGGGAATCAAACCCGGGTGTGTGATAGATTTTTGTGGACGCTCTAACACAAAAACTATTAATCAGATCAATGCAAAATTTTATAATTAACATTTTTATAAAAGTTAGAAGATTTAATTAGTTTTTGGTAAAATTCGGTCAATCAGAAGTGGGTGTTTACTCTTGTCACTTATCAGTTATTTTGAAATATTTGATTTAATATTTGATACATGTAAAAATGTATTAGAATAAAAGTTGTAGGACATTTCATGTTCTACAACTTTTGTTTGATACATTTTTCCATATAATGCATTGTTTAAGAGATATCTTATATTTTTAGCTGCCACCACTAGGCCACCTACCAAAGACTATTGTTAACAATTGATGCTTAGTTATGTCTTAGTAACGCTCCTTTTTCTTTTCTTAATTGTCAACCGGAAGTAAATATTGACAACGATCCCAGAGCTAACAACATGTAATTTGCCATATAAATATGGAGAAAGTCATGTGTTGCCCACATCAGTTTATTTTTCTTTAAAATGGTCCAGGTCCGAAGATCGTACGTCAATTACTTCTAATTTAATTTTGCAAAAGAAAAAAGCCTGCATGTGAAAAAAGGTATTTGTAAGCGTTCTCTTATGGAGATTTCTATAGAGCGTTCTGGCGGACGGACAGAATAAGGATGTTATATATCTGGTGTAATTAGTATTAGTATTTTTATTGATTCCGTTGGTTTACATAATAAACATGGAATAGGTCAGCAAAATATACATAGGATGGTCATAGAAAATTAGTAATAATATACATATTATACATATATACCTAAGCCCCATTACTATTTTTGTAAATACTCATCAACACTGTAAAATCCATTTTTTACAAGATACAATTTAATATGTTTTTTGAATATATTTGTTTTTTATGTCTTTTATTTCATTGGGTAATGAGTTAAAAAGTATACAACTCATAATACTAGGATTGTGTTTTGTTAGGGTTAAACAGTACCTTTTTATATATATGTCACTTTTATTTCTTGTCGAGTAATCATGTATGGCAGAATTTCAGATAAAAAGATGCGAGTTCTCTTTTAAAAATACTAATGATTCATAAATGAATATACAAGGAAGAGTCATGATTTTATTTTCTGTGAATTTTGGTTTGCATGATATATATTTATTTAACTTAACTTATGGCTCGTTTTTGCATTATAAATAGTCTGGCTGTATGGGGTGATGATCCCCAAAAGATTATGCCATATCTCAGAATTGAGTGAATGTGGCTATAGTAAAGCATGAGTAGAGAATTCATGGTAATCTTGTCACGCAGTGATCAAATTATGAATATTGTCTGGTTGACCTTATTGGTAACTGCTTGTATGTGTGTTATCCAATCTAACTGACTTTGACCAAGAGACAAGTTTCGTCTCGAATTTTCTATCACAGTTAAATTTGTATTTCCTTAGTGTGATTATAATGTAAAATTTTCTTATATTCAACATAGTGTATGGGGTCGAGTGAATAAAAAATAAGCAAATGCTTATGCTTAAGATTTCTATCATTTTTTAAGCAAATTCTTGATTTGGGGCGAATAAAAAAATAGCATTTGCTTTTGCTACAAAGAATAAGCATTTCCTTATTTTTAGGATTTTTCTTTAGCATTTGCTTAAAATTGTGTGAATAAAACTGAGCTATTGCTTAATGCTTTAAGCATATGCTTAAACTGTTTTAAGTGATGTAAAGGGCTTGCTAAGATATTTCCAAGTACTCTATTTTCATGATAATTGATCCTAAATATAAATATGGCAGTTTATGGTGACACGGAAGATTAAAAAATACAAGAAAAGATTCAACAACCAACGGTTATAAAAATGTATATCGTTTCTCTGAAGAAAATGTTAAGTATATTTGAAATCTGTTACTCGGAGAATATCAAGAGAGAAGATAGAAATATTTTTAAGGTACTTAAGTGATCCCGGATTTCAAATAGGAGTCAGGGAAGACCACCACGTACAATGCACAACTGTATGTAAGACAGTAAAATTTGTGGCGACCAAAATCACTATAAAGGCAAATGACTGGATAAAATTACCATAACTAATTGAATAAAAATGCACCAATGATTTGTGATATTATCGAATTCGGTTATAAAAGAAATGGTTAAAAAAAATTATTAATTAACTTTTTTAAAAATATTACCCAATATATTTATGTTTTTAGTTTGAAATTCAACTATGTAAAACTTTAAATGTAAACAAAAACAAGTGAGGGAAGAGTTGCAAAGAGCTTTCTTCCGTAAAATTTAAGCATTTGTTTAAAACTGAGTAGCAAATGCTTATAAGCAAAATCAAACTTTTATTCACTCAATATGAAGCAAATGCTTTTAGCGTCTGCTTATGCTTTTACTTTTACTGTTTGCTTTAAGCATTTACTTAATTTTTATTCACTCGACCCATGATGTTCTGGCATCGAAAATTTTGGTTCGCTGCAAAATTCAGCTGCAGAATTTTGTTTCAAGGACATTCAATTTTTTTATTTCATTCAAAATTTATTCATCGTCTTTTCTTTGTCAACAAAAAGGTGGGATCTTCTAATTAAGACAAAGACAAAATCAAATTTTACATTAAAACGAATGAGTGATACCAGATGGTCTGCAAGGGTGGATGCAATATTAGCCGCTAAGGTCAATTTTGTGGCCGTAAAAAAAGCATTATTTGAACTTCCTAATTAACCAAATGAAAAACCTATAATGAAATTAGAAGCAAAAAAACTATATAACTGCTTTGAAGATTATGAAACAACACTTTTGCATTTTATGGAATTCATTTCTACAACGAATAAATGCCAGTAATAAAAAATTTCAAAGTAAAGATTGCACCCTACAAGAAGGCGTAAGTCTTATAAAATCATTGTCTGCATTTATTTTAAATGTTCGAAACAGCAACATGTTTAAAGTATGGAAACGGAAGCACATTTATTGTCAGATTATAAAGAATACAAATCCGATAGAGGAAGAACCAAAAAAAAGAAAACTCCATTTCAGCAAAAACAGGGATAATGAAGCAATATTAACTAGCACAAATGTATTTATTGTGAGTTGCCTTAATGTGATATGCAATAGTCTATTATCAGAAATTAAAATACGCATTGAGGTGTACGAGGACGTGTTCAAGAAATTCGCAGTATTTATAAATTTAAATTTACCAAATACATCACCAAATGATTACGATGATTGTATTGCAAATTTAATTCATAGTTATGAATACGATATCGATGTAATTGTGTTAGAAGATGAAGTAGCCCAATTTCTTCAATTTGCAATGATCCAAAAATTAGTCACACCGATAGAAATGTATGTGGCGATTGATGGAGAGTTAGTTTCAACCTGCCCCAATGTTGACAATTTTAAAAATATTTTTGACAATGCTGATTGCGAATGCATCTGCGGAAAGACCATTTTCCACGATGAAAAGAGTGAAAAATTACGCGAGAAATTCAATTGGACAAGAAAAATTAAGCAATTTAGCAATATTATGTATTGAAAATGCGATAACAAAAGAAATTAATTATGATAATATAATAGCTTTTCAGCACACAAGGCACGGAAGGTTAATGTATGTTAATAAACTGTATGTAAAATGTCACATTTTAAATCTATTAATGTAAGTATATATATATATATATATATATATATATATATATATATATATATATATATATATATAACAGCTTATGGAAAAGGAAAGGTAAAATGGATATATGGATGTCAACAAGGTGTTGGGATGAGGAAACCCAGTGAACACTCACCAATCAGACGACCAGGTTGGCGAGGCCCCGGGGATGTCGAAGCGACACACGTAAAAGAACACAAAAACACAGAAACATAACAAACGTAGAAGCTTTCAGAATTATTCCTTCATCAGCTACAGAGAGACGTGTGCCACTTCGACATCCCCGGGGCCTTGCCGACCTGAAGTCGTCTGATTGGTGAGTGTTCACTGGGTTTCCTCATCCCAACACCTTGTTGACATCCATATATATATATATATATATATATATATATATATATATATATATATATTGTAAACATGAATATATTGTATTTGATAATAATTGTGACTTTTTAAATTATATTATTATTATTATTATTATTATTATTATTATTATTAGCTATGTTAAAAAAGGCTAAAAAAAATTTTGGGGCTCCCAAATTGATTTTGCCTAGGGCCCCTGAAAGCCATAACTCGCCACTGCTTATAGAAGCTGAAATTACAAGTATTTATGATAATAATAATCACACTTTAAATGACATAAATATTAAGAGCAATAGAAACTGATTTAATTAACATTTTTGGGAAACTCGGAGAAATTTGGTAATGAATTTACAAATCCTTTTAGTATACCTTTAATAAAACTGTTATTAAAAGACATAAATTTTAAATCAGAAGAGGTAGTTATCTCTGCATCATCATAGCTAGTTATACAACAGCCTATCAAATTGTGTATTTACAAAACAAATTTCCAATTTCTGTGACTAAGATAGAGGAAGGCACTGTGAGTTTAAGCTAAACATAAATTAATACATGTCCAAATACTCAACATGGCAAATATATACAGCAGTGATTGTGAAATTAATTTATAAATATTATATTATTTGTTTTCAGCGTATGGTTCTGTCGTTTTGTAGTAATTATTTTAACGAGGGAAATTTGAATAAATCACGTCATGAAACTTTACCTGCCTTAAGAACCACGTTGGGTAGACGGTAGCGAAAAGCAACAATGTACGCGTAATTTAATGCTCTATACACTGCAGCTATTCGCTAACATCTAGATCGTGTAGTTTCTTTTCATTCGGTCCTTTACCGTTTTGACGAACTTCGAACCCGGCCGACACCGAATCTGAGGAACCTCACAAAAATATTTTTTTCGAGGACGTAGGGAAGTTAAAACGATTTAAAATCACTAAGCTAATAACAGATATTTACATAAGTAGTCGCCGTCGCCAGGGGGAGGGAACTCTTATGGGGCGATTTGGTTCTCGTCAGATACATCAAGTTAGGGCAGGCGTAGTTGAGCGCTGTGCCGTCGCCCTACGGCAGGGGTGGGCAAACTTTTTACGTGGCGGACCGCATTAACAGTTGCAACTTCTTAGGCGGGCCGCATAAACAGATGAAAATGCTTCGGCGGGGCACGTTAGGGTTCACATCGTAAGTAATGTGAGGGAATGCGAGGGATCCTGTTAGTGAAAATCAATAATAAATAATATGTTATCCCCATAAAATCACTGGAAAAGTTTTTCCGGCAGTAATTTTAAGTTACAAATATGAAATGATCTCTATTTTATGTTACGGTTCGCTTTCATAATGGCATCGCGGACCGCATAAAATGCCCTCGCGGGCCACAGTTTGCCCACCCTTGCCCTACGGGGTTATTTACCACAGAAAAAAATTGTTGATTTCCGCGGCGAAAATCGAGCGCGTTTTTGACATTTTTGAAGAAGCCCGCTCATCATAAAAACCACGGAGATAGGTTAAAACAAATTACACCGTCCACCGCATAATTTTAACGCTCAGTTAGCACAAGTATCAACTATAACCTACATTAAGTAGTAATTCCACAATGGGCGACGACGTGCGGCGTCGCCTCCCACCGGAACCGGTAGTCCATCAGTCATCGCAAATTAAAAAATACTTATGGAAACGGTAGGTGGCGATTACCTATACCGAAAAATGTTCGTTTGCCTATCCTATTTATTTTTTTCATAATTGCTGCTTATACGGGTTGGTGATCTTTGAGCACAATTCCTTGTGTTCCCAAAAAAGCGTATTTTATTTTCGATACGTCAATTTGGTTTGCATCTTAGAATGTATTAGCATATACTTTATAATATATAAAAAACTATTACGCTAATGTGATTTTTAAATATCAATGACGTATGAGTAGGGTTACCATACGTCCCGTTTTCGCCGGGACAGTACCGTTTTAGGGTCTATTCAAGACCGCACCGTCGTTTTGTACAAAAAATCCATTTTGTCCCGTTTTAAAACCTATCGCAATAAAAAATCAGATTTTCTGATAGTACAGCTAAAACTACTATTATAAATGTACGATTCTTGGAAATATTGTTCTTACTAAATCGTAATTTATCATTTTTCAGTATAGGAAAGTTTGAATAACGCCATGGTTACACTTTCATTGAGCAGGAAACAAAGTTACTCGCCAGGATTAGGTTTTGCGACCCCCAATCTTTTCATTGTATGCTCTGAATGAGCTTTGGTCTCTGTAGTTGTATCTTTGTTGCGGAATTAATCGAGCCAGTCAAGAAAATAAATGTATGTATCTTTGCTTTGTGCCGGAGGTAATATTTTGCTTGGCTTTTTCCAGATCGTATTGCCCTCTGAGTTCAGGATAATATGACATTCTGCAAATAAAGGAAGTTTGTGATACAGTTTACCCTATGGGGTTTTCGATCTTCTGTTCTACGCTAGTATCTCGTAAACATATGTTACGTATGCTTAACGGCAAACTGCATTACTATCTACATTCTTTAAACGTACCGCTCAACTCAACAGAATGTTTTCTGTCACAAAGTTATTCCCAAAATTACAGCTTATGCCATTCTGCATAGTTTCCTATTATTCCATCAATTTCTGGTTTTTTATTGTATTAAAATCGAGAGCCATAAAGATTATAAAAAATCCATGCTAAATTCCATTCCCATTAGGATTAAATTTATTCGTGAAAAATACAACAATGAGGGTTAACATAACGGTAAACGATTTTTCCTTCAAAAAAATAACTTTGTGGCATTAAAAAGGTATTCAATTGTTCTTGACATGATTACAAAATCCATAATGAACGCCTCTGCTGAGCTTATATACGCGCATGAAGTATTGTTCATTACTGAAAAACCTTTACTAATCGTTAGGCAAGCAAGGACCAGACCTCGTATTTCGATACTTTTGGTGACCATATGTGAAAATGGATGAGGGTTAACGGGAAAACCAAAACGTCCTCTGCACACATGCTGAGACATTTCTCTCTTGGTCTCCACTCTGTTCTTGAAAATGGTCGCGATGGGCTAACAGGGGCCTACCATTTAGGAAAGAGTACACTCCATATGCATCCTTGTTCACTTTTAACTGAGGTCTTGAGGGTTAGTCGCCCCAATAAATCTCTAAATGATTCTCTCCAAATTAAAAACTGGCCCTTACAGGGTGGTCCCCTAAATCCCCATAATTTTCACCACTTTAGTTCAGGAAAGGCTAACTACTAAACTACTAAATTAAATGGAGTTAAAGTATAGCTACCAACTTACAATTAGACTACAATGTTTTAGTAAGTGTAAAACGTAAGCAAAGCGTAGAATCAACAAATTATAATATATTCCAGATTTACTAAAGTTGTGTACTAACTTAAAATGGACTAAACTCAAGATTAAATATTAGACATATGATCATCTAATGAAACTCCAATATATTTATCATCTACATAATTTCAGTTAATATTGTATTGCAAGACTTTCGTTTAAACAGTAGCTGTAGTTAATACCTATCGCGTGCCGTATATATTAAAGCTTACTGTACGGTTCGATTTCTTATTTTTTTCTTTTTACCAATAATTTAGTGAAACTTCAATATGAATATGAAAGTTTGTTCACTAACTATATATTGTTGGTAGTAACCCTCCCAATTATGTGAACAAAGTGTCACCGCACCTTGTGTGCCACAATACAAGGAATAAAAAAAAATATTTTTACACGTATTTGTGTTGAACTGTCCACATTAATTTTAACCAAATTTAAAATTTATAATATACACGTATATACAAAACCATATTAACATATTTAAACTGAATCAGCCAAACAGGGGTGCCACAATTACAAATTAAACTCTTTCAGTAATTATGAATTTCGAAGGAATTGGCAGAACGGATTTCAATTAAATTGTGTATATAAGATTTGTACAACATATCATAATGGCATCAATATGTTTAGAGCGGAGATAAGGAGTAGGGCTATTACAGTAAAAAGTTAAATCACATTTCTTTTACACGTATTTCTAGAGAACTGAACTAATGGATTTTACCCAAATATAGTATATTTAAGCTTCATATAAATAAATAACCAATATATTATATTTAAACCGGGTCGACTAAACAGGGCTACCGCGATATCACGGTTAGAATTTTTCTGTGACTATGAATTTGCAAGGTATTGGCTGAACAGATTTCAAAGAAATTTCGTGTAGGACGATCATAGAATGGGAAAACAAGATGAATATGTTTGGAGCGGATCAAAATAGCAGGGACACCACAATATAAGGAAAAATAATTTTCCGATTTCAAAGCTAATACATTAGTACAGGGGTCGGCAACCTTTTCTGCATGGCGGGCCGCATTTTCAGTTGTGAATGCTTCGGAGGGCCGCATTGGGAGTCAAGAAAGCCTCAGCGGGCCGAATGAGCGAATAAATTAGCTTTTTCTAGAGATTCTGCGATTTCATATGAACGAAATCAAGTCTACATAATTTACTAGCGTTAAAACTTCGCCCGAAAACTCTTTGAGACTATAATTTTACTCTAAAAATAGAAAATTGCCCATCAGAAATTTTCCTGATCATTTTTTCATTACAGCTTTGCGGGCCGCAAGTGGCCCGCGGGCCGTAGGTTGCCGACCACTGCATTAGTATACGATTATACTGCGACGAATTTCACGAAAAGCACTTCTGTATCACGGGAAACCTGTGTACACCCCTACTTGCTATATATTAAAATTGTATTGAAAGGAAAGTAGGCGGATTAATTCTTTCCAAAACTACTTGTTTAATTATAAATAATGAGAAATTTCCCGTTTTCATCTTGTTGGAATATGGTCACCCTACGTATGAGCGAAGCGTCGAGAAGGTCGGATAACCTTTGATAATAGGAAATCTGAGAGGGGCAGGTGATAGCGGTACATACATCATTGTAGATTATAATGCTTCATAATCACTGTTAGTGGCTATTACCTAAATTTCGTAGCTTTTATAATTGCAGATTGTTTTTTACCGTTACTTGAGTGACGTCGACAGGGCATCCGAAATCTTCGTTGATTTCTTGTTTTTCGATCATAACTCATTGTCAACAATTTCATAAACGTACTATGGTTTTTTCAAATATATCTGAAAAAATTACTCCGCTAATGTTGTTATTATTTTCAAAATAATAATAATAAATAGTCTTGTCAAGGTGCTTACGCGCGAGATTTCGTTTTAGTTAATTCGGCGTAACGGAAAAACTACGGGGTTGATTAATTTTTATATCAATACACGTTAAATAAAATGCGTTATTGTCATAGCGACAGATAATTACCTACCCCACGTAGTTCTCTCGTAATCTTTGAGTAAGCCCGTCATCGAACGTATAATTCAGCAGGTAGCGTATCTGAAATGTTTTTAATACGCTATGGTAAGTTTCAGGCCCTATAAAAGTATATAAAACTCTTGAAAAGTATTCCACTATCACTGTTATTAATCTTGATCACCTGCCTTTCGTTTACGATCATTAAAAGCAATGACGACTCGATTTAGCGCAAGCTTGTAATTGGCACCAAAATAATGAATATTTTAAACTTGTAGGTTATACAATTATATATCAGAATACGTAGAAATCTATGCTTAATCACACCTATTATTACTTTCTTCCATTTCTTCACAAACAATAACTAAAGTCTATTGCGTAATTTGATAGTTTGTGCTAGTTCTTCGGATATGTTAAAATAAAAAAATTGACACCTGGAAGGCCTTATTGATAAAATAAATTGATTTATGAATATCTGTTGTGTATTAACACTGCTTGTTTTTCTCGTATTCAGTTCCTCTTTCGGCTGTTAATTGACGAGTAATGGGAATGAACGGGAAAAGTATCATTTATCACTTCTCTATACCATTATGTCATTTAAATTGTTGATTATGATAAAATACGATGTATTTCAAATTACCTAAATATTTTTAAGCATATTAATGGAGTATTTTTCGCATAATTTGTAATAACAAACCTTTCGATACATTTCAACTCTTTGTTGGTCACTCCAATAATCGATATATGTATCGTATATAAGAGGGGTGACAATCTACGGCCAGGATGCGTCCCGCGAAGTTTTTATGCGGGTCGCGAAGCTATTATTATGCTATTATGAAAAGCAATCCGAAAAATTTAACACACAAATTCATAGATTATTATGAAAATTTTTATAATAAAGCTTTTAATATTGAAATGTTAACTATTAAATTTAGACTCGATTTTCACTTATACGGCACCTCAGAATTCGATTTAAACTATAATCCTGTCCGCCGAATAACTGGCAACTTCAAATGCGGCCCCCATGCAGGAAAGGTTGGACACCACTGGACTATATAACTTCACAAACTTCTGTTAAATCCTTTTTTTAAATTTAAAACGACATCGTTCGCCGAAAGAATAAATTTATAAATAGTCCCGGTATCTATCGTACTGAGCGCTGAAGTAGTTTCGCGATAACACGCTACAGCGGGGACTTTCCAAACTACTCAGTCCAGGCTAAACCACTGCGCAGTCGCGGCGGCGAAGGGGCTGGGCTTGTTAATCGAGGTTTTGTTGTAGCGTTATGACGTGAACTCGGAGGCAAGAGAGGTTGCTGCCATCGTTCTATGGGTGTGGTTGCGAGACCCGAGTGTTCGATTGCTCGATAGACGGAGGAGGATTTACTTGGCCACAGAGGAGCAGCACTGGCCTGCGTGGCCCCGTATCGCGAAGGGGCCGGCGAGAGAGACAGAGAGAGGGAAAGAGAGACGGGAGGGGTCCGGCGAGGAGCAGGACGGCGGAGCTCCCTCGACTCCGCATAAATCCAAAGGGACACAAGTATCGGCTTTTCCTACGCCGAGTAACGGGTGCCCGCGGGTATCGTCCTCTCGTCGCGTCCCGCCTACGCGTGGGGAGCGGAACTCGTACCCGTAGCGCTCCGTCAAGCCGACAGAGAGTGCGTCACGTGACCCTGCAACAGACTGGTGGCAAGCCGGCCGGATTGATTCGCGGGGGAAGGAAATGACCCGGCGAGAGGACACAACTCGGACCGCAAGAGGCTTTCCTTCTTGACCGCCTCCGCCGATTGTGTCGCGTGCCGACAGAACACGCATCCTCGCAGCCGGATAAAACCGACCTCTCGGAGTGCGTTTCTTGGCGGCAGAGACTGGGTCGAATCCATATCGACGGGAGGGCAGGAAGACAAATCACTCCTCGGCGCTTATTCCGGATAATTCTCGCTACGCGAATCCCCTGCCGTTGTCACGTGCACTCGCTCGGCCATTCCCCCTTCTCGCTGCTTCTGGGACCTAGTGGCGAACGTGTGTGTGTCCGAGTGAACGTCCGACACCTCCCAGCGTCGCCCATCCCTTCTAGGCTTCTGCTTAAGCCCTTACCCCGTGTTCCCCACCCCACTTCCCCCCACACTCCCCCCCCCCCTCACACTTCCCCGCCACACTTCCCCACCTCACTACCCCGCCTCACGAGCGGAGGTTCGCGACGGTGTAGCGGCGGGCAGCCCGGATCGCTCGTCGCGTTCCAAGTGCCTGTGGTGTGTGTGTGTGTGTGTGAGCGCGCGTTTCCGTTCGAAAACAAAAGACCGTCGATTATTGAGAAAAATAAACAGGGTGGACAATTTTTCACAACATGGCCGAGGAAGAGGTGCTCTTCGACGACATCTACGAGCTGTGCGAAGTGATCGGAAGGTAAGTGAGTGCGCCTATCCGCGCTCCGTTGTCTTTTGACGACCCGTAGTAAAGGTGCGTTCGGAAAAAGAGCCTGTGTTTCTCCCGTCCCAACTTTTTATGGAAACTTATCGGTGACCTATCAATCGCATCTCCTACCCTGCCATTCGGGAAGGAATGAGACAGCGTGAAAGGTACCTCCTTCCTCCCATCTTCCCCTCCTATCGATTCTCTCCCAACAAGAAGCACTCACTCCAATGTTCCCACTCCAATCCGTACGGCCTTGCACTTCCACTTCCTGCGGTCAGCTGTCTCCTCTCTCTCCATCCCTCTCCCTCTCCCTCCCTCTCCCTACCTCTCTCCCTCCCTCCCTCTCCCTACCTCTCTCCCTCCCTCCCTCTCTCCCTCTCCATCCCTCTCTCCCTCTCCATCCCTCTCTCCCTCCCTCTCTCCCTCCCTCTCTCCCTCCCTCTCTCCCTCCCTCCCTCCCTCTCTCCCTCCCTCTCTCCCTCCCTCTCTCCCTCCCTCTCTCCCTCCCTCCCTCCCTCCCTCCCTCTCTCCCTCCCTCTCCCCCTCCCTCTCCCCCTCCCTCTCCCCCTCCCTCTCCCCCTCCCTCTCCCCCTCCCTCTCCCCTCCTCCCCCTCCTCTCCCCCTCCCCCTCCCTCTCCCCCCTCCCTCTCCCCCTCCCTCTCCCCCTCCCTCTCCCCCTCCCTCTCCCCCTCCCTCTCCCCCTCCCTCTCCCCCTCCCTCTCCCCCTCCCTCTCCCCCTCCCTCCCCCCCTCCCCCTCCCTCTCCCCCTCTCTCTTTCTCCCTCCCCCTCTCTCTTTCTCCCTCCCCCTCTCTCTTTCTCCCTCCCCCTCTCTTTCTCCCTCCCCCCTCTCTTTCTCCCTCCCCCCTCTCTTTTTCCCTCTCTCCCCCTCTCCATCCCTCTCTCCCTCTCTCCATCCCTCTCTCTCCCTCTCTCCATCCCTCTCTCTCCCTCTCCATCCCTCTCCCTCCCTCTCCCTCCCTCTCTCCCTCCCTCTCTCCCTCCCCCTCTCCCTCCCTCTCTCTCCCTCTCCCCCTCCCTCTCCCCCTCCCTCCTTCCCTCCCCCTCCCTCCTTCCCTCCCCCTCTCTCTTTCTCCCTCCCCCTCTCTCTTTCTCCCTCCCCCTCTCTCTTTCTCCCTCCCACCCCTCTCTCTTTCTCCCTCCCCCCCTCTCTTTTTCCCTCTCTCCCCCCCTCTCTCCCTCTCTCTCCCTCCCTCTCCCTCCCTCTCTCCCTCCCTCTCTCCCTCCCTCTCTCCCTCCCTCTCCATCCCTCTCTCCCTCTCTCCATCCCTCTCTCTCCCTCTCTCCATCCCTCTCTCTCCCTCTCCATCCCTCTCCATCCCTCTCCCTCCCTCTCTCCCTCCCTCTCTCCCTCCCCCTCTCCCTCCCCCTCTCCCTCCCTCTCTCTCCCTCTCTCCATCCCTCTCTCTCCCCCTCCCTCTCCCCCTCCCTCTCCCCCTCCCTCTCCCCCTCCCTCTCCCCCTCCCTCTCCCCCTCCCTCTCCCCCTCCCCATCCCTCTCCCCCTCCCTCCTTCCCTCCCCCTCTCTCTTTCTCCCTCCCCCTCTCTCTTTCTCCCTCCCCCTCTCTCTTTCTCCCTCCCCCTCTCTCTTTCTCCCTCCCCCCCTCTCTTTTTCCCTCTCTCCCCCCCCTCTCTCCCTCTCTCTCCCTCTCTCTCCCTCCCTCTCCCTCCCTCTCTCCCCCTCTCCATCCCTCTCTCCCTCTCTCCATCCCTCTCTCTCCCTCTATCCATCCCTCTCTCTCCCTCTCTCTCCCTCTCCATCCCTCTCCATCCCTCTCCCTCCCTCTCTCCCTCCCTCTCTCCCTCCCTCTCTCCCTCCCTCTCTCCCTCCCTCTCTCCCTCCCTCTCCCCCCCAAGATTTTGATAAGCCGTTTGTGATACCAGGGACGAAGTGGATTTTTACGTATTTTGGTTTTTTGGGTAGCGTGTTTGTGAGGGTAAAGCGTTTTTAAAAAATAAACTATGCTTGTGTTTGCGTAAAATATTTTCTATCATCTGAGGGTCGTAACCATTGGTATTAGCGCAGTTTTTGATATATTTTATTCTGTGAGGAAATCACCTTTAGAAAGAGGAACTTGTGTCTATGCACCATTGAGTGGAATGGTGCTAATTTATGTGAAATATGATGACTGGAAACAGAGGGAATGTATGTGTCTATGTGTCTGGGTTTGCGGTAAATCCCGAATTTAATTTTGTTTTCTCTTTTTAAGAGGTCAAGAAATAGTAATGTATTTTATTTTTCTACTTCATGTGTAAAATTGATGGAAGAATATTGATCGTTTAATTGGTGTACAAAATCTTTTATGTTATTTTTGGAGGTATCGAAAATCGCGAAGATATCATATACGTATCTCAGTCATAAACGTAGGAAGTAGTCGAAGGGGTTTTTGTATTGTTTCTCAAAGTTAACCATGATTAGGTTGGCTAAGAAAGGTGAAATGGAGTTTCCTATGGTTGTACCGTGGTTTTGTTGGTAGAACAGGTAGTGGTTTAAGTAATTTCTTGATAACTTTTAAAATAGAAATGAGCATAGACATGCAGGACATGAAGGGACAAAGTTACGATAATGGAACTAATATGAAAGGGAAAATATCGGTTTGCAAAACAAAAATTTTAATATAATTCACCGAGCTATATTTGTTCTATGTTCTGCTCACACTCTTAACCTCGTTGTGAATGATGCTGCTAAGGTCACTAACGAATCAATCAGTATCTTTGTCACGGTTCATGAAGTGTATAATTTTTTTCTCTTCTTCTACGCACCGCTGGCAGGTTATGAAAAACATGTAAATATTCTGACATTAAAACCACTCTCTGATACAAAATGGGAAAGCAGGATTAAAGCTATAAAAACATTAAGATTCATTTTATCAGAAATTTACGATGTGTTGTTTGAAATGATTTCAGATGAAAATCGTGAATTAACGCAAAGCAAATGGCACAATCTCCTGACATGAAAATTGAATCATATAAATTCATTCGTTCCGTTGTTATTTGGTATAAAATTTTATCGAGAGTTAATGTAGTCAGCAAAATCATGCAACAGTCAAGTTTAAATATTCGCGAATTTATTGATGTGTTAAAAGATCTCATTCAATATTAAAGATTTTCCCAGCTAGAGGATCATAACAAAACTTTTCATTTTTTATACGATATCCATAATTTTAATAAATTAAGCAAAGAAGATAAACTGAAGTTTTGCGCGGATTTCGAGATCAAATTGAGTGATGCTACGAGAAATGAATTTGATATCAGCGCAAGAGATCTGTTGAATGAATTAGAAATATTGCCAACATTTTAGGCCTCTAGCATATAATTGAGATTTTAGAGTATATAGTAGAAAATAATCTACTAACAACATTTCCAAACGTCTCAGTGGCACTACGTGTATTATTGATCCTTCCTGTTACCGTTTCGTCTGGAGAAAGGACATTCTCTAAGTTAAAAATAACAAAAAATTATTTACGATTATCCATGACGCACAATAGACTGTCATTTTTACCTGTTATTTCAATAGAATATGAACTTGACGAGAATTTAGATATAGATAATGTCATAAAACGCTTTTATAATCTTAAAGCTTGGATAGTAAATGTTTATTAAAATAACGTTTTTGATAAACAGCAACCATGTAACAAAAAAAATCATGTGTTTGTTGTATATGATAACATTTTATTTTTTTTTGCTCAGCATTGTTAAAAAATACATTAAAATGCTACTAATATATACGTTAGTAACTAATAAATATGTTAAATTAATTGTTATGAGTTTGCATCTATTTTTTCTCGAGCTGCAATATTTTTTACAATTAGTTGGGAGGCAAATTCTCGCACGGCGGCACATACCCACGGCACGGCCCTGATGGCGTCATGCCTATTTCTCGAAATTTTTTATCCAAATACGTGCTAAAGGCATGGATAATATTAACAGAAAATATCCTAATTTTTCCATAAATTTAATTTATAGGGTATTGTCCTAATGATGATTATTCTTATTGCTCATGCAGGGCGATCCGAGTGACGAAACTTGGACACGAGCCGATTGCCAGAGAATTTGGAAATTACGGATAGTTGCCTTAATTTCACGGAAAATTATAAATATACTGCTATTACTCATAGCATTTATTATCTAATACATACAGGCTCCACGTGGCGGAAGGGCTGTTGCCTTGGAGATCGCGTTGGTTTATTTACGAGTTTAGATCTTGGTGTGTGTATATATAGTAGGCAAGTTCATATAAAAGTTATTAATACATGGTGGTGATCTATAACATAAATAATTGCTTCGAGACTTGTATAGCTAAATGTGCCCTTCGTGAACTCGGCAGTCATGTTAATTAAAGCTGTCGGATTGCGCCACACACGTCGCACGTATAGATAACCTTTACCGATAGCACTTACTTAAACTTAAGTTCAAGATGATATTTTTATTTAATGGAATAAATAATATATGGAATGCATATATAATAACGATATGCTCAACTTGTTCTTCAGCAACTCCTTTTGCCTCGTACATAACGATTTTGATCGATAGGACAATACCAAACTTCCTCTGTTTCCATCATTTCCTCCTCTAGTTGTGGCCATTTAAGAGCAGCATTACGAAGACTATGTTTCTCTTATTCCATCATCTTCAGTTTTTCCTCATTTTCTCCATTCATGGATCATTTTTTTCGTGGGAGGTGTAGCAAAATAACGTGCTGCTTGTCGGTTTCCATGGCTTTTTGCATAATCAATCATCTGAAACTTATAACTAATAGCACAGTTATACCTTTTCATTCTTGTATAACCATTGTGATCTCAATACATGTAACATTATTTATTCTACTAGAGTAGATATGCATAAATTATTTATGACATCTACATGAATTCTACTGTTCCGTGGCATTAATCGCGCTATTCAACGGGCTCAATTGGAACTAAAACATCGCAAATGCACCGAAATTGTAATCACTGTGAGCGGACATGTATTAAAGCGTAATAATGAAGATGCCTCCTCGGAATTCACGTTGCATAAGGTATTGTTGCATATATTTACAAAACTTTTCACTATTAATTATAAATATATTTTATTGCTTTTGCGACGAATGACTGATAATTATTCCATTTTGGAGATGAGTGTGTTCGTTAGTGTCAGTATTGAGAACAGTAACCTTCGGCGTATAAGACGCAGGCTGATATTGGGGATAATTTTTCTGGAAAAAAGGGTCTTATATGAAGAGAAATACGGTATATATACAAATAAATTATTAAGAATACGATAGACGTTTCCTCCACAAAATTTAACCCTATGTTTTCCCGAATCGTAAGGTTCGCAAACCTGTCGCCTAGGGACCTAGCATCTTCTAAATCCGCGCCTGAATAACTGTAAAACATTTAGGAGGTATTCATTTGTTAGTGTCATCATCGATTTATAAGAAGGTATTTGCATTAATTAAATTAACATTTCCAAATCTATCTACTGTAATGTTTTGTCCCTCCCTCACGCTTTGACCCAACGCTGGAGGGCGAGAGCGGTTGGAGGAGGAGAACGGCTGTAGGGATGGGAAATGCGTGCGCAACCAGTTTGGAAGAAGATGCTGTTATTAAGGGGTTGAGGGAGGGGCGAGGACTGCACACGGCGCATTCGATAGCTACGTAAAACATTGTCTTTCTGAAATTTTCTGAGAAAGAAAGGAAGCAGCCGTGAAAGGGCGAGGGCAACATAGCAGGGGCCACACTGAATGACTAGCACGAGTAGAAACTGAATGACCAGTAAAAGGGATCGAGCGGGTGACGATTCAGCCATGAAGGCCCCGGAGTGAGCAATACGGATTTATATCATTATTATATATACTAGTAGTTGGTGCTTGCATACTGCAAGCATTTCATCTCAACATAAAAAAACATTCATTATTCATCTTTCATAATTACACATATATTTTTAATTCTAAATATTTCACCTCCGCAGCGATTTTCGTTTTTCCCACATGTAAAAATAATATTTTAAAACAATCCCCAAATGTTGCAATTTTGAAAATTTTACACTTTCTCCATTATGGGGTACTAATGCTACACATTTTAGCCAAATTTTTAAGTTGTAGCACTTCTAGAAGTAAAATAATATTTTTCTAATTGTTTAAATTTAAATAATTTTTAACGGCCGCCGCAATTCATATATGGTAAAATTGAAATGTTTATTTGTGCAAATTTACTACTCTGTAAATTATTTGAAAATTTAAGCTTCCTAGCTCATCCCGTAGTACATAAACAGTTATCTATTTGTTTAAATTTTAAAAATTTTTAGCTGCTAAACAAAACAAAATATCAAAATTTGTATAATCCCTATTTCGTTTTTTACAAATCCTACCTCTAAAAAAATTTCAGCTCCGTAGCACATTCGGAATTACATAAACCTTGAAAATTTGTTTAAACAATTGCGAATTTTTAGCGGCCGCATTGTTACTCTTTTTCAAGATTTTCGTTTTTTCTAGTCGGTTTTGCACAAAATCCTACCTAAGAAAAAGATTTCGAATCTCCAGCTCATCTGGAAGTGCCTAAATATTAGTATCCTCCTGTTATATGTATGTTATATCCTCCTCCTCTGTAAGAGTCGTCGATATATAATGATGATAACATAAAACATATAACAGGAGGATACTAATGTTTAGGCACTTCCATATGTGCTGGAGATTCGAATTTTTTTTTGTAAGTAGACTTCCTAAAATAACGAAATAGGGAATATACAAATTTTGATATTTTAATTTGTTTGGCAGTTAAAAATTCTTAAAGTTTAAACAAATAGATAACTGTTTAGGTACTACGGGATGAGTTAGGAAGCTGAAATTTTCAAATTATTTACAGAGTAGTAAATTTGCATAAATAAACATTTCAATTTTATCACATATGATATGCGGCGGCCGTTAAAAATTATTTAAATTTAAACAATTAGAAAAATATTATTTTACTTCTAGTAGTGCTACAATTTTAAAATTTAGCTAAAATGTGTAGCTAAGTACCCCATAATGAAGAAAGTGTAAAATGTTTAAAATTGCAACATTTGGAGATTGTTTAAAACTATTATTTTTACATGAGGGAAAAACGAAAATCGCTGCGGATGTAAAATATTTAGAATTAAAAATATATGTGTAATGATGAAATATGAATAATGAATGTTTTTTTATGTTGAGATGAAATGCTAGCAGTATGCAAGCACCAACTACTAGTATGTTATATCCTCCTCTGTAAGAGTCGTCGATATATCATTATATATCGACGACTCTTACAGAGGAGGAGGATATAACATACATATAACAGGAGGATACTAATGTTTAGGCACTTCCAGATAAGCTGGAGATTCGAAATTTTTTTCTTAGGTAGGATTTTGTGCAAAACCGACTAGAAAAAGCGAAAATCATAAAAAAGTGCAACAATGCGGCCGCTAAAAATTCGCAATTGTTTAAACAAATTTTCATGGTTTATGTATTTCCGCATGTGCTACGGAGTTGAAATTTTTTTATAAGTAGAATTCTTCAAAAAACGAAATAGGGATTATACAAATTTTGATATTTTATTTTGTTTGGCAGTTAAAAATTCTTAAAGTTTAAACAAATGGATAACTGTTTAGGTACTACGGGATGAGTTAGGAAGCTGAAATTTTCAAATTATTTACAGAGTAGTGAATTTGCATAAATAAACATTTCAATTTTACCATATATGAATTGCCGCTGCCGTTAAAAATTATTTAAATTTAAACAATTAGAAAAATATTATTTTACTTCTAGTAGTGCTACAATTTTAAAATTTAGCTAAAATGTGTAGCTAAGTACCCCATAATGAAGAAAGTGTAAAATTTTTAAAATAGCAACATTTGGGGAGTTTTAAACTATTATTTTTACATGTGGGAAAAACGAAAATCGCTGCGGATGTAAAATATTTAGAATTAAAAATATATGTGTAATGATGAAATATGAATAATGAATGTTTTTTTATGTTGAGATGAAATGCTAGCAGTATGCAAGCACCAACTACTAGTATGTTATATCCTCCTCTGTAAGAGTCGTCGATATATCATTATATATCGACGACTCTTACAGAGGAGGAGGATATAACATACATATAACAGGAGGATACTAATGTTTAGGCACTTCCAGATAAGCTGGAGATTCGAAATTTTTTTCTTAGGTAGGATTTTGTGCAAAACCGACTAGAAAAAGCGAAAATCATAAAAAAGTGCAACAATGCGGCCGCTAAAAATTCGCAATTGTTTAAACAAATTTTCATGGTTTATGTATTTCCGCATGTGCTACGGAGTTGAAATTTTTTTATAAGTAGAATTCTTCAAAAAACGAAATAGGGATTATACAAATTTTGATATTTTATTTTGTTTGGCAGTTAAAAATTCTTAAAGTTTAAACAAATAGATAACTGTTTAGGTACTACGGGATGAGTTAGGAAGCTGAAATTTTCAAATTATTTACAGAGTAGTGAATTTGCATAAATAAACATTTCAATTTTACCATATATGAATTGCCGCTGCCGTTAAAAATTATTTAAATTTAAATAATTAGAAAAATATTATTTTACTTATAGAAATAATACAACTTTAAAATTTGGCTAAAATGTGTAGCATTAGTACCCCATAGTGGATAAAGTGTAAAATTTTTAAAATAGCAACATTTGGGGAGTTTTAAACTATTATTTTTACATGTGGGAAAAACGAAAATCGCTGCGGAGGTTAAATATTTAGAATTAAAAGAACATTTGTAATGATGAAATATCTGTCGGAAAAATGAGTGTTTTTTCAAGGTGAGATGAAATGCTTGCGGTATGCAAGCACCAACTACTAGTATGTTATATCCTCCTCTGTAAGAGTCGTCGATATATAATGATATATAACAGGAGGATACTAATGTTTAGGCACTTCCAGATGTGCTGGAGATTCGAAATTTTTTTCTTAGGTAGGAATTTGTGCAAAACCGACTAAAAAAAAACGAAAATCTTGAAAAAGTGCAACAATGCGGCCGCTAAACTTCGCAATTGTTTAAACAAATTTTCAAGGTTTATGTATTTCCGAATGTGCCACGGAGTTGAAATTTTTTTTATAAGTAGAATTCTCAAAAAAACGAAATAGGGATTATACAAATTTTGAAATTTTAATTTGTTTGAAAGTTAAAAATTGTTAAAATATAAACAAATAGATAACTGTTTAGGTACTACGGGATGAGCTAGGAAGCTGAAATTTTCAAATTATTTACAGAGTAGTGAATTTGCACAAATAAACATTTCCATTTTACCATATATGAATTGCGGCGGCCGTTAAAAATTATTTAAATTTAAGCAATTAGAAAAATATTATTTTACTTCTAGAAGTGCTACAACTTAAAAATTTGGCTAAAATGTGTAGCATTAGTACCCCATAATGGATAAAGTGTAAAATTTTTAAAATTGCAACATTTGGGGAGTTTTAAACTATTATTTTTACATGTGGGAAAAACGAAAATCGCTGCGGAGGTGAAATCCTTAGAATTAAAAGAACATTTGTAATGATGAAATGTCTGTCTGAAAAATGAATGTTTTTTCAAGGTGATATGAAATGCTTGCAGTATACAAGCACCAACTACTAGTATGTTATATCCTCCTCCTCCTCATCTGTAAGGAACGTCTATATAGAATGATATCCTCCTCTGTAAGAGTCGTCGATATATAATGATATAATATCATCATAGGTAGTCTGTCCGTAGACAGGTCCGTGATTATTCATGGTTAAACCGGGTTCTCCATATACTCCTATTTTCCGCTGTCCTCTTTATATCTTGATAACTCTCTTTCTCATCGTCTATCAGCTGAAACCTTTTCCCACCTCTCCCTTTTTCCATCTAGTTTTCCTTCTAACAGGTCTTTTATCATACTCTTTCTCATCTGGTAATGTTCAACCCAGTTTGCCTTCCTCTTTCTAATAGTCTGTATAATCATTCGCTTCTCTCCTACTCTTCGTAGCACTTGATCAGTTTACATCCTGTCTGTCCATTAAATCTTCTCCTCCAAGTCCACATTTCAAAGCCTTCCAAGTATTTGATGTCATTTTTCCTTAACGTCCATGTTTCTGCCCCGTACAAAGCTACATAGCATTTTATGAACTTCTTGCAGATATCTTCCCTTATATTCCACGTAAGTAGGCTTTTCATTCTTCTGAAATCCGCTTTTGCTTTTCCTATTCTATTTCTGATCTCATCCGTACCTTTTGCTTCTCTTGTTTTGATGCTTCCAAGGAATTTATAGTCTGAAACTTGTTCTAAAGTTTTTCCTCCAATACTTATGTTCAGATTTTCTTCTTTGCCCGATATTCGAATGACCTTGGATTTTTCTGTATTTATTTCCATACCATATTTTCTACCTGTTATCACTAGTCTATTTATCATTTTCTGAGTTTCTCTTTCTTTCTTGCTAGAAGTACTTGATCATCCGCGTATTTTACTGTTCTTATAATCCTTCCTTTAAATTTGGTATCTCCTTTGCTTTCTAACGCTTCTTCCATTACAATTTCTCCATATGTATTCAATAGGGTCTGCGATAGGCAGCAGCCCTGTCTTATCCCTCTACCGATATTTACTCCGCAGGTGTCCGCATTCTCCAACATGACCTTTACAACTTGATTCACATATAGATTCCTGATCAGTCTCCTGCCATTAGAGTCTACACCTATATCCTTTAATACCTTCATCAACATTACCCAATATACTCTATCAAAGCCTTCTGTCTGCCTAAGAAACATACGCAGATATCTTGAATGTATTCAATTGTCCTTTCTGTTATGATTCTAACTACCCCTATAGCATCTCTAGTTCCTCGTCCTTTTCTGAAACCGAATTGAACTAGCATTTCTTCTGCCTTTTCCTACAGCCTTTTATTAAGAATCCTCATGATGATCTTCGACGTTTGTGACAGAAGGCTTATCGTTCTGTAGTCTTTACACTGCATATCTTTTGACTTCTTCTTTAGAGGGATCATTGTTACTTCTAGGAAATCCCGAGGCCACTCTTCCGTGTCGGATATCTTAATAATTAATTTCGTGATCGCTTTTAGTCCTTCTGATCCCAGGACTTTAAGTACCTCAGTCGGTATTCCATCACTGCCTGTGGCTTTCTCTTTCTTTAGTTCTACTATCGTTTTTTCTACTTCACTCTCCATAATACTTGGTCCTATGTTGTCTTCTTCAATGTTTTCCTCATCTTTCAGTTCTATTTTTGCCGATCCTGCCTGCTTGCTGTATAGTTCCTTAATGTATTCTTCCCATACCTGTGCTACTTCCTTTATTTCTGAGGCCATCTTCCCATCCGTATTCATAATTCCTTTACCACGAATTTCATTAGACTTCTTATCTTCTAATTCCAGTGTTCATCATATCGTACCGTCCTAACTTCTCCATTTGTTGTATTTCATCATATTTTTCCTTTATCCAATTTTCTCTAGCTTTATCTGTTTCACTTCTCAACTCATTGTTTATACGTCCATAGTTGGCTCTACCTTCTTCACTGTTAATTTTTTTCCATTTTCGTCTCTCATTCATTTTCTCCAGCATTTCCTTAGTGATGCATGGTTTTCTGATTTTCTTCTCTTGTTTTCCAATCTCTTTATTCAAGGTATCCTTGACACTGGTTTTAATTTCTTCCCATCCTATATCCACGGCCTCTGGTTTGTTTTCGAAATTTTTTAGGCGATCTTCCAACATCATGCTGACTACATATTGCCTTTCTTTCAGTTTTTCAATGTCCCAAGTCTGTCTTTCTCTTCTCGTTTTAGTTATTTGTTTGAGGTCTGTAATTACGTCAACTATTAGAAGGCTTTGATCTGAATCAATGCCTGCTGCTGGTAATGCCTTTGCGGTCTATTTGCTGTTCCTGAATCGTTGTCTTACTAGGATGTAATCTATTTGGCATTTCATTCTATCTCCTGGGTTTTTCCATGTGTATAACCTTCGTTTATGGTTTTTGAACCATGTATTAGTCACT
Organism: Tanypteryx hageni; assembly: GCA_028673005.1. Taxonomy (NCBI): domain Eukaryota; kingdom Metazoa; phylum Arthropoda; class Insecta; order Odonata; family Petaluridae; genus Tanypteryx; species Tanypteryx hageni. The sequence continues at coordinate 6,325,260 of CM054115.1, forward strand.
ACAAGGTCATTATTGATACAGAATTCTACCAGTTTTTTCTCCTCCTTGGTTTCTCTTCCTAAGTCCGTATTGCCCGATAACATTTTCTTCCTGTCCTTCTCCGACTATGCTGTTCCAATCTCCCATTATTATGCAGTTTACCTTACCTCTTCCGTCTTATTGGTAAATGTCATTAATTTGCTCATAAATCTCCTCGATTTCTTCATCTTCATGAGCTGACGTTGGCTTATATACCTGGATTATCAGCATGTCCACTGGGACTGCTTTTAGCTTTGTTGCCATCAGTCTATCGTTCGTTGCTATTATCTTTGTCACGCTTTTCATCATATCTTTCCTAAGTACCAGAGCTACTCCCCTTTCCTCACTATTTCCTCCAGAGTAAACTACCGTGAACTCTTCCGAGTCGAACTGTCCTCCTTCCCACCTAGTTTCGCTCAGTCCTATAATATCAACTCTTTTTCTTCTCATTTTTTCTTTCAAGTTCTCTAGCTTTTCTGCCTTTGTCATAGTTCTGACGTTCCAAGTGCCTATTCGTAAATTACTTTCTACAAATGTTTTCCTCAAGACATTACCCGCCCGGAGATCCGATTGGGGGACTATTTTACCTCCGGGTTGTTTTACCTTGAGAGAACTCATATTGTCCAACCATATAATCATTACTATATTATTACATTATTATAATTTAGTAGAAAACGATAGGGAATAATAAAAATCAATTTATTCAGATCAATTAAAACTTATATTTATGAAAAAACTCAGCTCTACATATTTTAAATTTCATAATATTTGTGTCAGTTTATTAATAATATCTTATATTGAGCGATAACCTAACCAAAACAAAAATATGTACAATTACTGAATATATATATATATATATATATATATATATATATATATATATATTCTTGGTCCTCAACTTGGTAAGTGTCCGCTGGGCTTCCCTCAACACCTTGTTGCCACCCTCATCACTACCTTTTCTTTTCCTTTAGTTAATATATATATATATATATATATATATATATATATATATATATATATATATATATATATTGTACAAACTTATAGAACTACCAAGACTATGTATCAAAATACCAACAAACCTAAATACAATCAAGTGAAAATGGGAGAAATTCTAAAAACATTCTCGGCGGGCTTTTAATTTGGAAAAAGTATTGATTGTATCCGAATAATATAAAGAATTGGCCATCTCGCGTTCAATGGACAATATAGCCAAACCAACAAACCTTTCTTGACCCGTAGTTGTCCTTAGGTAATTTTTAATTAGTTTTATTTTCGAAAAACTTATTTCTGCGCTGGCAACTTTTACCGGCAGAGTTAAGAAGATTCGAAGACAAACCGATGTATTCGGGAAAACAGTGACCAAATCGTGAGAATAGATATAATTTAATACCTGTAATGGTGTCATTCCTGGAGATAAGAATGGTGAAAGATTCTCCAATTGATTTTTTAGCTCCATCCCACATATGTCCATACCTTCTCCATTCTTCAAAGAAATGTGGATGTCACTTCATATAGTTTTAAGTGTGTCTGAATCTATATTTTTGATTTTGCAAATATCGTATCGTAAAATATTTTAAATATGTCACTATGTTTATTCATACTAGAAAATCTTTCTTCCAAGGAATTAAAAGCGTCATTCAATAAATAAATAAATAAATCTACTTTAAATTTTTCTTTGGGATCAATGACAAAATCATTTTCTTCGTGATGTAATTGTTTATGCCGTACTCTTAGGCTTTCTCCTTTAACAAACACTGGATCAATTTATAGTTCTTCCGCTATTTTTTCTGCTGCTGCTATTACGTCGTTGAATCCTGTCATGCGATAATCTAAAAATATTAATAGTTTGATCAATGGCTTTAGTGCATTCTGAGAGGTCAAGTGTAGGGCTTTGTAGTTATTTTGAGACAATGTTTGTTTTAAAAAGTATTTTATTCCAAATGACAACGCTGCAGATAAAATTGAAAGTGGAATTTTTTGCCAAGCAATGAGCTTGATGTTTTATGGCGTTATTTTTGTTTTGGTCCTGGCTAATTTCGATCAAAGCATCGTAAATTTCCGGAAGTTGAGAGCTTAATGCCCTAATTGCATCTATTCTGCTTTCCCATCGAGTCGCGCTAACGGGTTTTAGGGTGAGTGAAGTAACATGATTTTTAGTGTATCCCATCTGCAGGCAGATTCACTAAAATACACGAACAATGCCTGTGCTATCGATAATAATCCGACTATTTCACTCGAAGAAGAAGCAGCATCATTCACAACTAGATTTAATGAATGACATGAACAGGGAAGAAAAAAGGCTCGAGGGTTTAACCGGAGCATTCTGCTTTGAAGTCCTGAATTCTGACCTTTCATGTTTGCCCCATTATCATACCCTTGGCCCGTCATGTTTTTAAGGACAGCCCAAATATCTCTAACCGTTGTAAAAATTACATCACTTAATCCGGCTCCAGTTAAATCTGTTACAGGGACAAAGCAAATGAAATGTTCACGAGGAACATATTTACAAGATTTATCATCTTTAGTAACAATTCTTATAACTAAAGACAATTGTTCCACGCGACTCTTATCAACTCTTATCAACTATTATGGAATAATATTTGCCTCTTTAATAAGATTAATAATTTTTTGTTTGATTTTGTCGGCCATTATTGATATAAATTCGTTCTGTATATTGCTGCTCATGTAATGGACTTTCCAAACATTAGCATTATGCATTACTCGTCGCACATGCTCGCTCATATTAGGATCAAATTTTGCCATGAGCTCAACGAGTTTAAGGAAATTTCCGTTATCGCTCGTAACTTGTCCGTAGAACCACGAATAGCCAAGCAGTGGGAAGCCAAAAATTCTAGAATTGTAATTAACCTCTTTAATACGTTTCGCCAGTGTTTTTGTTTTTCTCACATTAATATTTCTGCTTCTGTTTTCAGTCGAATATCTAGTTCTTTCCATTTCCTGAATGTATCAATGTGATTTTTAGATGTCTCGTTGGTCGATGAAGCTCGTGAAAGATTTTTCCAGTCACAGAGTCCATCAGTAGGCCATTGTTTATGTAATTCATTAAAAAAGGCAGACAGCAAAAGCAGAATACGGAATTGTTATGGACAGAATAAACCAACCACCTTCGCTCAATTTCTTCTCCATTTTTCAAACGGCGTTTGTAATGTGTTATAGAAAAGTGCCTTCCATTTTCATCAGTAGGAAAATTGAAATCCTTTACTTGAACAGGGCCATTTTAAATTAAAAACTTTCTCATTTCAACATTTATATGACCCCATAAGCCAGGATCAGCACCACAAACAGAGTCACTGTCACCTCCCACCTCACTAGCGTTTTGTTGTTCGTCTTTTTGACCTTGCTCTTCACATTGCAGATCTTCCTCTTTATCTTGTAGTCGATCTTGCTCATAACTTTGTTGTTGATTCCGTTCTTCATCTTTTCGCTGGTCATTGTTAGGGTCGTCATTTTGTTGATGAATCTGCGCTACATTTGAATCTTCTAAGGTAGGATTTAGAAGAATAAATTTGTTCAACGAACCAGCTGGCTTTCTTGCTTCAGCTAATCTGGTTGTTTTTCTTTTCAGATTTTATGAGCCTGATAGTTTTTGCCTTTTCATTGGAGCTGCAACTATTTCTTAGTATACCTAAATGATACACCTATTATGGCTGAATTAACACCTAATCATAATTTAATATAATATTATATATATATATATATTATAATATATTTAGTAACATTAAAAAAATCAAATACCAAGTACAAAAAGCGATTATTTATAAATCTAAATAAAAAACAAATTTCACATGCATAAAAATTTCTCACTTCCGTTTAAATCCCTTCCGGTTGGGATACTGCCTGATAACCTAATATAACATCAGAAGTGTGATATTTAGGATAAAAAATATATCCTTAATATCATATTATTTTACTAATTTACTGTCTTTTTTAATAACAAAAGTATTTCACCTTCTCCTGAGAAATTAACACGGAATTTATATTTAACTCCTCCTTAGAAGAATTCACTACCAGTTTTATATTGAAAAAATATCTTACCTATTAGATTCCAAACGTTGCGCTGATTCTTAATTAATGGCGTAGATGGTATTTCCAAGTCCGCTGACCGAAAGTAAGAATTCTTCAGAGTTACACAGTAAAATAAGTACGCCAACGATAGAGAGAACGATTCCTCTTTGTGGTTCGAGGCCAGCAGAGAGTGATTGAAAGGAAAGTCTGCGCCTCTAGATCAGAAGTGAACTCTGGGAATAGGGCGGATTGTTTTGTGTAAAAGACAAATGATCCATACGGCTCTAATAATAACAAAGTCGTTCATTCAACCCTGCTTTGCATGATTAGGCTGAGGGATTCTGCTACAACGATGGCTATTATCAACTCAATGTAAAAATGCGTTTTTCCAACATTTTTTAAAAAGAAATAAACGTTATCGAAAAATATGAATATGCAATGTCAGTCCGAGGTATCGTATTTTGACATCCGGACATTCAAACGAACAGCGCCACCTTTGCATATATAACTTTCACAAACATATCGTTGATACAAAGTTGCCGCTTCGTTAATATGTAATTCAAGTTGGAATATAAAAGAGAAATTTGCAATAATGTATAGAGAAATAAAAGTCGTTAGAACGCCCTAAAGATATTTAAGTCGCGGTCTGGCCTTGTGAATGTATTTAGGTAGGGTTTCATTTTTGTCATATTTTGGCGCCCCCATCGAGAGGCGCCTGAAGCGGTTGCCTCGCCCATCGGCACGGCCCTGTATATACATACATACATACAGGAATTGAGATGCGTTCTTCAATAAACATTTAAAATATTTTTCCGTTGTGATATATTTTAATGGTAATACGTTCCACGATTGAGATCTTTCTCCAGAAGAATCCATCTATGAACTAATCAGCACGGCCTGTAAAATATGGAAGCCACTTCTTTTTCAGGGAAACAAAACTTGCTGTCCATTCATGCCGAATGTTGCATTTTTCTATTGAAATTTTCAGCCTCTGTGATATTCCTTATGATATCGGTTCCCACGCACCCCCTCTTATGGCGGGAAAACTTATCTCGAGACTCTTAAGTAATAAGTATAAATTTCGATATTAATTTCAAAATATTTTAAGTGTTTATTTTATTTGTGAATTGAATAATTTAATAGAATAATCCAATCCCACTTAAAAACCTGAGAGATTTCAAATAGTGAAACTGATAATCAGGGCCGGCGCAAGGGGTTTGCGAGCAGTGCTCAAGCACGGCGCCATTTATGGAATTGCTAAAAAAAATCATCCAACGAAATTAATTTTGAACGTTGATTTTAATTTTTGTAAGGGATAGAATTGTAACATCATTGTTCAAAAACTTTCTCTTGCTTTTTTCAGAAAAGGTTTGAATTGCTTCTAGCACAATTTGATCATTTTCTAAGAAATCATACTCTATTGAAAGTGCTAAAAAATTAAAATGTGGTTGGAGCATTGTGGATCTCAAATAATTTTACATAAGCTTAAGTTTGGTAAAGCGTCTTTAGCTACAAGTTTCAGTTACAAGGAATGACAGAAAAAGTTCTTCAAATATTCCAAATATTTGGCCAAACACGTTGAAGTTCATAACTTCTTACGAAATTCAATATAAAGTGTATTTAAAGAATCTTTTTATGCTGCTGGAATAAAGTTCTGTATTTTTGTAACTATTAAAACAAATAATGATTGTATGGTCCTACAAAAATATCTTGATAGTTTATCTAATTTGTGTCGCAAATGGAAATTGTTTTCTAATGTATGTAATTGCAAGGTAATTTCATTTTCACTGAAAAAGAAAATGACGACGTTTAATTACAATATAGATGAGATTTCGCTGGGACATGTCAACACTATCAACGATCTCTGAATAATCCTAGATTCTAATTCAACTTTCAAACGTCATATTAGATCGCTTTGTTCTAGAGCCTTCCGTCTTATGGGTTTTTTAAAACAACGCAATTTTTCAACCCACACTCTCATTAGATCTTTACTGCAGTATAATTAGACCTGTACTTGACTACGGCAACGTCATCTAGAACCCGCATCACAGTTACAATGTTAATGTGATAGAAGAGGTACAGATGCGGTTTATTAAGCGGCTGCGTATGAAAGAAAATGTTTCATCCAAAAACAGTGACTACCCTTCAAATTGTAAAAAGTTTAACCATTCTTCTTCTGTATGTTACGCGCAAAGCAATGGGTACGATCTTTTAAAGAAATATTGCGACAGGAGTAGAATAATCTGATGCTTTACCGGCGAATAAATGCGATTAATTGTTCTCGGGTTTCCAGCCCGGTGAAAATGGTGTTTTCCGACGTTTCGGTGCCTTTCTCTTGCACCATTTTCAGGGAGTGCCGTACCGTTTGTCCGTCCGTGCTTTGTTGGTCACGGCATCTCAGCAAGAAGGCAAGCGAACTCGGCAATTGTGCCTTCTTCTTCCGCAGTTGTTCGAGGCGGCGAACACTGCGGTGAGTCTCCTCCCCGTAGAGGTAGGTGTAGAATGATCTGATGCTTTCCCGGCGAATAGATACGATGAAGTGTTCTCGGGTTTCCAGTTCCCTGAAGATGGCGCTAGAGAAATGCGCCGAAACGTCGGAAGACACCATTTTCACCTGGCTGGAAACCCGAGAACAATTCATCGCATTGCGACAGGAGATTTCGACTCCCAGTGTTTGTTGAGTATGGTCAATTTAAATCTTCCGATTCGCCGGACAAGATATACTCCACTGTTCCGTGAGACATTTCGCAGAGTTGACGCCTGTTAATATTCGCCCATAAATCGAACAAGATGCGCGGACGTGTTCTTTTTAAAGCGTGAAAATATTGGTGTATTCTGTCTCTCTTTGCCCAGTTTCGCGAAAAACATTTTCAAAACTCCCTGAAACCTCCGATCTTGTAAATTTTTATAAATATTTTTATTTATTTTATATCTACTTTCCAAAAAATGGAAAGTAGTCTTATGAGATCGCCTCGCTGTCCGTCTGTGTGTGTGTATGTATGTATGTATGTGTCCCCCACTAACATCATCTTCATGAATGGACCGATTTCCATGAAACTTGATGGAAGGCTAGTGCTCTCCGAGGCTACCTCCGGGCCATAATTTATATTCCGAATTGACAGGTCCCGAGTTCGATTCCAGGTGAGTTCTTTTCGGATTTGATTTATATGCTTAATCTAATTAAAATATTTTAGAATTATGATATCGGAGTGGGATTTGTAGTCTTATAAGGGGAAAAAGTGACGATTCTTATTCTTGTCTCACAATTTTGATTTACGATCGTATTTGTTTGAATTACTTTAAAAAACTTTCGTTTCGGCGTTTTGAAAGCCATTTTTTCGATTTGTTGCTATGGTGATGATTATTGCCGAACTTGGCTGAAGCATAGCCGAGTGCACATTCCAGCCGTGTTTCGGTTAATAGCTATCGAGGTAACAAGCTAGCCCAAAGTTCCTGGGCTCGATTCCCGCCTAGGGCATGGTTGTTGCACATAAAAATAAAAATTACTGCTACTAATAACACGAAAATTTGCTGATTTTGAAGATGGTGTTTACCTATATATTAACATTGTATTGAAAGGAAAGTAGGCGGATTAGTTCTTTCCAGAACTATTTGTTTGTATTTATTGTGTATTTGTGTATTTTACTATTCCGTGTGTAATTGGGGCTACATGTGCGCGTTTAATAAATTATTATTATTATTGTTGAGGAACAGGGAATATAAAAAATATACAGTGGAAACCGCTTAACACGAAATGTGGGGGACCAGCTCAAACATTTCGTCTTAACCGAATTTCGTGTTAAACGAATTTCATGATAACCTTTTTTGAGACTGATTTGAGATATTGATATAAGCTCGTAAATAAATCTTGACATAACAAATATGCGATGGAAACAGCACAGTAATTAGTTATAATAATAAAAACCTTATAATTTATTCATTACATTTATACATAAAAAAATATTTTATTTCAATAATTTCATAAAAACAACGTACAAATATTAAGTATCAAGGTCGCAAAAGTAGTTCAATTGTCTACTTCTTAACGAAAAATTCCGTAGTTTTTTTCTGCCTAGCATTCATAATGATCTTTTTTTCCACAAATTGTTCCAAATCATCAACCGTCTCATACAAACTGTCCCCATCTGTTTGATTTTCTAAAAACCGACGAACACTTTTTAGCATTCCACGGATATCCGCAGCACTTGGCACTGACAACATTCCGTCGTCACAGTCATCTCCACTTTCACTACTATTTTCATTTTCTTTTGTTGGACTTCATTTAACAATGTCTGTTAAAAGTGGTGTAGTGGCAATATGGTCATCCACTGCTATATAATCATTCAGCGTGATTTCAATTGTCAATCTCATTACAGATGACACGCGACCGAAGATATCGCACAATTCACTTTCAGTAGATGTATTTAACCTAATTTCCATAGTCGATTCAGTTTCATTCTGTCCAGAAAACCTATCTGCTGATGGCGAAGAGGAAAATCCAGCGTGGCGAAAACAATTTTCGATTGTTTTCGCTGTAACTGACCTCCAAGCGGCATACAAAAAATGCAAGGAATCCAAAAGAGTCACGGGCTTAATTTCCTCATTTGATTCAATACTAGATAAATATTTCTGGAATAATAACTTCCGATAGTGGCATTTTAGATTTTTTATAATACCCTGGTCACATGGCTGCAATACGCTTGTTGTATTAGGCGGCAGAAAGATCAGTTTAATTGATTTCAGCTTTTCCACTTCTGGATGAGCAGGGCTGTTGTCGATAATTAAAGCTATTTTGCGCTTCTGGCGCGAAAAGCGCTTATCCAATGCCCTAACCCAGTCTGTAAAAATGTTTCCCGTCATCCAAGCTTTTTTATTTGCGGTGTATTCCACGGGAAGCTTCTTTACATTCTTGAAGCAGCGAGGATTCAGAAATTTACCCACAACAAACATCGGGATTTTTTCAGAACCGTCTGAATTGCAAGCCACCATTACTGTAATGCGCTCTTTAGATTTTTTCCACCAGAGCACTGCTCAGTTTTAAAAGCTAAAGTTTTTTCTAGGAGGCAGAGAAAAAACATTCCGGTTTCGTCAGCATTAAAAATGTCCTTAGGCGCAAAGTCTGTTAATAATTTAGGCAAGGTAGAAGCTACCCACTCTGATGTCATATCACAGGAGACGTCTCCCGACTCGCCGGAAACACTTAAAAATTATCCCATTCCTCACCTTGAACCGCTCCAACCATCCAGGACTAGACTTGAATTCAATTCCCAATTCTGATCCCAAAGCGTCAGCCTTCGCCATCAAAACAGGACCAGAAATTGGAGCATTCTGGGCTCTTGCTTGCTTAAACCAGATGATCAGGGCCGCTTACAAATTCTCGTGCTTTGCCTTGCGTAGACGCTTCCGTTCCGGTTCAAACATGCTTCTCTCAAACACATGTTATTTTATCACGATTTTTTATAATTGTTGACAAAGTTGAAAAGAGAATTTCGAACTCTTTGCAGATGTCCGTTTTGGTTCTATCACCGTTATCAACCGCTTGTAAGAGCTTCATTTTCACTTTCAGCGGTATTGCTTTTTGCTTACGCACTTTACTAGCCATTTTTATGTGGGTCTTTTATCTTTTATAAAAATATAAAATCACAACTGAAAACGATCCCGAAAAAGAAAGAAGAACTTCGCTCACAGATTCGTTTCACATTCGCTAATCGTTCCACAAGGAAATTCAGAATCAACTGAGTAGAACTGTTCTGCATAGGGGTCTAGAGACGAGAGCAAGGGAGGAGTTTAGCGTATTGAAAGACGGGGAAAGGGAAGGTACAGTACAGATAACAATATTCACCTCCAAATCCTTCCTTTCATTCGACGATGGTAGTTCCCAGAATTTAGTTTATTGCTGCCAAGGAAATCTCGGTAGCAACCCTCTCAACGGGGGCGCGTGAGTTTCTCTGAGGTCTACTAATGACCATGCCTATTGAAAGAGCGGGGGGAAGGAGGAGGTACATCTGTGGTTCTAAGAAACGAGTGGTTCGTTTCGTGTTATCCCAAGAATTTGACGGGGATTTATTTTCAGGGGACCGAATTTTTTTCGTGTTAACCGAAATTTCTTGTTAACCATTTCGCGTAAAACGAACTAATATACGTGGAAATGTATAGGCACCGGTAGGGACCGAGCCTGCATTTCGTGTTAACCGATATTTCGCGTTATCCGATTTCGTGTTATGTGGTTTCCACTGTAGTTGCCTCGGGTATATCCACTAAACAGAACATGCTTAAAAAACCATATAAGTATTTTGGCTACAAAGCAGTCGTCTTAAGTGGAGAGAGGGGGGAGGAAGGGGAAGGAGGGAGGGCGTTGCCCCAGTTGCTCGAATTTGAATGCTCGAACCCCACTTGCCATAAAACCCAGTTGCCATTAATCCCACTTGCCATAGCAAAACTGGGGTGGGGAAAACGGGTATTTGCAAATATGAAGCAAACAGGAGAAAGGACTGAGGGGAATTTACGGATAAAAGGAGAATGGAAGGAGTAGGGGTAAGGGGGGTGGGCGTAAAGTACGCTGAGAGAACATAGTCGATATTGGTATCAATCGACAGAGAATTTTATAACGATTACGAATACGCAGCGTAAAAACGAAGATACAGTGGGGAGGGAAAAGGGGCGATACTTTTGTATATCTTTATTAATATCAGAGAATCTGGACTTATAATAATTATTTTTGATTTTTTTAGTTCTGATTGGACTCTATCCTTATGTCACATTAGTCGGATTGCTTTTTCACTATCTGTAATTTTTATCTCAAGTTTTTATTTGTTCGATTATTTTAACTGTCATCCAATGCATTTTTAGTTTGAGATGAGAAGATTCTTTAATTGACAATGCATAGATTTTGTTAAACTTCTTCTTTACATTTGTTAGGATCATTTTCATTTAAGAGATATTCACAATTAAACGATTCAATTATGGCTTTGACTTTGAAATTGTCAAGTTAAATTATTTTTGTTTAGTTACATATGTCACAATATTTTAGATTCAAACCTATGATTTTTTGGTCAGGTATTTTAGAGCAGTGTTTCTCAACCGAAAACCAGTCGCGGACCTGTAAAAGTTATGAACATTCCACCGAGGCCCGGTAAAATTTAGCAATTTACATTCAGTATTTTTATTCAATTAAATTTCATTAAAACATAAGAATAAAACACTTCTAATAACATTACATTTTATTGTTCAAATTAAAAATAGTTTTCGTGTGCCCCTGAAGACTCAAATTCAACTCGTTAACAAGGGAAAATATATCAGCTAAATATGCTAGTTTTGCTATCCATTCTTTGCAACAGAAACAGTCAGCAAATGCCGATTTTTTTCATGCAAAAATAATTCAACTTCTCGCCTTAGTTCAAATAACCTTTTCAAAACTTTTCCTCTCGATAGCCACCGAACTTCTGCATGAAGTAGTAAGTGCACGTGATCAGCGCCCATTTCTTCGCACAAGATAGAAAAAAGTCGTGAATTCAATGCACTGCCCTTTATAAAGTTTACAATTTTTACTGATTGCGTGAGAACATCATTTAGGTCTGGAGATATTTTTTTCGTTGCTAAATGCTCGCGGTGTATGAAGCAGTGAGTAACTACCATTCTAGCGTAACCTAATTTTCTTATTCTTGTTACTACTCCAGAATGCCTGCCAGTCATGCTTGCTACTCCATCTGTGCATATTCCGACACCATTTTTCCATTCAAGACCTTTAATTTCAATGTACTCATTTATTGGGTTGAATATTTCCGAGCTTGTGGTTTGAGAAGGCAGTTCAAGGCAACATAATAATTCTTTCTTCATATCTCCTGCATCAAAATCAATGAAAAGTACATAGCATAAAAGAATTGCTGTATTAGAAACATCTGTTGACTCATCTAACTGTATTGCAAACCATTTAGACATTTTGATATTTTGGATCAACAGATCTTCAACGTCCGAGGATAATTCGGAAATCCTGCGCTCAACAGTATCATTGGAAAGTGGTATGGTTTTCATTTCGTCTCCGGCTGTTGAACCTAAAACTTCATTACAAACTTCTACCAAACAAGGTTTTATCAATTCTTCGCCAATTGAATATGGTTTCTTGCATTTAGCTATTTGAAAGGCCACCAAATAAGAAGATTTTAATAAGGACTTTTCTACCGCAAAAAATTTTTAAATACATTATTTCGTGATTTTCCCACCTGCAATTTTCCTTGGAAAAATTCTACTGGTTTATTTTGTAATTCTGGGTGTTTTGAGTTCAAATGACAAGAAAGCTTTGCAGGTTATTTCGCGTTATCCGATTTCGTGTTATGTGGTTTCCACTGTATGTCACCTATAACATAACCAGGAATGATAAATAAAGGCACTTCGTCAGCAGTTAGCCAATGCTCACACACACAGAAAATATCTGGTTTGAAAGAGTCGAGCAGAAGCTCGAGTTCAAGCATCTTATTCCTTATGCACTGCACATTGAGAAGAAGCAGAGAGAGCTGGGAATTGGAATAATTGCCAGTGATAATAGTATCACACTTAATTGATGAACCTAGTCATTGGGACTTAGGTTTACACACACCATTTTTACTACGAGTTGTGATACGAAAGCCAAGAGGTGACTCGGAATCGTCGACTGCGTGAGGGGTCGACATGAGGCGTGGCAATTGAACACGAATCACTATAAATCTTTCTCTTGGAAGGAAAATACTTCCCCACCAGAACATTAGTTGGCCAGTTGGAGCTTTCAAGAAGATATTTTTGTAGAGAGATGTCAGCGCCCACTTTAAAGGAGCAGGACTGATCGTTGGACCAAAGCAGTTCGCAGATAAAATCGTAACCAGAGAATCTACCATTGAGGTATTGTACTATTTGATTGACTGTAACACCTGGTTTGACTCTGCCTAAGTAGAGCCAAAACAAACGTGGATCATCAGGAATACTCACACCGTTAACGGGATCGGAATTATTCCCGTACACTACACTGTGCCGATGAGATACACCGGCGAAAGTCACCTTGTCATCATCATGAACACCATTCTTCCTAGACCGCCTATATTTCTCGCGAATAACTTTGGTGAATCCATCTGGCTCGGAATTAACAGGATTACTCGAAGCAGGATGGGACTTTGGATTGCAGCTGAGATGATCGTCAACGTCGCATGAAGGCACTGATTTCGGCATTTGTTTATCCGTAGATCCAGCTCCCTTGTCCGCATGGATGACGTCTTCAATCGCTTTTAGTCGTGCACGAATATCAGCTAAGGTCTCGGCTAAATTATCCGACTTTTGATTAATACTGGAACAGCTGGATTTGTTTGGCTTAGCGTCACTTGTGCACGTACATGATTCACAGAGCCAAATTATAGCCTTGTTCGAAGAAATAAGGTTTAACTCAGATTTAGATAAATTAGAGCACTTTAAATGAGATTTAGAATTACATAATCCGCAGTTAATAAACGCGGAACCAGTAAAAATATTAAAATTACACGACGAACACATACTAACGATGTTAGCTGCCGCCATGTTGAAAAACAAAAAAAGAAATAATCTCCAATTAGCCTTCATCAACAAATGTATGTTAGATCCAACGTTATCAGTATCTTTGTCATTTTCAATGAAGGTGAAATCATTTCTAACATAAAAAAGACCCCACCACCTCTATTATTTATTCACAGTTTTGTATTCCTGACATATCCTTCCATATGCTATATATCAGTTAGTGCCTGGCTGTCGAAGGGTAAGGACGTGCCTTTCACTTCCTCCTGCAAGAGCTTCTGACCTGCGGGTGACCGGCGCTTTAATAGCAGTAGCTGTAGAGTAGCTGTAGCAGCTGTCCTTCCGTAGCTGTATCGTTGTGTAGCAGTAGAAGTAGAGTCGAAGTAACCGTACTGATAAGTAGAACTAAATTTATTTATATTGTTTATTGTAGTATCTCTTAATCCCAATATCGTCATTTTTCAGTAGTATTTTTCTAGCACTTGCTTTAAAAAAACTCATATTCAGGTAGTAATTGTTTCTGTAAGAACTCTACGCTGTTTGTGTACTAACTTAACTTGTTTTAACTTGATTATCGCTGTTGGTGTACTAATTTAAATTGTTTTAACGCTTGCTTGTTTGTCTATCTTGCCTGTTCGCTAACGTTGTTTGTGCGGTGAGTCAGCGCTTCCCTTTCACTTTTTACCTGCGTTCCTCTCTAGCGTAGACCTTAAGTCCACGAATTAGTTAGTCACTTAGTATAACCTTAGCTTGAAGTTTAATTTAATTCATAGCTAGTACAGATTAGTGTTTAGGATGGCTTCACCTAGGATTCCCGTTTCCTCCTTTCTATGCGACGCTGATTTCGAGGGAATGAGGTCTCGAATCACGGAGCTGGTAAGAGAGGTTACGGACCTCCGTCGGAGGGTGGCAAGAGCGGAGTCGGCCCTTGTTCGTGTTGGGAGAACGCATCCATCCCCGAGAACTCACCGCGCCATGATGGCGACTCGGGTGCGCTCGAGTGCGAAAGTCGGTGGTGTGATCGAGGGTGTTTGTGGGACCTCTTCGGGGGCTGGGGTCGCTCCAATCCTGAAACCCAACGATTGGAGAGTGGTCTCCAACCGGGGGGATCGTGGGGTGGTCCTGCGAAGGCTGGGAGCTGGGAATGCCTCGGCTGACCCTCTTCCAGTTTGCAATCGGTTCGCGGCGTTGTCGGAAGACGACACTTCGGCCGATGCTCTCGCATCCGCTCCCGTCTCTTTGGCGGAGGCTGGATCTATGGGAAGTCGGGGTGGGAAGGGAGGGCTCCTAGTAATAGGTAGTTCTAATGTCCGGCGTGTTATGGCTCCCTTGCTAACTCGGGCCCGCCGGGAGGGAGTGGCTGAGCGGGTGTTCTCCAGGTGTATACCAGGAGGAACGGTCCCCCAAGTGACGAGGGCGGTACGGGAGTCGGTGGAGTCAACGGGTTGCTCTAGGCTGCGGATGGTGGTCCATGTTGGGACTAACGACGCCTCGAAGCGCGGGTCCGAGGAGATTCTAAGTTCTTTTGAGGACTTGGTCGCCGAGGTCACTCGTGTCCGAGAGGAGTCGGGTTCTGATGTGCGGCTCACCATTTGTAGTATTGTCCCGCGGATTGACTGTGGTTCGGAGGTTTGGAGCCGCGTGGCGGGGCTAAACCAAAGGCTATGGAATTTCTGTGTGGGCATGGGAGTCGACTTTGTTGATCTCCGGCCGGTTCTCGGATCGTGTAGGGTACCCCTAAACGGCTCTGGAGTTCATTACACGACCGAGGCTTCACAGAGTGTAGCGTGTAGGATCTTCGACCATGGTAGGTCTTTTTTAGATTAGAGAGTAGGGTAGGGTGTAGGCGTATTAGGAGATTTCATAGGGGCATCGAGTGTAATACAGTTTCTGGTCGCAAAGTGAGAGAGTCCACCTGCGAAAGCCGTAATAGAGCAGTTAATGCTTCGGGCGATAACGAGAAATTAAATATTATAGTCTTAAACTGCCGCAGCATTCGTAGGAAGTCTGCCGAACTCGAACACGTAATTCGCACGTTGCATGCGGATGTAGTTATAGGTACGGAAAGTTGGCTCACTGAAGATATCGCTAGCCAAGAAATTTTTCCGAAAAGCTATAGAGTATACAGAAAAGACCGCGCCAATAGAATAGGTGGCGGAGTATTTTTGGCAATAAGTGAAAAGTACGATAGTTGTCAGGTCCCTATTATCGATGAAACGACCGAGAGCGTGTGGTGCCGCCTAGGTAAGGATAATTCGAGAAAGATATATTTATGCTCATTTTACAGACCACCTAATGCCAAAGTTGATTATATTTTAAGTTTAGAGAGGCAATTAGCCGAGCTTAGATCTATTATGAACGACGGTTACGTGATAATTGGAGGCGATTTTAACTTACCGTCAATCGATTGGGAAAACCTATGTTTCGTTACGGGAGGTAAAGAACGCGAATCGTGTGAAGCCTTAATTGACACGTTTCATGAATATTCCTTAATCCAGATGGTACAAAAAGCCACGCGTTCGGGCAATGTTCTCGACTTGCTTGCTTCTAACATCCCGCATAGGATAACTAAGGTATCCACAGAGGAGGGACTTAGCGACCATCGAGCTGTGTATGCGGAGTGCGAATTAAAGCTCAAAAGACATCCTAAGCCTCTTCGGAATGTATACGCTTTCGCCAAGGCCGACTTTAAAAGTTTCAGCTTACATCTCAAAAGTACCTTTGTCAGTTATCGTGAAAAGACAGAACGATTAGGTATGGAGCCATCATGGTTATTATTTAAGAATATACTAGGAAGAGGTATCAATAGATTTATCCCCAGTAAGTTAAAATCTGATAAGAAAGAACCTCGTTGGTTTAATAAGGAAGTCAGGATTGCCTTAAGACGACAGAGGCGTAGCCACGCAAAATTGAAAAACATACCTACCACCGCTTCCGATGAGTATCGCACAGCTATAGTCCATGAGTATAACAGTGCCCGCGTACTAGCGAGAAAAACCATGCGTAACGCATTTAACACCTTCCGGAATGAGGTATTAAATACAAAATTGAAGGAGGATCCAAAAGCGTTCTGGTCCTACGTAAGAGAAGTCAAGGGAGTGGGTCCTTCAATACCCTCCCTGCGATGTGATTCCGGAGACATCCTTCACGATGGGGAGGATAAAGCTAATCTACTAAACGTTTACTTCGCGAAGGCGTTCACGGCAGGTGGAAATATACTTAAAGATAATCTTATTCCCGATGGATGTACTCGGATGGATAATATTAAAATCTCTGAGGCAGGAATAGCGAAGCAACTGAGTGCGATAAAGCCCAACAAAAATCCTGGACCAGAAGGAATTCCCGCGCGTGTATTAAAAGAACTAGCAGAAGATATAGCTCCCTTCCTTCGGATAGTTTTCGAGAAATCTCTTACCCTCTGTGAGGTTCCTGATGATTGGAAACTAGCACACGTCACACCCATTCATAAGGGAGGTGACAAAGAAAACCCCGAAAATTATAGGCCGATTTCTCTAACATCATTATCATGTAAGATTTTGGAGCACATTATTGTTAGCAACACAATGCGTTATCTTGAGAGTAGATCGCTCTTAGTCAGCTGTCAACATGGCTTCAGAAAAGGTAGATCCTGTGACACCCAACTCGGTCTGTTTGTGAATGATGTTTTATCATGCGGCGAAAATAATAAGCAGGTCGATGCAGTGTTCCTTGATTTTAGAAAAGCTTTTGACAAGGTTCCCCACCGTAAGTTGTTATTAAAATTGGGAAATCTTGGCGTTAATGTTAAAGTCATTAACTGGGTTCGCGCTTTCCTTTGGAATAGAAAACAAAAAGTAGTCATCGATGGTAAGTCCTCGAGTGTGGCAGATGTAGTCTCTGGAGTGCCGCAGGGTAGTGTGATCGGACCTATGCTTTTCTTGCTTTATATAAACGACATCAGCTCAGTTGTAAAAAGTAATATCAGGCTTTTTGCGGATGACACCGTAGTCTATAGAGAAATTAGTGGTCCTAGCGACCATCGTCAGCTTCAGGATGATCTGGATGCGTTATCTGTTTGGTGCAAGGAATGGCAGCTAGAAATCAATCAGAAAAAGAGTAACGTTCTAAACTTTTGGAAATCTAGAAGCCCATCGTCCGTGTTTACCTACTCGATAGATGGTGAGATCATTCCTGTTTCGGAATCCGTGAAATACCTCGGGGTAACCTTGAATCGTGACCTGTCTTGGGACACCCACATAAGACGAGTGATAGGTGCGGCAAATAAGAAGTTGGCTTTTGTGCGTAGGATAGTCAGGAAAAGCACGGAAAAGGTGAGAGAATCCTGTTATTTATCGTTGGTTAGACCTCAAATGGAATACGCAGCAGCGGTTTGGGATCCATATCAGAGGGGACTCATAAAGGATTTAGAAAAAATACAGCGGCGAGCAGCTAGATTCGTGAAAAAGAATTACGATAAAAAACAGAGCGTTACGTTACTCATTGATGAGTTGAGTTGGCCATCGTTGAAAGATCGTAGATTACAGGCGAGACTTAAACTTCTACATAAATATAGGTCGGAGATATTCGTAAATGAAATGAAGGATATTATTCGACAACCAACGTATATCGGACGGAGGGATAATGACGACAAGATTCGCGAAATAGATAGTAGGACGGAGAGGTATAAGGAGTCCTTTTTCCCTAGGACAATACGTGACCACAATAGATAACAGTGAATAATAATTAGTTAGGAACTTGGTGCGCGGCACCCCCTGCCATCCACCGTCAAGGTGACTTGCAGGGTAATATGTAGATGTAGATAGATATCCTCTTCATTCATCATAATATTGACTTCTGTCAGAACAATGAAATCTATATTTATTTTCCGTGATATGTGGCAGCAAATGATTGAAATTCTTCCCAATTCTTCTTAATGCACGTAATGTTTAGATGAAACACAGAAAGGTCATTATTAAGGGTATACTATTAACATTAATTATAGATTCGTGTATATTATTGTTAATTTTATGTTTCAATCGATTCCACATCTTCCATTGTAAACGTAGTTGAAGATTAGTCAGGAATAATTATATGCTGGTATAGATTTTGTTTAGATCTTCAGTATTGATTTTATGCAGTCTTTCATTTTTGTCCTCAATAACATAAGTGAAATAATTTTTTATCCAAACAAAGTTATATCTGGAATGTTAACACAGTTCACTGGTTTTCCAGAATAGGTCTCCATAATATTTGGTTAAGGCCTCATTTACATAAAATCTGCTATTATTATTATTGCTCAAAATGTCATCATCTGTTAATGGTTTTCGGTTATTGCGGCAAATGTCTTTTATTTTCTTTGAAACGAAACTTACCGCGATTTTACTTTTGTTATCTGCTCGGAGATTGTTAACTACATGCACATCATCAATATCATTTTCGCTAAAATTTTCTATTTCTAACTTATTAACAATATTATTAACTATACCATTAATATCTCTTTCTTTCAGATCCTCGTCTATGCACACAATATCTAATGTTTTATCTAAGTAATCTCGCTCTAATCTATTCCCCTTGTTTTCTAAATTGATAATAGTGTAATGTTTTTCACTTAGTTCATCTCTTAGTTGTACTAGTAGTAAGGTTCAGATCATCAATGATATTATTGTAATTATTCAGTGTTTTGTGTAATACATCATATATCTATACTAGAAAGTTTATAATTAGCCTTATATCATTTAGCTCCTTCCGTGAATCGCAATGATCTGGTGGCGTGAGACATACTCTCCACCTGTTTATCTTTTTGACAGCATCCGGGGGATCTTCAAATTTCTTTTCGTATTGTTAACATCCATCTGTAAATCGCCTACTTGAGCCGAGAAAAGTTAAAGTGCAGGACTGTGTTTCCTTGGCGTACCTTACGCCCCCCCCTCAGTCTTAGTCTAATGCTCGTGGTAGCCTGACGTGCCTTCAGGTCGCTCCGTCCCCTTTCACTTTCCATTTTTAGCCATCCTGACCGCTGAATATGCCGCCGAAGGCTTTATAGAAGGACGTTGAGTCCGATAGCACGGAGTTCCGTGCTATGATGGAAACGGTTATGAAGACTATGTCTTCATTTCAAGGCGAACTCAGCCAAATCCATAAGGAAGATACTCCTATGAGGAAAGAATCCCTCTCATCCTTAGAGGAGAGATTCAACAGCTTCCGAACAAAAGTGATGGAAGACTTCCGCCGTCTCTCTGACCGCCTTAGTGCTCTAGAGAAGAAATGCGTGGAATTGGATGAGAGACAAGACGCCTTAGAGCAGTATTCCCGACGCAACTGTCTTCTCATTCATGGTGTAACGGAGAAGGAGAATGAAGACTGCTTACTTCTAGTGAGTAAATTCTTCAAGGACGAAGTAAAAGAAGAGATCGACATGAAGCGTCTTTCCAGAGCTCACAGAATCGGTGTTCCCAGAAGCTCCAATCCTCACCCCAGAGCTATCATCGTCAGGTTTTTATCCTATCAGGAAAGAGACAATGTGTGGAGAAACAAGAGACGCCTGAAAGGTACCGATTTTCTTGTCACCGAGTCGCTTACCTCTACGCGAAAAAAGTTGTTGCAAGAGGTAAAAATGTTGACAGGACCACGTGGGGTCTGGACGCAAGACGGGAAAATAGTTGTCCTGCATGACGGCAGCAGACGGTTTATCTCCACCATGAGAGATGTAGAGGCATTGAAGCGGGCCTGGCCCTCTCAGAAATCAACTCCGGGGGACGGACGTCGCTAAGTAACCTTACGAGCAAGACTTCGGATTTGCTTAGAAACTGACAAAGACCACTACGGCATAATCATTTGGTAACATCTGTCGTGCGTACTGCATTGTGCTACTTGAGTTCCTGTTTTCCACTAACTCCGTTTTTGTCATCGCCTGGCATCCCCGTTCCTGCATTTGCTGATTCTCGGCTCTTTTCCGTGTTCCTGAGAGAAGAAAGAAGCTCCCTGTGCGTTTCCGTCCCCCCTTCTTTAGCAGCGACTTTCTTTTCTTTCTTTATTTCCCTCCCTTACGTGGCGTCCCAAGTGAAAATTACTGCCTGTCTGTGTGTGTCTGTTTATATTAGTGCCTGTGTTTATTAGTGCCTGTGTATATTAGTGCCTGTATTTATCTGTCTCCCCTACATCCCTAGTTCTCCCAAATTAATTCATTGATAGCCCCCATTTCTCTAGTGTCAGTTCTCCCCACAGTGTTTTCATTTTCGGTTCTCTCTAGTGCAATTGCTCCCAAAATCTAATCCAAAGAGCCCCTATTTCCCAGTGCTAGTGCTCCACGTAGTGTTTTATTTCAATCATCTCACCAGTGCAAATAAGTGTCTGTAGTTATCTGTGTCTCCCTTCCACCCTTAGTGCTCCCAAAGCCGTTTCCCAATAACTCTTACTCCACAGTGTTAGTGCTCCACTAAGTGTTTTATTCCACTCACTCGATAAGTTCCTTTAGCTCTCTAGGGCAGTTCTCATATCCCTACAGTGCAGTGCTCGCGCCTTCCTGAGCTCCTCTGTTTTCCTTTGCAATTAGTTTATAACTTATCCTTTACTTGACCTGTGTGCATTTTCCTGCTTTTTCATTATACATTGCAATATTGTATTGTGTATTGTATTCCTAACCTTGCGCATCCTACTCTATAAAATATCCTCACCTATGTTTAATTCTTCCCCCGGAATCTTGCTCACTAATAGCACTTCTTTCCCGTTCGTACCTCCCATCAGTAGACCCTCCCAGCAGGATGTTATGACGCGCATTAGCTCTTCTGACTTTCCACCCCCCGCTGACCACCCTCTCCCCCGCTTTTCCCATTGCACTCAAAATAACAACACATGCCCTCTCTCGCCCATCATCTCTTCCCCTGTCCCACCATATAACCTTAATACGCATGGTCCTCACACTCTCAACCCAGAGGCAGCAGAATTCTTACCCCCCTCCATTCCACTCCCGTCCCCACCCCCCTCACTACCTGCTATACATCCAGCCACAATCCGTACCTAATTTAACACACATGCTCCTGATTTCATTCCTTCCCAAACTCAACCACGTCCTTCCTTAGACCCAAATGCCTCTGAATTCTACCCATACGTATCTCCTGGTTCCGCATCTTCTAATCTTCTCCCTATCACTAATAAAAGCGTATCCTCATATTGCAATTCCAATACAAATATCTGAACAGTTTAAGCTCTTTCCTTGCTCCCTCCAGATCTTATATTTAAATGCTCAAAGCTTAACAGCACATATCGAAGAACTCCGTGGTATCCTACCTAACAATAAAGTACACATCATCGCTATTGCTGAGACCTGGTTGAAACCATCTGTCTTCCTCTACTGTTAACATTGACGGTTTTAAACTTTACCGCAACGATCGCGTTGGCAAAGGCGGCGGCGGTGTCGGAATATATGTAAGAAACGATATTTCAACTAAATTTATTGAAAGTAGCGAATGTAATTACAGCAAAAGACCCGAATTTCTCTTTCTTGGATTGAAAATCTATTCACAGAAAATACTTTTCGGTATTGTCTACCGTCCACCCAAAATTGGCCATCTATCCGATATTGATGAAGTCATCTCTAATCACATTAACGATTACAATCATTTAATAATTACTGGCGATTTTAATACCAATATACTCGCACCAAACCCTGATTCGACATATTTATATAACTCCTTAAACTCTCTAGGCCTTGTATTCTACCGCTAAATGCAACTCACCATACTCCTACTTCCTCTACCCTAATTGATTTAGCCGTTACCGCCAATCCTGACAAGGTTCTCGCGCATGACCAACTCTCTGCTCCTGGAATCTCCGCACATGATATAATATACATTGCATATTCAATAAGGTGCCCAACTCACAAGCAGAAATATATCACCTATAGGGACTTCAAAAACATCAACAATGAAAAGTTAATTGCTGACGCGTCTGCCATGCCTTGGTATTCTATTGAGTATATGGACGACATTAACGACAAGGTTGAGGCTTTCAACAATTTTCACAGTCACACTCACGCTCCACTAAAAACTAAAAGAGTCTCTAAGCCCCATGCACCATGGCTCACAACCGACATCAAACTGATAATGAAGAGACGTGACAATGCCTTCCGCATTTTCAAAAATACAAAAACACAGATCTCATTCAACCAATTTAAAAAACTAAGAAATAAAACTAAGCAACTTATCAGAAACTCTAAAACTCGGTACATTCATTCACTGATCCGTCCAAATTCTTCACAATCTGCTCTATGGAGTAACTTAAAATTATTTGGTATTGGAAAATCTAAGGATACACAACTTCCTCCTCATATTTGCCTTGATACACTTAACACTCTATTCACCACTCCCCCAACTCCTGATGACAACGAAATGAAACAGAATCACATACACCACCTACTTCAACACACTCCTCCCACCACAGCATCACCACCATTCCAATTTTCTCCTGTAACTCAACTGGAAGTACTGAATTGTTTACGTAAAATCAAGACCAGAGCACAAGGTGCTGACGAAATTCCAATAGTTTTCCTTCATAAGATTATTCATCTAGTTCTACCCGTCATCAATCATATTGTTCAATTGGTCGCTTATGCAAAACAAATTCCCATCGCAATGGAAACTCGCCATAGTCCGTCCCATATCTAAGAAAAGTCTTACTTCTGACAAAACCGACTTTCGACCCATCAGTTTATTTCCTGTATTATCAAAGGCATTTGAAAAGGTTTTACATGTCAAATCACATATTTTCTAATTAGTAATAATATCCTCGATTCTCTACAATCAGGATTCCGAAAATCACACAGCACTACCACAGCACTCCTCAAAATCACTGACGATATCATATTAGCAATGGACAAAAGAGAAGTCACTATCATGACTCTTCTTGACTTTGACTCTGTAGATGTAAACATACTTCTAACCAAACTGCGTCTCATGAACTTCTCCTCAGATTCCCTAAACTTAATTAGTTCTTACCTGAATGATCGCCATCAAAAGGTCGTAACTGACAATCATTCCTCAAGATGGATTAAAGTGACACGTGGCGTACCACAAGGTTCCACCCTCGGGCCACTGCTCTTCTCTCTGTGCATTAATGATATATCTTCTCAGCTTGCTCACTGTAAATACCACCTTTATGCTGATGATCTCCAAATCTATATGCACTCTCGCTCTATTGATCTCCCTCTTATCATTGATAAAATGAACCATGACCTCACTTCTTTATCCAAATGGAGCAATGTAAATTTCCTCAAAATTAATCCTTTAAAAAGTCAGTCTATTATTATTGGGTATCCCAAACTTCTCTCGTCACTAAACTTCTCAGAACTTCCCCCAATTCTGCTCAATAACTCTGTCATTCGTTTCCAAAAAACTGCAACCAATCTCGGGTTAGTATTCAATGACACATTGACCTGGACTGATCATATAACTAAAATATGTAATACTGTTAACAGTTCACTTCACTCACTTAAAAGAATTAAAAGCATTACCCATTTCTCCCTACGCAAGCGACTTATCACCGCTCTTGTCCTTCCTCACCTCGATTACTGCGATACAGTCTATCAAGATCTATCTAACGAGCTATCTCTAAAATTGCAGCGTGCACAAAATTCCTGCGTAAGATTAATTTGTGATCTCCAAAAGAGAGACCATGTCACTCAACCTCTATATACGTTAGGCTGGCTTCGCACTGAAGCTCGTAGACGTCTTCACCTCCTCTCGTTATTTTACCGAATTATAACTCTTCAAAACCCACAGTATCTGAACTCCAAATTTTCCCAAATGAACTCTGTACACAACGCCAACACTAGGGGCACCAATCTCTTCCAGATCCCACATCACAGGACGGAAATTTATAATAAATCCTTCCATGTTACAGCTTGTAGACTTTGGAACGCCCTACCTATTGACCTCCAAAACGCAACATCTCTCCACATATTCAAACATAAATACTTTAAATTGCTGTTCTCTGCCCAAAATTCAGGTCAACTTTAACATTTTCTTCTTACCTATTGCAAGACGGCTTCCTTCACTCTTCCTTACTTAATGAACATTAATTAATTTCTTCGCAGGTTATCGAGTTCTCAAAATGTACGCCTCCTTCGACTGTTGCCTTTTCATTGTCTAGTGTCTACTAAGTTATAGTGTTTATACTAATTCTCATTGTTTTATATCATTCTGTATTGTTTTATTGTATTTTATACTGATTTATATCATTTTGTATTGTTTTATACTGATTTATATAATTTTGTATTTTTTATACTATTTCGTGTTACTTTATTTTATTATGTATTGTTTTATACCATATGTGTAATTTTATATCATTTCCCTATTTCTTATGTTATGCATGATCCAACTACAATCTCCATATTCATTGTATATATTTCAAGTATATTTCATCTTATTCTGCCTAATTATTGTATTATTCTTGGTTTGCATTACGTTAATACCTATATATGTATTTTTTATGACGGTATACAACGATGCTGTATATACGAACACTTACTGTACATACTCCTTTCTATTTAATGTTGTATTATTATATTATCATATGTACACTATCTAGGGGTTTCGCAGGTTTTTCACACACCCCTTCTCAGTGGGTGTTTTCCTGCGTGGGTTTTACTAGGGAGGACAGACAGACAGACAAACGACTTTATTAGGGCGAAATTGAGACTATGTAGTCCCTTCTTACATCTAACCCTTTC
This sequence comes from Tanypteryx hageni, assembly GCA_028673005.1. NCBI lineage: Eukaryota > Metazoa > Arthropoda > Insecta > Odonata > Petaluridae > Tanypteryx > Tanypteryx hageni. The sequence goes on from CM054115.1 coordinate 6,350,521, forward strand.
GTCATATAAGTAATTACAATATTTACAAAATAAGAGAAATTAATTACATACAGATTTTAACAAAATACAAATTAATTACAAGTTAATATATTTGTTAGTAGATAACAGAGCATTACCAAAGAATGTTAGTTTTGTGGGTCATAAAAAAACATGCCTGTTTTACCTAGGTTTTCCGCACAATCTCTAATCTGTCTTCAATTTTATATATATATATATATTTTTACTCTGTATGATTTAGGTATATGCTGTTTATGTTATGCGTATTGTAATATCTTACTTTACCATTTTTTATATTTATTATATTGACGAAGCGTTAAATGTAAGAATGGACCTTATGGTCTAAATTTCGCCCGAATAAAGACGATTATCTATCTATCTCCTTCCACCCTTTTATTTTCGTTTATACGCTGCGTATTCGTAATCGTTATAAAATTCTCTGTCGATTGATACCAATGTCGACTGTGTTCCCTCAGTATACCTTATGCCCTCCCCCCTTTTCCCCTCCTTCTTCCATTCTCCTTTTTGCTGCATATCCGTAAAATTCCCTCAGTCCTTTCCCCTTTTTGCTTCCTATTCGTAAATACCCCTCTTTTCCCCACCCCTGTTTTTATTCTGGGAGGTGGGATTCTTGCAAATGCGAATTCGAGCATTTGCTACTCGAGCATTTGGGACTATGGCAAGTGGGATTAATGGCAACTTGGTTTTATGGCAAGTGGGATTCGAGCATTCGAATTCGAGCAACTGGGACTAAACCGGAGGGAGGGAGGGGTGAGGGAGGGAGGGAGGAGGGAAGGACTGTGGTAGGGAAGAGGGTTTGAGGGGAAGACGTTTCTGGGGATCGATTTTTTTGCTTCCGTTGTGATATCGCCGCGTTGGCCTCTTGGCAAGGGCGGAGAAACTTTGTTCCACTGCAACACCCTTGAAAGACGCATAGTTCATTTCCTTTCTCTTAACTAGGCTTTTGAATGCTCGGAATATCTTTGCATTTCCCGTTTAATGACTTTCGGACGGACCGTGATTTTCTTCTTCCCGGGAATATAGAATGCGATGGATCGACGACTTTATATCTTTCTTTCCGCCTCTCCCTCTCTCTCCCTCTCTTTCTCCCTCCCTCTCTCTCCCTACCTCTCTCTCTCCCTCCCTCTCTCTCTCCCTCCCTCTCTCTCTCCCTCCCTCTCTCCCTCCCTCTCTCCCTCCCTCTCTCCCTCCCTCTCTCCCTCCCTCCCTCTCTCCCTCCCTCTCTCCCTCCCTCTCTCTCTTATGGTTAGGTGGAAGAGGGGGCTACTTAGCCTCAACCTCGCCAATAAAGACATTTTTCTTTCTTTCTTTCTTTCTCTCTCGCGAGTTCTTCCCCTCGTTTTCCCTCGCCTTCCGATTTGTGCTTTTTTCTTCCCACTTCGGAATATTTTCGTTCGCCGTCACTTATAGAAATGGGGAACTTTTTCGTGTCTTTCAGGTCGTAATCCTGGACAAACTTGTCTTGCTTTGTCAAAAGAAGGCGTATTACTGTTAGTATCCGAGTAAGAATTTTTGTCTTGGTCCGTTGAAAATGTTGTTTTAGCATCATTGATGTTCGACCGTTATTTACAAAACAAGAAGTCCAATCCAGGAGCAATGCAAGCTGGTTTCCCAAAGTTGACGTCCCGAATTTATTACTTGTATTGACAGGAAATGTTTCAGTATGTGTTAGTCATTCCATGGAATTCTCATACCATAAATACCATTTGTAATTCATAGTTTATCAATGATAGAGAAAAAATGGAAAATAAATTAAAACCTTAATTAGTGGCGGCACAAAATGTTACCTAATTAGTGGCGTGGGGTCAATATAACCCCGCTGCACTTTTTTTCATTTTCTCAAATAAAAATTAATTTCTTTTGGTAACAGTTGTAATGAAATACCATTTTATCATTATTTAAAGGCATATTAAAATATTCATGAACATTTTATACAAAATAATACATTGGACATTAATATAATATATAACCCAATTTATTCAGTTATGTTAGTTTTCAACACAATAAGCATTTTATTGACTTGTGATATTTGCAAACAAATGCCATGCAACTGGTACATCTTGTTGGTCGGTTGGTCTCTACTCCTAGGGAAGAATTTACATCTTCCTCTTTTAAGTCTCTCTGAAGTGGATGGACACGAAACTTCTTCGGCAATGGCACGATGATCACGGATGCGTTTTCTGAGTTCCTTTGGAATATATTTATCATTGAAGCGAGAAATTTGTTTTTTTTTCACTAGTTCCTTCTAAAGAGTTTTTTAAAAATTCCCCAGGTCATCCTCCTCAGCCTCTCTGTTTCTTTAACATTTTCATTGTAGACAGCTAATGCATTGAAATCTTCATTCGAAAAATGCAAAAAATACAGTTAAAGGCCATATATTTGTTTTTCTGCCGGCGTTGTATGTTGCATTGTATAATGATACTATCTCCGGCTTTTGAGGTCTTTCGTACTTTCATCGTGATGCATTGTAGATATGAGAATTACTGCTATATTTATTGCTGGAATGTGTGATACGATTGTCAAATCCTTCGTAAAACCAAAAATACTGCTACGAGCCTCTTTATTTCTCGTTGGAAGTAACTCAGGAGGGATTTTTCTTTTATTTTTTCGCCTAGATCCGACGAGGGTTAGTTTGTAATCCTCCAGAAGTGACTTTGCGAGAGGTATACCAGTGTACCAATTATCTGTTGTCACATTTCTGTATGTTCCTCTAATCGACATAACTAGTCGCTTATAATAAATTTAATATTATATGTTGTTAAGATATTTTTTTTTCATGTTTTTGGTATTCAAATCACATATTTGAGACCATGTAATAAGTGCTGAGGAGCCACCGACACTTAATTCCCTTTGTCAATTCAACCCACTTTTGCATGTCACAGGCTTATAGGCCGATTACATAGTTGTGCAGTAGCATTCACTAATTATAATATCACTGTATAGTATAAAGTTATTTCTTGACATAGTATTATTTATGTAGTATTATATGTAGTAAAAGAACACTGGGTGAATTTCTTTCCTATTATAGTGAATGCAAATTTAGATGAAATTGAGATTATATGAACAACGAGAATGATAACTGCCATTGGTTCTTGAGCAATCTGTTCATAATAATAATATATATGTTCATAATGGCATTGTTATGAATTTATGTGAAATACCATGTGATTACGTAAAAAAGTTCAGTTCCTAGAGCTATTCGAAGGCGGTAGACAAAAGGATTGCAAAATTACTCTATGTACTTCGTGCATGACAGCATTAAAATATCAAGGTAAACGAATTCCAAAAATAAAATCAATAGTGAAAATCATCAACAAGGTCAAAAACTCAGGTACTGAAAGTTTTCTCATGATCTGAACTTCTGCTCTACAGTTACTGACTTAAATATATTAGGTGGGGTCATATTGACCCCACGCCACCAATTAAGGGTTTATAGAGCATTATCAGGTTTAAAATACAAAAAGCGATGTCAAAATCTCTTTCTGACATATTTTGCATGTATTTATACGCTAATATACAGGGTGTCCGGCGACTTTATGTCATATCTTTTGGATCTTATTCTTTAAGTGATTTTGAGTAAAAAATGTCATATTGACATGGGTCCGATTCTCATTTGTTAGAGAGCTACGAGCAATTGTAATTATCTCGTACTTGGATTTGTACAACTTAATGGCTGAAAAAATACATGGTTTAAGTAATTATTCGTATACATTGTTAATTGTTGAAAAATGTATTTCTTACTTACTTGAATAAAAGTACATCGATCTGGTGTTCTTCTTTGTGGAAATCGTTGTCGATATTCGTAAACGGCAGCAACGGAGTTTCCATCGCAAAACCCGTACACGAAGTACTTATCCGCATACTCTTCATTCGAAAATGTAAACGGCATTATTAAAAGCTAATGATACCTCACGTGTCACAGCGCACTACACTGAACGCTAGCTTACGTTCTACTGACATGCTGCCTGCGAGCTTGCAAATTACGTCCACGTCTGTTGTGCAAGCGTCATGCTTCTCTTTGTTGTAACAATGGATTAAGTATAAATTTAAACATTGCATTTTTCAGCGATTCGGTTGTACAAATCAAAGTACAAGATAATTTCAATTGCCCGTAGCTCTATAACAAATGAGAATCGGACCCATGTTCATATGACATTTTTTACTCAAAATCACTTATGGAATAAAATCCCGAAGTTATGACATAAAGTCGCCGGACACCCTGTATATGGATCAGCTGTCCATTGCTTAAGAGTAGTCGAGCGAAAAAGAAAACAAGATGGAAAAGTATTCTCCATAAATGGAATACGCAGAGATTTCAAAGGCGTTCTTAATGAGAAATACGTATGGAACGGTGTCGATAGATTAGGTGATTCTCGAGTTTTTATCCGCGAAACTATAGTCTCCTGGACTATCTTGTTGTAAATGTTGTTCTCTATCCGAATAAATTTTTAAATCTAAAACTCGCAGATCATATAAGAGAATGGGAGAAAAATATATGGATTTTTAATTGTTGTTTGCTGAGAGAACCGTCTTAGCGATCGATGTAAACAAAATATGCGATGTTTTGCTCGGGATTTTCTCGAATTTTTATCTCCGAAACCATAACTCGTAATTACGTGGCCTCGCGGAGTTTCTTGTAGTAAATGTTGTTCTTTATCCGAATAATGTTTTTAATCTGTACCTTAAAGAACATATAAGAGCTAGGGAGATAGAAGTTTGATATTTCATTGTTGCTTGACGGATGCCATTTAACGAGATACGAGTATAAGTTTATTAAAATGATTATGTAAAGTGGAAGTTCTAATTTACAGATTCAGTTGACAATCACAATTTGGCGATAAATTTTAATAAAGATCACTCATACGTAATTAAATTAAAATCCGTCCAGCGGTTTAGGAGATGAAAGTTACGACGGACGGAAGGACCAGATGTGCCCATAAGGCGTTCCGCTATTACCGCTTCGCTGGTAAAGAACGCCTAATAACCCATTTGTTCACTCGTCTATGCTCAAGCCGAGTTCGGTAATAATCGTCTCCATGGCAACAATCCGATAAATGCGATTTAATACGCAAAAACGGTATTTTTTAAATATAAATTCAAGAAAATACGATCAATTATCAATATTCTGCGATAAGAAATAGAATCCACATTCGTTTCCCTTTAGTACAGTACAAACCTCGCTCCGATATCACAATTTTAAGATATTTTCAAGTATTAAAGAAAAAAACTATGAACGATGGATTTGAGACTTCCTATGTAAAACTAATTGAGAAAAACGTTCCTGGCATCGAACCCGAGATTTCAATCTTCGCCAAATAAAATCGAGCCCGGAGGTGGTCCCTGGCAGCAAGAGCCTCACACGTACCAAGTTTCATGAAAATCGGTCCATTAATGCAAAAGTTGTTAGTGGGGGGGAAACACACACACACAGCACCGGCCCGAGCTAGGGTCGGCCGCCCGGAGCGCCATCCTGACTTCCATTCGTACATAAAAATATGAAAAACTGCCGAAATATTTCCCACCTCCGTCTTGGACTGCGAAAACCAAGAATAAAAGGGCCCCCGAAAATTCCCACAAACAACTCTTATGTAGGAAATACTCCAAGGAATGGCTTTGTGGGTTCGTTGTTTTGATAGCGAAAAATAATGGTGTGAAAAGGGCCTCGTGCAGTTAAGTTGGCTATCAAAGAATAGAGCCTAAAAACAAAAGCTCAAATAAGGCTTTCACCAACTCTACCACGCCTCTCAGCTGGGGTCATAAATGTGCACCCTTTCTCAAATTGGTTACCAACGTTTTAGGACACCCCCACTCCGTGACAGCTTTGGGAAAACCCGAGTTCCCATCCACTAATTTCCCATTTCAGGGACTGTGGTAATAATTCTCTTTGCTTTCGCCGAAGAAACAATGTATCTAACTTGGTACAAGTGTCTTCGGTGCCAGAAAAGTGATTCTTTTACATCCTGAAGAGGAAATCATCTTTCTCAAATCAACGCGCACGACAGTAAGTGCAGCCTTATGAAATGGTCCTGTCTTCGTGTGTGTGTGCAGGACCGGCCCGAGGTATTTTGGCGCCCCGGGCGGAAAGGCTTTTGTGCGCCCTCCCCTCCCCAAGATAAGAAAATCTGATGTGGCCACCACATGACTTTCTCCATATCTGTAATATTTCTAAAATACCAAATAGGTTACATAATAGTAAATATTTTAAGAAACTGCGAGAAAATTTTGACTTTACAAAGAACAGGAATAAACTCAAACCATAGACTTCTAATATTGGATATAGCCACAATGCTCCAACAATTGAGAAAAGAAAAAGGAGCGTTACTAAGACGTAACTAAGCATCAATTGCTAACAATACTTGTCGGTAGGTGGCAGCTAAAAATATAAGATATCTCTTAAACGATGCATTATATGGAAAAATAATTCAAACAAAGGTTGTGGAAAGTAGAGTACAAATGTATGTTTCAGCGCAGTCTGCCATTTTTTAATGTGATATTATAAAGATAAACAAACGATAAACCTAATGACGTCATAACAAAAGACGATCGTAATGTGCAATGTTAGGTTAGTACTTGGTTGGCGGCGGATTCGAATCGAATTAAACTTTCTGGATTGGTATATTGGATGGCGGTGGATTTGAGTACGTTAAAATGAAGCGAAATATTGATCAAGTTTTTATTTCCAATAAAATACAATCATTATTACTTTATAAATACATACAACGCAAATAACAGTCTTTTTTCAAAGGAGGTGGTCCATCGATATGAATTTCTCCTTTATTGTAGTGTTCCAGGTATGGCTGATATCCTTCCCTCTGACGCCGATCTTCTAATTCTTATAATTCGGAAAATGTGGTGGTTATCTGATGGATGTCACGTGGATGATACAATTCAATATAATCAAAAGGTATCAATTTCAGATCCTCTAATTTCATCGTCTTCCAACCACGTTCATGATAGGTCTGAATAGCCGACCCAACTTTATGTATGATTGCGAGTTGTTTTAAGTCCATAATTGAAAATTAATTATTTTCAAATCAATGATTGCTTAGATTGATAATATATTAATAATTATTAAATATAAATTAAATTACCTTTGGAGAGCGATCTGATGCGTGGAATATCTGGATGCGTCTTTCTTCGAGAAACTCACTTTATGCACGCGACCGTCCTCTGCCGAGTCTCATTTATTTAGGTCACTAAGGAGTTTATGAATGAAAACACTTCGGGGTAGATGAAAAACAGGTTTTCAGTCCAGCTATTGCACCCGAGTGGTGGATGAGTTTAGGTCACTAACCTCTGGTAGTAAAAGAAATAAGATCTACGGTCTCGCAGTCAAACGTCGGTTTTGCTCGAGCGTCTCGATAGAGAAAGTCATGTTTAATACCTGGGTAGGATAGGATATTGGCCTCTGGTTGTTTTAAAAACCTACGGTCGGGGCAGGTTTTATCAAGTAAATAAAACACGAGAAAAAGTAAAAAAATCAATTTATTTAACAAAAATATATGCCAAGTTAGTTTTTTTTTACAAACATTGCTCCATACTCATTCTATATTTATTATTAAACAACCTCCATGTCGCTTCATTGGTTATAGCCTCTTTTAATAACGACTTCACCAGTCCACTTTTCACCAAATCGTCTTTCTTTGCTTCGATAAGTTCTTTTCTGAAACCATCATCCAATAATTGAATGAGTCTTAACGTTATTATCACGTCAAAATCTGTACGGTTTGAGAATAATATAAGCGTGAAAGTATTGTATAGAAATTATATCTTTTTTTGTTCGAATAAATTAAGCCATTGATCATTACTCAGAATGACTTCTCCTTTACCGATTTGAGTAAATTGCACACACAATTCAAAAGTTTCACAATGATTAAACCCAACACTAACACTTTTCACTTTCTTATTATTCAGATAGTACACAGTTTCCAATAAGAGTTGATTGATTTCACAAATATTCTTCTTCCGCGATGACTTTGGGGAGTGATGCGGGATCTGCTTGCAGACTGGATGGCGGTGGTGGCGATGACGATGGTGGTGATGATTGCAGATTGGATAACTTCGGTCTTGGAACACTTCTCCTCCGTTTCGGTAGAACTCCTGAACTGCTCGAACTCTTTATAGCGAAAGACTGTGTGGAGTTTATATATTTCAATATAACCTACTATAACTGATGGAGGGGTGGTAGGAGTGAAGGGGAAAGGTGTGAAAGTGGAAGGGGGAGCCTTAGAAGACTTAAATCCTCGGCGATTGGTTGCTTGTCCTAGATTGCATTATGCGGTGGAGTTGATTTATCTTCGAGCAGCAGTTTTGTAAATTCTTTGTCTCGCTTTCCAAAATTCGATGAACTTGACAGTCGTTGAGGTGGGGATGGGTGAATTGGGGAAATGAAATAGGTCAAGATTTTTGCTATTGATTTGCAGAGAGTGTAAAGACAGCAAAACTCTCCAAAAAGGTCAGAGTGATAACTTTGGAGTCGAAATGGATTTTCGGTGTAGGAAAACGGTTGGAGGAAAGAGATGATTTCGTAAATGAGAGGTGGATAACCTATTCAAATATCACCTTCAAAGGCTTCTTCCCAGTTTCTCTTTAAATTTGAAATTTTACTGTTTCCCCAAGACAAGGTGTTCACCCCGTCGTCACAAAGATAACGTTTGTCATCAGAAGCACTCAAGGCAACTTTATTCATTTCCATCGAATAAAGTTCATGCTTTTTACTTTTAATCACATTCATTTTGCGAAATACAACAGAATTATCCCTTAAACAATTAACATAGTCCTCAAACTTTAAACCTTTATTGATAACTGCTTTGTTTAAGGGATAATTCTGATGAACGCAGGCAGCGGGTTGAAGCGATCCCGAACCTTCGGAATATTGTTTCGATTGTCGGTCGACACACACACGTGGCTCGTCGAATTGCAAGCAAAATGTTCAGATGGCTCCGGCAAGCGTGGAGCGGGAACTCGACGCCGAGAGCGGCGCTCGGATTGGTCGCGCCGCCTGGTGAGCAAGATAGAGAGAGCAAGCGAGTGACGGCGGTGGAAGTTCTCTTCCTTTTCGCCGGCTTTCTTTCGAAGTCGAAGGGGATGAAGACGGTCGCTATTTGTCGCTCCGATACATTGGAAACGGAATTCCCAGTCAATGTTTCGCGAAGGGCCGCAAGTAAATTCAATTGTTAATTTATTTGCCTTATAAGTACATTAAAACATTATAAATAACTCGGGCGTTGTTTTTTATGACCATTAATAATTCATTGAATGTGTACCGGTGCTCGGTTTGTTCTGTAAGATAACTTGGTTCTCTTCACGGTGAAAAGGTTGGTAACCCGTGCTTGAACCCACACCCAAGAAATAATTAAGAAAGTGTGCGCCCGAAACGATTGCTATGGCTTCCGAGTTTTGAAAGGGACGAGTTTGAATACGCCGGAGCCGAGCTTATTAAGATCGATCGATCAATCACTTCTGCTTAACGGGATTAGAGGCTCGAAGGAAGGGAATGCGAGGAGCGCCAGCGAGAGGTGAACCAGAGACCGTCGCTCGCGTTGAACAATACTTACCGAAGCTTATTGAACCGCAGAAGCGAAAGGCGACGTCGAGCGATCGATTCGCGTGAGTGTCGTACCGAGGCGTTGGCTTTTTGCCTCGGAGGAAATTCGTTTGTTTCGCCTCCCAATACCCAATATATATGTGAAGGCGATCTAAGGGATCACTTGAAGGAGATGTGAGAAGCCCTGGTTGATTTACATGAGCTGTATTTGACTGGGACGAGGAAGAGTGGATGGGCATCCTGATTAATATATATGCACCTATTTTTAAAAACAAGTTCAATTTAATTCTGTCATCCCTCTGGGCAGGAAATCCCTGTTAGAACTTTTGGGATCATTTGAAATATTTTAAGTTCCAGTGTTGCACTAGTATGAAGAAACAAAGTGTTTTGAGAGTTAATTGCTTTGAATGTGTCTGCATCAATCCGTGCTTCGGTATACTCGACTCCAAATTGAAATTAGAAGCTACTTGTGAACAAGAGGTTTAGATTTTTTTTTCAGGAATTTTTACTTTTTATCTCGCAAATATGTGGTAATTAGAATTATAGAATACTGACGTGAACATTGTCAACTTTCACTGATATGGGCTATATTGCAGATCAACAAATAACTTGCAGTTGCAGTTCTCTGTAATTGTAAACCACTCATTGCGTTTCCAGTATATTGAGGGATTGCAGCCACAATATCTGGGCACGCAAAATTTACTCCAAACAATGGCATAGATTGTAATGTGTGCCTGTTTTCTTTAAAATTATTTTCATTTCAGCCAAGATATAATTGATTGATTCCATTCTATTTTTAGATCAGGAAAATGTTCACTCATATGTAACGTTTTAAATATGAGAAATCAAATCAGACATTTTTATCATATAATTATTTGGAAACAACAATAGGAAATGTACATTTTGCTCTTACCCATTATACGCATTGTAATGTATTGATTTATTCTGACAGAGGAGATCACCAAAAACGACTGCGATAGCAGATAATTACGACATTGTTTTACAAATTAAAAATAGGAGTATTCCCTGCTAGATACTTCTCATGCAATTCTTAAGGGAGATAAACCAAATAGTATTGGGGAAAAGATTAAAAAACAAGTCTTTTTAATTAACCGTAGAAATTGGTTCAGACGAGGGTTCCACCTTCTTGTTAGTGTATAAAAGACAATAATAGCTTAAACAAGATGATGAAAATGGAACTTATGATGCCTACTTTCCATATAATTATTTTAAATTAAATGTGTCACAGCAATTAGTTATATTGGCTGTAATAGTTTTAAAATCACCACGGATAGTTGCTCTTTGTGTTCCCAAATTTCATAATTTAGCGTTATAAAATATTACAAATACATTTGAACGAAAAAATAAATTGATCACGCATGTTTGTGTGGCAAAATAACGTGTATGTACTAGACAAGGGGTCGGCAGCCTATGGCATGCGAAGAGACTTTGGGTGGCATGCGAACAGACTGGAAATGTGTGTAGTATGCAGAACAATTATACTATATATAATATTAATAAGAATAAAAATCGCCAATGAGACATTTCTAATTAGATATTTTTCACCGATTATATTAATTTATGCGATAAAAACACCCATTCATTGATTTTAACAATAATATACTTTTTCCAAAAGAAAATTAGGAAAAATCTAGGAGGGAGGAAATAAGCTCAGGGCGATCCTAAATCAAATGCATATTGAACAAAGCAGAACATTTGTGAAAAACTCTCTAATAGATTCGTAGCCTATGGATAAAAAAAAAAGCTTTTAGAAGACCTCAGGGAGGCCCGCTGATAAGAGTTGACTTTTCCCTGAATCTTCTAAAGCAGTGGTGAGCAACCCGCGGCCCGCGGGAGAGTTTTATGCAGCCCACAAATCCAGGATTAAAAAGTAATCCATAACATTTAACACAAATTCATATCAAATACATTCAAATTACGACAATAAAACACTTGAGATAGAAATGTTAACCCTAAAACTTAATTTAAACTTGATTTTCACTGACATGATACCTCAGAAAATCTAGTTAATGCCCGATTCAAAGTTTAGCCTGGCCTGCCGAAGCATTGACAACTTGTAATGCGGCCCGCCAAAGAATTCGCAACCATCAATGCTGCCCGCCATATAGAAAAAGGTTGCTCCCCGCATTTCTAAAGGAAAATGAAGTTTCAGAGACCTCAGCACCATGAGATAAGTGTTCATCATCATCATCGTGCATATGAACTTAACCCAGATATGCCTGAAGATTTTTTGTTGATTTTTTCAATTTTTTCTTATTGCATATATTCAATTGGTGTTCAGTAACAAGTCTATGAACTTATTTTTCTTTTACAATTCCTGAGAGACTGAAAAAGGGGTGTCCTATATATGTATAGGACATCAGGCAAATTGGGCGCTATTGGGAGGGAGGATGGAAGAGACAACAAACGTTATAACATTTTTAATTCTCGTTAGCTTCATTGAAATACAAGAAAAACATGTAGAAAGTATAATTATATATGGAATACAGTTAAACAAAATTTTTAAAAGTTTTGTAATTATTTTCAGTATGGTACTTTACAATGCATTGTACATGTAAAGCTGCATCGCATTTTTTGCATCTTGTTGTGCATTTACTGTGACACAATCTACAGCGAGTCTGTTTCTCTTGTTGAATGATGAGATGGTCAAGTCTGTCAAACCTGGAGTCAATAACGGTTGCACCTGAATGCCAGCCCATACATATGTTATTGTTTCTAGCAAGTTCAGAACAATTCTTCAGCGGAACGCTAGATGGTCAAGTTTTCCACCACATTCAGGTAATCCTACAAAGGACATACTTTGGTATCTCGATCAGATTTATCTAATGTATGTTTATCACAGATGTGAATGTTCGACATTATAAATTCGAATCTGTCACGAGAAATGGCTCTCGTAACCAAATCATTATTTACGTCAGGGCTGTTTTCAAAATATATTCACCTACGTGGCAGTTTGACATAACCATATAGTAGTCAAATCCCAATAAAACATTTCATTTCATCTAAACTAATATCACCAAGTTTATTCTTCACTGCTGCATACCTTTTACTTTTGTCTACAAGTAAATTCATAACATCCTCATCAAATAAAAAGAAAAATAAATTTACAGTGTGCATTGAAGGCCATTCACTCACTTCTAAGGGCATGACATTATCTGTCCTGTTGTAAAAATTTACATCATTTTACTTCTGTGATTTTTGTTTCTTCATGTGAATCACACTCATGTTTGGGGTCATCAATTCCTTGAATTTCAACATATGCTCTCAACTGAGATCTGGGTAAATTATTGGGACAAAGAAATTCCTCATCCCCTGAGTCTTCATCTGTTACTTCCTCATCTTCTGGGGGAAATATATTTACTCTAATAAAAGGATCTTCAACAGTTACTGTGTAATCTTCTTCTTCTAATGCAGTCAATATTTCATCAAGTGAAAGGGTTCTTCAAATATAAAAAACACTTTCATTAGAAGGAATCATATTACATTAAATATGAACTAATAATTATACTTTAGTTGAGTTTAGTTAGTTTAGTAATACAAAGAAAAGGAGTTTTTCAAAATGCAGTCAACCCACATTAATTGTTTGAAACAAAGTTGCAGTAGATGCTCATCTTCCTAACGTCCTATATATGAAGTTCAAATCAATAAAATAATTAATTTTAATCCCATTACTTTTAATGCTAATTATTATTTGTTTACAATATTCAAGCACACAAAAAAAATTAAAAAAAAATGATAAATGTGATTTGAAGAACTTTCATTTTCAAGCTTTAAAGAAGAGATGTTATTTTTTTGAAATGGGGAAACAGTGATTTTTGTGAATATCTTAGCTGGGAACTTTGGTGTGCTAAATTAGCATATTTGGCAGAAATACTTAGGTATCTGATTAGTGTGAACATCAGCATGCAAGGGCGGAATGAAAGCATCCTGACTTCTACGGATAAGCTACTGGCATTACAGAGAAAAATAGTAATCTGGAAAAAGAGCTAGAGAAGGTAATCTCGAATTGTTTTCTCTGATTTCAAATACCCATACGAAAGAAATTGTTGAGAATTTGGAAATTATGGATAGTTGACTTAATTTAATGGAAAATTATAAATATACTGCTATTGCTCATGGAATTTATTATCTAATACATACAGTCCCCACGTGATTGAAGTGCTGTTGCCCTGGAGATCACGTTGGTTAATTTACAAGTTTAGATTTTGGTGTATGGTGATTTTTTTAAGCGCTTGCACAATGCAAGCACAGACTACTTGTATATCTTATAGCTATATCCTCCTCTGTAAGGAATATCTATATATAATGATGATATATCATTATATATAGACGTTCCTTACAGAGGAGGAGGAGGATATAACATATATATATATTAACTTAAGGAAATGAAAAGGTAGTGATGAGGGTGGCAACAAGGTGTTGAAGGAAGCCCAGCTTACACTTACCAGGTCAGGGACCAAGATGGCAGGCTGCTGGGGGGTCGAAGAGACACGTTGAAAACACAAACACAAAAAAACACGCAAGCTTATCGGGTCTATGCCCTTCTTCAGGGATAGAGTAATATATATATATATATATATATATATATATATATATATATATATATATAATACTAGTAGAAGGTGCTTGCATACTGCAAGCATTTCATCTCACCTTGAAAAAACATTATTTTAAGAAAGATATTTCATCGTGGGAAATATTTCTTTGATTCAAAAGATTTCTCCTCTGGACCAATTTTCGTTTTTTCCTTATGGAACAATAATGGAGTAAAACAATCACTAATTTTTGCTATTTTAGGAATATTATACTTTTTCCACATTGCGTTAATAATGGCACACAATCCTGCCAAATTTTAAATCTGTAGCACATTTAGAAGTGAAATAACATTTATTTAATTGTTGAAATTTAAATAATTTTTAACGACCGAAATAAATATTACATGGATACATTGAAATGTTTATTCATTTATATAGACTAAACTATAAATAATTTAAAAGTTTCAGCTCTCTAACTTGTACCGAAACAGTTATCTATTTGTTTAAACTTTAAGAATTTTTAACTGCCAAACAAATTAAAATATCAAAATTTCTATATGGTAGAGTTTGAGCACGGCATTTAATATCTGTTAAATACTTTCGCCAAACCACGACCAGTTATATGAATGCAATCAACGTAATTTATTGATAAACGTAGAGTTTCAGTTATCTCTTCTCGGATATAGCGTTGTGCACTGATAACGAGAAAATAATTCAATCCATGACTTTTTGTCATTGTAGAGTACAAATGCAAACATCCAGTAAACTCCATGTTGACATTTGAAAATTATCAAGAATAATAATGAATTGCAGGAGGGATATAAGCATTATGCGCCTGCTTCATTCGTCCACAAAAATTCACAAATTCCCATTCGGATACAAAAATGAAAACAGTATGAATTGGCAGAAAGATCTACAGAGCCAGATGCTCAGAAAGTACTTGGTTCGGACGAGTAATAGGAGGATTGGCCGACACGAAATCGGAGGGCGGAGGTAGCGAAGCAGGTGCAGGGAAAGGAAAGGAAGGAGGAGAGGATGGGAGCAAAGGAATGCGGGAATAACACACGTGGAACCAGCCACCAAATTAGGCTGCAAATTTGCCTCAAAATTGAGATGCGAGGGATTGCAGGGGAGGCCCGCTTTGCAGAGGGGCAAACTCAAGGGGAGGAGCATACCCTTCGGGGGCGGATCGACTGCCAAAGGGGCGGAGGGGGGGGGGGAGGGCGGAGAGGCCATCGGGAGAAGCGCGAGGGAAGGGAGAAAGGCGAGGATGGAAATAAGTCGCGGATATTGAGTCGGTAAATGTAAGTTTAAGTTTCCAGAAATATGTATTATCCGTACATTTCCTGGTAAATGTGCACTTTTACTGATGTGCCTTGGTAAATGTGGAAATATGTAAGAATGAGCAATGCAACACATTAATAATTACATTAATTTATAATAAAAATCATCGAGGATTTGGCTCCACTGGTATATATTAAGATGAACGCTTCCCAACCCGAGGGGGGAACACAGTGAACGTGAGGAGGAACCAAAAACACTTTGACTAACCTACCAAACCCGGTGGGGCAGAGTAAAATTTGTCTTCATGTTCAAATTTAGTTTAGTTGTGCACATTTACCACGAAATTGACACATTTACCGAACAACACACATTTACCGTACTTCGAAATTGCAACAGATGTTCGCAACGCCACCAAGTTGTGGCCTGTGTTGCGACGTTTATCCACATTTACCAGTGTCAATAGGTTAATGTGTACATTTCCCCAATCCAATCGGTAAAAGTATGCAGAGGCGCATTATCATATAGGCAAAAAAGACATCTGCCTAGGGCCCCCAAAATCACTTTTCAAAAACTCATTGCTGGTTTTTACTAATATTTTTAAATGATTTTTATCGGAAACTGAACTTTCTACCTGCCAAGGTCAATGAACTTGAAGATTAATTTGAAAATTACTTTTTTTTTTCAAAAATGGTTTTGCCGATTTTTAGGAAATTTTATATTTAGTTCTTTCTTAAATAGTTAAGTTACCTAATTGAAAAAATAGAGACTGCCTTGTATGTAACTGGCGCCGCTGGCACCGGATGTCTTTTTTTCCTATATGATAACGCGCCACTGCATGAAAAGCAAGATAGGAAGGAAGGTAGGTTCATGTGACACACCCACTCCAATGTATACAAATTGTAGCGACTCAGGCAACTGAGGAGACAAAATTAGAAAGGAATAAGCAAACTGGGATACTATTGATGTCATAGATAGGTGGGAGGATAAGTCTGGTGACTCTCCCACTTAAATGTATACTAAAAGTGCCTGCTCTAGAGTTAAGGCAGTACAGTAGCAGGGAGAAGTTAGCCACAATCTTATCAACCAGTCTTGAGTTAATGCCCAAGCAGAACTAAGGTGCGGCAGAATAATTCGGCTGTTTTTGATTTTAATGAGTGTAAGAAACAAAAAAAACGAGTGTAAGAACATTAAATATTGAGTGACAGAAGAACACGGAGAGCTGAACTTTTTCGATAAGAACGTTTTAACTTAAATATTGTATTTTATTTTGTTTTTAGAATATTCTTTTTATTTTGTTTTATATTAAACTCATGGTTTCCGTTATTTTATTAAAGAACAAACAGATGGATTTCTTTAATTTTATTTCATGTAGTTCGGGAATTCCCCGCTCAAATCGGGATGTCTGGCAACCCTGCTTGTATATCAATTTGATATAATAATGTGTCCCTCAGTTATGTTTGTCGTCGATTTTTTGTGATAGTGTAGTATTTATTCTGTAGGATCAATCGATTCCTCAATTCCTTCTATAATGCAGTTTTTGCGTTTTATTGGGTTTCCATTGTCTATTACTTAATTTAAAAAATTATTTAATTATAAAAAATTGATTAAAAGTACAAACATTTTTAAATTGTAAAATATAAATCTAAAAATATATTTTTTCTTAGGGCCATGAAAAGAATGTACGAATATGGTGCGCGGAAAAGAAAAAGGTTAAATATTAGAGAAGCGGAATTAAAAAAACCGCAAAACTCGTTGCAACATTTTATTTCAATAAAAAATCGAGAAGAGTCTCAAAAAGACAGCCGACCAAATGACATTCTTACAACAGAAGAAAATAGTGCAGACATAACTCCCACCTCTTCATTATCACCAGACGACGTTATTGAGGATAAGTATTTCGGCATCACACAGGAAGACAATACCAATAATGGAACAACCAAAGCACTCTCTGACACTATTAATGATACTCCGGATACGACCAAACATCAAACATATAGTAAAGATATTGCGTTATGGCCAAAACCCATCATGAATGACTTCCTTGAATTTTGTATTCTTTTCTTCATCAACGAAGAGATGGGACCTTTTAATAAAGGCAAACTCAGAAAGAAATAAAACATTAAAAAGAATTAGTGATACCAGGTGGTCCGCAAGGGCAAATGCAATTCTAGCTGTTAAGATGATTTTTTTGCCATAAAAGAAGCTTTATTTACACTCTCTAATGGTTCAAATGAAAAACCTTTGACAAAATTAGAAGCAAAAAAGCTGCATGATTTCTTTGAAGATTTTGAATCAACTCTTTTTCTTTTCATATGGCATTCAATTCTACAGCGATTAAATTCCACAAATGAAAATCTTCAAAATAAAGATTCAGATTTACAACATGCTGTAAATCTTTTAAAATCATTGTCGTTATATATATCAGACATTCGAGGTAACAATGAATTTTTTGATGCTATAATAACCGAAGTTTATGCATTAACTGGCAATAAAGATTATAAATCCGATAAAGTTAGAAGTCGACAGAGAAAATTATGCTTTGATGAAAAAAGAGATCGGGATGTGCAATTGACAGGAAAACAATCATTTGTTGTAAATTGTTTAAATGTTATTTGCGATAAATTGTTAGTAGAAATTAACAGACGTGTTGAGGCATACCAAGATATTTAAAATTATTTTGCAATATTTACAAATTTAAATTTAAGGGAAACATCAGCAAGAGAATATGACAACTGTATTATTAATTTAATAAATACTTACTCAGATGACATTGACGTTAATGTTTTTCAAGAAGAATTAGCGCATTTTATACATTTTGTAAAAAATGAAACTTTAAATTGTACGAAGCAATTCAAAGAGGACCAGTATCAACTTTTCCTAATGTGGACATAATGTTAAAAATATTTCTGTCAATTCCTGTTTCGAACGCATCAGCAGAACGATCGTTCTCTGTGCTCATAAGAGTTAAGAATTATATTAGAAGTTCACTTGGACAAGAAAAATTAAATAATTTAGCAATAATTTGTATTGAGAAAGATATTACAAACAGGATTGATTAGAGAACTGATATACAATTTTTCAGCCCAAAAAGCACGAAAAGTCCAAAAAAGTAGTGTAATAGAGTGTAATAGAGTGTATTAGAGTAGAATAGAATAGAGTGTATTAGAGTGTATTAGAGTAAGTGTATGTATTATTTCTGAATTATTCTTCTAGGTGGGATATTTTTCTTTTGTCATATAACTTGTTTGTCTTGTTGTCACAATAAAATGAAATTGAAAATGTTCTTTATTAGTTTTTCTTTAGATGGTGCCCCCAAATTCCATTTTGCCATGGGCCCCATGAAGGTATAACGCGCCTCTGAAAGTATGTTATACTTAAATTTACCAAACTTGGTGGTAAATGTGCACATTAACTGGGAAATGTACACATTTACCGGACTATGCACATGCACTATGCAAGCATTTTATATCACCTTGATAAAATATTAATTTTTCAGAGAGATATTTCACCTTGATAAATATTTCTTTAATTCATAAGAGTTCTCCTCTGGAACGATTTTTGTTTTTTCCTTATGGAACAATAATGGAGTAATACTATCACTTATTTTTTCAATTTTAGGAATATTATAATTTTTCACGGCCGCAATGGATACACTGAAATGTTTATTTGTTTGTATAGACCGGGTGTTCTTAACCTTTTTTTCTAAGTGAGCACCTTTTGACACATTCCAGAGTGAGCACCCTAAAAAAATATTCAAACAAGAAATGCCTTTAATGTTAAAGTTTAATCTATATAGATATATTTTTAACTATTTGAACCTTTCTTTAAGTGCATACAAGTGCCATGATGCTCAATTAAATTTTTTTTATTGAAAATCAGGTTCCAAAGAGCCAAGGGATCATACATAGAACATTACACAAACATTTTTTTAATAAGGGCACTGATAAAGGCTTCAGAAACAGGTCAAATCAATGTACAAATAAAGCATAACAGTAAGTATAACATTACAAGCATAAGAAATAGAATACCATAACTTGCAATATAACTAAAGGACTTAACTAAAATTTAGAAGGATTTAGTGAGAATTATACACATGTAAGAATTTACAATTTAGTGGGAATTGTTAGTTTAGAAAATTTAGTTAGAATTGAGCAAGCAAAAAAGTAATATAAACAAAACACTGAAATACAATATTGTCATGTAATATAAAGTAAGTTATGTATAGGAGATACAATCAAAATACCCAATCTAAATACTCTTAATAGGATCATAATAAATCCATAGGAACATGCATACTTAAATAGGAACATAATACATCAAGAAGAATATAACACTTCAATTATCACAAAATTTATCCCAAAGGAATGTTTTTCCCATTTTCTTGAATTTAGATAACACTTCAACGTCTTTTAAATTATTAGGTAGGTCATTATACCTTTTAACACCTTGATATCATGTTCACTTAATTCCATATCTTGAAGAGTTTTGCATATCAATGTGAATACCCTTAGCATTTCTAGACATATAAGAATGAAAACTCAAGTTTATTGGACAAAAAGTATTATTGAGCATTAAATTGTTTTGTAGTTGGAAAATAAATATAATGGATGCAAATTCAAGGATCAATTTTAGTGAAAAAACATTTGTTTTCTATGAAGTCTTATTGAAACATACTTAGTACTTACCATTTCAGTGAGATCCTTGACTCTGAAGAGAAAACATCAAGTCTTTGAAATTTAACCTCTCTTCAAATTGGTTACTGAGCTTTTCGAGTGCTTTTACTATGAGTGATGGACACTTGCTGAAAGCAGTTTCAGCCAAACATTTTTTAAGTTCAGGAAAATGATGCAAATTTTCCTTGGAAACTTGACTCTGAAAAAGTTTAAGCTTTTTCTGGAATGCCATTATTTCCTCATATAAAACAACAATGGAATTGTTTTTCCTTGCAACCTCAGGTTTAAGTCATTCAAACGGCTGAAAAGGTCAACCATGAATGAAAATGTTATCTTGAAGTCAGCAGTAAAAATTTCAGGAAAAAGATTATCCTTTTTGCTATGTATTAGAAAAGCCATTACCTCTTCAAAAACCTCCCAGATTCTGGAAAGAGCTTTCCCACGACTAAGCCACCGAACTTCTGTATGGACATTAAGGTCAGAATGGGGTGCTTGAAGGTCTTCCAAAAATACCTTTATGAGTCGTTTATTTAGCGGCCTTGAAATAAAATAGTTGATAAGCTAAGTAATAATTTCAAGACAATGCATCATTTCGTTTTGATTTTTCAATCAAGAGCATAAAGCTTCAATATGAATTAGGCAGTGATAGTGGACAAAATTGGGTATTCTTTCATATTTACTTAGATAAGCAATAAGTCCTTTGTTTTTCCCTATCATGGATGGTGCACCATCATTAACAATGGATACAAGTTTATTAAGATCAACTTTGTGCAATGTGAGAAATTGCATAACTGTTTCATATATATCCTTTCCAGTTGTTTGACCAGTAAGTGGTCATATACTCAAAAATTCTTCTTCACAATTACCATCATGTTGTATTAAATGCACAAAACACAAGAGTCGTGATATGGAGGAAACATCAGTCGATTCATCTAGTGCCAGAAAAAAGAATACACAATTTTCAATTTTAACTGACAGTTCCCTAAATATAACATCTGCAATTCTATTAACATGATTTGTTACAGTGTCATTACTCATAGGGTAAGCCAGTTGCAAGAATTTCCAATAAAAATACTACACACTCTTTTATTACTTCACCACTGGTGTAAGGCATGGAATTTTTAGCAAGAATACTTGACAGATGAAATGACACTTCATTTGCTAGTGCTTTAGAATTACTAGGTTGACTTATTAATGTGTTCCTTTGGCTCTCCAGGTTCTTTTTTTCTTGTGGAAGTTTACTTTTTTTAGCATAGGAAAATCTTGGAAAAGTTTCACTAAAATTCTTATCACACGTTTGGAAATGTTGTTCATAATTTGACTTACAATAACCAGGCAACACAGCTTGGTATAATAAGCAAATTACATCAATTCTGCTATTGTTTTCTACAATGAAATATTCAATTTCCCAAGAGGAATGAAACATAAAGGTTTTCTTGTTTTTTACCTTCAAAGTATCTCTGTCAGGAGATTGTGCTGTTGAAGGTTGTGCATTGTTATTATCGTCATTACTTTCTTTACGATTTAAATTTAAAAACTTATCCATTTTGGGGAGTTTTAAGAAACAGTTATTTAACACAGAATTAGTGTAAATTTCTATAATAACTTTTTACTACTTAAAAGTCTGAAATAAACATGCCGAATAATGAAAGCAAATCACTGAGAGCCTAACAACAGACCCAGAAGGGGACAAAAAAAATTGCTGTGTTTTGGCCATGCGATTGCAACTCGGTACTTTTCCAGTTGATGTACCACACTACTAACCTCGCCATCAGCTACTATCAGGAACTACCTCGACTATGAGAAGACAATCAGGGTAACCAACCCAACCCCTTCTGTCACAAATCTAGGTCTGCCAATACTGTAAATTTATGATGTTTGTAGGAAATTATCGTCAATTAAATTCAATTGATTTGTCGTATATGCTTTACCCTAACTATAAATCTGGGTATTGAGTAAAGAGATTTAAAAATAAATAAATTGAATTGAATTAGAGGAAAATGTTATGATGGGTGGGCTGTTTACAATCGTACGTCTGGCAGTCAACTTTTCGGCAGTGGAAAGGGCAGCAAGTCCCGTGAGTAGACTGGAAGGGATCTTTACAAATTTACAAATATGGCGCAATGCTTTACTTATGGGAATATACACATCTTTTGGAATTTCTGGAGTCGAACCCATGTCATCTCATTTATTCTGGAGGTTTCTTCCCAGTCTTTACAAACACTGAAATGTTCAGCTCTCTATCTCTTGTAGTTTAGGCTGGACATTAGTATCCTCAGCATCATTTGACGTTCGAGCAAAGAAAAGCAGTTTTGAAGTGGTACTGAAAATTTGAGAATGTGTTTGAGGTTCAAAAACAGTGGTGCATGATTTCAAGACTGAACCAACAAATTTCAAGAATTCGTGATAAATTTGAGACTTACGGCACTGTGCAAGACGTGTTCAAGCACCGATCTGGGAGATGTCAAACTTCCACAAATACAAAAAATTCTGCTATGGTAATTCGAACAGTCACCAAAATAGTCTGTAAAGCGATGTGCTAATTGACACTGGAATCAGTCAAACAAGTGTACACAGGATTCTCAAAACTGCCAAGTTGAAATGTCCGAGAATGTTACAGAAGTTGGCTGAAGATGATCCTGACCGCAGATGAGTTCTGTGAATGGTTTAAAATGAAAGTGAACGAGGATGCACATTTTGTTTACAAGACTGTTTGGACTGATGAAGCAACATTTAAACTCAATGGTACAGTGAACTGGCATAACTGCATGTACTGGTCATCAGAAAGCCCTCAAATTATTTAGACAAGGCAGTAAATTTACCTGGTCTTACAGTTTGGTATGGTGTGTCATCCAGGGGCATTATGAGGCCATACTTCTTCAAGGAAATTGTTACCTGAACAATGTCAGGTATTTAAGCTCATATATTATATTCTTCAAATTATGAAGCCTCCAGCAGATGTCAAGAATCAGGAGTGATGGCAATCAGGCAAATGCGAAGGATACTGAATCATGGTTAGAATATCGAATAATGGAATATGGATAAACTCTGCTAGGCAAGGAGATTCTCATTCTTCTCAATCTTCTCATAACTTTTCAATTGAGAACGTCGGAGAATGGTTCATAAAAATGGCCAAATATGTTTCTTGGGAGACGAAATTCGTCTTTGAGGAATATGCTTCTACAAGTAAAGCAGGAGGAAGGTTTGACGTCCAATTTATCACAATCGCGAATATCCACACACCGAGCGAGAATAATAACAATAATAATACATAGCGAAAATAATGCAAATAAAAACGACAAATGCCACGAATTCCGAGTTTCTGAAGCCCGTAATACACAAAGTGCAAAGATGGTGAAAATGTCCCGCCACAAAGCAAGCAGTCCCTCACCTCCAATCCGAATATTAAAGAACGTCGTTATTTTTAAGGCACGTTTGAAGTAAATAGAAAATAAAAAATTAAATTAAATTAGGTTTCACGGATGCAAAAACTAAAGTATAATATTATTTAAAATATGCTGTTAACGTGAAAAAAACAACTTGTTTTCGGCTTCCAACCATCAATGCCAGATGAAACTCTTTACATTTTTTCAATAACTTAGCTTCATCGGTAATTTTCAAATGGTATAGAAAACTAAAAACTATATTATATTAAGAGATAATTTTGAAATGGGAAAAAATTCTGGTATGAGAAAAATACCCACGTTCAGAAACAGGAAAAATAATCAGCAAGGACGTTTTATTCGGAAAGTCACCTGTCTTTAAAAATGATAATAATGCCAAAATAACCATCGTTCGAGAGATAAAAACAGTGTGCCATTCTTGGGATTTATTTTATAGTATATCACATCGTGACCCTAAATGGGGTTCCATATATGATATAATAACTAACATCTACAAGTCTGTAAAAAGTGGAATTTGTGATTCATATGTGTTTAGGCCGCCTCAATAATAATAATTGTTTTTTTGAAAACCTGGTAAACGTGGGCCTGACTCATGCTATAACGAATCCACTTAAATCAGGGCATGCAAAGCTAGGTATGCTCATACCTCATGTAATGGCTATGTTTCTCTGCCACCATTACTTATTTGGTCAGGTCCCGCTCAAAAAATAGGGTTACCTGCAAGGCAGTGCTATAGATGAGTCCCTCTTCCACCTAAATTATCTTTTTCTTCCTTGTTTTATTGCAAATATAGATCTCTGCTAGATTGCAGATAACTCAATTATGTATCTTTGGATTTTTGAATGAATGGATAATAATTGGAATATCTGTGGAAATGTGAATTTTAGAGGCTTTACAAGAAACCAGCATGTAAACCATCATTCATGCGTGCCCGAATGTGAAGAGACAACATGAAATTGACACCACCATGCTTGGGGAGATACTGCTCTTATTTGGAAATACAGGCATACGCATCCTCTTTCATCACTATATTATAGTGGAGAAAATAAATTAGTTGACAATCTCAAATTCAGCAAAAGACTTTAAGTGGCAAACTTAATTATGTGGTTGACTTTTCTGCATACCTAGTAGATGGACAAAGGCATAGTTAGGTACCATCTGAATGATTTGTTCACATGTGTTCATTTCGTCTTGCAGCCAATGTGCTTCTAATTTTTCATGTAATGCCTGTTTAATAAAACACTGTAGAAAAATTAAAGAATACGTAGGGAACTTGTTTATGAATTTGATGATTTTTCATTCTCCCATATTTGCCAGCAGGTATATACTAAGGTAAGTGAGCCATATTCCAACACTAAGCTTTGGGGATTTTTAATGATTTCTTGGTTCATTGTAGGAAGGTGACAATTTTTATAACGTTAGTATCTGTAAAGAACTATTCAGGAAAAAAATATTTCTTTGATATCCTAAGTTGAATTAGAGTAACAAGAACTGGGAAAAAAATTGTGAAAGTGTCGGAATTTAGACCCTATGATCCAAATTCCGACATGGGAGGGGTCATAACTTTGACAATTAGTAGAACTAATAGGAGACATTGCTTACACAAAAACGAAATAATAAACTTTACTTGTGAACCTTAATACTACATATTTATAACATTTAACAAAAAAATTCAGAACATTTTTATGAGAATTGAAACATTTAGGAAAAGAAAAATTGCTCACAAACTTTTTTGAAAATGTTCGTGAAAACTGAAAGCTAAAAACAATTGTGAGGTCAGGCTTGGTCACTTTAGCACTATTCATATATCACAAGAAACAGGTCAATATTTCGTCAGTATTTTCAAATTATGCAGAAATAAATAATTACTCATATAACTTAAATAAATACAATAAGTTTCCTAATTCCGACACTGTCGGAATTAGGGATCCCTTGCTTTTTGTTATCAATCGGTCTGCTACAGGAATTAGATTGATAATTTATCCAGTCTGTGAACACAATGTTAAAGAGAGTTAAATTAGCTTTTAAATGATGTATTGGATGAATTACCTTCTTTCAATTTCATATCATAAATTCAAAAAAATATCACTTACCTTAAAATCGACACCAAGGTCCAATAAAACCAAGATGTGCTCTGACAGTGACAATGTTATGGCCAGGTGGATAAAACAAGCACTGTGTTGCTGTTATTAAAGATAGATAGACTACCCGTTACGGTCAATACTATGACCAATAGAGCCGAGTGTCAGAATTAGGACTGTCAGAATATGGGGGGGAGAGAGGGGGGAGGGGGGGAGAGAGATGGAGGGGGAGAGATAGATAGATAGATAGATAATCGTCTTTATTCGGGCGAAATTTAGACCAGAAGGTCCATTCTTACATTTAACCCTTCGTCAATATAATAAATACAAGAAAATGAATAAAATAAGGTATAACAAAATACATTATATAAACATTATGTACCTAAATCATACTAATTAAAAAGATAAAATTGAATACAGATTTGTGTTTGTGGGGAAAATCTAGGTAAAAACAGACATGTCCTCCCTAGCAAAACCCACGCAGGAAAACACCCACTAAGAAGGGGGGTGTGAAAAACCTGCGAAAACCCTGGATAGTGTACATATGGTAATACAAAACTACAACATTAAATAGGAAGGAGTATGTACAGTGGGAGAGTTCGTATATACAGCGTAATTATATACCGTCATAAAAAAGTACACGTAAAGGTAATAGCGTAATGTAAACAAGAAATATACAAGTATGCAGAATGAGATGAAATATACATGAAATATATACAATGAATGAATATAAAGAATGTTGTTGGGGCATGCATATTATAAGAAAGCAGGAAAAGATATAAAATACATAAATAATATAATACAATACAAAATAATATAAAACAATAGAAAATAAGATAAGAAATAAAAGCAACACAAAAATATACATAAACAATAGAAAAAAAAAATATATATAAAAACAATACAAAATTAAATTAAGAAATACAAAGTAATATAAGACAATACAAAAAAAAACAAAAAAAAACTTGAGTAAGGATAATTTATGGGGAGTGTAAAGAGATGATTAAGGATTACTTTGTTGTTTTAGAAAGTGAGTGACACAGGTGCATTTGAATGAGTTTAAAGAGGGAGATGTTTTAAAATTCTCATCTAAGTTATTCCAGAGTCGGCAACCGGAGACTTGAAAGGATTTATTGTAGATATTCGTCCTGTGATGAGGAATAAGGAGGTTATTCTTGCCTCTAGTATCCCGCTTGTGTACTGTATTGATTTCATTGAAGAGGGAAGAGAGGTAGTCAGGTTTGTTATAAGTAAGGATTTTGTACATTTGCATCAGGGTATGTAAGTTCCTTCGAGCGTCAAGTTTGAGCCATGAAAGATTATTGTAATGTTCGCGAATGTGGTCACTCTTTTTAAGGTCACCGATGAATCTCATGCAGGAGTTTTGTGTGCGTTGAAGTTTTAATGCCAATTCACAGGAGAGATCATTATAAACAACATCACAATAGTCAAAGTGAGGAAATAGGAGTGTGGTCACTAAGAGTTTACGTAAGGAATTAGGTAATAAGTTTTTGAGTTTTTTGAGAGAGTGCAAGGAGGAGTTGATGGTACTACAGATTTTATTGGTATTAGGAGCCCAAGATAGAGTTTCATCTACTATGACACCGAGGTTGACTACTGATTTTTTAAAATGCAATGTGGACCCCTCAAGCGATAGAAGAGGAGATTCGCTATGATCTATGGAAGCCAATAATTTGGGGTAACCGATAATAATAGATTGACTTTTTGCGGGGTTGATCTTCAGAAAGTTATTTGAGCTCCAAAGAGAGAGAGAAGCTAGATCAGAGTTGATTTTAGCGACAGCATCGGGAAATTCAGGTACGTGCGAGTGATAGTAGATTTGGAGATCGTCAGCATATAGATGATAATTACAGTGAGTGAGGGCATTTGAGATATCATTAATGTACAGAGAGAATAGCAGGGGGCCAAGAATAGAACCTTGCGGAACACCTCTATTTACATTTAAGGGACGAGATGATAAATCATGAGTAATAACCTTTTGAGAGCGGCCATTTAGATATGAGCAAAACCAGTTTCGAGAAGCGAGTGAGAAGTGCAAAAGTTCAAGTTTGCATAGTAGGATGTCTTTGTCGATGGAGTCGAAGGCTTTACTGAAATCCAATAGAGTTAGAATGGTGATTTTTCTCTGATCCATTGCTTTGCGGACGTCGTCCGTTACTTTCAATAGTGCGGTAGCTGTGCTATGCGATTTACGAAAACCAGATTGGAACGGGTCGATGAGATTATTTTTTGAAAGGAAATGAGTTATTTGCTCATGTGCAAGTCTTTCAAACGCCTTGGAGAGAACAGGCAAGAGACTAATTGGTCTGAAATCAGCGTTTTCGTGAGGATTGTTTTTCTTGGGGATAGGACGGACAAGAGCTGATTTCCATGAAGTAGGGTATTTAGATTGAAGAATAGACCAGTTAAAGATATGAGTGATAATGGGGAAAATGATAGGAATTAATTAATTTATTAGTATTATAGATACGCCGTCATCTCCTATTGCAGTTGACTTAATTGCACGAAGTGATTTAGCTACCTGTAGTTGTGTGAGTGGTGTAAATTCAAAGATTGTATTTGAGGTGTGATTGGGTTTGAGGCTACGGATACGTTCAATAGTTTCAGATTTTAGGCCTACATCTATGGTCGTGGGAGGTTTAGTGAAATGAGCGTTAAGCTCGTCAAGGGACAGGTTTGGTGGAAGTTGCATATCTTTATTTTTACCAACACCCAAGTTCCGTAATTTTTTCCATATCGAGGACTGTGTTCGTGCAGAGTTGGTTGAATCGTGGGAGGGAGGGGGAGAGAGGGAGGGAGAGAGGGAGGGAGAGAGAGAGAGAGTTATAGTTATAAATTAACGCTTCCTGATACGTATTACTAATAGTTTTAGGTAAGTGCTGTGGAAATTACAAGTTGATACAATGTAGGGTTTCTGAGATGTAAACATTCGAATTGGTCTTATCGGACTTCCTGGTCTAAAAACCGTGTTTTTCTTCAAATACAGCCCAATATAAAATATTTAAACATAGACTAAAAATTTATGATGTACATCATTTAACATAGAAATAAATTCTCTAACCGTTACTTTTCACACCATTAAAATTGTTGCGGTTGTTTTCGAGATTTACAGTCTCAAACTCGGGTGTCTAGACTTTTTGCAAGGACAGTATGCTATTAGTTATAAGCTTCAGGCGATTCAATATGAAAAAACGGCCGGAAACTGAATAGCAGCACATCATTTTGGTCCACCTCCTGCAGAAAAAAATGATTTGTGAATGGAGAAAATGAGGAAAAACAGAATCTGATGGGTTAAGAGAAAGTCTTTATAAAGTTGGTCTTATATGGCCACAACTAAAGGAGGAAGTGATTGATAGTAGAACAGGAAAGTTGGTATTGCTGTATCCAGTACCGGCCCATCGTGAATATGTGAAGGGTGTGGAAAAAAATTTTTGCGCCCTTTTTCAAAATTCTATATTTTTACAATTTTTCATTACAACATTTCCAATACTTTTTGCACATTGAATTTCAGGCAATAAAAATTTTACTATAAAAAATTTATTTTACAAAACTAAAATTTACAAAATGGAACTTTTAGAGATTTTAACCTGGAAAATATTTCTCTTAATTTGTCCATATTAATTTCTCTTGTTGTTTAATTCTCTATACTAATTATTGCAAGTTCATTCGGTCTATTTTGTCCCATTGTGGAGCGCAAATACGTTTTTATCAACTTTAATTTTGAAAATGACCTTTCACCACTAGCCACAGTAATAGTTAATAGAATTCTTTAAAAAATATAAATATTTGTAAAAATTTCTTTGATTTGGTTTTCACAAATATAAAATGACACATTCAAAGGAGTAGAATTTTCTTGTATTCTGTGTGACAAGTTAAAGTTCTGAACACAAACTATTGCCACATATATCCTTTTTTCTTCATGTGTTAATTGCACAATAACTCACTATTTGCAAAGGTTACACATTTGATTTTAGCTACCGTAGAATGTGGTTACATTGGCAATACGAGGTAAAGTTGGCCACCCTGATTGTATTTGTTTTGTTTTGTTTTGTCATCTGTACATCAAGTTTGGAAGCTTTACTTCGATTGTAGTTTAAAGGCACAGGCTGCATCCAGAACAGCTATGTGCGTCAATCTGAAATACCTACTATGGCGAAACCAGAAATGATCTTCTGAATGGAGCAAAGGAGAATCATAGGCATGCAAATAATCAGTCGAAGAGAATGTTGTAATAGTATATTACTGTTCCCTCTAAGAATAATTTCTCTGGGATTTTTATTTTAACCCTAATTTGAATGTCAAATAAAAATTTAAAAAAATATTTTTGTGTCTTAGTTCCCGAGTTTTGCGCCCCTAAAAACTTTGCACTGGGTGCTTTGCACCCTTCGCACCCACCTTAAGCTGGCCCTGGCTATATCGATCAAAATTGTTATGTAAGAGAAAAAAGAATTTCAGAAGAAAAAGGACTAGTTGAGTATATATATATCATCATTACATATGGATTCCATTCATTATTTATCCCATTAAATTAAAATATCATCTTTCACTTACGTTTAAGATAGTACTACTGGTAAAGTGTATCTATATTTGTGATGAGTGCGGCACACTCCAACAGCTTAATTAATACGTCTGCCTAGTTAATGCAGGGCACATTTAGATATACAAGTCTCGAAGCAAATATTTATGTTTTGGATCATCCCTATTTATTTTACGAATGAAGTTTATCTAAAACGTTATATTTAACTGTTTTCACACTGGAATATTTTCTGTAAATGTTGCCGGATACAGACTTAATCATGGCTGGAAATGATACATGACATCATGGCCCTTCTTAAGAGCCTTGGTGAACCAAAATACATTTTCTAAAAAACTCGAGTGTGTCCTATATTCTGCTGCATCTTATATGCTGCAAAATACGGTATATAGTAATCGGTTTCTTCCCACATTCAGTGTCCTGCTCCCCCCGAGTGGCGTGGCACAGTGAATGTGGGCAGAAACCAAAAACACTTTAATTAACTTACCTAACCCAGTCGCAGTCTTTTCACAGTCTTTTCTTTTTTCCTGCAGCTAATCTCCACATAGTTCCATATCTTACCACTTCATTCCGTTAGAGCGGTGCGTATATTAACCTGGGTGGGTGGGATATATTTTAAATATTCTCAGCAAAATCTCAAATTTGAATTACATTTAATTTGTTCATATCAACTGATGGGGAATGTTGGTCACTTATCATGAGAGTACCTTGAGTTTGAATGAAAATATTAAAGAATGAAATGAGCATGACAAATTCAATACTGTAAATCCAGGGAAAAGCCCGGGTAATTACCTAGTTAGTAAATAAAGTTAATTTTTTGAAGAATATAAAGACATTCATATATTTCACATAGACAAAAAATAAATAAAAATAAAAATTTTAAGTTGCTAAATATTATAAAGCACACAAAAAGTGAAAAAATAAAAACTTAATTTTTTAAAATTTATTTCTTACATAGAAAAGACACTAAATGAAAAATATAAATAAATAAAAAAGCTTCTTAGTTAACTTTATAAAACAGGGAAATGAAAAAATAATTTAATTATAGAATTGATCGAGATATTGAATATATAAAAGTTATGTGGCATTCTTTAAGACATTTGAAGTAATTATTAGAATTGCAACATAACTTTTATATATTCAATATCTCTATTAATTAAATCATTAAAATTTTTTTTATTTAACTGTTTTATAAAAGTTAAAGAAAAAAGCTTTTTATTTAATTTATATTTATTTATTTCAGTGCGTTATATATAAGTTATTAATAAAAACATATAAAAATAGGATTTTTTCTCTCTTTTTGCACTTTTTAAAATTTATTTACTTAATTTTTTAAATTAATTTTTTATTTTTGTTATTGAAAGTGATTTTTTTACAAAGTAATAACACTTAACATGCTGGTATGTGCACCACTAATGCCACTAACTTCTTTTGGCAGGGGTCCCTTCAGCGTGGTGAGACGATGCATCCATCGGCAGACATCGCAACAGTTCGCCGTGAAAATAGTGGACGTGGCCAAGTTCACATCAAGCCCTGGCCTCAGCACATCCGGTGATTGAGGGAATAGGTTTCTCTCTCCCCCTTCCCCTCCTCCCCCTCTCTCCCCCTCCCTCTCCCTCCCTCCCCCTCCCTCTCCCTCTCTCCCCCCCTCCCCCTCCCCCTCTCCCTCCCTGCTCCCCCTCCCCCTCCCCCCTTTGCTTTGGGTTTACGTTCTTGGAAAACACAACACTAAGTGATACAATGCAAATCAAAATGTTATTTGATATAATAAATTCTTTAAATTAGCAAGATAGGCAGCTTTCCGATTTTCCATATCTAAATTCACATTTAAATATGTACATACCTTTGTAGTAAATAATTAAAGAATTAAAGTAATGTAGAAATTACAACATAATATTAAGTTAAACTAATGCGTAATTTATTCAAGGTATAAAGTACAAAACTAAATACTCTTTATACCAAACAATTATCGAGAGTTTTGCTATTCTTACGATGACAGAGACCTAGGTTCTGAATTTTCAGCTTTGTAAAAGTTATCAGTTCTTTAAATACAAGTTGAACATTATTACATAATATCTGTTTGGATGTGCCTTTAAAATGAAAAGTTAATGAGGTGTTATGAATCCAGGCAATCATTTATGAAAAGTAACAAAAATAGTCAAATTGTACACAAAAAATGTAAAGAGAAATTTAATTTTATATTGTAATAAAATCAATAAATGGTCAGCAAGCTATGCAGTTAGGTGGATGTTAAAAAAATTCCCACGAATGCATCTATAAAGTGAAAATCCCGAAAACTCTTGAGGATTACAAGGACAACATTGAAACAACCGAGCAGCATTAAGTGCGGATTTCTTATAATGTCTTATAATTTCACTTTTAACAGTATCCCTTCTTTTTTCTTTGAATGGAGACACCTCTAAACACAGTTAACGTGAGGAGAAATGAAAAACACTTCCACCAACCTACCCAACCTAGTGGGGACTCGTAAAATGTTCCTTCATGTTCAAATTTCCCTTCCTTGGCCCATCCGAGTTCCAATGGAGTACTGCTCCAAGTAACCAACTCTCTCCACATTCAGCGCCTTGTAGTTCCATATCTCGCGCCTAGATGGGTGCTGCGGAGATGATGCTGCGTTAACTACAAAGTACCGAAAATTTCTTGGCCTTTTACCTGACGAGAGAGAATTTGTAGCTTCAAAGCATTGCTGTACCTTCCCATCACAACCATTCTGATCCCATTTACTAAACCAAAGCTGAGGTTCATGTTACGTATCAACACCTTTTTTCAAATTAAGATTATGTGGGGGAAGGCCAGATGGTATTATTGAATATAAATATTCGATTGGAATTCCCTCCATGGATTCATCTTCTGAGTGGATGGAATCAATACTGAAATATTCAGAATTATTATATATATAGATATATATATATATATATATATATATATATATATATATATATATATATATATATATATATATATATATATATATATATATATATATATAAACAAAACATAAATGACCATTTTACCGTATACTTTTCATGATAGAGCCAAAATTTATATGTATTATATGTAATTGTATATAATACATTTTTAGCCTACTTTCCAGAATGGAAATAGGCTTATAGTTTTGTTGTTGTGTTTGTCTGTCTGTCTGTCCCCCCCTATTAACTTTTGAACCAACAGACCGATTTTCATGGAACTTGGTGGAAATCTCTTGCTACATGGACCAAGCTCCCTAGGATAGTTTTTGTTGTGAAGATGGAAGTCCTGGGTTTGATTCCAGGAACTATCCTTCCCATTTCATTTACATGGGAAATCTGAAATCCATCCGGCAGGGCAATTTTCTCTTGCACATTAGCATATCTTAGAATTGTTCTATCAGGGTGGGATTTGTAATATTCTCTGAGGAAAAGAATGAAGATTCTAATTTTTATCATAGAATTTTGCTTATCGATTGTATTTTTTAGAATTTCACGTAAATACTGGCCATTTTGGAGTTTGTATCACTCATTATGAGAGTGTTGCTATAGCAACAACTATTGTTATATCAATCAATATTTTCTTGAGCCCATAACGGAAATTCACTTTCGCATTTTTAATAATTTCCTGATCTAATGGCTGAGGTACAGTTGTGTGGAAAAAACTTGCTTTATATTCTCCAGTGGAATTTTAATCTAATGTGTCAACCAGGAGTAATATTTTTCTCTTTTCCCTTCCCATGATTTTATCCATTTTAATAAGTCATTCCGTAAAAATCTGTTTTGTCATCCATGCATTTTCATTAGCTCTATAATCTGCTGAAAAAGAAGAAATACCTTTGAAGCATCAGGTTTTTGCATATTTGATTATCACTAAGTAACTAGTAGATATTTCAACATACACTTGTTTTTTTGTATATTTTAAAGTTGTAATTCATAAATATGCATTAAAAATACAAAACAAGTATATGTAGAATTATCTTAGATAATCTACAATGGTTTTCTATCACAAAGCATTACAGTTTATGTTATACGTCCATCATGTTAGAATTTTGAATAAAATTTTGATATTTGATAGATATGAATAAATTATTTCTAAGAATAATAAGTATGAGACTTTTAGTTAAATAATAAATAATATATTACTTTCCATCATATTGACGGGCTTTTATACTAGTTATTTAATACATATTTGTGTATGCAACATACTGCATAGTGAGCAGTAGCAGATTTGAAATAAGGCCCAAGTAGGCAATGACCAAGTGGTGGAATGATTTCGGGGTGGCGATAAAAATGGGATTTTAGGCAGGGCCGCTCTGTGGTAATTTGGCATCTGGAGCAAGCTTACTGAAAAGGCGCCTTAATTTATGCCATAAATAACCTTGCCATAATATCTTCACAGACAGAAAAAAACTTTAAATTAACACCAATTGATACCCAGAAACAACATAAAAAATTAAAGAGTTGATAGAATATATAATTGACTGACATTATGAAGTCCTAACTTTGTGGTCAGGAATGCTAATCCTGGCGGATTTTTTAATCTTAGAATTTTGGAATTCGAAATTCCCAATTTGGGTGTCTCGATCTCATTTTATTAAAATCCAATATAAAAATCAAAAGTATGATTTTAGATGCTGAAACAGTAGATATTCTTTATTTATGTTATTTTTATACTGTAAACTATCTAACACACTGAAATAATTAAAGCTACGGCACAGTAAACGTGAAACTTTTTTATTTATTTTTCAATTACGTAACCTGTACTTCATATCAAAATTATATGTAGGACTGCCAAATCTTCCAATTCCAACAAGATAGGGAAATAATTTCTCAAAAATGAGGTAATGTATTCAGCAGCTCATAAATAGAGGTTGGATGTAAGGGTTTGAAAGAAGAAGAGAATTTTTAGTCTCAATCTCGCCCATTAAAGATGTTTATCCATCTATATAAGTTAAGAGGAAAATCGGCCTTATGTCAAATTCTTGCATTTAAAAAATATAATAACAGAGTATTTAAAGCAACAGCTGTTGATAACATACAACATGGAAATTAAAATCCATAAATCCAATTCCTACTTAAAATTTATTCTTCTTGATTTCATTTCTAATTCTCTAACATCATAGTTAAGAAAATAGGCAACTGTCACTTTCAATGGACATAAGAGATAATCCAACCAATCTTTCATGACTCATTGACGAACGTAAATAGTTTTTATGATTTTCAGTTTTGAAAAAGAAAGTTCTGTTAATAGAATCTGAAAACAGAAGTATTAGGGAACATGGCCAATATGTCATTTTTGAATAAGAAAGAACTTCAAATGAAGGCAGTCAAATTATTTCCTTACATAGCTCAATTCCATCTATATCTGCGCTATCACTGGAAGTTAAGATTCCTTGTAGATCTATACAATACTTTAGTATTTGGGTTCATTCCTGATGCTTTAATTTGAAAATTTCATAAGGAAATTCACAATTTTTATTACGCGTTTTTTGTTGCTCGAACCTTTCACTAATGGAATTGATCACAATATCAATAATAAAGGTGGGAATAATTTTGAAACGAGAAAAAAGTCTGCTATGACGGGGAATCGAACCCGGGTCCACTTGCCGGGCGGATATTCTACCACTGAACTATCGTAGCAGATCAATTTTCTTGTTTCTCAACGATCTTAACTTTTCTTGGTTGGGACGGAACTAGCCAAGCTAGTATCAAACTGCCCCAATGGATGTCCTCAAAGAGATACATCGAAGAAAACTCCTCCCTCTCAAATGGTGAGATTGCCAAGCAAGAAATTGATGGAATTTATTCCATGAAATAATAAAATTAAAATTTTTGGGGATCTAAAATTGGCTTATCTTCTGATTCATAATTATAATTGTTCTTCTTTCAACTAATTCGAATAGCTGTGAATTGTGGAAAGCGAGGTTCTATTTCAAGTGTTTTGGTTAAATTCTTAGCTTCCTCTAAAACTTTCAAGAAGCATTCATCTGAGTGATAATTTCTTAAAATTTTTTAACTTTTTTTGGCAAGTTATTGCATGCTGATATGTTTAATTGCAGTCTGCATTATTTTTGAGACCACATTCATCCTGAACGTATCTCTTCGATAACTTAATTTTACCCAATGCTTTATACCAGCAGTCTTCAAACTGGGGTATGCGGAGATCTTCTAAGGGGTACGCGAGCATGGATAATTTTAAGGGAATCAATTTCCAGATCCTTAACTTCCATATGTACTCTTTCCAAAAATCGATAAGCCTGAGAACGCGCATCTTTGCCTTTCGAACATCTTGTGAGAATAGAAAGAGGGAGGAAAGAAAGTAAGAGGTGCAGCCGGGAAAATATTCTCCTTGGCCCACCCGCTGACATGGGTTCATCACCTCCCTTCAAGTACCTTCCCTGGGTTCACGCAACTAGAAACATGTCACCGTTCCTCTTCCCACATTCCCAAGGCAAGGAAGAATTACGACCAAGGCCCTTCTTCCCGCAGTCCCCTTATGAGCTTTTCCCACCGTCTGTCTCTCAACACCTGCTCCTCTCTTGTTCGTGACCTCGATAATGAGCAACTTCCAATACTTGCATAGCTATCAATACTAATGATATGAAACTTATATTGGCCGAGTTATATAAATTTCAGGGAAATATTTATTGTGGATTAATTATAGCAATTATTATGCATATGATAGGATGCTGCAGTTTTTATTGACTTAATCGAGGAAAGTATTCTTTGCAATACCTCAGGTGAAAAATTATTATTGTTTGTTTTATAAAGGAATACATGAAATAAACTTACTATTTACACAAAATGTACACATATGATTCTTTTATATTATAGAAATTTATAAAATTTCCCACGTAGTTGGTATCAAAGTCAATGTTAGAAGCGAGCAAGCTGATATTTCATTCAAAGTCGCCATACTTTACAAACTACATGGTAAAATCAGGGATTGTCGTATAGTTTTCCATGATTTGACAGATTTCATTATAATGTTAAATTATAAACGTCATATGTTTTAGATGCAGTATAAATAGGGCTTGTGAAAAGAGATAGTTGAAGTGGTCAGTTTCTTCCCGGAAATCTTCCTGACTGAGGGAGAGGAGATGGAAGAGAAAATTTTCCCATTTTAGAAAAAAGGGGATGGCGAAGGAACAAAGGGGAGATGATTTAAGAAGGAGCTCGCATTACGAGGGAAAAGAACACAAGTGTAATGGGAGAGGGTTAAGCTCGAAAAGGGCATGGCACTGGATGAAGGATACGAAACAAATTAGTTACCATTCATTGTTGCCGAGTGATTTGTCGTTCTTAAAGGCATCCTCACCATATGGGTTTCAGGCGTTAAACTCCATCCGTTGTGTCTACAGAGACATACTCTCCGTTATTCTGCTGCAAGATTTTTGTCGGAGTGGTTGTGCGTGTCAGAAGGCTTCTTGGTGTAAAGTTGTCTGTTAAAAGTGTCTTTATCTTCTCGAGACCTGTAAACACTTATTTTCATAAGTTTCTCCGAGGCTGTGATCATAGCAATTATTTTTAGCTATTCTCAATATTCATCCTTAGGAGGTGCCATTAGCTTGAAAGAAAAGCATCTTCGAACAGCTGAAGCGGTACAGGTTTGTGAAACTTATTCTTTTAAATGTAACTGGAATGTTTTCCAGGACTACCAAATTTTTCAAGATACACCAGAAAAAACCCGCAGATAAAAATTTAAGTGAATTTTTCAGATTTGGTGTGCGTTATTGAAAAAAAGGCAGTTAAAATTATATTTTATCTAATCAAATCAAGAATTATTTATTCTAATTACAGTAAATTATTATCTTATTTCATCTTATAAAATATATAATATTTTCTACCTCCTATTAACAAAAAATATAATTATGTGATAGCTATCAGACCAATTAGTTTCTAGCAGTACCTATATACTTTTTCCCTCCATTGGAAAAATTTTATCATAATGCCTAATGGAGTCATTTCTGATTTATTATACGAGGGCTGATAAAAAATATCCGGAACAGATTTTTTAACAAAGTAACTACTAAATGCATTGAAGTGAAAACTATGTTGGAGATTTGGCAACATCTCCTGACGCGATATACCAGAGGAGCAGGCGTTAGTATGAATCAGTGGTGAGTGAGCTGTTCAACAGTGCAAGTGTGTTTTCCCGTCTGACGTAGTGCGAAATGGATGTGTTGAAGGAGCAACGTTTTTGCATCAAGTTCTGTTGTAAACTTGGTAGCATGGCCACAGAAACCTACGAAAAGCTGCAACAAGCATTCGGAGAAACAGCGTTGAGTCAGTCCAAGACTTTTGAGTGGTATTCATGCTTCAAAAATGGCTGCACTTCCGTCGACGACACGAACAAACGACACTGTTGACCGTGTCAATGCTTTAATCCGTGAAAACCGACGTTTGACGATCAGAGAGATTGTTGATGAACTGAATATTTCATATGGAACATGTCAAGCGATACTGATGCAGGATCTTGGGATGAAACGCATTTCGGCAAAACTTGTTCCCCGCCTTCTCACGCAAGATCAGACGGAACAGCGTGTGGCAGTGTGCCACGAACTTATGCAACATGCCAAAAATGATGCCAGCTTCTTGCCAAGCTTTATCACTGGTAATGACTCATGGATTTATAGGTATGTAGGTTTCTGTGGCCGTGTTACCAAGTTTACAACAGAACTTGATGCAAAAACGTTGCTCCTTCAACATCCATTTCGCACTACGTCAGACGGGAAAACACACTTGTGCTGTTGAACAACTCACTCACCACTGATTCATACTAACGCCTGCTCCTCTGGTATATCGCATCAGGAGATGTTGCCAAATCTCCAACATAGTTTTCACTTCGATGCATTTAGTAGTTACTTTGTTAAAAATTCTGTCCCAGATATTTTTGATCAGCCCTCGTATATGTTCTGATTTAATCATTCCCAAAAGCCGAACACCAGAGTTCGATACACAAACACACACACATTTAACGAAGGAATACCATGCCTTTTATCCCACTCTTCACCTGATAACTTATAATTTTATCTACACTTTACATTGCATTTTTACAAATTAAGTAATGAGAAATGGCAAATTGATTTATTATCTTGTTTTTATAACTTATCATAAAAACGAAAAATTAATTATATTAGATCTCCTTCATTTTAATTTTGAGTTGACTGCTTTTAGTAACCTATCTTACAAGATTTATTTCTCAGTGGTTTTTATAATATTCCTCGAAAATCTTAATCTAAATATTGGGATGTATTTTTTGAACATATAGAATAAATTATTCACTAAAAAATACACATTGTTACCGAACTACATAAAATAAAAATTCTTTTTCGGTTAGTTACAATGTAGATATTTGTTTTATGCCATTTTTACCTCATCTAAAGAATTCAATAGTATTTTAACCCTTAGTTAGTCGCGTGAAAAAAAGTTCTGTAATTAGTTGCGTGGGGTCAATATGACCCCAAAATAATTTCTAAAGATAAGCAATAATATATTTATTTATTTATATTTTACTGGAAATAAAATCAATCTTACCTTATAATACAATTATTTATTAATAATTTTTACAATAAACATTGATTAAAATAACTTAAAATATTTTTTTTGTATTTTCTAATCATTTTCCCTCTCCCCACATTCAATGCACTTCATTATCATATGGTCTTTGCAAGTAAAAGCTCCACAATTTCCACATCTAGTGGACACTTTACTGTCCATATTTCTTGGGCAATGTTCGCATCTTCCTGTTGATAGTCCCGATCCCGGTGATGGACCTTCCTGCGCAAGTCCCTGTTGAGTGCATATGCGCTTTCGGAGATGCCTAGATATAAACTGACTCTGAGACCTCAAAATCTGTAGATCCTTTATTAATTCCTTCGATAATGATTTCAAGAAATTTCGCCTTGTCAT
Organism: Tanypteryx hageni; assembly: GCA_028673005.1. Classification (NCBI taxonomy): domain Eukaryota; kingdom Metazoa; phylum Arthropoda; class Insecta; order Odonata; family Petaluridae; genus Tanypteryx; species Tanypteryx hageni. The sequence continues at coordinate 6,390,541 of CM054115.1, forward strand.
TTCCTTTTGAATGTTTTGTTTATAAACAATAAAGGCATTTATGGCAGAAACGTTCAGCTAATAAAAAACACAGCTAACGGCCATCTTTTCGTTCTTCTGCCAACATTATAAGCAGCGCAGAGCTGATCGCACCTTTTGTTGCATTGTTGCATGAAGATCGCGTTGAGGGCTTTATTAGTGATAGGACTATTTTTGCGGAGATCACTCACACTTGTGGGTTAGACATCGGTCACGGCAAGGTCACTTTCCGGCCCCACCTACAGCATGAAGTAGTTTATGGCTGCCCCCAACGAGCAGAAAGATTCAAGCTCACTTCTGCTGTCACCGAGGATTGCCCTCGATGGGGCTTTGGACAAAAGTTGCCTCCTCGAGCGACCCTAGGGGTTCGTGCCGAGGTCCAAGCGCGTCCTCCCCTATAAGTGTGAACGTACTTGGGACTTCTCCATAGAAACCCCATTGAAAATAGGATTTTTATATTTTGGTCTAAAACGTCCCAACCATGACCATCATGCGACCGGTAGGAGATCCAAAAACTTTGAAGATTGCCGATCTCATTCGTGTTCGTGCTTATTCCGAAAAATAAGGGAGAAACTCGTGCTAAAAAGGGTGAGCAGTAATAAAAGGCAAACCGCTTTCTTTTATCCTTTTTGCACATGGGTACTAAGAGCTTCATCCAATGAGGGTGATAAAAAAGCTGCCAAAAGAAAGTCGCTAGAAAGATGTTCCATTTTTGAGAGTATTTCACAATAATGACGAAAGCATGTGATAAATAATTACTGTACAGAAAAGGGAATAATATGGATGTAGTTCAATTGTAAAATCTAGAAAACAGTTTCAAAAATCATGCATCGGTCTTGATAGAATACGTGGAATTCTGCATCAAAGAAGTCATCCTCGGGTCAATTCTTCGACAGCAATTTCTAGAAAGACCACGTGCGTTTGTTTGTGACTTTTATTGCGGGTAGAAAACTATGGGAAGAAAACGGTTGCATGTGTGCGGCCGAAGTAAGAAAACACCCGGAGAATTCCGAAAAGAGGGAATATGGTACATTGGAGGGGGGAGAGGGGGAGGGGGAGAGGGGAGGGGGGAGATGGGAGGAAGAAGGGTAACCAACCTATAGTGAAAATTAGTGAAGTAGAAATGTATCATAAGAGAACTAGTGTTAAAACAATGAAATACTGCTTATCAGGAAAATTATTTGTATTTCTGATGTGATAATAATAATCTGTATTGCGTTTAACCCTTCTAGACCAATAGAGAAAAAAGCAACAGGTAGAGAGATGTCAAAATAAAAGCAACATTTTTAACCTCATATATACATAACAAATGGATACACACCAAAATAGCACATTAAAATAGTTTAATTTTCTCAATAATTACAATATTTATACTATATGTATAAATATAAAAATATCAAAAATAACAAATTAAAAAAAACAAAGAAATGCTAATTTCTCTTCTAGAATGTCAGTTTCGAAGGTAGAACAAGTTTGGGTTAGATTGACAATACATTTCTTTAGATATTGACGAAAAAACATTGCTTGGGGTCATATTGACCCCACGCGACTAATTAAGGGTTAATATTATTAAAACTTTGATGGTAAAAATTCACTTTTTGGTATAATTTTTTAATTAGGTGTATTTCATACAAATTTTCTTTCAGTTTCGAATTGCAGTTGTTGCTCTCTGGTCAGAAGGAATCGACATTGTATACAATTTAAATTTTTGAAAACTTGTCAGCCCATGTATAAATTTCTAATCAAGAGGAATCAGGATGTTGAAGATAACAGAGATGAGAATCCCTTTGGAAGCAGTAAGGTGGCAGTTGCAGTTTCTCAGGAAACAAACTCAAGCTGTGATTCGAATATATTGGTGATTTTTCTACCAAATAAAGTTCCAAGGACTACCAAAGTTGGGTTTAAAGAAAAACGCCGATGCTACGACCAATCCTGCATAAAATATGGATTTGTTTCCAATAACAGTGATCCTCCTTTACCACTGTGTATTCTTTGTCACCAAACATTGTCAAACAATAGTATGAAACCATCTCTCTTGCAATGACATTTATTTACAAAACATCCAGGCTCTAAAAATAAAACTGTTAATTATTTTATGAGGAAGGGTGAGGATATCAGTAAAAATGTAAATAAGCTTCACATTTTCACGCAGACATCAAAGTTGGCTTTGGAAACCTCATACGAATTAGCATTGCTCACTGCGCAAGTTAGGAAATCGTACACGACTGTAGAAAAGGTTATTATACCTGGTGCACTATTGATAGCTAAAAAGATGTTAGATGCCAAGTCCATTACTGCTATTAAATCGATTCCCTATTCAGACCCCACTGTACTTCGTAGAGTACATGAAGTGGCAGAAGACGTTCTCCAGCAGATTGTGGCAGAAATTGCGGTTGATAAAAGATATGCCTTACAGATTGATGAATCAACGGACATTGCCAATAATTCCCAGTTAATAATTTATGTCCGCTATTACAGCGAAGAAAACGGCATTACTGATGAGATTATGGCATGCAAAGACTTACCTAGGAATGCAACTGTTGAAGAGATTTTCAAAACTTTAGATACTTTTATTCGAGTTGACTCAGGCTTGCTTTGGGAATGGTGCATATGTATCTCTATGGATGGGGCTGCTGCAATGACTGGGCACAAGAGCGGCCTTATTGCTTGTATCTGCGCTTTAAACCCTAAATTAATTTGGGAACACTGTTTTATTTATAAGCAAGCTTAGGTTGCAAAAAAGTTGAGTCCTGATTTTCACAGAGCATTGGATGTTGCCATTAAAATGGTAAATTTTATTAAGTCTAGGGCGTTAAACTCTCGTCTTTTTAAAGTGATGTGTGAGGAAATGGGATCAACTCATACCCAGCTATTGTTGCATTCAGAAGTGAGATGGTTGTCACGGGGACGCATATTAACACGTTTATTTGAATTGAAAAATGAAATCAGACTTTTTCTGACAGAAAGTAAGTCTGATTTGGCTGATGGGGTTGAAAATGAGGACTGGATTTGCCAATTAGGTTATACGACGGACATTTTCCATAAATTGAATGTGCTAAATCTATAGCTCCAAGGTTTTGACAAAAAATATATTTAAGGCACGTGATAAGATAAAAGCGTTTTATCCAAAAATATTGTATTGGCAAAGTTGTATGGAAATTAACAATATTTCGATTTTCCCTAATCGAGTTGTCAGCTGACAGGTCAATAAAAATAATTTTTGATGGTAGATTGTGACTTTTGGCATAATAACCTGGAAGGAGTTCAAAGAATTGGCTGACATTGCTGTAACAAAACTCCTTCCATTCCCATCTACCTATTTATGTGAACAAGGTTTCTCAGCACTTACATCAATGAAAACGAAAAATAGAAATAGAATTGATGCTGAACCCTATCTCATTCTAGCAATAAGTAATATTCATCCACGGATACATGAACTAGCTAATTGAAAAAAAACTGCCCTGTCCATCTCATTAAGAAATACATTGCCAATAAAATTTCACTTTGTATAATTAATAATTGTTTAATAAAATTTTTAATATATTTATATTGTTTAGCTCAATTGTGTACTAATGATAATTGTAATGATAACTCAATCCAAAGGAAAACTTCATAATTAGAGCATTATGGTCACATAAAATAAATAAACTGACGTGGGCAACACATGACTTTATCCATATTTATATGGCAAATTACATGTTGTTAGCTCTGGGATCATTGTCAATATTTACTTACGGTTGACAATTAAGAAAAGAAAAAGGAGCATTACTAAGACGTAACTAAGCGTCAATTGTGAACAACAAGGTAATTTTGCACTTTGTTTTCGGAGTTCTTTATCTCTTGCTTCTCTTTGTTTTTTAAACTCTCGATGAGATTTTTTCTTTCTGTGCCCATTTTCTGCCATATTAAAGATGAAAGAAAAATTAGGATATAAGGTCAAACTATAGAAATATATATATATATATATATATATAACAACTGCACTGGTGGTGTAGTGGTTAGCGTGTCGGCTTTCTATTGCAAAGTTCGGGGGTTCAAACCCCTCGAATGGAGGTTTTATTTATAAAAAAAAAACTATCATCAGTGCCTGGCAGTAGGCAGCAGTACTGTCAGTATGGTATAGAGCCGAAAACAAATGATGTTGGTTGGGTCTATATCCAATACAGCTGTAGGCGTGATCAGGACGATTTGAACGGCTACAGTACTGCGATGTGGAAAGCAAGAGGGAAACTACCACATTACAATCCCTAGTAAAGATTATATGGTTGGACAATATGAGTTCTCTCGAGGTAAAACAATCCGGAGGTAAAATAGTCCCCCAATCGGATCTCCGGGCGGGGACTGCCTTGAGGAAAACATTTGTCGAAAGTAAATTATGAATAGGGACTTGGAACGTAAGAACTATGAGAAAGGCAGGAAAGCTAGAGAACTTGAAAGAAGAAATGAGAAGAAATAGAGTTGACATTATAGGGCTAAGCGAAACTAGATGGGAGGGAGAAGGACAGTTCGACTCGGAAGAATTCACGGTAGTTTATTCTGGAGGAAATAGTGGGGAAAGGGGAGTAGCTCTGGTACTTAGGAAAGATATGATGAAAAGCGTGACAAAGATAATAGCAACGAACGATAGACTGATGGCAATAAAGCTAAAAGCAGTCCCAGTGGACATGCTGATAATCCAGGTATATATGCCAACGTCAGCTCATGATGATGAAGAAATAGCTGAGATCTATGAGCAAATTAATGAAATTTACGAAGAAGACGGAAGAGGAAAGGTAAACTGCATAATAATGGGAGATTGGAACAGCATAGTCGGAGAAGGACAGGAAGAAAATGTTGTCGGGCAATACGGACTTGGGAAGAGAAATCGAGGAGGGGAGAAACTCGTAGAATTCTGCATCAATAATGACCTTGTAGTGACTAATACATGGTTCAAAAACCATAAACGAAGGTTATACACATGGAAAAGCCCAGGAGATAGAATGAGATGCCAAATAGATTACATCCTTGTAAAACAAAGATTTAGGAACAGCATAAAGAACGCCAAGGCATTGCAAGGAGCAGACATTGATTCAGATCACAGCCTTCTAATACTTGACGTGAGTACAAAGCTCAAACAAATAAGAAAAACGAGAAGAGAAAGACAGACCTGGGACCTAGAAAAACTGAAAGAAAGGCAGGATGTAGTCAGCATGAAGTTGGAAGATAACCTAAGAAAGTTGGAAAACAAACCGAAGACCGTCGATATAGAATGGGATGAAATTAAAACCAGTATCAAGGATACCTTGGATAAAGAGATTGGAAAACAAGAGAAGAAAATCAGAAAACCATGGATCACGAAGGAAATGCTGGAGAAAATGGATGAGAGACGAAAATGGAAAAACGTTAACAGTGAAGAAGGTAGAGCCAACTATAGGCGTATAAACAATGAGTTGAGAAGGGTAACAGATAAAGCTAGAGAAAATTGGCTAAAAGGAAAATGTGATGAAATAGAACAAATGGAGAAATTAGGACGGTACGATATGATGTACGCTAGGGCACTGGAATTAGAAGATAAGAAGTCTAATGGAATTTGTGGTAAAGGAATTATGAATACGGATGGGAAGATAGTCTCAGAAACAAAGGATGTAGCACAGGTATGGGAAGAATACATTAAGGAATTATACAGCAAACAGACAGGAGCGGCAAAAATAGAACTGGAAAATGAGGAAAACATTGAAGAAGACAACTTAGGACCAAGTATTATGGAGAGCGAAGTAGAAAAAGCGATAGTGGAACTTAAGAAGGGGAAAGCCACGGGCAGCGATGGAATACCGGCTGAGATACTTAAAGTCATAGGATCAGAAGGAATAAAAGCGATCACGAAATTAATTAATAAGATTTACGACACGGGAGAGTGGCCTCAGGATTTCCTAGAAGTAACAATGATCCCTCTAAAGAAGAAGCCAAAGGCAATGCAGTGTAAAGATTACAGAACTATAAGCCTTCTGTCACACACATCGAAGATCATCACGAGGATTCTTAATAAAAGGCTGGAGAAAAAGGCAGAAGAAATAATAGGGGAAGATCAATTCGGTTTCAGAAAAGGACGAGGAACTAGAGATGCTATAGGAGTAGTTAGAATCATATCAGAAAGGGCAATAGAATACAGTCAAGATATCTGCGCATGTTTCGTAGACTGGCAGAAGGCCTTTGATAGAGTAAATTGGGTAAAGTTGATGAAGATATTAAAGGATATAGGTGTAGACTGGAAAGACAGGAGACTGATTAGGAATCTATATGAGAATCAAGTTGTAAAGGTCAGGTTTGAGAATGTGGACACCTGCGGAATAAATATCGGTAGAGGAGTAAGACAAGGCTGCTGCCTATCGCCAACCCTATTCAATATATATGGAGAAAGTCTAATGCAAGAAGCTTTAGAAGGCACAGGGGATTTCAAAATTGGAGGAAGGATTATAAGAACAGTAAAATACGCAGATGATCAAGTACTTCTAGCAAGAAAGGAAGAGGAGCTACAAAAAATGATAAATAGACTAGTGATAACAGGTAGAAAATACGGTATGGAAATAAATACAGAAAAATCCAAGGTCATTCGAATATCGGGTAAAGAAGAGAATCTGAACATAACTATTGGGGGAAAGCCATTAGAACAAGTTTCAGAATATAAATACCTTGGAAGTATCATAACACGAGAGGCAAAATGTACGGATGAGATCAAAACTAGAATAGGAAAAGCAAAAGCGGCTTTCAGGAGAAAGAAACAACTACTTACAGGGAATATAAGGGAAGATATCCGCAAGAAGTTGATAAAATGCTAGGTATGGAGTATAGCATTGTATGGGGCAGAAACATGGACGCTAAGGAAAAATGACATCAAATACTTGGAAAGCTTTGAAATGTGGACTTGGAGGAGAATGCTGAAGATAAAATGGACAGATAGGGTGAAAAACGATGAAGTGCTACGAAGAATAGGAGAGAAGCGAATGATTATACAGACTATCAGAAAGAGGAAGGCTAACTGGGTTGGACATTACCTGAGTAGAGAGAGTATGGTTAAAGACGTGTTAGAAGGAAAACTAGATGGGAAAAGGGAAAGAGGTAGGAAAAGGTTTCAGCTGATAGACGATTTGAAAGGGAAAGAGAGTTATCAAGATATAAAGAGGACAGCGGAAAATAGGAGTATATGGAGAACCAGGTTTAACCATGAATAATCACGGACCTGTCTACGGACAGTCTACCTTTGATGATGATGATGATAACAACTTACGGAAAAGGGAAGGTAAAATGAATATATGGATGTCAACAAGGTGTTGGGATGAGGAAACCCAGTGAGCACTCACCAATCAGACGACTTCAGGTTGGCGAGGCCCCGGGGATGTCAAAGCGACACACGTAAAATAACACAAAAACACAGAAACATCACAAACGTAAAGCTTTCGGAACTACTCCTTCTTCAGATACAGAGAGAGAACTGCTTGTGTTTTTGTGTTATTTTACGTGTGTCGCTTCGACATCCCCGGGGCCTCGCCAACCTGAAGTCGTCTGATTGGTGAGTGCTCACTGGGTTTCCTCATCCCAACACCTTGTTGACATCCATATATATATATATATATATATATATATATATATATATATATATATATATATATATATATATATATGTACTAGTAGTTGGTGCTTGCATACTGCAAGCATTTCATGTCATCTTGAAAAAACATTCATTTTTCCGACAGACATTTCATCATTACATTTATTCTTTTATTTCTAAAGATTTCATCTCCGCAGCGATTTTAGTTTTTCCCACATGCAAAAATAAAAGTTTAAAAAAACCCCCAAATGTTGCAATATTAACAATTTTACACTTTATTCATTATGGGGTACTAATGCTTCACATTTTAGCCAAATTTTAAAGCTGTAGCACTTCTAGAAGTAAAATAATATTTTTCCAATTGTTTAAATTTAAATAATTTTTAACGGTCGCCGCAATTCATATATGGTAAAATTGAAATGTTTATTGGTGCAAATTCACTACTTTGTAAATAATTTGAAAATTTCAGCCTCCTAGCTTATCCTGTAATACCTAAACAGTTATCTATTTGTTTAAACCTTAAGAATTTTTAACTGCCAAACAAATTAAAATATCAAAATTTGTATAATCCCTATTTCGTTTTTTTAAGAATTCTACTTATATAAAAAATTTCTAATCTCCAGCACATCTGAAAGTGCCTAAACATTAGTATCCTCCTGTTATACGTTATATCATCCTCCTCCTCCTCCTCTGTAAGGAACGTGTATATAGAATGATATTCAATATGCATAATAAAAGTGGAGTTTTGATGGAAAAATAGCAAATGTGAAGAGAAATAAAAAACTGAGGAATTGTACAGTTTCGATTTATACCAATAAACCTATGGTGAAAGTCATGTCCAGGCTACATCAAATTTTTCTGAAAGGTAGCTCAAAACATCGTTTTCCAGTAACAACTGTTCGGGACGAAATGTCCATGGACGCAAATGTCCAGGAGACGCAAATGTCCGGGACGCATCTGTCCGGGATGCAATTGTCCGGGACGCAACTGCCCTAGTACCATTGAATTATATATAAATGAGGTATTAATGTTAATTCGAAGGTGCTAGACATGCTGAATTTTTGCTGTATAGGTATGTCAGGTAATATTACATCTGTACATTGAAATAAAGATGTTATGACAAAATAATTTGTCGAGGTGGCTTCATAAGGTGACTCGGTTCAGGCAGAAAATAAAGTTCCATTTAAATGGAATATATTTTTTATAATGCCTCCAAAAGGTTTAATGTTTATTCATTGTAGGACAAATATTTTAATTATCATGCCATTATTTGATTTAAAATATTTTCATGGTTATAAATGGTTTCTTAGTAATTAGACATTTAATCTTTCCAGATTTGAAACGTGAGGCTACAATATGTCATATGCTGAAACATCCACACATAGCCGAGCTACTGGAAACATACAGTTCGGAAGGAATGTTGTACATGGTTTTTGAATAGTAAGTACTATTATGGATCAAATCATTTTTAAGCAAAATTATTATTATTTTATTATAATCATTTTGTTCAATCTTACATTCCTAGCCTAAAGATAAGTTGTAGCTCCAGTCATTCTCATTCTTGAATGTATATTAATCTGTCCAGTCGCATTAGATTTATAATAATTCTATAATTCTCTATTTTTGGTTAGGCTGCATAATATATATTAAATCATAAATGGTTTTAAAAATAAAATGTCTGAAAATTCCAAAATTAAAAAGGGTTCTTATTTCTTTGCTACCTTACTGATATGTCCAGAAAGATTAATGGCTTTAATTAATCACTACAAGGGAAATAATCATATTTTAGTAATGCGTGAGAAGATATCTACACTTTTATTGAAGATTACATAAATACAAAAATGATATTTTGAAATATTTCGTCTCAGTGAATTTGTTGAAATTTCTCATGCATAGAAGTCAAATTGACTATGAACACATCTTGAAAATTTACATCATAATCTCTCAGATAAGTATCTGGACTTACAAATAGAAGATATTGAATGCTCAGGAACCCTTTTGACATGAATGCAATGAATGCTCAGCTCTCAGTTGCAAACCAAGAGAAGTTAATAGATTTAGCAAATGATTCACTTTTTAAAATCTCATTCAAAAAGAAAAGTCTTGAAGAGTTTTGGCTATCAAGAAAAGACATATCTATATAAAGCAACATTAGTCTAGGAAAATTAGCTGATTTTTTGGCGAATGGTGGAACTAATTCAGACAAAGATGATTTTTGGTACAGATGTTCTATTGGCCATCCTTATTAACATACTAAAATTCCCCATCGATCCAAATGAAGCTTATGCCTTCATCTTGAAAAAATGGCTGCCAATACCATTCTGCAGACGGTTTTTTGCCTTTCACTCGGTAATTGCTGCTCCTATGGTGATTATTTACAGGTAGTAATTTATAGAGAATTATATTCTGCACAATAAAGGTTACTAGGGATTTCAGTGTTAGTGCAAAGGTTTCTCAAGAAATAGTTGTTTTCTCTTTATGGTTCTAGCTGCGGACACCATTCCATGGCTGATTTTTCATTGTTTACTTGTCAACTCTTACTTACACAATGAAAATGTATATAAATGCAAGGGGTGCCAGTGGTGTAGTGGTTAGGACACTGGCTGCTACTTGCCTGCTGCTCGAAAAGGGAGCAGTCACAAATCCTGCACAATTAGGATTTTTTCCAAGGTCCCCCGGCCCCCTGTTTGTGTGGTTTGAGGAGACCATGCAAATTCAGCATTCTGTCAGGGATGTTAAGCAGTTGGCCGCCTTGGTGCTTTTCATAAAGAGTAGGCTAATATTATCACCGGGCTTTCCTCCTCCCTTCTGTATGTATGTCCAGATGATGACAGTGCACTTAAAAAAATCAATTACTACTACTAGAATTGCAACTGCAGAGCATAATGTTTTGTACTAAGCTGATTCAATGAATGGATTCTTTTTCAGACCATACATGAGGTGCAAGGCTCGGGTTTTTAAATGTGGTATCCCCAGTAGGCCTAAGTTTTGTTTTGTATGGGCTTACATGACTGGAAGAAACTCTGATGTGTTCCATGAAATACTCAGGTGGTCTTACCCGTGGGAGAGGATTTTCGTTCAGTGTTCTAGCCAAATGGATTTTGGAAATTCCAGCATGTGTCGAAACCTGTAATCAGCTTGAACTGGAGTATGCATCAAGTGAGCAACATGTAAGCTCAAGACAAACTCACATAACAAGGGAAGAAAAAGATTTAAAACCATTCGTTGATTGGTTTCTGTCTCACCCACCTTTTCCAAAACACAAACATGTGATGTCATGCAACATGGCTTATTGGAGATGAAACAATCAATTCTTACAGAAGTTATGAAGAGGGTATGAAGGCTATGACAATGATGATTGGAAGCAATTTTCTCGATATCAAATTGAAAGAGTACTTCCGTTGTCTACAGTTCATGCGCATTCAAAAATAAATGAGACAGTGATACCAGTCAATTCCAAATTACTTTTCCAAAGTATCATTCGCACAGTCAGAGGTGAAGAGGAGCTATCAGTGTGTGTCCATTATGAGTTTTCTCCGGTCCCACTTTCCTTTTTTGAGGAGGTGGGGATAAGAAAAACCAATAAATCGGCACTGTACAATAGTTTTAACTCACGCAGGACTACAACTTAGAGGATGGAGTTTTTATCATTGATGGTGGCTTCCTTCTTCATGAAGTTGTGTCATCAGGAATTTCCGCTTATGAAAACATTTATAGTGCTTATGTTTCATATGTCACTGAGCACTATGGCTAAAACTCAATTGCCATGTTTGATGACTACTCTGAAAGTCAAAGAGGCACCAAAAAAACGTTGAGAGACTGCAGCGATATGCAAAATTTTTATGCCCAGACATTGTCTTCGAGAGAAGCATGTAATAAATCAAGATTCATTACACAGCTTTCACAAAAACTTATTGAAGTAGGAATTGAAGTGAAACAAGCCTCTGATGATGCAGATACCCTCATAATAAATACAGCCATTCGGCAAGTCCTATCTCATCCAAAAGTTTTTGTAGTCAGAGAATATGTTGACCTTCTTGTTTTAATCACTGCACTGATGCCTAAAGACATGAACATATTTTTTCCAAACCTGGCAGTGGTAAAACTTTGACGCAAGTGAACTCATCTACTGAACTGCAGTCAAGCAATAACGATTTGAAGGGTCACATTCTTTTCTTACATGCTGCAAGTGGTTGCGACTCAGTCTCTGCTCTTTTCCACATGGGCAGGACTAAGTTTATAACAGTATTTAAAAAGAGGAAAGACTTAGAAGAGGTCACTAACATTTTCAACTAAGACAGGGAAACAGTTTTTGTTAGCTTTATATGGGGCACACGAAGAACAAACTTCATTGAATACATATAGATTCACAATGTTCAGCAAATGTTTCGCTCGAAGCAAAACAAAATTTTAATTGGCCAGCCTTCCTACAACACTTTTTATGTGTCTACCATCAGATACAGCTGTGGCGGAGACGACACCTACAACCGCAGATTTGGGGATGGGATGTAAAGGGAAATTGATTGTACCATGTTACAGCTGTTGAAGCAGTGGCTCCCGATAGCCTCTTGAAGCTAATATCATATCATGCAATTGCATAAAGAACTGGTATGCAGGATTTAGCTGGAAAAAGGCCAGTCTGAAATGCTCCACCAGTGTTTATGGTCATTGTCAACGCATTGGCTGTGACAATTCTGTTCCTGCTGATACAATGATTGAATTCGAGAATGATGATTTGGAAGAAGATGATGAATGTTTTGAGGACTTATTTCAAATACAAGCGGATCCTCAATGACCAGTCCTTCTGCTCCTTAATTTTGATATTGCTGATGAGGCTTCTGATGATGAAAATCTATCATGTAACGAAACCAATGATGACAACGATTGTGAAGATACCTAATTTTAACCCTGATCATGACAATCCTGATTTTGATCTTTTAAATGAACATGACCCCGGCATTGGCTCATTAGAAGAAGAAACAAAAGGAATAATGGAAAGTCCTTGCTATTCAGATACTATGTCAATCACTAGTCGAGCTGACAAAAAACCTTATTTGAAATAATAAATGACAAAATAAAAATTGTGGATTTAAAAAAATGAGCCTTGCACTCGACCTCATGTGTGGTCTGGAAAAGAGTGCATTGTTTGAATCAGCTTAGTCAAAATGTTATGCTCTACAGTTGCATTTCTATACATTTTCATTGCATAAGCAAGGATTGATGAGTAAACAAAAAATCAGCCATGGAATTGTGTCCTAGACTACATTAGATAAAATAATTCTATTGAAGAACAAACATCGTTCACACTTAGATGTGGAACAAACTCCAAGGAGCTGTGCCTCATCACGATGAATGTTCTGGTAGCTGGCAAGCATGCTAATCGATCTCATTAACTAGCATATTTACCCAAATCCAAGACGACCTCGAATCTTTAGCAGACTGTCAAAACAGAAAAAAGATTTTGACCTAATTTCTCACCGTCTATATTTGGTGTATATTTTGAACAAACGTATTCAATATAGATATACTAATTGATTCGTTTATTGAAATGGTTTGTTAGAAATATTTCTGAAAAAATCTGATGTGGCCACCACATGACTTTATCTATATCTGTAATATTTCTAAAAATTCCAAATAGGTTACATAATAATAAATATTTATAGAAACTGAGAAAATTTTAGACTACAAAGAACAGAAATAAATTCAAACCATAGCCTTCTGATATTGGATATAGCCGCAAAGCTCCAACAATTAAGAAAATAAAATGGAGTGTTACTAAGATATAACTAAGAGTCAATTGTTAACAATAGTGGTTGGTAGGTGGCGTGGTGGTGGCAGCTAAAAATATAAGATATCTCTTAAACAATGCTTTATATGGAAAAATGTTTCAAACAAAGGTTGTATAAAATGACATTTCCTACAACTTTTATTCCAGTACATTTTTACATTTATCAAATATTAAAGCAAATATTTCAAAATAACGGATGTGACAAGAGTAAACACCCACTTCCGGTTGAACAATTTTTTACCCAAAACTAATCAGTTCTTCTGAATTTTATAAAAATGTTAAATATAAAATTTTGCATTGACCTGATTAATAGTTTTTGAGTTAGAGGACCCACAAAAAAGCTGTCACATACACAGATATCATCGAGAAAATGCTCAAAACTTGTTTAGGGGACCTCAATACGTGTATTTCCATTGAAATCTTGAAGTTGATTTTTTTCATGAATACAATACTTTCCCCTTTACTACGTACATGGAGAAAGTAAAAAAAGAATTAAAAAAAATATTTTGATAATTAAGACTATTAATTAAATTCCAGATCATAAGTTTCCAATGAACAATACAATTACTGTATTTATCCAAGTACCACCAGCACCTATTTTTCAAAACTTTTCTTTAGAAAATCAGGGTGCGTGTCTTATTCGAGGATTTCATATTGGAGAAAATCTTGCTGTATGATACGATACTAAATATGATGACGCAGATGAAGATGTATTTTTCATTAAATTAAATTATTACTGAACGCATTGCACTATTTTTTATTGTTTTTTATTTTAGTTACGATAAACCTTGACTATACGCACGTGAACCACGCCTTCCGGCTGTTGGTTTGCTATTCCCACAACTCGAGGTTTTTGAAAACATATAGTTATATTTAAGGAAAAAAATAGCCTATCAAGTTCTTAATAATTTATTTACATAGTTCATCAAAATATAGTGAAAGGTTTTCTCAGGTCCACTACCAGTAATATACTAACTCACTAGTGTGCCTCTGAACGTGAGGTGAGAGCCCCTACGTATCCCCATATCTGCCTCTGATAGTAATTTTCCTTAAGGGTGCATCAGATTGAAAATTTAATTTCTTGAATGAATATTTATTTGCATGTGAAAATAACCTTTTAGAGCATGGTATAAAAATGTTTATAATAAATATTATTTATCTGAGTAATGATTTTTACTTTTTTCTGATTTTAATGTAATAGATGGAAAGTGATACATTTATGAAAGATCATTTAAAACATTATTTTGCAAAAGTTCATTATTTATTTCTCTTGTATAGGAATTTCATTTACATTATTGGAAATTTATCATTATCTTTATATTTCAAAAATCCATTAATAAAGCTAATGAGGATAATGTATTTTCATTTTTTTCAGCATGGATGGATCTGATCTCTGTTTTGAGATTGTCCGGCGTGCAATGGCAGGTTTTGTGTACAGTGAAGCAGTTGCAAGGTTGGTAGATGTATGGCTTAAGTTGGTCATTTTTGACAATTTGGTAAATATTTTGTCTCACCTTTGTTCCTTCATTGTTTTTGCAGTCATTACATGAGGCAGGTTTTGGAGGCTCTAAGATATTGTCACGAGAATGATATAGTTCACCGGGATGTCAAACCACACTGCATTCTCCTTGCAAACAAAGAAAACTCAGCACCAGTAAAACTTGGAGGGTTTGGTGTTGCAGTTCAACTTGTGGGTGGAAGACCACAACCTACAGGCGATGGTAAATGCTCTAAATGTTGAGAGAATTATGATTTAAATTTTACCTTTCACTACTGTATGATTAATAAATGTTTTTATAATCTTAGTTACTTTTTAGCAATTAGTTATTTTGATTTTTCATTACGTTACTTTTAATTTAAAAACATTTAATTTTGTTTACTGCCAAATCTTAATGCAAAATTCTCTTTTGGGGTATGACTGTTTGAATACATCATCCTCTGATTATTGCAACCCTTTTAAAGAATTTAAATCTTTTACAGTATCAGAATTTTTTAAAGAAAAAGTAACATTAAAGACCATTGTTATTTTTAATATGCTTCTAAAGGGAAATTATCCTTTTTTACTGAAATGTAATGTAAGTTCTAATGACTAAAATTATCCATCCATCCATTTCTCATTCTTATACTCTATTTATCTCTTGTGGAAATTGAGGGTTCCTTAGTTTTCATGTCGGAACCTATTATTTTAGCCCCGTTTTAAATTGTCACTTAGTTTAACATGTGGCCTCTGTTTGAGGAATGTATTTTGAGTTTTAAAATAATTTTAATTATAATATCTAGGCTTATTAGAGTTTCTTAATTTAACTATTGATATTATGCATAATTGTGTGTACTTTTTATGATTGTGAGTTCTCAAAATAATGCTGTAAAATTGAATTAATGAGCTAAACATTACCTCACATGGAATAATCTATTAACTTTATGTTCTTTAAAAATTAGTGGTTTTTTGACAAATCTTCTAAATATGATACCTAGGTATATTTGAGAATTTAAATGGATGAATTGTAGTGTGACAATGGAACCAAGTTCAGGAAATAAACAAGGCACACATTCATTCATTACAAATGAAGAGAATGCTTGCCAAAGGATAAGAATGGAGCAAGCGTTCTCTTCCAGTCCCTATCCTATGTTTTTTAATTAATTGATCCATTTCTTTCATTTTATGTCAGTTTTAGTTAGGACCTGAAAACTTGTAACTAAGATGGCCTTGTTAATGAATGAAAATGGAGAAGTTCAGAAAGTCTCATGAGGAAGGGAGTTTTCAAGTTTCCCTGTTTATCCTGCACTGTACAACATAAATGAGAAAAATATCAGCTGTGTTTGTAGACAATGGATTGTCACTAAATAAGCTTTGGAATGATTTGTTATCAATAAAAAGGCAATTTGATGAAAGTTTAAAGAATAATGTGACAAAATGAAAGTTGTTTCTCACAGAAAATAGAAGCTAAGATTAGATCAAATGTTAATGGAGAAAGATGAGAACAAATGTATCAATTATGATGATTTATGATGATTGATCTTATTCAGGGAAGAAATAACCATGGAATAATAATATACAAAATTATCATAATGTTTGAAGCTGCGACATTTATGAAGAATGAGAGATTTCTCTGAAGGAATGGTTGGAACTTTGAATTGGAGTTTCCAGGTTGAATTGATTAAAGATGTGTGATTAGTAGAGAATGGACGTGGAGACGAGGTGCTTGTGGTCTATATTTAGTGGCACATCAACAGACGAGTTATTAGCGGTCAGGTGATTCTAAGATATAGCTGTAATGTCAAATATGAATTACAATTGCGAATAAAAAGAAAGCTAATGAGAAATTGTCATATATAACAAGAGAAGAAAGATCTCAAAATTTATTCGGTCATGGCTAGCTAACTGGATGATTAAAAGAAAAATTAATGTTGAAAAAGGTGATAGAAGAAGGAAAGCTAGGTAAGAGGTAGTTAGAATGAAATAGAATATGGGTCCTCTGTGTGAAACAAAGGTACAGTCATGAATGGGTGCATAGGAGGATTTAACATACCAAAGAGAAATTATAGTAGATGAATCAGGTTAATTATGAATATTTACTTCAGATATCTTGAAATATTGTATTATTTGCATAATATCTTAAAATAATCATTCTATCATCATGTGTAAGTAATACTTTGGAATGATTTTTTTTTCAGTTTGTGCAATGTTAATTAGATTTTAAAAGATAATATTTTTGTTCTATACTAAAATTTGATATATGTGAGTATAACTATATTACACCACATTAGCATTTATATTAAATTAACTTTGTTTCATTTTATACATTAAATAATTATTCTCTGTTAGATTAATGACTGCAATGAATTATTCCTAGAAAAATAGAATATAATCTTAGCTTTTAGTTCTTGAGTTCCTATGATATTGATTAGGCTTTGAACTGTTGCTGATAATTTCATTCATAAAAGAGTAGTTATCTGTAGTGCTAACTTTTAATTATGTGTTTTAGTTTATTATGAATTAAAATCAGCCATTAGACAAATTTTGGCATAGCTTTTCAAATGATAGCTTTAATATTCATATTAGATATTCTTAATAAAATAACTGTATTTTCAAATTCAAAAGAATATACTTTCGGGTGATATATTTTAATTTAGTAAGATATAATTTTGCTTCTTTTGGAGCAATTTTAATAATTATTTCTCTTCATTTTCAATCAAGCCTACAAATTATTTTAAAAAATTGATATGAAATATTAAAAAGGTAATTAGTTCTGTATATTTTCATCTTAATTTTTATAAATTGTATGCCTTATACACATTTGATGCAATTATGTTGGATTTATTTTATTTTTAAGAAAATATTTGCTTTGCATCAATCCACTAAGAATTTTAAACTTGCCAGGCATAAGCCATTCAAATTAGTTTTTGGCTGATTTGTTGAAAATAAATTTTTGTAGCATATTGGTGGTGGTTTGAGAACATTATATTTAAAGGATCTTGGTATTAAAAATATACTTTAGTGCTGCCTGCATGTTTCTCCCATTTACTCTTTTCTATCACTTGTTTCCCCAACTGTGTACGTAGTCATTACAGATATTAAAAATAACTGTCCATTACTATGCCTTCATGTGCATTCTCAAAACTGCACTTCAATCCATACTCCATCCTCCTGTGCCCATTTGACATTGGCTGTGGATATCCAGACATCCTAATCTCAGAGTATCGACCCAACCTGAGTCACAGCGGAAGGCTGTATTTGAAGGCAGATCACGAGGGTAAGAGCGTTGGTGCTGGCAACATATTAACTCTTTTTCAATGAGATAATTATGCCTGGGATGTATGTATGCTACTGTTGAATAATCACTGTTGTTGGCTTTCCATTTTCTTTGCAAATTGTTCTTATCCTCTATTTCTCTTCTTTTTGTTTTTAAACTTTTTATTATTTGAGTGTGTGAACACAATATGATATGTTTGATATCACTCTCAGCCAAATTCCACACATTACAAGACCCCTTATCCAGCATGCTTGAAACCTGGCATTTGCTGGATTATGGGATTTTTCCAGATTTTGAATCCTTAGCTTACTATATACTTATCATATAATAGATAATATTTAAAAGTAACAAATAAAAGGATTTTATTTTTTACCAAATCATTGTACACTTTTCTATTTACAAATGAAGGCCTATTATACTTATTTCCTTAAAATTGAAATCACAGTTGCATCTTTATCCTTACTCATAAAACCTGCTACATATAATTTAACTTAATATTGAATTATGATTATTACTATATATTTAGATAGGGGAAATAATAAAATTGAATGAGTTCCTATGAAAATCTCAGAATCTATGTAAAAGATGAGCCTAATTTTAGAAAAATAAGCCAAAAAATTCTCATCATGGTTTTTTGGCCATTTTCTGCCATCAGAGCGGATAGAAGTTGGTCTTGACATTTTGTTATTTGGTCTATCTAAATATACAGGTAGTTCCCACTTAACACCAGTTTGCTTAACATGAAATTCTCGTTAGCACAATTTACCATTTGGGGAACCTGTTCATTTTACATGAAGAACTTCCGGATTTACATGAGTTGCAACATTATCCATTATGTAAAAATAAAATAAAACAATTTTGCCATTAAGGAAATGTGTATATTAATTTATATTTATTCGTAAAATGCTAGATGGTATATTATTTTCAGTATAAAATCAAAGTAAAACTTTGCGTTGCCATTTTTTGTGACATTTACCATGAAAGAGTGGAAGATGAAAAAGAGAAACTACACAAATGAGGGACCACTAGACTAAAACACACAAAATAAGCTTTGGAAGGCAAATTCTGATTGTAATTCCTTTTGCGAAAAAAAGCACAGTTGTAGATGTAAAACCAACAAGATGATCCAAACAGAACTTATGATGCTTTCCATTTAATCATTTATTTAATACTTCATCATCATCATAGGTAATCTGTCCGTAGACAGGTCCGTGATTATTCATGGTCAAACCTGGTTCTCCATATACTTCTATTTTCCGCTGTTGTAGCACATCTAAAGTACAATAATATTTATCTAATTGTTTAAATTTTATAAATTTTACCAGCCACAATAACAAATCAATGGAGGTTTTCAAATTTTCAATGTGCACTTTTGCATCAAGGATGAACAAGCTAAAAAATTTCAGCTTCCTAGCTCATCCCCAAGTACCTAAGCATTTACCTTTTTTTAAACTAAGAATTTTAAACATCCAAATAATATATCATAATTTCTATAATCCCTATTTGGTTATTTTATGAATTCTACCTCTAAAAAAATTTCAGCTTCATAGTACATTCAGAAATACATAAACATTAAATATTTGTTAAATTTTTGCAAATTTTTAGCAACTGCATTATTTTACTTTGTTGAGATTTTTTATTTTTCTAGTCTGTTATGCACATAGTCCTACCCACATAAAAAACTTTGAGTCTCCAGCTTGTCTGGAAATATCTAAACATTAGTATCCTCCTTTATATCTATTTATGATACACTAATTTTTCAGAGATATTTCATTATTAGAAATATTTTTTTGATTCAAAAGTTTTACCTCTGCACCGTTTTTCCTTCTTTCCTTATGAAACAATATTGGATTAAAACAATCCCTAAAATTTTCAAATTTAAGAATATTATACTATTTCCATTGTGAGGTACAAATGCCACACCTTTATGCCAAATTTAAAATTTATAGCACATCTAGAAGTGAAATAATATTTATGTAATTGTTTAAATTTAAAAAAGTTTTAACAGCCATAATAATAACTTAATGAGGAGTTTGAAATGATTATTTTTGCATTTGCACAAATCTCTGAATAACTTAAAATTTTCAGCTCTCGAGCTTACCTCATAGTACCTAAACATTAATCTATTTGTTTAAATTTAAGAAATTTTAACAGCCAAACAAATTAAAATATTAAAATTGCTATAACCCTTATTTTTTTGGAAATTCTACCTTTAAAAATGTCAGCTTTGTAGCACATTCGCAAGTACATAAACCTTAAAAATTTGTTTAAACATTTGCGAATTTTAAGCAACCGCATTGTTGCAGTTTCTTGAGATTTTCGATTTTTCTAGTTGATTTTGCACATTGTCCTACCCATATACAAATTTAGAGCCTCCAGGTCATCTTGGTAGTTTGTGCTTGCATTATGCAAGCATTTCACCTCACCTTGAAAACATTTATTTTTCAGAGAGATATATCATTATTAGATATATTTCTAATGCAAAATTTGCACCTCTGAACCAAGAACAATTAATAACACAACAACAAATAGCAATGCAACGACAAATAACACTTTTTATAACCACCTTTATAACACATTTATAGAATGATGGAAGCACCCTCAAATTCCGTGCCTATTTATGCAATGCAGAAAAGCATCATGAATCGTGATGGAAGTACAGAGGAGGGTGGAGGGGGAGAGGACTGCACACCTACCCAATTGGTCAAGGTGTCCCACCACATTTAGAGACCTTTGTGTGATTTAACTGGCTAAATTGCCCTTATATGATCTGTAAGGTATAGATTAAAAATTTTATTCAGGTAGAGAATAACATTTGCTATAATAATGTCAGAATACCACATACCTATGATTAATAGTTTTCAAGACAAAAATTGTTAATATGTAATAATCATTAAAAATGCGTATAGCAATCAGAAATTCTATTCCCTTGCCCTTATATGATATGTAAGGTATGAATTAAACACTTGGTCTATATGGAGGATAGAATTTGCTACAAGAGGATTGCAAAAGCTCATACCTAAGAGTTATGGGTTCCAAGATAAAAATTATTAAACTTTAATGTTCAAATTGGGTAAAAACAATTCCTAAAAATGAACAATTTTGAACTTTTTGATTTTTCTAGTTGGTTGTGACCAAATCCTATAATCATGCAAAATTACAGCTCCCTATTCCTCTTAGCTTGGTCTACACACTGGAATAAGTTTTTCCATTGCTAACTTTGGGAGGTTTTCCGGGGCTTCTGGAGTCGAACCCAGGACACTGTAAGCAAAAAGATAATAATTCCTAATAGATATTGTGACCATCTAGCAACGCTCAAAATTTCATTTTTCTAGCTTATCAGCAAGTGCCGAAAATTATTTGACAAAAATGACGGAATGCTTTTCTTAGGGGGAAAAACACAAATTTCGGATTTTCTGGAGTCGAACCCATGTCACTTAGGTGAGAATTCTCATTTTTTTCTGGAGGTTTCTTTCAGCTCTCTAGCTCTTATAGTTAGGGCTGGACATTAGTATCCTCCTATGTGTATATTATATGCTCCTCTGTAAGGAATGTCTACATATAATGATATATACACCTTGTTGCCACCCTCATCACTACCTTTTCATTTCCTTAAGAGGGGTAAGAGGAAAGGAAAAAAGGGGGGTGATTGGAGTGGAAGTGTTAGCGAAGGTTTAAACCTGGTAAGGAGAGGGAGCGGAGGATGTCAATATGGGCTAGTTCCCATTGACGGAGTTATGGCACGGGGAAACTACTTGGAAGAGCACGAATAGTTTTTACTGTGAAGCAGCTATTGAAGGGAAGGGAGTGGGTTAACGCATGGTCGGCCACCGGAAGGGGGCGCCTAAGAGAGACTCTATTCCGATGGCCGTTCATGCGGATATTAAGGGGTGTGGTTGTGAGGCCTACATAGAATGCAGGGCATTGTGTGCAGGTAAGAAGATATATTACGTTTTTGGAGGTACAAGTGCTGCGGGATAAGATAGGATAGGAGATTTGGGTAACGGGGCTGGTAAATGAGGAAGAAGTATCTAAGATGGGGCAAGTGAGGCAACGTGGTCTTTTACAAGGGGAGGAACCTGCGGGGGAAGGTGGAAGACCGGTGGGGAGTTCCTTGCGCCATAGCAGGTCGCCAAGACTCCTAGGTCGGCGGAAGGATATCATAGGGGGCTTAGGGAAGAGTAGCGTAGTTGTGGGTGTGTTAAGGAGAATTGGATGGGCGGCCGTGAGGATGTTATTTAGGGCTTCGTGCAGCCCTGGGTGAAAGGTTGTAGTGAGAGTCAGAGGGACTTCTGTCTTCGAGGGTGGGTTCAAGATTGGTGGGTGTCTGGAGGGGGTGGAGATGGCGCGATATATTTCATTGGGGACTAAGTCGGCAGGGTATCCTCGATTGAGGAAAGCCTCAAGGAGTAAGGCGCAATAATCGGATAGCGAGGTGCTATCTGAGCAGATTCTAAGGCCATGCCTGGCGAGGGAGTACAGAAGAGATTTCTTTGTGTGTTGTGGGTGGCAGCTGGTGAAGTGGAGGTATTGTAGGTGGTTGGTATCTTTAATGTACACCGAGGTGCCAATGCGTCCATTACGGAGGAGGTTAACGTCGAGGAACGTGGAGTGTGTTGTGGAAGAGTGATGAGTGAAAGAGAGGGTGGGATGGGTGGAAACTGTCTGAATGAAGTAATTAAGGGATTCCGCCCCATCGGTCCACAGAAAAAATATATCGTCGATGAAGCGGAGCCAGAGGAGGGGCTTTTGGGGAGAAGATTCAAGGAGCTGGGATTCCCATTTACCCAGGAAGCAGTTGGCGTAGGAGGGAACCATCTGAGTGCCCATTGCGGTTCCTTTAATTTAGATGAAATGGTGCCCTCCGAACGCAAAATTGTTTTTGGTGAGAACCATTTCCGCCAGTGAAGTGAGGAAGGCAGTAGAAGGTTTCTTCTCTCCAGACCTGTTGTCAAAGCAGGCTCGAAGAGCAGTAAGTCCATCGTTGTGGGGTATATATATATATATATATATATATATATATATATATATATATATATATATATATATATATATATAATTATATATCGACGACTCTTACAGAGGAGGAGGAGGATATAACATACTAGTAGTTTGTGCTTGCATTCTGCAAGCATATCATCACAACATAAAAAAACATTCATTTTTCATATTTCATCATTACACATATTTTTTTAATTCTAAATATTTCACCTCCGGAGCGATTTTCGTTTTTCCCTTATGTAAAATAAATAGATTAAAACAATCCCAAAACTTTGCAATTTTAAAAATTTTATACTTTCTCTATTATGGGGTACTAATGCTACACATTTCTGCCAAATTTTAAAGTTGTAGTACTTCTAGAAGTGAAATAATATTTTTCCAATTGTTTAAATTTTAAACATTTTTAACGGCCGCCGCAATATGTTTATGGAGAGATTCAAATGTTTATTTGTGCAAATGCACTACTCTGTACATAACTTGAAAATTTCAGCATCCTAGCTCATCTCGTAATGTCTAAACAGTTATCTATTTGTTTAAATTTGAAGAATTTTTAACTGCCAAACAGATTAAAATATCAAAATTTGTATAATCCCTATTTCGTTTTTTTACAAATTCTACTTATAAAAAAAATTTCAACTCCGTAGCACATGCGGAAATACATAAACCTTGAAAATTTGTTTAAACAATTGCGAATTTTTAGCGGCCGCATTGTTGCACTTTTTGAAGATTTTCGATTTTTCTGGTCGGTTTTGCACAAAATCCTACCTATGAAAAAAATTTCGAATCTCCAGCTCATCTGGAAGTGCCTAAACATTAGTATCCTCCTATATGTTATATGTTATCTGTTATATCCTCCTCTGTAAGAGTCGTCGATATATAATGATGATAACATATATATAACATACATGCAAGCATTTCATCTCAACATAAAAAGACATTCATTTTTCATATTTCATTATTACACATATATTTTTAATTCTAAATATTTCACCTCCGCAGCGATTTTCGTTTTTCCCACATGTAAAAATAATAGTTTAAAACAATCTCCAAATGTTGCAATTTAATCATTTTACACTTTCTCCATTATGGGGTACTAATGGTACACATTTCAGCCAAATTTTAAAGTTGTAGCACTTCTAGAAGTAAAATAATATTTTTCTAATTGCTTAAAATTTAAACATTTCTAACGGTTGCCGCAACATATATATGGAGAGATTGAAATGTTTATTTGTGCAAATGCACTGTTCTGCAAATAAATTGAAAATTGCAGCTTCCTAGCTCATCCCATAGTACCTAAAAAATTATTAAACTTTATTGTTCAAATGGGGTTAAAACAACCCCTAAAATTTACAATTTTAAAATTTTTGATTTTTATAGTTGGTTATGAGAAAAGTTCTATAATCTTGCAAAATTTCAGCATCCTAAACTTATTAGATTGGTCTACACACTGGATTGCGTTTTCCCATGCTAACTTATGGGAGATATTCCGGGATCTCTGGAGTCGAACCCAAGACACTGCAAGCAAAAGTGACAATAATTCCAAATAGATATTGCGGCAATCTAGCTACACTAAAAATTTCATTTTTCTAGCTTACCGGCAAGTGCCCATAATTAATTTACAAAAATGGCGCATTGCTTTTCTTATGGGAAAAAACGCAACTTTCGGAATTTCTGGAGTCGAACTCATGTCACTTACGTAAGAAGACCATTTTATCTGAAGGTTTCTTCATCATATCTACAAAACCTAAAACTTTCAGCTCTCTAGCTATTATAGTTTGGGCTGGACATTAGTATCCTCCTATAAGTTGTATGTTATCATTATACTACTAGTTGGTGATTGCATTCTGCATGCATATCATCTCAACATGAAAAAACATTCATTTTCATATTTCATCATTACAAATATTTAATAAATTCTAAATATTTCACCTCCGGAGCGATTTTCGTTTTTCCCGTATGTAAAATTAATAGATTAAAACAATCCCAAAACTTTGCAATTTTAAAAATTTTATACTTTCTCCATTATGGGGTACTAATGTTACACATTTCTGCCAAATTTTAAAGTTGTAGCACTTCTAGAAGTCAAATAATATTTTCTTAATTTTTAAATTTAAATAATTTTTAACGGCCGCCGAAATTCATGTATGGTAAAATTGAAAAGTTTTTTGTGCTAGTTCACTATTTTGTACATAACTTGAAAATTTCAGCTGCATAGCTCATCCTGTATTGTCTAAACAGTTATCTATTTATTTAAACTTTAAGAATTTTTAACTGCCAAACAAATTAAAATATCAAAAGTTGTTTAATCTCTATTTCGTTTTTTTTTAAGAATTCTACTTTAAAAAAAACTCCGTAGCACATGCGGAAATACATAAACCATGAAAATTTGTTTAAACAATTGCGAATTTTTAGCGGCCGCATTGTTGCACTTTTTGAAGATTTTCGTTTTTTCTAGTCGGTTTAGCACAAAATCCTAACTAAGAAAAAAATTTCGAATCACCAGCTCATCTGGAAGTGCCTAAACATTAGTATCCTCCTATATGTTATATGTTATCTGTTATATCCTCCTCTGTAAGAGTCGTCGATATATAATGATGATAACATATATATAACATACTAGTAGTTGGTGCTTGCATACTGCAAGCATTTCATCTCAACATAAAAAGACATTCATTTTTCATATTTCATTATTACACATATATTTTTTATTCTAAATATTTCACCTCCGCAGCGATTTTCGTTTTTCCCACATGTAAAAATAATGGTTTAAAACAATCTCCAAATGTTGCAATTTTAAAATTTTTACACTTTCTTCATTATGGGATACTGATGCTACACATTTTAGCCAAATTTTAAAATTGTAGCAATTCTAGAAGTAAAATAATATTTTTGTAATTGTTTAAATTTAAATAATTTTTATCGGCCGCCACATGTCATATATGGTAAAATTGAAATGTTTATTTGTGCAAATTCACTATTCTGTAAATAATTTGAAAATTTCAGCTTCCTAGCCTACCCCGTAGTACCTAAACAGTTATCTATTTGTTTAAACTTTAGGAATTTTTAACTGCCAAACAAATTAAAATATCCAATTTTGTATAATCCCTATTTCGTTTTTTTAAGAATTCTACTTTTAAAAAAATTTCAACTCTGTGGCACATTCGGAAATACATTAACCTTGAAAATTTGTTTAAACAATTGCGAATTTTTAGCGGCCGCATTGTTGCACTTTTTCATGATTTTCGTTTTTTCTAGTCGGTTTTGCACAAAATTCTACCTAAGAAAAAAATTTCGAATCTCCAGCACATCTGGAAGTTCTTAAACATTAGTATCCTCCCATATGTTATCATTATATATCGACGATTCTTACAGAGGATATAACATACTAGTAGTTGGTGCTTGCATACTGCAAGCATTTCATCTCACCTTGAAAAAACATTCATTTTTCGACAGACATTTCATCATTACTAATATTCTTTTAATTCTAAAAATTTCACCTCCGCTGCGGTTTCCATTTTTCCCACACATAAAAATAATATTTTAAAACAATCCCCAAATGTTGCAATTTTAAAAATTTTACCCTTTCTCCATTATGGGGTACTAATGCTACACATTTGAGCCAAATTTTAATGTTGTAGCACTTATAGAAGTAAAATGATACTTTTTCATTGTTTAGTTTTTTATCTATAGTTTTTACTTTTCAACACCTGCATGTAGGATGAACTTATTTTTCAAAACTTTTTGCCACAAAATTAGGATGCATCCTATACATGGCTACATAATATTTCTCATTTTTCTTCAGTAATGTCTTTAGTGAGAAGCGAAAATCAAAAACAGAAAACTATGATTTGTTGATTACTTAGATGTATGCATTAGAAGATATTTATTTTAATATCATGAAAAATTAAATAAAAGAAATCACATTAAAAACCAAGAAATTCCTGGTCACTGGCCAACTCTTTTGGTATCATGTTGTCAAATTGGTCATAATCCTTATTTATTTCAGAAGTATTAGATTCTGTTGTTGAGGTTGTAGTAGCATTTTGTCATCATTTTGCCATAATATAACCTATGTCCATAAAGTTCTAGAACTGATGGTATAAAAATGAATAGAATATGCTTTCACACTACTGCTGTTTGTCCCTTTTGAAATAGTCTTCCTCTGCATCAGTGCACCATTTCCAGCATTTCAGAAGGTCATTGAAGCAGCTCCAGATGACCTTTTCTGGAATGCCGAGCTGTTTCTTTGTCATGGCTGTCTTTATGGCTTAAATATCAGTGTAACGATGGCTCATTGCTCACTTCTGTCATGGAAATTGAAAAAATTCACACAGAGACTTATCTAGAGAATATGGTGCATGTGGCAAAACAGTGACTTGTTTTTGTCTCAAAAAGTGTTGGCCTGACAATGCAGTATGTGGCTGCTCATTGTTGTGCAGGAGGAACCACTTCCCTGATGCCCTAAACTCAGGATGACGTCTTTGTTTTTGATTGCTGTATGCATAGGGCAACCAGAAAACAAAAAGAATCTGTGGAAAGGAAAAAGGAATCAAGTATGCCCCAAGGTTATTTTTTCTAGTTTTTTAAATATATCGTCATTATACTCACATGAAAGCCCTTAATATTCTGGTTGCATAAACTGTATGAACTAAATAAAGATGAGACAAAATCATATTTAATAGTTTATGTATATTCTATCAGCATTGAATTAATCATGTACATTTCTAAAAATTTATCACCCCTTAACATGCAAATAGTGAAATGTGTAAATACTGACAATGAAACTTTGATACACTGATAGATGTGAAGTTTGTACTTAATTATTAATTTATATTAACCAATGAAAAGGGAAAATAACACTGCCTTATCTACATCCATATGTATCATCCCATATGTTATTGTTATATCGATTATTGTGATTATTCTTTTACTCTTTTAAGAAAAATCCACATTTTTATTAAAATTATTTAAAAAAGAGTGTATTGAAATAATTAAGAAAAAGAGAGTACATAATATTTAGGGCTTAAAAAGAGTATAATACTCTTAAAAATAGTATGTCTGGTCACCCTATGTATGCGAGCTTTTTTTGAAGGAAGTGAGTTGGTACCTCTCCAATCTGCGCTTTGGCATTCTGTTTGAGATCCATACTGCAGGCACCTGGCTTCATCTTCATCGGTAATGGAGTAGGTGTATGTGTCATTGTGTGCAGTTTTGAAAAGATCAGCACAAATTTCAGAATGAGTCTCTTTTTGCACTTATGTAATCTTCTGCGGTACGAGTCTCGCCATGACAGAGCAACTTTTCAACATTCCAGAAAATGCCTTCCAGAGCTGCTTAAATGACCTTTAGAAATGCTGCTAATGGCGTATTGATGCAGTGGGAGAAAATTTAAAGTGACAAATGGCAAAAGTGTGAAAGTATCTTGTATTCATTTTTATACAGTCAGTCCTGTAGCTTTACAGACATAGTTTCTATTAGTTTGTTGTCATCACTGCAATCTAATCTATTGCTTATGCCAGTATTTCTCAAGCTTTCTGTAACTATGGGTCACAATTTCTGTGGGTTCCATTACTATGAAAAGGCCGTACATTGTCTTGTTTTTTCACTTTGTAATATTAATCAGAACTGTTTATGGGAATAAACAGTTGATAGATAAAAATAATCATCATGTCCTACTCAATTCGTGGATCCCCTGGAAATGATATATGGACCACCAGTTGAGAAACACTATTGTAAGACAAAGATCATAGATTTTATTTTCTCTTGCATTACAAAGACATTCAATAATTCACTCATCAGTTTCATCATTAAATGATAAAACATTTATGACGGAAATAATTTGCTAGAAAACATATGTGGGATTTTAAATATTCCTAGAATTTGAGCCCAAAATTTCTCCGTGTCCTATACACGGATGTGTCATATAGTCAGGTATTTATGGTATTTGAAAAATATTAACTTTAAAGCTGAAGATGGTGCCTTTATAAAGCATATGAACTATCATGAGTTTGTTTTTATCAAAAATCATTCTTTCTTACATGAACTGGAAAATATAGTTCAGAAGAAATAATAAAAAATTCTCTGTATGTTCTGTATCAAAATGTTTTGGTTTGAATTGAACAAATAGAATAGTATTGGAAATGGATTTTATTACCAAAAGTTATGACCCATAAAAAAATCAGACATGCATAATTTTAGTAATTACGTAAATATTAATATTCTTATAGATTTGGTTTGATCTCAGAAAATTTTAATTCTGACATCTTGGAATGATCTATAAGCAATCTTATTTTTTACATAAAAATGACTAATTTTGATGCCAATTTTTTGCATCAGGATATTTTTAAAAATTCTATGAAAGAATCGAATCAATTTGTTGGTTGGCTCCCAAAACTTTTATTTTATTGTTTCTGAATGAGTTTTAAAATATTTTTATGGTAAAATGATTTATTGTGACGTAATATATTTCGCTTTGCTTTCCTCTTCTTTTAAGTTAATGATAGCACTTTTTACATTATATGCACTCTCATGGATAGCATTCTAACAATTTCTACTTGTCCCATAGATTGTTCTTTTATTCAATTAATGCTTGCATCAACTAAATTTAAGCATGTTATGATGATTGAATTCATCTTTATTATAAGTTGACATGGTATTTTATTCGAGTAATTTTTTAATTCTAAATTACTGGTGGCACTTATTCTGGATTTATTTTAGATCCATATTCCTTTACAATGATGCACCTATATTTTCCTTAGGGCGCATTGGAACACCTCACTTCATGGCACCAGAGATTGTTCAGCGAGGAGAATATGGAAAAGGCGTGGATGTGTGGTCAGCAGGAGTTGTTCTACACATACTGCTCTCTGGCACTTTGCCTTTTCTAGGAACAAGAGAACGGTTGTATGCAGACATCTGCCGTGGAAAACTGAATGTGAGATATTACCATTTATGTTAATATTATTATTATATATAGAAACTTTTCATCATTTTCATGTCACAATGATACCTACCTTTTGACATAGTGTATTTATACAACAAGAAGATGGATTTTGCCATTTTTTTAATCAAGAGTTTTTCTCAAATTCATATAGAACCCTGGTTCCTAGAGGGCATATAAGGATTCCAGAGGGTGTGGAGAATTTTGAACCAAAATCCGTTTTGCCTCTAATTTCCATCTTTCATATGTTTTTAAAGCTGTCCATTTTACATGCTATAATATTTTTATATTTCTTTTATAACTACTCAGATGATATAAGTCTTGTACTAACAAAATCCACTTGGGAAGGCTCTGCTTTGTGGAAAGATTCTATAACTTATTGTAATTTCCACTAAATAGTGGAAAATACACAGCGTGGCAAATAAGTAATGAAATAAATAACAATAAAATGAAACCAACAATGCATAAAGCAACACGTTTATTACCAGTTTCCCTTAAAATAGTCCCCAAGTGACCAAATACACATATTACAGCATTCATAAAAACTTGGGAAAGACTTGGAAAACTCATCTGCTGTGATGATGTTCAGTTCTGCCATCCTGTTCTTCTGAATGTCATCAATTGTATGAAGTTGGCAACCTTTCAATCGCAATTTCAACTTGGGAAACAGAAAAAAGTCTGCTGAAGCCAGGTCGGGAGAATAAGAGGGATGATTGAGTACACACCCTTTTTTGGCCAGAAATGTCCTTATGTTAACCGCTGTATGAGCAGGCGCATTGTCATGCAAAAGACACCAACCAGAATGTTTCAAATCTGGCCTCACGGGTTTGATTCTTGCCAACAAACATTTCAGTACCTCTAGGTAGTACTCGCTGTTGACAGTCCTTCCTTCTGGCACGAATTCCTTATGTATTATCCCTTTGGAATCGAAGAATGCGATTAGCATGGTTTTGATGTATGATTTCTGGGAACAAACCTTTTTTGTTCTTGGTGAGCTGGGTGATCGCCATTCTGCACTTTGTCTTTTGGTCTCAAAATTATACTGGAAACACCATGATTCATCGTCAGTAATGCTGGCTTTAAAAGGGAAATGTACTAAATTGCATTGATGAGTTGCAATCTCAAATTAACCTCTATTGTATGGATTTAAATCCTCACTGTGGGAGCACGTGGCCGGATTTAATTTGGGATATTTAAATCAAATATGTTTGAATACAAACAAATTTTCATATCTTATGATCTATTGGTCAGAATTTGTTCAAATAAAAAGCCGTTTGTAGTAAAAGAATTGCAGTTTAGCATAAATTTAATTTCATGAGAAA
Organism: Tanypteryx hageni; assembly: GCA_028673005.1. Classification (NCBI taxonomy): domain Eukaryota; kingdom Metazoa; phylum Arthropoda; class Insecta; order Odonata; family Petaluridae; genus Tanypteryx; species Tanypteryx hageni. Next base: position 6,421,949 of record CM054115.1, read on the forward strand.
GGTAATTTAAAAAAGGACAAGAAAATGCTTTGACATTGAATTAAAATAAGAATTATTACTTTCACATAAAGTGCTATGGGTTTAATATATATTTCAAGTCCATTAACATCGTCTCTCTCATTGGTTTTGAACACTTCCTCATTGGTTTTGAACACTTCCTCATTGGTTTCTAACACTTTCTCATTGTTTTTTAAATTAATATCAAATGGAAGCTTTCATATGATACTCTTCAAAGCAAGGAATAACACACGGTTCCAGATCACTTTTTCTGCACCGGAACTTCATGAGCAATTCATTTCCTTTGGACCAACACATGCGGCAATGCAATGTTCTTTCCTTTGTCCAGCAATGCCGGATTAACCAGGGTGCAGTGGCACAGTTGCACCAGGGCCTCATGAGTAGAGAGGCCTCACTGAGGCTCCGGACACTGTGTGTGGGATTGTATGGGGCTAATGTATGAAAAATTGTTCATCAACACCCCCAATTTTTTAATTCAGCCCTGCCTGCCAGTGCTCATTGTCTTTGGCTTCTAAATGGCCCAAACTGGTACAGGAGGAAAAGGTCTTCCTCGCAGGGTAGTGTGGATGGGCAGAGCTCTTGCTCAAAATGCAGAGGGGAGAGAGAGAAGGACTCATTTGCTGGATAGCCATGCCCCCTTCCTTAGACAGGCGCTTCAAGATAGAACCACCATTCCCCTTTGGTCTTTTTGCATAGGTCATCCATCTAGATACACTCCAATATTTTCACACCACAGTCATGTCACGTCAATCTGCTGGGTGACTGGAGCATCCAGCAGGGTATTCCAAGACATGAGCGCCCTCTAGACCAATGGTGCGCAGACATTTCAAGCCGCGCCCCTTTTTCACCACTGAAAACAGTGGGGCCCCCCATTTTAATTGAATATTATCTCATGTTTGTGTTGTTTTTAATAAATTCGTATAAATATGAGAATTGTAAAAGTCGATATTCTCGGTAAAAAAATAGCCACCAGGTTGATCTCGGTCAGGTAAACTTGCTGAGAATCATGTTCCACTGTGACAGAAGAGCCGATTGCACCCCATGTTAAATATTTCTTCCCTCTGAGGTGATGCACCTCCCAGTTTGTGCACCTCTGCTCTAGACCAACAGAAAAGGCCTAACAACTCAGCATACATTTAAATGAACACACAGTCAATAACCCCTACACTCAGCATACATTTAAATGCATGCTCGTCCCTTAAAGGATGAGTTTTTAATTGTCCAAGGAAAGTTGGAGCTTCATAGTGCCATGAACAGTGGCGGCTCGTGTATAGGCACTGCGGAACTGCAGCACCCCCTATTTCCACTTGATATTATCGATAACATTTAATATAATGAGTCCTTTTTTCTTTAATTCATTCTTTATTTTTGTAGCACAATATATATTCCTTAAGCTTAATGTCAGTACTTCAGTAGCCATCCCCCAGTTTATGAAAAAGATACAAAAATCTTTGTATGGAACTGTGCGCTTCACAGTGCCAGCGACGTGGTGTTTGACTGTTGTGCGCATGCGCACATAGGAGGGGAGGTGGGGAGGAAGGCGGGACTGCCAGGTAGAGAGAGCACTGTTGCTCTCGCAGTGCCGGCTCTGGCGTGATGGTGGAAGGAAGTTTTTTTTTACTCAGCGTGTGTTGTGCTTAAAAACCGTGTACCATATTCTTGAATGTGATAAAGTGTAGAAGAGTGTAGAATTAGATTATTATTCTGCTTCCAGCTATTCTATTTGATTCATTTTTTTTCGGTTCATTTATTTAACAGAAAACTTTAACCATGGCCTTGCATCCCCAAGAAATAAGTTCTGTGACTGTAAGTGAACGTCAACAGCTTAAGTTTTCACAGCTATCTCTCCATGAGAAAGTTACAGTTAAGAAAAGAGGTCGTTCAACACCTGATATTCTAATATCTCAGCCAGGCAAAAGCAACAACAAGAAATATATTCGTAAATTTAATTCTGAATGGTACCAACGGAAAAGTTGGCTTTGCGGCTGTGAAGTAAAAAATGCACTGTTTTGCTTCCCGTGTTTGCTGTTTGGAGGTGATGTACCGTGGACAAAAGATGGTTTTAGAAATATAAACAAAATGAAAGAAAAAACTGAAAAGCATGAGAAGTCAAAGAAGCACGTTGATAATGTTGTTTCACTGTCACTTTTAGGAACCATAAGTATTAAGGAGAAACTTAGTGAGGCATACAGACTTTCAATCAATGAGCATAATATAAAAGTTAAAAAGAACCGTGAAATTTTGTCCAAAATAATAGACTGCATTTACTTTTGTGGAAACTTTGAAACTCCCTTACGTGGACATGATGAAAAAGACGATTCAGTAAATCCAGGGGTATTTAGAGGATTAGTAAATTTTGCATCTAAATTAGATTGAGCTGCTGAAATTTATCTTGGAAAATTATCTAGATGATGTTTTTAGTGAAATTACGAAACTGATAAAAATCCTCTTGACAATTCCCATGACTACATCAGAGGCAGAGCGCTGCTTTTCAACATTGAAAAGAATAAAAACTTTTTTAAGAAGCACTATGAATTCGGAAAGACTAAATGCGCTTGCAGTACTTTCAATGGAGAAAAATTTCCTCAATTGTCATCCAGAGATCAAGGAGAAAATTATTGAACTTTTTGCGCAAATTAAAACAAGAAGAATGGATTTCATTTTTAAATGAACAGATCAAGCTTGAACTGTAACAATTTAAGTTAAAGTAAGTAAAAAATGTTTGGTTTTTTTGTTAAGATTTTATCAAGTTCCTGAATAAATTTTCTTTTTATACATGTTTTTTTCCTTTTACACAATTTTAAAACAAAGGCTAAAAATTTTCTGGAGCAGCACCCCCACTAATTTTAGCTACGAGCCGCCACTGGCCATGAATGCAGAATTTGACACCTTAGTGGTGGTGTACCTTGTTGATATATGCAAAGCATTAAATATCTTGAATCGGAAACTTCAACTTGGGCATTTTTGGTAAGTTGCTTTTCCAGAGACAAAGAGTTCAAAATCAAAGAACAGCATCTTTTTCTAACCTTGACGAGGCTCTTCAAGTTTCAACTCTTGATCAAGATCTACAGAAAATGATTCCAAGTCATCTGAAGCAACTTGAAGAAGAGTTTTGCCATTATTTCTCAGATCTTGCAGAAATTACCTCCAAAGGAAAGTTATCTGATCTCCTTTCTAGACACCAGTTGAAGAGGTGTCGCTGAAGCTTCATGAGGAATTTTTGGAACTAAAGTTTGACTCACATGCAAGAAACAGCTTTCCAGACCTGCAACTGAATTTTTTCAACTGAAGTACATGTCCTTGTTTTCCAATTGTACCCAGAAAGCTCTCCTTATACCATTTTTCTTGAAGAGTGATTGGGAATAACCTGATCTGTGTAAGTGGGTTTACGGAAAATCACAAAGGTAGGTGTGTTGTTCAGCAGGGACAAGTGAGATATAAAAAGTTGAGCAAACCATTGGATTCAGATTCGACCGTAAAGGAAATGGAAGGATGAAGGGAATCTGTCGAATCTGAATCCAATGGTTTGCTCAACTTTTTATATCTCACTTTGTGCCTTCTGAACAACACACCTACCTTTGCAATTTTCTGTAAACACACTTACACAGATCAGGTTATTCCCAATCACTCTTCCCATCATTTTCTCACAAACACGCTTCTTTTCATTTTATGCTTCACCGCCTTCTTAGTATACCCCTTTCTAAACCCAATTTCCTTATAGAAATTAACACCATTAAACAGATTGCTATTAATGATGGCTACCATATTGGTTTAATCAATAAAATTATCTCCAAAAAACGTTTTCTCATTGCCTCCCAAAAAATCGTTTCTTTTCCGCCTAATCTCAACCCCAAACCTCTAAGTTGGCGCAGACTACCATTTTTAGGAAACATTTCTTATAAATTGTCCAATCTTTTTCCCAAACTGAAAATCAAACCTGCTTTCTACTCCCCAGTTACTTTTTCCAAATTATTCCTTAATGCTAAACACCCGATAAAGTTGTCTTTAAGAAGTAGTGTATACAAACTGGCATGTGATGATTGTGGAGCAGTCTAAATCGGCCAAATGGGGAGGAGTTTTGATGAGAGGATTAAGGAACATAAACGATACTTCTGTTTAAATAACTTGAATTCGCAATTTGCGAAACATCTGTTAAACCTCAACCATCATAGTTCCTTCAACCCTAAATTCCTCCATTTTGAAAGTAAAGGTTGTAAATTGTATGCCCTCGAACAGCTAGAGATAATTATTTGTAAAGACTCGCCCCTCTTAAATGAATACCTTTTCCAAAACCATTCTCCTCTATTTAACTTACAAAAACTTTTGTAAATTACTTTGTATCCACATGGTTGCCTTGGCCCGTATACCAAGTTTTTGTAATTTTTTTAACAGTTTGCTACTATGTTGCTTTCGCCTTCCTTTCCCACCCCTTCTTTTCCCAACCGCTCATCCTTTTACCTCCCATTCGTATTCTTTGTAACCCATTCTGTCTCCCTCTCCCCCCTCATTTTACCCTTTATATATATGGAACAATTTATATATTTTTTCACCTGATGATGCTACGATCGTAGTGAAACCGGCTGTGTTATATTAAAGTTGTGGAAACTACAAAGTTATCCTTTCATTATCAAGCTTAAGTTTGCTTTTTTCCTAAATTTCCCAATTTTACAATTGTTTATGTAATGTTAATGTGTTTTATATTTTTAATTTTTTTATAATGCAGTTTCTATCTTTTTTTCTATATTTGGCATCTAAAATATATTTATATAATGTTATGTATTGAGTTTCTTTAAATAAATAAATTATTAATAATTTTTTTATAAAAATCCTTAATAACATAAAAGAAAATTTTCTGGGAAAGGGATGAGGGAATGCAGATTTTAGAAGACTATAAGGCTGGTGCGAGATTATAATCATTCAGAATCACTGATATAGGGAATGAATGTGATACTTGGATTTATGCTTTCATAATGGTTCAACTGGTAAGGAGATGTGTTTTCAGTGTGGGTTACCATATAAGTCTGAATATAGTCCCTCCCTGAATATAGTCCCCCCCCCTATTTCTGAAGCCTCAGTTTTACAAAAATGTTTGAGGCCCATTACAGACCTCATTTTTAATATTCTATAGAATGAGTTTTAATATGTAGGAGCAATTTTGTTAGAGCTATCAATTTACAATGAAACAGTGAAATCACATTTTGTGTGCTACAGTTGTAGACATAATTTAAATGTGTCAAGTGTTACTGGAGTAAAATTGAAAACTTTGCATTTATGAATGTTACCTATATTCCATTTGTATCCTTCAGATGCAGTTGACAATGGCTAATTGAATCATGCCTGTGTAAAAAAGTAATGATCACTAGATTTCCAGTTAACATATTCTATTCATAATTTATTTTACCCATATTTTTGTTACTTCCGATATTTATGCCTCTGAATATCACATTAAGGAATACATTTTGGAGATAGTTGAAACACCTTCAACACCTTGGTTTGATTTACATAAGTAATACTTTTATAATGCGATTGCATTATATACAATAAACAGCTGCGCAAGCTGGCCAGTCTGATAAGCTGACAGAGTTCCCTACAGATTGACAGATAACGAAGATAATTTCTTTCGTCACAGTGACATTTTCTCTAAAAGAACAATAGGTGGCACCACTAATATCAATATTTGAGACTTAGGGAAGGGATGAAGTTGGCCAATCAATGCTTTCAAAGCAAAAACTTCTGCAATTCCCAGCTATTATGAAAACATGAATGTTTAAGGCATAGATTCCAAAGAGTGAACAAAAAGAATTGAGTTATTGAGGCATATATAAATTCTCTGTAAAACTATCAAATCAAGTGAGAATATTAATTGTTACCTATAACTACTGCGTGCGGTGATATTTTCGTTAGCTAATTTTTTTGTTGTGAATATAGTCTTCTCCCCCCTTACTTTTCTTATTAATATTTTGGCCTAAAAGGGGGAGACTATCTTCGGACTAATAAGGTATTTCATTTTTGTGGTCTAAAAAAATAGTGTTTAGGTAAAACATGTCACATAGGGTAGTAGGATTTTGTCATAGCAATACTGAAACTATTTTTGTTTTTAATGTATTGTTTGTTTAGTTTAAAATGATGTGTTGGTCATCTCCTTAGGAATTTAAAGATTTATATTAATTTGGTGATCTTGAACAGCATTGTCCAACAGATTTTGAGGCTCACCAGACTTGTGGAAAACAGATAAGCTAAATCACTGAGCCACATTTTCTATTTCATTAGATTATACTCCATGGGTAACTCACATTTCTGTTTCAGAAACTGAAGCTCTTGGTCCTTCAACTTTTGAAAGGCAGTGGACAGGGCTGTGCAGCAGTAGGCCTCTGTCTATGTTGGTTTCCTCCCCAAACATCACTCTGAACTCCCTACAATTAAGTGCCCGACCTCTAATCATATTGACGTAGTGCATAACAGGATCATTGACATGTCTCTTTAGAACAGAGTTCTTCCTGATGTATAATACAATATTATTTAAATAACTTACTCTTTAAATACTTTTCCAGAAAAGAAATACAACCATTCATTTTTCCTACCATTGGAAAAGCTCCATCAGTAAAAATACTCAGCAGTTTGGCACAATTAAGTTTGCGTTCATCATTCTCAGCATTATCAATGCTCTCTTTCAGTGGTTCAAAAATATCAGAAGCGATGGTTATAGTTGAAAGTGGAATGACCAAGGAGATCTTGTTCCGCATCAAACTTTTCATGAACACATCAAATATAAATGAGAAATTGTGGATTATTGGTGAAATTGCAATTGAAAAGTACTTGGGCAACAGCAAGTTTAATTTATTTTGCTTGCCATGTCTTCTGTTTTTTTATTGCTGTATTATGAGTGAAGCTGATATATTCAGCAATCTTCTTAACACTTGACACCATTGTTTCCAGCAAAAATGTGCCATCTCTCTTTCTCTATTTCTCCATCTGAAAAGGGTCTTTTCTTACACACAAGCAGGAGAGAAATTTGGTATGAATCTTTAAACATACTCTGTGAGATGCAACTGTCTCATTTTACATTAATCTCTCATAATCTGCAAAGTACTTGACATGAAAAAACGATACGATACCCCTTTGGTGACAGTGCTGCTGCCAACAGGAAATCAAATATAATGCACTGGCAAAATTACAAGGAAATGCTTACAACTATATTGGAGTGACATAATACAAAGCAGAAATATAGTAAGATACTTAATAGAAATGTCCACTTGAAGGGATAACAAATGATATGAAAAGTATTCGACTCGCAGGGAAATCTTCCGCCGGCCATGGCTCAGGTGCACATTTCTCCAAGTCCTTCCTCGTTCTCTCTCCCTCTCCATCTCTCTCTCTGCTACCCATCCGCGATGTTGTCAGATCGGAAGTCCCCTAGTTCGCACTGTATTGCGAGAAGAGGGCACTCGCGAAAGTCTATTGGTTAGATCGCACAATGGTTGCATTCTCTTCTGGGCTAATGTCTGTTGCTATAAAAGGAGAAACTCTGTACGTACGCGCAAAGCCAAAGTACTCGCGTTTGCCTAAGTACGAGCGTATGCCGAAGTGCGTGCGTATGCAGGGGTGCATGTGTTTGCTGGAGTTCGTCATTTGATTGAGTTCGAACACGAAAAACTGATGGGGAAATCGATAAATGTCAGATGGAAAAATGCTGCAATACGTTGTGGATAAGAGCCAGAATGGCATGCGGTGTGTCAGTAGCCCATATAAAAGAATTTGGCGTTAGTTGTAAGCAAGCTGTCGAGTGAATATGGCATTGATTTACTAAGTGTTTGTTTCTTGTGTTATGGTGTTTATTAAATTTGCGTTTTGTACTTGTTTTTAAAAACATTTCTGTTATTTTTTGACACTCCAAGTTATTTGCCCATCTTATACAATGAGAAACAGTGTTGAAGATTTATTAAGTATTAAGTACTCATGTTTGCCGAAGTACGAGCTTATGCTGAAGTGCGTGCATTGCAGGAGTGCATCATTTGCTGGAGTTCATCGTTTGATTGAGTTCGAACACAAAATCTTCTGGCGAACATGAAAAACTGATGGGGAAATCGATAAATTGTCAGAGGGAAAATGCTGCACTCTGCATCTTTTTATTCTTTTTCAAAAAGTTTTGTTATTCTTCTTTGAAATATAATCTGCTCTCAGAGAAGATTCAGGAGGAAAATTACTGTTGAAGGACTCATGTGTTTGTTTGATGTGTCTTTCCAACTTATATTTCTTTGGCACTGCTATTGTTGTAGAGCACATCAGAGACACAGGTTTTGATGACTTGTCTTGTGCAAACAGATATTATTCTTCCCAATCGTTTTTAGGTGTTCTTTACCAACAGAGCAATAGTATGTCTTCTCTGTCCATCTGTGCAAAGTCAGCATTCCATCCTTCGGAAGGGACGTTAAGTTGTTGATCCCCTTGGTGCTCTTTGTTAAGAGTAGGCTAATCCCAGCACCAGGTTTCCCTCCTCCCTTGTGAGTGTGTTCGGTGTGGAAGGAGCTTTGGCTATAATAATCTAAGAGGTTGATTAGACAAAAATACACACATACACTCCTCCGTCCATCCATCCACATGTTTCATCTCCGAAATTTTTGGGTAGATGTTCATGAAATTGATATTTAGAACATAAGGGCAAAGAAAATCAGAAATTGATATAAATGGTTTGGATAGCCTATTCACGAGTGCCACTTTACTAATGAAAAAAATTAACATCTTGTAAAATATGACATCCAAAAAGTCTTCAAACAAAATTTGTAGAAATAGACAAATAGAATATGTTTTGACCAGTACATTTTTATTAAAAGAGTTGCCATTTTCAAAAATCAAACAAGAAAGTCATAATTGACTCCAGGGAAGCTTGAACAGTCATATTATATTAGCACCATAAGTTCTCCAATATACCCCCTGGCAAAATTCCTGGTGAATCTGCTTAGACCCCTAGTAGGGAAGTGTAAACACCATGTAAAAAACTTGACGGATTTTATCAAAACCCTATCCGAGCTCAGGGTTGATGCCAACAACATCCTAGTAAGTTTCGACGTAGTGTCGCTCTTCATGAAGCTCCCTGTGGGAGACTGACTAAAATTACTGGAGCCCCATTTTGATGCCGCCGTAATAGACCTATTCCGCCTTGCCCTAACTTCCACATATTTCCTGTACAATGGGAAGTATTATGAGTAAACAGACAGCGTAGCCATGGGATCCCCACTCTCCCTGGCCATTGCAAATATCTTCATGGAAGAGTTCAAACAGAAAGCCCTTGCCATGGGACCTTGGCACCCCAAATGCTTCTACTAGTATGTTGACAATACCTTTGTCATATTGTACCATGGGGAGGGGGCGGACAGAAGGACGGCCGCCTTCCTTTCTTAGACATTCATGTATAACGGAAACTGGATAGGAAGCTGTGGCACAGTGTTTACAGAAAGCACAGCCACACTGACTTGTACCTCAACGGAAGGAGCCACCATCATCTGGCCCAGCAGAGAGGGGTCCTTACGACCCTAAAGGCCACCACACCGAAAGATACGCCACGTGGTGTCACGCTCTGCTTTGCTATAGACCCTCAAGGCCACCACACACTGAAAGCTACGGCATGCAATACAATGGTGCTACATCTAGCGGAAAACTTAATACTGATGTTACTATAAATATAAATAATTTACGAGCAAACTTATTTCTAATAGATTAAATAAATGTTAATAATTAAACTTGTTTCAATGTTATTTGAACCTATTGTCAGTGTCATAATTTCTTATCATATAATGATTAAATCTTATCATCATAAATAGCTGCTTCTTACATATATAGGATACGAGTTGTCAGTGCTTGCATACTGCAAGTGCTAAAAACTCACCATATACCAAGATCGAAACTCGTAAATAAACCAACGCAATCTCCAGGGCAACAGCACTTCAGCCACATGGAGCCTATATGTATTAGATAATAAATTCCACGAGTAACAGCAGTATATTTATAATTTTTTGTGAAATTAAGGCAACTATCTGTTATTTCCAAATTCTTGGGCAATCGGCTCATGTCCAATTATTCATATTTCAAAATTTGTTGCTCAGATTGACCTGCATGGGCAATAAGAATAATCATTACTAAGACAATACCCTATTCATTAAATTTATGGAAAAATTAGGATATTTTGTGTTAAGATAATGGCATCATCATCTATGCCTTTAGCACATATTTGGATAAAAAATATCAATAAACAGGTATGATGCCATTATATTTAACGATTGAAATTAGTTAAAATTTATCGAGAAATAACGAAACACAACATTAAAATACTTTTCATGTTTTACTGCCATTGCTATCAGGGTTGCTTCTCCGATTGTGATCTCTTATAGTCCTAGAGAAAAATAAACCTATTCACCCCTTCCTATAGTTGATATCCCAAATTTAATCATCGTGTTTGTGCTTTCAGTAGTATGCGAGAATTACTGTTATCTATGAAACCCTCAATCACAGTGCATAATGCAATTAGTGTTTTGGATACAGTAAAATCTTACATATTATCGGAAGAAAATATCGATGATGTTGTTTTCATAATATCCATGATATTGAAAATTAGAATAAGTTAACTTATATGCTTATGGGAATAAACTTGATGTAATTCGAATAAAGAAAAATAAAAAAAATATATTTCCGTACCTCGAATTTTTTATAACTCGAATAATTTTTGCTTTCCCTTGAGATTCGAGTTATAGAAGTTCCACTGTATATATACCTACAAATATTTAAAAATACATTTTCATAACTTGTTTTCTATGATTCGAATAATTTTTACTTTCCATTGAGATTTGAGTTATGGAAGTTCGCTATGACGGCATTACTTTTCATTAAAAGCATTGAATCACTGCAATTGTAACGTATAATATCAGATCCCTTTAAAAGCACTGAGGTCATTGACGTAGTACTTAAAGATTTCCATTGTTAAAAATTCATACTTTCCGATTATAAGCAAATATTTATGCTAATTCAGTACGTATTTGAATTCTGCCCTAAAGATTTAAGAACTCCAGTCTTTCAGCTTGACAACTTCTTTTTTCAAATTCGTATTACAATTTTAAGTTATTTAAAATGGATTTTTAGAAAGTCTTGCACTGTATCCTATGCTTTTCTTATGTGGTATTGAAATGAAACATTGGGGTTAAAACACCCCTTAAATATTAGCTTTTTTGGAATTTTCGATTTTTCTGGTTGGTTGTGACTAAAAACCTATCATCGTTCCAAATTTCAGGTCTGTAGCTCATCTGGAAGTACCTAAACATTAATATCCTACTATATGTTAATAATGATGACATATCATAAGTAAGAAGTGTCAATATAGTCATGTAAAACATAACGTACTTCTAGAAGTGCTACAGAGCTTAAATTTGGCATGAAGATAGGACATTGGGTACAACCTCTGGAAAGAACCGAAATTCCGGAAAACGTTATTTTTAAGGAGTGTTTTAGACCCCAATGTCCAATTTTATAAGCCCATAAGAAAAGTATTGAAAGCAGTGCAGGGCTTTATAAAATTGTCTTTTTAAATTATTTATAATTAAGATATGAAGATGGGAAATAAACCATTCCCTGGATGAATGTTTGAACTTTATTTTTCTTGAAGACAAAAAACGCTCCATGTAGGGCCAGCAAATGCAAAAGAAAGCATCCCCAATTTCATACAATGCTCAACCAACAATTCGACATGATAAAATTTACACACAAAATAGAAAAAATAAATCTTTACCTTTCTTAGATTTGCTCATTACAAGAAAACATAACAAACTGCAATTTAACATTTACAGAAAACTTACACCAACACATATTCATATGGACTCTCACCACCATATCTCACATAAATTGGCTCCCTTCCACTTTTTCAGTTGCTCAGTACCCCATTCCAAATCCTTTCACTTTTTTCTCCCTCTCCCCAATGGTCACTCCTTGCATATATACCCTCTTCTCCCTACTACACCCCATACTACTGAAGATGACAGCTTAGCTGTCGAAACATCGGTGTCTAGTTTTAATTGTTGGTTAGAGTTTACTCTGTCAGTGGCTTTTGTATGTTTCTGCATGTGTGCAACGGTGTTTACCAGCATCCTGCAGCATGAGTGTGAGTATTATCTTCCTTTTTACGGTGAAGGAGTTTTTGTTTATTTACTATTGATGCATAGACATACCTAGTGGGGTGTAGCATAACGTGCCTTATCTTTCAGTGTGTGATGGCCTTAATACATCGAGGAAAGGCCATATCTGATGGGGGAAGTCTCAAAGCAGAGTTAAGTGATCTACATCAAACCTTCCAACAAAATGGCTAAGAGGAGGCTGACATCCAGGGGGCTCTGAAAAGGGCTGGAAACCCGACCTTGGTGCATGCCAAAACTGAGGAAAAACTGAAGGCCACTGCATGCCTCCCATAAAACTCAATGGTATCGGGAAGGATCTCTAGAATACTGACCAAATGGCATAAGAACTATCCATAAACTTCTCACCAAGATCAGGGACCTACTTAGAAAAGTAAAGGATGCCATTGGTCTGAGGACACCGGGCATTTACTCCATCCCATGTGAGTGTGGGAAGCAGTACTTTGGGCAAACAGGGAGAACTATTCAGACCCATACGAAAGAACACAAACAGTGCATCAGATTAAAATAACCAGAAAAATCGGTGGTCTGAATTGCCACAAGATCCAGCTTGATGACGTGAGCCTAGTAACCAGAGGGAATGGATACTGGGACCGATTAGTGAAAGAAGCCATCGCGATCTGACTGACCCCACAAAATTTCAATCGAGACATGGACTTCAACCTGAGCAAGGCATGGGACCCCACACTTGCACAGCTAGCCCAACAGTGTGCTCAGTGATGGAACCATCACCCAATGATCGGAAAGCCCAACAGTGGCTACCAGCATATAAACTGCAGATGATCCTGGTCATAGCATCTCAGAATAGCCTGAGGATGATGGCAGAGACAGCCATCAAAACATCAGTGAATCTAACCATCACCTGGCTGAAAACCTGAGATTTCACTGCAGCCATTCTCCGGGAAAAACTCAAACTGTTCCATATGATATTTGTCTCTTGCACTTTCCTTTTGCTTGACAATGTGATTGTATAATTGCACTTTGTAAGCCTTTTCACTTCCCCACTCTGTTTCCTATTTTCTCTATATCGAGCCATGATTTTACAATTTGGAGGATGGTAATAGCGTGCTGAAAACAGCTGTTTTAATAGCTGTTGTGAAAATAATGTTTTATAACATTTGTGTTTTTTATAAATAAATTAATATGTAATGGAGTTCCAACAAGAATTGCCCTGTAATATTCATTAAATTGTATACTATTCTTATTACTCAGCATTATCTAATTACTAACATAAGACTTCATACCAACTCCTCATTTTTGACAGGTAAACATGCTAGCAATGCCTTAGCCAGGAAGACTGGTGTAAGGGATGAGGTTAAAAAACACCTCCCTTGGCATAAAAGGGAGGGAGAGGGAGTAAAATGGAAGGGAGAAAGGTAGGAGAATGGGAGGGAGAGAGGGAGGAAGAGAGAGAGAAAGAGATCAGGAGAAAGAGAGGGAGAAAGGGAGGAGAATGGGAGGAAGAGAGAGAGAAAGAGATCAGGAGAAAAAGAGGGAGAATGAGAGGAAGAATGAGAGGGAGGGAGAGAGAGGAAGGATGGGAGAGAAGTAGTAGATAGGAGAAAGGGAGGAGAATGGGAAGGAGAGGAGGGAAGAGAGAGAGAGAGAGGAAGGATGGGAGAGAGAAGTAGGAGATTAAGAGAAAGAGATTGATTGATTGATTGATGTAGTCTTTATTTGGGGTGAGATTAAGACTGAGAAGTCCCATATTCCACCTAACCCCTTGTCATGAAACATATACAATAATGCATAGAACATTGGCTATGTTAATACAAGTAACAATAAGAATACAACTATTGGAAAAGAAAATATGTAATATTGTGGGAAGAAATAAGGACTGCTGAATAATGAAACCCATGTAAAAAGCCCACTGCAGGAAAACACCCACACAAGAAGGTGAGTGTGAAAAACCTGTGAAACACTGAGATTTACTAAAGACATCAATATATTAAATTTAGAAGAAAAGATAGATAAATGAAAAATCTTTTTAAAAAATTTGGCACAACACGAATAGATCATTGATAAAATAAACATATATAAATGACAAAGTGAATAGATATTAACGTTGTTATGACTAAACAAAATGGAGGGAAAAACAAATAAATGAATAAAATAAAATAAAAAAGTATAAATCATGCACAATAAATATTGATTTGTCAAAATCAAGATTAAGAAAAATGATGCATTAATTTAACTGTTCCTTTGAAAGGATAAGAGAGATTGATAGCAGTGCCACTTGAATGAGGAGAGCGAGTGTGAATTTTTTATTATTTGGGGAAGTTTGTTCCATAGTCTGCAAGCAGTTACAATTAAGGACTTGTTGAAGATTACTGTTCCGTGATAAGGAATAAGGAGTTTATGGTTCCCTCTGGTATTATGGTTATGTACAGTGTCTATAATTCTGAATTCAGTGTCAAGATAATGTGGATTGTTGGAAGTAAGCAATTGGTATAGCAAGGAAAGCAAGTGGAGGCGTCTTTGGGACTCCAAATTTAGCCAGTTTAGTTTGACGAGTGACTCAGAAATGTGGTCTTATTTCATCAGATTAAAAATATATCTGATGCACATGTTATGTGTTCTCTGAATCTTTAACAAAAGCTCTTATGATAAATCTTGTTACGCTATATCAAAATAGTCAAAATGCAGAATAATGGGTGAAGTTACCAGATGCTTTTTTAGAGAAACCAGAGTACTGCTACTTAACTTCTTGAGTGAGTGAAGAGATGAGTTTACTGTTCTACACACATTTATAACATGTGGGGCCCAAGAGAGGGTTACATCTATAAGCAATCCTAGATTCTTTACCACTTTACAATAAGGTATAGTTGAATTTGCTATGTTGATCGGGATTCTTTGGGATTGATTAATAGCTGCTAATATCTTAGGGTAACCAATTAAGATGGCCTGTGATTTTTATAGATTGTACTAAGAAAGTTTTTATTACTTCAGACCTCGAGCATTTCTAAGTCCTTATTGATATTTTATAGGGTTTTTGCAAGATCATTTGCGGTAGAACTTGTGTATAATTGCAAGTCATCTGCATAAAGGTGATGATTGCATTATTTAAGGGACAAGGAGCAGTCATCTGATACATATATTAGAGTGAATTCTGTCTTTCCTTTTGTGTTTGCACATTTGCAGCACATTTTTTATTTGCATTTTCAAATCATTTAGAATTGCGATATGAGTACAGGACTTGCACCAAACGATGCCTAAAAGAACGGATATTTATTTTCCAGCCATCGATTTTCGATTATGCATTGAATCATTCCACAAAGTCATTATCAACCTTTAAACGCCGAATGTTACCATATGTTAATGGGAAAAATGACCGCTATCTGCTGAATGTTACCATATGGTAATGTGAAATTTTGATCAGTTCTGAGACCACTCACCGAGGTCGTATTTGTTATAGAAATCGTAGGACTGGGAAGAGAGCATGCCAGATGTCTCCTATTACTGAAGAAAACATCCAAGGTCAGGGACCAGGAAGGGGAGGCCTCTTGTGAAGAGTAAACAGGCCCCTATTTAGAGGGTCCGCCTCTTTGACCCAATGCCACATGCAGGAGATCCTACGGTTTTCCTATTACTTTTTTCCCTTTGCAAATCTTTTCCTTTTGTAAGTTCTCTTATTCAGTACCTTACGAGCCGTGAATTTGAGTAGTCTGTTATTCTGGAGCAGTTGAAGTTTTTGTCGTGTCTTTCTTCGTGATCTTCTTCATCAAATTTTTTGTTCCCTGTGAGTAATTTTATTATTTTTTATATTATTATTTACTCCTTGTCATTATAAAAAATTATTTCTATTACATTTACTCATTCATTATTTGTAGAAATGGCATCGAAACGAAAACTAAATGAAGTAGAGGTGGAAGAAGAATTCTTTCATGTTTCGGATTCAGATGAAGCCCTTGAAGAAGACAATGTTGACGCAAATTTTGAGGAGGAGGCCCCAGAAAAGGGAGTTGGATGTGAATTAGACCCAAGGCGTGTCCTTCCACCCCGTGTTCGCCCATTCACAGGCAGCGAGTGTAGTTTGAACACAAGCGAGGCTCCAACATTATGAGCAATTCAATGCCCATGAGTGTTTTCATGCTGTTCTTTTCTGACATTTTCGAACTCCTGGTGGATGAGACTAATAAATATTACCACCAGTATTTAGACCGATTAGACAAAGGACCATCTCCCCAACCTGGTGTGACTATGCATGAAATACTTCTCTTTTTAGCAATTAATGAAAATGGGGCGTGGTATAAGAGACTTATTGAGAGACTATTGGATCAAATTGGAACAATTCCATACTCCTTTTTTGGCAACATTATGAGACAAGATAGGTTTCTACACATTTTACGATTTCTTCACTTCACGTACAACACAAACAAACCTGATAAGATTAATGAAAATGACAATAGATTATAGAAAATTAGTTTCGTTTATTTTTTAAATATTTTAAATAGAAAATAAAATTATGTTATAAACAAATGCGTTTACTGTAGACTGCTTTTTATTGGAACATTTATCACTTATAGCTCAAGAAATATGCGAATTTTTATGAATGCCTACATATATTATTTAAATCCCCAAAATTAAATCCGGCAGGTGGACCCTACTCATGGACATTTAAATCCGGTGGTTAAAAGTTAACATGAAAATTTGGCTAAATTTTAGATGACAAAATTTCGTAGTCAAGGGCGATGGCATTGTTGCTGATCTAGCAAAATTACATCTATATCTAAAAGCAATGACATGGGTTTTGATAATGTTTTTTAAATTAATTGTGAGAACTCTTCTTATATATTTTAAATGCATTTTAATCGAAAGGGAAGTAATGATGGCTTAATTTGAACAATAGGTTTGTTTACTGCAGTGCCATTTCTAAGGTGTGGAAGAAATGCAAACAAACATATGACCGCTAATATTTTAATTAGCTTTTTGTTTTGTATACCTTGACAATGAAAGAACTTAGTGAGTAGCTTTTTTAATTGACACATTTTTTTGTAATCACTATAAATGCATCGGCCATGCATCAAATATATTACTTAATTATTGAAAGAAATTAATCATAATCATTGTCAATATAGTAATTTGCTCACTTAAAATATGGAAGAGGAGAGTGGAAGAGAGAAAAGGGAGAAGAATGGGAAGTGCCTTAAATTTAATATTTAATCCATGTATACCCATCATATTGACAGGCTTTTGTACTAGTTTAAGTATAAAGAAAATAGTAGGGGACCCTGTGGGACACCTTCCATTGATAAGCATATATATATATATATATATATATATATATATATATATATATATATATATATATATATATGCATTTTAATGTTGATAATTTTATGTTAATAGCTTACAAGTATCTAATATGCCAATACTTTAAAAATATTTTGTTTAATTAATTTTAAGCCACCTAATAAACAAGAAACAATACATAATATGCCAATATAATATATTTATTTTGAAGAAGTTTTGTACAACCTGGAATTTAGTAATGTTATATATTTTGATAAATAAAATTATGCTTATCACGTTGGACGCAGTGGGCATCAATTGATGCCCAGCACGGTGCAGTCGGGTGGTGGCAGACATCAGTTGATGCCAGATTCCCTTGCCTTTCCTAATGGGATATTATGGGGAAGCCAGCATAAGGCAGTCCCTTTTCCTCTCCAGTCATCAGTTAGCACTCGACCTTCGTCCGGATCGCTGCCATTTTTAATTTGAACGCATCATTTTATTTTTCAGCATTTTTTTAAATCTGTGTATTTTACAACCAGTTTTAAGCACAATTTATATATTTTTATTTGCTTTGTGTGCATCAATTTTTCACTTTTATTTGTTGTGGGTTGTGTGTCTAATACTCTTCTTTATAAATTTGAGAGTTAGGTTGGGTTAAGTGGTTGGATTCATTCTATTTTCCTCCTACCGGGTTGAGAGTTGGGTTCGGATACTAGGGTGCAATGAAAATATTATAGCATGCATACATTGATGTAAGATAAGTGTTTCTCTCTCTCACTCTCATTATATTGTTCTCAAGAAATGCTGAACCAAGCACTAGCCCAGATCCGAAGATCTTTCCAATATATAAAATTTATTCCAAGGGGTACAGAGTGACAAGGGTGCTGACAGTGCCAACAGTGCATCAATGCAGACCTAAGGAAATATTTTGGAGAGAGGGCAAAAGTAAAAAAATCTTAAAATGGGTATAGAGTGAGTGAGTATCAGTACACAAGACGTTCTTAGTATACAAAGTTTTAACATTGTATGCAAGGGGCAGGGCAGTGAATACGAGGAAAGGGAGAGACATAGATCACCGATTTATTTAATTGTCGTTCCACCTGATGGGTGAAATTCAATTTAATATCTTGAGAGGTTAACTAATGCTGAGGCAGAATTCTCAACTTTGACAGCAATAAAGACGCAGGACTGCAATCATCTGATCTCTGAACATGATCTAGTGCAAAAATTGCACTAATGTAAGTAATTCAAAAATAATTTAACTTGGTAAAATTTCTACATTACCAAGTTACATTATTTTTTAATTATGGATTTCTACGAAGTAATGTCCGAAACTGTTGACTATAATGTAACTTTTTACGTCTCATGCATAACTGCGCATTGATTGTTTAGCCTTCCAAATTGTAGATATTATTGATATTCACCTTATTTTGTTCGTATTTGAAGATTGTGAAAGTAATATCATAACACACATGCTTAGGAAATAACACGAAAACCCTGCAAAATCTAGCACATCAAACTCAAAAATTGCATGACCAGCCTAAGTGCAATTTACATTATCTTCAAATGATGATGTAAATCATGTTGAAACCACCTGTGCAAGGCTTGACTTTGACAAAATTTATCCGACAAAGTTTTAATGTTACATCTTCAACATTGTAATTCTACAAAGTGACAACCTCAACTGTAAATTGCATACATATTATTGAGTGTGATAGCAGTAATGAGACTTTTTGGGCTTTTATGATGAATAAGAACACTTAAAAGTTTTGTGCTGCATTGCTGTTTTATAATGCTTCATTTTTGCTTTTATATATAAGTAAACGTAAAAAAACAATGAAATTGTTTCCTAAATTTTTAAACTCATAACCTTGGCACCTCCTATAGTCTGATACATATGATAATTAAATTAATAAACTATCATTATAAATTACAATAGTGATTTTTGAAAAGGTGGTTAAAATATAATATTCCATTAAATGTCTTAATAGTTCTTTTGTTATATATGAAAATCTTGGTCATAAAATGCAAGTAGGAAGAGGGGGTGGGGTGGGGGAGAGGAGGGTGTTTTGCGACAATGTTGAAAATTAACAAAGGGTACATTGATGGAATAAAGTGATCTAAAGATCCTATGCAGACAGGCATAAGCTGTAATGTTGGGAATAATTTTGAAACGAGAAAAAAGTCTGCTATGACCGGGAATCAAATCCTGGTCTTCCACTTGCCGGGCAGATATTCTACCACTGAACTATCTTAGCAGATCAATTTTCTTGTTTCTTAACGCGGATGTTTTCTTGGTTGGGACCGAACTAGCCAAGCTAGTATCAAACTGCCAACGGATGTCCTCAAAGAGATACACCGAAGAAAACTCCTCCCTCTCAAATGGTGAGATTGCCAATCAAGAAATTGATAGAATAAAGTGATCTAAAGATCCTATGCATACAGGCATAAGCTGTAATATAAGACATATAAGATGCATCCCCAATTCAGCAGGGCATATTCAGGAAAAAAAGTTTTTACGATCCGCGCAAAAGCGCGGCACTGTAAAAACTGCAGTAGACAATTTTGGGACCAGAAGGGTCTATTTTAAAAAAACCTGTTTCAATGGGGAGACATTTTCTTAACATTACGGAACTATTACACTTTATTGGCAAAGTTCTTACAAATGTGTTATAATCCGTATTATATATTTAGTGTTTGTTAGTTTTGTCTGGTTTTACCAGTTAGGGGCATGGTTTTCCGAAGTTGTATATGGAGATGGATAGTTCTTAAGTGGACGAAGTTTCAGAAAAGCCCCATAGATGGCACGATCATAGCCGCAATTTCGATGAAGCTGAAAGCAAAAGCTATTTGTTATGGAAACATTTTATTTAAAGCAAGCTACCACTACCGTTGAACATAAACAAAAATTGAGAAGGTGTTGGAAAAAACATTTACCGTTCTTTAACTAAAACTTTAATTATCTTCAAAGCTAGAAAAATCTTCATCATCATCATTATCTTCATTATCAAAGCCCAAAAACTCATCATCACTTCTGCTGGAATCATCGCTGATGTCACTGTCTTCAAATAACGGGTCGTCTTCTGTCCCATCCAGGGCATTGCTAATACCACATTTCTTAAAGTTTGTAGTGAATAGTGTAGCTTAATCTCTTACCTCCTGTTGTCATATTCTTAGGGGTAAAATTTTGTAAACAACCAGCACCACCAAGCAAGAAGAACCCACGCTGTTTTGTTATGATCATGAACTCGTACCGGTCAAGGTTGTTCGATATATTCCTCTTACCTCCTTCAATATCGCAGAAGCAAACAAAACGATATATATCAACCCTGTTACTGGTCATAAAAATAAAACCAGAAATAATAATAACAACATCGTTTAAGTAAATAATAATATTTTGGAGTAGGGCTAGGTAGTACTTGCCTTGGTGAACCAAAATCCTTTTTTCCTGAAAAATCTTCTAAAAACCAGCATGCATCTTATACTCTGGTGCATCTTATATGCCACGAAATACGGTAATTATAAAATGTATTTTTAATATGAATTCAATTTTATATAAGAAGGAAAATTTATTGAAACTTGAAACTTATAAAGGCCAAATAAATAAAAATAGATTATTTATAACAAATAAGGAATGTAACAAACTGGAATTATTATTTTATTTTTCCAATTAAAATAGATTTTTTTAAGAAGTATGCATAATTTGATTTTAAATGAATGTTATGAAGTTGTTTTAGAGAAATATCTGTTAAAATATGAATATTACAGTTCAGCAATTTTGTTTACACATATCTAGGGACCTGGGAAAAAAGTGTAAATTGCAGGAAAGTGCAAATTGAGTGAATAAGAAAAATCGGTAAACTGATTTTACTTTTGAACTCACTCATTTGTTACAGTAGGACTAACAATAACATCAGTGTTGAAAGAGTTAAGTATATAAAGATTATATTTATTTATTCATTTAGTTAACCAGCACACTTTTTTATAATAATAATATTAAAATATATGCCGAATTAAAATGCTAGTATAGTATGCCTGGGTTTCCATTACATTCCCTGCATTACATTTGTATGGAAAATAGTACAGGGAGCAAAGCGAGGGGGTCGCATCTCTGTGACTTGCCCCTGGGTGAAGGAGAACCTAGCTATGCCACTGGCCCAACCTTTAACCACTCATCTGGGTATTTAATTTTTCGAAACCGGAGGTGGGCATTTAAATTGCAATTGGGGTGAATCAACTCACAAATCAATTAAAAAATACATTAATTATTCAGTATTTGAGTTGTTTATTCTTAAAAATTGTCTTAACCCTTTCCAGCATGAAGCGTCCAAAAGCCTTCGGACCTAAAACAACCTTGCAGCATGAGACACCCAGAAAAGATGATTTCTTTTTTTTCCTCTTCTTCCTTGTGTTGGGCCTGTTTCTTCTCACTATATACACTTCCTTCCTCTCATGTATTCGTTCCTCTCTCTTAAAAACACTCTGAAAAAAATAATTTTCTAAACACTGCCTGTTGGTTCAACTGATGAATGAAGCAGCGAAGACGTTATATATGATCCAGATAATACGTCATCATCATCTTGGGCATATGAGATTTTCTTCTGTGATTGAGGTATGCTGTTTGTAAGCAAACCTTATCCTTACGCTCCAATATGCTGAGTGCTCTAAATTTTTTCCGATGACATCACTCAGCCATGACAATGGCTGAGATGAATGAGATGGCTAAAGGGCTGTCATAATCTTGGGCATATGAGCTTTTACTCCGTAATAGAACTGGCATGCCATTCGTAAGCGAACCTCTAGTGCACTAATATGACGAGAGCTGGAAAAATTATTTTTTCGACCATAGCCCTCAGTTGTGACCATGGCTGAGTTGAGTGAGGATGCTGTTACAGAAGAACTGAATAAAGAAATTTATTCCAGTGGTTCTGATAGTTCGAGTGACTAAGAGTTGATGGAAGTTCCAGGTGAAAATGATTTCGAGGATGTTATTATGCAGTTTCTTACTGAGAGAGATCTTCAATCATGTGAATCTCTCCACGTGAATCTTACTTACTGGAAAGATACGAAGCATTATGAAGGGCTTGGTGATTTTGTGGGGTTTAGTGGCCCTATTCATGATTTACCTTCTGGTGCGAATGAATTTTCTTACCTGATATATATGTTAGGTGGTGAGGATTTTTTTCAAAAGATCGCAGATAACACGAATAAATATGCCCAATTCAAACAAAGTAATTCAGGGAGGGTTGATAAAGAGTGGGTTGATATTACAATAGAAGAACTTAAGGCATAGGAGTGCTAATTTACATGGGAATATTTGATTTGTCAGAAAACAGGGATTTTTGCCATAGCCCTTATATTGATTGCCCAATTGTACATAATTGCATGACTTTTAATAGGTATAAGGTATTTCAAAATATTTCCATGTGAGTGGCATTACACAGGAAAAGAAGCAAGGGGATGAAGGTTATGATATTCTCCATAAAGTTAGGCCAGTTCTAGATATAATGGACACTTTTCATGAGAAGTATAGAGCGGGTGGGGAACTAGCAATTGATGAAGCTATGGTCATGTTCAAAGGATGTCACCATATAAAACAGTACATAAAAAATAAGCCGACAAAATGGGGCTTCAAAATTTGGGTTCTTGCTAGTCCTCATGGCTTTGTATTACAAGGAAGTGTTTATGTAGGAAAAAAGAGATTAGAAATAAAGACATTCCTCTTGCTAACCAAGTTGTTATGAACTTACTAGAAAATTTTCTTGGGTTGAATCATCATGTATATTTTGACAGTTTTTTCTCATATGTAGGCCTTATGAATATTTTATATGAAAAAAAAACATGAGTGTGCAACTACTAGACCAAATCGTAAGGATTGGCCAGAAAATTTTAAATATCCTAAAAAATTAAAACTGAAAAGAGGAGAGAGTAAAGTATTGCAGCGCGGTGTAGTTACAGTCACAGTATGGCATAACAACTGAGACATGCATGCTCTCAACAAATTGTGACCCAAATACGGCCACATGTGTGCAAAGAAGAATGGGAAAAGGGAATGAACAGATAATGGTTTCTTGTCCTCAGACTATCACCAAATATACAAAATTTATGGGTGGTGTTGATAGGGCTGACCGGAGAAGATGCTATTATGATTTGTTAGAAAAACAAAAAAATGTTGGAAATATTTGTTTTCCTTTGTTTTCAAAACTGTTATAGTTAACAGTTTCATTTTATTTAGCGAAACCAATTCTCCGGCCACGTCTAAGCATGGATATACACAAAAAGAGTTCAGGCTTGCCCTCCATAAGCAAATAATTGCAAATTTCTCATCTCGTAAAACCTTGGAGTGTAAAAGAAATTTGCCACAGGTTGTTTCATCGAAGAATCTCCACAAACTCACCAAAATTGAAGGAAGAAAAAAAATCTGTCAACTGTAGCTGTAAGAAAAGACGAGCCCCTTCTGGAAAAGGCATCCAAACATCATGGATATGTCGCGATTATGACTTAGCTTTATGCAAAGTGGGATGCTTTTTGGAATATCACCAGAAGAAGGGAGTAGAGGTGGAAAACTAAAACCATTAAAATGTAGGCAATTTTTTAATAAATAATACATTAATAAGTAAATAATTACTGAAAATTTCAATAAAATACAATAAGAAATCATTATGTCACTAATATTTATGTGAACTGATGTACTTGGAGTGAGATTCCTGCCAGTTAAAGGGCTCAAAACTGGGGATACTGGGCATTTAAATTCGAACTGGAGAGGGTTAAACTATTTTTACCACAATGCATGAATTTAAATGTTAATATATATTTATTAATACAATACAACTTTAATTTGTTAATAGCATTTAATGAACACAAATTCCGAAAATTTGGTATAAGACACTAAAAATTTACACAATTAATAAGTGATTAAAAAATAAATAAAATAATAATAGTATAAATAACATATAAAGGTTAATTTTAAAATTAGGGTAACGGAAATGCAACCCGCAAAGCAAAGTCAGGGTCTAGATACAAGAATCGTATCTTTTCCAAATAAAGAAGTGAAGCCCATTTCTCTGTCTCTAGAGGCACTGGTCTTACTCTGCCGCCGTTTTCAAAATCTTTGTCCAAAAGAGTTTGGATTTTTTTGCAAAGTTAATCCAAAAAATGTTGAAAACTGTTGGGAATTGCATGTTAATTGTTTTTTAAAAATTTAAATTTTAACATAAAATGACGCAAATTGCAGGAAAACTTAAAATGAAATAATGTAAATTCAGGGTTTTACTTACATTGGAATCATAGAAAAATTGATGGGACCCATATAAAATGTTGTAAATAGCAGGAAAACATACATTCCGATAATGTAAATACAGGATTTTACTGTATTAAAAAATACAGTTCAACAACAATATCTTCCTAAGTATTTATAAAATAGATAGAGACTAGCAATCCCCCATTTGGTGCCCTTTTATGCTACCATCCTTGTTGGAAGTCATCTGATTCTAGCAATGGCACTTTACTCTATTATAAAATAAATGCTCATTCAATGTCTTCACTCTTTTTGTTTATGTAGCTAGATCATCCACGATGGCAGTGCATTAGTGAATCTGGGAAGGACCTGGTAAGGCGGATGCTCACACTTGATCCAAATCAAAGGATAACCATCCAAGGAGTTTTAGCTCACCCTTGGCTCAGAGTGAGTTATAAATATTGTTACATTTTATTTTTGCCATTATGTTTCAGCATATTTTGAGTAATGTTTTAATTTTATGCTAACTTTCAGTTCATTAGCTAAAAACTGAGGCATAGATATTTAATAAATAACAATAATTAAATAATAATTCATTTTTCTAGAATTTTATTAGTCTTGTATTAATTTTGTATTACAGTAGAATCTCATTAATACAAACTCGGTTTATACAAAATTCTCATTTATACAAAGCCAATATTGGACCCTGCACAAAGGGTAGACTTTTCTATGTAAACATATTTGTTTATTACAAAATTTGGTTAATATGTATTACAAAGTCCATTTTTACTCCATGGGAAATTAAGTATGTTATTTTGTATGGATAATACAAATGTTAGACAAAACATAGCAGAATTTCATCGCAATCTGGAATGGTACCACTTACCAGACAATCTGGTGACCTTTGATACATTTCTATGTGTAGGTGTAGCAGTGTGCCAATTGTTACATCTATGACACTGGTGACTTGGCATCATTATTTTATGGTCATTCATTTCTTTGTAATAAGACAATTTTAGTATAAAAACACTCTGGAGAACATCGATAAGGTCAGTTGCAATTGTTATACCAGGCTCAAAGAGTCTGTGTTAAAATCTATTTTTTGGGCTATTTTTTAAAAAGATCTTTTTGATCGTTAATTTAGTTTGTGTATATTGAACCCCAGATATGGTGATTAAACGTAAACAGAGGGAATTATGCCTGGAAATTAATCCAAACATTATCCACGAGGTTGATAGGATGGCACATAGTTTTGTGGTGGCAGGCGGCGGCGATGACGCGTGAGAGGGGAAGGGAAAGACTTGGGAGGGGAACCTTAAAGGGGAAAGTTGACGTAAGCGCATGGGGGACCACCCAGTCAGTTTCAGTTTCATGCTGTTTGTAGTCAGTCAGGTTTACGCATTTGTCGTTCTCAGTAGCTGCCAAGTATACCATTTGTGTTTCTTTTATTATTCGTTTTAGTTCTTACATAAAAACCTCTAGTAATATGATAGTAGTGTTAAAATTAAAAAAAATGTTAAAAGGCATTCTGTAAATGGGCATTAATTTTGGATGACAGGTGTCACCCACGCACCTAAACAATTGATGAAAAAGCATGCACCTACTGAAGGGTTTAGACAGCACAATGTTCCTTGCCACACTCTTCTTGAGACCGAGCCTAGGCTGACATTTTTCATGTTAACTTTATCATTGTTATTTTTTTTCTGTTTAGTACCATTATTGTTTTCTTATTTTTTTAATTGATTGTTATTGTTAACGTTTTTTATTTTTTGTTATTGCTTAATAACGTTGTCATTATTACCAACTTTTATATTAACTTCACTATATATATATATATATATATATATATATATATATATATATATATCTCATGGACTCCATCTAATCTGAAAAAAATCCAACGCTGCTTGCGGAGTGTGAACCACCTCACCTCACCATCACATAAGACAAGTGATTTAGTCACCTTGGTCACCAGATCCTTGCGTTGGCACTACAATAAGCGTGTATTTGAATTGGCATGGGAAGATAGACAAGCGTCAATCATAGCAACGAGATTAAACAAACTGTTGTCATTGTCGGTGATTTATTATTTTAATTTTAATGTGGATTTGTATTGATACCAGCATTCTTACGGTTTTTAAGGGATATTTCTGCTAATAATTGTAAGTTTTTATTTATCATAATTATTATTGATAGTAAGTTTTTATTTATCTTAAAAACTTTTTATCTTTATTCATTTAAGATTATTCTGAAAACTGTTTTCCCTATGAAAAGGCCATTTAAAACCTCATTGGTGAATTGTGATTGTTGCGATTACTGAGAATTAAGAATTACATCTGGAAAATCAAGGTACATGTAAGCTTTTGATGAATTTTATTATTATTATTAAATTCTTATTGCTCCTCTTATAATTCTGCCTTATACATGCATTTTATTACTATTACATTATAATCACATTAATAATCATTAATGCGATCTTCTCAGAATAGTTCACATTGAAAATTCATTTGAAAGCTACTTTAGATGACTATATTTGTTTATGTAGTTTGTGCCATGAACATAATTTTATTCTTTGGAACTGTTCACTTGGCTTATTTTTTACTTTGGATGAAATCTTTTATAATTATAGACCTTTAAGACCAGTTGTTCTTGCATTTTTCTAAAAGTCCTCACATTTAAGTATCATATTCCTTTTTTCAGTATTTAAGATAGGTATATAATAGAGTTGTAAAGAAAGTTAATTTGAACAAATTTAAATAAAACATTTTAAAGTGTTGTGTTGTAGCTTAGCAATTCTTCAGCTAACTATAATTATACAGTGGTTTTATATGGATGGTTGATGTGATGTTAGAAAAAGAACAATTTATTATTTTTGTCATTTAAGTTAGGTGACTAAAATATGAAATATTAAAGTTTCACTCCTACTAGTATCTAAATCTGAATTTCTCTGAACTAGCTGTATATTTTTGTTGATTTTAAGCAATAAGAATGGATAAGTCAGTATTTTCATTAATGAAACAAAAGATATTATCAAACTTCTTACAACTAATATCATTATATATCGACGACTCTTACAGAGGAGGATATAACATACTAGTAGTTGGTGCTTGCATACTGCAAGCATTTCATCTCAACATAAAAAAACATTCATTATTCATCTTTTATCATTACACATATATTTTTAATTCTAAATATTTCACCTCCGGAGCGATTTTCGTTTTTCCCACATGTAAAAATAATATTTTAAAACAATCCCCAAATGTTGCAATTTTAAAAATTTTACACTTTCTCCATTATGGGGTACTAATGCTACACATTTTAGCCAAATTTTTAAGTTGTAGCACTTCTAGAAATAAAATAATATTTTTCTAATTGTTTAAATTTAAATAATTTTTAACGGCCGCCGCAATTCATATATGGTAATATTGAAATGTTTATTTATCCAAATTTACTACTCTGTAAATAATTTGAAAATTTCAGCTTCCTAACTCATCCCGTAGTCCCTAAACAGTTATCTATTTGTTTAAACTTTAAGAATTTTTAACTGCCAAACAAATTAAAATATCAAAATTTGTATAATCCCTATTTCGTTTTTTTAAGAATTCTACTTATAAAAAAAATTTAACTCCGTGGCACATTCGGAAATATATAAACCTTGAAAATTTGTTTAAACAATTGCGAATTTTTAGCGGCCGCATTGTTTCACTTTTTCAAAATTTTCGTTTTTTCTAGTCGGTTTTGCACAAAATCCTACCTAAGAAAAAAATTTCGAATCTCCAGCACATCTGGAAGTGCCTAAACATTAGTATCCTCCTGTTATATGTTATATGTTATCATTATATATCGACGACTCTTACAGAGGAGGATATAACATATAACAGGAGGATACTAATGTTTAGGCACTTCCAGATGAGCTGGAGATTCGAAATTTTTTTCATATATAGGATTTTGTGCAAAACCGACTAGAAAAAACGAAAATTTTGAAAAAGTGCAACAATGCGGCCGCTAAAAATTCGCAATTGTTTAAACAAATTTTTCATGGTTTATGTATTTCCGCATGTGCTACGGAGTTGAAATTTTTTTCATAAGTAGAATTCTTAAAAAAAACGAAATAGGGATTATACAAATTTTGATATTTTAATTTGTTTGGCAGTTAAAAATTCTTAAAGTTTAAACAAATAGATAACTGTTTATGTACTACGGGATGAGTTAGGAAGCTGAAATTTACAAATTATTTACAGAGTAGTGAATTTGCATTAATAAACATTTCAATTTTACCGTATATGTATTGCCGCGGCCGTTAAAAATTATTTAACTTTAAACAATTAGAAAAATATTATTTTACTTATAGAAATGCTACAACTTTAAAATTTGGCTAAAATGTGTAGCATTTGTACCCCATAATGGAGAGAGTGTAAAAATTTTAAAATTACAACATTTGGGGATTGTTTTAAACTATTATTTTTACATGTGAGAAAAACGAAAATCGCTGCGGAGGTGAAATATTTAGAATTAAAAACATATGTGTAATGATGAAAGATGAATAATGAATGTTTTTTTATGTTGAAATGAAATGCTTGCAGTATGCAAGAACCAACTACTAGTATGTTATATCCTCCTCTGTAAGAGTCGTCGTTATATAATAGATAACATATAACAGGAGGATACTAATGTTTAGGCACTTCCAGATGTGGTGGAGATTCAAAATTTTTTTCATAGGTTGGATTTTGTGCAAAACCGACTAGAAAAACGAAAATCTCGAAAAAGTGTAAAATTACGGCCGCTAAAAATTCGCAATTGTTTAAACAAATTTTCAAGGTTTATATATTTCCGAATGTGCCACGGGGGTTGAAATTTTTTTAAAAAGTAGAATTCTTAAAAAAACCAAATAGGGATTATAGAAATTTTGATATTTTACTTTGTTTGGCAGTTAAAAATTCTTAAATTTTAAACAAATAGATAGTTGTTTAGGTACTATGGGATGAGCTAGGAGGCTGAAATTTTCAAATTATTTACAGAGTAGTAAATTTGCGCAAATAAACATTTCAATTTTGTCATATATAATTTGTGGCGCCCGTTAAAAATTATTTAAATTTAAACAATTAGAAAAATATTATTTTACTTCTAGAAATGCTACAACTTTAAAATTTGGCTAAAATGTGTAGTATTAATACCCAATAATGGAGAAAGTATAAAATTTTTAAAATTGCAACATTTGGGGAATTTTTTTAAAACTATTGTTTTTACATGTGGGAAAAACGGGAATCGCTGCGGAGGTGAAATCTTTAGAATTTATTAAATATTTGTAATGATGAAATGTCTGTCTGAAAATTAATGTTTTTTCAAGGTGAGATGAAATGCTTGCAGTATGCAAGCACCAACTACTAGTATGTTATATCCTCCTCTGTAAGAGTCGTCGATATATAATGATATATAACATATAGGAGGATACTAATGTCCAGCCCAAACTACAAGAGCTAGAGTGCTGAAAGTTTTAGGTTTTGTAGATATGATGGAGAAACCTTCAGATAAAATGAGACTTCTTACCTAAGTGACATGAGTTCGACTCCAGAAATTCCGAAAGTTGCGTTTTTTCCCATTAGAAAAGCATTGCGCCATTTTTGTAAATTAATTATGGGCACTTGCCTGTAAACTAGAAAAATGAAATTTTCAGTGTTGCTAGATGGCTGCAATATCTATTAGGAATTATTGTTACTTTTGCTTACAGTGTCTTGGGTTCGACTCCAGAGACACCGGAATATCTCCCGTAAGTTAGCATGGGAAAACGCAATCCAGTGTGTAGACCAATCTAATAAGTTTAGGAAGCTGAAACTTTGCAAGATTATAGAACTTTTCTCATAACGAACTATAAAAATCTAAAATTATAAAATTGTAAATTTTAGGGGTTGTTTTTACCCCATTTGAACATTAAAGTTTAATAATTTTTTAGGTACTATGGGATAAGCTAGGAAGCTGCAATTTTCTAATTATTTACAGAACAGTGCATTTGCACAAATAAACATTTCCATCTCTCCATATGTATATTGAGGCAACCGTTAAAAATGTTTAAATTTTAAACAATTAGAAAAATATTATTTTATTTCTAGAAGTGCTACAACTTTAAAATTTGGCTGAAATGTGTAGGATTAGTACCCCATAATGGAGAAAGTGTAAAATGTATAAAATTGTAACATTTGGGGATTGTTTTAAACTATTATTTTTACATGTGGGAAAAACGAAAATCGCTGCGGATGTGAAATATTTAGAATTAATAGAATATTTGTAATGATGAAATATGTCTGAAAAATGAATGTTTTTTCAAGGTGAGATGAAATGCTTGCAGTATGCAAGCACCTTCTACTAGTATCAAATATTCTTATGTTTGTCACTGAGTTCTGTACTTCTGTCTACCATTCTCACAACCGTAAAAAGATTAAAGTTTAAATAGAGAGACCCCCACATCACTCAAGAGCTGGTAGACACTTTTGCAAATTTTTATGCCCATGCAAGGAAAAAGATTATCATAATTATATTATAAAGTTTATTCATATTAAAGTATTAACTATGTAAAAGTTGGTAATAAAAATTCATTTTTATATCTTCACTTGTTAATCTTTGTTATTACTTAGTATTGTTAATCTTTGTTATTGCTTACTATCATTTTCGTTAAATTGTGTTGCTGTTTGGCATGTTATTTTTCTTTTTTGCTTGTTTTCACGTTCCCTTTTGATTCCTTGTCCTTTTATTTTTGCCATTTCTCTTTGTTTTTATAATGGCGACATCTCCATCTACTTCCAAGGTAGGGAATAAAAATATATACAAATATATGAATTGTGTTCAAATATGGTTGCAAAATACACATATTAAAAAAAATGCTTAAAAAACAGCAAGTTCACGTTCAAAATGGTAGCGATCTGGACAAAGGTCGAGTGCTAACTGATGACTGGAGAGGAAAAGGGAATGCCTTACACTGCCTTTTCCCATAATATCCCATTAGGAAAGCCAACGGACTCGGACATCAATTGATGTCTGCAGCAACCCGACTGCACTGCGCTGGACATTAGTTGATGCCCACCGCATCCAACATATTAAATTACATTCGAAATACAAAGATAATAGCATTAAATCAGTGAATTTTTCGGTCAAAAACCAGGAACCTCGTAAGCGAAGAACAAATATTTTCAATGTCATACTCATAGAAGTTGTGAAAAACTAAACGCGCAGGATGCTTTTCCATTAGCAAATAATTTCTAATTTGGCCACCAGATGGCAGCATCTTCAACTGTTATCGAAAATAGCTCTGTTGGCAGTAAAGTTTTAACTGAGCTACAAAAGAATTAAGTCTGGATATCACCAGGGACTGCCCAAGGAATTTTGGGCGCCCCCCTTCGTTAATGTTTGTTTAGAAATTTACAAAATACATGTTAATTTATTCATTGCTCTGTAAAAATGATTGATAATGAGAAATTAAGAGGAATGCCATCAAGATTCTAGCCTGTTCCTTGATATAAATTGGTATCCAATATTTATTCACTTGCAAGTAATGCATAGATAATTGATTGGGATAGCACCCCCAAAATGTTGGCAGCCACCCGGCTCGTCCTTAGCTGGGGCCGTCCTGGTTATCACAATTGTTTACTTTGAAAAGTGCTAATAACGAGCATTATAAATATAATAATAATGTCCTTTTCTTAAAAAACAACACAAAAATTACTTTTAGAATACCACAAATTTAATTTTCATAACTCACGACCTGGGTTTCAATCATCCGGTGACAAAGTGTTAAAATACACACTATACACCCAGTCCCCGACTAACAAGAATTCTACTGACACGATTTTGGTTTAACATGATTTTGAAAGTTTTCGACTAACACTACTGGTCTTTCAATTTAACATGATTTCTCCATGACTTCTCTTCTCCATGATTGAGAAAAAGGTGTAGAAAGTGGAAACTGAAACAAACTTTAGCCCTGCTCTTCATTAATTGCGCATGATGATGAGTCCACGAGGGATTTCATGGTTTTTAAACTGCAATGTAGAAAAATATCATTCTTCAATATTTTTAAAATTTCCTTGGACCATTTTTGTAATTTTCTATATATCGTGTTATCTTTTGAAAAATTATTTGTTGATTAAAATTATCATTTTACAAATATTCTAAATATCATCTACTAAATAAATGGTAAATAGTTGAACAGCTGATTCAAAATGGCGTGTACCTACATTGAAAAATACGCTGGAGGTTATGGTTCACATTTTTTTGGTGGTGGAGGTAAGAAACCGAGAAAAGTTATATTGCTTGTGCAAAAACTAGATTTACTTAAGTGCTATGAGAAAAATGAACAAATACGTGATATCGTTTCTCATACAGGTCTTAACTAAGCAATGCTACGAGCCACCTGCATTAGCATCATTTCTTTTCTATAAAAATTAGTTACATGTATGAAATATACATAAACAAATAAAAAACACAAAGCATTAACCAAAGTATAGTCATAATAAAGGAATAAAATTAAAAATGTCAATCTGGTTAGGATGCTGGATTAACATTAATTTTTATGAGAAATTCGTGTCTGACTAACATGATTTCATCTTGCATGAAATTTTTTAAGAATGCATCTATCTTGTAAGTCAGGGACTAGTTGTTATACATTGAAGTGAGATTTGCAACACCAATAAATGATGAAAAGTGAACAAGTTCTCTGTCAATTTTAGACGATCCCCATTTAAGGTATTACTCAATTTAAGGTACAAAAAACTTGTCCCCCAGGCAAACGTTAAATGGGAATTCCACTGTAGGTTAGGCATGGGAGTGTGGAAGAGTTAAGGCAGTCTTTAAAAGAAGGGATGATTACAACACTATTGGCTTGAGGTGGGGAGGGAAGGGTGTGTGGTCTCATTCTGATTAACGACGGCCAGTATGAAATAAGTGGAAAGGTACAAATACTCATTTAACATCGTTACATTGTTATCTTTGTTACATTTTAAAATTTCTAATTGCTCTAAAGCATTAAGTGTGAGTCCTTTTCTAGGCAAAATGACAAATTTTCATATTAAAACTACTAATATGTTTACAAATTAGCAAATGTTAGGCAAAATGGGAGTTGGAGGTTGAGTTATTGTGAAATGCATTCAAATGTTCTTTGCACCTAATATTAAATTTTCTCCCAATCTGTCCAAAGTAAACACCATTACAGTCATCACAAAACAGCTTGTAGACTCCACTTTGGTTCATTTCGTCTACACTGTCCATACAGCGAAGCAATAAATTCTTCAGTTTAACAGATAATTTGGAAGCAATTTTGTAACAGTATTGTCGAAGTTATTTTTTATGTGTTTTTAGATGGAATACCACCAAGTGTAGGTCCATACAGTCAAAAAAAGTGAAACTTATTTATCTTAGAAACTGATA
This sequence comes from Tanypteryx hageni, assembly GCA_028673005.1. NCBI lineage: Eukaryota > Metazoa > Arthropoda > Insecta > Odonata > Petaluridae > Tanypteryx > Tanypteryx hageni. Next base: position 6,456,026 of record CM054115.1, read on the forward strand.
TAGTTCCCAAGTTCATTTGTAAATGTAAATCAGTCTATTTACCCCTTCTCCTACTAGCAGTGACACTTATTGTATCTAACCTCTTCTTACCGTAACTTTTTCTAACAATTTATGTTTCCAGCCGATTTACCTCTTCTTACCTGCAATGGGTATCTAAGAGGTATGCAATGAATAGCCGGATAGGAAGGGAGGAGAGAAACCTGGTGCCAGCTTTTTGCCTGCTCTTAACGACAAGCACCAAGGGGGCCAATGGCTTAACGTCCCTTCCGAAGGATGGAGTATTGATTTGAGCATGCCCCTTATTTCTCTTTTTCTTATTGGCTCATCCTCATCACCTTAGTTCCAACACACACATATATGGGACCAGGTATACTCGGATAAAACCCTACAGGATTCAAACCAGTTGTCACTTTAGCTAGTGGGGTCAATATTCTAACCACCAGCTCCCCTTTCTCAACATCATAGCTGGCATATTAGGGTACATTTGGCCAATAAGATGCAGGTTGTATTTTAGCTAAAAATATTTTTAGAAAAAAGTGCATTTTATCAGTCAGAAATTACGGCATATATCCCCAGGTTTAGCTCTTTTTTTTACACACCTATCAAACATTATCATCTCAACTGTTCCTGGCATAACTTTATGAAAGAATTCCATTATATGAAATGACAACACTTTGTAATTCTCCACTATAGATTATATAATATATATATCTATTATTTATAGTATATAATCCATACACCCCCAGCAGCTCACCTTGCAGTCATCTTATTGGTGAATGCTCACTGGGCTACCTTATCCCAACAACTAGTTGTCATCCATTTATCCCACTTACCTTTCGTCTTCCATAAGCATATATATATAAGGGATGTGCGAACACCAAATTTTCAACTCGTATCAAGTTCAAGTCAAACATTGTTGAAAAATTCGAGTTTTTTATTTAAAAATTTTTGTATTTTGTTATTAATCAAATAAATAAAAGAAGTGATAAATTTTACAGGTTAATACATATTTCATCAAAGAGATTTTAAACTAGAGGTTGAAGCAGGGAAAGAAGAAAACAAAAATAGTACTCAACAATATTTGTTTTTAACAACATTGTTTGACTATAAAAATATTTTTATAACATATTGAGAAAACGTTTATATGATTTTTTTGAGAAAGCATTAATATATACAAGATGGAAAAGTATACTACATAAATGCAAAACACAGAGATTTCAAAGGAGTTTTTTATATGAAATAAGTACAACATGGCATCGAAAGAGTCTTGAATTTTTATTCCCGAAATTAAAGTCACAATTTTGTGGTCCCACTGACTGTTTCGCAGCAAATGTTGTCCTCTATTTGAATATTTTTTGATACAGATCATATAAGAGCTATGAAGAGAAAAATATGGTATTTAATTTTTGCTTGCCGAGAAAACTGTCTTAGCGATCGATGTAAACAAATTATGTAATGTTTTGCAAAACATTGCACTGTTTTGTTGTTAGGGTTGGAGTTTTTATATCCACTTACATTTATTCTTAATAAAAACTCAATTCTCTTTTTCGTAATGTATGTATTTTAATTGTATCTAGTAAGCTTGGCAGAATCAGTATAATCAATGAGGCCTATCTCAGGCTTGGAAAAATAAATACTCGAGCCCTTGAATAGAAAAAGTTTTTAAACCATTAATCTAAATCAGCCAATGATTAAGGATTAAATTTGAATGTTACTTCAGTAGTTGTAACTTAATAAATATTGTGAAATAATTTTTTAACGATTGTGTAGGTATAATTTTTTAAAAATACATTTTTTTGATAGTTCAAAATTTTCGAACTTTTATTTCAGCCCAAACTGAGTCGAGTTTGAAAATAAAATTCGACTCGGTTCGAAATTTCAAATATATATATATATATATATATATATATATAGATATGTACACAGTAAAACCTGTCAAAGATGGAACCTGTAATTGGTGGAAAGCGGCCAAAGGCAGAAATCTAAATTATAATTGTATCAGTGATACCGTTTTTGATATAAATGTCCCTCTGTAAGGCGGAACCTGCGAGATGCAGACAGAAAGATTTTTTCTGGTTGCGTGGGTCTCAATATGTACATTTTGAACCCATGAGAGATGTAAATAAAATATCATTCTCTTTAAAGTGTGTCTTGAGGGTCTTAAATATTTTCAGTTTATTTGCCATTCTGCATGCCAGATGGGGTGTCATGCCTCTTTTGTTTTGAAAGGTCCACTGTCCCATCTCTTATATATCATCATCATAGGTAGTCTATCTATAGACAGGTCCATGATTATTCATAGTTAAACCAGGCTCACCATATGCTCCTATTTTCCGCTGTCCTCTTCATATCTTGATAACTCTCTTTCCCTTTCACATCGTCTATCAGCTGAAACCTTTTCCTTCCTGTTTCCCTTTTTCCATCTAGTTTTCCTTCTAACACGTCTTTAATCATACTCTCTCTCCTCAGGTAATGTCCAGCCCAGTTTGCCTTCCTCTTTCTTTTAGTTTGTATAATCATTCGCTTCTCTCCTACTCACTCATTTGTTACTGTAAGACTAACAAAAATCAGTGTTAAAAAGGAAACTGCTCCAGACACAGGGACCTGGTAATTCATACATCAGGCATGCTGCCGTACAACCCCTATCATTTGTCAGCATAATTTAGGAACACCCTGTATATATATATATATATATATATATATATATATATATATATATATATATATATATATATATATATATATATCATTAAATATAGACGTTCCTTACAGAGGAGAACGATATAACGTATAGGATTTATATAGGAGAATACTAATGTCCAGCCCAAACTACAAGAGATAGAAAGCTCAAAGTTTCAGTTTTTGTAGATATGATGGAGAAACCTACAGATAAAATAAGACCTCTAACCTAAGTGACACAGCTTTGACTCCAGAAATTCCGAAATTTGCGTTTTTTTCCATAAGAAAAGCATTGTGCCATATTTATAAATTAATTTCGGGCACTTGCCCATAAGCGAGAAAAATGTAATTTTCAGTGTTTTTAGATGGCCACAATATCTATAAGGAATTATTGTTACTTTTACTTACGGTGTCCTGGGCTTGACTCCAGATGCCCCGGAAAATCTCCCATAAGTTAGCAGGGGAAAAAGTTATTCCAGTTTGTAGACCAATCTAATAGGTTTAGGAAGCTGAAATTGTGCAGGATTATAGAATTTTGCTCATAACCAACTATAAAAATCGAAAATTTGTTAATTTTTAGGGGTTGTGTTAGCCCCAGTTGAACATTAAAGTTTAATAATTTTTATCTTGGAAACTATAAGGTGTAGGTTCGAGTTTTTGAAATAATTTTGTACCAGATGAAATCTTGAAAAAGTTCAACAATGCGACCGCTAAAAATTCGCAATTTGTTTAAACATTTTTAAGTTTTATGTATTTTCGAATGTGCTACAAAATTGAAATTATTTTTACTGGTAGACTTTGTAAAAAACGAAATAATGATTATAGAAATTTTGATATATTAAATTGTTTGGATGTTAAAAATTCTTAAAGTTTAAACAAATAGATAAATGTTTGGGTTTAGTCCATTAAAACTAACATACATTTGAAAATCTCCAACAAAGTGTTATTGCGTCCATAATAATAAATTTTAACAATTAAATAAATATTATTTCACTTCTATATGTGCTAAAACTTCAAAATTTGAGAAAAATGTGTGAATCAATACCTTACATTGGATAAAGTATACTATTCTTAAAATTTCAAATTTAAGGCATTTTAAAAATCAAATATTGTTCAATAAGAAAATATAGAAATTGGGTGAAGAGGTGAAATATTTTGAATAATTAAAATATTTCTAATAATGTTATATTTCTCTGAAAAATGTATGTTTATCAGGGTGAGATGAAATGCTTGCAGAATGTAAGCACCACACCAACTACTTGTGTGTGTGTGTATATATATATATATATAAATTAAAATAACATGAAAAGTAGTTTATTGTGCTTACTGCTATTATTTTTTTAAAAATCTGTAATGTTTATTAATATAGAGCTTCAGGATATACTATGTTTTTCGTGCAAAATAAAATCAAATCACGATGTGCAACTTTACCTGTGTAAGCTTTTGCTGTTGTTTTGTCAAAGAAACACTCTTACTTATGTGAATACGAACCAACCAACCAAACTGTTAAAAACAAACAGCTATATATATTCGATTGTAGTCCTTGAAACTAAATACGAATTAATAAAACATTGAAACATAAAAACAACAATGAAAACATTCTATTAATATTACAAATTTAATTTGTTTTCTTTTCTTTTGCTAGGAAATTACAATCAGAGAATTACTCATTTGAATGTCAGTTGTTATAAAATACAAATCGAACACAATATATTGATTCCCCTTAATAGTATAAATTAGATGCGATTGTAACATTTCGTGTCTTCCCATTGAAAAGCATTAAGCTAGCAACAATGGCAATTAACATTTTCCATTGTTGAAAACCGTAAAATATTCCCTTTTTCCATGATAAAAGTTAATAATTATGCTAATTCAATAGATATTCGAATTCAGCTTTCAAAAATAAGAAAACTTATTCTTTTTTTACATCAAACTGTTCAAGTCCCGAGTTCGTATCTCTATTTTAAATAATATAAAAATGCAATTTTACAAAGCCCTGCACTGATTGAACTTACTTTCCCATGCTTTTCTTATAGGGGAAAGATGGGGTAAAAACAGCCCCTTAAATGAAAAAGTAAAAAAAAATACTTCCGAGGTGCACACCCTCAGGTTTTTCTAAGTACGCATGCCAAGCTCAGCTTTTTAGGTCTCTTGGTTTTGGATTTACAGTGTTAACATACAAACAAACACATTATTATTATTGGAGATTAAATTCAAATCAGTGCTGAATTATATATATATATATATATATATATATATATATATATATATATATATATATATATATATATATATATACAGAGTGTTTCAAAATTATGTATACACAATTTAAAAATTTATATTTCGTGAACCAAATGTACAATTTGCACAATTTTTCTTTTATTTTAAAGCTTAAATGCATAGTAATGTTTGCAATGAACAAAACTCAAGTAAGATGTTCAAAATGTCCACCACCAGCACTGATACATAAGCAACATCTCTCTTTAACAAAATTACATACTTCAGTGCACAAGTCAGTGGAAATTCTGTGTGCTTCTTGCTGTATTGCCATCCACAGATCCTCCAATGTTTGCGGTTTCTGATCGTAAACTTTATCTTTCAAGTATCTCCATGCAAAAATATCTAAAGGAGTGAGGTTTGGAGACCTTGGAGGGTATTCAAAAGCACTCCCCCTGCGACCTATCCATTGCTCAGGAAATTCATTGTTCAGGAACTCCTGCACAGTTGTATGGAAATGTGGGGGTGCACCATCCTTTTGAAAATACACCAATGTGTCCGGAAACATGTTTCTGATATTATTTACTGCATAATTTTTTAACATATCAAGGTAACTTTCTCCATTAGCAGTGCCATTGAATCTGTAAGGTCCGATTATTCCACGAGAGGAGAGTCCCATCCAGACAGTAAAACCTGGTAGATTGACATCTTTCTCCAATGTGAAGTGTGGATTTTTACCTGCCCAGTAAACACAGTTATGACGATTCACATGGCCATTCAGCTTGAACGTGACTTTGTCTGTCCATACAATTGAATCTTTAAAAGCATCGATTCCACCATTTTTTCGAATGACCACCTGCAAAATTGTGTTCGTCGATCTGGATCATCTACTTGGATTGAATGCAGTAATCGAGGTATAAATGCCTTCAATTTTATGTCCTTTATGATTCTAAAAACACTTGTATGGCTCTATTGTAGCTCACGTGATCACTGTTTTGTAGACTTCCTTGGGGAGCGGGTAATTGCATCTCTGACATCTTCAACATTTTCAATACTTCTTGATGTTCTTTTCCGCCCACATCATGTCTTGTTGATATTGTTCACAGCTCCATGTTCCTCAAATTTATCACGCAGACGGGAAATCGTTAGACGAGTTGGTGCTTTTGTTCGACATTTTCTTTTCCATCCACGCTGAACGTCTGTGACGTTTTCAAATTTCCAATACCATTTTAGAATTAACTTTCTCTCATTGAAACTCATCTACATGTTCTCCATCGTTTCCATGGATATTTGTAAATAATCATACATTGTTAAAATAAATAATTTATTTTGCTTTAAAATAAAAGCAAAATGGTGCAAATTGTATATTTGGTTCACGAAATATAAATTTTTAAATTGTGTATACATAATTTTGATACACCCTGTATATATATATATATATATATATATATATATATATATATATATATATATATATATATATATATATATATATATACACACACTGGTAGTGTAGTGGTTAGCGTGTCGGCTTTCTATTGCAAAGTTCGGGGGTTCAAACCCCTCGAATGGAGGTTTTATTAAAAAAAAACTATCATCAGTGCCTGGCAGTAGGCAGCAGTACTGTCAGTATGGTATAGAGCCGAAAACAAATGATGTCGGTTGGGTCTATATCCAATACAGCTGTAGGTGTGATCAGGACGATTTGAACGGCTACAGTACTGCAATGTGGAAAGCAAGAGGGAAGCTACCAAATTGCAATCCCTAGTAAAGATTATATGATTGGACAATATGAGTTCTCTCGAGGTAAAACAATCCGGAGGTAAAATAGTCCCCCAATCGGATCTCTGGGCGGGGACTGCCTTGAGGAAAACATTTGTCGAAAGTAAATTACGAATAGGGACTTGGAACGTAAGAACTATGAGAAAGGCAGGAAAGCTAGAGAACTTGAAAGAAGAAATGAGAAGAAATAGAGTTGACATTATAGGGCTAAGCGAAACTAGATGGGAGGGAGAAGGACAGTTCGACTCGGAAGAATTCACGGTAGTTTATTCTGGAGGAAATAGTGGGGAAAGGGGAGTAGCTCTGGTACTTAGGAATGATATGATGAAAAGCGTGACAAAGATAATAGCAACGAACGATAGACTGATGGCAATAAAGCTAAAAGCCGTCCCAGTGGACATGCTGATAATCCAGGTATATATGCCAACGTCAGCTCATGACGATGAAGAAATAGATGAGATCTATGAGCAAATTAATGAAATTTACGAAGAAGACGGAAGAGGAAAGGTAAACTGCATAATAATGGGAGATTGGAACAGCATAGTCGGAGAAGGACAGGAAGAAAATGTTGTCGGGCAATACGGACTCATAGAAACTCATTGAATTCTGCATCAATAATGACCTTGTAGTGACTAATACATGGTTCAAAAACCATAAACGAAGGTTATACACATGGAAAAGCCCAGGAGATAGAATGGGATGCCAAATAGATTACATCCTTGTAAAACAAAGATTCAGAAACAGCATCAAGAACGCCAAGGCATTGCAAGGGGCAGACATTGATTCAGATCACAGCCTTCTAATACTTGACGTGAGTACAAAGCTCAAACAAATAAGAAAAACGAGAAGAGAAAGACAGACCTGGGACCTAGAAAAACTGAAAGAAAGGCAGGATGTAGTCAGCATGAAGTTGGAAGATAACCTAAGAAAGTTGGAAAACAAACCGAAGACCGTTGATATAGAATGGGATGAAATTAAAACCAGTATCAAGGATACCTTGGATAAAGAGATTGGAAAACAAGATAAGAAAATCAGAAAACCATGCATCACAAAGGAAATGCTGGAGAAAATGGATGAGAGATTAAAATGGAAAAACGTTAACAGTGAAGAAGGTAGAGCCAACTATAGGCATATAAACAATGAGTTGAGAAGGGTAACAGATAAAGCTAGAGAAAATTGGATAAAATGAAAATGTGATGAAATAGAACAAATGGAGAAGTTAGGATGGTACGATATGATGTACGCTAGGGCACTGGAATTAGAAGATAAGAAGTCTAATGGAATTTGTGGTAAAGGAATTATGAATACGGATGGGAAGATAGTCTCAGAAACAAAGGATGTAGCACAGGTATGGGAAGAATACATTAAGGAATTATACAGCAAACAGGCAGGAGCGGCAAAAATAGAACTGGAAAATGAGGAAAACATTGAAGAAGACAACTTAGGACCAAGTATTATGGAGAGCGAAGTAGAAAAGGCAATAGTGGAACTAAAGAAGGGGAAAAAAGTCATAGGATCAGAAGGACTAAAAGCGGTCACGAAAGTAATTAATAAGATTTACGACACGGAAGAGTGGCCTCAGGATTTCCTAGAAGTAACAATGATCCCTCTAAAGAAGAAGCCAAAGGCAGTGCAGTGTAAAGATTACAGAATGATAAGCCTTCTGTCATACACATCGAAGATCATTACGAGGATTTTTAATAAAAGGCTGGAGAAAAAGGCAGAAGAAATAATAGGGGAAGATCAATTCGGTTTTAGAAAAGGACGAGGAACTAGAGATGCTATAGGAGTAGTTAGAATCATATCAGAAAGGGCAATAGAATACAGTCAAGATATCTGCGCATGTTTCGTAGACTGGCAGAAGGCCTTTGATAGAGTAAATTGGGTAAAGTTGATGAAGATATTAAAGGATATAGGTGTAGACTGGAAAGACAGGAGACTGATTAGGAATCTATATGAGAATCAAGTTGTAAAGGTCAGGTTTGAGAATGTGGACACCTGCGGAATAAATATCTGTAGAGGAGTAAGACAAGGCTGCTGCCTATCGCCAACCATATTCAATATATATGGAGAAAGTCTAATGCAAGAAGCTTTAGAAGGCAAAGGGGATTTCAAAATTGGAGGAAGGATTATTAGAACAGTAAAATATGCAGATGATCAAGTACTTCTAGCAAGAAAGGAGAGGAGCTACAAAAAATGATAAATAGACTAGTGATAACAGGTAGAAAATACGGTATGGAAATAAATACAGAAAAATCCAAGGTCATTCGAATATCGGGTAGAGAAGAGAATCTGAACATAACTATTGGGGGAAAGCCATTAGAACAAGTTTCAGAATATAAATACCTTGGAAGTATCATAACACGAGAGGCAAAATGTACGGATGAGATCAAAACTAGAATAGGAAAAGCAAAAGCGGCTTTCAGGAGAAAGAAACAAATACTTACAGGGAATATAAGGGAAGATATCCGCAAGAAGTTGATAAAATGCTACGTATGGAGTATAGCATTGTATGGGGCAGAAATATGGACGCTAAGGAAAAATGACATCAAATACTTGAAAAGCTTTGAAATGTGGACTTGGAGGAGAATGCTGAAGATAAAATGGACAGATAGGATGAAAAACAATGAAGTGCTACGAAGAATAGGAGAGAAGCGAATGATTATACAGACTATCAGAAAGAGGAAGGCTAACTGGGTTGGACATTACCTGAGGAGAGAGAGTATGATTAAAGACGTGTTAGAAGGAAAACTAGATGGGAAAAGGGAAAGAGGTAGGAAAAGGTTTCAGCTGATAGACGATTTGAAAGGGAAAGAGAGTTATCAAGATATAAAGAGGACAGCGGAAAATAGGAGTATATGGAGAACCAGGTTTAACCAAGAATAATCACGGATCTGTCTAAGGACAGACTACCTATGATGATATATATAACAACTTACGGAAAAGGAAAGGTAAAATGAATATATGGATGTCAACAAGGTGTTGGGATGAGGAAACCCAGTGAGCACTCACCAATCAGACGACTGCAGGTTGGCGAGGCCCCGGGGATGTCGAAGCGACACACGTAAAATAACACAAAAACACAGAAACATCACAAATGTAAAGCTTTCGGAACTACTCCTTCTTCAGCTGAAGTCGTCTGATTGGTGAGTGCTCACTGGGTTTCCTCATCCCAACACCTTGTTGACATCCATATATCTATTTTACCTTTCCTTTTCCGTAGGTTGTTATATATATATATATGTATATATAATCTAAAACCTAAGGTACTTCTAGATGTGACACGGACCTGAAATTTGGCAGGATGATAGGCTATTAGGTACAACCAACTAGAAAAATCGAAACTTACAAATTTTTTTTAGTTTTAATGAGGTATTTTTGACTCCAATGTTCCATTTCGATACTCCATAAAAACATGGAAATCTGGGCAGTTTCATAAATTTGAATTTTGAAAATAGTTATAATTCAGATAGAAACTCGGGACGAAAACAATTCTATAGCTAAAAGAATGAGGTTTCTTAGTTTTGAAGACCAAATTCAAATCGGTGACGAATTGACGAAGAAATATGTTTTTAATGGGAAAAATGCAGATGCTCAACAATAAAGAACTTCAGCTGCCATAGCAACCAGGACAATGCTTTTCAATGGGAATTGGCAATCCGTATTACAGTAACATCGCTTAAATGCTTTTTAATAGGGAAATTCTTATTCTGCCATTGACATCAACCAAAGACGTATAAATATGATGATGTCATAATTTTAAACGCGATATATGATATTAAATAAAAGAACTTTCAATTATGGGGGTTGATGAACTGTATATAATAATAGCTTTAATTTAGTGCTTATACAGAGAATCAGTGGATTGTATTATAATGCAATTGACTTAAAACTACGGCATAAACTTATAACAACGTCAAAATCCAAAAACAGGAAATATTAGAGAATTGTGAAAAAAATTAATGTCGTATTAAAGCTGAAATTTTTAAGATATTTAGAGCTTAGTGCACATACCCAAATAAACATTTGAAAATCTCGAGGAATATGTTGTTGCGGCCGTTAAAATTTTTTAAATTTTAATCAAATAGATAAATATTATTTCACTTTTAGATAAGCTACAACTTTAAAATTTGGCAGAAATGTGTCGCTTTAGTACCCTGCTGTAGAAAAAGTATAATATTCTTAAAATTGCAAATTTTAGGGATTGCTTTGCTCTATTATTGTTACATAAGGAAAGAATAAAAATCAGTGCAGAAGTGAAATCTTTAGAATTAAAAAAATATTTCCAATGATGAAATATCTCTCTGAAAAATGAATGTTTTTTCAAGGTGAGAAGAAATGCAGAATGCAAGCACCTTTTACTGGTATATATATATATATATATATATATATATATATATATATATATATATATATATATATATATATATATATTTATTTATTTATTTATAATAATATAGCTTCTTGTGCCTCACTCATTGACAGAAAAGGTACTTCTAGAAGAGCTAGAAATCTGAAATTTGGTATGTAGGTAGGTTGAGTGGCACAACCAACGAGAAAAATCAAAAAAAAGTTAATATTTAAGGGGTCTTTTTAATCCCAATGTTCCATTTCAATACCCCATAAGAAAACCATGGGATTCAGTGCAAGGCTTTCTAAAAATGCATTTTTAAAATTGGGATACGAATTCGCAAAAAGAATAGTTGTCTATGTGAAAAATGGAGTTCTTAATTTTTGAAAGTAGAATTTAAATACCTACCGAATTAGCATAAATATCTGCTTTTAATTGGAAAAAGTGAGAATTTTTTCCTCATTTCAACAATGAAAATCATTAAATAGTATGGCAACGACCTCAATTCTTTAAAGGGATCTGATATTATACATTACAGTTGCAGTGATTCAATGATTTTAATGGAAATTAATGCCATCATAATGAATTACAGTTGAACTTTCAGAACTCGAATCTCAAGGAATAGTAATAATTATTCGAGTAATAGAAAATTCAAGTTATGGAAATATATTTTTATATATACAGTGGAACTTCTATAACTCAAATCTCAAAGGAAAGCAACAATCGTTGGAGTTATTAAAATTATGTGAATTATGTCAATACTAAATGTAAACAATAAACAACATCTTGGTTACTGAACTTGGATTCGAGCCGATTTGCCAGAGAATTTGGAAATTACAAATTGTTGGATTAATTTCACGGAAAATTATAAATATATTGCTATTACTCATGGACTTTATTATCTAATACATATAGGCTCCATGTGACTGAATTGCTGTTGCCCTGGAGATCACGTTGGTTTATTTACGAGTTTAGATCTTGGTGTATGGTGATTTTTTTAAGCATTTGCTGTATGCAAGCACTGAGTACTCATATATATGTATATAGAAAGATAACCAGATGGAAAAAGGGAAAGAGGTAGGAAAAGGTTTCAGTTGATAGACAATTTGAAAGGGAAAGGGAGTTATCAAGATATGAAGAGGACATCGGAAAATAGGAGTATACGGAGAACCAGGTTTAACCAGGAATAATCACGGACCTGTCTATGGACAAACTACCTATGATGATATATATATATATATATATATATATATATATATATATATATATATACAGTAAATACCCGCATATAATGCGCACCCTCGTATAATGCGCGGGGGGTTTTCAGCCTCGTAATCTATGATTTTTCTATATACCTGCGTATAGCACAGAACAGATTTTTTTTAGCATTACCGTTCCAGAATAAAGTAGATGGTGTAAAGTGGTCTAAAAAAATGATCGAATTATTGGTATTATGTATTGGTAACATAGCAAAAGTGCAAAATGAAATTTTCGAATAACGTTCCAAAAGAACATCATCTAACTCAATCATTACATACTCTGTTTACTTACAAGGTGATATTAGGTTATACACAATAATCCGATTATAATAATTTCATAGTATGGCATATGACATTGTTTGAGCTAATAAAATGAAGGAATAACGATAGTCCTATGTCGAAGTTTTTTACTTACGTTTTAGTCACACCTTAGGTGGATGGGTTCGCCCAACCTTCAGTTTTAACCTTATTAGGACATTCTGGAGCACATAAAAATGATAGCAAATAACCATAATTAACTACAGACTCTAAGAATCAAGAATAAACCACGTATGAATGCTGAGAGTAAAGTAGGGAACGATAACTTGATTTAGTTCTTCAAGAAGCATCAACTCCCAGCGCACTCAAAAGCATCAGCTGCCGTTGTTTCTAATTGTAAGTAGTACCAGTACCTCACCACCAGGCTGGGTGCTGGTGTAGGCAGAGGCGGTGACTTGTTAAAAATATTAGGGGGGCCTAGTTCCAGGAGGTATGGAATTGAATTGGCTACCAAGTTTAACCTGTGTATAACCTTCTGCACAGTCACCTGCTACTGCATTAGCTCACGTCTAATGAGCAGTTGCCCTTGTAAAGGAGCTGACTCCTTGACATTGCAATATTTAAGAATTGTAATATTTTCTCAAATAAAGACTATTTTAGTAAGTTTTTAGGAATAAATAAGTATCTACAAATAAAGAGAGCATGGAGATATATAGGTACAATTATTTTAGTAGGGATATTATTTATAAATTACAAAGTTAAAGAGGATTGTAACATTATTTTTACAATTTTGTCACGATTTTAATAGGATTTAGTAATGTTCTTATTCATGTCAATTTGTGTATTTAAGAAAAAAAGTGAAATATTAAGATATAAAATATTAAGTTAAGAGGTGACACACCTTAAAAGTAGATACTTAGTATAAGGCGAAAGTTGTACGACAGACTGGGTTGTGCTTAATGAATTCATTGACGAGAGGCCTCAGGTCCAAATTGTCCATCATAGTTTGATGGGTGTTAAGGATCGCAATGTTGTTCAGCCTCCTCTGCCCCATCGTAGATCTCAAGTAGGTCTTCAGGCGGCAAAGGGCGCTAAATGATCTTTCAGCTGATGCTGTGGTTACAGGCACGGTGCGGAGGGGTTTGATACATTTAGCGACTTCAGGGAAAAGCTTGCGCACTGCGTTGTTCTTCCGCAAATACTTCCTTATTTCGTACATCGTGGTCAAGGGTTCTTTTCTTTGTCTGCCAATGTCCCCAAGCATTGACAGGTGTAGCGAGAGCCTGTCAGCATCTAAGTCGTTTGCAAAGAATGCCCTTTCTTGCTCGAGCTTGATGCTGCCACTGTTGATGGCAGAGACACTCTTTCTCAACCAATAGCACTTTTTGAAGCCCTGTGGATTCAAGCCTCTCTTTTACACAACTTTCTATGGTGTCGACTACCTTGATGTTTATTTGTTGGAAATATTCTTTCGTGCTTTGGAATCTGTGAGGTGTAGCAGCGCGAGGACTGTCAAGCCTTTTCGGAACATTTCTCTGACGGGGCAGCACCGGATCTTCTACAAGATTAAGTTTTTCCCGTAAACACTCCTGCCAAAACTGCTCAAAGCCCTTACGATTTTCTACAAGGATATCGAGTAAACATTTATGCTTCGATTCTACTTCAGTAGCACCAATGCGGGGACATTGGACCTTGGAATTCACTTCCTCGACAGGGTTCATTATGTGGCAGTAGAGGGAGATGAAACAGTATAATTTGAAGTGCAACATTGTCTCAAGATACCCAGAACATTTTGATGCTGCGTCAGTCGTGTCTTCTGCAGAAAAGGTCTCAAAGAATTCAAGGATATGCTCGTAGTTCTTCAGGATCTGCTGCATACTGGAAACTCTCATCATCCACCTTGTAGGGCATAGTGGACGCAGGTTTTTCGGGGCAGTCTTGTCTTCGACGTGGACAGTTCTAAACAGATGTAACCTTTTATGGGATTCCCTGTTTGTATTTATCAAATCTTTAGCCTGGTTCATTGTATCCCTCATATTCGGCAGGTGACGCAAGCTATCTACCACAGCTAAGTTCAAAGAGTGAGCTGTGCAGTGAACGTATGTTGCCTGCGGCTGCAGATCTGCTACTAACTTATGGAGCCCTCTGAATTCTCCACTCATGTTCGATGCACCGTCATAGCACTGTCCCCGCAAATTTTCAGTAGACATGTCCAAACGTAAAAAAATGTCCTTCACTATGTCAAAGAGAGTTTCTGCTTTAGTACTGACAGTTTCGTACAATCCAATGAAATCTTCATATATATCAAAGTTTTCATTGATGGTTCATACACAGAAGGTGACTTGCTCATGAATGGAGATGTCACACGTCTCGTCGACCATGATGGAAAAATACTCGCAGCTCTTGATTTGGCTTACAACCTAATGAAGAACATTTTCTCCCAATATTTGAACTATTTCATTCTGGATGTCATGGGAGAGCCACTTGTAGCCTGAACGCCCCATCCATTCATTGATTCTACTCTGAATACAGAATCCGAATATGACTTTTGGAGCCACCACAAAGTATTGGCCCATGGCAAGCAAAAAAAGAAAACAAATACCATTGAGGAAAGACATGAGCTGTGTATTTATGAAATCCAGTTTCTCCTCTGATCCTTTGAAGACCTGGGAAGATATGAAGTGTGTTTTCCCCAATCTTGACAAGCTCGCATGAGCGTACTTGACAATTCCTGCTGCATCAGTGCCTGCAGAACGTCTCTTTTCTAAGGCAGGGGCAACCGTAATGCAAGCCAGCAATCAGTTAACGGGAAGCCGCTTGGAATGTTTTTGGGAGATTGCACAGAGGAGGAGTGGGAGGTGTAGATTTTATTGTGCTTTGAAGAATGTGCCTTAATTTTTTCAATAAATATAATATTTTTAATTGTTTTGATTTGATTCCTACTCATTAGCGAATGTGCCTTTCCTTATGTTCAATAAATGTAATTTTTTGCTTGTTTTGATTCGATAACTACTCATAGACCTATGTGCCTTTATTTATATTAAATTAATGTAATATTTTTAATTGTTCCGATTCGATACTTACTCATATCGGTACTTCGGACCGATACTTTTGTGGTATCGATACTTTTCATACGATACATCATATGAGTAAGGTATCGATTCTTTCGTTTCGATTTCGTATCCCTATTCCTGAGTAGCATCTGTTAAAGGAAGTGACGCGAGTGCTGTTTTGAAAAGAAAGAGTTCATATTTCTGCCTCTAGGGGTGCTGTTCCTACTCGACAGCTTTTTTCGAAATCTTCGTCCAAAAGAGTTCATTTTTTTTGCAAAGCTACGTCGAGAAACGTTAGAAACAATTGGGAATGGCATGCAAAGTTGTAAAAAAAATTGGAAATCCTAAAGTAAAATGACGCAGATAGCAGGAAAATTTTAAATAAAATAACGTAAATAGTTTTACTTACATTGAAATCATAGGAAAATTGATGGGACCCATATAAAATGTTGTAAATAGCAGGAAAACGTACATTTGGATAACATAAATATGGGGTTTTACTGTGTTTCTAAAACACTTTGAAACAAAGAATGCAGAATTATCTTAACATCAAGGAACATAAGCAAACGCATAATAAGAAACAATAAATAAACACGTGAACAATTTCTGTAAATTATTCAAAATATTTAAAAATAAAACAATATACTATAATCAAAATAAGACATCGCTATGGTATACTTATTTCATTATATTGCAAACACAATTCTATTCCCAGACGTCTACGTTGCAGTTTAATTTCCAAAGAACTCACTATAATCTACGAATAACCACGAGACGTTTTTAATAGAAATTTCAATTACTCATTCTAAAAATTATGACTTATTTTGCAAACAACTGACATGTACCATATTCGTGCCCAGGGCAATGGATGGCACAGCTAGGTGAAGTTAGGCTTAACACCTAAAAATGAGAAACATTTCCTCTCAAAATGCTTCTCGCACACAAAAAATGAGAGAAATTTCTCTCCTTCCTTCAGCATTCTCACAAAACGCATTCACATAACACCTCGTAGAACTATTTTGTCAGAAATTTTTTCTGGAATATATGCTATTTTTAAGACTAACCTGGCTCTGTTGATTAGAGATCAGAACAAATTCACTTTGGAGATCAGAACAAATTCACTTCGTCATGTTATCTTAAACCACAGCCAGCCACTGCACGTTTTTCTCGTCTTAAAGACATATTGCTATAGTATGTACATGCCAGAATCTCAGAAATATACTCAAGCAGCAATGGAGGATTTCTTTTATTCAAAATGGCGGAAGTTGACTGAGTAGCCTGCTCAGGGTTGACCTCCATCCTGCTATGAATCTCGATCGCTGTGGCTGCGACTGCAGCGCTTCTCAGTGGACAGAGACCCGTGCGAAGTAGGTGTAAAACATGGGTCTTTATTCTGACATAAGAGTTTCATATCCCTGATAGGTACCAACAGCAAAATAACATCAGAATAACAAATGACTCTAACAATCACGAAAGTTAAAGTTGTCGTGAACCTAATCTAACCCAATCCCAAAAAAAAACCCATCCAAAGCGAACCCAACCCTGCACATTTCAACAGTAACCATAATAAGTCTAAAACGTCCAATTTCAGTGTCACTGCAAAAGACTAGAATTGCAGCAAACCAATGTAAAAAACATAATAAAAGTGACTGAGTGAAAGAGTTATAAAGTTAATAAATGTATAAATAACAACAACTTTAATTAGAGTGGAATGACTATCTCTGTACATAGAGTGAAGTACACCCACTTCCAAGAAAAGGTTACCACTCAAGAGTGCTCAGAATTTAAGTCCGGATAAAAGCAATGATGTGACAATGCTGTAATCCTCACATGGCCTGACCCTTTTCAGAAGAGACTTTTTTTTTAGGGCAAAGTTTAAACGACCAGGTATCTTCTCCCACCATAAAATGGTCTATGAAATGGAAGCTAAAACCATTTGATTATAGTTATTTTTCCATTTGGATGAGCCATTTTAGAGATATTCTGGAAAGACGAAAAATCAGCATGAGTGAACATCTTTTCTGGTGAGCTGATTTTACCCAAAAACTAATCAACTCCTGTCATTGTGATAAAAATGTTTTTCTTAAAATTTAGTTGTGATAGGGCAATTATTTTACAACACAATACACTCAGACAACTTCGAGAAAATGGTTAAAACGTGTTCTAGGGACCTTATAACGCATGTTCCCCATTGAAATCTCGAAATCAATTTGTTGCACAGATACAATATTTGTATAATGTAGAAAGTAAAAATGAAATGACAAACCTCCAAATGCAGGGAAGCCTGAGCTTAAATCCTTGAACCTTCATGTGCCTTTTGCTGTGAAGTCACTGAAATATCAACCAAGAAATATTATAACCATGTTTTGTTATTTGCTCTGTGCTATATCACTTGACTAGTAAGTGCAAAACCCGGATTCGATTTCTGGATTTGTTAATAATTTCCGCTTTCAAACAAAAAATTTTACTTCTTTGACATAGAACTTATTAATATTTTATACTTTGTTAAACTCGTCATTTCTGCTGGGTGATCTGCTAGTAAAAAATAAAATTTTGCAAGATCCCACAATGCTTCCTAGAATTTCTGATTAGGGTATTGAAGTTGAAGACGCATTTACCTATTTACTAGGTGGTAGTCCATTTATATCAATGAATGAACACTTCCTCGAAAACACTGAAATTTTGAATAATAATACTAATAATGCAGTTGCCCAAAAAATTGACAAAGATAACCTAATATTTCAAGAAAGAAAATATTCTTTAATTTTTTTAAAATAACTCGAAAAATAAATTCTTTATTTTACTTTAGATTAAGAGAGTTATAAGAAAAAAGTATATACATTTATGAAAGAGTTTATATATATATATATATATATATATATATATATATATATATATATATATATATGGATGTCAACAAGGTGTTGAGATGAGGAAACCCAGTGAACAACACTCACCAATCAGACGACTTCAGGTTGGCGAGGCCCCAGGGATGTCTAGCTGATGAAGGAATAATTCCGAAAGCTTCTACGTTTGTGATGTTTCTGTGTTTTAGTGTTCTTTTACGTGTGTCGCTTCGACATCCCCATTGTTGCCAGCTTTAATTCCCCTACAGAACGCATCTCTGCCTTCATTGACCCCCACCTACAACCTCTTATTCGTCTATTCCCTTCCTTCATCCAAGACACTAACCACTTTCTCAAACGCCTCAAACACCTCCCCTTTCCTCTCCAACCAATACCATTTTGGCCACTATCGATGTCTGTTCCCTCTACACAAACATCCCCCACGATGATGGACTCTCTGCCCTTAGTAAACTCCTGGACTCAAGACCACCCGACGCAAGACCTTCCTCCCATTTCTTATTAGACTTGGCAGCTATGGTGTTAAAAATGAACAACTTCTCCTTCGATGGGCATTACTACCTTCAAATTAGAGGCACTGCGATGGGCACCCATATGGTGCCTTCATATGCCAATTGTTACTTGGGAGAATGGGAAAGACTCTTCCTCAACGTTCCACTCAGACCACTTTTGTGGCTGAAATACATCGACGATGTCTTCCTCATTTTGACGCATGGATCTGACCCTCTCCTTTCCTTTCTCTTGCGCCTCTCCTCCCATCCTTCACTCTTTCTCACCCACCAATCCTCTACCTCCCACATCACATTCCTGGATGTCGATCTTTACCTTCAAGACAGCAAAATTCGCACCTGTGTTCATATCAAACCCACCAACCGCCTCCAATACCACATTTTATTATAAAATCCCACGTCCCACCTTACGAAAAAAATGTCCGCAAAAAGTTTATGTTATGTTATTTAAAGTTTACCTTGTGTTTTGTCATTTTATTATTCCTATGAATTAACATATTTTGTTTTTAATTTAGTATTAGTTGCAGCCACTAGTCTAGTTGCTGCCATCTAGTGGCACTAGATGACTGCAACAGCATAATAATATGCACTAATAAACTTAAGTTCTATTTTTGTGATGATTTCATTATTGATGT
Source organism: Tanypteryx hageni (assembly GCA_028673005.1). NCBI lineage: Eukaryota > Metazoa > Arthropoda > Insecta > Odonata > Petaluridae > Tanypteryx > Tanypteryx hageni. The sequence goes on from CM054115.1 coordinate 6,475,633, forward strand.
ATTTGTTTCTATTTTCCTTATTTTAAATTATGTACATTTATAATGCAAGTCCATCAAGAATATATGTTCATAATAAAATATTCATAATGTGCTAAATTCTTTTTCATATTCTGTTAGGAAAACCTACTTTGTAAACTGTGACACACATTTATCAATGAAAATGTTTAATGGATAAATATTATACCCATATTGTTAGTGGAATAACTAAAATTTAGTATGAGAATTGCTTTTAGCTCAATTAACAAAATAATAAAAATTTTGTTCTCCTCGAGTCACAATGTTCTGCTTTCCATCCCTAGAATAATGTAATGTCCTGCTTTTCATGTCTGGAAATCTGGCAACCCTTTTCCCGGTCCAATTCATAGGTAACAGAGATATCTCGGAATTAGTTTTTACTTTCTCCATATACATAGTATAGAGAAAGTATTATTTTAATGAAAATATTCGAATTCGAGATTTCAATGGAAATATATGTTTTGAGGTCCCCTGAACACGTTTGAACTATTTTCGTGATGATGTTGGTGTGTTTGACGGTCTGTCTGTATGTGATAGGGTTTTTACTTTCTCCATATGTAGTATAGGGGAAAGTATTGTTTTTATGATCATGAATATGTGCAAAAGTTGAAATGATTGTGTTACCATATGACACATTTTTATTTGCTGAAGATGTCTGGCGTAGCCTGGGCTTCGCCAGGTACTTTCAGCTAGCATATATATATATATATATATATATATATATATATATATATATATACTAGTAGTTGGTGCTTGAATACTGCAAGCATTTCATCTCACCTTGAAAAAACATTCATTTTTCAGACAGACATTTTATCATTACAAATATTCTTTTAATTCTAAAGATTTCAACGTCGCAGCGATTTTTGTTTTTCCCACGTAAAAATAATAGATTAAAAAAATCCCCAAATGTTGCAATTTTAAAAATTTTATACTTTCTCCATTATGCGGTACTAATGCTACATATTTTAGCCAAATTTTAAAGTTGTAGCATTTCTAGAAGTATAATAATATTTTTCTAATTGTTTAAATTTAAATAATTTTTAACGGCCGCCACATTTCATATATGGTAAAATTGAAATTTTTATTTGTGCAAATTTACTACTCTGTAAATAATTTGAAAATTTCAGCTTCCTAACTCATCCCATAGTCCCTAAACAGTTATCTATTTGTTTAAACTTTAAGAATTTTTAACTGCCAAACAAATTAAAATATCAAAATTTGTATAATCCCTATTTCGTTTTTTTAAGAATTCTACTTATAAAAAAAATTTAACTCCGTGGCACATTCGGAAATACATAAACCTTGAAAATTTGTTTAAACAATTGCGAATTTTTAGCGGCCGCATTGTTGCACTTTTTCACGTTTTTTCTAGTCGGTTTAGCACAAAATCCTACCTAAGAAAAAAATTTCGAATCTCCAGCACATCTGGAAGTGCCTAAACATTAGTATCCTCCTGTTATATGTTATATCCTCCTCTGTAAGGAACGTCTATATAGAAGGATAATTTTTTAAAATAACATGTGGTGGTAAACTTTGTGTCATCTGCTAACACTGCCAGCATTACAGTAATGTGCAAAAGTGTTGGCCGGACACTGCAGTATGTGACCACTCATTATTGTGCTGGAGTAACCACTTTCCTGGTGCCCTCAACTAAGGATGATGACATTGAATGCTCAAAAGTGAAAGTTGCAGAACATTTTTGTAGAAGTATTGGTTAACAGCTTGTCCCTCAGGAACAAATTCCTTGTGCACTATACCTTTTCAATCAAAAAAATCAGTCAACACTGTCTTTGTTTGAACTTTTTTCGAAGAAGGTGAGTAGATACCTCTCAACTCTGCTCTTTGGTATTTTGTTTGAGGGTCATGCTGTATGTCATCACCATCAATAATGAAGGAGGTGAATATCATGATTGTGTGCAATTTCGAAAATATCAGCACAAATTTAATAAAAAGTCTATTTCATTGTGGACCAACAGCAATCATGTGAAAGTATCTTGTATTCATTTTATATGGTCATTCTTGAAACTTTACAGACATAGGTTGTATTTAGTTGCTTGCACATTTTATACAAAGATCATATGTAGTTAAATAGGATTCATGAGTAAGACTTGAATGAATTCCATATTTTATGATAATCAGAATTCTTCTTTTAGAATGTGAAACTGTACCTGAAAACAGCTCAAGTATCTTTGCTGTTCATCGCAATACTATAGAAAGAGTTAACCAATATTTTCATATTTATAACAATAAAAATTGAAATTTGTTTTAGAGCAGTGAACTCTTGTTACTAACTAAATTATCATTTGAGTGTAATTGAAGTGCTTATAAAAACTTTCATTGATTACTTATAAATTAATATTATAAATTGTTGTTTTGAATCTGTCACATTACTTGCAAACCCACCTCTCAGTCTAATTTCACTTGTGTAGGATCGTGAGAAGGGAACTGCAAGGGTTCATCTATCTGAGACGGTTGAAGAAATGCGAAAATTCAATGCTAGGAGAAGGCTTAAAGGAGCTGTGTTATCTGCTGTATCGTCTCCACGTTGGCAGTTAGGAATGGCTATGGTTCCTCCTTCCACTCCACCTCCAATCACTTCTCAGACAATTCCTGGAGAGGGGGTGGGAGGCATTGGTGGAGGGGTCATGTGTGATGATGGATTCCTAGACTTTGGGGAGGATGAAGCAACCTCTAAGGGTAGGTTTATATCCTGACTACCATGTTTATAATTCCGAAATACATTCTGATCTGAGCTTATGTAATTAAAAATCAACCTTATGGCATATGCAGTTGAAGATGCTTTAAAATATTTGAAGCTCTTTAGGAATTTAAAAAAATATCCTATTGTAGATTTTCTTTGAAAATTACTGTTTAATGTTTAATGACATATAAAATCTTATCTTTGTTTGAAGTTTTATCGTCAAATCAATTTTAATACTAGTAATTTAGTGAGAGCTTTCTCACTTTCATTTATGCCAAAGAAATCAGTGTGATTCTTGATTGATCACATAATTTACCTTTGACTACAATATAATGGATTTGAATTTAAGGTACCCTTAAGTCTCATGTATAAAGCATACGTTATACAATGTTTTTTCCTGTGATTCACAGAGTTTCATTGTGTGCATTTTCTATATGGAATAAATTTTTAAGAGAATGTTTTTATTCAGAAATATTTTGTTAGCAGAAGAAAATTACACATCAAAGTCCTCAGATTCATCCTTGCAATTCAAATCAATTTTATTGTGAACATTAAGAAATGAATCTGGTAACTCTCTTTCAATTGGCATGTCTTTGCTTTCATCATACAAAGAATCACTGTGGCCATCATCGATGCTTTTTCACGAGATGATAAAATATTTTTAAATAGATTCATGATGATATTTAAAAGTAAGACTGGGTAATAATTTTTAATGTAACAATTTAATTGAATCACTCCTTAGTCAATACTCCATGTTATGCATGAGTGTGCATTATACATAGGCATTTGGGAACTCGTGGAACACAGGCTCAGAGTGCAATTGCATGTTATGCATGTGTTTGCATTCTACATGTGACTTTAGCGTACATACCGAATTGTCACTTTTGATATTAATCATTTGATGATAATTTAATATGAAATTCAAGAGAACTTAAATACATTTCCATTTTTGCTTGTAAATATGATTAAAAAATATAGAAGAAAGGATAAAAAGTGTTGTATTTGTGCCCAATGGTGAAACATTTGAATGTCATGCACCAGAAAATTTAGCTTGCATTAAGTTATCTGATAAAACCTTGAAATTTTGAAAGAAATTTTTAAACTAAACTTATTAAATCAATATCATCATCATCATGCTTCTGACGAAGACAGGTTTTAACTGAATTGCTGTCTCCATTTCTCTCTCTCCTTAGAAACCTCTTTTATACCTCTATAAGTATTATATCCATGCTTTATATTCTCTAATATTCCTATTCTTTTTCTCCCTCTTCCTCTTCTTCCACTAATTTTTCCTTCTAAGATCGTCCTTTATAAACACTGTCTTCTCAATATGTGCCCTATCGAATTTGCTTTTCTTTTCCTGATTGTTTTTATTAGCATCCTTTCTTCTCCCACCATTTCTAATACTTTTTCATTTCTCTTCCTCTCTGTCCATTTCACTTTCATCATTCTCCTCCATACCTACATCTCAAAACTTTCTAAATATTTTTCTTCCTTTCTCCTTACCGTCCACACCTCTCGCCATAAAGAGCTATGCTCCATATGTAGCATTTTGCTAATTTCTTCCTTGTTTCTAAATTTATTTTCTTGCTTGTGAGAAGCTCCTTCTTCTCGTTAAATGCTGCTTTTGCCATTGCAGCCCTACTTCTGATGTCCTGTGTACTACTTCCATCCTGCGCTAAAATACTGCCAAGATATTTGAAACTACTTACTTTTTCCAATTTTTGGCCATTTACCATTATATTTAATTCTTTATGTTCCTTTGAAACCACCATGACTTTCGTTTTTTCTGCATTGATCTTCATTCCATATTGTTGGCCAACCTCCACTAGTCTGTCTGTCATCCTCTGAAGCTCTTTCCCGCCTTCTGCTATTAAGCCCTGATCATCTGCGTATTTAATGGTGGTAATACTTTCACCTCCTATCTTAAATCCTTTCTCTTCCATCAACACTTCTTCTGTTATTATTTCTGCATAAATATTAAATATCGCTGGTGAAATAGGACATCCCTGCCTCACTCCCCTCCCTATTGAAGTACTTTCTGTTTCTTCTCCTTCAACCCTGACTCTAATCTTTTGATCAAAGTAGAGGTTTTTAAGCAGTCTTTTATCTTTCCAATCTATTCCTATTTTGTTAAAAATACCCAGCATTTTATCCCATTTCACTCGGTCAAAAGCTTTCTCCCAATCTACAAAACAAAAATACATACCTTTATTGACTTCTAGCGCTCTTTCCATCATCATCCTCATACATCCTATAGCATCTCTAGTCCCTCTTCCTCTTCTGAAACCAAACTGATTATCTTGCTGCTCCTTTTCTATTTTACATTCAATTCTTTTGGTTATTATTCTGGTTAGAAATGGATGAATTTTTTGAATTGGCATTCTTTCTGTCCTTTCATTTTGATGCTTTTCTTCTGAAGTTGCTCAGTGGTGGCAGAAGAGTTTCTGCTTGTTGTTTTAGTTAGTAGCTGTTAGTTTGAAAGTTTATATGTAAATCATCAAACAATCCATTACGATAGAATAATCTAATGTAAAATTTTTGATACATTTTTCAACATTTTGTTGCCTCGTTGAAATGGAGTAAATTTAATTATTTGTGTATAATTAAAACAATTATTTAACATAAAACTGCAGTTTTTCCAATATCCAATACATATAAGGCACTGTTCTTAAAACTATTTTTACTTTCTCCATACGTAGTACAGAAAAATGTCAGTGTAACGAATGCAAGAGTAATGAAATAGTCAGTAAAACGAAATTATTTTCCAACTCCTGCCAATTTACTAGGTAACATTATGTAAAGATGTTTCATTTTAACGAATATCATTGTAACAAAAATATCGGTGTAGCGCAATAAAAATTTATCCTGAAATTCCTTAAACAATACAATGTACACTTTTTGATCTTTACTGTGCTTGGTTTTGGCATCTGGCAATGCTGCAATGATTTAAACTTGATGAAATCTCAGTTCAGGCAAAGGACGATTACCTGACTAGCAACTAATAGGCAGGTTCTTCACAGCTCTATCAGACCATTCAGAAAAAAATTACCGACTTTTTTAAGAAGTAAACACTAATTCATAATGTCTTTCTTTATAATTATTTTGTTATATATAACCATCATTCTGACATTTGCGCTCAATTGCAATATATTCCCCTTGACTGTGGCATTGCAAATGACTATGGCCAAATATGGAACTACGTCCTACAGTAGTATGTTCTCGTATGAATAAACACTGTTTGTACATCAAAAAACTTTTCCTTTTTATTCCAATAAAACCTGTTAACCATCTGGTACTTGCGTGGGTTTTTCAAACATGAATACTCACGTGGGTTAGATTTTAACCCCATATGTTGTTCATTCATCAACAAAAAATGACAAATATATATATAATTTAATAGAAACAGAACAGATAGTTTTTAACTATATTTAATTATATTGTTTTAAAACAAAAATTGACAAAACTTAAGTCAATATATCTATAATGTTAAAAATAGCGAACATATTTTTGGCATGCGAAAACAAAATACAAAATGAAATTTGCTGAAAAATTGTTAAATTACAATTACTTTCTAATATAAATATATAATAAATTAATTACAGTTTATAAAAGTACAATTGTAATAATTTTACTATTTTTCTAAAGAGTCCTCATTTTGTCAGATGTTTCACATACATCTTTTTTCTCAGATGTCTCAGAATTTTTCTCAGATGTCTTAGAATGTTTTCAGATGTCTCATACACAACCAAAAAGTATGAATTAATTAATGTAAGACAATTAGGCATAAAAATTTAAGTATTTACTATCAATAATATTGCATATGCAGAGAGAGAAAGTTAAAAGAGCATAATTTTTTTTCCTCACCTCAGAAATTATAGGTATTGGTTAAAATTTGTTGAGTGAGGTACAGAATCATGAAAAAACTGTCAATTGTTGTGTTAAAAAATGATTTACCAATACAGCAACTGTATTTTCCACACAAGGAGATATATATCTCAGATGCTCATATCAGATCGCTGTGTGCCATCTAAGGAAAGGCGTCATTACTCAGAAATGGTCAACACAACACTAGAAATTTATACCTAAAAACCTTCCACACATGCGTCATTCCAGCTACTGAAAAGGAGGAGACAGCAAAAAATGAACGGGAGGGAAACCATAAAATGTGAAGGGTGGGGTAGAAATCTATCCTCAGGGACTACCAGAGGGTTAAGATGGATTTGGGTCTGGTTGTTATCGTTGCATCTTCACTTCATATCAATATATTACTCATACTATTTCTAAATTTTTACAAGTTCCCTTTCATACTTTGATTACAAGGGATGTATATTCAGAGTGTGCGATGCACACCCAATAAATCACGATGTATGTGATATTTTATTTTTCAATTTAATCCCACCTGCCCGAATATGCTATCACTGGAAAATCCTTAAAATGTGCTATATGGGCTATGCACTCCTAGGCTTGAGCAAAGCAGCAGTGCAGTGCAGCACCTCTCATGGGAAAACATTTCACTGGAAGAGCCTTGAAGCATTGTGACCTCTGCTAACGCACACTCTCTAGCTCTGAGAAGCCTTGAGCAGAACAGCTGTGCAGTGGAGAGATACTTGACTAATGCTGAGATGCAACTGTCTCATTTTACATTAATCTCTCATAATCTGCAAAGTACTTGAAAATAGAAAAACGATACGATACCCCTTTGGTGACAGTGCTGCTGCCAACAGGAAATCAAATATAATACACTGGCAAAAGGACAAGGAAATGCTTACAACTATATTGTAGTGACATTATACAAAGCAGAAATATAGTAAGATACTTAATAGAAATGTCCACTTGGAGGGATAACAAACGATACGAAAAGTATTCGACTCGCAGGGAAATCTTCCGCCGGCCATGGCTCAGGTGCACATTTCTCCAAGTCCTTCCTCGTTCTCTCTCCCTCTCCATCTCTCTCTCTGATTTACTAAGTGTTTGTTTCTTGTGTTATGGTGTTTATTAAATTTGCGTTTTGTACTTGTTTTTAAAAACATTTCTGTTATTTTTTGACACTCCAAGTTATTTGCCCATCTTATACAATGGAAAACAGTGTTGAAGATTTATTAAGTTTACCATTTTCAACTCGAAACTATGCTGATTGTATGAAAATTGTGGAAGAATCTTTGTAAGCATAATGATGCAAAATCTGAATATACAAGACATTTTTCTGTTTCACATTATGAAACAGTGGAATGGTTAACTGGCTGTGAAGTTAGATCTAGACATTTTTGTTGGGTGTGTTTATTGTTCTCAAAAGAGAAGGGTGTGTGGAATAAACATGGCTTTTCCATTCTTAACCATTTATCGATAGCACTGGAAAAGCATGAAAGATCCCAATCACATGTTGTTTTTTCTGAAACTTAAACTGTTTGGAAAACAAAGAATCAACACTTTCATTGACAACCAACGAAAAATTGAAATAAGTCGAATTAATGAAAAAGTGAATAAAAATGGAAATATTTTGAAAAGGCTCATTGATGCAATATGCTATTTATCTAAACAAGAGATTCCTTTTCGAGGTCATGATGAGTCTAAGGATTCAATGAACATAAGTAATTATATAGAATTTTTAAATGTACTTCGCGACTATGGTCCTCTTTTAGATAAACATTTAAGTACATTAACTGTATTGAAAGGAACTTCTACTGTACAAAATGATCTTATAAAATCTGTATCTAATGTCATGATAGATGCAATAAAGAATTTAGTTGATTCAACAACATTTGTGGCCATTATTTATACTAGTAAAAGGTGCTTGCATTCTGCTAGCATTTCATCTCACCTTGAAAAAACATTAATTTTTCAGAGAGATATTTCATCATTGGAAATATTTTTTTAATTCTAAAGATTTCACTTCTGCACTGATTTTTATTCTTTCCTTATGTAACAATAATAGAGCAAAGCAATCCCTAAAATTTGCAATTTTAAGAATATTATACTTTTTCTACAGCAGGGTACTAAAGCGACACATTTCTGCCAAATTTTAAAGTTGTAGCTTATCTAAAAGTGAAATAATATTTATCTATTTGATTAAAATTTAAAAAATTTTAACGGCCGCAACAACATATTCCTCGAGATTTTCAAATGTTTATTTGGGTATGTGCACTAAGCTCTAAATATCTTAAAAATTTCAGCTTTAATACGACATTAATTTTTTTCACAATTCTCTAATATTTCCTATTTTTGGATTTTGACGTTGTTATAAGTTTATGCCGTAGTTTTAAGTCAATTGCATTATAATACAATCCACTGATTCTCTGTATAAGCACTAAATTAAAGCTATTATTATATACAGTTCATCAACCCCCATAATTGAAAGTTCTTTTATTTAATATCATATATTGCGTTTAAAATTATGACATCATCATATTTATACGTCTTTGGTTGATGTCAATGGCAGAATAAGAATTTCCCTATTAAAAAGCATTTAAGCGATGTTACTGTAATACGGATTGCCAATTCCCATTGAAAAGCATTGTCCTGGTTGCTATGGCAGCTGAAGTTCTTTATTGTTGAGCATCTGCATTTTTCCCATTAAAAACATATTTCTTCGTCAATTCGTCACCGATTTGAATTTGGTCTTCAAAACTAAGAAACCTCATTCTTTTAGCTATAGAATTGTTTTCGTCCCGAGTTTCTATCTGAATTATAACTATTTTCAAAATTCAAATTTATGAAACTGCCCAGATTTCCATGTTTTTATGGAGTATCGAAATGGAACATTGGAGTCAAAAATACCTCATTAAAACTAAAAAAAATTTGTAAGTTTCGATTTTTCTAGTTGGTTGTACCTAATAGCCTATCATCCTGCCAAATTTCAGGTCCGTGTCACATCTAGAAGTACCTTAGGTTTTAGATTATATATATATATATATATATATATATATATATATATATATATATATATATATATATATATATATAACAGCTTACGGAAAAGGAAAGGTAAAATGGATATATGGATGTCAACAAGGTGTTGGGATGAGGAAACCCAGTGAACACTCACCAATCAGACGACTTCAGGTTGACAAGGCCCCGGTGATGTCGAAGCGACACACGTAAAAGAACACTAAAACACAGAAACATCACAAACGTAGAAGCTTTCGGAATTATTCCTTCATCAGCTACAGAGAGAGAACTGATGGCGGTGACACTGGGTGGAGGCATGGGGGTAGAAGGGTAGTGCGGAAAGGTCGAGGATTGGAGGATACCGAGGGGGTTGGGGATTGGTAGGGGGTTGGGAGAAGACAGAAAGGGAGTGAAAAGCTATCGAAGGTTGAGGCCAGGGGGAGTGAAGGAGTTTAGGAGATGGATATGCGAAAGGTCCCACTGAAGGAATTGGGGAGCCGAAGCATTGTCGGGAGAGTGCGAATGACTCTCACTGTGAAGCAGTTGTTAAACTTTAAATTATGTTTGTTCGCATGAACGGCCACCGGCAGCGGTCGTTTGAGAATGACGCTGTTGCGGTGGCCATTCATGCGGATGTTGAGGGGATTGCTGGTGAGGCCAACATAAAAGGCGGGATTGGGTGCATCTCAGGAGGTAAATGATATTGCGGGTGGTGCAGTTTGTGGTGGAAGTTATGGGGTAGGTGATGTTGGTTGTGGGACTGTAAGAAGGCATGTTCGAGGGTGGAACAGTACTCAGACAGGGAATTTCTGTCCGAGCAGATTCTCCGCCCTCGTCGGGCTAGGGCGTAGGGAATAGAGGTTTTGGTGTTGAGGGGAAGGCAGCTGTCGAACTGGAGATATTGAAGGCGGTTGGAAGGCTTGAGGTGCACGCTGGTGTGGATTTTGTTTTCCCGGATGAAGAGATCGACATCCAGGAAGGTGATGTTGGAGGCTGAGGAGTGGTGGGTGAAGGAAAGCGTGGGGTGGGATGAGAGGCGTTGTAAAAAGGATTGTAGGGAGTCGGGTCCATGTGTCCAGAGAAGAAAAATATCGTCAATATACCTCAGCCATAGGAGTGGTCTGGGGGAAACGTCAAGAAAGCGTTCCTCACATTCACCTAAGAAGACATTGGCATAGGAGGGCGCCATGCGAGTGCCCATCGCGGTACCTTTTATTTGTAGGTAGTGGCGCCCTCCGAAAGAGAAGTTGTTTTTTTGGAGCACCATTTCAGCCAGCTTCGTTAGGAAATGGGAGGATGGTCTTGTGTCAGGTGGTCTGGAGTCCAGTAATTTTCTCAGGGCGGACAGTCCTTGGTTGTGAGGGATGTTGGTGCAGAGGGAGCAGACGTCTATAGTGGACATAATTGTGTTAAGTGGGAGAGGGGAAGGGAGTGATTTTAGGCGTAGTAGAAAGTGGTTTATGTCTTTGATGAAGGATTGGATTTGACGGACGAGAGGTTGTAGGTGGGAGTCAACATAGGCAGAGATGCGTTCCGTGGGAGAATTAAAGCTGGCAACAATGGGGCGGCCGGGGGTGTTGGGTTTGTGGATTTTTGGGAGTAGGTAGAAGGTTGGGGTCCGCGGTGTGTTGGGGATCATCAGGGAAATGGTGGAATCAGAGAGGCCTTCTTGTTTTCCCACGGAACGCAGATATGCAGAATTTTCGGAGGAGTGGCGGTCAGTGGGGTTGGAGGGGAGAGGAAGGTAAGAAGTTTGGTCAGATATTTGGCGGAGGGCTTCATCGTTGTAATGCGAGCGGTCCATTACCACGGTGGTGGTACCTTTGTCTGCAGGAAGGATAATAATTTTGTCGTTGCGTTTCAACGTAGAAATTGCGTGTCTTTCTGGTTTCGTTTGTGATGTTTCTGTGTTTTAGTGTTCTTTTACGTGTGTCGCTTCGACATCCCCGGGGCCTCGCCAACCTGAAGTCGTCTGATTGGTGAGTGTTCACTGGGTTTCCTCATCCCAACACCTTGTTGACATCCATATATATACATACACACACACACACAAACAGTAAACCCCCATATTTACGTTATCGGAATGTACGTTTCCCTGCTATTTACAACATTTTCTATGGGTCCCATCAAATTTCCAATGATTCCAATATAAGTAAAACCCTGTATTTACGTTATATCATTTAAAATTTCCCCACTTTTCGTGTCATTTTACGTTAGAATTTCCAATTTTTAAAAAAACAATTTAGCATGCGTTTCCCTACAGTTTTTAAAGTTTTTCGACTTAGTTTTGCAAAAAATTTGAATTCTTTTGGGCAAAGATTTTGAAAATGGCAGAAGAGTAGTAACAGCGCCCCTAGAGGCAGAAATATTAACTCTTTCTTTTCAAAACCACTCACTTTAACAAATGGTACTAGTCTTTGGATGCTACTCAGGAACTGCATAATTAGAGACAGAAATACATATGACTCTTTTGGGTGAAGATTTCAAAAACGTAAATCACACTAGCAGAGCATAAACTGCACCTAGATACGGAAATACTATTTATGATATTTACTCCTTGGACCAAGTATGAATGCCACTGAAAAGATGTTAAAGTTTGGTGCTGTCATGTTTTAACCCTTTCAACTCAAATTCTGCCCCTTGGCTCCCACAGTTTGTTAAATTTTAGTTAATTTGTAATTTGTTGTAATTTAAATTACCGTATTGTCCTGAGTATAATGCGATGTTTTTTCCAAAAAATGAAATTTTTTAAGTAGCCCCCACATTATATTTGAGTATTAGTGATTTTAAAAGATCGTAAAATCGTGTTTCGAAAAATCAGCGTACATTCCGCACACCTGTTAAGTGATATAAGATACTTGTTACATTGTAGACACATTAGATGTAGTACATATTACAATGGGTCGAGTGAATAAAAATTATGCAAATGCTTAAAGCAAACAGTTAAAGCAAAAGCGCATTTGCTAAAAGCATAAGCAAATGCTAAAAGCATTTGCTTCATATTGAGTGAATAAAAGTTTGCTTTTGCTTATAAGCATATGCTACTCAGTTTTAAGCAAATGCTTAAATTTTACGGTAGAAAGCTCTTCGCAACTCTTTCCTCACTTGTTTTTGTTTACATTTAAAGTTTTACATTACATTTACATTTACATTACAGTTGAATTTCAAACTAAAAACATAAATATATTGGGCAATATATTTTAAAAAGTTAATTGATAATTTTTTCAAAAGAAATTGAGAGCAAGGATGGTAGGATACAGAAGGAGGAAAAGGAGGTTATGTGGAAAGAATACATGGAGGAGTTGTATAAGGTGAAGGAAAAGCCGGCAGAGCTGGAAATTGAGGAAGAAGGGGAAGTGGATAGGGAGGAGATGGGGGAGGCAATACTGAGGGAGCAAGTAGTGGCAGCTATGAAGGAAATGAGGGAAGGAAAGGTGGCAGGAGTAGACGAGATACCTGTGGAACTGTTCAAGTGTCTGCAAGACAAAGGCATTGAAGAGGTGACCAACTTGTGCAATGCAATATATGAGAGTGGGGAGTGGCCGGAGGAGTTCGTCAGAACGGAAATGATACCACTACCTAAAAAGAAAGGGGCAAAGAAGTGTGAGGAGCATAGAACTATTAGTCTGATAGCTCACGCAGCCAAGATAATGTTGAGAGTGATGAATAGAAGGTTGACGAGGATAATGGAAGAGAATGTAGCAGAAGAACAATTTGGATTTAGGAAATGAATGGGTACGAGGGATGCCATAGGGGTGGTAAGGATGATTGGAGAGAGCTATTTAGAATGGGACAAGGGTATCAGCCTGTGCTTTGTGGACTTGGAGAAGGCTTTCGACTGTGTGAGGTGGGAAAGGATGATGGAGATATTGAAGGAGAAGAAAGTAGATTAGAGAGACAAAAGGTTGATAACAGGAGGCGGCCATGAGGATAGGGTAAAGCAGGACGGAGTGGTTCGAGATTGGGAGAGGAGTTAGACAGGGCTACTGTTTGTCACCAACCCTGCTTAACATCTATACTGAAGAAATGATAAAGGAGTGTTGGGAGACGAGCACAGGAGTAAGCATTAGAGGAAGAATTACATCGTCAATTAGGTTTGCTGACAACATGATACTGTTTGCTGAGAGGATGGAAGACTTGAGGGAGATGCTACAGAATCTGGTGAGCATGGAGGACAGATATGGGTCGAGAATAAATGGAAAGAAAACGAAAGTAATGAGAATAGGGGTCGAGGAAAGGATGGAAGTGCAGGTGAGGGGGGAGAGGATAGAGCAGGTGGAACAGTACAGGTATCTTGGTACATTGTTGACAGAGGACTGGAAATGTGAGAAGGAAATTAAATGAGAATAGGTTTGGCAAAGGAATCGTTCAATAGAAAAAGGAAGCTATTTAACAGCAAGATGGATTTGCGATTGAGGAAGAGATTGGTAAAGTGTTATGTTTGGAGTGTGATTCTATATGGGTCGGAGACATGGACATTGAAGAAGAGAGACAGTGAGAGGGTGGAGGCATTTGAAATGTGGATGTGGAGGAGGATCCTGAAGGTTAAATGGACTGACAGGATTACAAATGTGGAAGTGCTATGAAGAGTAGATGAGGAAAGGAGTTTTATGGACACGATAGTGACTAGGAAAAAGAAATGGATAGGACATGTTTTGAGAAGAGGGGGATTACTGAAGGATGTTATCGAAGGAACGGTGCAGGGAAGAAAGAAAAGAGGAAAAATTAAAATGTTGGATATTTTAAGGGAGGGAGGAGGGTATGGGGAGATGAAGAGAAGGGCACAGGATAGAAAAAGGTGGAGGAGGAGCACCTGAACCTGCAGATATGCAGAACACTATTTATTATTATATAATAATTTTTTTAACTATTTCTTCACAAAAATCATGGGTGCCTTTTTATTCAATTAGTTATAGTAATTTTATCCAGTCATTTGCCTTTATAGTGATTTTGGACGCCACAAATTTTACTGTCTTACATACAGTTGTGCATTGTACGGGATGTACTTCCCCGACTCCTATTTGAAATCTATGATCACTTAATTAGATACCTTAAAAATATTTCTATCTTCTGTTTGGCAGACAGTGCTCTGCCACATCTCTCTTGATTTTCTCCGAGTAACAGATTTGAAATATACTTAACATTTTCTTCAGAGAAACAACCGTTGGTTGTTGAAACTTTTCTCATATTTTTTAACCTTTCATGTCACCCTAAACTGCCATATTTATATTTAGGATCAATTATCATGAAAATAGAGTACTCGGAAATATCTTAGCAAACTTTTTACCTCACTTAAAAAAGTTTAAGCATATGCCTAAAGCATTAAGCAAAACTTGGTTTTATTCACACAGCAAAATGCTTAGTTACATCTTAGTAACGCTCCTTTTTATGCTTAATTGTTGGAGCTTCGTGGCTATATCCAATATCAGAATGCTCGAGTATGAGTTTGTCTTTTCTTTGTAAGGTCTTTGAATTTTTCTCATAGTTCTTTCAATTATTTACTGTCATTAAACATGTTTAGGAGATGAAAGTTATGATGGATGGACAAGACGTTCCCATAAGGCATTCTGCTATTACCACTTCGCTGGTAAAGAACGCCTAAAAATCAGCTT
Source organism: Tanypteryx hageni (assembly GCA_028673005.1). Taxonomy (NCBI): domain Eukaryota; kingdom Metazoa; phylum Arthropoda; class Insecta; order Odonata; family Petaluridae; genus Tanypteryx; species Tanypteryx hageni. Next base: position 6,490,852 of record CM054115.1, read on the forward strand.
TTGGCAAAAGAAAGTTTAATCCTTTAGGCAGCCTATCATTGAAGTCCCAAAGAATGAAATGCTTCTGTTTTGAAACCCAGTCCATTCCTGTAGACGGTAATTAACTAAAAACCTCCAGATGTCGATCTCTAAAGCTGAAATAATGGTTAAAATAAATTACTGCAATTCTCTTGTTAATCAACATTCTTTGGGAGTTCATACATTTACATAATGGTCTTTACCAATCAACAAAATTTTCGACTCCATGTTATCTATACATTCATTAAAAATATTAAGATGCTCGTTATCTAATAGGTGCACATTATCGATGGAAAAAATACGGTATTTAAAATGAAAGATAAGAAAAATCACTTTATTTAATAGAAACCCTGGTCATATTTCTGCCAAATAAAATTGTTTTTTTATGAAGTGATTTTTCTTATCTTTCATTTTAAGAAATGGAACTCCACAAAGTTATGGCTAAATAAATAAGTTTTATTTACCTAGTAGTTGACATACATTCCCTGTTTCCTTTGTATTTACTTATCATTCAGTTACTTTTGTGAAAGGAGAATTTTCAATGCTGCCATTAGCCTTGTGACCCAGACTACGATTTTCTCTTACCCCTGCTATAAAGACTGTAATTCAGTTTTCTTAATCATATTATAATAAATAATGATGTAGTACCTTAATGCATTGATTCTTATTGTAAAATTGCCAATTTTCTGAAAATTTATACTAAATTTTGATGCATTTTTTGTTAGCGGTGAACATGATTCTTGACAGCCTAGATGACATCCATTGCTTACAAGAAGGGGCTGTTCCAGCACCAGCCACTAATTCTGCTTGTGCTGCCAGCTCTAGAGAAAACCATTTTCTTCATGAAGTATTGGAAGATAAACAACTGCATGCCCTTCTTAATGTGAGTTAGATTAATATGCTTCAATATTTTTTAAATTAAGGTATGTCATTTGCAATGCATCTATGGCAAGGAGGGATATGGTGGAACTACTCTTAGTAAAGTACCCTCTTCAATGACCATCACAATGAATGACCAGCTTCTCTCAGAACCAGTCTTAAACTCTAATGAAATTTTCCTCCTTTTTGATAAAAATGCCTTACTAGCTTGGCATAATTAGATAGAATTTTGCCCATAAGTTGTATAGTAAATTGTCCTATAATTGTATTAAGTTCCTTTGTGGTGTAGTTAGAGTGTTTGCTTTATTACTGCATTTCAACATAAAGGAATAAAATCACCATCAGACAAAGAATAAAAGTTACATCCACTCTCTGTTGCTCCATACATTTCTTATCACTTCTAGAATGCCAATTACCTCAGTAGTTATTTTGGTCATTTTGTTAGTTGCTTATAAGTCTTACATGATACAAAGTTAAGTTAATCTAATAATCTATAAATGTCTCCAAGAAACATTTCTTTGAATAAAATGTTGCCCTAAATGATTGCAATGAAGTATTAGAATTGGGTGATGTTTATACCATTGGCTAAAGATTTTCTTCGGTTTTATCTTGTAAAAGAAAAAGTAATACTTTTACTGTGCATTTTTAATCAATATCGATGTATCATAAGTACCTAAGAAAATTTTCCTCATTCGTCACTTAGAATTTATTTCTTGGATACTAGCGTAAAATCCCATCAATATGATGATGGGAAGGAATATGTTATTTATCATTTAACTTAAAATCTTGCAATTATTATTATTCTTATAAATAATTTAGTCTTATCTTCCAAATATCAAAATGTTGTTAAAAATTCTAACATAATGGATGTATAACATAAACTCTAATGCTTTGTCATAGAAAACTGTTCAACATTATTTAAGACTCTCTGGACGACATGTTAAATGCTTGATCGCTCTTATTAAGCCACTCAGTACCTACATATATATAACTCATTTGAGAATTGAGACAATAATGGGGTCTGGATTTCAACAATGGCATGGCTGTCAAGAAATATCTTCATGAAATCTCAAAATTTTGCAAAAAAAATCATTTAAATATTTCATTCAAGCGTTTGCTGACTGAGGGAGACAATTGGTAATAAGGCTAACAATCATTCTTCATTATCATATAAAACAATCCCAGTTTGGAGATTGAGAGTCAATTTTCTAATTTTTATGAGCAAATGAATGAAAGCTTGCATGTTGCTAAATTGATTTTTATGTGTAATCTTATGGAAAATTGGAATTATCTTTTGAAGCAGTCTGGTTTTTTGGGGATTTTTTTGTAAATTGCTTTTATTATAAGAGCCAAACATTTCTACCAAATTTCAATCTTCTTCCTAATCGGAAAGTGTGTTAACCTCTCAACGTCGAGTGACATGGTGAGTATGGCGGGGGCAGACTTCATATGCCGTTGAGTGATGCACTCAGTAATGACGCTCATCTTTTTTATTTTTTTGTCATGATGAATTTTCTTAAATCTAGATGACCTTGATATATTTCAAAAGAGGAATCTTTGGCCTATCTATTTATCATAATATTGTAATTTTATTGTTTTTCTTATAACATTTAATATGCATTAAATTTTTTGATTGATTTTTCATGTTGCTATGGGAATTGGGGAATCTCATCTTCTAAAAACCTCCTATCCAATGCTGAGATGAACCGTCTATTGACACAAATGCTACTGCAAATTGAAAGGAGATTTTGAATCTATCTGTCCACAGATTTCTCTTTCTCTCAGTTTTTTCTTATGCGTCAGCAATTGAGAGCTATAAGATTAGGAGAGCCGAACTATTGTTCAGCTCTTAGGACCATATTCTTGCCTTAGCATTTCTTGAGAGCAATATAGTATGAGTATAGTATGCTGCTATTTCTTGAGCAAAAATGATTTTGGAGTGAGTGCACGGGTCCTTATGCTCAGGTAAAAAAATTGGTAAATTTTTTAATTTTCAGAAACCAAAATTGCAATTTTTTAAAATACTCCTTCGACCTCAGAAATGGGATTTAATTAAATGTCCTCTGTGCTTGAGGGGTTAATTTTCATTAAAAGCATTAAAGGTCCATTTAAAAGCAATGTGGTTGTTGTTATGGTTATTATACATTTCCATTGTTGAAAATAGGAAAAATTCACACTTTTTTCAATTTTAAACAGATATTTACGTTAATTCGGTATGTATTTGAATTCTGCCTTAAAAAGTAAGAGCTCTGTTCTTGCAGCTACACAACTATTCTTTTTCCAAATTTGTATCCAAATTTTAAGTAGGTAATTTTAAAATGCATTTTTTGAAAGCCTTGCACTGAATCCCATGCTTTTCTTATTGGTATTAAAATGGAACATTGGGGTTAAAAAGACCCCTTAAATATTAATTTTTTTGTGATTTTCAATTTTTCTCGTCAGTTGTGCCACTCAACCTACATACATGTCAAATTTCATATTTCTAGCCCTCTAGAAGTACCTCAGTCAGTGATACAAAAGTAGCTTTATTATTATAGATGTGCAATTTTCATTGCTTTTCCCTTATGAAAATGGTAATATTCCAGTATTGAAATAAAGAAAGGTGATTTTTTTGTTCAACCGTCAAAAACATCCACTGTCCATACACAGTTTACGGAGTAATAATTACCTGCAATTATTAACGTTGCAATCTACTAAATTTGACATTGCTACAACAATAATTTCAATGCTTCATAAAAAGTGAAAAGTGAATAATGCATTTCTTTTGTCTATTTGAAGGGTTACCCCTTATCTGGATTCATGATTTTACTAATGTAGTTGCATTCCTTGTGCCAGTGCGGCGCTAGTACAAAAACTGTTATTAATTATTTAAATAAATATATTAACGCCACAGTTTATATGTTGATTGTTTACTTAATGTAGGCGTAAATAAATAAATGTAAGATAGGTTTTTTATTTATTTTGATCAAATTCTTCTAACAGAAATACAGAGAAAATATTTTTTCAAATTTTGTCAGTCCTATTTTTATTATTATATCAAATTATGGTAGTATAAAAAATAAATATAATTTCAATCGCATCAGTCTTATATAAATCTAACACACAAACAATCAAGTTATTAATTTTTAAACAGTTATTTCAAATAATAATGGAGAGTTTCTTACAAATGTTCTTACAGGATTCGCAAATCTGATAAATTTGTCTTTTTGACAAACACTACAAACCTTTTGCTCTCTTTGTTTGGGGTTCATTTGAATTTGTATTTTTCTCTTATCTTTAGATCTCCCAAACACAACGTTTCAACTCTTTGTTGTGTGCCATCTCTATTTTTCCAATCATATGTTGTCAAACCAAATCTTCTGCCATTTTTTCCAGAAAAGTGTTACGCTTGTCAAGTTTTCTCATATTCCAATTCAGGTATAGTATTATATAAACCCCGTTTTTTGAAGCTAAAAATCTAAAATTCGTGTAATGTTCGCACTTCCGAAATTTCGATGTTGATATTTTACAGCAACATCGGTTGAATAATCTGTCAGAAGCTGAGTTTGATGATACAATTACCACAAAAAGTAAATATTTAAGAAGTGACTTCTAAAAATGATTTTTAGTACTTTTTTAACGTACGTAATCATGAACAATTGGCATCCATTGCCATTATATTACATGGAGACAACTCGAAAACCTATTTTGGAATCTAGCTCCCAAATCTCAGAGAACGGTTCAATTTTGAGCCATTGCACATTCTCAAGTTATTTAATTTAAAGTTAGTAATTTTTACTAATTTAGCGAAATCATGCTAACTCAGCCATTTTTCAGCTAGAGAAAGAGCGAATTTTATGGAAATAAACGTAAGCCATTCATGCTCAAAATAAATCTCCCAGACATCACACAATGCCATAAATAAACCTGTCACTAGACACAATACGACTTGATTGCATGGAAGCGTTTCTCACGTTTCTGCAGATAAAATGTATCACCTACAGCTCTCAGAAAACACAAACGAACAACTTCAACAGCTATTTAGTGACACATTTCCATCACAAGATTGTGTTCTTTGCTTTTTTACAGAGTAATAATAGTATATTCTTTTAGGATCGCGTAACATAAAAGGAACCCAAAAAAATGCAGTTACGGTAAAATGTGATTTGAGCATGTCACGAATTAAAAGACAATCTAACAGAATGCGTTTGTATTTAATGAAAAATATATGCAGTTCATTTGTTTATTTCTCTTACATCACCATTCCTATGAGAATGAACTCTGTCTGATATGTCTATTTACATAGAATATTTACGTGATTTAGGTTTACTACTGATAGCTGGCCAAAACTTTTTAAAATCCCTGATAAATATCATGCTTATTATATTATTCCTGGCATCTTTGAAAAATACCTTGGTTAAAAATCGAGGAAATAAAATGCATGACATATTTCGTCTACCAAAAAAAATCACGTTTTCACGCCAGGCGCTCAATATTGAGAAGGCATGGCCTACCCTCAGCAGATGAATGGGCAAATCTCGTGTAATGTCTGCACTCCCTTTTTTGATGGAAACTCGAGGAGAAAAAGTCTGGGTATTACATGAGTAAATATGGTATTTCCATGATGCATGCTGGATAATAAGAGCACTGGTTTTCCTTTTTGTGGCATATATGAAACCATTGTGATTTTTTTTGTAAATCCAAATACTGATGATAGCTCTGGACCAATACGGTTTGGCAAAATGTTCCTTGGTATACATATATGTCTTATTTTTTCTCAATATGCCATCCATTGTTAATCCATTGCTTTTTAAATTTAATGCTAGTTGTAACATTGTGAAGTAATTGTCACAAGCAACATTACAGTTTATTCTAAAGTAAGGAGTGCATAGCTGTTCTACTACATGTTCATCTAAATTTGGTAGAGCTCTTATTTTGTTCACTTTGCTCAAATAAGGCAATCCACCAAGCAGGCACTCCATTTTTGAACCATTTCCCCAAAAAAATGTCAAGCATTTTTCATACATAATATGTCTGTTTACCTCCATATATGACAAGAAACTGAATAACAACATAACTTTTTTCATAAAAGATAATTAAAAATAAAAGCAACAACTTCCAAAAATGATAGTTTTTTTAAGAAAATGTAAAAATAGAAGACTGTTGAATTTCATGGTTTTGATTTCAAAAATAAGCTCATTGCCTATATTCAAAATATCGAAGCACCACTGAGGCACCATGAATCCAGATTGGGAGTTAATAGATGCTAAATGAATCAGAGGCAACAATGCGGGTTGCCTTGGCAACACCCAAACAGAGTATGAAAAAGCTATAAAATTTCATGAAGAATTGCATATTTCTGACAAACTTTCGTATAACTTCAAAACATCACAAAATTAAGAAATGTTATACTTTTAACAAAAATGGAGAAAATTGGTCCATATTTACATAAAAAAGAAAAGAAATCTTGCACCTTGAGAAATCAAAAATCCTGTGTGCCTTATGGGAAATATAATCATCTCCTGGAGTCAAACCTGGGACATTTCTGTAAATTAAAATAGTTTTCCCGGGGTCTCCTAGTTGGCAGAAACAAAATGGCATTTACAGCATTTCTCTGTGACAAACTGTTCAAGAGATAAAAGGGGAGATGGACAGACATTGAATAATTATATATAAAAGATTATGAGAAGAAAGTGGACTGATTGAATGATAGGAGGAGAAAAAACATTCACCAAAGGAGGTTCCATACGGGCTCTGACACTGGCAACATGGTGTGAATGGATTGCACAGGCTGGGAATGAAATCAAAATGGAAACTGTGGATAAATTGTTTAAGAAATGTGGTATTTCCAATCTGCTAGATGAGGCAGAAGACGATATTTTGTGGAATGATATGTTTAAGGAAGAGGTTGCTAGTGATGAAGAAAATCTCGATGGTCCATGCAATGATAATATTCAAGAAAATGTTGGCGGTGAGCTATTTGGATCTGATAGATCTGATGATGTGGATTTCTTTGGATTTTAAGATTTACGTGAGTGCAAATGTTTTCTTTGAACTAATTCAAATCATTTTAATTCCCTAAATTAGCTCTTTCTTTTGGATACATTGATATTTGTCCATAAAAGTTTGAAAAGCTCCGGACGAATAATGCCAGGTATTACTTGTATACAGGGCCGGCAGAACGGGGTAGCAAAACAGGCAAAGAGGCAGAGATTGAGGGGCGCCATGAAGATCCAATGTTTTGATTTCACTGCACTTTTGTATACACATGATATATTTTTACAGTTATTTTTCTCATAAAAGAGAGAGATTACATACTACATCTTTACTTCGCATTAACTTTAAATCTATTATTAGTCATATACTTAATCAGATAGAATGCATAGAGCATAAACACCATTACTCATCTCACACCTACCCGCACATTGCAGTGAGAATAAAAAAATGTGTAAAAGAAAGTGAAATAATGGAAGGAGGTTATACATTGTCATTCTAGTGGTGAGGAAGGAGAAGTGGGTAAACAAATTATTGCCAGTGTTAAGAATCGATGGAGGTGTAACCAGAAGCTTTTATTTACTGCAATACAATGTATTTAAATAAATAAATCAGATGTGGCCACCACATGACTTTCTCCATACCTATAATATTTCTAAAAATTCCAAATAGGTTCAATGATAATAATCATTTGAAGGAACTGTGAGAAAAATTTAAAGACTTTATAAAGAACAGAAATAAACTAAATCCATAGCCTTCTGATATTGGATAAAAAGGAGCATAAAGTGTTTACAGTATTCGCTGGCTGGTGGTATGCTGGTAGCAGCTAAAAAATTTAGTTTTTACAATATCTCTTCAACAATGCATTATATGGGGAAATGTTTCAAACAAAGGTTGTAGAAAATTAAATTTCGTACAACTTTTATCCCATTACTTTTTTGCATTTATCAAATATTAAAGCAAATATTTATGTGACATTTTTGTTAAAGGCACATGAACTGTTTAGTTTTTGGTAAAAATCGGTCATGCAAAAGTATGTGTGTACTCTTGTCACTTGCTCCATAGGTAGTATAGGGGCAGGTATTGCTTTTATGAAAAAAATCGATTTTGAGATTTCAATGGAAATACACGTTTTGAGGTCTCCTGAACACATTTAGACCATTTTATCGATGATGTCTGTGATTGTGTGTGTGTATGTGAGTTTTTTTGTGGGTGCTCTAACTCAAAAACTATTAATCAGGTCAATGCGAAATTTAATATTTAACATTTTTATAATAGTCACAAGAACTGATTAGTTTTTGGCAAAAATCAGTCAACCGGAAGTGGGTGTTTACTCTTTTCGCTTATCCGTTATTTTGAAATATTTGCTTTAATATGTGATATACCATACATTCCGGCGTATAAGTCGACCTTTGAAGCTCAAAAAAAATTCCAAAACTTAAGGCCTACTTATACGCTGAATATAAAATGTTACTCACCACGCTTCTTGCAATAGGTTCCCACCCCTGCGGAAAACCTTGCTGCCTCACTTGCCCTATCCACCTACCATCATCTTCTTTCTCGAGTCCCTCCACCAACATCACCTACCCCATCACCTCCAGAAGCAACTGCACCACCCGTAACGTCATTTACCTCCTTACCTGCACCCTTTGTCCCGCGTTTTACGTAGGCCTCACCAGCAATCCGTTAAACATCCGAATGAACGGTCACCGGAATAGCGTTTCTCTCAGACGCCCCCTCCCAGTTGCATTACATGCTAATACCCACAATGTTCCCTTTAATAGTTGCTACAATGTTAGGATTATTCGCGCTTTACCCTATGACACTCCTGCCCCCCTTCTCCGACACTGGGAACTAGCACATATCCATCTTCTCGACTCTTTCTCTCCGCCTGGCCTCAACCTCCGCTAACCCTATTAGCCCCCTTACAATGTTTCCTTGTTACTTTGTAACTATTCGGACTCTACCTTATCACACTCCCTCTTTATTGGCTATCCACCCCTCCTACTCCCCACCTCCTCCAATCATCAACCTTCCCACATCACCCTGTCATTCCCCGCCCAGTGTGTCACTTTACGTTACTCTTTCGCTGAAGAAGGGCTTAGGCCCGATAAGCTTGCGTGTGTTTTTGTGTTCGTGTGTTTTACGTGTCTCTTCGACGCCCCCAGCAGCCTGCCAGCTTGGTCCTCAACTTGGTGAGTGTCCGCTGGGCTTCCCTCAACACCTTGTTGCCACCCTCATCACTACCTTTTCTTTTCCTTTAGTTAATATATATATATATATATATATATATATATATATATATATATATATATATATATATATATATATATATATATATACACACATACACACACACACACACACACACACACACACACATATATATATAGATACATATATACATATATATATATATATACATATATACATACATACATACATACATGTTTTGACCGCGTCTAATCTAAAAAAATTCGAAGCTGCTTGTAGGGTTCGAACCACCTCACCATCCCGTAAGACAAGTGATTTAGTAACCATAACCACCCGAACCTTGCATAAGTGTTGCGATAAATGTGCATTTGAATGCACGTGAGAAGATAGACGCATCCAACATAGCAATGAGATTAAACAAACTATTGTCATTGTTTAATAGAAGTCTTTATTTTAATGTGGATTTGTATTGATAATAGCATTCCTACGTTTTTGAAGGGATATTTCTGCTAATAATTATAGGTTTTATTTATCATAATTATTATTGATAGTAAGTTTTTATTTATCTTAAAGACTTTTTATCTTTATCAATTTATTATTATTCTAAGAACTGTTTTCCCTGTGAGTTTCATTAATAATTACGTCTATAAAATCAAGGTACATGTAAGATTTTGATGAATTTTATTATTATTATTAAATTCTTATTTCTCCTCATAATATTGCCTTATACATGTACTTTATTATTATTACATTATAATCACATTCGTATTGCTCTTGTATTAATAATCATTAATGCGATCTTCTCGGAATAGTTCACATTGAAAAGCCATTTGAAATCTACTTTAGATGGCTATATTTGTTTATGTAGTTTGTGCCATGAACGTAATTTTGGAACTGTTCACTTGACTTATTTTTTACTTTGGATGAAATCTTTTATAATTATAGGCCTTTAACCCATTAGGGACGGAATTAAATGCCAGAAAATAGCCAATTTGTTACCTTTTTGGGAAAAGTATGATAGAAAAAGAATGTTAACTCTAATCTTCTTGAAACTTTCACTGGCCCATACTAAGAGTCTATATTAACTATTAAAGTACTTACCGAGGCTTTTTATTCCTTAATTATTGGAGATTCTGATGGAAATCTCTGAAGCAAGTGTAAATGCACAGCCCTTTTTCACAAACAGAACATACAAAAATTGTCCTCTTCCTAATTCCTTTTCCGCAGCATACCACACATTTTTTATGCAAAGGTTTATTCATATCATTTCTTTTCACTTGATCTGGATAGTGGCACTCTCCAAAATTATGTGAAGGAGGAACTGTAGCTCTACGTCCACGCGCCTTTCTGCTACTGTAGGCTCCAATGAGGTCTCCGATTATATTCAAATAGAACTTTTTTAGTGGAAAAGTTGGCTTATTGGTAGCTTGTTTGTAGTAGATATAAGAATTTACTACCGTTCTATTTATTAAATCAAACATCAGTCTATGCCACCACTTTTTTGAAGGAATGTGCAAACTGTAGTAGCTACATAATTGATCGTTTCGATCTAATCCTCCCATGAATTGATAGTATAACCTCACAATCTCAGGACAGCACACTTCCACCTTCGACCCATCCTTCTCCTTCCTTTTCACAGACTGCATTGGGTATGTGGGTGAATCGTAACCTGATGACAAAAAGAATATAGACCTTTTGTCTCGCCAGCCTAAGGAAAGGAGTGGGGCGGAGGAGAGCCACTCACAGTCTCCTTGGTTACTTTGCTTCCAGTCCTTTGTGTTTGCTACCAATTCTTTGGGATAATTGACACGGTTGGTGTTTGCAGTTCCTATGGCTCTCAAACCTTTTTTGGAGAGTTCCATAAATAGATCTGGCGACGTAAAAAATTTATCGCAAATAAGGGTGCAGCCTGACCCAAAGAGAGGCTCTGCAAGTTGCATCACGACATTTTCACCCAAACCCAAATTATTCTTTTGAATTGTCCCTTTCCCTGTATATAATTCTAAATGAAAAACAAATCCCGATGTTCCAACTGCTCTTCCACACAACTTGAATCCCTTTTTGATGGGTTTCATTGACATATACTGTTTCATTGAAGAGCGACCAGTAAATTTCACCATCGCTTCATCGATTGCCTGATACTCAGAAAAGTTATAATATTTTTTATAATTGCTATTTAAACTATCCAGAATAGTTCTAATTTTGTAGAGTTTATCAAAATCTAAGCTATCTTGTAGAGGCTGCCGTGAATTATCATTTACGTGAAAATTCCACAAAATTGACAAAAATCGATCCCTTGCCATGATTTCTGATACACCTGGTACATTCAATGCCCTATCTGTGGACCAATAGTCTTTCAGACTTGGAAGATCATGAAATCCCATTGTAAAAATAACACCTAACCAAGCTTTCAACTCATCTAATGTAAGATCTTCCCAAATATTTCCACCTCCGCCTGCAGTTGACATTTTTTGCGAGGCATACAAATTAGTCTGCTTGACGCAATGGTCCAACGTATCGCCTGTAAAAAATAACATAAAATAATCTAAAGGTGAAGAATTTTCTGGTAAGTAAGTATTAGGACCAGGTGTAAACTGAGAGAGACTAGTGCCTAAATTTATCAAACCTCTTCTGGACCAAGTCAATCTGCTTCTATTAGCCTGTTCAACTGTCTCTTCAATTTCACCATTGGATTCATCGTCTAAAGTTATAGGTGAAATATTTTTACATGGTTCAGGAATTTCTTCCTCTTGAATATCACTATCACTATCGATAGAGGATATATCACTTTTTACTCCATCATCTGGTATAGAAAACAATAAATTCAGTTTGTGATCGTCACACCGTTTTCTCTTGGTCGCCATTGTCAAATTAAAATAGGGCTAAGTTTAAAAACACGTAAAATGGTAACCGCTTAAGAAAAACACGTGCAACTTCACAGGATGAAATTTAAACTGTCCGTAAGCTGCTAGCAAAAATAAGGAACTACAGGTAATAAACACGCCCCACACAAGAGGGCAGAAGAGGACGGTACCCTAACACCACCGTGGTGGTGCTCCATCCCTAATCGGTTAAGGGAGCCCGCTAAATTTTCTTGCCCCAGGACCCTTTGCCTACTTGTTCCACCAGTGCCTGGAAGAGCTTGTATAAGCAAGCGAAGAAGAAAGTGATGATGTAACTGTGGATGTTAAAAAACCAGATTTATATTTTTAAGAAGTTGCAGAAATCTTCAGCCTTGGCAAGTTATTCACAAACAAAATGATCGAGTATGACCACTCCTTGGAGCATGACTTGAAGATGAAGAGGGGTATTTAGGCTGTAAAAATGTTCTACATAGAAATTTGCAAGGATGAAACTTAAAACTGTCCATAAGCTGCTAGCAAAAATGAGGAACTACAGGTAATAAACACGCCCCACACAAGAGGGCAGAAGAGGACGGTACCCTAACACCAGTTAAGACCAGTTATTCTTGCATTTTTCTAAAAGCCCTCAAATTTAAGTACTGTTGCCGATAGTTTTTCAATGAGGTGCCTCTCAAATAACTGTCGAGGTGACGGATTTAGCGATGGCCTTTCTGTGATTGGCGATTCTGATACATTCCCATATTTTTCGAGAAGTTGTTGGATTAAAGTTAAACTAAAGCTCAGTTGGTCCATCATATTTTGACAAGAATTATACATTATTAATGAATTATGTACCGAAACATTCAAAAGGCGTCTAAACAATTTTACATACCATTTGCTACTTTTTTTACACTCTAAGAGGTAAGGTTGAAGTTTTTGATCTTTCAGATCTACTCCCCCCATTGCTTTATAATATTCTAAAATGCAAACCGGTTTAAATTTATCATCCTTTTTCTGGAAATTATTGGAATGGAATGTTGATATAAATGCTACGTTCTTTTTATCCTTCCATTTCAATACCATAACCTTATTGCTTACTTTAGCGACGTGTTCTCCCTTCTTCAATTTGGCAGATTTTATTTCAGATGATACATTTTTCCTATTCAAACGTAAAGTTCCAGCAACATTTGTTCCACGAATTAACAGAAATTTTTCCAAATCTGGTGAATTATAGTAATTGTCCATCTAAATATAGGTTCAAACAATTTGATAACTATTGCTGATGTTTTCAGTCTGTCTGGTGTTTCTGAAACCGAAATTGTGGAATCCGAGCCAGAGTAAGCAATAAAACTCCAAAGATATCCGGTTTCAGATTCACAAAGTTCGAATGTTTTTATTCCAAATTTCAAAGGAATATACTGCTTGAAAGAAAAACAACCTTTCCAAAGTGTAAGAGATTCGTCTCAGCAATATTTTCCTTTGGCAAGTAGATACTCTAAAATTTACAATTTAAATAATCAATAATAGGCTGAATTTTGAAAAGTTTCTTATTGCCTGTGTAACTTACGATTTTCGAATTATCAACAAAATGGAAAAAATTTGAGAAGCTTTCAAACCTATCTTGAGACATGGTTTTAGGAAAAATAGTTTTTTCCAAAAGTGGATTTTTAGAAAAGTAAGAACGAAGAGTAGGCTCTTGTACAATACCCATCAACTTAATTAGTCCCAAATAAACATATATTTCTGATGAAGAAACAAGTTCCCATTTATTTAGTCAAGATCTAGAAGACAGCTTTTTATTTTTTAAATAATTTTCAGCATACCTATTAGTCTCCAAAACAATAATCTCAATCAGGTGTGCATCAAAAATGTTTGTGAAAGACTGAAGAACATTAGCAATAGGAACAGTAGGACCAAATTTACCAATAAAGGGAAACTTGTGTGGAATATTACCTTCATCAATATCTGACCAAATCCAAGAAGTTGGATAAACTTCAGCCTCATTCAATGGATGACCGTCACCTTTGTCTTCACTTTCTGACTGTTGAGGTAGGTCACGAGATGTAAAGTCCAACTCGATCTCACTAGATTTATCACTGCCGGAATCATTAGAAAATTTATCTTCTTCATTTTCAACAAGAAATTGTATTACTTCTTCATCCAGAAAATGATCACTACTATGAGAAGCCATACCTTTTGAAATAGGGCTAAGAAAGAGAGAATTTTTCATACTTCCACTCACGAAAGAATGCTTTCGACTGAGAACTATATGGCTGGCTCTAGAGAAGAAACGCTGATCCAGTATTTCATTAAGAGTGAGATGAAACAGATGGGAAGCAAGCATAAACAGCTTCAAAATGAATGCCAAGCATAAACACCCAGAGTTGAGTGCTGAGTTGAAAGGCTAGCTCAGGAGTGAGAAGATAAGATAAAGATTTTTTTTTAATGCTCTGAGTGCAAAATCATGTAACCAAAGTAGTTGTTTATAAAGCCGAAACCTTCTAGAAGACAAAGGATGCCATTGTATCTCACATAATCGAAGGAAAGAGGCCCAGAAAATGTTTTAATAGGATAGGGCAGGACACTGGTTGGTATGTGGTACCGAGTCCCGCGAATAGGGGCATCAGGAGCGTTGGTACCATGTACCGAGTCTCCCGCGCCAAGGGGTTAAAGTACTAGAATAAAAATTGTAGAAAATTAAATTTTCTACATTGGTTGTTCAAAACATTTTCCCATATAATGCATTGTTTAAGAGATATTTTAAAATCTATATTTTTAGCTGCTACTACCACACTACCCACCAGCGATTATTGTAAACACATTATGCTTACTTATGTCTTATGTTAGTAACACTCCTTTTTATTTTCTTAGTTGTTGGCTATATCCAATATCGGAAGGCTATGGATTTAGTTTATTTCTGTTCTTTGTAAAGTCTTTAAATTTTTCTCGCAGTTCCTTCAAATAATTATTATCATTTAATATACTTGGAATTTTTAGAAATATTACAGGTATGGAGAAAGTCATGTGGTGGCCACATCAGATTTTTTCGTGAAAACTATACTTTATATTTTATATATGGAGAAAGAAAAAATACTATTTATTTAATATTGGTTTTTTTATTTGATTATGGTATTCCATGAAGTCTTGGCCTCATCCATTAACTTGACAATGTATTTATGTTCTTCTCCTACCATTTGCATCTACATTAATTTTTTGTTGCCATTTATATTTTGTTTGTTCTTTATTTTGTTCTTTGTAAATATATACGATTTTGGATTTAGTTATTTATTTAATTTGAATCAAAAGAACTCCTTTATATATACAAAAAATCTGATGTGGCCACCATATGACTTTCTCCATGCCTGTAAAATTTCTAAAAATTCCAAATAGGAAAATGATAATAAATATTTTAAGGAGCTGCGAAAAAAATTTAAAGGCTACAAAGAACAGGAATACATTCAAACCATAGCATTCTGATATTGGATATATCCTCGAAACTCCAACAATTAAGAAAATAAAAAGGAGCGTTTCTATGATGTAACTATAGTCTGTTTCATTTATCTTTGCGACTGATATTTCATACATACTCGGGACCGCTCGTGTGTTTCTGCTGCTAGGAGGTGGGGAGACATTTCCCCACCTCCTAGCGAGGAGACGTCCCCTCACTGGAGAACTCACACTCAGCGCTTCCATGTCTACTAAACTGGAATACATTGTGGAGACCTCAGGAGAAAGAGAAAGATGCCAGCTTAGCGGTGAGCTACTGGTACAGGGGGCTTGACTGTTCGGACAACGAAGGCATTAGCACGTGGCAACACAGCACTCAGAGAGTCGATGTATGCACATCGAAGGCCAGAGAGAGAATGAGCTCTCGATGGGAGAGGCTCCGCCAATTTCATTCCTATTGGTTCCCATAAGATCACGTGCTGGAATGCTCTCTTCTTTGCTCTCTCTCTCAGCCACGAAGATATATGAAACAAGGTATAAATTTAAATTGTTTACAATAGTCGCCGGTAAGTGGTGTGGTGGTGGCAGCTAAAAAATTAGTTTTTAAAATATCTCTTAAACAATGCATTATATGTGAAAATATTTCTAACAAACATTGTAGAAGATTAAATTTCCTACAACTTTTATTCCAGTACATTTTTACATTATATTATAAATAGCTGTTTCTTACATATATAGGATATATATATCATATAAAACCTAAGGTAATTCTAGAAGTGCTAAAGAGCTGAAATTTGGTATGAATATAGGTCATTGAATACAACCTCTGAAAAAAATCTGAAATTACAGAAAAAGTTATATTTAAGGAGTGTTTTTGTCCCCAAAATCCAATTTTAAACATCCATAAGAAAAGCATTGAAAACTGTGCAGGGTTATATAACATTGCTTTTATAAATTATTTAAAATTAAGATATAAAGTCGGGACATGCACCATACTGTGGAAAAAAGAATGAAGTTCATTTTTCCTGAAGACAGAATTCAAATCCATGCTGAATTTGCGTAAACATTTGATTTTAATCATAAAATTTTTGTTTTTAACAATGAAAACTATTAACTACCATAGCAACGACTCCAATGCCTTTCAATGGGAATTGATTTTCCATGCTTTAAGAGCATTGATTTATTGCTCGACTGCATTATAATCCATTTGATTTCAGCCAGTGATGTATACATATAATGACGTGACAATTTTAAATTGTTTTTTACTAAAAGGCAGGGATAATGCCACCTATCACAAAGAATATCCTAATTTTTACATAAATTTTAGTGTAACATATTGGCTATTGTCTTACTGATGATTATAGTTATTGCTTAAAAAGGGCGATCTGAGTCATGAAACTTGAAATTGGAAAACTTGGACGTGAAGCCAATTGCCAGAGAATTTAGAAATTCCAGATAGGTGCCTTAATTTCGCAGAAAATTAAAACTATTATCTTATGTAAATTAGGGGTGAGCGATATATATCAACCTGGTATTTAGTAACAGATACCGGTCAGGAACAGATATAAGTGATATCTATTTTTCAAAATATCTGTTATTGGAATATCAGTTAAGAAATAATAGGCATAGGTTGAAACAGACCGTTGGACCATATCTGTTTGCTTTCATACTAGAACCAGTCAATCCTTAATACTAGGGATGAGCTAAACTGATATTTACCGGTACCTAATATCTTGGCGGATCCAGAAACTTCCCAAGGGGAGGGCGATCGCCCCACTTGATTCCGCCTCTGCCGATGACCATACATTTTGAAAATCCCTATCCCCATCAGAACCTTTCTTTTCCTTGTCATACAGACTTAATCTTCGGTGTAGAATAAAGGAATGTTGCGTGGAATGAATTTAAGAATGTACCCAGTGGATGGCAATGGGCTCGTCCAAGGGGAGGGCGATCACCCACATCGCCCATCCCTTGGATCCGCCACTGACCACAGCACACTCTCTATCTTCCTGCAAGGGCTAGAGGGAGAGGGGGCGACTTGGACAACAAACAATTTGTGCTCTCACGCCACGGGGAAGAGGACTCATCACAGGAGTGGGGGTGAGGATTTCCCCTCCCCGCCAAGCCATCACCCTCGCCCCACCATTAACAGATGCCATTTAAAGGGCGAGGATATACCTATTATCCAAAATAGAAGTCTGTTCTCAATGCTCGGATACTCAATACTCGGATACCATTTAATATCAGTTGATGGATTTGTGGGCGCTCTAACTCAAAAACTATTAATCAGATCAACACAAAATTTTATATTTGACATCTTTTGTAAAGGAAGAAGAGCTGATTAGATTTTGGTAAATATCGGTCAACCGAAAGTGGGTCACTCTTGTCACTTAATCGTAATTTTGAAATATTTGCTTTAATATTTGATAAATGTAAAAATGCACTGGAATAAACGTTGTAGGAAATTTAAATTTCTACAACCTGTTTGAAATATTTTTCCATATAATGCATTGTTTAAGAGATATCTTATATTCTTAGCTACCACCACCGCGCCACCTACCGACGGCTATTATTAAGCCAATGGTTTAAAGGCATCTGCATCTGAAGAGTTAACAATTTTATGGAGATATTGAAATGTTTATTCGTATATATAGGGTAATGTCTAAACAACCTGAAAGTTTCAGCTTCCTAGCTCGACCCATAGTGTCTAAATATTTACCTATTTGTTTAAATTTTAAGAATTTTTGAAAGTCAAACAAATTATAATATAAAAATTTCTATAATCCATATTTTGTTTTTTTTACAAATTCTACCTATAAGTATAAAAAATTTCAACATCGTGGCACATAAATCGTGAAAATTTGTTTAAATATATATAATAGATATTACTTATATGATATGGAAGAACCATGTGTTTATGTTTAAAAAGTGAAAGATTCATTTAATTGAAAGTAATGTATTTCGGGGATTTTCACTTATTGTATCTGATGCATGTAGCACAATAAAATTTTTATTATCCCTAAGTATTTTCATTACTCCTTTATTTAAGCTTATTTAAATTAATAAATGATCATTAAGTTTTTGTAAATACGTAAAATAAGTACGCGAACCAACAGTTGTAGAAGCATTATAAATTATACTGGTATCGGAAGGAGCATTCTCCGGTAGGTAGTACCAGAACCAGCTCCGTAAACTGATATATCAGTAACAGGTATTTGGAACAGATACTGCCTCGTAACAGATACCAAGATATTAGGTACCGGTAAATATCACTTTAGCTCATCCCTAATATAAATGGACTCTGTGTAGTTCAAATGATGTCGTGTTGGTTTATTTATGATTTTATATCTTGGTGCATGGTAATTTTTTGAATGCAAGCACCAACTATTCGTATCAATTATTAAAGCAAATATTTCAAAAAATGGGTAAGAGACAAGAGTAAACACCCAATTCTGTTTGACCAATGTTTACCAAAAACTAATCAGTTCTTTTCCCTTTATCAAAAATTTCAAATATAAAATTTCATGTTGATCTGATTAATTGTTTTTGAGTTAGAACACCCACAAAATCCTGGTCACATACACACACACAGACACACCCACAGACATCATCAAGAAAATAGTCAAAATGTGTTTAGGGGACGTTAAATATGTATTTCTATTGAAATCTCAAGTTCAATTTTTTTCATGAAAAAAATACTTTCTCTATACTTCGTGTATGGAGATAGTAAAAAGGAAGAATGCAAGATCGAAAACATTATTAAAAAAACACTTTGTAGCCATTATGCACACTTTTCTTAGGTTAGAGTTAGTGGATAAGAGCTTTTATGCACACTTTTCTTAGGTTAGAGTTAGTGGATAAGAGCTTAAATCTTATTGGTTCCTTCTCACTTTTCGTTTAATTCTCCGAAATGTATAAAAACAATTTTTAAAAGCAAAATTATCTTTACTGAAAATGAAGAGACTTTAACTACTTTTCATTTTATAAAATTAGTGATCTGATTTTACTGCTGATCTTGATTGAGAAGTAAGAAACAATTCTTTACAAAACAATGATATGTTTAAGTAATACCTGTTTATGGACTTTATTGTGTAATTATTATTTAAGTAATTTTCATCTATTAGATTTTTAGTATCATTTAGATTGGAGTAGGGTGCCAAAAAAGGGTTTGTGCCATATTACCTTGCGCTGGCCCTGCTTGCATGTAAGTCGACCCTCTACTTTTTCATGAAAAATTTGACCGTGTAAATGCGACATATACACAAGTGACCAGACGTCCCGGTTTTCGATGTTTTGTCCCTGTGTCCCGAAATTTTTTTTCGGGATGCCTAAATGTCCCGGTTTTTTTAATTTTTAATGTAATGATTTACCGAACAAATTTCATGTCCTTCTTTTGCATGAATTCTTTTTAAATCTCATACTATATCTACCAGTTACTACTTCATAAAAGGCATTCGTTTTTCTAGTCCTGGAAAAAGACAGTTTCGTTTACTAATAGCAGATTCGGAGAAAATAAAGATGACAGCTGGGTCACATATTCTCCTCCTATTTTTCTATTTAAAAGTCGTTGCACTGGTTCAGATTTTGAATCCTGATTATTCCGCGGGTATCCCTCTCGTGGACTAAAAGGCGGAAATTCACATACCGTACTTGTTCCTAGATATTTTGGAGTCCAGATTTATTTGTAGTTTTACGATCTCCAATACAATAGCCGCAACCTCCATTAGGCTAGCTTGAGAATGGGATATTTTATCCTTTCGTTGAACTTCGTAATTAGTGTTTCCGATGAAATACCTCCTGAGATATCCATTTTTCCCAGAAAAACATTGTTCGTCTTTGCTTACCGTTTCTTGAGAAAAATTCAAAAGCAAGATTTTTAAGCACCCTTGCCTTTTCAGCAACGGTTCTTCACTTTCTGCATTGTCGTTTAAGAGTGACATCCTCATTACATTGTGGTCCTTCATCCAGCTATCATCACTTTTTCGGCTATAACGGGTGCAGAGATTTTCATTTCATTCAATATCTGCAGATGGAATTTTTATTTCAAAGGCAAGACAATTATTATTAACTCTTAAAGTGATTTATATCTACTGTACTGCAAGATTCTCCGAAAGATTGGCAAAGAAATTGAATACCTACTAATAACTTAAATTTTCGTACTTCTTATTTCGTGCTACATACACCAGGAATTATCATTATGGGTGTGAGAGCATAGCAATGCCCTAATTTTGTTTATACCTTAATTTAGCTATTAGCAAGTGTTATGTTTTGTTAAATGATGTAAGGATTCTAGTTGATAGTACCATTTATACAATACTGTTTTGTATGTTAAAGGTAATATTTACTTGAATCTGTCAAATAACAAACAAAATTTTATATTATATCTTTTAACATGAAGTTTGAATTAACTTAATCAAAGTCATATTAATGTAAAGCACGAAAACTTTTGTGTTTTGTAATTAAGCGGTCGAATTTTCAAGATTTTTTATACAAAATATTCATAATTTTTATAGGTCTTAGAACCCTCAACAGAAATGCCAAAGAGAAAGTGCACATTTAATGAAGAATATTCGAAAGAGTGGTATTTTATCATGAAAGGAAGAAGTCATTACAAAGTGGAGTGTAGATTATGCACAAGTTATATAAATATTAGCCACGGTGGGAAATCTGACATAAAAGACCACATTAATTCAAAAAAACATTAAGTCAATGCAACTTGCTATGGCAATGGTGGAATATCACAAAGAATTACGAAGTACATTCATGAGAAAAATGTAACTGATGATGATCTTGTTATATCAAGTGAATTAGCAATAGCTTACCACATTATTAAACATCATCATTCCTTTCGTTCAGCTGACTGTAACAATGATCTTTTTAGAGAAATTTTTAGTGATTCTGAAATAGCCAGTTAATATTCTTCCGGACGGACAAAAACTACCTCTCTAATTAAAAATGTTATTGGTTTATTTTGTATAAATGAATTACTGATAGAATTAAAAAAGTCAGTGTTTTGGAATATCCACAGATGCTAGCAATCATAAAACTGAAAAAGTTTTGCCTTTAGTTGTGTAATATTTTTGTAAGCAATAAGGAATTCAGATGAAGATACTAAAAATTGAATCCTTAACTAACGAAGCCTCGGACAGAATTGTCGATTTTATTATTAGCACATTCTGTGAGTACGGTGTTGATACAAAAAAATGCATTGCTTATGGTGCAGATAACGCTAATACAAGCTTTGGGGGACTGTTGAGAAAAGGCAAAAACAATGCCTTTTATAAATACGAGAAAAAATCAATCCTAATTTGCTAGATGTGGGATGCTCAGCACATATTCTGCATAACCCAATTCAGTTGGCAGCCGAAAGATTGTCTTGTGGTGTGAAGTGCTCATGCCAACCACAAGTTGTTGACTCATTCCAAAACTCGCTGGTTAAGTTTATACCAGTCAATTGATCGAGTATTGAAAATGTTTGAAGCATTGAAGGAATTTTTTCATGGAGAAGAAAAGCCGCCGAAATTTATTGTAAATATTTTTGATTGGCCAGTAAATGAAGCGTACTTCCATGTTATACATGATTTGCTTGGCATATTCAACAAGCAAATACTAAAAATAGAATGTTCCGATAATTGCATAATAGAAATCATGAGTTACGTGCATGAGATGATCGAAATGCTGAAATTACATATTGAAGAAAAATTTGTTCCTTTAAGTGCTTACAAAATTTTGAGTGATTACAATATTCAGGGCGAAGAAATGAAAGCATTCAAGGATGAAATATTTTATATGTATCAAACGACTTGTGAATACCTATAAAAATGGGTTGAACCTTTGCATAAGTTCAAATTTATGAAATGGATGCTTTTAAAAGATATACCAATTTGGGAGGAAGTACAAAATATGTGTAAAAACATTATTGATATGGGGTTTCAAATTGACGAAAACTTATTACTTCGTCAGTTTTCTTTACTAAAAATATTTATTACTGAAGAGCTGACTGAGAGGAATGATGATTGGCTAAAGCGATCTTGTTACAGTCGATGGTCATTGTCTTTTTTTTTTGAAGTTTGTATTTCAAGAGCAGACCTCAGAAATGGAAAAATTATGTAGCTTTTTGTTTGCCATTCCGGCACATAATAGAAATGTCGAGAGAATATTTTCAGAAATAAATGTTCAATGGTCGAATGAATGAAACTGTCTGGATATAAGAACAATTAATTCCATGATGATATATAAATTTAACATGTAAAGATTTTTATAAGCTGATCAAAATCTTATTAGGGCAGCAAGAAGTTCAATGAAATATGATTAAAAATGTTGGCTCCTGATTTATTTTATACTACAATAATTTAATTTAATTTAATTTAATTTAATCATAATACACGGGTAGTAAGTTACCCATTTACAAAGATATATAAAACATATAATAGCACAAATAAAATAAATATAGTAAAATGTTACATTAAATCAAATACATATATTCATTGAAGTTGTAGTTACAAAACAGTAATAAACTTATTGCATTTGATATAAAATATAACCACCAAAGCACACAAATATTACCTAAATTCATGAATTGCCTTAATTTGTTTAACAGTAGTTTCAAAAATGTCTATAAAACTATAAGATAAAAATAGGTTACCTAAACGTTTAAGGCGGTTTATTGGTGAGTGGTATATATAATTTGTAGTACAAGCATTGTTAAAAAATGTATCTGTGGATCTAGTATTATAAGATGGTACGCGAAACTGAATTAATGATAATAGTTTGGGGCAATCATAACTGGAATTTACTATTTTTAGTAATGTTACAACATCCAAGATTTCGCGACGAAAGTGTAGTGTTTTTAAGTTGAGGCTACATAAAAGATGTTGATACCGTATGTCCGATGTACAATTCCCGAGTTTGAAGTTAACCAGCCTTAAAAATTTATGCTGAACTTTCTCTATTGAGTAAGAATGGCTTTGGTAATATGGTGACCACACAGGTGAAGCATATTCTAAATGGGGTCTTACCAGGGAGCAATACAGTAACTTTAAAGATGTGACATTTTGGAACATACTAGTATTCCTGGAGATGAATCCAAGCATTTGTAACCCCTTCTTTACAACAGTATTAATATGGCTAGAAAAGGTAAGGGAAGAATCAAAAATCACACCCAAATTCCTAATTTTGTTAACTCTTTTAAGTGCTGTGTCATTTATAAAATAACATTCCAAAACAGGATATTTGCACTTATGAAAGGTAATGACGTTACATTTTGAAATATTCAATTGCATTTTGTTGGTGGTACACCATCTAAACAAGTTATTCACAGCCAATTGTAAAATATCGCAATCGCTAGAGGAATGTACCGTTTTATAAATTTTTAAATCATCTGCAAAGAGAAATATATGTACGTTTTGCACATAATTGACTATATCATTAACAAAAATGCTAAATAATAATGGTCCCAAATGGGAGCCCTGGGGGACTCCTGATGTCACATCAAATGTATATGAAAAGAAGGATTTAACTTTAACATACTGCTGTCTACCAACTAAATAACTACGTAGCCAAGACAACATAGTACCTCTGATGCCTACAGATTCTAATTTATTAATCAGTAAACCATGGTCCACTGTATCAGAAGCCTTACTAAAGTCTGTATAAACAGCGTCAACTTGCAAATTATTTTTTATGGCACTATAAATATTTTCTTCATAAACTAATAAATTGGTAACAGTAGAACGATTTGCCATAAACCCATGTTGTTGATCAATGATAATATTTTTTAAAAGTGGAGTTAGCATATCGAGAACTAAGCTTTCGAACAATTTAGAGAAACATGATTGAATAGACACAGGTCGATAATTAGTAATATCAGATTTCTTGCCTTTTTTATAAATTGGAACAACGTGACTTATTTTCCATTGGCTTGGAAATTCACCCGAGGAAAGTGACATATTAAAAAGTATGAGTAGTGGAAAAATTAATACACTGGAGCATTCTTTAATCAAAAGTGGGGGAATGTTGTCAGGACCTGGACCTTTTTTAATATTGACAGATTTTAACTTTTTCAAAATGTCATCAGATGTCACCTTGCATATACGTATATGTGTAGTATTGTCCTCTTTAAAGTTCAAATCATTATTCATATCTGAGTTTGAGCTGTAAACACAACTAAAGTACTTGGCAAAAAGATTTGCTATAGCTTGTCCATCTTGAGCTACCTCAGATTCTATATACATGTGATTAGGAAGTACGTTGTCTTTCCTCAAAGAATTAACATGATTCCAAAAAGGTTTGATGTTGGAATGCAGTAGGGACTCAATATTATCAATATGGTCCTGATAACAATGCTTAGACAGATCTTTACATCTGGCTCGTAGCAAGGAAAAAGTCTTATAATCAGAAACGGAATTAGACAATTTGAACTTCCTATGGGCTTGTTTCTTCTCATATATTAATGACCGCAGTTCAAAATTGAACCAGTTTGGAAAGGACTTATTTTTAAATTTAAATTTAAGAACATATCTTTCAATTACACAACCCAATATATCATAAAAGTAATTCACAGCGCTATTTATGTCCAGTTTAATTAGCACATTCCAGTCGATAAGAGATAGATAGTAGGACATACCACTATAGTCTCCTTTGGGAAAATCATATGATATTGAGTCATATTTGATGAAGTCAGAGTTGGTTTCGATCATAAGATCACAGTCGAGGGGTGGATGATGAGGATCAGCTACAATGAGAGACTCGCAGGCCTCACTGACTGAAACTTGCTGAATGTTGGTGAGCACAAGATCCAGGCATTTGCCATGTATGTTGAGCACATTGTTACACTGAGATAAATTTACCTAACTGACAGTGTTTGCCAATGGTCTACTGTGGTCATTCACTGTGTTGAGCTCTATCTCAGTGTTGTACCAAGAAAGACAAGATAAATTATAGTCGCCACAAATAATAAAGTAAGCACCAGGATATAGCAGATAGATTCGTTCAAGTTCTAAACAATGATCTTTATAAACCCTGGGAGAACTACCAGGGGGAATATACACACAAACCAAAATTACAAATAATTTAGAGCACTTTACAGCTACAACGGTGTGTTCAATATTAGTGTGCTCAACTTCAATTTCAAAGGAGTTAAATTTATTATTCACTGCAATCAATACCCCTCCACCCAGTTGTTTATCACTAGTAGCAATAGATCTGTCAGTCCTATAAACATTATATGTTGGAGTTAGTCCAAGTTCGTTAGTGCCAATTGCATCACACAGCCAAGTTTCAGTAATAAAATAACAATCCAAAGTATGAGAAATAGCTAATCTTAAATGATTAAGTTTAGTTCGTAAACCACGTACATTCTGGTAATAAATTCTAAGCTTACTGTTCAAGGGGGACAATTTTTTGTTAAATGAATTAGTTACACCAATAATATCACTATTTGTGGTAGGAACTGGCCTACCTACTTTGTCACTAAAAAAGAACTTCCACTACTACTTTTAGGAAAATAAAATTTGTTCACCGCCGTATTACATGGCCAATTCGAGGGATTGGTAAGCTTTTCGAGGTTCTTAGAATCGGAGGACACTCTGAAAGAACTGTATTCACCTTTGGCGTTTAGCTTCACTACTTCCGCTTTACAGCCTACAGTATTTTCGACATGGAGAATCACATCATTCGCCGTTGCGTTAATGTCAAGACGCCACACGTGTAGGTGAATCTTCGGGTTGGCACCGATTAATGACGAGGAGTTGTTTCCTGTACCAACAATAACTTCGCGTTTGGGTCTACGTTTACGAGTCACTGGGATAAAGGGATCGGCATCATTGCGATCAAGAGAATTCAAGTCAATATCGGGAGATTTACTTTCCTGAGAATCCTCCGTAGGAATGTTAGGGCTAGATGAGTTCAATGATGTGGATGGTGCTGAGTGTTGTAGCTTCTTAGTCTGGCGAGTAACTGGTCTCTCGTAGTCAGGTATTGTGCTGGGCAGCTTCCTTTTCTGGGATTCGTGGTTTGGATTCTTCACCGCATTAGCGAAAGAAGCGATGCCTTCTGCTGGAGAATGTTTGATTGAAGAAGCCTGCTTGCTTTCAACCAAAGATAGTCGCAAATTTACTTCAGCCAGGGCACTCAGAATGTATGCCGTAGAAGCGTGGACGCCATCACCAGACGTCTTGTTTACGATGCATATGTCGCACTTCCACATTATTGCTCTATGACTTTTAATGACTTTGAATTCAATGTCCGTAAGTCCAATACATTTTTTATGAAAAACGGAGTTACATGTACCACCGCAAAAGAAATATTCGGAGGAGGAAAGAGATTGGTTGCAGGAGTGACAAAGAGAAGAAACTGTGCCGTCGGCCATCTTACTTATTCCTAAAATATATTAATTTAATCATTTTTTATTATAACTTTCTTTCTCTTTTATAACGTTTATTTTTCATTTTTAGAGCACAGATTACCTGAAAATTGTGAGATTCACATTATCCCATTTTTTTTTTTTCAAATTGTTCCGGATATGCTGTGACTCCCTTATCCTGATTTGTAGTGTTTATTTGTTTAAAAACTTGTCCAATATTGCAATCTTTGGTAATTCCAATTCATGTTTCTTCTTTTTTGTGTTTTCATAGCAATGCTTTCATATGTTCTTTTATTTTGAAGGTAAAATTGTTTAAATTGAACAAATAAATTATTATTGTTTAATTAAGTATTTTGTTTAAATAGAAATAATTTAAAAATAAAAAGCGATATATTTACCATTGATTGATATTTCATTCATTGGAACAACATACCATATTAATCCAAAAGGAAGATGACTTCAAATTTAAGAGGACCGTAATAAAAAACAAGGTCTATTCAGGAAATAATTTTGTAATACCAATTTTTAAAATAACATATGTTGGTAACTTGTGCCATCTGCTAACATTACCAACATTACAGTAATGCACGTTTTTTCATTCTCCTAAGTTTTTATAATGAGATTTTTCGTGCCTCTCTCGTTAACTGTGTAATTGGATGGCATGTCGAAATAAATAGGTGTCTCATCTTCATTGTCCATTTGGCTCAGAAGGTAATCATGAATTTTCTGCAATGCAATTAGTCCTCTCTTCCCATTAAATCTTAGCAGTTTTTGTCAATTGTATTCTCTCTTAGATTGTTATTCTCTTCAAACTGCAGGCGTACTTGTGTACAGATCAGTGCATAAATTATATTTGTTTTTGATTTCTTAATTTTTTGTTTAAATCAAATAAGGTTACATGAACTAAACTATTTCATTATGAATGGTGTATGTGGGAAATAATAATTTTCTATCATTTGGCAAAATTAAAGCGATTTTAATTAGATTTATTTTCAAATTATTTCTTGTGCTACCTTTCCTCAAAGGAATTTAAAAATGTTTCTCTACTGAAGTTACATAAGCATATCTTTCCCTTTGTCATGATCCCTCCAAAAATTTTTAACTCCCCCACCTAGAGCGTGACATGATTTATGGATGCTCCTAACTAGCAGAAAGGTTTGAGCTCACTTTGGCTGTCACTGAAGATTGCTGATAGCAACCAAAGAGGTTGGGTCTTGGGACAAAAGTTGCCTCCTCAAGGGACCCAAGGAGTCCTGACTAAGATACGCCCACGACCTGCCCTACAAGTGTGAATGCGGTTTGTCCTTCCCCACAGGATTCCCATTGAAAATAGGATTTTTATATTTCGTCTAAAATGACCCGACTGCAGCAG
The DNA here is from genome assembly GCA_028673005.1 of Tanypteryx hageni. Classification (NCBI taxonomy): domain Eukaryota; kingdom Metazoa; phylum Arthropoda; class Insecta; order Odonata; family Petaluridae; genus Tanypteryx; species Tanypteryx hageni. Next base: position 6,518,960 of record CM054115.1, read on the forward strand.
GACCTCATCCAGTACTCTAGTGTGAACCAGCCATAAAGGACAGTATGGGGAATCTTGTATGTCACAGTCTTCAGTATTTGAATGGTGCATCATTAAGGAAGGTAACGAACCCATGGAAAACCAAGGGCACACAGCATGGTCAGCAACTGCAGTTAATGATGTGACAATCAGATGGGTTTTTGAGATCATATGGAGTAAGAGAAGATCATTGGTGCATGGTTTAGTGTTATAATTCACGTCAATGTTGATAATGTTGACAACATACTCCATGACAATATGGGATTCAGTTAACTCAGCTCACGATGAGTGCCCAGAAAGTTGTTGCCAAAGCAAAAGGTGATGCAAGTTCATATTTCAGCGCTTCTCTATCAACTATTTCAGAGGGAAGGGAAAGACTTTTTGAATCGCATCATAATCTACAATTAGACATTGGTCAACCATTTTACTCCCAAAAAGCAAACTTTCGAGTATGGCGTGGAGAAACATATTCATCACCGGAAAAAATTCAAGATCAGCAAACAAAGTGACAACCACTGTATCATGTGATGCCAAAGGTGTTATTCATGAGGATTTCCTGAAACAAGGCTGTATAATAACGCAGCTTACCACTGTGATGTCCTCAGAAACCCTCTGAAACCGGCTCTAAAGAAAAAGTGACTGGGTCTTCTATGCAGAGGTATTTGTTTTCTTAATGACAACACCCGTCCTCATCTGACTATAAATGCACTGAATAAACTGTGGTGAGTCGTTCTTCCCTATTCTCCTTATACTAGTTCTGATTTGTCACACTGTGACTTACGTCTGTGTTGTTAAAAGAACACTCAAAAAACAAGAAATTAAGGTGGAATGATGAAGTGAAAAATGCAGTTCTGCTTTGGTGTTGTCATCAACTGAAGAAAATATATTTAGTTAAGTTATTGTCGGGCTTAATAATAGTTCTATTTCTTGATTCTTTGAATTAAGTACGATTGATAGTAAGATTAAAACTTTTAACATATTATCCTTTTCTTATAGGATGTTATTCGTTTATCGAGCCCTTAGATAATAATCATTACATCATTACATATCTTTCCATTATTGTACGATAAACTCGATAAATCTCTTGCTCCCTACTCAAGATAGCAAGTTCTTTTTTCCTGTTAAGATTTTCATCAACTTAATTAATTTAATAAGTGACAAAATTTCAAATTTTCAGGTCAATCATTGATATCAAAATAGTGAATTTCCCTTTTTTTGTATGAATATTAGTATTAGTTGCTGTGCCTTTGATCATAACTTAAGAATTCTCGATGAATGAATTGTTTCTTTTTAACTTTATTTAAATGATAGAATTGACAAACGTGGGACGCATATTTTCTACAGAAATTTCAATCGAGTGTCTTATTTCTAGCGTCTCTAAATCTAAGCGTCTCCAATTCGGAATGGCTTAAATCTGACGTCTATATTAGTTTTGTGTTTCATCTCATTTTAACGTAATGCCACCACTGCTATTCGAACTGTTGGATTACACTGTTGCACTCGATTTAATTCAACTCGTAAAAATATCTAAATTGCATTTCACATTTTAACATTAGCGAAGATTTTATTTTGAGAAATAGTTCAACGTATTGCCTACATTTCATATTCTATTAAATTAAACAATTAGTTTTATATGTATACATTTAAAAACTTTTCATTTTTATAGCTTCATTTTAAAATGAGATTTATATAATCCGGCCTTTTTTTGTGGCGCGATGTATTTACCTTTTTTCTGTAATAGTACGCACTTTGATAGTTTGATATATTTTATTTGCTGAGTGCTAAATATGTTCATAGCAACATTAACTTACACGAGATTTTAGTTTTTCACTGGCAAAATAAGATTATATTTTCTTCTCTCTGTTTGTCTCTCTTATTTAGTTTTGATCCAATGGGTGAATACGAATCCACTGTAAATTAAAATATGCGGTTTCCTTCCAAATATTGTTGTTTAATGGAAGTTCGTACAATGATGAATTTTGAGATCAACATCAAAATTCGCCCCGTAAATCTATCAACTTCAAAATCCGTCCCGAACATTTTTAATTATTTATAATACTTAAAAATTCTGTTTAATCCAGGGGTTCTATGTTGAATCTCCAAATTAAAAATTTATTTGGCAAAAATATAGATATAGACAATGTGATTAAAAAACGGGTAATAATAATATAAAATAATTTATTGAATCGCAACAATTGCAATAAACTTTTATAGCAAGGATCTTTTCTATTCTCAAGTTACATAAATTTATCTGCAAAAATAAAAATCTTATTCAAGTTATCATTATTAGTTAAGCCCTTGTAATATAAATAAATCCTTTAATATTTTTTCTAATCTACACTTTTTCTCTCTAATTCATAACTTTTTCTATTTAACACATTCGCGACATAAGTTATTTTCATGATTATTCCTATTGGCCGTAAGTGTGCATTAACTATTTTCATTAGATAATTGCAATTTTTTATTCCTAAAAATTATTTTATGACATATAGAACATAAAATATTATGTTTTTGCATTTGATTTAGAATATTCTATTGGTGGTGGATGAAGTTGGTGTTGAATGTTTTTCTCTTATTGTCCGTTATGCACCATGTCTGTCTGTCTGTACGCATGATTTATCTCAGCTTCTACCAAACGTATTTTCACAAAATTTGGTATTTCTTTGAAACTGGAATACAAAATCTCCCAGAATTCTGAAATGAATGAGGAAGAGTACCTTGAGAAGTGACTGTAATGTGACTTTGCTGTGTCAACTATACCCACTCTCCACTTTAACGCTGTCCCGATTAGCACTGTTCTGCATTAACACTGAAAATAATATCTTTTTCCGTATTGCGCTTGCCTGTTCCATATTAATGCTCTTCAAAATTTCTGGTGTAATTTACGAAGTCCACTGTGCAGTGCCTCAGTGCATTTACAACACAAGACATCAGTATTTATAATTGCTTGATTATTCTGTGTACACTTGTCGATGTTTTTGTCGGTCAAAATATATAGTGAACTTTGTTTAAATTATATTTTCCCTTTAAATAAAAAGACCATGAGTGATAACTGGCGGTCAGAGGAGAAAAAGAGGAAAAACTTAACTCTCAAGTTTAAATTAGAGGTTTTATGGTGACTAAAAGCTGGAAAGCGCCAACATTTATTTGTTTTTTTTTGTTTATTGCTACCTTTTTGATGGTTCAGTTTAAAAAAATTTAATACCAAGATATTTGAATTCTTTCTTTATTTGGTCTCATTCCATGTTCATTTATTTATCAAGTACATGTGTTAATTCTTTTATGAATCGATATTTCTTTCTTGAAACATAGTAAGGTTTCGTTTGTTTTGATATACGATTTTGTTTTTGTCTTATTGGTTGCCTTCTCTTAATTGAACAGTATCTTCAGTCTTGATGCTTATGTTATTATGTTCCAATTTTCTTTGTGTTAATAAAATTGTGGCTGTATAGTGACTATTGCCTCACCCTGCATATCTTAATATACATAGGTATCTTCTTCTACTCTAATTCCTATTTCTTAATGCTCCTGCACGATTTATTCAGCATGAGATCAACATTTTCCATAAAATACATTCTGTTCTTCATTTATATTCATGTTTTACTGTTCAATTTTAAATATAATTGCAATGCAAATGACGACCTGTTCTACGCTACATAATATGGTTAACAAAGATTACTTTGGTGTATTATTTATATTATACTACCTATTTCCATTAATAGAATCTCAGGAACGAATTAAATCTTATAACGTCATTTCTTATGGAAGTACATATTCCGAATAGCGCTGTTTCAGTTAGCGCTCGATTTTCATGGCACCAATTAAGAGCATTAATCGGGGATTGGGTGTATATGATTTTTCATAGAATAAAGTCCAGGTGAAATTTGAATACCCCTTGTAAATATCTAAATGAGTTCATTGTCAATAGATTGTGAGTTTTCAGAATTGAATTGACAGCAAAGATGAGTATGTTGAATATATGTAAATAGGTCTATGGATTTTTATTAATAACAATAGTTCTTTTTCAATGGATACAGAATACTGTGATTCTATCAAAAGCAGATGCTCTTTTTCATAAAAACCCTTAATAGATATTATGTGGTTTTGTTGTTATGGAATATAAAAGGGCTTTTTTTTACCCGTTTCATTCTTGTGTTACCTTTCAGTTATATGATCGTATCTCAACTCGTGCAGTGACAACTTTGGGAAGTCCCAGCAGAGGAGTGGCAGCCGCCCCCCTCCTCCTCCCGTCACCTCGTCACCACCCGCTCCCCCCTGCCACGCCCCCACCCCCTGACCCTCCCCCTCCACCGCCCCCACCAGATGCTGTTCCCAGACGTCGGGATGCCCTTGATGCACTGCGGGATCTTCTGGCTTCTGCCGCTGCTTCTCGGAGGTCTACAACTGCACCTCGCTCAAGAGCAAGGGCGGCGCTTCACCGACCCGTTGGGGACGACCACTCCTCGACCCTCCTTGCTCACTCCACTACTTCCCTAGGACTTTGCCCAGAAGCAGATGCCGAGGAATTGAGAGATATCCTGGCAAAGCCACATGTCAAGGTATGTAATTTTATTATTTCTTGGTTTTCATCTTATCTTATTGATATTCATTATTAGTCAGTTATCTATCAGAAATATAGGCATTGCAAATTACTGCTACAGGTGATATTATATTTGATTTAATTTGAATAATTTCGTGGGCTTGTTTGCATTGTTTAAAACTTTACATGCTTGCGGTTTGCGAATTTGCACTTTGCAACAACTTTTTTTATGGTCATTACTTATGTGAAGTGCTGATTATTTGCATTTTGCATCATGCGTTTGCAATGCCAACAAGCGTGTACTCAAAGTTCAGTTTAATCTTTGGTGCACTAGAAGAGGACTTATTATATCTATAATGCTCATTATTAGCAGTTTTAAAAATAAATAAACCTGATAACTCTCAACGTAATCATTTTGTAGGTCAGTTTGAACTTCACCGCCAATGCCGCTATTTTTTATGACGAAACTTTAGTTTAAAATTTAAAGAAACGTCATCATTTTGGAATGTAAGGTTTTCATTTTATATTATCTTTGTATTTTGAATGTAATTTAAGGAAATGTTATTTTGTTTTGTTAGATTTTTAATTTTTTATTATGAATTTTTATTGTAAATCTAAGAATTGCTTTCATCTTGTAACGTAAGATTTTCTGCCGTGTATTTTGAATACGATTACTAAAAGAAATGTTACCACTTTAATGCTTCATTTTTTGTAAAGTATTTTGTATAATTAAAAGAAATGTTATCACTTTCTTACGCTAGGTTTTGATTTTCTGTTAGGCATTTTGAATGTAATAAATAAAAAAATGTTACCACTTTTTAATGGTAGTATTTTTTGTGGCTTTGGAAATGTTTGTTGCAGAACCCAAGAAACCATCTTTGCATCACATACTCAACATTCCATTACAGTAGTTTATCAATTTAAATTAAAGAATTTCCTTGGAATGAACAAAAGAAGGTAAAAAATTGCATGCGAAAATGTTCTGGAGGTAAACTGCACAAGCTTCAGAAGATGTGTAATTGCTTTGTAATGCTGGGTTTTCATTTGCTATTACATGATTTGAAAATAATTAAAAAGCTTTTTTTCACTTTATGATGCTAGGTTTTCGTTTGCTGTAGCGTTTTCTGTTAAACTGCATTATTTATTATAAAAAGGGATTTTTTTAAGGTTGACTGGGAACTGTACTCCCATCATAATATTGTGTCTTATGGGAAAATAGGACTTGCACTTTGCAAATTTGCATTTCGCATCAATTTTCTGGAACCAATTATTCGCAAAGTTCAAAAAGGTGGTGTATTTAAAAAGTATAGAAAAATTATGCATCACCATTTTATTAATAATTGTATCCAAAACCTCATTTTTGGAGTAAATATCCCTTTCTTCTGAGGTATGCCTTGATGAATTTCAGACAGACAGACAAACGACTTTATTAGGGCGAAATTGAGACTATGTAGTCCCTTCTTACATTTAACCCTTTCGTCATATAAGTAATTACAATATTTACAAAATAAGAGAAATTAATTACATACAGATTTTAACAAAATACAAATTAATTACAAGTAAATATATTTGTTAGTAGATGACAGAGCATTACCAAAGAATGTTAGTTTTGTGGGTCATAAAAAAACTGTGTATCAGTTATGTTTTAACACAGAAAAATTCCCATTGCGGAAAACACCTACAAAGAGAAGAGAGGTGTAAAAAACCACGAAAATTTCTAAAATAGTTCAGGGGAAGGAAAAAAAAATTCAATAATATGAGAAACAGAGGAAAAAAAAACATTCATAAATACAAACATATGTACATACATTTATATCCATATAAGGGAGGGGGGGATGAGAGGGGAATAGGGATTGTAGGGTAAGATATGCCTGGGAGATTACATCGTAATTATGGTACAGGAAAATAAAATAATAAATTTATGCCTAATAAGCGCATTCTTGTGACAACCTAAAAGAAAAGATAGAGTGTGGTTCAATGCATGGGAAGTGAGAGGAGATGCTTGTAATACAAGCGTTTAAAAGTGCTTAGAGATAGAGAGTTTTTTATTAACGTTGGAAGGCCATTCCAGAGTTTACAAGCAGTGACAGTAAAGGATTTGTTGTAAATTTCTGTTCTATGAAGTGGAGTTAGTAGTTTATCACATCCTCTGGTATTGCAATGGTGAACTGTATTAATGGTGACAAAATTAGATGAAAGATAACAAGGGATGTTGTTATTTAGAATTTGATACAATAGAGAGAGAGAAGGTGAAGGTTTCTTCGGGAATCAAGTTTTAGCCAGGAGAGTCGACGGAAGTATTCTGAGACATGGTCAGATTTTTTAAGATTAAAGATGAATCTGATGCAGGCGTTATGAGAACGTTGTAGCTTAACGGCGAGTTCCTTTGATAAGTCCTGGTATACAACATCACAATAATCGAAGTGAGGAAAAATTAGGGAGGTCACTAGCTGTATTTTTAGTGACGAGGGAAGAATGTTAATGAGAGGCCTTAGAGTGTGTAAGGAGGAGTTTACCATCTTGCAGGTTTTTATTATATGATTATTCCAGGTGAGCGTTTCATTAATTAGAATCCCGAGATTTTTTACGATTTTGCAATAGGGTATAACTGAGCCGCTCAAAGACAGAGGAACTGATTCTGCAAGGTTTATAGATGCCAGTAGTTTCGGATAACCGATTAAAATGGCTTGAGATTTCAAGGGGTATATGGTGAGAAAATTATCGTAGCTCCATTCTTGAAGTTGGGCCAAGTCATGATTTATGTTGGCTATGGAAAGAGATAAGTTATTGGGTTTTGTGTCTAAGTAGATTTGGAGATCATCGGCGTACAAATGATGCTTGGAGTAAGTTAAGTATTGAGAACAATCGTTTATGAGTAAAGAGAACAATAGAGGACCTAAAATTGAGCCCTGCAGAATGCCTTGGTTAACATTAAGCCGAGAGGACGAGGAATCGTTATAGATGACTTGCTGGGAACGGTTGCTAAGGTACGAAGAGAACCAATCTATTGAAGGTGAAGAGAATCTCATGCAGCGGAGTTTTGCTAGGAGTATGTCTTTATCTACTGAGTCAAACGCTTTACTATAATCAAGCAATATTAGTACCGTGAGTTTTCTGTCATCCATGTGTCTGCACATATCATCAGTGATATTAATTAGCGCGGTGGTGGTGCTATGTGACTTCCGAAAGCCAGATTGATGGGGGTCAAGTAGATGATTAACGTTGAGAAAATCTGCTACCTGTTCATGCGCAAGTCGCTCCAGGGCTTTTGTTAAAGTTGGAAGAAAGCTAATCGGTCGATAGTCATTGTTTGCGGTGAGAGATTTCTTAGGGATTGGGCGGACTAACGCGTGTTTCCATTGCGATGGGAATTTTCCCTGTAATAAAGAGTGGTTGAAAATGTTAGTAAGTATAGGGAGTAATAGATGTATTAATTTGTTTATGATAATTATAGGAATACCATCAGCACACTGGGCTGTAGTTTTGATTCTGCGTATTGCTGAAAGTACGCTAAATTGCGAAACAGCTTTAAAGTGGAATTGTGGAGAACCGGATGACTTGTTCGCTTTTGCAGTAAGACTACTAATTACTTTGCGTTTTCGTTCTATGTCAATTGTTGTTGGATTCGTCGAGAAGCTCTCGTTAAGAGAATCTAGTGATATGTTTGGAGGTAAGGAAGAATCCTTGGACTTGCCAATTCCAAGGTGTCGCAGATTGTTCCATAAGGCGGATGTTGTTATATTGGAGCCGGATATAGAATAAGCGAATTTTATTTTGGCATTTCTAATCTGTTGCTTGGTTTTGTTTCTAATATTTTTGTAGGTATTGAATGTATTTGGGCATTTATTTGATTTGAAGAGACGAAAAATTGAATCGCCTCAAGCCATCAATAGTTTTAAATCGGCCGTTATCCACGGGGCGCGAGGTTTAGAGACGCATGTGGTTTTGATGGGTGCGTATTTATCGAGTAGATGTAAGAGAAAGTGTTAAGTGCTTCAATTTTTGCGTCTATGTCGTCTGCATATTCAATAGTGTGGCACGGAAGACATGCAGCTTCGGCAATTAAACTATCATAGTCAAGGTTTTTAAAATTTTGTTGGGAGATGAATTTCTGCGTAAATTTTGGAGAGTTTAGTGAGTAGGCTAGAAAAATTAAGTCATGGGAGGAAATGCCTGGGACAGGTAGTTGACCATGTGTGCAAACTTTATCTGGGTTAGCAGTAACTAATATATCAATGCAAGTGGAAGAATTTTTAGTGTTATTTGTGGGTTTTAAAGGTAGTATGCTGAGATTGTGCGATGTAAAAGAGTTTTTAAAAAAGACAGCATCGGAGGAGCTTGAGGCAAAATTTGCATTAAAGTCACCAGATATGATTAAGTGCTCATAATCTTGTCTTAAGTTGGCAATGATCTCGTCAATGTCAGATAGATAACCAATTTTTGGAGGACAATAAACGATTCCTAACAATATTTTTTTTGAATTGATGACTACTTCAAGGAAGAGATATTCAGGTCTGCGGGAGTATTGTGCGTCGCTGGTGGCGATTACTTTACAAGCAAGGTCTTTACGGACGTAGATTCCTACACCCAGGAGAACACTTGGTAGGAATTAAACACGGCTAAACTTAATCGGATAAAGAGCACTGAAATGGAAGTGGACGCTATGGTTGATTAAGGGGGATGCGAGGGGATTGCACTTGACACTGGTTGGAGGAAATGAGAAGCACACCGAGAAACAATGAAAACCACTAAATAGGATTTACGCCAACACAAAGGGCACTTCGGCACGGGAAAAGGAGCACTAAAACAGTGGAAAACACTAAAATAAACACAGCACAGAAAACTAAGAGAGAAACCGAATAAGGGGAAATTTGATGCACCGGAACCACTTGGGAATGAGCACTAGGGAGAGGGAATTACACCTAAAATTTGTGATGAGGACACTATGGGGAGGGGATGGCAGGCGTCACGGGAACGGGGGTGGCAGGCGTCACGGGAACGGGGGTGGCAGGCGTCACGGGAACAGGGATGGCAGGCATCACGGGAACGGGGATGGCAGGCGACACGGGAACAAGGACGACGGGCGCCACGGGAACGGGGATGACAGGTGACACGGGAACGGGGATTGCAGGCGTCACAAGAACTGGCTGGCAGAGGTCGATTTGAAGAGTAGGCACTGACAGGAGAATTATTCGACAATGGACAAATGTAGCGAGAATGCTCAAACGCACGTTAATCAAAGAAAGCCATCCTCCTACATAGTTGTGGATTTCCCTAGTGCGGTTGAAGGAACTTGGAGTGCATGCAGCTCTCTCAGGTTGGAGATGAATGTGCGGACGCCATTTTGACGCAGTATGACAACTTTGCCATCGTGTGTCCACACATTACCGAAGCCAGCTATTTTTTTGCTTCGATGAGGAGCTTGAGTCTGGTGGTGGTGAGAGACTCGGTGATCGTAAAACCGGAGCTTTTTAGGGATTTTTTGTTTCGCCAAACATTATCCCTATCCTATTTCAGCTAGGAACATCAAGTGTTTGCTAACTTAATACACGAGTTAATGGAAAGGAAAAGAAAAAATTTACCTTGATTGGGAATTGAACCCAGGTCTTCCACTTGTGTGGTGGATAGGCTGCCACTAAACTATCATGACAAAACAGATAGAATATTTCTGATTGTGTTGGGGCTAGCAGTGCTAGGTATAACCTTCCCCAACAAATACCCTCCTTGAGAAATTTAATGCATATTACCACTACAGTTTATCATTGTATGGAAGATGTGGTGTGGACGTTAGGCATATTTTTGTTATTGTAACTGTGCAGTGGTTTAGATTAATGATATTGTGTGACTAATTAAGATTTTAAAGATGAAAAGATAGGATTACCATCATATTAAATGTTACCACAAGTATAGGCCTCTTAACAGCTATGTTATTTACACAGGTAAGAATGCTCTGCAGTATGTTTTCTATTTAAATTAAGAGTTTCAGGAGCGATAATTTTACAAATATTATTATTTATCTTAAATGCAACATCAACCAAGTCTTATTAATATGGTTGAACACTTCAATAAAAAGATTTTTTCTTGTAAAATTCATGATACAGCCATCCCTCTTTATACAAACTTCCATTTTACAAGTTTTTGCTTATATGAACTGAGCAATTTCATACCTAATTTTCGATTTGCAAATAAATTTTCGCTTATATGAGTTTGTTACATTCCCATGAAAATCCTATTTGTCAAATATCGAATAAATTTTCGCTTTTAAGTGCTTTGGGAAAATACAGGAAAGCTTGGTAATGTTTGTCAGATTCCATCATGCCATTCTGAAGAAAAACCATCATCTCGGTCTCAGTACTCACATTGCGGTTCATTGTGAAATTCGGTTCGCTGAGTTCAGTTTTTACTGTCATTAAATTTTTTTTCTTATTTTATTGTATGCATTTTACAAATCTTGGTGTGTTGATGATATCCATGGGTTAATTCATAGGCTAGCCTCTCGCAGACTAAAATAGGCTAGGCTATCATACGCTAATACCGCTAATATAGAGTAAGACATCATAGACTAATGACTAATAATGTCATTTAAGTACACTAATATATCATTATTGATGTTTTTTCCCAATTTGGTGTTATTTTGTGTTGTTTTTATGTGAACTATGGGATATTTTTTTAATTTTGACCTTTGGAACCAATTAAAATTTTTACATAGGAAGTAATGAGAAAATAATTTTTGTTTTACAAGTTTTCGCCTAATGTACAGTTTTCATGGAACGAATTAAGTTCGTAAAATGAGGGAAGGCTGTATTTCATGCTACTTTTGCATGATTGTTGCCACAAGGGTGATTGAGCTTGCAAAATTAATAAAGTACTGCATTTTCAACCGTCTAAAATCAGGACTAAGTGCATAGAAAACATTTTATGTGGCTCAGAGATTATCAGAATCATTTTAACATGATCATAACAATTGAGGAGATAACTTTTGAAAATAGGCTGACAATGGACTCTAAAAGAGGCATTATACACTGTGCCAATAATCTTTTTTTGTACTTTTAATACATCATTTATGTGGGAGATTAGTTTTATATTATATAATAAGATACTAGTAAATAAAAATGACCATAATATAACAATGCTAAAATTTCTATGCTCACAGTATACTTCAATGGTGTGAAAAGATAAAAAATTGAGTTTAATTTCTTAAATAAATGCTGAACATGGATATTCCATATAATTAAGGGGTCAATGTATATACAGGCCAAGAAATTTGTGTTCCTACATGGAATCAATAGGGTTATTGTCAAGCTGCAGGTTGATTACCTCATTAAGTGGACAGTTAGAGAAAATGTGATTTGTGTTTTCTTCTTATGTATGAACTGCTTCTTAGCTAAGTATCCTGTTGACATATTCTGCATAATACCTGTACTAAAATTTACAATCTCTTTGACATCAGGATTACTATGCAAAACATTTATGTTATCAGCATATAATAGGTGTACCATTTAAAATGCAACCTACAGGAAGTAGTATCATTTATTACAAATTTCATTAAATATACACTACATATAGTTAGTTATTTCTTATAAATAATGTTAACTGCTTTACAGAAGGTGTTGAAAATGTCTACTTCCTTCTTGAAAACATGCTTCAACCCTTTTTACCATGTTCCATGTAACACGATGAAGTATTGTTTACTCAATACTTAAAACAGTATGATCGATGAAGAAAGATTTGAAGCTTTCCCGGCAAATCATCATGGTGAATTTTTCTCGGGTTTCCAACCGGGTTGTCTCGGAGATTTCTTCCGACGTTTCGGTGACAGACCCCTTATAATGGAGAGTATTTTTTAAAAACAAATGTTTTTTAATACATTTAATTCATGAAAAATAAGTTTATATATCACATAGTATGTAAATGTTTACAATAAAATCAGAATCTCTGATATTATCATCAGTTTCTAGTTAGTACCCTGTAATATTCAAATATAATTCTTGAAGCATAAGAAAATTTTGTAAAGAAAACCATGCAACAAATTTGAAAGAAATTAAAATATTGGTAAGTATTGTAGAACAAAGAAAGTGAAAAAGACACCATTACCAAATTTTTCTCGCGAATCTCTCAGATATTTTTCGTGAGCCCCTAGGGGTACGCGAACCACTGGTTGGGAAATGCTGTTCTAAGGTATGCAGGTTGCTCCTGTAAACTTTTTCTTTCAGATATCCCCATAAAAAGAAGTCTGGAGGTGTTAGGTCTGGAGATTGCGCTGGCCAAAGTCCATGCGCAACAATGCGCTTACCAAAGAAATCTTCCATCAGAGCTGTTTTTGTGTTGGCGGTATAGGCAGTTGCTGCATCATGTTGAAACCAGCCATCCCTTTCATCTTCTTTCTTTCATCATCTGATATTGTTCTGCATTAATGGCCTCTTTGATGAATAGTGGTCCTACTATTCGTCATCGTGACGATGCAAGCAATGCATCAATTTTCACAGAATGCAAAGGTGTTTCATGAACAACATGAGGATTTATGTCTTCAAATTCGGCTGCTTTGACTTTATGTGTCCACTTAAATTAAACCATGCCTCACCTGAGAAAAAGAACTTGTCTAACACATCCTATCACGTATGAAATTGAGAAATCAACGGCAATAACAGACCCTTGGAATTACATCCTGTTGTTGAACTTGATGGACAGCTTGAAATCGGAACAGATGCAAATTCAATTGTTTTGTTACTCGATGTGTGCTTCCCAATGACAATCCAATTAGCTGGAATCATTCTCAAAGATGTATGTGGTGATTGAAACAGTCTTTCCTCAATGTTGCACACATTATTGTCTGTTAAAACTGTTCAACGACAAACATGTTTTCTGTCGTAAACACATCCTGTTTCACAAAATGTTTTTATTAGAGGGTATATTGATGTCTTGTCTGGTACTTCCTTTGCTGGATATGCATTCCTGAATGCCTCACAAACTGCAGTAAAAGATTTCAAAGAAAAATAATGCTCAACAATGAATACATGTTCTACTTTGGTAAAAACCATGTTTGCACCTCCAATGTTATTCAGCAACTGAGGATGCCAGCAATGAGACAGTCAAGGTCATCTTGACCTGAGCATGCGCAGTAGTGTTAGGGGAATCAGCAAAGATGGAAAGAATATATATATATATATATATATATATATATATATATTAGATAATTCTTTAATATATGTGGTTGTCCAAATGGTCTCACAATAGGATTTTGGTTAAAAATAAATTTGGAAAAGCACAATTAAATAAACTGATGTGGGCAACACATGATTTTCTCCGTATTTATATGGCAAATTACAGGTTGTTAGCTCTGGGATCGTTGTCAATATTTACTTCCGGTTGACAATTAAGAAAAGAAAAAGGAGTGTTACTAAGACATTTCTTCTAACTTTTATAAAAATGTTAAATATAAAATTTTGTGTGGACCTGATTAATAGTTTTTGAGTTAGAGCGCCCACAAAAATCTATTGCATACAGACAGACACATAGACATAATCGAGAAAATAGTCAAAACGTGTTCAGGGGACCTTAAAACATGTATTTCCATTGAAATCTCGAATTCGATTTTTTTCATGAAGACAATACTTTCTCTATACTTTGTGTATGGAGAAAGTAAAAAGTATATTAATTTCAAATTGAATTGGTTGAAACTGTCATTAAGAGACTCAGCATTTTCTATCTTAGACCAATCATGACAGCTCCCTTTTTACTAATGTGCCCGTCGGGGAATTGGTCGAGATAATCCAATGGCTAACAGAGGAGGGACTCCCGGAAGATTTTCCCAACCTACTGGAATTTTGCCTGAAGAACTTGTACTTTATATGGAATGGCAAATACTACAAACAGAACGAAAGAGCTGCCATGGGATCACCCCTCTCTCCAGTCGTTGCCAACATCTACATGGAGGAATTCGAGAGAAAGGCCATGGAATCTTACGATAAGAAACCATCCCTATGGGTGAGATACGTGGACGATACGTTCGTCATCTGGCCACACAGGGAGGGAGAGCTGAGAAGGTTCCTTCAACACCTGAATGCACAACATAACGCCATTCAGTTTACTATGGAGATAGAGAAAAATGGCATAATCATGGGGATTCCTCTGATGCTTCATATGGACAGCTCACAAAGGTGTAGGCAGAGCTGGCATAGGTTGTGGCGGGGGAGGGAGGTGCTCTCACTGGAGGATCGAGCTTGTTCTAGAACACTGTGATGGGAAGCTGTTTTGACTTATTCTGCAGATCCGTGCAAATTTCTCTGTAGAACATTTTTACAGCCTAAATACCCCTCTTCATCTTCAAGTCATGCTCCAAGGAGTGGTCATACTCGATCATTTTGTTTGTGAATAACTTGCCAAGGCTGAAGATTTCTGCAACTTCTTAAAAATATAAATCTGGTATTTTAACATCCACAGTTACATCATCACTTTCTTCTTCGCTTGCTTATACAAGCTCTTCCAGGCACTGGTGGAACAAGTAGGCAAAGGGTCCTGGGGCAAGAAAATTTAGCGGGCTCCCTTAACCGATTAGGGATGGAGCACCACCACGGTGGTGTTAGGGTACCGTCCTCTTTTGCCCTCTTGTGTGAGGCGTGTTAATTACCTGTAGTTCCTTATTTTTGCTAGCAGCTTACGGACAGTTTAAATTTCATCCTGTGAAGTTGCACGTGTTTTTCTTAAGCGGTTACCATTTTACGTGTTTTTAAACTTAGCCCTATTTTAATTTGACAATGGCGACCAAGAGAAAACGGTGTGACGATCACAAACTGAATTTATTGTTTTCTATACCAGATGATGGAGTAAAAAGTGATATATCCTCTATCGATAGTGATAGTGATATTCAAGAGGAAGAAATTCCTGAACCATGTAAAAATATTTCACCTATAACTTCAGACGATGAATCCAATGGTGAAATTGAAGAGACAGTTGAACAGGCTAATAGAAGCAGATTGACTTGGTCCAGAAGAGGTTTGATAAATTTAGGCACTAGTCTCTCTCAGTTTACACCTGGTCCTAATACTTACTTACCAGAAAATTCTTCACCTTTAGATTATTTTATGTTATTTTTTACGGGCGATATGTTGGACCATTGCGTCAAGCAGACTAATTTGTATGCCTCGCAAAAAATGTCAACTGCAGGCGGAGGAGGAAATATTTGGGAAGATCTTACATTAGATGAGTTGAAAGCTTGGTTAGGTGTTATTTTTACAATGGGATTTCATGATCTTCCAAGTCTGAAAGACTATTGGTCCACAGATAGGGCATTGAATGTACCAGGTGTATCAGAAATCATGGCAAGGGATCGATTTTTGTCAATTTTGCAGAATTATCATTTAGCTTAGATTTTTTTATGTCGCCAGATCTATTTATGGAACTCTCCAAAAAAGGTTTGAGAGCCATAGGAACTGCAAACACCAACCATGTCAATTATCCCAAAGAATTGGTAGTAGACACAAAGGACTGGAAGCAAAGTAACCAAGGAGACTGTGAGTGGCTCTCCTCCACCCCACTCCTTTCCTTAGGCTAGCGAGACAAAAGGTCTATATTCTTTTTGTCATCAGGTTACGATTCACCCACATACCCAATGCAGTCTGTGAAAAGGAAGGAGAAGGATGGGTCAAAGGTGGAAGTGTGCTGTCCTGAGATTGTGAGGTTATACAATCAATTCATGGTAGGATTAGATCGAAACGATCAATTATGTAGCTACTACAGTTTGCACATTCCTTCAAAAAAGTGGTGGCATAGACTGATGTTTGATTTAATAAATAGAACGGTAGTAAATTCTTACATCTACTACAAACAAGCTACCAATAAGCCAACTTTTCCTTTTAAAAAATTCTATTTAATATAATCGGAGACCTCATTGGAGGCTACAGTAGCAGAAAGGCGCGTGAACGTGGAGCTACAGTTCCTCCTCCACATAACTTTGGAGAGTGCCACTATCCAGATCAAGTGAAAAGAAATGAGATGAATAAACTTTTGCATAAAGAATGTGTGGTATGCCGGGGAAAAGGAATTAGTAAGAGGAAAATTTTTGTATGTTCTGTTTGTGAAAAAGGGCTGTGCATTGACACTTGCTTCAGAGAATTCCATCTGAATCTCCAATAATTAAGGAATAAAAAGCCTCGGTAAGTACTTTAATAGTTAATATAGACTCTTAGTATGGGCCAGTGAAAGTTTCAAGAAGATTAGAGTTAACATTCTTTTTCTATCGTACTTTTCCCAAAAAAGTAACAAATTGGCTATTTTCTGGCATTTAATTCTGTCCCTAATGGGTTAAGTTACCAACCGTACTGATTTTGAACCAGTGTAGAATCCAGACATTGTTGACCTGGAGGGAAAATGAAAACTTCGAGGATATTTAAAAAATAAACATTATCTTGAAGTTTGAATGACAGTAAATTTTTAATTATTTATAAAATATCACATCAAATTCAGATCACATTCCGAATTTATGTTAATGATATTTTTTCGCTAGTAAATAGTAAAATTAGACCTTTCGCAGATGACACCATCATATATAGGAAGATGCTCAACCAAGATGACCCTGATGAAGGAAGGTTTGAAAGCCATTTTCGAATGGTGTAAGGAAAGAAAATATTTAAATTAATTACAGTAAATGCGCCGCAGTATCGTTCTGGAGAAGTAAGAATCGAGAAATAGGTTTCGAATAACAAAGTCGATACAAGGAATATTCAAGCAGTTCAGCCTGTAAAATATTTAGGAGTTACTATTTGTCGTGACCTTTCATGAAACATGCACATTGGTAGTGTTATAGGCGCGTCTAACAAGAAATTGTCGTTCATATGCAGAATAGTGGGGAATAGTAAGGAGAAAGTACGCGAAGTGTGATATTTTTCACTAGTTAGACTGCAGGTGGAGTGATCCTCCAGTATAAGGGATTCGTATGAGAAGGGCCATATAATTCTGTTAGAAGGAGTTCAGCAGAGAGCAGCCAGATTCGTTAAACAAAAGTACAGACATGGAAAGCGTCACATAATTATTGAAGGGCTTAAAATGGAGATCTGTGGAAGACGGTAGAAAGTGCTCATGGTCAAGAGGATGTTTTGGGCATAATGAAAACTCCATCGTACAGAGGTAGATACGTTCATGGAGATAAGATACGTGAGAACGACGAAGCGTTATAGAGGCTCATTAATTCCGAGAACAATACGAGACCATAACAGGAAAGGAATATCTGCGAGTAATACTGTTAGTTAGACCTCCGTGCATTATACCCCCTGCCACCCGTTCAGCACTAGCAGTAGACACAGGAATGCAAATAGCTTTACGTAGAAAATCTTCAGTTCCGCTTATCCAATATTGGATTTTAAAATTAATTCCAAAAGGTTCTTATCATCTTCGAATTTGGCTTTGGTTACGTGCTTAAATAAACGAATATCATTCCACACTGCTTTCGTTTTGTGATTGGTCAAAATTAACACTTGATGTTACGTTCAATCAATCATCATCGTATTCTCTATTTAAGGAACCAATGACATTTCTTAATATTAATTTAAAAAATTTGAATCATTTTCTCCGGGGGGATTTTATTCCACAGGGGGTGAAAATCCCTCCGGGCCTTCTCTTCAATTCAACGCTGCTTTGGACTGTTGAAATTTTTGCATTGATTTTTTCTGTTCGGATTTTAACAGATATATGGAGAGTCAATCTAATAGACGCTGATACTCCAAGAGGGGTTTTATACGGTTTATGACGATGATTTAATTTTCTCGTGAGGACAACTTTAGTTGCTTTCCCTTTGCACATGCTTTTATAAAAACGCATCGCAGAACTTGGTGGCACTTGCGCAGAAGACCCTTTTTCTGTGGAAGGGTTCATCGTCTAAAAACTTCCTCGTCGCGGGGGAGAAAGGCAGTCTCCGCGTGTGTCCACCAGGGTACCTGCGGTCGTATTTCTTCGTTGCCAACTTTAAAATGCTTTCTCTCACTCACTCCACTCGAAAAGATCGCGCGCCCTCTCCAGGGTTAATGCGAGTAGTTTGGCAGCTCTGCCTGCCATGCGCTCTCCTCTCCCCTCCTATCCCTCTGCATACCCCTTCCACGCACGCTTCCCCCTCCCTGACATCACGCTTCGCGCAGGCGAGTGCCACCAAGTTCTGCGATGCCTCCAAGTTGACGGCAACGCGCTGGCGAAGTGACGCGGCAACTCAAACAATACATACATATATATGTGTTTTATGATTGAACTTAAATTTGCAGAGCGTTAAAGTGAAATAATTACGTACTTGTTGACGCATTTCTGCAAATGTTTTTGTTTACTTGAACTTTGTTGATCTTTGGTTAGCAGCCGACCCATTTCAAGCGAATCATCATCACATCTTTCAAACTGCTGCGAATTAAATATCGTATCATGTCAAAATTGAATCAGTTTCGAATAAAAGTTCAGTTGACGATGACTTTCTAGTGACCTTAGTTTCCGTTATATCAAAATCAAATCACCGTCACGAGTCATCTTAATGTTTAGCCTTGAAATAATGTTGCGTAGTTGCTACAAATGATTGAATTGGATGAACCGTTGAAGTGCCGTATGTATTCTCGCCAACACGAATATTTACAAGTTCGCGCATCAGTCGTGCCGTATCCGAACAGTGACCGTATTACTGTTGGCGGATGCCACACACATTGCCGATCCGACGGCAACAATACTGTCAGTGCCGTGACCCTGGTCGTGAAAACTTGAAAAATATCGTCGCCGACGATATCTAAAGTACGGTACATGCGGGCACACTCTTTTTCCGGACGCCACGGCGGCGGAACTGCTCAGGATAAGTGTAAACGATTCGTGTAACGGTATTTCATACTAGACTCCATTCCACCCTGAGTTGACAGTACATATGGCGCGCGCATTTGCCAAATTTCCCGTGGATTTGACACAGCGCCTATCCCTTTAAACTTCCTACTTGATCCAGATTCCATGCTGATTCAGGTTATTTCACAACAACTGAATTGAAATATTTTCGAACTTCTACCTACAACAAAAAAATAATTTATAAGTTACGCTGACTCGAAAACAAAAATAGTTAATTGAGTGTAATAGCTAACTTGGAAAAAATCACGCTATGCCGATGCCATTGAAACACTTCACTTTTTCACCATAGATGCTATATTAACAGAATATATATATCAACAACAATCTGCAAGGCGCGCTGAATCGTATAATTACACATCAAACAACCACTTGCTATGAACTCTCGTGCGAAACTGTTTCATTGTGTCAAACATTGGGTCCTTCTCCCTTGGGAAAATTCTTCGACACGTGTCCCGTCGGGTTAAGGCTGGTTCACACTGGAGTGACGGTCGCGGTTGGGACATTTTAGACCAAATATAAAAATCCTATTTTCAATGGGGATTCTATGGAGAAGTCCCAAATGCGTTCACACTTGTAGGGGATGACGCGGTCCGACCTCGGCAAGAACCCCTTGGGTCGCTCGAAGTTGCAACTTTTGTCCCAAACCCCTTCGAGTCCTATCCTCTTCGGTTACTGGCGGCAATTCTCGGTGACAGCCGAAGTGAACTTGAATATTTCTGCTAGTTAGGGGCATCCATAAACTACGTCACGCTGCAGGTGGGGGCCGGAATGCGACCTTGCCGCGACCGAGGCCTAACCTACAGGTGTGAATGGTCTCCGCAAAAATAGTCCTCTCCCTAATAGCGCCCTCAACGCGACCGTCATGCGACCATCCCTTCAGTGTGAACTAACCTTTAGTCTCTTCCTTCCATCATTAAACGCACATTTTACAAAGGAACCAAAAATCTGGCACCTATTGACCAACTCCTTAGAAATATCAGGGAGCAAACCTCTCGTCTATTCACTAAAGGGTCATAAACCCTCCCTGTTGAGGATTTCCAAACGAATTTGGGTATGTGTTTACTTCCAACGAAGACTCTTTCTTCATAGCTTAAGAGATTTTGATAATTTTTTGTTTGTTTGAGTGCCCAGCCAGTTCGCCTCTCTTACAGCACAAATGGGCATCTCAGAGGTAGTGCAATGAATAACCGGGGAAGGGAGGAGGGAAACCCGGTGCCGGCATTTGCCTGCTCTTACGAAGAACAGCAGGGGGTCCAACGGCTTAACGTCCCTTCCGAAGGACGAAACAGCTGAATTTGCGCGGTCTCCTCAAACCACACAAACAGGGGGCCGGGCGACCTTGGAAAAATCCTACTTGCGCAGGATTTGTGCTCGCTGCCTTTTCAAGCAGCAGGCGAGTAGCAGCCAGCGTCCTAACCACTACACCACTACCCAATTTATAATTTTTTAAATATTTTTTTTCGTCTCATTTCTTCGAGATATTTTTTGAGGCTTCAAAACTGCTTTTGAGATTAAGGCGGAGGAACCCAAAAACAAGAATTGTGAAGCGTTGTATTGTTAGCTGCCACTATATACGAAGTTTAAATAATTATCCCTTGGTTATAGTCATACTTTCATTCTTTAAAACGTGACATTTCGCGAAAATTTGTTAAACAAGGAGTTTTCTCACAATAGAAAGCTAAAACAATAAAATATGATTTTATGAACCCTAAACAGGGTCTTACGAAATATTTTTTAGAAAGATATTTTGATTTTTTTCCAGATTCGATTACTAATTTTCGTGGAATCCGATTTTTTATTTATTCTTTGATTTTAAATTAATTCATTAACCAAATTATACCTAATGCATTGCGAGCTTTATATTACAATTTTACATTTATACGTTCATTTGCGTAATACTTATTTTTTATTACAAATGTCAATGCGTGACCGAAAATATATGAACAGACAGAAACTTTTTATATAAATTTGACGTTATTTTCTAATGAAATCATTAAAACTAAGATTCAGCTTTTATTAGTTAAATTATAAAACATGGAAATTTATTCATGATGATTGCTTCTCGCTTCAGTTTTTATTTACTTTTGGTGGTGGGTATCACGAAATATGTTGATTGGTTTTGTACAGTCTTTAAAAAAGTTTGGGAGTTACAATGTGACAATATCTCGATCTGGCGCAGTGTTTCAGCCGCCGGTCCGTTTCTCGGCGCTGTACCGCGCTTTTGGTTAAATGTCCGTATCGTAAGAACTACAAATGTTATTGGATTGGAGTCTTTTCCAAATATAAATTTCAACATTTTTGCACATTTCGTTCGCTCATTGTATCCCCTAAATCAATTAAGAAAATTTTTTCTCGCAGACCGACTTTTTCATGTCTGAAGAAATGACTTTGGAGAAATAACAATGTTATTAATTTTTTAAAAGACGTTTAATAAATATTATATCTTTATCATTTATATAAGCGAGATAAACAATCCCTCAAGAGGCATGACAAAAGAAATCGACCTTACTGGATCAGTAGAAGCCGAGATATGTCGTTGTATGTTTAAAGATACATAAAAAACTTACCGTGTTCACATTTTTAGTTTTTCTTTTTTTAATCAGTTTCTCGAATTTTTAGAAAATTAAGATTTACATAATCAGGTTCAGTGTAAAACTTACTTCGATAGAGCATCATAATTTTACTTAAACGACAATATCACCATAATCACAACAAATTTGGCAGCGGGATTAGAGAAGGACAGAGCTATAGGGAAAAGCAATGGAAATAGATAATGGAGATAGCAATAGCCCATTAGACACCATACTGTCATCTAAGTGTGGAACGCGCTATAGCTACTAATTATAACTATCAAGTTGGCAACAGACCGGGCCCCGGGGAACTGTCCCGGTCTAGTTCCGCCACTGCTTCCAGGTCATCCTAAGTGGGTTCCTCGGCGTGAGACTAATGAGTTCTTCTGCATCCATTTCCTCCATATCCTTGAATCCTTCCCCTTCGATGTCGTGGGCTATTTCTGCAAAGCTCTTCAATTCGTCATCCGAAGATTTGAAGCCACTAACATAGTTTACTGTCTCCTTCCATAATTTCCTACAGCAGGAGTTGTTGGTTGAATATTTGGTCTCATCGAGGGATTCCTTCACCTTTTTTATGCATTCACCAATGTTATATACCATCTAAAACTGCCTAATAGCCAGGGATTCAATCGCATCTAGTGTCTTAGCGAAAGTGCGTCTGGTTTTATACCTAGAATCCACCCCCGGTCTAGCGATTGCAGGAGTGAAGTCGTATTGGGAGGCAAGAAAAGGACCTCCACGTTTGGCAAACTGTACACACTGCGGATCACCCGGCGCATTGTCTATTATGAGGAGTCTTAGAAGGATAGTTATCCCACCTAGAAGGATAGTTATCCCACCTATCCCTCGATCCTATTCCTTCCACCTATCCACTTCGCCCTATTTTCCAAGCTATCCCCCCACCTATCGCACCATCTCTCACAGCCAATCACACACGCATCTATATTTCTCTCGCGTCAGTTATTAATCTATCAGTGGACATCGTTCCGCTTTCCGGAATATCCCCCAGCCTTTCATTCATGTTATGCACCTCACTCACCATCTCCCTGCTCAGTTGCTATTTCGTTTTTCAAATACCCACCCCTTGCCTCGTACTACGTTCTCTCCAACTTAGAGGCCTTCTCACCCCAGCTCCTTTCCCTTCTCGCTCTATCTCTCCTATTAACTTCTCCCTATCAATATAACCCCCCTCCCTATCGCCCCCTCCTTCCCCTCCTACGCCACCCATACGGTCTCTATCGTGGAACGACCGCATTATGACGCAGGCTCCCTCGCCGCTTGCTCGTCTCGCATACGTGCTGCTCTCATCTCTGCCTCTCTCTTTCATCTCCCCCCCTCTCTCTCACATCTCCCTCTCTCTCATATTTCTTCCATCTCTCTCATCTTTCTCCCATCTCTCTCATCTCTTTCTCTCTCATCTCTCCCTCTCTCTCATCTCTCCCTCTCATCTTTCTCCCATCTCTCTCTCATTGACTCCCTCTCTCTCTCATCTCTTCCTCTCTCTCATCTCTCTCTCATCTCTCTCTCATCTCTCCCTCATCTCTCCCTCTCTCTCTCATCTCTCTCTCATCTCTCCCTCTCATCTCTCCTCCTCTCTCTCTCATCTCTCCTCTTTCATCTCTCTTTCCCTCACCTCTCACCTCTCCCCCCCCCCTCTCTCCCTCCATCCATCTCTCCCTCCATCCATCTCTCCCTCTCTCTCTCTCCCACCCTCCTTCTCTCCCTCCCTCCTCTCTCTCCCTCCATCCCTCTCTCCTCTCTCTCCCTCCATCCCTCTCTCCCTCCATCCCTCTCTTCCTCCATCCCTCTCTCCCTCCCTCTTTTCCCCCTCTCCCTCCCTTTCTCCCTCCCTCTCTACCTCCTTCCCTCTTTCCCCCTCTCTATCTCTTCTCTCTCTCCCCTTACCGCCTTCCCTCTCAACCTTCCTCCCTCTCTTTTTCCCATAAGACAAGAGAGCATCGTGTCGCGTGCTGAGTCTCAGAGCCAGCGTCGCTTTACGCGGTTCGCCAGTCGTATATTCGTTCGAGAAGAGACCCGGGGGTCGCCCTCGTCGAAAACTCCCTCTCTCTCTCGCCCTCTCGTGGGCCAGTGTCCAGTGCGTCGCCGTGCAGTGCGCCCCCCTTTGCCCCCTCCCCGCCTCCCTCGACGCCCTTTCCTCTTCTCCTCCGAAAGCGCCTTGGCCACCGACACCGTCGCCGTCGCAACAACATCCTCCGTGTGTCTTTTGTCCTTCTCCTTTCCCTCTCGTTTGTGCTCCGGTCATTAGTGAGTCGTTTAAGGTAGGAAAAATTTGCCGTGGAAGTTATTCTCTTAAGAGAGCCATGCATCTTTTTTCTGAAGTCTATCCTAATTAAAAATAAACTCTTTATGTGCATTAAAACTCATATAAATAACTCATCCATTTATCGCTCATCTCTTAAATCAGCTAATAATACTGAACGTTAAATAATTTCTGCCATTCTAAATATATCTAACTTAATGTTATCATCCCTTTTCTCGTATTTATATCTTGAATTCGTTTTCAGTTTCCGCTTGCCATTTTCTACTTGTGACTGCTTTTAGTTCCCGTGGGACAGATCGATTCTCTCGGTAGCTTCTAGAATTTCTTCTCCCTCCATCCCGAACCCACCACGAGATTCTTCTTCTCTTCCCCTCCTTTCTGTCCCTTTTTTACTCATATACTTTTCTATCCCTCTTTTCGCCAATCTTCCTCCCTCCGTCCATTCTCTCGTCTCTTCCCCTCCTCCTCCTCCGGTCCCTCTTCCACCTCCGACCCCTCCTCCTCCTCCGACCCCTCCTCCTCCTCCGACCCCTCCTCCTCCTCCGACCCCTCCTCCTCCTCCGACCCCTCCTCCTCCTTCGACCCCTCCTCCTCCTCCGACCCCTCCTCCTCCTCCGACCCCTCCTCCTCCTCCGACCCCTCCTCCTCCTCCGACCCCTCTTCCTCCTCCGACCCCTCTTCCTCCTCCGACCCCTCTTCCTCCTCCGACCCCTCTTCCTCCTCCGACCCCTCTTCCTCCTCCGACCCCTCTTCCTCCTCCGGCCCCTCTTCCTCCTCCAACCCTTCTTCCTCCTCCGACTCCTCCTCCGACCCTTCTTCCTCCTCCGACCCTTCTTCCTCCTCCGACTCCTCCGACCCTTCTTCCTCCTCCGACTCCTCCGACCCTTCTTCCTCCTCCGACTCCTCCTCCGACCCCTCTTCCTCCTCCGACTCCTCCTCCAACCCCTCTTCCTCCTCCGACCCCTCTTCCTCCTCCTGCCCCTTTTCCTCTTTTATCTTTATCGATCATTAGCATGTGCCCTCCGCTCTCTCTCTCTCTCTTCCCTTTGAATGGACATGCATGACCTTGAATCGGCCTTGGCACCCCTTCCTTCCTCCTTCCCCTTCTATTCTTCCTTTGCCCCATTCACCCTCACGAGCCATTTCCTCCTCTCTTCCGCCCGCCATTCCGCCCTCCCCTCCTTGGGAGATTACCACACCACATTTTCCGCTTTCTTTCTTACCACTCGTTTCTCTGCCACCTCCGCATCGCATCCAAGCGTCCTTAATTCGATCGCCGCTCCCTCTTACGGAAGTCTCTATTCTATCTCCTCCCTTTTGGGACCGAGATGTTTGATCGACGTCTATCCGTCGCAAACTTTTTCGTATTTCTCCGAATCGTATTTTCCATGGTTTGCATTCGAGATTTTTTGGTCTTCGACCCGTTTGCGTTCTCCACTCTTAGCCTCCTTTCTCTCCTCTTTAAGTATGCAACTCTATCTTCCAAGTTTCCCGATCGCTTGAGCCAAAAGTAATCCTTCCACAATTAAAACGACTTCTATGTGCATCTTTCCTTCCCCTTAAATGCATTCAGAGTCCATTCCCCTTTTAATTTTTCTTCAACTGCGAACTCGACTTGTGCTTCGTTTTCCCCATGGTATTCCCTCCCCTCCCCTCTCTCCCTTCCCCTCCCCTCTCTCCCTTCCCCTCCCCTCTCTCCCTTCCCCTCACTTTCCTCCTCCCTTCCTCCGTTAGGTGGAAGAAGGGACTTTTTAGTCTCAATCTCGCCCCAAATAAAGACCACATCAATCTCCCTTTCCACAAAACCGTGTCTCATTCGTCCAGTCCCTCTTATTCACTCTTCCACTTTTCCCATTCACTCCTTTGTTCCCTCACTCCCTCTTTCCCTCCCTTTCTCTCTCCCTCTTTCCCTCCCTTTCTCTCTCCCTCTTTCCCTCCCTTTCTCTCTCCCTCTTTCCTTCCCTTTCTCTCTCCCTCTCTCCCCCCTTTCTCTCTCCCTCTCCCCCCCTTTCTCTCTCTTCACCTCGCCCTCCCACTCTCTTTCTCCCTGTCACTCTCCCTCACTCCCTTTCTCTCTCCACCTCCCTCTCCCTCCCTCTCTCTCTCTCTCTCTCCACCTCCCTCCCTCTCTCTCTCTCTCTCTCCACCTCCCTCCCTCTCTCTCCCTCCACCTCCCTCCCTCTCTCTCCCTCCACCTCCCTCCCTCCCTCTCCCTCCACCTCCCTCCCTCCCTCTTTTCCTCTCTCCTACGCTACTACTCCGAAAATAGCCTTCGTTACTCCTCGTTCCTTCGTACAAACTCCCACCCTCTCCCCTTCTCTCTCGCTCTCTTCCCCCTCTCCCCTTCCCCCCTCCCCTCCCCTACTCCCCTCCCCTACTCCCCTCCTCTCTGCTCCTCCCCTCGCCTCCTCCGCTCCCCTCCCCTCTCCTCCTCCCCTCTCCTCCTCCCCTCTCCTCCTCCCCTCTCCTCCTCCCCTCTCCTCCTCCCCTCTCCTCCTCCCCTCTCCTCCTCCCCTCTCCTCCTCCCCTCTCCTCCTCCCCTCTCCTCCTCCCCTCTCCTCCTCCCCTCTCCTCCTCCCCTCTCTCCTCCTCCCTCCCCTCCTCCCCACTCCTCTCCTCCTCCCCTCTCCTCTCCTCCCCACTCCTCTCCTCCTCCCCTCTCCTCTCCTCCCCTCTCCTCTCCTCCCTTCTCCTCTCCTCCCTTCTCCTCTCCTCCCTTCTCCTCTCCTCCCTTCTCCTCTCCTCCCTTCTCCTCTCCTCCCTTCTCCTCTCCTCCCTTCTCCTCTCCTCCCTTCTCCTCTCCTCCCTTCTCCTCTCCTCCCTTCTCCTCTCCTCCCTTCTCCTCTCCTCCCTTCTCCTCTCCTCCCTTCTCCTCTCCTCCCTTCTCCTCTCCTCCTCCCCTCTCCTCCTCCCCTCTCCTCCTCCCCTCTCCTCCCCCCTTCTCCTCCCCCCTTCTCCTCCCCTCTCCTCCTTCCCTATCCTCCTCCCCTATCCTCCTCCCCTCTCCTCCCCTATCCTCCTCCCCTCTCCTCCTCCCCTCTCCTCCTCCCCTCTCCTCCTCCCCTCTCTCCTCCTCCCTCCCCTCTCTCCTCCTCCCTTCCCCTCTCCTCCTCCCCTCCCCTCTCCTACTCCCCTCCCCTATCCTCCCCCTCCACTATCCTCCCCCTCCCCTATCCTCCCCCTCCCCTATCCTCCACCTCCACTATCCTCCCCCTCCCCTACCCCCCCTACCCTCATCCCCTCCCCTCCTCCCCATCTCCTTTTATTTATCTCTCTTTCGCACTCTTTTGCCTTCTTCCACTGCTCATCCGCAAACTTACGCGCCATCTTTCATCTTTCATGTCATTCTCCGCACTTCCCTCCAATAGGGTCGCTTCTCGCCTCACAATCTCCACGTATCCATTATTTGTTTCTTTCTTTATCTTCTCGGAAGAAGAAAACGCTCTCCTTTTTACCGTAGTCTCCAGAGAAAATCCGTATACGCTGAATGTGTCCTCCTCTCATCCTTAGTCTGTTTTTTTCTTGATTTCCATTTTCCCATTTCTATCTATCGCTCTCTTTTTCTCTCTCGTTGCGTATTATTTTTTTTGGAAATTCGAAAGTGATTTCCACATCTCGTACTGCCGAAATTTCTGTATAAACGTATTTTTTCTTTTTTAAACTTTTTTAATTTATCTGTCGTCCGCTGCGATTGCAATCGTTGCGCTCGAGAAGAAGAAGATTATATTCGTCTAACAAGGGGCGTTCGAAAATAATAACTTCGCAGTTACCACAGAGAAGCATTTTAACTACAGAGTAACCTTAATCCGAGTCGCTGATGGAAGTAATTTAAAAAACAGTTTAATATATTTTTTCCGACTTAAATAACATTAAATAAAATGTGTGATATCTAATCGTGTTAATAAAACACCGATCTGTGATGCTGCCACATTTCAGATATGCCCACCTCCATTTAATTTAAATCCGAACGCGAGAGCTAGCTTGTCAGTTTGTATCTTTTGGCGTACGAAGGATAAAATGGTTTTCCTTTCTCCTTTGTCCTGTCCCCAGTCTCGGATTGCCACTTCCTCGTCCGCCCCTTCCTGCTGCCCCCTCCACCACCCGTTTACCTTGTTTGCCCTATTCTATCTCATTATTCTCACCCCATTCCCATTGACACTCTCTCGCCCTTACTCGCTGGCTGCTGCGCATCTCATGGACAGATTCATCAATAAATGCCATTTATCATTCTCGATCTTCATTACCTTCGTTTGCATTTAATGTATTTTAATATTTCCTCTTCTTTTTGTTTAATTATTTTAGCTCATTCTGATGCATGATAGCGTTCCATTCCCGTTCGCTAAACCTATCTTTCTGCCTCGGTAGTAGATGTTTGCCTCTCGGTTCAATTTACCCTTTGCTTATGCATAAATATAGGATTTAGAGGTGCGATACGTGACACTATGTCTGGCTCACGGATGTGCATGTTATGTTGAAGAATGCGTCTGTTTGAAAGTTCATCGCAGGAAATATTTATTCGGCCATCGCAACTTTTAGTACAAGAACCAAGCCATTCTAGGTTTGCAATGTAATACTTTTCTGGAATGCAGTTGACACAAAGCAAATATATGCTGATATTCGAGTACAAAATATTATTTTTACGGAGATGGACCATAACCGTTTTAGGAAACTGGATTAGTAATCGTTTGTCGCTAGGCCGTTCGGTGAAGCCCCGTTTAGACGAGGCAATCCGGGTAGTACGACATGGATCGTGCGACACATGTAGAAAGAGGAAACTGTTTAGACCAGTGTTTCTCAACCGAAAACCAGTCGCGGACCGGTAAAAGTTATGAACATTCCACCGAGGCCCGGTAAAATTTAGCAATCTATATTCAGTATTCTTATTCAATTAAATTTCATTAAAACAAGAATAAAACACTTTTAATAACATTACATTTTTGAAAAATATCACAGTTTTATCAGATAGTGCGATTGCTGCTGCTCCTTCTCGCTAATTAATATTTCTATTCTTGGACTGAGAGAGGTAACTGCTAAACGTAGTGCGTGGCTAACAGCAAGTCGATTTATTTCTTTTGTCTTTATGGCAGTCATGGCCGAAAAGGCGATTTCGCACAATTTAGTGGTTGAAAATGGTAATAAAAACTTGATTGCGTTTTCATACAATTCTGGATACTCAGTCTTGACATTTAGCCAACATTTAGTCACACTCGTCGAGTTAAAGGCTGATTTTAATCCTAAATCTGAAGACAGTTCAATTAGTTGTTCCTCTTCAGTGTTCGTCAGCCTGTTGTTTTTATGTACTACAAACGGGTCTATAACCCATAAATTTCCTAATCGCAGATCTTCCTCTGGTGGGTATTAGGCATCGATTGCTCGAGAAAGTGCTTCAAGATGTTCACAAATAATTCTCGTGATGCTTGCAATATTCAGCTTCACTGAACCCACAAAATCAGAAAACAAAGGAAACATTTCGTAATTTCTATCACGTACCCGCTTGCACCAAAGTGTTAACTTTTTTAAATGCGTCCATTTTATTGTTCAAATTAAAAATAGTTTTCGTGTGCCCCTGAAGACTCAAATTCAACTCGTTAACAAGGGAAAATATATTAGCTAAATATGCTAGTTTTGCTGTCCATTCTTTGCAACAGAAACAGTCAGCAAATGCCGATTTTTTTCATGCAAAAATAATTCAACTTCTCGCCTTAGTTCAAATAACCTCTTCAAAACTTTTCCTCTCGATAGCCACCGAACTTCTGCATGAAGTAGTAAGTGCACGTGATCAGCGCCCATTTCTTCGCACAAGATAGAAAAAAGTCGTGAATTCAATGCACTGCCCTTTATAAAGTTTACAATTTTTACTGATTGCGTGAGAACATCATTTAGGTCTGGAGATATTTTTTTCGTTGCTAAATGCTCGCGGTGTATGAAGCAGTGAGTAACTACCATTCTAGCGTAACCTAATTTTCTTATTCTTGTTACTACTCCAGAATGCCTGCCAGTCATGCTTGCTACTCCATCTGTGCATATTCCGACACCATTTTTCCATTCAAGACCTTTAATTTCAATGTACTCATTTATTGGGTTGAATATTTCCGAGCTTGTGGTTTGAGAAGGCAGTTCAAGGCAACATAATAATTCTTTCTTCATATCTCCTGCATCAAAATCAATGAAAAGTACATAGCATAAAAGAATTGCTGTATTAGAAACATCTGTTGACTCATCTAACTGTATTGCAAACCATTTAGACATTTTGATATTTTGGATCAACAGATCTTCAACGTCCGAGGATAATTCGGAAATCCTGCGCTCAACAGTATCATTGGAAAGTGGTATGGTTTTCATTTTGTCTCCGGCTGTTGAACCTAAAACTTCATTACAAACTTCTACCAAACAAGGTTTTATCAATTCTTCGCCAATTGAATATGGTTTCTTGCATTTAGCTATTTGAAAGGCCACCAAATAAAAAGATTTTAATAAGGACTTTTCTATCGCAAAAAAAACTTTTTAAATACATTATTTCGTGATTTCACCTCCTGCAATTTTCGTTGGAAAAATTCTACTGGTTTATTTTGTAATTCTGGGTGTTTTGAGTTCAAATGACGAGAAAGCTTTGCAGGTTTCAAACATTCGTTTGACAGAATATCCCCACAAATTATACACTGGTTTTGGTAAAAACATTTCTGATCCCGGACATACGATGAAACCTAATTTTAAATATTTACTGCTATATCTCCGAACAAAACCAGTCTTTTTCTTTTTCTCGCGCGGACAGTCAATTTCATCTGCAGCATCCGATTCATTATTAATGTTACTGGTTGATGGACTTTTAGTATTTGACTCGTCTTTAAAAAAGACTGAGCAATGTTCCTTTTCTTCGTTTGTCACTCATTTTTAAACAACCCCACTTATCAGCATGTAATTATCAATAATTTGATAATTCTGCGTTTTGACGCACAGTTCCGAAACTGAAAACAAACAAGCCTATCATTAAAATTTATTATAAGTAAAATCAAATGAAAGTTTTTGTAGTAAATAAGAAATACAGTAAATTAATTTATAGAGTATAATTTTATAGGCAGTTTAAATATCTTGACATCCATTGACTTAGCATACGTAGCAGCTTCACACATTTCGCCGCCCTTAAAAATCTTGCTGCCCTCCCTCCCCACGTCATGTTCTGTGGGTATTCGATGGTCAAGAATTTTATTTTAATAAATTATTAATATCCATAATTATCACACAATCGAGCCAATATTTGATTTAGAGCTTCTAACGAGAATAAGTGGATTTTATTGTAATGCCATTGGTTTAAAATTACGACGCTAACTTTTGACGACGTCATAATCCTAAAATACGAACTTTTAGCAAACGGGAACAAAATTAATGTCGTATTTTGTTAAGTTTTCCTATAAATTTATAAATGTAATTATTGAAGAAAGTGAACTGATTTGAAACTTGGTTTGTCAAAATCATGGAAACATTAATGCTACAACCTTCTATAGCTATCAACGGAAAAATATGAAGTAATGGGTATTTCGGGATTTATTTTCATCCGAAAACATCCTAAAAGGCACCGATAATCCTAACACACCAAATATTCCAAGTTTTGCAAATTTTTTGTGTAAAATATAGGCTATTGTCTTAATGGTGTTTATTTATATTTCTGATGCAGGGCGATCCGAATCAATGAACTTGAAAAGCGAAAACAATGACGCTCTTGCAGTATCGAAAACTCGTATTAGTATTATCATTTAAAAGGTAAGGTATTAGCCATATCAGGGGCGAATCCAGAAACTTACCAAGGGGAGGGCGATGGCCCCAATTGCCCCTCCCCCCTCTTGATTCCTCCTCTTCCGACGACGATACATTTTGAAAATCCCTACTTCCATCAGAACCTTTCTTTTCCTTGTCATACGGACTTAATCTTCGGTGTAGAAACAAGGAATGTTGCGCGGAATGAATTTAAGAATGTGCCCAGTGGAGGGCAATGGGGTCGTCCAAGGGGAGGGCGATCGCCCCTCCCTTGGATCCGCCACTGTGCCATATATTTCCAAAATTACAAGTATTTAAATACTACAGATGACGAATTCATTTCCCATTATATGAATCGTAAAAATCACATTAAAGAAACAAAAAGAATGTGTGTACATGGCTATTTATTTTCCACAAGGGTTGTGATTTTTCATACTTAACAAAAATGATTTATCTAGAAAATTTTCAACTTCAATGATGTCTTTACACTGTACGCTAGCATGAGCATTGAAACTTAAAAATGAATTATTTTGAACTAATCTTTCATATACTAACTATACTAATATACTGTCGAAATTAAATATTTTTTACTACTTACTTATTCCACGCCGAATTATATCTCTTTCTTCTGATGTCGGGAACAATTAGTATTTCACTCCGATGGCTAAATATTTTGACATAAAATGAAAATAACATAAGAATATATAATTCTTGTCCACTTTTAGAAATAATGTTTATCAAATATAACATCTAATGTTAGATGTTTGAATAGATCGTCATAAAACACTACTAACCTGCGCCAAAGACCAATATAAAAAAGCACAATACAAAACCGTGGAGTGTTCCTTCTTCTGTAACTAGTAAGACAAGACTGGCGGAGGGTGCACAAAATACGTTTACTTGGACTGGCGATGAAAGGTTATGGCCAATAACCTCGAGAGAAAACGTCACACTGGAAAAACCTCTTTAAAGCAATTCAGAAATGACCCTTCATATGGCTCTTGGTGGACAAAATGTTATCTTTAGTAGAGGCTGCCGACATTCCCTTCTCTGCAGGAATTCTCGAAAGGGCCAATCCTGCCATTGGAGGGGGTCTTTTCGGCATGCGATATCTTAAGGAAATGGTGAAGGACACATTCGGGTAGCGACCCGAAGCTGTTGAGGATTAGTGGCACGGCTAAAAGTAGCCCTTTCTATTTCTTTTGTTCTTTACTGGTGCATTTGGACCCCGTGACCATGCTGTGTGGTTATAGCGAGAGATGAATGCAAGATGAGGCGAGTCTCCTGGCCGTAGGGAAATATTCCTTAATTTTGCTTTCTCCTACGCAATTGTTTATACGAAACCCATGCAGCAGTAAAAATGTCAGAAAAATCACATCCGATATCCGTGGTCCTTATTTTTCATAGAATCCGCATTCCGAAATACCTCTTCTCCATTCGGGATATGCACGGTTATAGCACTCTAAGCATTAATATTTAGCCACAACTTTGCAGATTTTCATCCTGCAACAAGTATAAAACTGTTTTTACAGGACTTCAGAGTCGTAGCAATATAAAAAATATTAAGGCTTTCCTTAAACTTTCCACAAAGTTTCGCGGACCGGCAAGTAATCGGCCGCGGACCGGCGGTTGAGAAACACTGGTTTAGACGGTTCAACCAGAGTCGATTCGACAGTTCAAACCAAAATGTCGTAAACTGGATTACTTGGTGTGGGCGTGCAAGTAATATTTAGAGCTATAGGGGAGGAAGTACGGAGAATTTAAAAGAAGAAGAAGAATTGAAGACGTCTGCGGACTAGGCAGTGGATTTTGAGGCGTAAGGCTCTTGGGACTTCAGAATGTTTGTCAAAAGAGCTTTCATCTGAGGACCCAGAATCTTACCGAAACCATTTAATGATGACTGCTCTTCAAGTTGAAGTGCTACTGAATAAAGTTGATTATAATTAATAATATAATTATAATTAATATTTACGCATAAGAAGATTTCGCGTAAACAACACTGATTTACCTATAAAAGAAAGGGATGCGTTTCACAAATGCTCTTTCACTCCGACGTCGACTCAAAAACATTAAGAGATAATGGTTCTAAATTTCCCAGGAATGCTTGATTCACATATTACAAGTGATAGACAAACAAATATTTGGATTAAAGGCACGGGTTCAAGTCCATGAGATTATTTATATCTCTCGTAAGGTAGCGCGTGAACATGGGCTTCTCGATGTGCAAGCTTATTTTCTTTTGGAAATTAAAATTAGAAAAGTTTGACCTTCGATCATCCGATTTAAAGTATTTTAAAGAAAAACTAATAAAGTCACTTATACTATTCGTCTTCTTTCGCCTACACATCGAAATCACTCATCTAACGTTTAAATCACTCATTTAGGGGAAATATTGTCATTACGGTATTCCTATGCGTTAAATGCAAACAGAAAGTCAAAAAGAAAACTTTTAGGGACGGCGACCCAAATGCAAAGATTCTTTTATACAATTACTTGTAGAAGGTGCTTGCATTCTGCAAGCAACTCATCTCACCTTGAAAAAACATTGATTTTTCAGACAGATATTTCATCATTACAAATATTTTTTTAATTCTAAAGATTTCACCTCCGCAGCGATTTTCGTTTTTCCCTCATGTAAAAATAATAGATTAAAACAATCCCCAAACTTTTCAATTTTAAGAATTTTATGCTGTCTCCATTATGGGGCACTAATGCTACACATTTCTGCCAAATTTTAAAGTTGTAACACTTCTAGAAGTGAAATAATATTTTTCTAATTGTTTAAATTTTAAACATTTTTAACGGCCGCCGCAATATATATGGGGAGATTCTCATGTTTATTTGTGCGAATGCACTATTCTGTAAAAAACTTGAAAATTTCAGCTTCCTTGCTCACCCCATAGTTCCTAAACAGTTATCTATTTGTTTAAATTTTAAGAATTTCGAATCTCCAGCTCATCCGGAAGTACCTAAACATTTGTATCCTCACATATATATTTTATATGCTATCATTATATATAGACGTTCCTTACAGAGGAGGATATCATTATATATAGACGTTCCTTGCAGAGGAAGATATAACATACATATAACATATATATAGGAGGATACTAATGTTTAGGCACTTCCAGATGAGCTAGAGATTCGAATTTTTTTCTTAGGTAGGGTTTTGTGCAAAACCGACTAGAAAAAATGAAAATCTCGGAAAAAACGAAATAGGGATTGTAGAAATTTTGATATTTTAATTTGTGTTGCCGTTAAAAATTCTTAAAGTTTAAGCAAAAAGGTAAATGTGTAGACACTATGCGGCGAGTTAGGGAGCTGAATTTTTAAAATTATTTAGAGTTTAATCTATATAAACGAATAAGCATTTCAAAGTATCCATGAAATCGTTATTGCGGCCGTTAAAAATTATTTAAAATTAAACAATTAGATAAATGTTATTTCACTTCTAATTGTGCTATAAATTTAAATTTTGCAGAAATGTATGGCATTATTAACCCAGTGTGGGAAAAGTATAATATTCCTAAAATTGCAAAAATTAGTGATTGTTTTACTCCATTATTGTTCCATAATGAATAAACGAAAACCGGTCCAGAGGAGAAATCTTTAGAATTGATGAAATATTTCTCATGATGAAACTCTCTGAAAAGTTAATGTTTTTTCAAGGTGAGATGAAATGCTTGCAGTATGCAAGCACCTTCTACTAGTATGTTATATGTATGTTTTATCCTCCTCTGTAAGGAACGTCTATATATAATGAAAAGAGAAATTTTGCCGTAAAAACATTTCTGGGATTTGAACGAAAACTTGATTCCCTACGTCAGCCAGTCTTTGCATTAAATCCACACTATTGAATCACTTCGTCCTTACAAATGAGGCAATTATTTCAGGGTAAATGGTTTGTTTCTCTTATGGGGGTAGGTGTTTGTTATCCCCTCCAACCGGCTAAATATAAAAAAAAAGAATTGTATTAATTTCTGATTCTTCTTCGTCTTTCACGAAACAGAAACCGTCCATTATAAATATAAATGCTTCATATTTGTAATATATATGAGAAAGTACTAAACTGTAAAAAAGGATATCGGATACAGGTATACGTCGGAGAAAAGTTTAGCGATGTGTCTTCTGTAACTAGTAAAAAAAAGACCGGCGAATGTCACGAACAATTCATTTGGAGAAGGGATGGACGTTTGTGGAGCGATTGCCTATGGGTTTTTCGCTTATTCAGGTACCAAGCATCAGGGAAAATAGAGGGAGGTTCACTGGTGGAGGATCGCTAATGGGACAGCTGCTGAAAGATCAGCAGCACATATACCGAAATTCCTTACTCCCTCACGACGTTCACCGACTTCCTAGAATTTTCAATAGGTTGGATTCCATCCTTTCGGCTAGAGGAAGAGAACAGTAGATATAATCTTGCGATAGACAAAAGAGCGACCTTCGCGTTCGAAATGGAGGCCTCCAAAGAAAATCGGACGTGGTCAGGATAGCATGCCTTTAGTCTTGTACTGTATCCTTTGGACCCGCGGCGGCACAGTATGAGACGAGTGTGAGGGATGCATGAGAATTTAAAGATCGAGTGTGGTGAGGAAATCCCACCTTTCTCTTGCGCCTTTTAGGCGAACCGAAGAAGTTTGGGTTCAGAATTTTTCGATTCCTTTAATCCTATATTGAATACGTTTAAGCCTCGCAGGCCCCTGCCTTGAAATAAATTTGTTTATATACAACTGCTTTACATACAATACCCATGTACCATTGCGTAATGTTGTGTGGCGTAATCTTCAACAAATTAATCGTCGTTAATATTTCTTAGCCTCAAATTTCATACACCCAAAACAATTTTTACTTGCCGAAATATTCTATTAGATGAACTTTATATTTATTTTTGACTTTTAAGTGCATCTATCGGGTGGTTTCATTAATTTTTCATATATTTTTTATTTTGTCTTATTACTTAATTCATGCGTACCCGTCATTTTTGACGGGAAATTACACTAGGTTAATTATAATAAGTGTTTTTCATTACCAATATCGTTATTTTTATATTGTTATTTCTCTTTCTCCCTGCCATCTTCCCTCTCTCTTCCTTCCGCCTATTATTCTTCCTGTTTTCTTCACATTCTCCCTCTTTCTTTATCCCTACCTTTTTATCCCTCCTACTTTCTGAAAAAATCGAAAAAGTAAGTATCATTTATGAGCAATGCTAAACATATACTTTTTTAGAACACTTTTGCAAGAATCGTGCTAGCAGAAGTGACAAATATGTTATCAGGATATTTTAGTTTTGTAGGTGATATATTATTATTACTTTAGTTTTTAAGTGTCAGTAATAATATATCACTTTCTTTCATCAATATTTTAAGAAAACTTAATGAAATAAATAAATTATTCATTATAAGAATATAAACCTAAAAGGCGTAACGTAACATCGATGTTATTTTTCATCACGAGTATCACGCAGGATTAAAAACGCGCGGGCTCCAACACGGCCATCTTCGGAGCCAGTTCGGGCAGGTTCGGCAATGCTCGGCATCTCCTTGTGGAATCGCTTCCGAAAAAGTAGAGGCACTCTCTACTTTTGTAGAATCGCAACGCTCGTAGAACTACAAGGCGAAAGAGGTGTACATGGTCGATGTGCTTTCACTTTGCCTTCGATTCGTCTGTCGTTCTACACTGGCCTAAACGGGGCTTAATTCGACGACAGGGGGGAGGGAGGGCAGAAGAGCGAACAGCTCCACGTGTTTGCATAATCTTCAGGATGATCGCGTGGCGAACCCATCAAGCGGAGCTGGGCAAGTTTTTCTGTGGCGGGCCGTGTCGATGGTTGCGAATACTTCGGAGTTTGCCAAAGCTTGGCGGGTCGGATTAGAGTTTAAATCGGAAGTTTCCTGCAGATTATGAGGTATCGTATGAGCGAAAATCGAGTCTCATAAGGATTATAGGGTTGAAATTTCAAAATGAAAAATTTCGTCATAATTTCACAAAAATGTTAAATTTTACAGATCGCTTTTTCGTCACAGCATCGCTGGCCGTTTACGGCCCGCGGACCGTAAGTTACCCATCCCTGCCTTAAAGGCTGTTTTTCGAATCATGATCTCACAGGAGTATAGATATTTCGGTAAAATAAAAGTTACAATATTTTTAAGTGATCGAGAAATTAAGTTTACTGGTGGTGTCCATATATCTATCGATAAAAGTAATTATCTTCTACAAATGAACGTTAAATACCCTAGTAAATGTTATTTTTTGCACAGGACCTCTGTTAATCTTGATGTATTAGGTGTTGCTATTACAAAGTGAAAATAATATTCACTGCTACGTGGCCAGTGTCCTCTGTGGCATAGACGCATTTTATACCAGGGTATCGTAACATCTCGCAAGCACCCCCTCCCACCCTGTAACGAACAGTAAAACTTTGTATGAATTCCCTTCATACATTTTTTGTTATTTAATTTGTAAACGGCTCCTTTTATACGACTCCGTCTAATACTGCTTTATAGGAATTTAAATTTCCGTATTGGCGTTTATAAAAGCTATTAAAATATTATTAATTTTTTATTCTTTAACTTGATGTAAAACCGTTGTTCTACTTTTAAAAGTGAGCATTGATTTGATTTACAACTCCAATATTCATTCCTTTAGCATTTAAAATTAATTAATCCTTTCTTTACATGGCATTTTATAATCTTTTAGAATTATATTAAACATTTTTCAAATGTTACGGATTGACCCAAGGCACTCTAAAAATGTATTAGATTTTTTCTGAAATTTAGATTTTGGAAGCACTATATATGAGGACATTTTTGAGAGAAATTGTCTTGAGAAAAAAATATGAATTTTGAAGCGAAATTGATTTGTTGGTTATTCGCCCCAGCATGGATTGAAAGGGATACAAGTTAAACTTCAAGTTACTAAAAACCATTAAATACAATAAGCACAACCTACAGTGTTTAGCCACACATGCGTTGAAGATAATAAGTAAAGCTTTTCGCACAACAAGAGATCCAATTACATAGAAATTTGTGGATTTTAGAAATATTATATGAAGTCAAGGCCGGCTGACTTAATTTTTTGGAATAAGCAAAAATTTGTATCAATCTTTTATTACTCTTCATCTTTACAAAATGTTCAATAAAAATGATAATTTCACGTTTACATCTTACAGATTTTTTAAAGTTGGTTTATCCAAAAACAGAAAGCACCACAATTGACAAACTTGGCATGCTTTACTTTTATATCCTAAGGAAGTGGCATACATATAATACATATTTACTTCCCATTCCACGGGCCCAAGTTCAATTTCAATTAACTAAAACTGTAAGAGTCAAGTCATAAAATGATCGAAAGTTTTTACCACTCAAGAAACAAAAAAATCAACAAATAAAATGAATAAAAAGACAATTTTTAGGTTAAAGGAAATCAATCTTTAAATTAATGGTAACATACAGAGCAACATAAATTCAGGACAGAGTCAAAACCGATTAAATTAAATACAATTTTTAAAATGTTTACTAGTAATTTCCCTGACAACGCCGAGTATATCATCAATTATACACAAAAAATGCATACCTGTAACAAACAATAGTGAAAACGCCATTAGCACAGAAAAATAACGATCCTTGTTTTACAGCCAATAAGGAAAGATTGGCAGAAGGCGAGTACAATTCACATAGAGAAGAAATGGCAGCTTATAAAATTAATGCGAACCGAAAATGAGGAACGAAATAAATAACGGTTTTTGGTTTCGGTTCATATTTTTCTTTCGGTTCGGGTTGGGTTCCACTCCGAGCAAAAATATCGTTTATTTTTTTGGTTAGGTTCCGATTCCATGCCCTGTTTTATACTTTACTCTGTTATTTGATGCCTCGACTATATTAACGATAGACTTTGTACTAATGCGCTAATATAATGTAATTTTATTGTACAATTTAATAAAATTGCATGTGTCTTGAAACAAATATAAAATTTTGCGAATAAATCACATTGTGGCCAGTGTTTTATCGAATAATGGTATTATTATCGCTGAATAAATGTGACTTATCTTAACAGATAAGCGAGTTACTATTGGAGGAAACATCAAAATTTTAACTGTAAAGGTACATTCACACTTTATACATGCATATGACAAATCCATATATCCATATACAAGTATGAGACTTGTCCTAGATTTGTATACGGTTTAGTATATGATACAAATACAAGTATAAATTTTTTAAGCGTTCACATTTGGTTAGGCAAGTCAGTAGACAATATGTCTTTGAACGAGGAATATCTGTCCATTTGTGCTGCTGCAAATTATTTAATTAACAACAAAGTAACAAAAAAGAAGTCACGTTGGTGGTAGATAAGAAATTGTTTGTGCAAAAGAAGTACCCACGGTGCATATAAATCTATAATGAATGATTTAAAAAGAGGGGAAAGATGTGCACAGCATGCATGCATACATGCGAGGCAGAGGCAGTCTCTGCAATTTATGCAATCATGTCAAAAAAAGACAAATATTAATGGCTTATTGTTAGTATAATCTCTAAGAACTGAAAATGATGGGCCAGTAGTAATGCCAAGGAAATAACGCATATTTGATTCACAGACTTATTTCCTAATCAGTTGTAATTAATAAAACAATCGACAATTATTTAAAATATACCTTAATCAAATAGTTGTAATACAATCTTTACTAGAGAGCCTGTGACGCTTCGCTGTCACATTAAGTTGATTTTGATTTAAAAAAATAATTAATTTGATCAGACATTTATTTGACAAAAGATGTAAACTTCTTTCTTCGTAAACAGAACAGAATATTCTATTTATTATTAACCTGTAATAGGATTAAGGGTAAGTATAATTTAATTTTAATTTAATTTAATTTTTTAATTTTAGTGATGTGATAAAAAAAAAATAAACTGATGTGGGTAACACATGACTTTCTCCATATTTATATGGCATATAACATGATGTTAGCTCTGGGATCGTTGTCAATATTTACTTCTGGTTGACAATTAAGAAAATAAAAAGGAGTGTTACTAAGACGTAACTAAGCGTAAATTGTTTACAATAGTCTTCGGTAGGTGGCGTGGTGGTGGCAGCTAAAAATATAAGATATCTCTTAAACAATGCGTTATATTAAAAGTAAAGTACTCCTTTAGCCAAACAATTAGAGGGTTACAACACCCAATGCATTTCGCCCACAAGGTGGGCATCTTCAGGGGCAAAACCTGTCTCAACAGTGACTGGGAGTCGACAACAGTCGCTGTTGAGACAGGTTTTGCCCCTGAAGATGCCCACCTTGTGGGCGAAATGCATAGGGTGTTGTAACCCTCTAATTGTTTGGCTAAAGGAGTACTTTACTTCTAATAATCTGAGCCAAAGTTATTGAGCTACCAATGGTAAATGCATTATATGGAAAAATGTATCAAACAAAGTTTGTAGAAAATGAAATTTCCTACAACTTTTATTCAGATACATTTTTACATTTATCAAATATTAAAGCAAATATTTCAAAATAACGGATAAGTGACAAGAGTAAACACACTTCTGGTAGACTGATTTTTACCAAAAACTAATCAGTTCTTCTAACTTTTATAAAAATGTTAAATATAAAATTTTGTGTGGACCTGATTAATAGTTTTTGAGTTAGAGCGCCCACAAAAATCTATCACATACAGAGAGACACACAGACATCACCAAGAAAATAGTCAAAACGTGTTCAGGGGACCAGTGGCGCACACAGACTTTTTTCTAGGGGGGGGTCCGATCTATTTGGCAGGCATAAAAAAAAATTAAGGTTACCCTTTATTATTTATTTTATTTACACAACTTGCATTTAAAAGTTAATTCCCTTTTTAAATAGTACATTATTACTGTAAAACACACAGTTAGATTTTATATATTACAGTGTAATAACTCAAATTTTCCAATATATTATTACAGTCAAATATAGACTCAAGGTCCAGGGTTATCAGCAGAAGTAGACATATTTCAACGCCATATTTTAACTTCGAAAATATAAGCAAAAATAACATAAATAACAAACCAAATATACAATTTGATTTTATTTCAAAGTCCTATTTTGTTTCCCAAAATAGCGAAATCCAATCGTCTAGGTCATGCGCTTAATTTTTTTTAAATACCAGTATTTTCAGAGGAATACACAAAATATGATTCTTAGGAGTGGTTTACTTCGTTTTTACCTTCTCGTTTAAATTTACTGAAAATCGGGAACATAAGAAGAAAATATATTCAAAACATTTGATTTCTAATAATCTAATTTTTAATTGTTTTATATTAAATCTACATTACCCTTTAAAATGAAAAATATTCTCGCAATTATTAACTGTGTTCACTGTGTTTGATAATATTCAAAATTACAAATGAAAGAAAACAGAAAAGTCATTTAATGGGACACAGTGGTCAGGTTAACTACTAGAATCTGCTGGTCTGGGAAGAGGGTGATCAGATTAGAGGGGACAGGTCAGAGTAGTCATCTCAGAGAAAATAATTGCACTCTTGAAACTGTTCCACTAAATAGGAGTCACTTTGAGAGGGGGTTCACCTTCGGAGGCCTTAATGGACTTGATTAAAAATAACATTTCTTACCTTCTATGGTAAAATCCAATCGTCTCGGTTTCTTGCTTAATTCATCCAAAACATCTTCTGGAGACACCTGTAAACTGTTGATATTTAATAATGCAAGACCATTAAGTCTATCACTTTTCATGGTGTTTCTTAGATAAGTTTTTAGCCTCCTCAAAGTAGAGAATGATCTTTCGCTGGTACAGGTGCTAATGGGAAGTGTACATAGTATTTGTAGGAGCAGTTTGATACGAGAATACAACTCTCTCTCACAATAAATGAAATGAACCCTTCAATAGCAGAAAATAATTCCTTGTTCCGTATGAAATGTTTCCATAGTTTAAGTTCACCAAGCATGCTTTTCTTATTGTCGCAAAAAAGATCATCACTGTTCGAATAAAATTCTGCTAACGTGAGAAAATCACTTTCCGTTTCATCATCGTAATTTTGAGTCAGTAAGCATCCAAATTTAGCTAAAATGTTATTATGTTTTTCAAGTCTTTGTTTTATTTGACTTATTACATTGTTTAGAAAGGGTAAGAATATAGCCTGTCCATAGTACTCCTCAGGGGATTTAGCTGGAATATAGTTGCGGTACACTGATAGCTTCGTGGGACATCTTGGAATTTTAATTTCTTCCTCACCTCTTACAAATTCCAGAAGCTTTATGGCCATTTCAAAAATCTCTTTGAAAACTGATTCAGAATTAACGTTTAAACTTTCAAGTCCTTCAATGACCGAGTCAGCATTACTCATTGCCTTCTTCAAATCAATATTAACTGTTTGTAAATATTCACTCAACCTTTTAGTAAGAGCAAATACCTTATTTATAGTCAGCAAAGAAATGATGAAATCAGCTTTAGAAATCGATTCATTTAAAAGAAAAGCTTGAACATCGTTATCATTCCACTCTGTCATTTCATTCAGTGATGCTTGTATAGCATTAAATAATTCAACCATAACTAGTATCGAATCATGTCTTTCAATCCATCTAGTGCCACACATTTGAACTAATTTTCGTTTTCTAGAATGAGGACAGTGTTTTTCAATATTTCTTATTAAAACATTTTGCCTCAATGGAGTGTGAAAAAAATTATAGATTTTACCCACTATTCCCACACAGTTTCTGATATTGGGTAAATTAGAAGAATCTGAAATCGCTAGGTTTAAACGGTGTGAGCTACAATGCACATATAATGCAGAGGGGAAGTGTTTTTTAATATGCACTCATTGCACTAGCCCCATCATATCCTTCGCCTCTGAGAAATTTTAAATTAATTTTGAAATATTGCAAAGAATCTATCAAATGTGTGGTAAGACTTGGTCCTGCTCTACTGACAACCGGTATAAATTGTATAAACTGTTCTTGGACAGTATCATTTTCAATGAATCGAGCAGCAAGAGCAAACTGTTCTATCCCAGCAACATCAGTAGTTTCATCTGCTATTATATTGAAACACTTACTCTTATTGATGTGATTTGCAATATCCCTTAAAATTATATCATTTATGGAAGAAATGATTTCATTTTGTGTTCTCCAGCTAACGTAGAAATTTCTTCCACTACTTTTAAAATGATTCCTTAAAATTTCGTCTCCTGCTTCCACATGCATTCTAAGTAATGCTCTAAAATTTCCCTCATTTTTTTCAGGGGTTTCTTCAACATTTAAAGGGCCATAATCTAAATGTCCTCGTAAGGGGATCCCCTGCTTCCCGCAAAATAGGACAGTTTTTATTATTGAGCCAAGTATTTCCCTGTTTTTTG
This sequence comes from Tanypteryx hageni, assembly GCA_028673005.1. Classification (NCBI taxonomy): domain Eukaryota; kingdom Metazoa; phylum Arthropoda; class Insecta; order Odonata; family Petaluridae; genus Tanypteryx; species Tanypteryx hageni. The sequence continues at coordinate 6,563,319 of CM054115.1, forward strand.
CTTCTTCCGCTGCTTTGTTTTTATCTAAAATCAAATCAATCGGGAGCACTTTTTTCTCACTAATTTTCTTTAAATTGTAAAATATTTCCAAGCTTCGTGTATGATATGACAATTTGCCATGCTTCTCAAAATATTCCAAGGCATGGTTCCGTTTGTTGAAAGCTTCTGAAACAAATTTACCCGGATTTTGCTCCCTATGCACTCCTACTCTAAATGGAGAAAATAGCACACAACATTTGCTGAATAGACCATCCATTAATTCCGAATAACATACCCAATGCCATTTTTCAAGCCAACGTGCTTGGCACCTTAAATTTTTGCCTTTAATATTCTTGACAGGAAATTTATATTTAGCATCTGGTGACCATAAACTATTAAAAACTTCCAGGAGTTTCTTACCAGAACAATATTTTTTCGATTTCAAAATGTTTGCTATATCATTAGGGTTACCTTTATTGTCCGCATCTGTCTCCGTAGTACATCCAGTAACCAGTGCGAACGACAAACACGGCTCTTTTTCTTGCAATGATGCACTATCGATGAGGTCACTATGTTCGCTGAAATTAATTTTCTCACCATCTTTTTGTTCACTATGCACATTTCCCCGCGACTTCTTCACAAATGATAATATTGATATTTGTTTTCTTTTACTACTCATATTTATCTATGTAAGGGGTAAACCAAAGAGTTTTAAAAGGACAGTTTCTCACTTTTTCATTTGCACTAGAATGCAAGTAGCCTATCTTACGTCTATAAGCAGTGCTTTACTTGGATAAAAATAAGTGCCGGTACTCTCCGTAACAGCAGCAAACTATCTAATTAGAAATGAAATAATGTAGTATAACATATTTAAAGGCCACTACTATACGGCTATTTACTACTTATCACTAATATAATTTCACGGACAACACTTATCAAAGCAGCCTACTTTGTTTTATATATTCGAATTTCACCGACCATGAGGCCAACGAGATGAAATAAATGCTCGTGTGATTCGAGGAAAACAGCTTATCTGCATGGAATCCGCTCTCACAATTTCTCCATTAAATACTTTTCCCATTTCAATGGTGAGTTTAGACTTCCCAGTGGAAACTCCACAGGGTTGCCGAAATCCAGGATGTGCAAAAAATGTGAAGAAAGGCCGCGGAGAGCTTTCTGGAAAAGTACCCGATTTTTTTATGTACGAGATCTGTAGCGTCAATATTGCTCGGATGCTTCCATTCTTCCAAAAATGCACTTTTCCACAGTAAGAGATACACTCATCACTACACTTCCTCACTCATCGAGACTTCTTTTCCAACTAACCAACTTCTCCAAATTGGAGACTCCAATTGTATTCTTTTGAGAGTCTCAGCTGCAGTTTTTCATCCCTTTTTTAGTGGAAATAGGATATTTTGCACAAATGGCCATTCTCCTGGTCGCCTAAACCTCCTCCCACACAGCAGGGATCCAGGAAGTCTCCAAAAGACCAAACGGAGAACGTAAGACCCAGAAAGGGATGAACGTTTCTCAACTGAAACCCCTTCTCATGGAAATAGGATATTTTCAGCAAAAAGATTTTGTCTTGACCAATGATCACTTTAAACACTTGCCACCGATATTTTCTTGGAAATGGAACTTTCCCTTCTCCCTTCCTTCTCTCTTTCCGTCTTCCCCATGTTCACGCACTCATTCCTGGAGCAAAAGCATTCCTGAGAACCAGTGGCAGCTCATGTATAGGCACTGCGGAACTGCAGCACCCCCTATTTCCACTTGATATTATCGATAACATTTAATATATCATCATCATAGGTAGTCTGTCCGTAGACAGGTCCATGATTATATATGGTTAAACCGGGTTCTCCATATACTCCTATTTTCCGCTGTCCTCTTTATATCTTGATAACTCTCTTTCCCTTTCAAATCGTCTATCAGCTGAAACCTTTTCCTACCTCTTTCCCTTTTCCCATCTAGTTTTCCTTCTAACACGTCTTTAATCATACTCTCTCTCCTCAGGTAATGTCCAACCCAGTTAGCCTTCCTCTTTCTGATAGTCTGTATAATCATTCGCTTCTCTCCTATTCTTCGTAGCACTTCATCGTTTTTCATCCTATCTGTCCATTTTATCTTCAGCATTCTCCTCCAAGTCCACATTTCAAAGCTTTCCAAGTATTTGATGTCATTTTTCCTTAGCATCCATGTTTCTGCCCCATACAATGCTATACTCCATACGTAGCATTTTATCAACTTCTTGCGGATATCTTCCCTTATATTCCCTGTAAGTAGTTGTTTCTTTCTCCTGAAAGCCGCTTTTGCTTTTCCTATTCTAGTTTTGATCTCTCCGTACATTTTGCCTCTCGTGTTATGATACTTCCAAGGTATTTATATTCTGAAGCTTGTTCTAATAGCTTTCCCCCAATAGTTATGTTCAGATTCTCTTCTCTACCCGATATTCGAATGACCTTGGATTTTTCTGTATTTATTTCCATACCATATTTTTTACCTGTTATCACTAGTCTATTTATCATTTTTTGTAGCTCCTCTTCCTTTCTTGCTAGAAGTACTTGATCATCTGCATATTTTACTGTTCTAATAATCCTTCTTCCAATTTTGAAATCCCCTGTGCCTTCTAAAGCTTCTTGCATTAGACTTTCTCCATATATATTGAATAGGGTTGGCGATAGGCAGCAGCCTTGTCTTACTCCTCTACCGATATGTATTCCGCAGGTGTCCACATTCTCAAACCTGACCTTTACAACTTGATTTTCATATAGATTCCTAATCAGTCTCCTGTCTTTCCAGTCTACACCTATATCCTTTAATATCTTCATCAACATTACCCAATTTACTCTATCAAAGGCCTTCTGCCAGTCTACGAAACATGCGCAGATATCTTGACTGTATTCTATTGCCCTTTCTGATATGATTCTAACTACTCCTATAGCATCTCTAGTTCCTCGTCCTTTTCTAAAACCGAATTGATCTTCCCCTATTATTTCTTCTACCTTTTTCTCCAGCCTTTTATTAAAAATCCTCGTGATGATCTTCGTTGTGTGTGACAGAAGGCTTATAGTTCTGTAATCTTTACACTGCATTGCCTTTGGCTTCTTCTTTAGAGGGATCATTGTTACTTCTAGGAAATCCTGAGGCCACTCTCCTGTGTCGTAAATCTTATTAATTAATTTCGTGATTGCTTTTAGTCCTTCTGATCCTATGACTTTGTATCTCAGCCGGTATTCCATCGCTGCCCGTGGCTTTCCCCTTCTTTAGTTCCACTATCGCCTTTTCTACTTTCCTCTCCATAATACTTGGTCCTAAGTTGTCTTCTTCAATGTTTTCCTCATTTTCCAGTTCTATTTTTGCCGCTCCTGCCTGTTTGCTGTATAATTCCTTAATGTATTCTTCCCATACCTGTGCTACATCCTTTGTTTCTGAGACTATCTTCCCATCCGTATTCATAATTCCTTTACCACAAATTCCATTAGACTTCTTATCTTCTAATTCCAGTGCCCTAGCGTACATCATATCGTACCGTCCTAACTTCTCCATTTGTTCTATTTCATCACATTTTCCTTTTATCCAATTTTCTCTAGCTTTATCAGTTACCCTTCTCAACTCATTGTTTATACGCCTATAATTGGCTCTACCTTCTTCACTGTTAACGTTTTTCCATTTTCGTCTCTCATCCATTTTCTCCCGCATTTCCTTCGTGATCCATGGTTTTCTGATTTTCTTCTCTTGTTTTCCAATCTCTTTATCCAAGGTATCCTTGATACTGGTTTTAATTTCATCCCATTCTATATCAACGGTCTTCGGTTTGTTTTCCAACTTTCTTAGGTTATCTTCCAACTTCATGCTGACTACATCCTGCCTTTCTTTCAGTTTTTCTAGGTCCCAGGTCTGTCTTTCTCTTCTCGTTTTTCTTATTTGTTTGAGCTTTGTACTCAGGTCAAGTATTAGAAGGCTGTGATCTGAATCAATGTCTGCTCCTTGCAATGCCTTGGCGTTCTTTATGCTGTTCCTGAATCTTTGTTTTACAAGGATGTAATCTATTTGGCATCTCATTCTATCTCCTGGGCTTTTCCATGTGTATAACCTTCGTTTATGGTTTTTGAACCATGTATTAGTCACTACAAGGTCATTATTGATGCAGAATTCTACGAGTTTCTCCCCTCCTCGATTTCTCTTCCCAAGTCCGTATTGCCCGACAACATTTTCCTCCTGCCCTTCTCCGACTATGCTGTTCCAATCTCCCATTATTATGCAGTTTACCTTTCCTCTTCCGTCTTCTTCGTAAATTTCATTAATTTGCTCATAGATCTCATCTATTTCTTCATCGTCATGAGCTGACGTTGGCATATATACCTGGATTATCAGCATGTCCACTGGGACGGCTTTTAGCTTTATTGCCATCAGTCTATCGTTCGTTGCTATTATCTTTGTCACGCTTTTCATCATATCTTTCCTAAGTACCAGAGCTACTCCCCTTTCCCCACTATTTCCTCCAGAATAAACTACCATGAATTCTTCCGAGTCGAACTGTCCTTCTCCCTCCCATCTAGTTTCGCTTAGCCCTATAATGTCAACTCTATTTCTTCTCATTTCTTCTTCCAAGTGCTCTAGCTTTCCTGCCTTTCTCATAGTTCTTACGTTACAAGTCCCTATTCGTAATTTACTTTCGACAAATGTTTTCCTCAAGGCAGTCCCCGCCCGGAGATCCGATTGGGGGACTATTTTACCTCCGGATTGTTTTACCTCGAGAGAACTCATATTGTCCAACCATATAATCTTTACTGGGGATTGTAATGTGGTAGTTTCCCTCTTGCTTTCCACATCGCAGTACTGTAGCCGTTCAAATCGTCCTGATCACGCCTACAGCTGTATTGGATATAGACCCAACCAACATCATTTGTTTTCGGCTCTATACCATACTGACAGTACTGCTGCCTACTGCCAGGCACTGATGATAGTTTTTTTTTAAATAAAACCTCCATTTGAGGGGTTTGAACCCCCGAACTTTGCAATAGAAAGCCGACACACTAACCACTACACCACCAGTGCTTTTAATTTAATATAATGAGTCCTTTTTTCTTTAATTCTTTCTTTATTTTTGTAGTACAATATATATTCCTTAAGCTTAATGTCAGTACTTCAGTAGCCATCCCCCAGTTTATGAAAAAGATACAAAAATGTTTGTATGGAACTGTGCGCTTCACAGTGCCAGCGACGTAGTGTTTGACTGTTGTGCGCATGCGCACATAGGAGGGGGGGTGGGGAGGAAGGCGGGACTGCCAGGTAGAGAGAGCACTCTGGCGTGATGGTGGAAGGAAGTTTTTTTTACTCAGCGTGTGTTGTGCTTAAAAACCGTGTACCATATTCTTGAATGTGATAAAGTGTAGAAGAGTGTAGAATTAGATTATTATTCTGCTTCCAGCTATTCTATTTGATTCATTTTTTTCGGTTCTTTTATGGATTTCATTTTTAAATGAATAGATCAAGCTTGAACTGTAACAATTTAAATGAAAGTAAGTAAAAAATGTTTGTTTTATTTTGTTAAGATTTTATCAAGTTCCTGAATAAATTTTCTTTTTATACATGTTTTTTTCCTTTTACACAATTTTAAAACAAAGGCTAAAAATTTTCTGGAGCAGCACCCCCACTAATTTTAGCTACGAGCCGCCACTGCTGAGAACACTTTAAACGTCTTGCCTTCACCCTCATCTCAGGATAAAATATGCCCCTATGGGGGGGTCCAGACCCGGTGTACCCCCTCATATGTGTGCGCCCCTGCAGGGGACCTTAAAACATGTATTTCCGTTGAAATCTTGAATTCGATTTTTTTCATGAATACAATACTTTCTCTATACTTCGTATATCCTGAGAAGTAATTTATGCGGTGGCATTCCTTGCGGAGTGAACGAATTTAAAAATTCCGTTGGAAAGTTAGCTCTTTCATCTTCTGTACAGTTGATGACCTCATCAATGCTGACATACACCACTTTATGTTGTCCTTTAGCCAATGTCATTCTGTCGCAAGGGAGTCGACATTCTTGGGTGCTAATATTTTTAATAGTATTTTTATTTGACTTTCTCCAACACTACAGAAAATGTTTACATACCTATTGACATATATAGGTTAATGCTTTATTATATATTAATAACCTTATTATTGATTATATATATACATAAAATTGATATTATTGACATTAAAATAGTTAAACATATATTTTCTCGAATTTTCATAACCATATTTCATAATAAGCGATATAATTTCTTTGTGCTGCCATCTGTATTCTGCAATTCAAAATTAAAAAGTACTAAAATTTTTATTTACAACGTTTTAAAGAAAATATTCACATACCAACTGACATATAGAGGTTAAAGTTTTATTATCTATCCAGAGTTTCTAAATTCTTTGGCAGTCGGCTCTCGTCCAAATTTTCGAGTTTCATGGTTCTGATTGCCGTTTTTAAGCAATAGCTATAATCATCATTAAGACAATAGCCTATATTTTATCTTAAAAGTTATGTAAAAATTAGGATATTCTGTGTGATAGTTGGCATTATCCCTGCCTTTTAGTACGTATCTGGATAAAAAACAATTTAAAATTGTCACGTCATTATATGTATACAATCACTGGCTGAAATCAAATGGATTATAATGCAGTCGAAGCAATAAATCAATGCTCTTAAAGTATGGAAAATCAATTCCCATTGAAAGGCATTGGAGTCGTTGCTATGGTAGTTAATAGTTTTCATTGTTGAAAACAGAAAAATTTTATGATTAAAATCAAATGTTTACGCAAACTCATCATAAATTTGAATTCTGTCTTCAAGAAAAATGAACTTCATTCTTTTTTCCACAGTATGGTGCATGTCCTGACTTTATATCTTAATTTTAAATAATTTAAAAAAGCAATTTCATATAGCCCTGCACAGTTTTCAATGCTTTTTTTATGGGTGTTTAAAATTGGACTTGGGGGTCAAAAACACCTCTTAAATATTACTTTTTCTAGAATTTCGGATACTTTCCAGAGGTTGTACCCAATGACCTAACTTCATGCCATATTTCAGCTCTGTAGCACTTTTAGAAGCACCTCAGGTTTTTATTTACAACATTTTAAAGAAAATGCTTACATACCTATCGACATATAGAGTTTAACGCTTTATTATATAGTATGATGTTCACATTGATTCCTTCGTCGTAAATTACCCATTTCTTTTCACTTACAAAGGTGTATATCGTGTCGATTTTTCACTACTAAATTTTCTATGAAATTATCAAGATTATTAAATTTGCTTTGTCAAACTTAAATTTGATATATTTTAACGCCAATAGCCTAAAACAAAAGAGAAAATCGACATTTTTCATACCAAAAAGCCACACTTCATTCGGCTTTCCAAACCCTTTCTAAGATCCCTTACCTCTTAAGGATCCATACTGAGCTGACACGGGTACGGGACAAAACAATATAATCGGTTTATTGCACTCTGTCTTTAATCTCGACTACAGCTGATAATCCCTATGTCATGAAGTCTTTTTAGATTAGTACTTTCTAGACTCTGAGGACACTCATCACTATATGTCAAAAGAGCTAAATTTTTTAGGGAGGATACCTGAGCGAACCTTGGCGGGTGCCACAGCGTACCTCGGCGGGCGCCATGTTGTGTGTTCTGTCAAATTATAGCGTGTAGTTTCAAATACTCCATCGCACAAAACTCGCCTATTTGTGATACACTGTACACTTTCGTAACTTGATTTACTTTTTGTGAAGAACACCTAAAAATCGAAGACACTATTTTAGGCCACACATGAACTCAACACTACCGCACATAAACAATGTAGAGTGACAACATGACAGTGACAGATGATTTAGATCCTAGAACGCACGCGAAAGTTGGTGGATAAATACAATTTTCCCATTCGGCACGGAAGCTTCAGATTTGTATGACAGGGAAGGGATGAAGGGGGAGAGGCACACACACCTACAGATGTTGTGGAAGGGGCAGAGGCATGATGTAGACCACAGGCCATAGTTTGGGGACCCCTGATTTAGATCCTACAGTGCATGTGTGAGTTGGTGGGTATATACAAGTTTCCCATTCGGTGCAGAAGCTTCAGATTTGTATAAGACTTGTCTCATACAGTATAGGACATGAAGAAATCTTAGACTTTTCTCATACAGTATAGGACATGAAGAAATCTTGGACTTGTCTCATACAGTATAGGACATGTAGAAATCTTAGACTTGTCTCATACAGTATAGGACACGAAGAAATCTTAGACTTGTCTCATACAGTATAGGACATGAAGAAATCTTAGACTTGTCTCATACAGTATAGGACATGAAGAAATATTAGACTTGTCTCATACAGTATAGGACATGAAGAAATCTTTGACTTGTCTCATACAAATCCTATACTTTTCTAGATTTCCGTTTATACATGTATAAGATTTGTATTTATCATACATGTGTATAGTGTGTAACGTAACTTAAAACCCTAGGTGCCTGCAAAAATCTTTATATACCTACTAATATAGATATCAATGCTATCATATAATGTGTATAATATCATTACTTTTGAGTTTATAATACAGTAGAATTACGAATATTCGGACTAATTGGTTCAGATAATCGAAAATCCTTATAATTGGACGAAATTAAATGAATTGTATATACAGAAAAGGAGGCATATTTATTGTGAACATATGTTTTAAAATCCATATTAGTAGTGCATTAATCAACAGGAAAACAATATTAAATCAATAATCAACCAAAAGACATTTTTTTTATTCAGTGTTCAGCAAGAATGCAGATGAATGAGCATGGGTTATTTGTCTCATTGCTCCATTGCAATATTTCTTTGTTAACTTTTTACAATTAAAAGTGAAATACTCCTATAGCCAAACAATTAGAGGTTTACAACACCCAATGCATTTCGCCCACAAGGTGGGCATCGTCAGGGGCAAAACCTGTCTCAACAGCGACTGTTGTCGACTCCCAGTCACTGTTGAAACAGGTTTTACCCCTGATGATGCCCACCTTGTGGGCGAAATACATTGTGTGTTTTAACCCTCTAATTGTTTGGCTATAGGAGTATTTCACTTTTAATAATCTAAGCCAAAGTTATTGAGCTACCAACGATATAACTTTTTACAAGTTTCACTTTTCTTTCAATTGTTCATGCTCTCATTCAATGAAAGAACCACTCTTCTGTATTTGGTAGACATTACTCCCCAATATAGAGCAACTTTTAGTTAAAACATAAACAGCTTTAATTTTCAAAGTAACACAAAACACTATCGTACTCAATTCATACTAAAGTCGCCTATGATAAATGTAGTGTTAGGTTTACATGGGAGATTTTGCCAACCTGTCTTCTCTGCTTTCTCTGAGCCATCAAGATAACCATTATTGTTTAAAGTGATGATGGTTAAATGGGACAACAATTTGTGGCAAGCTGCAGCAGCAACTTTACTGATGCATCCAATCAAGCAATTAGAATAGGCATTATTATCTGAACGAATGGAATTGCATGATTAACTTCGTAGTCAAGCAAAGCCAGACAGGTGTCTTTTGATGAGAAAATATTGATCGATTCGACAATTTAGAATTTTATCCGAATAATTGTACATCCGGATGATAGGCACTCTACTATAATATAGTAATGGGACATTAAGTATAATGAGGTTTTAGTTGTGATTTATGAGTTTTTTTAGGTTTTAATCATCTAAATTCTTATAAAAGTGTGGCATGTAAGAATTATTCTCTTCCACTTTCAGCATGGCTTTCTTTTCGTTTTAATTTGTTTTTTTTTACAAGTACGGTGTTTTATATATAATTCAATTTAGAATAAATTATGAAAAGTTTACATCAATTAGTATTAAGAAAGTCTAGATGGGTGGGTTTAATTTAATTGTAAGTGAACACTTCTTAGAAAATTTATGAGATAAAAAACACAGTAGAATCCAAAGATTTTAAATAGGTATATATTTAAACATTGCAACAGAAAGCATCCTATAATTGTCATTTATTTTTCTAACAAGAATTGCTTATATTTTAATTACTAATGAAATTTGACCAATTCTTTCAAAATATATGGTGTAAGTCTAGAAGAAGTAGTAGTACAACATGGAATTTTCTATAGTAGAATACCTAAAGCTAAATTTCCAGGTAGTGGTAAAGTATATTAACAATATTTTTTATTGATAAGTATTACACTATTATAAAATTTTAAATAAAGATTGTTCCAAAGTGAATATAAAGACAACAATGTTTAATAATCTGTTTATTGTTTGGATTGATCACATAATTAAAAAGAAAATATCCTTGAAAATTTTAAGTTTTATTTTAGCTAAATAATAAATTTCTAGATGTGTCCCATCATGAGGTATTAGTAGTATACTCACACTAGTCAATATGTCTTCCTTTGAATTCGGAGAACACAATTTACTGCACAGATGTAGAGATGAATAAGACACCGGCATTAATAGGAGGTTTCAACACCGCAAGATCTGTTGGTTTGTTTTGGTAGACATTTTTTCAAAAAGCTGTGAAATCTAAAGTCTATAGCAGATAAATTGAAGTTGTTAGTCCTCCTCCATTGATCTAACTCACTGAAGATGTTAGAAAAGTTTTAACTTTTACAGCACAGTGTGGTGGTGCTGTAAGACAGTAATTTCCAATAATTCGAATGTTTCTTGCTATTGTGCAATAAAAAAACATTACATGCTCTTGTAAGAGCTGCTGCTCACAGTTCGTTCTTTAAAAAAGTAAGCCCCATAGATGCGAGATTGTAAACAATATGGAAAAATATACTCCATAACTGGGATACACAGAGATTTTAAAGGCGTTCTTCATGGAAAATACATATGAAACGGTATCGAAATATTGGGCGATTCTCGAATTTTTATCTCCGATATTATAAGTCGTAATTGTATGGTCTCAGGGACTATATTTTAGTAAACGTTGTTCTCTATCCAAATAAATTTTTTAATCTATACCTTACAGATCATATGATAGCTAGGGAGTGAAAAGTTTAGTATTTCATTGTTGCTTGACGGATGCCATTTAACGATATACGAGTATAAGTTTATTAAAGTAATTATGTAAAGTGGAAGTTGTAATTAACGGATTAAGTCCAAAATTACAATTGGGCCATGAATTTTAATAACGATTAACTTAATTAAAATCCGTCCAGCAGTTTAGGAGATGAATGTTACGACGGACAGACCATATGTGCCCATAAGGCGTTCCGCTATTACCTCTTCGCTGGTGAAGTATGCCTAAAAACCACACCAGGTGAATCCCTATAAATACTTGTATTGCGATCTTTCCAAGTCCCTATTGTTTACTTCATCTGCAATATGAGACATAGCGTCATCACTTAAGATTAAATTTGAAAAAAGGTGTTCATCTTATTCAATCTTTTCAATCAATTCTTGGCTAATGTTTAGTTTGCCTTCATAATTGATGGACGAAGACATCCCCCAAACCCTTCCATTTTACTATCAACTACCTTTCTCCTCCAACTTGGCTCTAAGAACTTCACAAGCTGTCCCATCTGTCTTTCGGTGTTCTTTTTGGTCTCTTGATATATCTTGGGATCCATTCTGTTTCTCTAGACATCCAACGCTGATCATTCCTTCTAGCAATATAACCTGTTCACTGCCACATTAGAGCTGTTACTCTCCTAATTATGTCACATACTCTCATCCTCTTTTTTATCCAGTCGTTACTTTTTTGGTCACTTTACGTGGTCCCCAGCATACATCTTTCCATGCTCCTTTATGTTGATTGCAGGCGCTGGACTATTCTGGGGTTCATGGTCGTGTTTCACATCCGTAGGTCAGAAAAGGCAGAACACATTGGTCATGCCCCCTCTTTTTTTAGAAAGACTGGGATATTAGATTTGAAGATACTTGCATTCCTGCCAAAAGCATCCCATGCTATCTTCACTTTCCGGTTGATCTCTCCAGGAACTGATCTGCTCTGGTGATGAGTTGATCCAAGTAAATGTGGCTTGTGACTTTTTGGAGTTCTGCTCCTTTGAAGTTTGTCTTCTCAGGATTTGCATTTGATCTTTGTTCTATTAAGATTCATTTTCAGAACAACTTTTTGACTTGCCCGTTCCAATTTCTCAGTTCTTCTACAGAACTCTTCTAGGCTTTTTGCAAACAGTATGTATGATGTCAGAAGCAAAGCACAGGTGACTTAGATGTTTCCCATTTACCTTTATGCCTCATTCCTCCCAGTCTAGTGTTATGAATAGAGTTTTGGGTTCCTGGAGATATTTTTTTCCGAGAACTGGGAATTAGATTTTCAAATATCCCGGGAACACGGGAATAACAATTATTTAGCATATTTAATATTTAATACATCATTTTTCATTTAAATGAGACATTAAGTATTGATAAAACACCAAAAAATAGTTTTAAGATGACTTAAGCACATGATGACGCCATATAGTATAGATAGGAGGATACTTATAGGAAGATACTAATGTTTAGTTACTTCCGGATTAGCTGGAGAATTGAAACTTTTTGTATGTTCATAACCGAGTAGGAAATCAAAAACCTCAAAGAATGTAAAATAAAGAGACTTATTGTAATTCCACATAAATTATATTCAAAATGACCTAGGTTTCATTGCAATGCAACATCGTCAGGTGAAATAAATTCAAAGCCGGTAGCAATTTATAATAATAGGTACAATGGGGGAGGGTGAGTTGGGGAGAATAAAGAAAGGAATTGTGGAGCAAACATCATTTGAGGAAAGGAGTGAACGTATGTTCGTGGGAAGGGGAGGGGGAGAAAACGGTTGAGCTTAGTGACGTCCAGTAAGTTGTAAAATTGAGAAGACAATGGGAATAATTGGTAGGAATAATTAGATTAGTGGGAGGTTGAGAAGTGGAGAATGAAAAGGATACAAAATATCATTAAAACTCCTCAGTTTTTTGAAGCCACACACTGTATAATTTCAAATTGTTCCAGAATATCAAGCCTGGGTCCCTTTCTTTCATAAAGCAGGATTTAGGGAATGAAGTCACTATTGAGTCCATGTTCTAATAGATGTTTGGCAAAGAGAGAGGTTGTTTTACTGTTTATAAAGCAGGAATGATGTTCTTTAATTCTTTCTTTGAATTTTCGTCCTGTTTGTCCTAATAAATGGCTGTACAATCTCCACAGTGTAATTTGTAAATTCCAGTTTTTTCAAAATTTTTAATTTTGTGTTTGGTATGGCATAAAAGGTTTTTTAAGTCTGATCTATTGTAAATAGCGGCTCTAATTTTATTTTTGGGAATTAATCTGATAATTTTAAGGGATATATTACCAAGAAATGATAGTCTTCGCCATTGTGGTTTCAATTCGTCAACAGGGATGGTACCATATATTTGTTTCATGGCTAGTTGGGATTGTTTCCTCTTGTATAATGTCAATTAATTTTCTAGGATAGCCGTTGTTGACTGCTACTTGTTTAATAATTTGAAGTTCTTTCCTGATGTTGAAATCTGACAAAGGAATGTTCAATAGCCTGTGAAGCATGGAATGAAATACAGCAATTTTTTGTGAGAAATGGTGCCTTGAATTGAAGTGAATGATTTGGTCGGTGTTTCCTGAAAATGGCAAAATCTAAATTTCTATTTACCTTTGATATGGTGATGTCTAGAAAGTTTAGGGACCCGTTGATTTCTGTTTCACATGTGAATTTTATTGCTTTATTAAAAGAATTCAAGAAATTTAGGAAGATATCCAGTCTCCTTGATGACCCAGACCACACACAAAAAATATCATCGACATAATGAAACCAACAGAAAACGTTTTTGACAATAGGATTCTCTGAAGGGAGAATAAATTACTTTCAAAATTGTCCATGTAAATGTCTGCAAGTAGTGGTGACAAAGGAGAGCTAATGGCTAGGCCATCTAATTGTTTATAAAAACTTCCATTAAACTTGAAATAGTTTTGAGAAATGCACACTTTAATTAGGGAACTCAATTCACTGATTATTGGAGTGGGAACACCTTTCTTGATGAGGGTAATTTCAGTTAACTCCAGAGCTTCTTTGGCAGGAACACTGGTGACAAGATTGCACGCATCAAATTATACTAGGGTGCACTTTGGAGGGAGAACTTTTTGTGATAAGGTATTTGCTAATTCACAAGAATATTTGACACCGTGTTTTGTGGAGAACTTCGATTGTTGCCTGAAGATTGTATTTAATTTGTGTGCTAGGAGGTGATTCGGGGCTGAAACATTTGAAACCACTGGCCTAATGGGGATGTTAGGTTTGTGAATCTTGGGAAATCCGAAGAATCTGGGCACTAGAGGATTCATTTGAAACAGCTTAAACACTTCACTGGGTTTAAACAACACTGAGCAGGAGACAATGGATGCTTTGAACTCTTTCTGGTAAATAGGAGTGGGATCACTGGGTAATAAAAACATCATTTGTCTTGATGAAATCTTCACACTTTTCAAACTAACTGTCTTTCTTCATGATGACAACTGAATTTCCTTTATCTGCTTTTTGCACTATGAGGTCATTAAGTGATAGTGAACGTTTGATAGAATTTAATGCAAGGAGTTCTGGCATACTATGGGGTTCCTTGATTGAGCTCTGGGAAGAATGGTTTACAGGAATAAGTTTTTCAATTTCATGAGCGATCCTTTGCTTGGCACCAGAAACATCTTAATTCACAATCTACTGAAAGGTTTTTTAAAACTTGAATTGATAATGGAATATTTGGCACATATTTGAAACCTTTTTCAAACATTTAAATAAATATTTAATGTCTATGTATATCTGAATGTACCTCAAAGTTGAAATTTTTTATATAGGTAGAATTCTTGAAATAACTGAATAGGTATTATAGAAATTCTGATATGTTATTTGATTTGGCTATTAAAAATTCTTAAAGTTTGAAAAATAAATAAATGTATAGGTACTTAGAGATGAGCTAGGGAGCTGAACATTTTCCCTTATTTAGAGGTTACTGCAAATGCACAAATACACATTTGAAAATATCCATGAAGTTGTTATTGCAGCCAATAAATTTTTTTTTAAATTTAAACAATTAGATAAATGTTATTTCACTTCCAGATGTTCTACAAATTTAAAATTTGGCAGAAATGTGTGGCATTAGTACTCTACAATGGAAAAATATAATTTTCTTAAAATTGAAAAATTTTAGGGATTGCTTTTACTACAATATTGTTCCATTAGGAAAGAATGAAAATCGGTGCCAAGGTGAAAACTTTTGAATTAAAAAAATATTTCTAATAATGAAATATCTCTGAAAAATTAATATTTTTGTCAAGTTGAGATGAAATGCTTGCAGAATGCAAGCACCAACTACTTGTATCTTAATATGTATAGGGGAATGTAGCCAAATATGGAAGTCTCCTAATGTGAAATACCATAATATTTCAAGTCTGGTATGTGGCAGCACTGACTTTACTGAAGGAAAGGGTCGGCCAAGTCATTCTAGTACCGAGATCAGTTGGTTGGATGCCACCATTGAGAGTGTTTTTTTTTCATTGCTTATTGAAGTTCATTCAGTGTGTTTCAAAGATTTTGAGAGATATCTATTCATTGCTTTATTTTGTAGGTTTACTTATGGAATTCTTTTTCAATCTTGTCATTTACATTAAGCATTTGAAGTGTTCTTTAAGCTATTGGTGAAGAAATTGTGCTTACTTCATTAGTTTCGTTGTTACACGTCTTTGAAATCCAACATGACCAGGCTCCAAATATGGACCACTTAGGGTTCCTAATATGGAATAGTATTCCATATTTAGACCCTTGTTTTGAAGAAATGTCAGTAATTATTTACATTAACTAATTTCAGCACAAAATTGGTTTCAATAATTTGTCTTTGTTGTAAAATAATGCCCAATTGTTGTTTACAAAAGGAAAAATGATAATAGGGTATCGCTTTACACCAAATTAAAATTATGGAAAATGAAACAGCAGAAACGAAATGGTTAAAACTGTATGTGTCCCATCATAAGGACAAAATCTCACTAATAAAGCCAACAGGAACGTCTTTTGTGGGGGCAGAAGGATTTAATTAGGAAGGCGTATCACACTGTTTTGATCTATTGGAACGAGAGTTCAACAAGCACAGATATCCTGCAGACAGGGTATTTAACATAGACAAGATGAGTCTGTCCATCGTGCAGTCAAAAGTGCAGCAAGTGATTGCATTAAAAGGCAAGAGACAAGTCAGTACCCTAACTTTGACTGAACGAGGGTCGTTAGTGACTGTTGTTTCTAGCATGAGCTCTGGAGGCACCTTTGTTCCACCAATGATGGGTTTCTCCCTGAAAAATATGAACAATTTGCTTCTGAAAGGTGCTCCGCCAGAAAATATTTCTGCCTGTCATCCCTTGGGATGAATTCAGGCAGATCTATTTACGAAATGGGCAGAATTTTTCATCAAAAAAGTGAGGGAGACCCTGTGCTGATAATCCTTGATGGACATTTCTTCCATAGTCAGAACCTCGATGTGATTGAATTAGAACGAAGAGACCATGTATGCAATTTGTGTTTGCCTCCCCATTCAACGCACAAAATACAACCACTCGATAAGACAATAAAGAGCCCTTTAAAGGCCTACTATAGTGAGGAGATCATAGCTCATATTAGACATGTAGGTAAGCCATCTACTCAGTTCGACATTGCAGAACTTTTCGGGAGAGCCTATCTTAAAGTACAAGCTGGTGCGATTGCTGTTAAGGGGTTTGAAGCTACAGGAATCTACCCTCCCAACGAGGGTTCAGCTCCATATATTAAGATGAACGCTTCCCAACCCAAGGGGGGAACACAGTGACCGTGAGGGGGAACCAAAAACACTTCGACTAACTTACCCAACTCGGTGGGGCGGAGTAAAATTTTCCTCCATGTTCAAATTTAGTTTGGTTAGTTGTGCACATTTACCAGGATAAATTACACATTTACCGGACTTCTAAACTGTAACAGATGTTCGCGATATGCTCGGAAATCAACATAGTTGAAAAAAGACATGTTTATGGGTTTAAATGCCACCGAAGAAGTCACGCTTTAGGGCAGTGTTTCTCAACCGGGGTGACGCGGGAGTTGTGTAGGGGTGATGCAAAACTTCTAGGTGGTCTTCCCTCGATGGCGATAATCTTGTTCCTCATTTCTCCCTTACAGCCGTTTTTTCCCATTCTCGTTCCAAGAATTTATTCGCAGGATATTATCTCTGATTTTGGAACTTATTAAGTACAATATTGTGTAGAGACAGACTTATTGTGTTCATTTTGTCCGAATACTAGCAGAAAATATTTGGTGATGTTCGAACTAATTGAACACAATTGGTCTATTTCTGCATAGTATTGCTGTTGCTACTTTGTTTTGATATAGAGTGTAACAAAGTAACGACTTCTTCGGTCGAGTATATTCTCTGATTTTTTGATACGGGGTATTTATTTTCACTTCGGCGCATGGAGTTGTGTTATCCAGCATTGGAATGTTCTGCATAGATTTTCTTTGTGAATCTGAACCAAGTGTTAAATGTTGCAGTACAAGACAATTCAAGCTTTATTTCGGCGATAAGTGGCTTTCTTTTTTATCTTACTGAACATCCAATTCTTAAGAGAATATATCTATTTCGCCGTGAATCAAAGTGGGTTTTCGAGTTTTTTTAAGGTTAGGTTATTACATCTAATATGCTTTAATTAACTCCCTTTTTCAATGTGCTTCATTGTCTTGCTCGAGTCCCAGTGGTATACGTTCAATCTTATTTAACATATTTTTATGTTTGCAGGTATGATAATGTTTTCGGTCATCAGTTTTGATTTTTAATCCTTCTTAAACCTTCCAGAAGAAATCTCAAACTCAGAATTTATTTGGATAAGTTTTTTGTCAGTAGTTAAAGTTTATTAATTCGTAGTGTTTAATTTATTGATTTATTCATTGAGTATCCCTTTCTATTGTTTCTTGCAGTTTTCCGAGAATTATTAATCTGGGATATATTTTACCCTCATTAAAATGGACAAATTTGTAGTGAAGAAAACGAAATTAGATGAAACAGTGACGACAATACATTCAAATGTATCTCCTAAGATATTTTCTAAAATCAAACGTAGACAATACAGTGACTCTTACCTAGGTTTGGGTTTTACTTGGTCCGGAGATGAGAATAATCCATTACCTATGTGCATTATCTGCGGATACAAGTTATGCATTGACTCTATGGTTCCTAGCAGACTAAAGCAGCATTTCTTATCAAAACATGAGCACTTTCAAGACAAAAGCATAGAATATTTTAAAAGAATTTTGAAAGATCAAAGTAAACAGTCGACAAGTTTCGTGAAAAAATTTTCAACTCCTGATAAAGCCCTGGAAGCAAGTTATATTGTGTCAGAGTTAATTGCTAAACAAAAAAAGCCTCATACAGTTGGAGATACTCGAATAATTCCTGCCTGTAAAGAAATTGTTAGAATTATGTTAGGTGATGATGCTGCCAAAGAAATAGATAAAATTCTTCTTTCTTATGATATGATTAGGAGACGTATTAGTGATATGTCAAATATTATAGAAAAACATGTCACAGAAATGGTAAGTGATAGACGTTTCGCTATTCAAGTCAACGAGTCTACTGACATAAGCAGTAAATGTAATATACTGGCTTTTATTCGTTTTGTTAATGAAACTGAAATAATAGAACAATTTCTTTGCTGCAGAGAAATCCAGGGAAATACAAAGGGACAAGACATTTTTGATGTAATTGATACGTACATAAAAAAATGTAATTTATCTTGGATTTCATGCGCAGGAATTTGTACAGATGGTGCTCCAAATATGATAGGGACCCAGAAAGGATTCATTGCTCTTATTAAGAAAATTAATCCAAATATAATAAGAACCCATTGCTTTCTCTACAGAGGGGCGCTTGTTGGAAAAACATTAGATTCAGGAGTAAAAACTGTTCTCGATGGTGTCGTTCAGATGGTAAATTTTATCAAAAGTCGGCCATTAAAATCGCGTATTTTTACAAAATTATGTAAAGCAATGGAATCAAAACATGTAACTTTTGAACTAAAAGAGGAGTTGTTGACGTTTTTCACCCAGGAAAACTTCAGATTTTATTGATATGTTGAGCAGCAATTATTGGTGTGTCTGAGTGACTTATCTTGCAGACATTTTTCAACTACTAAACAAACTCAGTATGTCAATGCAAGGCCCAAATGAAAATCTTTTATCGTCAACAGACAAAATGAAAACATTTATTGGTAAATTGAAAATTTAGGAGGAATGACTTAAAAAAGGAGGCCTTGAAATGTTTCCCCTAACAGCAATCTCAAATGGCAAGGAAAAAGTAGTGAATTTGATAATAGACCTACTCAAAATAAAACATTATTTTCCGAATTTAGAAATTTCCAAATATGACTGGGTTAGAAATCCTTTTGCAGTAAATTCAAGTGCTAGTGGATTCAGCCTTCTGGAAGAGGAGGAGTTTGTTGAAACCCAAAACGACAGAACATTGAAAATGCAATTTGAATCTCTGCCATTAAATAATTTTTGGATCAAAATTTCAAAAGAATATCCAAGCACCTCAAAATAAGCGATTGACATTTTACTAAATTTTTCCACTTCTTATTTATGCGAACTCGGGTTTTCCACACTCACGTCGCTGAAAAATAACAAGAGAACGGCTTTTGTCTTCGGGTGAAGAAATTAGTTTCTATTTCCTCAATCTGTCCCATAATCAGCGAAATTTGTAAAGAGTATCAGTCACAAATATAGCATTAAAATAGTAAAACTATCCAATTTCTTTGTTTAATAATATATAATAACCTTTGTTTATTATATAAATATAATTTTAATTTTTTATTTAAAGTTTGATTTTATAAATAGTAATACTTAATATTAGATTATTTTTTCTTTGCTTATTACACACGTTATCTATATTCAAATACCTTAAATGTAACCTTTTGATGTAGTGCTATGTTTTTCTTTGAGGATACTATTTTATGTTGGTATTATTTTGTATTTGTGTGTTTTTTTGTTTTCACAATTCTAAATTTAAAAATGGAATAGCATTATTTTTTCTTATTGTTGCATAAATTGTTTTTAGAGGCCTAATAATAAGTCATCTTCATATGTATTTTAAAGGAATGAATTGTACGTAGATGTGCATTTTGATGTCTATTTTTATGAGTTGATGTATCAATGAGTGGTTGTAAGATCATACCCTTGGTAAAATATTTTATTTGAATATGTTTTATTGTTATTCGTGACATAATTATATTACAAATAATTTTATATAGTCAAGAAAATCATTATTTTTTATTTTTCGAGATTGTTTAATCAAGTGATTTCGTTTATTATTAACTTCATGAGTTTTGTGGTGTAGATTGATATTACGTCGAAACTCTGCATACCATTCCCTTTTTTCTCATTATCTTCACTGATCATTCCCTTGGTAAACCCTATTACCTGTGCATATGTTATAAGGGGTTACGCGAAAATTACGTCATTGAAGAAAGGGTGAGGCGAACACGAAAAGGTTGTGAGGGAGTAATCTTTGTTGCTGAGAACATTAATGTGAATCATATAATAGAGAGAAGCAATAAGTCACGTCAATGAAATATTTAAATTGTCTTATTAGCGAGGGAAGACCGCGTATCTCAAATTTTGGATTCTTAATTGTGTCACGACGTATTAGGAAAAAAGCGTATCTCGGTGAATGTATCTCGAGGGTAGGGCTTCCAGACCGGTTATTACCGTACCCGGGTAACCGGTTAATCGTTGATTGTTCTCACTATTCATTAACCGGGTAATTTCGTCCGATTAACCGTCTTCTGGATACGAGAGAAATTCTTCTTCTTCTATTTTCTGCTAGTATTCGGACAAAATGAACACAATAAGTCTGTCTCTACACAATATTGTACTTAATAAGTTTCAAAATCAGAGATAATATCCTGCGAATAAATTCTTTTATAACGAGAATGGGAAAAAACGGCTGTAAGGGAGAAATGAGGAACAAGATTATCGCCATCGAGGGAAGACCACCTAGAAGTTTTGCATCACCCCTACACAACTCCCGCGTCACCCCGGTTGAGAAACACTGCCCTAAAGCGTGACTTCTTCGGTGGCATTTAAACCCATAAACGTGTCTTTTTTCAACTATGTTGATTTCCGAGCATATCGCGAACATCTGTTGCAGTTTAGAAGTCCGGTAAATGTGTAATTTATCCTGGTAAATGTGCACAACTAACTAAACTAAATTTGAACATTGAGGAAAATTTTACTCCGCCCCACCGAGTTGGGTAAGTTAGTCGAAGTGTTTTTGGTTCCCCCTCACGGTCACTGTGTTCCCCCCTCGGGTTGGGAAGCGTTCATCTTAATATATACCAGTGGAGCTGAACCCTCGATGATTTTTGCTATAAATTAAAGTAATTGTTAAAGTAGCATTTCTCATTCTTACTTATTTCCACATTTACCAAGGAGCATCGGTAATGGATAAAAAGTTAGCAAAATTCAGCAGAATTTATGATATTTCGAGAATAAAGCAAGTTCTTTCTAATCAAAAACTTTTAATTTTTAATAGGAAGTTATTTTCTGAAAATCAAGCGCATAAATTAACAAGTTTGGAAAAATCGGAGTGCATAGTTTCCAAAAGCGTTCTTTACGATTTCTGTTATCAGGTCAAAACTTATAATATAATATTAATGGCCCAGTCTAATGCCTACGCACTGCTAAACGATATGTTAGAAGCGATATAAAGAAAATCTTTAATTTGTGATTTTGCGATTTGTTTTATAATGAGTAGTAGGGCCGCCCCTACGGGGGTTGCGGGGCACTGGGCGGTCAGCATTTGCGGGGCACTTTAACAATCAAGAATCATCAAGGTATAATTCGCGCACTAAAAATAATTGTAAAAATATTGTATACTTTTAAATAGGTATGCATATTTTATTGTATAATTTATATATATATATATATATATATATATATATATATATATATATATATATATATATCTTTTTGTGATTAAAATAATGAGGAATCACTTCTGGAGTTCAAGAACAAAAACAAGTCCTTCGTTAGGAAAACCATCAATAATTTAGTCATTTACGCTTGGTTCATAATGATCTATGCTCATTATTCTGTCGCAAATGGCTCTGGAAAACTGCACGTATACCAAAAATTTGGATATGAATACAAACATACAGAAATCTCAAATGAATGGCATCATACAATACATGAGGTCAACTTAATACTAAATTTAAATAGAAACTCACTGTTTATTGCTCTGCCTACTTTCAGAAATTCAACTTCCTCGGCTTTCTTGTAGCACACTTTGCTATCAGGTCATTTTAATCCAAATCTGAGGTTATTTATCTCTCGATAGGCAGCATAGCCAATCCACTCAATCTCTCTTGGGACATTACTGTCCTAAGATAGTTTTTTATTATTTTATGTTTCGAAAAACTTCTCTCCGCTGATGCCACTGTGACCGGAATTGTTAACAAAATCCTATGCGCCATCTCTGTATTTGGGAAGGAACCATTTAATGACCTGAGAAACATAAGGATTTCAAATGCACTTTTCGTTCCTTGGGGTATCAGCTGCCGAAGCACACGCTGTTCTGTCGATGTCGTGTGATCTTTATCACTCAATATAGTGTCCAAATTTATGCATTGCTTCTCCATTTCGTATTCTGTTAATTCTCAAAAATTTTAAAATCATGTAGGAAGCCGAAATTACCAGCATTCGCTTCCATTTGTTCGAAACGCGTTGTCAGCGACATGAGAGCCTGATCTACTATGACAAAGAAGTAGCTAGTTTCAAAAGCCTGTTCAGAGGAACACCATAAGTGTCGTCCACGCATAGCAGCAATCTACATCTTACTGCTTGGCGCGGGGCCCCTTTTGACGCGGACCCGGGGCAACCGCCCGATTCGCCGTACCCTAGGTAGTAATTAATTAAGAAATCGAACGTTATTTAAAACAGACCTCGCTTGAATTGAGCAGTAGCAATCTTTAAGTTTACTTCCATTCCTTCTTTGTAAATTATCTATTTCTTTTCACTTAAAAAAGCTGTATATATACGTAAGTAATACAAAAAGGAAAAGTGAACTCCATAAATGAAGTACTCAGAGATTTCAAAGGCGTTATGTGAAATTCGTATAGAACTGTATCGAAAGAATAAGCGTGAATTTATCTCCGAAACTAAAGTCGTAATTATATGGCCTCGCGTACTTTTGTTGTCCAATGTTGCCCTCTCTCCGAATACATTTTTTAAGCTATACCACACAGATTATATAAGAGCTAGGAAGAGAAAAAGAGAGTATTTAATTGTTGATTGACGGATGCCATTTAACGAGATACGAGTATGTTTTTTAAGTGCCTAAATAAAGTGCAAGTTCTATTGACGGATGCAATTGAAAATTATAATTTGTCGATAAATTTTAATAAGGATCGCAAAATCCGCCCAGTAGTTTCAGAGATTAAACATTCGGACGGAGGCGACGTGCCCATAAATACTCGCATCCCACTTAAGTAGAATATCTGTGACTTATTGCTACCTAGTTAAACTCTTTCGGAACTAAATAAGCAAAATGGGGAATATCCCGGGAATAACTGAAAGGATGAAATCGATATTTCTCCAGCAAATTCATTTGTTATTTAAGGCTGTTTGAATTTGTAAGAGAACTGTTCTAAGGTTGAAACTTTACGGTTTCTGACCAAAGCAACCCGACCTGTAATGGATAGCACTTATTCTTAGAGCTATCGTGGAATGTAGTTTTTAATACGTAATGAGTTTGGTTGGTTCGGTATCCATGAAGGTTTGATGATACTTGACCCGGTTCCTTACTCGCTGAACGTGACTTGGTTAATGCAGGCATTAGGGTGATTGTTGCCTAATATACCGACTGCAACACTGGATCCTGCTCTGAAGAATTCTAAGATAACATCCGTGTATTAGGGCTATAACTGGAGTCCGTCAAGAGCCTTTATTCCCTTTGCAACGTGAAGTGGTTGTGAGTTTTATCGTTTATTTAATAATGGATTTTTGTACTGAGAGACAACTGTCGCGTTATCTACGTCGGCTGCAAATTGGAGAGTACATTTTATGGGAAGTATTGACTTAATAAAAATATTTGCCTTTATCTGATTCTGTTGTATGGTGTGGATTTTATGAGAATGTGGATAGAATTTTATAAATAGTGAAGTTACTGAAACAGAAACATTAACAATGGATTTCCAATTCGTAGTCATGTTTTCACCCTGTTAAGTTGGCTTCTATATTAATCACTATAGTAGTGCACCAATGAATGGGGAACCACGAAAATTCGGCTCTTTAAAATACGAGTACGTATAACAATGGAATACCTGTTTATACAGATTTATCGCCTAGATTCGAGCATCTAGCTCCAGAAGTTTCCTTTAATGTTTACAATTAGATTTCTTACCTATCATTTTCGTTGTTCCTCTGTTCAAATTCTTGGCGATTTGTTCCTGCATATATGAGCTCTGTGATTATTTTTTCCATTATCCGAACTCTGCGCCTTAAGCGCTACAGATACGTAATCATACTCGGTTCTGCTCCAATATATTTGAATTACAGAATAAAAATTGTTTTATGCGGGTTAATTTTTTATGAATCCGACATTTACAAAGGCGATTTAGCCAAGTCTAGAAATCGCCTTTTAAGGGCAGCGCAGCTAATGCGATAACTTGGTCTTAAAGACCGGTAGATAGACCCTCGTATCTTTGTTAGTTTTTCTGTTCATAATATTGAAAATTGAAAGGCAAAGAATGTCTTTGTTTACCCTTTTTATTACCCCAATAATGCAAAAGTGCTAACGAAATTTTTCATTCCTTTATTTATAATAAGCAAGTTGAAATTAAACACACAAAACGCAGTGTTGTAGTTCTCTTCCAAAATACTATTTTTGTAAAATCCGAGGAATCCTACGTTTGATAGTTTTTAATCTCTATTGTTCGAAACGATATCTGAAGAGATTCATGGCCGAGGATTACGTGATTATGGAAATTAAACAGATTTTTTAAATGGTTTCTCTTTCCATGACTTACATATTCCTTGAATTATAATTACAATTAATTTAGAAACAAGAATCGCCTCATAAATCTCCTAGGGTTTACCCAGTTGTTATATTTGCGTGTTTAGGTCGTGCATCGCCCATCCTCCCAGCTGTTTTTGCCGCTACCGAGAGCACACAGTCATTTTGGAGTTAATCTAGAAATCCGTAAAATATACGTCGGTCGCTTTGTTAAGCGAGAAAAAGGATTCTCCAATGGCACGTGGTCTCCGCCATGATTTAAATGAGGACATTAGAAGCTTCGCTGTTATACAATTCGGCCGGCAACGTGGAGGTCGATGTGAGTTCCTTCTTCGGACGCACGCACGTGTGCCCGTCTCCTTTCGGAAAGAATGAAGTTTTCTCGCGGTGAAAAAAATTCCATCGCTTATCATAAAATACGAGGACGGAATTTTCCGCGTCCTTACGGTTAGTGGCCCTTTTACTTCATCCTTTTCGTCTGCAACCCTTTTTCCTTTCCCTATACCTCTCCTATATCCCTCCTCTCCCTCTTTTCCTCTTTCCTCCCTCCTTTCTCCTCTCTCTCCCTCCCTCCTCCTCTCTACTTTCCCCTTCACCTCTCTTCTCTCCTCTCCACCTCTCTTCTCTCTCTCCCTTTTTTTATCTCTCCCCCTCCTTTCTCCACTCTCCCTCCTTTCTCTTCTCTTTCCCTCATTTCTGCCTTCTACTTCCATTCTTTCTCCCTACTTTCGGCTCTCTCCATCCTTTCTTTTCTCTTTTTTTTATCTCATCTCACTTTCTCCTCTTACCTCTCTTACATCCATTTCGCACGTTATTCCTCTCAGTGTTCCCATTTAATAGTATTCCCTAATTTTCCCTCTTCCATAATAGAAAGTAGCAATGCTTCATCCTCACAGCTTTCCCACCAGGAGTTTCTTCACCTTCCCTATCCTTCGCCTTCCATATCCTTCGCCTTCCATATCCTTCGCCTTCCCTATCCTTCGCCATCCTCTTTTACTCACTTGGAATCTAGATTCAATACCACCGCTGCGAGGCCGTTTTATGCCCTTCAGGATACTTCCTCGACTTGGCGCATTCAGTCGAGGGAGTACCGCACAACACTTCCTTTCCTTTTCGAAGAATGATAACCCTTTCTATCTCATGTAATCTTAAAACGAGGCTAGGGCGGTGCCAGGTGTATCTCTCAGACACCATCGTTCGCTTTCTTTATGCCTCTGTCGATCCTTTCATCAAATGTAATGCATGGTTTAATGGTCTTCTTTCGCTGCCTCTCTCCCCTATTCTATCTCTCTCCACAATGCCTTTCTCTGCCCCTCCTCCCTTCTAAACATTTCCTCCACGTGTCTCATTTGGTCTGTACTCTCTTTTGAACCCGTCTTTCTTCTCTCTCCCTCTAATAATATTACCTGATTCTGCTTTCTCTCTCTTTTCCCACTCATCCCTCCTTCCTACCTTTCCTTTCCCATCATATTCCCAATTTTTACTTATATACATAGTATTCCAATCGCGATACGGAAATATACACGTTTTATCTATCCCTGATTCCAAAGAAATGATTTTTGCAAAAACATACTTTTCATCTAACTCAGTAGTGCTCAACGATGGCAGTACCGCCCCCCCAATGGGCATTAAGGATTTTTTTTGGTGGGGGGCTAGACCTTTATTAGTACATTTATACACTTCGTCATTTTTTGCCAATGCCCACTGCAAGAGGGTATAATGAATATTGTGATTGTTTTTTCTAATGAGGCAATGAAGCCATTAAAATTAAGTGAGCAATTAATAAAGAAGCTTCCTGATAAAACCCATACTTAACATACTTCCTTGCTTTGAAGGAAAAAGTCAAAAAACCGATTTCTGTCCATGAATTGTTTAAGTAATCCATGCTTCAGACAAATAAAGCACTTATTGCTTCATACTAAATATCACTACGTATTGCAAAATGTGATAAGGGGCATAATATTGGAGAGAAATTGATATTACCAGCTGTGATGGGCATTATTAGCACAATGGCGAGACATAATGAAAGTGATATTACCTCATTAATTCCACTAAGCAACAATTGTATCAAGAAGAATTGTCAAGATGGCTAGTGATATAGAAAGTCAGTTATTCAATCAACTACGGAATACAGAATTTGCATTACACCTTGATGAGTCTACATTGCAAGATAATGAGGCCTTACTTATTGCTTATGTGCACTATGAAAAGGAACAAGAAATCATAGATTTTTTTGCTAAATCATTAACAACAGATTACAAGGGTTTGTCGATATTTCAACTTGTTGAGTGTTTTTTTTCAGTGAAAAATATTCCTCTCACAAACGTTATTGCATGTGCAACTGACAGTGCATCAGCAATGATTGGTTGCCAGCATGTTTTTATATCTCACCAGTACCTGGTGTCTTAGCCATTCATTCTGTTATCCATCATCAAAATTTGGTTGCAAAAAATTTGAGTGAATGACTGCACAAGTCATTGCATACTATAATCACTGCATTTAATAAAATCAAGGTTCTTCCTTTGAATGAGCGTTTGTTTCATGAACTATGCCATACAAATGAAGAAGAATATGAACGCCTTCTCTTTTACATGGAAGTTAGATGACTTTCAAAAGGCAGTTATTTGAAGCGGTTTTACGAGCTGTATGAAACAGTAATTGAATTTCTTAAATAATTTGATAAGAAATTATCGGTAGAAATCGAGATGATGCGACAATGTGGTCTAACAGATATTTTTGAAAAGATTAATGTAGTTAATGTGAAGCTTCATGGAAATAAAATGGATCTCATCAAGGCAAAGGGAATCATTATGGCTTTTATCAGCAAATTGGCTTTGCTTAAAAATAATGTTGGCCCTCGAGAACTTCGCCAATTTCCATCATTGCAGCAATTGAGTAGAGACAAACTTTTGAATAGCGAGATAGAAATTTATTGTGCTCATCTCGATTTACTTGAGTAAGATATGTTGATAGGGATTAAGGATCTAAAAGAGCTTGTTGTACATGATTGGGTTATTAATCCATTTTGGCCAATGTGTAAAGAGTATGTCCAGATTTGCATGAAGAATTAACCTCTTCAAATGACTTTGAGGCCAGGGTTTTACTTTACTTTACTTTTACTTTACTTGAGTAAGATATGTTGATAGGGTTTAAGGATCTAAAAGAGCTTGTAGTACATGATTGGGTTATTAATCCATTTTGGCCAATGTGTAAAGAGTATGTCCAGATTTTCATGAAGAATTAACCTCTTCAAATGACTTTGAGGCCAGGGTGCGGTTCAACCAAACTGGTTATGAAGAATTTTTGATGAAACAATGATTAATATACCCTCATGTTTGGCAAGAAGTAAAGTTATTTTTCCTAACATTTCTAATGTCTTATTTAGTAGAGAAGGGTTTCGGTGCTGTAGTGCATCTGCTAATAAAGTAGAGGCCCAAGCCCATTTGTTTTTTTTATTAACTGTGTGGAATAATATTTATATAAGGGGCAGTTGCAATATTTTTCGGCAAATGAGGGCATTCGGTTGAAAAAGTCTGGGAACCTGATCTAACTGTCTATACAAGGATCTAGGACCGAAACCAAAAGCGAATAATATTTCGTAAATCATCCCAAAGACACTAATGACTAAATGTATAAATGTTGTTTAATTGGATGAAACTATCTTTTCAAACCTTTATTTCACATATAATGTCAGGAAGAAATTACATAATATTATCATCATCATCATAGGTAGTCTGTCCGTAGACAGGTGCATGATTATTCCTGGTTAAACCTCCATATACTCCTATTTTCTGCTGTCCTCTTCATATCTTGATAACTCTCTTTCCCTTTCAAATCATCTATCAGCTGAAACCTTTTCCTACCTCTTACCCTTTTTCCATCTAGCTTTCCTTCTAACATATCTTTAATCATATTCTCTCTCCTCAGGTAATGTTCAACCCAGTTTGCCTTCCTCTTTCTAATAGTCTGTATAATCATTTGCTTCTCTACTACTCTTTGAGCACTTCATTGTTTTTCATCCTATCTGTCCATTTTATCCTCAGGTTTCTCCTTCAAGTCTACATTTCAAAGCTTTCCAAGCATTTGATGTCATTTTTCCTTAGCGTCCATGTTTCTGCCACGTGCAAAGCTATATTCCATACATAGCATTTTATGAACTTCTTGTGGATATCTTCCCTTATATTCCCCGTAATTAGGTGTTTCTTTCTTCTGAAAGCCGCTTTTGCTTTTCCTATTCTAGTCCTGATCTCATTCGTGCATTTTGCTTCTCTTGTTTTGATGCTTCCAAGGTATTTATAATCTGAAACTTGTTCTAAAGGCTTTCCTCCAATACTTATGTTCAGATTCTCTTCTTTGCCCGATATTCAAATGACCTTGGATTTTTCTGTATTTATTTCCATACTACATTTTCTACCTGTTATTACTAGTCTATTTATCATTTTCTGGAGTTCCTCTTCCTTTCTTGCTAGAAGTACTTGTTCATCCGTTTATTTTACTGTTCTTATTATCCTTCCTCCAATTTTGAAATCTCCTGTGCCTTCTAACACTTCTTGCATTACACTTTCTCCATATATATTGAATAGGGTCGGCGATAGGCAGCAGCCCTGTCTTACTCCTCTACCAATATTTACTCCTCAGGTGTCCGCATTGTCTAACATGGCCTCTACTTCTTGATTCACATATTAACTCCTGATCAGTCTCCTGTCTTTCCACTGTACATCTATTTCCTTTAATATCTTCATCAATATTACCCAATTTACTCCATCAAAGGCATTCTACCAGTCTATGAGCAGCCCTGTCTTATTCCTATGTCGATATTTACTCTGCAGGTGTCTGCAATAATATTATATTTGTTGTTAAATGCTCTCTGTTCTAAAATATATAGTGAGAACAGTTCTTATCATCATTAGTTATGTATATTTATATACAGGGTGTTCCTAAATTATACCGACAAAATGATAGGGGTTGTAGGGTGGCATGCCTGATGTGTCAAATACCCAGTCCCTGTGTCTGGAGCAGATTCCTGTTCGAGCTACGAGGTGAGAAATCTTGTACCTAAGTGCCTTATGTTAAGGCTATCCTAGTGCTTTGCACGCCATCTGTGATGTACTGCTTTGGTGCACAGTGAAATGTTTTGCTCACACTGTTTACTTAGTATAGCTTTCCAGCGTGAGTGTATGGATTGCAGATGGTGCATTTGGTGGCAGGTGTGTTTGCCGTGTTAGAAGAAAAAGAAATGGTAACTGCAGGACATAACACCATGTTTTATTAACCCACAATTACCATACTGAGTATTAGTGATTGTGATTTCTCAGCTTTTTTCTGATCTTGAGATTTCACTTTTTTTGCAATATTTTTTTCCTCGAGAAGTCAAGAATTTATCCTGCCTTCTCGAGAAATCTCGAGAATGAAAAAATTGCCATATGAGAATTTTTATTAAATATCTTTTTCTTAAAAAGTAGTATTGGGAAGTAAGGATGCTAAAATATTTTAAAATTAATTTTAATTAATATTTCTCTAGCACGGGGATACGAGACAATAAACCATTTGGCCTAACTGTTTGGGCCAAAAATCGCATGGAAGCAGGAATCCCTACTGATTGGGAAGCATAATGGCTGAATCCCATGCTCAGGGACACCTTGTGTGTAAGGACCAAGTTCCCGGAAGAATTTCTTTGCCTTCCCCCTTCACCCTCATAAATACTAAACCTTTTATGAGCAAAGCAATGCAAAGGGAAGAATTTTTGAGTCTTGAGAGGATACAAAATGACACGACCCAGTGCGCTGCTCAGTCCTCCACCTCCTACTAAAATCTATTACTCTGGGTTTTCCCAGCTTGCCAGGCAGAAAATTGCCTTCAAACAATAGAGGTATATATCGTACCGCACGTGACAAATAGAATGGCAAACAAACCGATGCCCGGACCAGAGGACCTCAAACCATAGTGATTTTTCCTTCTGCCTTTCACAGTTTCAAGTTACACTTTTTGATACAAAACTCTGAGGTTCCACGTTACAGAGAGGCATTCCTATGAAGTATGGTATCATTATGCAGTATGCATTCTAGATTTCCAGCTTTGGTAGGTTTCTGCCTTATACAAATTCCGCCTTTCACAAGTTTCACTGTATGTGTGAATCCACACTTCTTCTTCTTATGTTTCATCCATAGCCAATAAGCCCGGAATCTCATAAGAGAAACTGCATTGTCTGTATGAAATATGAGCCACTTGTTCATAGCAAGTCTATTTACACTCTCTGTAAGCAGAACATTGGTCGTGAGCTCATAGCTCTTTGATTAATATTTTCAACCACGTCCCTCAGATAGTGACTACGTCTGAATTGAGGGAGAGTGCTATCGGGGAAAATAGATGCATTAAGAAGATTCAAAGGTTCCTATTGTTAAATTCATAGAAGGCGAGCATCCAGAGAAGGGTGAAAACAAACGAGTTGAGTTTGTTGATGGGAAGATACGGGTGATATATCTCGCCGCCCATTTTCGCAAAAACGCATCGAATAGAGTGGCCGTGACCAAATGGTGGGCTATATTCTGTTAAAACAGACACAAAGAATCAACGTGTATAAACAACGTAATAACAACGCCGAGAATGGCACCACATAAGTGAAGAATCAGACTGCAAAACAAACGAAGCTGTGATACTTTGCAAATATATAAACTGCTAGAGACTGTACTGTTAGGTCATTATATAAACTTTTCATAAAAGAGTTCACACAAACAGACATCCTATGGAAAATAGGCTAAAAATGTAAAATACTTCATAGTTTAAAACGAAAAAGTTTCTCGTGAATCTCGAGAAAATTTTTTTGAGACTCAAGATTCTTGAATTTTGGAGAAAAAAATTTCTCAAAATGAATTTGAAAGAAAGGGAATTTCTCTAGAATTCTCGAAAAATTTCTCCGTGTTGCAAATTGAATCACAAGCAACCTGGCTGCGAGGGAAAATATCTGCCTCTTGACTGACTGCATTTTCATACACGAGCCTCTTCATGTGTTCCCAAACAAATAGATCCAGAGGATTGAGATGCAGGGAGCAAGTTGCCTAATAGACACCGGTTGCTTAGGTACAAGATTTCTCACCTGGTAGCTTTAACAGAAAACTGCTCCGGACACAGGGACCGGGTGTTTTGCACATTGGGCATGCCACCATACAACCCCTATCATTTTGTTGGTATAATTTAGGAACAACCTGTATGTATATATCTCTCTTTAATATAAAAGACTTGTGTATGGACCTCCTAGGTGTCCCATGCCACATTCTAAGGCACTTCTAGAAAGACTGAAATTTGACATGCTGGTCCGTCATAGTTCACAACCAATGGAAAAAATCAAAAATCCGAAAAATTCGCATTTTGACACCATTTTTCCTTTTCAATATCCCATAAGAAAAGCCTGGGATTCAATGGAGGACATTCTAAATATGCTTTTTTTAATTGCTTAAAACTGAGATACGAACATGGGATAAAAATGTTTTGTAGATGAAAGAATGATGAGTTTTATGTTTAAAGATGAAGTTCGTATCCATGCCAAATTAATATAAATATTTGTTTTTAATCGCAAATAAAGCATATTTTTGTGAGGCACAACAATGAAAATTTTTAACTACCATAGCAGTGAGATCAAGGCTTTTAAAAGGGAAATGGCTATCTAATTAAAGATTGCTTTGGTTAGACACTTTGAATAATAATAAATAAGGATGTTATAATGAATTCTTGATCTAATCAACTCGCCAAAAATGATTTGCTGCAAACCATAGACTAAACATTCTCCTTACCATTGGGGTTGTTTTTGTCACTGCTCCTCAATTTTTCACACTCTCTACTTTTAAGTCGTCTTTTTTGTTTGTTCTTTGTTTGCACCTTTGGGATAACAGGAAGTTGTATGGGGGAATGGGGAGAGTGAAAGAGAGAAGGAAGGAGAGAGAGAGAAGAGAAAGAGAAGGGTAGGAGGAGGGAGAGAATGAGGGAAAGAAGAAGTTTGGGAAAGGGTCAAGGCATGTAGGTAGATAGAGAGAGGGAGAGAGAGATGGACATAGAGAGGGACATAGAGAGAGGGGGATAGAGAGGGAGGGATGATATTTCATCACTCATGCATGACCACACTTTTATCTTTGTTTTGAAGTATACTACTGTTTAGGACAGTCCATGGGATCAAATATTGTATTCAACAAGAAAATTAACCACATTTCGAATTAAATTAACTTAAAGCAACAAAAAATCCTATATGGTAGCCAGGAGAATGGCAATGACGTCATATTATCAGTTACTTTGAATTATCTGATATCGAATTAATGAGGTTTTCTTGTATTTTATTTTAAATTTTGAAAATGTATATTTGAACTTATTGTAAAAGTAGTCTTCATTACTCTGCTAGGCATATTCAAATAAAAGGGAGAAATAAGCTTCAATTTTGTGGCTGAGTCATCTGCTTGTGTAAAGGTGCTCATAGTTATATGCAAGGAAAATCATCCAAATGTTGAAGTGAAACAAAAACAGAACAGAGCTCTCTGAGATGCACCTGTTATGATTTTATGTCATGCACATAGAGGATTAATGCCTGATGCAATAGTTCAATGATAAATGTGCTAATGTTTTTTTCTTATTGGAAGTTTTACAGTTCTTTTAGTTGTTGCATAAAAATATAATCTATGGAATTCTGGTAATACCTATTTATTTAACCTCAACAAGCATTATCTTAAAGAAACATTCTTAGTTGGAAACTGTTTATTCATTTTAAATATTTACTCATGACATGTGCCGATTTTATAGTTTTTCACAGAAGTAGTTATGATCCATTGTTATTGCATGGGAAAGGAAGTTGTGAATATCTTGAGAAATACTGTATGAGGAGGCTGTCCTTAGCAAGGGATAGATTGGTCTTCATTGGTCCTTCTTTCCCTTCTTGGTTATTTCTGTTACTTACCTAGAAGATGAGTGTCAAGTCCATCGCTCATTTTTTAAGTATTGAGTTTTATGGGATTGAGTGGCAAATTTTCTTTGATATCAAAGGAAAAACATTAGGGATAATAAGTTATGCTTGTTGTTCAACTAAATATGATAGGAGTAAATACACTGTAATTGCCATTAACAAAACATCTAAATAAGGATATCTCACATTGATATAATAGCAGTGTTTACCATGCATTAATATCAGCAAGAAATTTCTTGTCATTTGTATTAATGAAAAGTGCTAGATATTTTGTTTTCCTATTGTTGAGTATTTTTGCATTTCCATTGTCCTGTCAGTTTTCCATTTATGATGAGAGCCTCAAATGCGACAAATTGATTCACTTGAGTAAAGATAAACATGCTACTGCCTGATGCTTGAGTTGAAAAAAGCATTTAGTTTTAAAATTGTGTTGCTTTGATGTAGTTTAATACAAAATGGGTAATTTAGTTGGCTATGGCTAACTTGAGTTTTGACAACCAAGATAAATTACACCAAGGAGCTGTCTAAAGTGGCTCCAATCAATCATTTAACAGCAGTGTTGCCACATACAACCACTTGCCCTGCCTTTCCCCTTTGCTCCAGCTTGGATGTGAAATGACACCAGCACCCTCTGCTTTGATCTACATCAGTGCGTAAATCAGACATCTCTTACTATAGTTGAAATAGCCTCTTCTTCAATACTTTGTCGACCTTTATTCATTCATCCGCATTCAGAAACGCAAAAATTGATCTGCTACGATAGTGCAGTGGTAGAATATCCACCCGGCAAGTGGAAGACCCGAGTTCGATTCCCGGTCATAGCAGACTTTTTTCTTGTTTCAAAATTATTCCCCTTTATTCATTACATTATGTAAAATGATTGACAGTGGACTACATTCATTCATGCTTGTTTGAGTCTTGTAGGTTAATATCATGATGTGTTCCAAGTGAATAATATCAAGGCTGTTTATTACTAGCCACAAGCATTGTTGATATTGCCACTAAGTACTAGCAGAAAGCCATCCTTGCTGCTGTACCCTACTGCTATCCTGCCCCCAATCCAATAATAATGTGTTTTAGCTGTTGGTGTGGCTTTCTTACATGTCATCAAGAAATAGAATCTTTGCATTGTAACCCTCTGAAAATTTGTAATGAGATTGAGGTACCTGTTTTAGCAGGTTAGCTCATTATGGCTGTGATTCATCATTATATGAATGCAGACTTATCTTTCCTTAGACAATTGTAGAGTTGGTTGGGAATGAACAGGCAAAGGAACCTAATGTCTGGTAAAGGGTGGAGATGGAAAATATACTCTAGATTTTGACAGCTATGTTTGATATTGCCTCTGTACCATTTTTAGTGGAAAATTATTTGTCATCTTCTGCTTCCATTTACACTATCATATTAATTTTAATGTATTTATGAATGAATATGTAGGTCGGTCCAATATAAAAGTTGTAAAAATGCCTAATTGTTTCAAATTTCTATTGTATGTATAAATATATTTTATTTATCTAAGAATACATCTAGATGTATCAGTATACACTTGGGAAAGGATTTTTTATAAACAAAGTTAGCTAAATGTGAAAAAGCTAAGTGGAAAGCAGTGTTGTATATGTTATTTCAAATTATATGGAGGAAAGAAGAAAAATGAGGCCTCTTAACAAGCATTAGATGATATGTATAACAGGGGATAATGCAGCTGGTGAATTCATAGAATTATTATTGCAAATAGATCTTGGAAATATTCCAAATATTAATCAATGAATCGCTAAAAGTAATTGGGCCAAGTTACATCCACATTGCTTTTCTCATGGTCAGTTTTATGTTGCATGTTTGAGAGTAGGTAACTGAAATAATTTGTATGTATATTCTTTTGGCAAGTAGCAAGACCATCAACATAGATTATACGTAATTATTGTAAAATTGCTTTCAATCTTTTTTGAAAATTATGGAGATTGAAGAAGCTAAAGTTATGACATCAAAGTCATGAAAGACCATTGGTACCTAACAATGGAAGCTTAGCAAGATACTAATCAAAATAGCCAGGGCAAAGAATGGGCTGTTCTTCTAGTGCACTGCTTCCCAAACTATGGTCCGCAGACCATTTGTGGTCCGCAAAGTTATCCAAAATGTAATTTTTTAGAATGAACCGAATATTTAGTTGAATTTTTTTTGGAAAAAGTTAATTCATTCTTAGACTATCACAGGTATTCAATACTTTATTAACCCTTCGGCACACTGGCTTACAGAGTATGCCAATGCATTTTGAAATGCTGATTCTCTATTGTTTTCCTGAGCCTCAGTCGAAATTGTTCTATAGTGCAATTGATGTGGTCTTGGGGTTGTTCATTTCATTATCTTATGAATACATTTCTTGGTTGGCATCCCTGATTCGTTCACCTTTCTCTTTTCCTGAAATGTTCTCACAGATGCCAAAATTCATTGGAAGTAGGCAAGGGCGTTTGGAATGCCAAAAATTCCATACAAGATATTCAGAAATATGTGTGGCAATATAAATAGTTTTTATTGTGGAATGAGCCCTCCCACCATCTTGTAGGAAAGTAAAATGATCTTTATCAGCAAGTTATTTTATTTCATAAATAATATTATTCAGCCGAATATTTGAATAATGGCATTCATTTACTTGAACGCCTACTTCTATTAAATGAATAGATGTCTTTTTTAATTTCGAAACACTGACAGATACCGCAATCCTTTCAGGAAACTGACTTCTTGTTGGGTAGTCTATCATCAGTAAGTGGTTTCTTTAGCGTAACATCTGCTGTGAGTGCACTCTGCTGTTTTGTATCTTGATGGTGCTACGATGAATTTTTTCATCAATGAAGAAAGTCATGTCATGCGTCTCATCTTTTGCCTACTTTCCAAAATGGAAATAGTTTCTTCGTTGTGTTAGTCTGTTTGTCCGTCTGTCCTCTCATATTTACTTTTGAACCAACACCTCAATTTTTCGTAACACTTAGTGGAAATCTCTAGCTTCTGGGGCCGAGTTCCCGAGGATAGTTTTTGTTGCGAAGACTTAAAGTCCCGGGTTCGATTCCAGGAATTATCCTTCTCATTTGATTTACATGGGAAATCTGAAATTCATCGCACATTAATATGTATTAGAGCTGTAATATCGAAGTGAAATTTGCACTATTCTCTGAGGAAAGAAACGAACATTCTAATTTTTATCGTGGAATTCTACTTATCGATCGTATTTCTTCGAATTTCGCGTAAATACTGGCGTTTATGCAGTTTTTATCGCTCATTACGAGTGTTGCCATTGCAACGACTATTGTTGTGCTCGGATTCGGTATAGTCAACACGCGTTATTTTTGCCACACACAAATACGCGTCATCTATTTAGTTTTTCGTTCGAATGTATTTGTAATATTTTATAAAGATAAATAATGAAATTTGGGAACGCAAAGAGCAACTCATCCGCGGCGATTTTTAAAGTTATTAAAGCCGATATAAGTAATTGCTGCACCACATTTAGTTTAAAATAATTATATGGAAAGTAGGCATCATAAGCTCCGTTTGGGTCGTCTTGTTCTATATAAGAAGTACTAAGCCTTTGTCTAATAACGCGTTTAAAAAGGTCTAAACAGAAGATCCTTCTTGACTATGCGTCTTATACCATATTCTGATGCTCCTGTTGCATTTGGAATCTGCACTGGTGTCTCATGGGTGCGTGGCATTATGGGATTTGAAAAAGGTAAAATTAAGAATAACGCTATTTATTATCTGCTTTTTATTTTCGTGATATTCTTAAATTAACACAGCTGCAGGCATAGGCGTCAAAAGACTGAAATTAAGGGGAGGGGGCAAGAAAAAATAAATATTTAAGATAATTTTTTAATTCGCGAAGTGAACGCATATAGGGAGGTCGATTCCGTCCGTCCGTCCGTCCGCATGTTAAAACTCGGAAACCTCTATACGTATTATGATGAAATTTGGTATTGGGGAGTTTTGCTGATATTGGTCGACCGATTTCAATTTTGGTCAAAATCGAACAGGAATGATGACCACTTTACATGAAGAACTACAATGCTCTTTTGTTCCACCTCGGGAACCGCTGGACGTATTTCAATGAAATTTGGTATTAGGGAGTTTTGCTAAAATTGGTCCACCGATTCCAATTTTGGTTAAAATCGGACAACAATTACGACCACTTTACACGAAGACCTACATTTTATTTTACAACGTACCACGCTCGCTTCTCGTTGAATTATCATCTGAGCGAAAAATATTGAGAACATTGCGAAATCTCAAAGAACGCAATTGTGTTACACCTTTCCAATTTTGTTGTATTTGATTAACACGTATGTAATCGGCTGGAATACGATGTGTAGACCTTTATTCTTTAACATTTTAAAATATCTTACGATCGCGACTTTAGCTCGAGATTTGTACCATTTGACGCAGAAAGAAATCAAGATTCTTATTCCTACCGCCGATTCTGTTGTTTAATTCTTGTTTGCTCATATTTTAAGTTTATATTCAATGTCCTACGGTTTTTCGACATTTCAAAAAGGAGATTGCTAGGCATTGTTCATCTCGGATTTTTGCGTTGTTGGACTCGGGCTTCATGTGCATTTGCACTGATTGCAAGCTTGCAATAAACGCGTCATGGACAAAAACAGATTGTCTCGAGTGACGTCACCTCCCAGTGTAAACGCAAATAAATTAAGAACGGTCAGCTCGATTTCGACAAATCTTTCCCCTGAATACTCAGTGCAAACTCCTGCAGGATTTAAGCGGGTAGTCGTCTCCCGAAAAAGAATGGGTACGATATCGGGAAAGTTTTCGTTTTTGCATTTGATTAACCCTGGAATACGATTTGTAGACCTTTTGTCTTTAACATTTAAAAATAATTTACGATCGAGACTTTCGCTCGAGATTTACATTATTTCACGTAAAAAGAAATGAAGACTCTTATTCTTACTTTCGATTCTGTTGTGTAATTCGTGTTTGCTCATATTTTACGCTTATATTCGATTTGCTCCGATTTTTCACCATTTCAATTGCTGACCTCGGATTTTTGAATTGTTCGACTCGGGCTTTCGAGTGCATTTGCACTAATCCTACAATGAAACAAACGCATCAAGGACAATAACCGATTGAAAATTTATGTGAAACGTTCCATGTAAATATAAAACAAATGAAACACGCAGCGAAGAAAAGAAACTATTCCAAAGCATTGTAATAATGGCCAACTTAACATCTCAAATAGAAAGATATTTCATGCATACACTGAAAATATCGTTTCGTTTGCAAGTTTTATTTTGCATTTTAAGCAAATTACTATATTGATAATGTTTGTGATTAATATCTTTCGTTATTGACGCATGGCCGGTGCATTGATTACTTAATATTATACAAACCACAGAACATACGATATGATGTACCATCAGAAATAGTAAATAGTCTACTATTTTTCATCATAAGTTTAAATAGTTGCAAAGGATATAATTTTTGGCGCATTAAAAATTTTGACATTTTAAAATGAAACTATTATATCACTCTTTTAAATGTATCCATTGGAATCTAAATACCATTGCGATTTGACATGCATCATCATCCATTTAAGAATCACTTTAACAGTCGGAAATTTTACACGTTTTTTTTTCTCCTTGAACTCGTATTTCCATTCCTCTTTCCCCACAAAATTTTATCATAAAGTAATATATTTCCGTGCTTGAAAGTGTTTTACTGATCATACATCTCTGCAAAACATGTACAGTCACTTTCAAAAGTCTATCGACAAACTACTACTTGCGCCCTTTCCAGAAATTGTATTTCAACTCTCGCATAGCTTGAATATTCCATGATGACCGGGAATTACAAATACACTCAATCTTCATATTAACCTAAAGTCTTGAAGTACTTTCAACCATTAGGTTTCACGCGTTTAAAGATATCACAAATCGAGGAAATTCACGTTTCAATCTTAGTCGCCATATGTAGTTAGTGTCGTTTGTATTAAATACATTTTAACTTTTCGAAGACAATGACTGTGGCTGTACCCAGTTCGAATCTTATGACAGCTCACCAGAGAGAACCACAACAGCTGCGAAGTTGCAGTTGGTATAAAAAGCTTATTAATTCACAGCAAATCTTTAAGCATCCCCTTCAAATAATGATCAGGCTCCGGGGTTCGAATTCTGGGGCAATATTAATATTGGCTTTTAACAGAAAGTTCGTGAGTGCATAAAATATGTAACTATCAACCCCAATCAACAAGAATGTATGGTGGCGTAGTGGTAGCGAGTCGGATTTGAAAGATGAAGATATTGGGATCAAACCTTTGGATGATTTTTTTTATTCATCCATTCACTTACTTTTTCACGATGGAACTTTCCATACAAATTATTTTTAAATGTGCGCCGTGTTTTAATGTGGAGACACGTGATTTTGTTTACATAAACCCTCTTCAATCTCTCTCCCGTTTGTTCAGATGTGGCGAGTGTGGTGACTTGAGGATTCTTCTCAAAGAAACAGTCCAGAGTTCCTCACCGTTCATGAATCCTTGGATACAAAAACAATTATATTTACGATAAGTTTTCATATTAACTTCTGTTTACATATTCCAATGAGTATCATTCTCTCTGCAGTACCAATTCCATTTTGAGGGTAAGTGCCAATTGAATGACACACACAATGTATTTTCTTCTACCAAAAATCCCGTTATTTTTATCCACAGAAGGAATTAAACTGACGAGTTATTCCGGTGTGTTCTCAGGGTGAAGGTGATGATCCGAGAAAGCCAATACATTCAGATCCCCCATTTGACTCTAGCCCACGGTACTACCGCAGTATGTGTGCTAGCGCGATCTTTCCAAGTAGGATATTGTAAAGCTCGCGCATACGGACACCACCATGATTTCCCTTTAGAAACTGAGGTGAAAATATTCTTTGGTATAATGCCGACGTGAAGTTTATTTCGCATAAAATGAAACTGAATATACTACTAGTAAATTATTACCTATACATAAAAGCCGATTCCGTATGTCCGTTTCCGGGCTCTAGACCTTTTCCCCGACCTCCTAAAAAGTCGATCATTTTCAAGATGTAGGAGCCTCTCTTCTCCTATGCAAAAATCTTAAAACTTGAAAATTCGAGTTCAAGGGTCCGCAAAATAATAAAAATATCATTTAACTGCTGTAGCTATTAACAAATATATATACGGTTTCTTAGAATGTGAATCAAAAGTTTCAATTGGTGTAGCGGTTAGCGTGCTTGATTTATATGCGGGACACCAGGTATTGAGTCTCTATTGAGGCGCTTTTTATTTCATCATTTTTATTTTTACTTTACTTTAGAGAGAATAAAACTTCACATGAAGTTATTCATCCGAAGTATTGGATGTTTTTTCTCGCTATCTCATCCATATATATTTTCCGTCATTTTTGATGGGTTAACACCTAGTCATTACATAAACAGTAAGGAGTTCTTCGAAACCAGAAAAAAACACGCACATGCTTCTAGAGAGCCATAGCCCACATCCATTATTTAAACCAAAGTTTCCTTTAGGATGTGGGTTGAGTCACATTTGGTCTTTCCTCCAGACCTTAGCATTAGGAAGATGACTGATCTTTATTCGATTTCGGTTTACGGCCAAACAAAGGAAATCTGCGGCCTTTTCTTCTTCCCCCCTCGTGCGCTTGAGTTTTCAAAACAACTACCCAC
Source organism: Tanypteryx hageni (assembly GCA_028673005.1). Taxonomy (NCBI): domain Eukaryota; kingdom Metazoa; phylum Arthropoda; class Insecta; order Odonata; family Petaluridae; genus Tanypteryx; species Tanypteryx hageni. The sequence goes on from CM054115.1 coordinate 6,604,995, forward strand.
ACCGCCCTTCCTCATACTCACTCCAAGTCAAATATTTCCGACATAAATATAAATGGACGGAATTTTCCCGATTTTTACCCCCAAATCTAGATAAATGAAATGAACGCCCAAAGAGCCTCCGAGTGAGACGCGTTACACAAACAAAAACATCGGGACTCTTGGGAGCTCCAATAGGATTTGAACCCGGAACTACCACATCATGGACCCATTCGATAGCCTCGGTCTTCTCCTGCCATCTGTGGTTGTTTTAAGTTTTACATGTGAACTTGGTTTGAAATATATTTATTGTAGCCGCAATTGTGAGTGCTTATAAATAAAAATATGGTTGTTCGGACAAGAAATTTGTACACGAATGCTTGATTATTGATGGAAATTTGTGAAAGCCGGTTTACCTAAGGATTTCTCCATGAAATTAAATTGCGTGGGATCTAAAATAAGCACAGAATGCACGCAGAAAAAAATACCAGGATCGTAGTACCCTGGCCTGCAGGAAAATGAAAGCATACTTTTTTTACTCTCAAAAAGGCGACACGCTATAAGCACAAATTAACGTTTGGTCGTAGAGGTTTCTTATTACAGGTATTTTCTTTTCATATCAATTCACTGAAAAATATCGCAACTATGAAACTGAGTTTTTTATATCCGTTTATATTTATGCCGCCTAATAAATTGTCACGTTTGTCTCTAATTTCTTCGCTTCTTTGGGTCTAAATAGGTATATATTGCGTTCTACACGAAAACCTTCGAACTACGCAGCGCAATTTTTTAATTCATCGCTTTTTCGATTTATTTAAAAAGGTTGAACAAAATTTACCACATTACTATTTGAATTTCCCTCGTGACAGTCGTGACCCAAGAGTCCTATAAAAACAGATGCGAAGTTAAATTCTTCTGCAGTCCGAAAGTGTCGCCGCTCAGTTTGTCGATCGACTTTTGAAAGTGACTATACATAAGTTAAAAATTTTTAATTTTTTTATTTTATGTGACCATAAGGCTCTAATTATGCAGTTTTCTTTTGGATTGAGTTATCATTACAATTATTATTAGTACTCAATTGAGTAAAACAATATAAATATATTAAAAATTTTATTAAGCAATTATTAATCATACAAAGTAAAATTTTATTGGCCATGTATTTCTTAATGAGATGGATGGGGCTGTTTTTTCAATTAGTTCATGTATACGTGGATGAATATTACTTATTGCTAGAATGAGATAGGGTTCAGCATCAATTCTATTTCTATTTTTCGTTTTTATTGATGTAAGTGCTGAGAAACATTGTTCACATAAATAGGTAGATGGGAATGGAAGGAGTTTTGTGACAGCAATGTCAGCCAATTCTTTGAACTCCTTCCAGGTTATTATGCCAAAAGTCACAATCTACCATCAAAAATTATTTTTATTGACCTGTCAGCTGACAACTCGATTAGGGAAAATCGAAATATTGTTAATTTCCATACAACTTTGCCAATTCAATATTTTTGGATAAAACGCTTTTATCTTATCACGTGCCTTAAATATATTTGTTGTCAAAACCTTGGAGCTATAGATTTAGCACATTCAATTTATGGAAAATGTCCGTTGTATAACCTAATTGGCAAATCCAGTCCTCATTTTCAACCCCATCAGCCAAATCAGACTTACTTTCTGTCAGAAAAAGTCATTTAATTTTTCAATTCAAATAAACGTGTTAATATGCATCCCCGTGACAACCATCTCACTTCTGAATGCAACAATAGCTGGGTATGAGTTGATCCCATTTCCTCACACATCACTTTAAAAAGACGCGAGTTTAATGCCCTAGACTTCATAAAATTTACCATTTTAATGGCAACGTCCAATGCTCTGTGCAAATCAGGACTCAACTTTTTTGCAACCAAAGCTTACTTATGAATAAAACAGTGTTCCCAAATTAATTTAGGGTTTAAAGAGCGGGTACGAGCAATAAGGCCGCTCTTGTGCCCAGTCATTGCAGCGGCCCCATCCGTAGAGATACATATGCAACATTCCCAAAGTAAGCCTGAGTCAACTCGAATAGACTAAAGTTTTGAAAATCTCTTCACCAGAGTCATTTCTAGGCAAGTCTTTGCATGCCATAATCTCATCAGTAATGCCGTTTTCTTTGCTGTAATAGCGAACATAAATTATTAACTGGGAATGATTGGCAACGTCCGTTGATTCATCAATCTGTAAGGCATATCTTTTATCAACCGCAATTTCTGCCATGAAGTACAGTGGTGTCTGTATAGTCTGTTTTCTTCAACATCCCGATTCCTCTTTATTAGAAATTTATCCATGGGCTGACGAGTTTTCAAAAATTTAAATGGTATGCAATGTCGATTCCTTCTGACCAGAAAGCAACAACTGCAATTCAAAACTGAAAGAAAATTTGTAAGAAATACGCCTAATTAAAAAATTATACCAAAAAGTGAATCTTTACTATCAAAGTTTTAATAATATTAAAATACTATTGAATTCTTCAGATGAGATAAACATTGCATCAAACAAATTTCTACATTGTAGCTAACCGAAAAAGAATTTTTATTTTATGTAGTTCAGTAACAACATATCTTTTATTAGTGAATAATTTATTTTATATGTTGAAGAAATACATCCCAATATCTAGATTAAGATTTTCGACGAATATTATAAAAACCACTGAGAAATAAATCTTATAAGATAGATTACTATAAGCAGTCAAGTCAAAATTAAAACGAAGGTCATCTAATATAATTAATTTATTCGTTTTTATGATATGTTATAAAAACAAGATAATAAATCAATATGCCGTTTCTCATTACTTAATTTGTAAAAGATAATTTGTAGATAAAATTATAAGTTATCAGGCGAGGAGTGGGATAAAAGGCATGGTATCCCTTCGCTAAATGTGTGTGTGTGTTCATGTATCGAACTCTGGTGTTCGGCTTTTGGCAATGATTAAATCAGAATCATATATAATAAATCAGAAATGACTCCATTCATTTCGTTAGGCATTATGATTAAACTTTTCCAATGGAGGAAAAAAGTATATAGGTACTGCTAGAAACTAATCAGTCTGATAGCTAGCACATAATTATATTTTTTGTTAATAGGAGGTAGAAAAAATTAAATATTTTATAAGATGAAATAAGATAATAATTTACTGTAATTTGAATAAATAATTCTTGATTTGATTAGATAAAATATAATTTTAACTGCTTTTTTTTCAATAACGCACACCGAATCTGAAAAATTCACTTAAATTTTTGTCTGTGGGTTTTATCCGGTGTATCTTGAAAAATTTGGTAGTCCTGGAAAACATTCCAGTTACATTTACAAGAATAAGTTTCGCTAACCTGTACCGCTTTGGCTGTTCGAAGATGCTTTTCTTTCAAGCTAATGGCACCTCCTAAGGATGAATATTGAGAATAGCTGAAAATAAATGCTGCGATCACAGCCTCGGAGAAACTTATGAAAATAAGTGTTTACAGGTCTCGAGAAGATATAGACACTTTTCACAGACAACTTCACACCAAGAAGCCTTCTGACACGCACAACCACTCCGACGAAAATCTTGCAGCAGAATAACGGAAAGTATGTCTCTGTAGACACAACGAATGGAGTTTAACGCCTGAAACCCATATGGTGAGGATGCCTTTAAGAACGACAAATCACTCGGCAACAATGAATGGTAACTAATTTGTTTCGTATCCTTCATCCAGTGCCATGCCCTTTTCGAGCTTAACCCTCTCCCATTACACTTGTGTTCTTTTCCCTCGTAATGCGAGCTCCTTCTTAAATCATCTCCCTTTTGTTCCTTCGCCATCCCCTTTTTTCTAAAACGAGGAAAATTTTCTCTTCCATCTTCTCTCCCTCAGTCAGGAAGATTTCTAGGAAGAAACTGAACACTTCAACTATCTCTTTTCACAAGCCCTATTTATACTGCAACTAAAACATGGCGTTTATAATTTATCATTATAATCAAATCTGTCAAATCATGAAAAACTATACGACAATCCCTGATTTTACCATGTAGTTTGTGAAGTATGGCGACTTTGAATGAAATATCAGCTTGCTCGCTTCTAACATTGACTTTGATACCAACTACGTAGGAAATTTTATAAATTTCTATAATATAAAAGAATCATATGTGTACATTTTGTTTAAATAGTAAATTTATTTCATGTATTCCTTCAAAAAACAAACAATAATAATTTTCACCCGAGGTATTGCAAAGAATACTTTACTCGCTTTAGTCAATAAAAACTGCAGAATTCTATAATACCATGGTACTACTAAGGGAGGTAGGTCATTGCACATCTCAAGCGAGCATCGCATCAAGTGTGTGACGTCACGTGGTGTATAGATTCCGCTTGCCGCCTATGATTTAGCATTGACTGGGTTCGTAGGTTTGGAAAATTATTGTTTTCTCTTGAACTGTGGTTTTCACAGTGAAATTATGTCTTGTGCGGTGTTTGGTTGGAATAACAGTTGCAAACATTGTAATGGTGGAGTGAGATTTTTTCTTATATTGACTTTAATAGCTTTAAAATCACTGCAGATGAGTTGCTCTTTGTGTTCCCAAATTTCATAAATTAGCATTATAAAATACATTCAAGCAAAATACTAAATTGATAATGTGCATTTTTGTGGCAAAACTAGACTATACCAAATCTGAGTCCAACAATAGTCATTGCAATGGCTATACTCTTAATCTTAGATATTAATAAAAGGCAATGTGTGTGTATGGACAGCATATCTCAAAAACCAAGAGTCTTAGAGACTTAAAACTTGATACTTATTAATAATGGGATCATGAGGATGTGCACCTAGGGACCAGAATTTTTATTTTTGGTGGAAGGGGTGTGCCATTTTCCATAAGATAACAAAAATCGATTTTTCAATTTAAGACATTCATTCTTTTGTAAAATAAAATTAGAAAGAACTTCAGATCTAGACCTTTTTATATAAAAATAAATAATGAGATAGTATTGATGCCTTAATCCTAATATGTACTACTATATACATTAAGGAATGCAGTCGATGTTTTAATACAAGAGAGGATAAAATAAAGAAGGAGAGAGACAAAGGTTCCATAGATTAAAAATAATTTTGGACGTAAAAGAATTTTGTACCGTGATGTATTTCTTTGTCATGCAATTTCCATTCACCCATAACTATATTTTATCTCTGGAACACTCAATTATGTGAATTTTATATTTATTGTTTACTTTTTAGTGTATCTAAAAGTTGGTTTCATTAATCTTTTTATTTCAATTTCAATTTAAATTTAATTCACGCATACCCGTCATATTTGAAGGGCAATTACGCTATTGAGTGATAAAAACGCCAGTATTTACACGAAATTCGAAGAAATCAATGACGAAAAAACTAAAAAGTTAACTTGGGAAAAATCGGCCTTTGAGTGAGAATCATACGGAAAATGAAGCCCTTCTCTTTGAGATGAGTTCGGGACCTTTCTTAGAAGTCTTTTCCCTTCTTCGAAGTTCACTTGATGACGAATGTTCTTAACAAACTTGAACTTTTTCCTATTCCGGTAATTCGTTAAAAAATCATTGTATATACAAATTAACGTCCCGGGATTTTATAGCATGACTTATAAATGTATTATTTATAATAACGAAGGGTGAAGAAATAAAAAGACGGATATCAGCAGCCGATTTACGTTAATTTTTATACAAATTTTAAGCTTCCCGCTACAAAGCTTAGACCACGTGACGTCATGCGCGAACTGGACGCGTTTTCGTCCACGGGAATGACCTACCTCCCTTAGTAGTACCATGTATCATACGCATAATAATTGCTATAATTAATCCACAATAAATATTTCCCCGAAATTTATATAACTCGGCCAATATAAGTTTCATATCATTAGTATTGATAGCTATGCAAGTATTGGAAGTTGCTCATTATCGAGGTCACGAAAAAGAGAGGAGGAGGTGTTGAGAGACAGAGGGTGGGAAAAGCTCATAAGGGGACTGCGGGAAGTAGGGCCTTGGTCGTAATTCTTCCTTGCCTTGGGAATGTGGGAAGAGGAACGGTGACATGTTTCTAGTAGCGTGAACCCAGGGAAGGTACTTGAAGGGAGGTGACGAACCCATGTCAGCGGGTGGGCCAAGGAGAATATTTTCCCGGCTGCACCTCTTACTTTATTTCCTCCCTCTTTCTATTCTCACAAGATGTTCGAAAGGCAAAGATGCGCGTTCTCAGGCTTATCGATTTTTGGAAAGAGTACATATGGAAGTTAAGGATCTGGAAATTGATTCCCTTAAAATTATCCATGCTCGCGTACCCCTTAGAAGGCCTCCGCGTACCCCCTGGGGTACGCGTATCCAAATACCTTTTTAGTGCTTTTTGTCATTGTTGAAAAGTGCTATTATCTTCGTGATGTCCGTCCGTCCGTACGCATATATCAGGGAAGAATTGGCACAACCGATTTCAATAAAATTATGTACACACAATATTCACGTAAATTAATTACCTAAATGACATATTTGGACCGGATCGACTAAGCACAATGACAAAGTTTAACTTTTCAGTAATAATGAATTTGCAAGGAATTGGCTAGGGATGAGCTAAACTGATATTTACCTGTACCTAATATCTTGGTATCTGTTACGAGGCAGTATCTGTTCCAAATACCTGTTACTGATATATCAGTTTACGGAGCTGGTTCTGGTACTACCTACCGGAGAATGCTCCTTCCGATACCAGTATAATTTATAATGCTTCTACAACTGTTGGTTCGCGTACTTATTTTACGTATTTACAAAAACTTAATGATCATTTATTAATTTAAATAAGTTTAAATAAAGGAGTAATGAAAATACTTAGGGATAATAAAAATTTTATTGTGCTACATGCATCAGATACAATAAGTGAAAATCCCCGAAATACATTACTTTGTGACGGGCTAGGGTTTCTCGGAGAGGAAAGGGCACAAATGAAAGTTACGCGTAAAAACACAAACACCTTTTAATCGCCTGGGGCGCACACTACACTACGTAAGCTTCCACAAGAGAGGAGAGAACTGACGCGCACCCTGTTAGCTGCGCGCAAAAACAAAATAAAATGAACAGCAAAGTCCGTTATCGGTCTGGTCTCGTTACATCCTCCCCCTTAGAATGGCATGTACGACCTCGAATGCAATTCTACAAGGTCTGCTACTGGCGGCATCTCCTAGGTGGCTGCATCCTAGTAGGTAGCGCAGGTATGTGGGAAGCCACCGATGAAGTAGAAGGCACCGATGTCCTGGAAGGCACCGATGACGTAGAAGGCACTGATGTCCTGGAAGGGAATGATGTCCTGGAAGGCACCGATGACGTAGAAGGCGCCGATGACGTAGAAGGCACCGATGCAGGTCTTGGGGCTGATTGCTGTTGCCGTGGAAGGCCTCGTTTCCGCAGCGGCCGTAATAGACACGGATCAGGGGCACCAAGAGTGGCGACAAAGGGAGTCAAGGACGACACATGGTAAACACCAAGAGGGATATTAGGTGCTTCAGGAGTTGCAAGCTGATATGTGCTCGGTGAGATCTGCTTGCAAATCAAATATGGGCCATCTCGTCGAGGGGCAAACTTGGAAGTGTAGCCATGTTTGGCTTTACTTAACGCGTGTATCTCGACCAGAACCCTATCCCCAATCTTAAAGTTAATGCCGCTTCTTCTTTTCTCGTCAGCGTATGATTTTGAGCGATCTTGCTGAATTTCATGCTTTTCCTTCGCTTCTCTTAGTGCTTTCGCAAAGGTTTTCAGGTACGGAGTAATTTCCTGTACAAACGGCGAATTCTCAACTATCGCACGTAGATCACGGTTGACGTCGTCAGGTGTACGAAGTTCACGCCCGAAACACAAGTAAGCAGGGGAAAAACCGGTTGCCCGACTCTTCGTCGAATTCATCGCGAATCGAATGCTCGGTAGGTGATCTTTCCATCCGCTGTGGCAATTGGCGGTGAAGATAGCCAGTTGGGTCTTAAGGTCCCGATTCTTTCGCTCTACAGGGTTGGCCTCAGGATGATACGCAGGTATCAAACTCTGGTTGAAACCCAGACAGTATGCAACCTTTTGCAGTACATAGCTTACAAACTGCGTGCCGTTGTCACTAATGACCCGTCGCGGGGTTCCGAACCGAAGGATCACTTCGTCGATTAGAAGTCTTGCGCACGCAGCAGCAGTAGCGACTTTCAGTGGGAACAATTCTACCCATCGAGTTGATGTATCCTCCACTATAAAAATCCACCGCTCCCCGGTAGATGTCTCTGGCAGTGGACCAAATAGGTCCATCGATAGCACTTCAAACCGTCGGTGTTGTATAGGCGTTTGTAGGAGTCCAGCTGGTTTGAGGTTGCTAGGCTTAAAGCGCTGGCACTCGATACATGATTTCACATGATCTGTGACCGTGCGACGCATTCCTGTCCAGTAGTATCTGGAGCCGATCTTCTGCAAGGTCTTTTCTGCACCGTAATGTCCGGCGGTGGGCGAATCATGATATTCGTACACTATCTTGTGTATTTGTGTCCGTGGTAAGACCTGCTGGGCATCTCCATCATCATGCTCAGGGGAATATCTATACAAAATGCCATTGAGCATAATATATCCCCGGTCAGTCCATCGTACAAAATCTACCGCATTCTCCTGTGACTCGAAGCAGTCGATTATCTGCTTAATTTCTGGATCAGCCAGCTGCTCCTGCCTGATAACTTCTGCAGAGGTGGTCGGCATGTCGACAGTCACAGAACAGGTATTCATATCCTCGTATTGGCCTGGTGGACGTGATAGCGTATCAGCCACTGCGTTACATCGCCCTGGAGTGTATTCTACTTGAATATCGTACGATTGTAGAGATAGAGCCCATCTTGCCAGGCGACCACTAGGTGACTTGAGTGTCATGAGCCAGCGGAGAGGTTGGTGATCAGTAACAACTGTCACAGGTGCTCCTTCTAAGTATCCCCGGAACTTTTCCAAGGCCCAGACAACTGCCAACGCCTCCCTCTCAGTCGTACTATAATTGCGCTCAGGGGCAGTCAGCAGTCTGCTCGCATACTCGACGGGGCGTTGGTCTGGAAGCTCCCCCTGGAGTAGAACCGCTCCCAAAGCGTAAGCGCTTGCGTCTGTTCGGAGCACATATGGCAGTGTATGGTCTGCTTGCCGAAGGATGGGCGGTGTTTTTAATAATTCCTTGAGCATCTTGAATGCATCATCTTGACTCGGTCCCCAATTCCATAGAGCATTCTTTTTCGTCAAATCACTTAGAGATCGAGCAACACTGGAATAGTTGGGCACAAACCGTCGGAACCAGGACCCTGTCTGCAGAAACGTTATGAGTTCTTTGACATTCTTAGGTGCTCTCATTTCTGCGATGGCGGCTATCTTACCGGGATCTGGTTTGATTCCTTGAGATGAAATAAGATGGCCAAGATATTTTACCTCCGACGACCCAAGTGTGCACTTTGACCTATTTACATGTAACCTGAATTGTTGCAGGCGACTGAACACTTGGCGAAGGTCTTCCATGTGTTCATCAAAGGATGACGATAAAATGATCAAATCATCCAAGTACGCCAGTACCTGGACATCTCTAAGACCAGATCGGAGACGGTCAATCAGCCTTTGAAAGGTGGCAGGAGCATTTCGGAGACCAAATGGCATGCGTTTGAATCGGAAGTGGCCCAAGGGCGAGATAAACGCAGTTTTGTCTCTGTCTTCAATCCTGACCGGAACCTGCCAATACCCTGAACGTAAGTCAAGCGTAGTCATGTACAGGGACTGCTTTGCTGCGTGAAGTAGGTCATCTACACGAGGTAAAGGGTATCTATCTGGAACCGTCAGACTGTTCAGGCGTCTGTAATCAACGCAGGTCCGAAAGGTTCCGTTCTTTTTGGGCACGAGGACGACGGGCGCTGCATAGGGAGAATCACACTCCTCGATGATGTCCTCAGCCAGCATTCTCTCAAGGTCCTGCTGAAGAAACTCCTTTTTGGCAGGCGACAGCCTATATGGGGGTACAGCGATTGGAGTATCATCGGTTACCTTAATAGCATGCTCTGCAAATGGAGTGGGCTCCTTGCTAGGAGAAAAGACATCTTCATATTCAGCGAGAAGTGCGGTGATGCGGCGTTTCTGGTCCTCATCCAAATTCTGTCCTTCATCATTCCGTAATGGCAGGTTGCTGACGTGGACGTTGCTCACAGGTACAGATGTAGCAATATCTTCTTCTCGTACAAAACCGTGGCGGCTACTGGGATCTTCCTTGAAGAACCATTCATGTCCGGGAAGATCCAGAACCATGCCAGCACTTCGGATAAAATCTATGCCAAGTAGCATCCGGCTCTCCGGATGATCCGGAATTGCGATCAAGGTCGTGAGGATTTTACGGTTGACGACAGAAATTTCCACAGAAAAACTCCTTGCTAATACGCGATGCGTTTTTCCATCAGCTAACTTCATGTCCAGGGAAGTCTCGCTGAACGGACGCCCTCGAGAAATTAATATATGATAAAGCTGTGCACCGGCTATACTTCTTTGGGAGCCAGTGTCAAGACAAGCTAGACCATCCAGTCCTAAAATCTGGACCGGGAGCATTGGTCGCGATGAACCATCATCAATAGAGAAGGTTGACTGCATAAAATTGAAGGATGAGACAATCGTACTTTCAGTTTTCATGGGAGGCTCACAGTTAGGACAGTTGCTTCTGACGTAACCTGGGGCACCGCACCCAAAACACATTTGTGGTTTTGGCGAATCAGATTTTGGGGTTTGGGGTGATGATTTTACTGATTGTACAACATCACCCTTAGTTGCCTTTGCTTTCCTGCAATCTGATTCAACGTGGCCGAAATATTTACAGTAACTACACCTCGGACGCTGTTTCTTCTCCGGTCGGTGTCTACCTTCATTACTACTGGCATCCTTTGATGGTCGCACAACCTCACGCCGTGAGTGTTCAATGTCTTTTGCACGTTGCAAAAGACTCTTGAATGAGTCGAAATCGCTAGGTGAAAGTCTTTTCCTAACTTTTCTATTCATTAACCCGTATACAATATCTAATTGCGCGCGTTCTGGCAAGGTATACGGTAATTGTGACAAGAGGGCACGAATGTGGCATACAAAAATCTCGCTTGTTTCATTTTCGTGTTGCTCACGTGCAAAAATCTCTCTAAAGACGAGATGAGGCGGCAATTTGCGAGAGAACGCGTCTCGAAACGCGCACACGGCACCGTCCCAGTCCGAAATATCTCTCTTTATACCCTGCCACCATGTCGCAGCAATGCCTTCCAGAAGCATTGAGACACCACGTAATGCATTTTCTTCGCTGACATTTGCGCAATCCTTAAAGGTCAAAACCGAGTCCAAGAATGCGTCAACATCAGACGAAGCACTGCCGTTAAATCGAGAAGTACATTTAGAAAAATTGCCGCTACTTGGTGTAACAAGGACGGGGCTCGTGAATTGCCTATCAAGAACAGTCATTCTTGCCGAGTCCGTAATTTGCGCAATCAGCGCCTGAAATTGTTCGTTTGATAACGTCAAGGCTGGCGGAGATTCACTCGTCCCTTCCGTAGGTGATGATTTAGATTTAGGCATGGTAGCTATTTCTAAACTAATCCACGCAGGAAACAATATCACTCAGCGGAAATACGGAAAAATTCGCTAGGCGGCAAGGCCCAAGGTCGCAGCGCGGAAAAAGCAATATGGCCGCACAAAGTAACAACCACGTGAAAGAACGCAGTTTGGCCAAAAAAGCAATATGGCCGCGAGTAAAACAATATGGCCACGCGGAAGAACACAATGCCGCAGCGCTGAAGGACAGTTAATTATCGCAGCGCGAAAGGACAAATATTTTCGCAGTGAGCGAATAATATCACGTGGAAATAAGAAATTTACGGCCACACGTATCGCACTAAATTTCACTGTAGGTGGAAGTAGGCGAAGAAGTACCGCTTCGCGGAAGGATACATAAAAAAAACCACGTGGCAGGATCTATAGCACTAACACGTAGAAAATAAACAGCACACACTAATTATGGCCAAAAATACAAATTTAAAATTTACGGAAACACGTATGACACTAAATTTCACTGTAGGTGGAAGTAGGCGAAGAAGTATCGCTTCGCGGAAGGATACTTAAGAAAACCACGTGGCAGGATGTATAGCACTAACACGTAGGAAATAGACAGCACACACTAATTATGGCCAAAATACAAATTTGAAATTTGCGGACACAAGTATCGCACTTAATTTCGCTGTATATGGCACTAAGTGAGGAGGTATCTATACACAACACGGAATTGGTTGCGCTGCTTCCGGAATCCGATGCTCAGATCTGATGAGTGTTTAAAACGCATATATTCCTTTGCACAATTTTATCTGCTCCCGAGCCCCACGTTGGGCGCCATTTGTGACGGGCTAGGGTTTCTCGGAGAGGAAAGGGCACAAATGAAAGTTACGCGTAAAAACACAAACACCTTTTAATCGCCTGGGGCGCACACTACACTACGTAAGCTTCCACAAGAGAGGAGAGAACTGACGCGCACCCTGTTGGCTGCGCGCAAAAACAAAATAAAATGAACAGCAAAGTCCGTTATCGGTCTGGTCTCGTTACAACTTTCAATTAAATGAATCTTTCACTTTTTAAACATAAACACATAGTTCTTCCATATCATATAAGTAATATCTATTATATATATTTAAACAAATTTTCACGATTTATGTGCTACAATGTTGAAATTTTTTATACTTATAGGTAGAATTTGTAAAAAAAAAACAAAATATGGATTATAGAAATTTTTATATTATGATTTGTTTGACTTTCAAAAATTCTTAACATTTAAACATATAGGTAAATATTTAGATACTATGGGTCGAGCTAGGGTGCTGAAACTTTCAGGTCGTTTAGACATTACCCTATATATACGAATAAACATTTCAATATCTCAAAAAAATGTTAACTCTTCAGATGCAGATGCCCTTAAACCATTGGCTTAAAGAGACGGCGATTCGCCAGCCGGTTGAAAATGCCCTTAACGTAAACAGCCGGTGAATCGCAGGTTTTGCGCAGCATCTCCTTCTGACTCATATATCTTGTAAACGAAAGCAGATAACGCTCTGCGTCTTTCTTTATTACAAAGATAAGAAGTCAGGCTTTAATTTGATTGCAGGTTTGTTTAGATGAAAGAAATCAATTCTCATTCTGATGAAAAAATAAACAGTACTTTGCCGCGTTAGCTCATTTTGCGTCAGGCAAAGATGCCAGGCGATGGCGTATTCAAACTCCAATCTCTGATGATGCACTTATATTAGTCTTTTTTTCCTTATTAAAAAATCGAGATGATAAAGCAAACATCGTATACAAACACTTTCGGAAAATCTCATATGATTGCATTTTTATACAATTTGTTTAAAAATATTAACTTTTCACTATTGTTGACATTGTTTATTTATACATTTTTAGACAACATTACCTACATAAATGTAATTAATATGTATTATTCTAACAAAATGTAAAATTTCAACTTGATTGTTTACTAAGATTTATTTACTAAGATTTTGTATTTAGCGATTTTTTAAAAATAAATCGTAATTCAGGCACAGAAATCCACGGAAAAAAATCTGATATGGCCACCACATGGCTTTCTCCATATCTATAATATTTGTAAAAATTTCAAAATAGATTACGTAATAACAAATATTTAAAGAAACCGAGAAAATTTTAAATATTACAAAGAACAGGATAAATCATAACCTTCTGATATTATATATATCCAGAATGCACCAGAAATTAAGAAAATAAAAAGGAGCGTTACTAAGACGTAACTAAGCGTGATTGTTAATAATAGCCGTCGGTAGGTGGCGCGGTGGTGGTAGCTAAGAATATAAGATATCTCTTAAACAATGCATTGTATGGAAAAATATTTCAAACAAAGGTTGTAGAAATTTAAATTTCCTACAACGTTTATTCCAGTGCATTTTTACATTTATCAAATATTAAAGCAAATATTTCAAAATTACGATTAAGTGACAAGAGTAAACACCCACTTTCGGTTTGCCGATTTTTACCAAAATCTTATCAGCTCCTCTTCCTTTACAAAAGATGTCAAATATAAAATTTCGTGTTGATCTAATTAATAGTTTTTGAGTTGGAGCGCCCACAAATCCATCAACTGATATTAAATGGTATCCGAGTATTGAGTATCCGAGCATTGAGAACAGACTGCTATTTTGGATAATAGGTATATCCTCGCCCTTTAAACGGCATCTGTTAGTGGTGGAGCGAGGGTGACGGCTTGGCGGGGAGGGGAAATCCTCACCCCCACTCCTGTGATGAGTCCTCTTCCCCGTGGCGTGAGAGGACAAATTGTTTGTTGTTCAAGTCGCCCCCTCCCTCTCTAGCCCTTGCAGGAAGATAGAGAGTGCGCTGTGGTCAGTGGCGGATCCAAGGGATGGGCGATGGGGGCGATCACCCTCCCCTTGGACGCCCATTGCCATCCACTGGGCACATTCTTAAATTCATTCCGCGCAACATTCCTTTATTCGACACCGAAGATTAAGTCTGTATGACAAGGAAAAGAAAGGTTCTGATGGGGATAGGGATTTTCAAAATGTATGGTCGTCGACAGAGGCGGAATCAAGTGGGGCGATCGCCCTCCCCTTGAGAAGTTTCTGGATCCGCCTCTGGCTGTGGTGCGTGAAAGCTTGCGAAGAACAAAGGCGAGTATTAAGGATTGACTGGTATCGAGTATGAAAGCAAACCGATATGGTCCAACGGTATGTTTCAATCTATGCCTATTATTTCTTAACTGATATTCCAATAACAGATATTTTGGGAAATAGATATCACTGATATCTGTTCCTGGCCGGTATCTGTTACTAAATACCAGGTTGATATGTATCGCTCACCCCTAGAATTGGCAGAACCGATTTCAAAGACATTTTGTATTATGGAGGTGTGCAACATAAAAAAATCAAAATCAAGATTTTTATAGATTTTCAAATCTGGCCTCCCGCAATATTAGTAATAAAAACATTTCATTTTACAAGTATTTGTGTTGAACTGTCCTCATAAATTTTAACCAAATTTAATATTTATAATTCACACATATATACAAAACCATATTAGCATATTTGGACCGGATCGACATAACAGGGGTGCCACAATTATAAATTAAACTCTATAAGTAGTAATGGATTGGCTGAACGGACATTTATATATAAGATTTGTGCAACATACCTTAATGAAATCAATATATTTAAAGCGGAAATAAAGAGCAGGGCTACCTCAATAAAAAGTTAATTAATATTTCTTTTATACGTATTTATAGAGAACTGACCTCATGGATTTCAACTAAATATGCTTTATATAATATTCATATACATAAATTACCAAAATATCATATTTCTACCTGGTCGACTTAACAGGGCTACCACAATACCAAGGTTAATATTTACTGTAATTATGAGATAGGAAGGTTATGGTTGAACCGATTTCAAAAAGAAATTTTGTTTGTAAGGAGAGTATAGAATGATAAAACGAAATGAACATGTTTAGAACGGATCTAAGAATCAGGGCTACCGCCATATAAGGAAAAAATAATTTTCTGATTTCAAAGCAAATACATTAGTATACGATTATACTAAGGCGGATTTGACGAAAAGCACTTCTGTACCACGGGAAAACAATGTACATCTCTTCTTGTTAGTGCTTTTCATCATTGCTGAAAAGCACTATTATCTTCGTTATGTCCGTCCGTCCGTACGCATATATCAGGGAAGAATTGCCTTAACCGATTTCAAACAAATTTGGTACATAGAATATTCACATAAATTAATGACCAAATGGCATATTTGGACTGGATCGACTGTGCAGTGGTGCCACAATTGCAATGTTTAACTTTTCGATAATTATTAATTTGGAAGGAATTGGCCCAACCGATTTTTTCGAAATTTTGTATGAACATAAAAAACAAAATGTATATGTTTAGCGTAGATATAAAAATCAGGGCTGCCACAATAAAAATAATGAAAAACTTTCTTTTTACACATCTGTGTTGAATTCTCTTTATCAATCTTTACGAAATAGAATATTTATATTGTACACATCTATACTAAACCATAATAGCATATTTGGACCGGATTAGCCAAACGGTTTTGCCACAATTACAAATTAATCTCTTTCTGTAATATTTAATTTGGAGGGAATTGACTATACGATTTTCAACTAAATTTTGCATATGAGATTTGTACAAAATACAATAATAAAATCAAGATTTTTAAAGCAGAGCTAAAGAGCAGGGCTACCACATTAAAAAGTGAAGTAATATTTCTTTTACACGTATTTCTACATTGATTTAAACCAAATGTAGTATATATAATCTTCGTATCAATAAATAACCAAAATATTACATTTCAACCGGGTCGACTAAACATGGCTACCATATTATGTAGGTTACAATTTTTATGTAACTATGAATTTGGAAGGTATTGGCTGAACCGATTTCAAAATGAAATTTCGTTTTTAGGGCGAATATAGAATGACAAAACGAAATGAACATGTTTAGAACGGATCTAAATGGCAGGGCTACCGCAACATGAGGAAAAAAATTTCCGTTTCCAGAACAAATATATTAGTATACGATTATACTACGGCGGATTTGACGAAAAGCACTTCTGTACCACGGGATTCCCGTGTACATCCCTATTTGTATTGTTTATCGGAAAATCGGCTTCGCAACGGAGAAAATATCGAGTCAATGTAAAGAAGGAAAAAAGCTCTACGATAATATTCTTGAGCCGTATCTGTAGAATAATTTGTTGTAAGCGTTTGTTTTTTATATGTTTTGATACCGAGTTTTCACCGTTAATTTCCTTTGCAAGAGAAAGTATTTCATACTTCCTATATGCTGATGAATTAATTCAATTAGACCTTGAATGTGATTACACTTTTTTAACAAATCACTTTGAACTGACTGTAAATATTGAGTTACCGGTTCCAACACTGCAGCATATTTACTGGTTGTTGCACTTGTATAAAAAGGTCTTGCCTGCCCCATCGATAAAGAATAGACGCTGCTGAGAATTCGGATCAGTAAAACTTTCCGTAATGGCTGTAAAAGTCATTCGTTGTTTGTCGTTCAATTGTCCTATCATTTCTGTATTGCCGCCGTGTTCGTCAACAGAAATATCGTCTTCGAACAAAGCGGCATTAAGTAGGTCCATGGCTAGGTCAACCGGGGTACGGAAGTTATTTTAAAGCGTTTTATGGCGACCATTCCTTTTCTCAGCTAAGACTTCCGGTGCCTCTTCCTTACACGGAGACTTCCGAATTTCCAAGAGAAAGGTTTCAATAGGATAAAGCGTGTTTTTTTAGGTTGAAGGGTTGCTTAGGTTCATGGTCAGAGTCCCTCGTATTTCAAATTGACCTATCGAGCGCGGCAGGTATAAATCAATAAAATGGAATTTAAGGAATTAAGCGCGAATGGTAAGCACAAAGTTTCCTGTTATGGCATAGTATATCAATTTTGCACAGATTCAGAAACCGATCGCAGGGAAAAAATAAAAATATGGCATTCTCAGATCGTTTAACGTAAGGCGACGGCGAAGGAGGGGGGGGGGCAATTGTCCCCTCTTGCCTTACCCCGCTCCTCCCCTGCGGACGATTTAAATTTGCCCGCAATAAAGCTAGCTTAACGCGTTTTAACATGTACATGTAAAATTAGAATTGTTTCTCGACGACTTCGAATGGTATATAGGAAATTCTGTCTGTTTTGTCTTATCTTAGTGAACGCATTCGTCCGCTGCAAACAAATTAACGCTCTCCTATTAAATACAATATTTACCTGTCACTAATGTTTGATTTTCGCATTATTGGCATCAGCTTCTTAAATTAGATTGAATGGAAACATTTAATTCTTATGGGTCTCATTATTTCATCAAATTAGCGACGACAGCACTCTCGTCCCTCTTTACCTTCTCGACAAGAGCTCTCGCGCACGTTCCAAGCGTTCGTGGATTAATTGTTCCGGGAGGATCACGTGGCGCCTGTCTCGCCCCCATCGCGTGCTCTCGCCCCAATGCCCCAATCGCGTGCTCTCGCCCTCCTGACCACTCCGCGTCCCTCTACGGGCGCGTGAGGGCCGGTGCTCGCTCTCGACGTTGTTCGTACATACTCGGGATACCCGCGATGCCTCCGATGCAGCCTCGGTTGCGCGCAGCAGCCACATCGCTCTGCAGACGAGCCATCGTGCTTGTGCTTGGCTCTCTCTCTCTTCATATTCCCACCTTCCGTCCTTTCACTTTTTCGCCCTCTTTCTTCCCACCTCCCTCTTCCTTCCACCTTCCCTTGGAACCACAAAGGAAGATTCGCAATGCTTGGCCTATTCACTCCCACACTATCGCTCCAGATATCGGCAGATTTCCCCTTTTACCAAGACGTAGCCTCTTAACATGTCGACCGAGTCACTTTTCGACGCATACAAATCCAAGTAAGTTTCGGTTTAGCGATGGGCACAATTGCCCGTAGTTTTATTTCGAAGGCGAGCTCTTAGCGTGGTCGAGGCGGAAATCGACGCACGTGTAACTTTGGTCGATGTTTTTTTTTGGCAACTGAATCTTCACCGGTACATAAAACTGCCTTCGGATGGCCGTTCCTTTGTCGCCGTTTCATTTATAACAATAGCCATCGCAGCGGCGACAACCTTTCGTCTGCCGAACAAATGAATCCCTTTCTTTCTTTCGCCTTACTCCCCTCCTCTTTCTCCGTCCCTCTTCCGGCTCTTTTTCGTTTATTCCCTTCCCGAATAACTTATTTACCAATGTGTCGCAGCAATTCTTTTTGTGCGCAGGTAATGTGGAGGAGAAGTCGCTCCTCATCTTTCTAAGTGGTGCCACCTCTCGTTAACCTCGCGAACTAAAAAAGTGCGTCCCGATGGAAGAGGGAGAAGAGGATTCGGACGAAGGATACGGAGGAATGGGAACGACCGGGTTCGACGAGCGACGCGTACGTGCCACGTTCGTCCCGGGTCCCTCGGCCGGAGTGGGCGTTCCTCGGGAAACGGGCGGTTGCGCGGGAACGGGAAGAGGGCGCACGGCGATCGGCCCGGGGACGGTAGCGCGGGTCCCCGCGGCGACCAGCGGTTTCACGGGGGCCGTCGGAGAGTGGATGTCTCCGGGGGCTCGTGCGGCTTTGAACCTCGGAATGGGATCCCGCGTCGTCCCCGGGACGGCGGGGGTGACCCACGCGGCTTCCGGTCCCGGGCGCGGGGTGGGGTGCGGTTTAGGGGGTCGGGCGGCGTGGATAGGCGTGGAGACTAAGCGAGGCCTGCCGCCCTACGTGTACAAGTACTACCTGGGGATGACGAGAGCGCTGACGCGAAGGAGGAAGGTGAGTGACAGCGATTCCTCGTTCGTCCCCCTCGAAGAACTCGTTCGTCCCCCTTGGGGACCTGGTTCGTCCCCCTTGAGGACCTGGTTCGTCCCCCTCGAGGACCTGGTTCGTTCCCCTCGGGAGCTTCGTTTGATAGACCGAGAGAGCGCGTTCTGTGGACGTCGAAATCGGTCCGTTTTCCGCGTATCTTTCGTCTTCCCTCCGTCGTGCGCGCATGGATTTGAGTCCGTTGGGAGCGCACGAGAAAGGTGTTGCGAGGCTTAGAAGGCTCGTAACCCGGGAGCTATGTCGGAAGACAGTGGAGACGTCTTGGCGCAAAACAAGAAACACTTCGAATAGGGCTACTTGTTCGAATGCTCTTTCGATGGTATAGCGGAAATTATAGATAATCGCGCCGAGAGTCGTTTGCGGGATTATCGGTTATAACTAGGGTGATCAGATTCTGAGGAAGTAAAATCGAGACAAAACGTGTTCTGGGGAAGAAAAACCGGGACATAACCGGAACAATATAAGATCTTTAGTTTTGTTGTCGCTTACATGCCAAATGGATAAATTCTGTGTAGCTTGGCTATGATTTTCTTGACAAAGTAGCCCATAATCTTTTCAAATTCTAACATTATGTGCACAAAATTCTTACAGAATTGGACAGAAAATTGATTGGAATAAATATTTTAGAGTCATATTTACTGTATTTTTGGGCTATAAAACGCACCTCAAGTTTTATTTTCTCCATATACGAAGTATAGAGAAGTATTGTTTTCATGAAATAAATCGAATTCGAGATTTCAGCGGAAATACATTTTTTTAGGTCCCCTGAACACGTTATGACTCTTTTCTCGATGTTATTTGTGTGTCAGTCTGTCTGTGCGTGATAGAATTTTGTCGGCGCTCTAATTCAAAAACTTACACTTGTATCAATACCAAATTTTACATTTGGAAAGATTACTATATAATGAAGAGAAGATTAGGTTTTGGCAACAATCGCTCAACCGGAAGTGGATGTTTTACTCAGTCATATGTTGGTTTTTGGCAAATAACTCTTTTAAATCTGATGAAATGTAAATTTGTTCATTATAAACTTCGTAGATAATGTTATTCTCTATAACATTTGTTGGACGCATTTTTTCGAATATTTGATGGATGTAAAACAATACTGGAATAAAACTCGTAGAAAATTTAATTTTCTACAACCTTTGTTCGAAACATTTTCCCATTGTTGAAGAGATATTTTCAAAAAATAAATTTTTGGCTGCCACAACTACACCACCTACCGGCGACGATTGTAAACACTTGACGCGTCTTTTTGTTTTATTAATTGTTGGAGCTTCGGGGCTATATCTAATATCAGAAGACTACGGTTTTAGTTCATTTCTGTTCTTTGTAAAGTTTTTAAATTTTTCTCGCAGATTCTTAAAATATTTACTATCATTTAATTTATTTGGAATTTGTAGGAATATTACAGGTATGGAAAAAGTCATGTGTTGGCCACATCAGATCTTTTAAAAAAAATTCCAGAAAAAAGGTATTTTGGTTCACAAAAGCATTCAGGAATGGTCACGCCGCGTATCATTTCTAGCCGTAGTTAAATCCGTATCTGGCTACATTCAAGAAAATATTTTGGCGTATTAACAGTTAAATATAACGTTTTAGATAAACTTAATTTTTGAAAGTAAAAAGGGATTATCTAAAACATAAATCATTGCTTCGAAACTCGTATAGCTATATGTGCCCTGTGTGCACTAGGAGTGCGCTGCACACCTCGCACCTATAGGCAACCCTTAAGGATTTTACTTATTTAAACTTAATTGAAAGATGAGATATTAATTCCTAATAAATGGATTGCATATGTAATAACATATAACTGGTGTAATGTGATTCATTTACTCTAGGTTTATGAAATGAAATTAAAAAGAATTTTTAACCGGGACAAATACTAAACTGGACAGGACGCCGGGACATCTAAAATCCGGGACTGTCCCGGATAAAAGGGGACGTATGATCACCCTAGTTATAACCGAATTTGGAAGTATGACGTAGAGATTATAAGTCTGGAGGAATGGCATCGCATTCTCATTAATCCTCTCCAGGGCCATGCAATGATATCTTGGGGCTCGGATGCAAAGCTTCTTTTTGGGCCTCCCCTCCTCCTGCCCCAAATTTTTGTATACCAATAGTTTTTTTACTTGATTTGTTTTTAAAAAATTAGTAAATTAAAAATGAAATTATCTGTAATTCTAAATTCCTATTTTGAAAATACAATGGTCACAATAAAAAAATGGCAATTTTTATTACTCTTTGTAAGTAAGGTACAGTTTGAATATAACATACTTAATTATATAACTTATTTCTAATCGCAGGTACACTCAATATTCTTATTTATTTATTTGTGGTAGATTCTACCCAGTCCACACCATACAGTTATAGAAATGATAAACGGCAATGTTTGAATCTGCTTTGGTAAACTATTAGCTTCTGAGACGATAGCATTGTCCTTTGCTGAATTTATTAGTTCTTCCAAAGTCTGGTAAGTTTCTTTTAACTGAAATCTATTGCCTTTAACTGATTTAATTCTAGCTTATCATCTTTTGTCACTCAGCGTTTTTAATTTTATTTTTAAATGTTTACATAATATATTCCACCTAATGGTCAATGCGGAAAATATTGCATATACTTGTTGAATAGTGCCAAAAAAAGTTTGCTTGCCATACTTGAAGCTGCGTCACAAAGTAAAAGGTTGAAAGAATGAGCTAGGCATGGTATGAATAATGCATAAGGGTTAATGTTTAATATTCGGGCTGGGACTCCTTTGTATTGTTCTTTCATATTTGAGACGTTATCATAACATTGTCCTCTGCAATTTTTAATGTCTGTATTACATTTTTCTAAAGTATTTAACAACAAATTCGCATGACCTTCGGGCAGTATGATCTAACGCTTAAAAAAAACCCTATGAAGTTTTCCTTAATTTTTACTTCATTGGAATTTGTATCAATCTGTACGTATCTTAATATAATTGATGTATGTTCTTTATGAGAAACGTCTGGTGTGCAATCCATTTTTAAACAAATATTTTGTCTTTTTAACATTTATTTAAAACATTTTAAACTACTTCATCACTAAGATCTTGTAAAAATCTATTCTGTGATCTATTAGAAAGACTATGGCGAATGCGTGTTTTACTTTCTCGAATATTAACAATGTTAGGGAAGTTTTTAAACAACATGCAGCAGAAGCAGTCTGAGTTCACTGAATAAATTAACCATGTTCGCGATGTTGTCTTTCGGTTTTTGAATGTATGTTTATAATAACTAGCTGAGAACCTCCTGTTGTCAATAGCGTCATTTTTAGGAAAATTTATGTCTGTAATTTGTTGTGGTCCTAGGTTTACCAACTTTATTCTAAATTCATCATATATGATTTTCGGTCATATGGCTGGATCATTACTGCCTAATTGTTATTATATCACCTGTATTGACATTATCAGATATGAGTTCATCACAATTCTTTATTTTATCCTACTGTAACGACCAATGCAAAATCCTAAAATAAATTTTTAACATTGTTGTCCACTTCCTCCTGTGAACAATTCTGTCCACCTTCTTTTGTTTTAAACTAGCTTGAAATATCACTTTTTCCTGTTTTCACTCTTTCTCCTGCTTCTTTTAAAAATTTTCTTTCTGCTGTTAGTTTTTCAGACATACTGCTCAATTTGAATAGAAAATATACAATACGGAACGAATATCATAACGCTGATAAAAGTACATAACCTTCAAATCAGCAACTACATAAAATAACATGTGACACACCTCGACCATAGACAAGGATAACTAGAGTTCAGATAGGGGTTCAGTTGTGGGACGACCAACTGCTAGAGCTGATACTGGCACTCACAATCAGATGAAAGCTACAGAGACATCTAAACTCCAAATTTGGCATTATAGATTAGGGCAATACCAAAAATTGCATCGAATGATAATAATAAAAAAAAACAGAATGCCTGGAAATCTTTTTTTGCAAGGTCACTACGGGACCCCCGAAGTGTGTGACCCCGGTGTTCCTCTCGCTCCTTCTTATCTCCCTCAGTCTTTGCTAACGTTTCTCGCCCGCGGAGGCTCGCGGTTCTTCTGAGGCACAAATACCGTATTAACGACTATCGTCATATCTTAAGTGAGTATTTTGTGTTCTTCACTTCCACCAGAGAACATGTTTTTTCTTTGATTATTTCGATTCGATATCCATTCTATTTTAAATCGTCGATAATCTCTTAACCTTTTGATGGAGCATGAATCTCTAGTGAAAGTGCATCCGATTCTCAGAGGCGCGTTATCATATAGGCAAAAAAGACATCTGCCTAGGGCCACCGTTCAAAAACTCATTGCTGTTTTTACTAATATTTTAAAGTGATTTTTATCGGAAACTGAACTTTCTACCTGCCAAGGTCAATGAACTTGAAGATTAATTTCAAAATTACTTTTTTTTTCCAAAATGGTTTTACCGATTTTTATGAAATTTTATATTTAGTTCTTTCTTAAATAGTTAAGTTACCTAATTGAAAAAATAGAGACTGCCTTGTAGGTAACCGGCGCCGCTGGAACCGGTTGTCTTTTTTGCCTATATGATAACGCGCCACTGCATGAGAAGCAAGATAGGAAGGAAGGTAGGTTCATGTGACATACCCACTCCAATGTATACAAATTGTAGCGACTCAGTCAACTGAGGAGACAAAATTAGAAAGGAATAAGCAAACTGGGATACTATTGATGTCATAGATAGGTGGGAGGATAAGTCTGGTGACTCTCCCAGTTAAATGTATACTAAATGTCTCAACAAAAAGGTGCCTGCTCCAGGGTTAAGGCAGTACAGTAGCAGGGAGAAGTTAGCCACAATCTTATCAACCAGTCTTGAGTGAATGTCCAAGCAGAACTGAGGTTCGGTAGAATAATTCGGCAGTTTTTGATTTTAATGAGTGTAAGAAACATAAAAAACGAGTGTAAGAACATTAAATATTGAGTGACAGAAGAACACGGAGAGCTGAACTTTTTCAATAAGAACGTTTTAACTTAAATATCGTATTTTATTTTGTTTTTAGAATATTCTTTTTTATTTTGTTTTATATTAATAAATAGAGCATACCCAATATAGCGATAAACTCATGGTTTCCGTTATTTTATTAAAGAACAAACAGACGGATTTCTTTAATTTTATTTCATGTAGTTCGGGAATTCCCCGCTCAAATCGGGATGTCTGGCAACCCTGCTTGTATATCAATTTGATATAATAATGTGTCGCTCAGTTATGTTTGTCGTCGATTTTTTGTGATAGTGTAGTATTTATTCTGTAGGATCAATCGATTCCTCAATTCCTTCTATAATGCAGTTTTTGCGTTTTATTGGGTTTCCATTGTCTATTACTTAATTTAAAAAATTATTTAATTATAAAAAATTGATTAAAAGTACAAACATTTTTAAATTGTAAAATATAAATCTAAAAATATATTTTTTCTTAGGGCCATGAAAAGAATGTACGAATATGGTGCGCGGAAAAGAAAAAGGTTAAAAATTAGAGAAGCGGAATTAAAAAAACCGCAAAACTCGTTGCAACATTTTATTTCAATAAAAAATCGAGAAGAGTCTCAAAAAGACAGCCGACCAAATGACATTCTTACAACAGAAGAAAATAGTGCAGACATAACTCCCACCTCTTCATTATCACCAGACGACGTTATTGAGGATAAGTATTTCGGCATCACACAGGAAGACAATACCAATAATGGAACAACCAAAGCACTCTCTGACACTATTAATGATACTCCGGATACGACCAAACATCAAACATATAGTAAAGATATTGCGTTATGGCCAAAACCCATCATGAATGACTTCCTTGAATTTTGTCTTCGTGAAAAACCACAAAATTTAGGCAACATAAAAAATTCAAAAATAGATTTTAATGAAGGGAGCAAAATAGTTACAAGAAAACTAAATGAATCACATTTCTATTTAACTAGAGTTAACGGTACTCAGGAAAAAAGAGAATGGTTAATATTTTCAAAAACAACAAAATCAGTATACTGTTTTATTTGCAAATTGTTTTCAACCAAATCGAATGTATTAGTTACAGGATGTAGTGATTGGAAAAATATCGGTGGTATATTAAGAAGGCATGATGAGTCCAAAGAACATAAGGAATGTGTGTGTACATAAAGTGCTCGAAAAGTGTAGGAAGAATTGATTCTGAGATGATAAAAGCATATGAAAAACAAACAAACTATTGGCGTGAGGTTTTAAAAAGAGTTGTTGCTACTGTGAAACTTTTAGATACATTAGGATTGGGATTTCGAGGGCATGATAGCTCAAGTACAGGAAATTTTATGAGTTGCTCAGAGTACTTAGCAGAATTTGATATATTCTTAAATACTCATTTAGAAACTTATAGCAAATGTGGTAAAGGACATGTAAAATATCTTTCCAATACTACGTGCGACGAATTCATTGGTTTAATGGCCACAAACGTAATAAATGCAATTATTAACGATATCAAACAAGCTAAATACTTTTCACTTATTGTTGACTCAACTCCCGATGTAAATCATGCAGATCAATTATCTATCATCATAAGATATATAGATAAACAAAATCAAATACAGGAACTTTTTTGTCTATTTAGAAAATATTATAATATCAACCTTAACGGAGTATGGTCTAGATTTTCAAAACTGTCGCGGCCAATCTTACGACAATGCGGCAAATATGTCCGGTATATACAACGGATTACAGGCGAAGATTAAGAGCCATAGTAAAAATGCATTTTTTATTCCATGTGCAGCTCATACCTTAAATTTAGTTGGAAACTCAGCTGCAGAATCTTGTTCAGAAGCAAGTAATTTTTTCTATTTTATTCAAAATTTATTTGTATTCTTTTCTTCATCAACGAAGAGATGGGACCTTTTAATAAAGGCAAACTCAGAAAGAAATAAAACATTAAAAAGAATTAGTGATACCAGATGGTCCGCAAGGGCAAATGCAATTCTAGCTGTTAAGATGATTTTTTTGCCATAAAAGAAGCTTTATTTACACTCTCTAATGGTTCAAATGAAAAACCTTGGACAAAATTAGAAGCAAAAAAGCTGCATGATTTCTTTGAAGATTTCGAATCAACTCTTTTTCTTTTCATATGGCATTCAATTCTACAGCGTTTAAATTCCACAAATGAAAATCTTCAAAATAAAGATTCAGATTTACAACATGCTGTAAATCTTTTAAAATCATTGTCGTTATATATATATCAGACATTCGAGGTAACAATGAATTTTTTGATGCTTTAGAAACCGAAGTTTATGCATTAACTGGCAATAAAGATTATAAATCCGATAAAGTTAGAAGTCGACAGAGAAAATTACGCTTTGATGAAAAAAGAGATCGGGATGTGCAATTGACAGGCAAACAATCATTTGTTGTAAATTGATTAAATGTTATTTGCGATAAATTGTTAGTAGAAATTAACAGACGTGTTGAGGCATACCAAGATATTTAAAATTATTTTGCAATATTTACAAATTTAAATTTAAGGGAAACATCAGCAAGAGAATATGACAACTGTATTATTAATTTAATAAATACTTACTCAGATGACATTGACGCTAATGTTTTTAAAGAAGAATTAGCGCATTTTATACATTTTGTAAAAAATGAAACTTTAAATTGTACGAAGCAATTCAAAGAGGACCAGTATCAACTTTTCCTAATGTGGACATAATGTTAAAAATATTTCTGTCAATTCCTGTTTCGAACGCATCAGCAGAACGATCGTTCTCTGTGCTCATAAGAGTTAAGAATTATATTAGAAGTTCACTTGGACAAGAAAAATTAAATAATTTAGCAATAATTTGTATTGAGAAAGATATTACAAACAGGATTGATTAGAGAACTGATATACAATTTTTCAGCCCAAAAAGCACGAAAAGTCCAAAAAAGTAGTGTAAAAATACTTATTTGAGTAAGTGTATGTATTATTTCTGAATTATTCTTCTGGGTTAGATATTTTTCTTTTGTCATATAACTTGTTTGTCTTGCTGTCACAATAAAATGAAATTGAAAATGTTCTTTATTAGTTTTTTCTTTAGATGGGGCCCCCAAATTCCATTTTGCCATGGGCCCCATGAAGGTATAACGCGCCTCTCCTGAATCTTCAAGTGGGCTGACCCGACAATAAACGGCGAATTTCTCTCTAATTTGATCTCAAATTTCATTTGCTGCGTTATATTTCGCGGAAAACATTTACGGATATGGATTTTATCGAGTCATGCTCGTGGAGTCGTTTCGCGAAAGCACGACCTGGGATTTTAACGTAAAGTGGCGCCCTTGGTCCGGGCTTCCCGGAGCCGTGGGAATATTGTCCTGGGTGCGGGAGCTTTCATCTCTCTCCGACTTCTACGACCGGAATTTCCCTCGTAATCAGATGTTCGATACGTCGTCGTCGATTGTTAACACCGCCTTCGCGAAGACTCGTCTATTTATTATAAATCCACGTGCTTAGTCGTCGTTTCCGACTGGTGGCGTTCGAAGCGGAGGGGAGAAGGTGGAAGGGAGAGGGTAGTGGAG
The DNA here is from genome assembly GCA_028673005.1 of Tanypteryx hageni. Taxonomy (NCBI): domain Eukaryota; kingdom Metazoa; phylum Arthropoda; class Insecta; order Odonata; family Petaluridae; genus Tanypteryx; species Tanypteryx hageni. The sequence goes on from CM054115.1 coordinate 6,632,971, forward strand.
TCGGTGTCGCATCAAGTTCGAGAGGAGAGGCGGGGCGAGAAGATTCCCTTCCCTCCTCTCCTCGCATTCCCCACCCCGGACAGGTCGATGACGACGAGAGGAAGTCTTGTCATGAAGTTAATTAAGCCTTGCAACCGCAGCCTCGAGGGGAAGCCGACCTTCCCCCGGCTTTTATGCGTGCCTGCGTTACCTTTGCCTATTCGCCTTAGAATCGAGTCGGGAGAGGCGGCGGAGCGCGGACGCGATGCTACGAAGTTGAGCGTTAACTGTGGAAATTGACTGAAAGTTATAGGTTATTAACTAAGGGCATTACGCCTCGTAGATTCCGGTTTAAGCTCCATCCGCATAATGCGTGCGTTGGCCAGGACGATTGCCGTTGGGCTCGGATCGAGCAAGGAAGATCCGAGAGAGAGAGAATGAGTCGGTTATATGTATACTTGGAGGTTTTAGAGGAGCGAGGTTGTCGTCGGCTCAAAAACTGAGAGCTCGAGTGCGCATTCTTGTGAGCAGACGAGTAGTCTAAGCATCCTGTTAAGTGGGATTAGTTACTGAAGAGATCGGAATAAATGAGAAAGTCATTTTATGAGAAGAGTACGTATATGCCATTTTATGGATAACTCTTTCGTGCATACATTTCCAAAGTGAATTTCCCACGAAGGCATTTTCTGCTTTCCTTGTGCATTCGCGTTCGTCTCTATGGCGCCGAGAGAAAGAGTGCCAAGGAATGCGCCTTGCTTCGGCTAAACGACTCTCTCGTCCATTTGACGTCGGCGATTGAGATAGTGGGTCTTGGCGATTCGCTCTGAGCTCTTTCGTCGACTTCACCTTACGGACGCATATTCCGAAAATTACACGCTAGGAAATTTGTTTAGATTCGAGATACATATCTTTGCTCCGAATTGATTTCTGAGCATGAAATTCTATATCTCGTAAAGGAAAGCGCAAAACTTGGCTTCATGGAACGTGGGAACGGGGCCGGATTCAGACAGTAAGCAAGTGAGGCAATCGCCTCAGGGCACAGGGTCGAGGGGGCGTCCTCATGCCGCGGCTGTTGACATACTGACCATACTGACGCCATTTCCTCTTGCCAAGTTTGGTCTTACAGCAGGGGCGGTGACTCTGCTCAAAGAGACACATTTGCAAAAACTGGAGGGAGGTAAGGGAAAATCAAGGGAAACACACCCAATGTACCCTTCGTGAATTTTACACAGTCCGTACGGCTACGGAAAAGAAAGAATACAGTGATGGAAAACATTACGCGTAACGAAATGATTTTTGAATAACGTAACGAAAAACGTTAACTAAATTTTCTAAATTGGTGTAACGGATAACGTAACGAAAAACGGAGAAACAAAAACCGTTAGTTCGATAAATTGATGGAATAAAGCGATCTAAAGATCCTATGCAGACAGGCATAAGCTGTAATGTTGGGAATAATTTTGAAACGAGAAAAAAGTCTGCTATGACCGGGAATCGAACCCGGGTCTTCCACTTGCCGGGCGGATATTCTACCACTGAACTATCTTCCCAACCAAGAAAGCATCCGCGTTCAGAAACGAGAAAATTGATCTGCTAAGATAGTTCAGTGGTAGAATATCCGCCCGGCAAGTGGAAGACCCGGGTTTGATTCCCGGTCATAGCAGACTTTTTTCTCGTTTCAAAATTATTCCCAACATTACAGCTTATGCCTGTCTGCATAGGATCTTTAGATCGCTTTATTCCATCAATTTCTTGCTTGGCAATCTCACCATTTGAGAGGGAGGAGTTTTCTTCGGTGTATCTCTTTGAGGACATCCGTTGGGGCAGTTTGATACTACCTTGGCTAGTTCCGTCCCAACCAAGAAAACATCCGCGTTCAGAAACGAGAAAATTGATCTGCTAAGTAAGTTCAGTGGTAGAATATCCGCCCGGCAAGTGGAAGACCCGGGTTCGATTCCCGGTCATAGCAGACTTTTTTCTCGTTAGTTCGATATTCTCAAGGTGTGGTTGCACACAGAACCGGTCCTAGGCAATCAATGGATATTGACTTTACACGGTAGATATATAAACGTATCCCTCGATTTGCACGGTGCTTGATGTACACGGTTTCGGTTATACAGGGCCAAGAAAATGCGACCATCTCTCGATTTACACGGACTTGATGTACATGGTTTTGGTTTTACAAGATCAAGAAAATGCGACCATCTCTCGAGTTATTAGTAAGTTTTTGTTAAGTTTGTTTCTAACATCATAAGATGACTTAGGTACATACCCTAGTGAGATGTACTATTTAGATACAAACTAGTAGGGTTCATTTATTTAATACTCCATTGTATTTTTGCTAGACTGTGTCAATCCACCAAACAGTCAATTACTTCATTTACATTAATACTTTTAAGTAAAAATTTATTACATAATGTTAATCCATAAAATGAGATTGTAAACAAAGAAAACGTAAAGAAAATAAAAAATATATATTTATATAATATATGAAAGAGCAATTAACTCAATTTTTTTATTTGTGGTTACATTTTTCGTTATAACGTTAAACGTAACGAAAAACGAAAATTAAATTTGAGTGTAACGAAAAAGGTAACAAAAAACGATATAATTCTTTTGACCGTAACGGAACTCTCTTATAAGTTAACTTATAAGTTATAACTTATAGTTAACTTATAAGTTAACTGAAATAAATATTGGCACGATTGTGTGATAATTTTAGATATTAATGATTTAGTAAAGCAAAATTTGTGACCATCGGAGATCCACGGAACATGAGGAGAAGGAGGGGGGGGGGGGGGCGGTCAAAAATTTCCAGCCTCAGGGCGGCGAAATGTCTGAAGCCGGCCCTGCGTGGGAAAGTATACGAAAAATCTGTAATGGCTAAACAAAGCTGTTTTGTTCCATGCAATATTTAACCTTTGCGGTGGTTATCGAAGGAAAATCACGACATTTATCGATAATTGTCATAAAAATTTCTTTTTAATGTCACACAAAGCAAAAAATATAACATGCTGAGTTATACCTAACCCAGTTATAGGTAATATGTACTCGTTAATCCGTATTTTTTGTTATTCTCGGCGAAACACTATGCAAAATTATACCTACACATACTGACTTAAAACATTTTTGTACAGTAAACAAATTCAATACACTAACAATATATACACAACACGCTAAAACACAACGTTGTAAAGAATGTTCAAAAATAAGCTGTATAGAAACTTTGGTGTGAATATCCGGGGTTTTTGAAAATATGGTAACCCTTTCCCCCTAGGGCGCCGAATAATCGATGATCTACTGTAGCATATGTTTTGTTCAGTACATTTTTATCGAAGGAGTAGCCGATTTCTAGAAAATAAAACTTTAATGTCGTAAATCACTTTGAACTTACAAAGGGAAGCCCCCAAGGTGTGACACTCGCATCGGACTGAGACTTTGCAGAATGAAAGTATATGTAAAATAACGGACTCCTATTTCTACCTAGGTGCCAACTCGACGTCGTTTACGAGAAAATGCCCTTTGAAAATCGCGATCCGAGAGTCAACATAATAAGAACGTTAAAAGTCCAATTCTAATTATCTAGGAGCGTTGGTCTAGGGGAAACGAGTTGGATTTCCAGGATTATTGCCGGGGTTCGATTCCCCAAGAAACCAAAATCTTTTTCTGATTTTTAAAATTTTTTCTTTTCGCAATTTCCAGCATATCGTCGAGTTTTCTTTTCATGAAAAAACTAGCAGAAATGCCTGGTGTTGCCCAGCCAGAGAAGATAAGTATCAAGTTTTCAAAATGATAAATTCATTGGAAGGTTACAATAAAGAATGATTTGAATGAAAAATCTGAGCTAAAATATAAGATAATAGCATTGTTATCATTGGAGGGCTTCTTTATATACGATGTTAGAAGTTTATCCATGCGGTGGAAAGGTATGCAAATTACTCACACTACTGACTCAGCAACAGGCGACATAGAATTTGCCATGTGAAAAACAGTCATCATGTAAATAGCTGCGGGTCACCTTCAACAACTGCCTTTTCGACTTAATGATTGCCAAGTCAAAACACCTATTATTGCTAAATGTTTCCACTTAGCTTTGGCCGTTTATCGTCCAATGCTAGACTTTTCTTCAAGGCATTGTTAGTAATTTATGGCTATAAGTAAAACAGACGCCTAAAATGTTTACTACAGAACACCAGCAAAAAATAAGAAAAAGAGCTAAATGTTTTTGCTCGGAGAGTCTATGACGATGGCAAATATTTCATTATATCTCTCTATAGTGTACTATACAAGTAGTTGGTGCTTGCATTCTACAAGCATTTCATCTCACCTTGAAAAAACATTAATTTTTCAGAGATATTTCATTATTAGAAATACTTTTTTAATTCACAAGTTTGCACCTCTGCACAGATTTCGTTCTTTTCTTATGGGACAATGTTGGAGTAAAAGCAAACCCTAAAATTTGCAATTTCAAGAAAATTATACTTTTTCATTGTTTCGTACTAATGCGACATTTCTGCCAAATTGTAATGTTGTAGCACATGTAGAAGTGCAATAATATATATCTAATTGTTTAAATTTTTTAAAAATTTAATGGCCATTATAAAAACTTAATAGAGATTTTCAAATGTTAATGTGCACTTCTGCATCAAGCTCTAAATAACTGGAAAATTTTGTCTCCCTAGCTCTGTTCTATATATCTATACATTTATCTATTTATTTAAATTTTAAGAATTTTTAACAGCCAAACAAATTAAAATATCAGAATTTCTATAAATCCCCTTTAGTTATTTTACGAATTCTACCTTTAGAAAAAATTTCAGCTTCTTAGTTCATTCAGAAGTACATTAAATATTTGTTTAAGCATTTGCAATTTTTTGCCAGCCGCATTGTTAAACTTTTTTGAGATTTTCGATTTTTCTAGTCTATTATGCATATAGACCTATGTACTCACATAAAACATTTTAGTCTCCAGTTTATAATTAGTAACCTCCTATATGTTATCTAGACTATGTATATAGCTGCTTCTTACTTTGATGGCATCAAAAGATGAGGCAGTTCTTGAATTTTTATCTCCAAAACTATAATTCATAATGATATGGTTCCATGGATATTTTTGTGTTAAATGTTGTCCTCTATCCGAATAAATTTTTTAATCGATCTGACTGATCATATAAGAATATGGGAGAGAAAATATGGTATTTAACCTCTTAAGTAGGGTAAGTGATTATATTAGATAGCCGAAGTTGCATTTTGGCTCTGGAATTGAATAAGATTTCATGATGAATGAAAACATATACATATACATATACACACACACACACACACACACACACATATATATATATATATATATATATATATATATATATATATTACAATTAAATGTTGTTTATATGACAAATTGGAGATATATACAAATTTTTGTACAAATTTTATTTTTTTAAATAAAACATTTCTGCTAAAAAAATCAAAATATATGAAAAAATTATAATTTTTCAAAACAACTTTTCTTTTGGACATAAATAAGCATTAAGATTAGTAAAATCAACTTTTTAAATTCTGTTAAAGAATGGAATGGAACGAAAAGTTTGCACTCAGTTAAGGGGATAATTGTTGCTTGTTGGATGCTATTTAATGAGATATGAGTGTGTGTACTTAAGTGCTTATATAAAGTGGAAGTTCTAATTGATGAATGCAGTTGAAAATCACACTTTGTTGATAAATTTTAATAAGGATCACAAATGCTTAATTAAAATCCACCCTTTAGTTTTGGAGTTTAAACATGTGGATAGACGGATGGATGGACAGAGGCAATGTGCCCATGAGACTTTCTGCATCTATCACTTTGCTCATTAAGAATGCCTAATAACAACAAGTATTTACTTAGCCTTTAAACAGGCAAGCTTAATTTGTACTGTGAACGGGCAAGTGGGGTCATATTTGACCTCATATATTTAAATAGTTAGCAACTTAACTAAAGGAGTATGGATTATTTTTTAAATTTATTAATAAGAAATTAAGAAATATTACTGTTGCATAAAATTTTAAACATTATATTTGTTTATTGTTGATTTTGATTATTCATTTATTTCCTTACAGTGAATCAAATTTGAATATAATGGTATGAAAATAACTACAAAATACAATTACAATTTTTATGTAACATTTTTTACTCTTACAATAATATATATGGTCTCCACAATTATGCATGTATACTGTAGCTATTTATAGTTCTTATACTCATTACATATAGTTAGTTTCTCACTGTGCTGCTCGCGTATAAATTGATTGCATGCTGTACACCATATCTGCACTCACATTGTCATGCCAATAAGTGAAATCCATTTCTGCCCTTCTGAAAAGTAAAATACTTATTATTTCATTTATAAAAAGTAGCAATTTATTGCAAATAATAAGTAGTAATAAATTTCTTCGTTCTATAGAGACAATAATTATTATTTATATTTCTTTCTGACCATGGAAAATCAAAGAATAACAAACTGTAACATCAATTACAAAAATACCAGAAAAATGACAAGAGGCTTGCACAGATAACATTTTGAATACACAATTTTATTCATGGAATCGCTAAAAAAATAAAATACCTCAATATTATTATTTATCCTATGAATATAAGTATTATTTACATGCTCTTGCATGAAAAATACATAATAAATTACAAAGAACTCATGTGGGTTTTTGGTAACATTACCAGGCAAGTGGGGTCAATAATGACCCCAATCCTACATTTATTATTTATCTTGTTATATGAAACAAATAATAATAATTGTCATTCACATAGAAGGAACTTAGTAGTAAATAAACACATACAAAAATCGAGAAGTTGCATAAAGTAAAACTTTTCACAATAATAAGCAAAACAACTGAGTGAGGACAAATATGACCCCGCTTACCCGTTTAAAGGTTAAAAGATGTTCTAAAGGATATATTTGGAATAGATGGAAAAATGGCAAGAGTTAACCTCCAATTTCGGTTTAAAAGTTTCAGCGAAAACATTTTCACTCACCTTGATTTACTGAAAAAAATCGTAGATATAAAATGTATTGTTGATCTGAATATTAGTTTATGAGTTAAAATATCCACAAAATGCCACACCCAGATAGATGTCATCGAGAAAATAGTGAAAATGCACTCTCATGGGACCTCAAAATGTCTATTTCTGTTAAATATCGAATTCAATTCTTTTCATGGATACAATACTTTCTCCCATACTACGTATGGAGAAAATAGAATGTAGAAGAAATGTATGCTGTACCAATTGATATGATAGAATTTTGAAAAATCTTTCCTCATTAAAGCTTTTTTTCTTAAAATATTTTCATGATTATATATAATTTCTGTTTTGCTAGTATATATCGTACATTTGCTAACAAGCATTTTCGTCAATGAAAGTAATCAAACATATGCATAGTTATTGCTTAATACATTAACTGCAGTGAAATAAAGCCAAAATCAATATTATAAAGGTAGGATAATGTTTTAATTTTCATTTTACTATATTTTTGGGGCATGTGAGAACTGTAGCAATCTGTCTTCCACTAAATTTTTGTTACTGTAATTCAAGTAATATAAAAGTGTCATGTGTGTGTACAAACAAACACCTATATATTAATATCATATTCTTCCTAAATTATGTGACGCTTTGCTAATTTGGTCCTTTCTGAGTGAAAATAGTTTTCGCACCACTTCCATTTGGCATCATATTTTGTGAGCAAATTTTATTTATTTATTTCATTGGGCTAATCCTAAACATACAATTCAAGCAAAATATTTTATAAAAATCCTAAATATGAAATACAGTAATCAGTTGAAATTGAAAAATTCAAGCAATAAATATAAAATAAGAAATGTGGTATATGAGAAAGAGAAATTTCACATAAATGGACATTATGAATAAAAAATATAAAATTTCTAAAAATAACAACCATGAAAGAGTACTGGACTCCACATCGTTAATCAGTTAAATTAATAGTTTTGTTTTTAAAAACACCTGGTGAATCAAAAATTATACCAACATTTTCTGGCAGATTGTTGGCCAACGTGGTCATTCTAGCAATTGGACTATTAAAAGTATAGTGTGTAGGGTTAGGTGGCAATGACGGAGTGGTTAGAGCATTTGCCATCCATGCAGCAGTCCCAGGTTCAAATCCAGCAGAGGTCTGATGTTTCAACCTGGGATCCCCTACTTGTGTGATTTGAGGAGACTGTGCAAGTCAGTGCTCTGTCCTTTGGAAGGGACGTTAAGCAGTTGGCCTCCTTGGTGCTCTTCGTAAAGAGTTAGCAGATGCCATCACCAGATTTCCCTCCTTTTTGCATGTGTTTTATGAGGAAGAAGTTATGGCTATAATAATCCAAGAGGTTGATTAGCCAGAAATACAAACCAACAACAATCAATGTGTAGGGTTTTAGATTATTTTTTCCATCAAGTGGGAACATGAAACTTAACCTATTCAATAAGGACAGGACAGCCATTAGCAGACTGAACTAATTTATAAAAAATGTTAGATTATTATGTTCCTCTCTAGCATATAATGGTTTCAGGTCCAACTCAATCATGATATCTAAATAAGGTATGGTCTCATAAGTGTAATGTTGTTTTAAATTTATTAGACTCACAAGCTGCCTCAGAACCCATTCAATTTTATCACAGAGCAACTTTATACATGGAGACCAGACAACACATGCATACTCTAGGATGGATCAAACTAAAGTACAAAATAGATACTTGAGTACAAAAGCATTAGAGAAATTCCTTCAAAACCTATTTATAAAACCCAATGTTTTGAAAGCTTTCTTAAACATTACATTTATATGAACACCAATGTGTGTGTTTGTGTATTTCTGGCTAATCAACCTTTTGGATTATTATAGCCATGACTTCTTCCACACTGAGCTCATACACAAGATAGGAGGGAAACCCTGTGCCAGTATTTTGCCTACTCTTTACAAAGAGCACCAAGGGGGCCAACTGCTTAACTTCCCTTCCAAATGTTGGAGTGCTGACCTGCATGGTCCCCTCAGTGCACACAAGTAGGGGGTGGGACAATCCCAGGTTGAAGAATTTTTCTTATGCCAGATTCGAACCTGGGACTGCTGTGTGGAAAGCCAAGGCTCTAACCACCTCCCATTATATTAACATCAAATTCCAATGATGGAGACATGTGCACTACCAAATCAGTGATATTAGCAGTCTGAGTGAGTTTTTTGCCACAAAGCATGTATGTAGTTGTATACAATGAGGTTCTTACATTGATGATAAGTCATAATTTTATCAATATTTTAGTGTGTATATATGTTCTTTATACATTTTTACACCGTTGAAGCTATCGAATTCAAAAGTTTCATGGGCCATCCTATGGATCAAAGGAAGAACTTGGTCTAGGTTTGCAGACCGTGGGGTCTCTTATACCCCATGGGGTCAAAATACTATTTCCATAAGAATGGATGGGAAATGGTGTGGAGAAACCCCAAAATGCCATGCAGCCCTTCACTTTTGTGGATATAAATATACCTAAATATTAACTTACGATCCTGGAAAAGGACTTATTTTATGCAAGAAAGACTGAATATTTTAATTTTCTGTTCATGTTTTGTAGTATTACACTCTAAATTGCTTGAAATTTTCCTTTTAGCATAAAATTTATCGGTTTAGATGACCATTTTCCAGGTGGCAACAAAGCTCAATTTCTTAATTGTTATCCTCTTCAAAGGAAGATAGCCATGTAAAGATTAATGCAAGGAAAATCCACTTACATTTGTTCGGCAACCAAGATGTTGTTTATTGTTTTCGTTTTGGCTTATATTATTGATGTAATCCACATAATTGTATTGCTGCTTTAAAGGCTTCAGTCTATCTATCCATGTGAATATTAATAAAGTCGTTAATGCATTATTATATTAATGGTAAAACCTTACAATACAATACATAAAATAGTAAATGTTAATGTAAACATCAGAGTAATTCCTATTTTAATAAAACTGCTCGATTACACCAAATATTCTAGGAGAAGCAGTCTGCCTTGATTATATGATGGATTCGCCATTGAGATACACCCACAATCACAAGTCTGACTAAAACTTTTTAGTGGTTTCTTTAGGTGGTAGTTAAAATCGCATATGAACCTCTTCTCCGAATAACACGTTTGAGAAATTTGGGGGCACCGACAGCACGGGGCCCCGAGCAATAAAAAATCGGTTGCTACTTAAAAGAAAACTTTCCTGAGTGAAACCGGGTGTTTCAGCTAGTTTTATAAATATTTTAGAGCATATGTATGTATGTTCTTTATCCGTTTTTATACCATTGAAGCTATCGAAATCAAAAGTTTCATGGGCTATCCTCTGGACCAAAGAAAGAACTTGATCTAGGTTTGCAGACCGTGGGATCTCTTATACCCCATGCGGTCCACTAAATACTATTTCCATATGAATGCATGGGAAATGGTGTGGAGAAACCCCAAAATGCCATGCAGTCCTTCACTGATGTGGATATAAATATACCTAAATATTAACTTACAATCATGGAAAATTCTGTTCATGTTTTGTCATATTACATGTTAAATCACTCGAAATTTTTCTTTAAGTGCAAAATTTATCGGTTTAGATGAGATTTTCCAGGCGGCAACAAAGCTAAATTTCTTTATTGTTGTCCTCTTCAAAGGGAGATAGCCACGTAAATATTAATGCAAGGAAAATTTACCCCATGGTGTGCCATAGAGGAAGAATAGCCAATGCCAAGATAATGATAATAATTTAATGATATTTATTGGTCCTTAGATCAGTTACATTGATATTGGACAGGTCAGAATTAAAAAAAACATGTGCATCAAAAGAAAATAAAAGTCAAATTAATAAAAATATTTCAATGATTTACCCATGTATAATCACAGGGTAAGCAATGGGTTATATGCCAAAAGGCAATCGACAGGGTTAAGACTAGGACATCAAGAGTTGTTGAGATATTCCTCTACTGAATAGAAAAGTTTCCTATGGAGGTATTGCTTAATCGTTGTTTTGAAAGTTTTGTTGTTTCGAATATTTTTACAAGGGTTTGGTAGCATATTGTAGAGTCAAAGACCCATTGCCTTAGGTCCGTGACTAAATGTTTTGGTTCTATAACTGTAGATGTGAAGGTCCTGCTCTGCTGTTGTGGTCCTGATGGTATGAGTTGTTTGGGTATTCATCAATGTTTGAGTTAATAAAACATAATAAGGAAAGAATATATAGGCAGGGAAGTGGAAGAATATGTAGATCAAGAAATATGGGATGAGAAGGGGCTCTTGGATGTTTTCCAACAATGATCCTTATGACTCTTTTTTGAATTCTAAGTATATTATCTGCTAAAAAATTAGGTCCCCAGAATATAATATTGTATTGTAAATGTGTATGAAACTTTCCATAATATAAGTGTAATAAGATTTCCTTACAGTACCCCTAAGGTATCTGAGTAGAAAGCAAGTTGAGCTCAGTTTGCAAGAAATTGACTGGATGTATGTTTGCCATGATAAGTTGGAGTCAAGGTACAGGCCAAGGAATTTGGGGTTTTCAACATTACTTATTAAATTATTGCTAATCTTAATTGGCAGTTTCTTATTACCAGACTTTCTAAGAGAGAAATGAATCATTTGGGTCTTTTCAGTATTTAGTTTGAGGTAATTGTCATTACACCAGTCACATTTTTTGAATCACCAATTGCTGTTATGTAATAGATTGTGCTGGGAGGCTGCAGAGAGAAGTATGTTAGAATTATCAGCATAGAGAACTGGCCTAGCACCAGGAATTTCATAGAATTCCTTTGGTAGATCATTTATAAAAAGTAGGAATAAGACAGGACCCAAAATAGAACCTTGTGGGACACCCATATTTGTTTTTTTGGAAAGAGAAACATATTTGACACAATTTGAGGTAATATTGACAGTCTGAGACCGACATCCAAGGTAGGATTTAATCCAAGTGTAAGATGAGCCTCTAATACCATACCTGTGCATATAATTTTTTTAGTAATAGCTGGTGATTCACATTGTCAAAAGCTTTAGAAAAATCAAAGAATAACCCTAGGGTTTCCTTTTTGTCATCTAAAGATGTTAAAATGAAATCTATTGCTCTGTATATTACGGATGTTGTAGATTTATTTTTTTTAAACCCATGTTGGTGGGGGGAGAGAACGTTTTACATTTCAAGGTAGGACAACAAGTCGATTATAAAAATGTTTTTCAAAAATTTTGGCAAACTTACTCAGAATTGCAATAGGTCTGTAATTATTAATATCATGTTTACTGCCTTTATTCGTGTATATTGGTGTTATTTTGGAAGATTTTAGAGATGACGGGAAGATAGCTTGCTGCAGAGACTGGTTAACAAGAAAAAGAAGAGGAAACTTGATTATGTCATAACACATAGCTATAACAGAGCTTGAGACACCATCACTGCTAGTGGGTTGCTTAGGTACAAGGCTTTTTATGATAGAAATAAGTTCAGTTTCCTGAAAAGGACGTAAAAAGAGAGAATTTGGAGAGTAGGGATAATTAGATTAGGGTCAGGTAAACTGAGGAGAGGGAAGTTAGGTTGCAAGGTGAAGTGATCAATGAAAGTAGATGCTATAAGTGAGGGATTAGTGATAGTCTGGCCAGAGGGATTAACAATCTGTTGAATAGAGTGCTGTTTGTTGTGATTTTTTGAATTGTTCATCATTTTCCATGCTTCCTTTGTCATATTTTCAGCATTAAGTAATCTTGTATTATTATATGTTTGTTTAGCTGTGTTTAATGGTTTACAGTATTGCCTTTTATAAGTTTTGTATTCAGTCAGGAGGGAATGGTCATTAGATTGCTTTGTCAGGGTACAAATGGATTCATGCCTAAATATAGTCTACGAATACTTTTAAAGTGAGTTAAATGATTTTTATGGAATATTAGAAGATTGTTATCTTTTACCATTAACATTGAAAGGTTTATCTCAACATAAATGGATACATGTACTTACATATGTACAGTAACCAAGATGTTGTTTATTGTTTACGTACCAGTAGCCACGGCATGTATACCCTTCCTGTCAATGATTTCTGGGAGCATCTCGAGGATTCTAGGCAGACAAGGCATCAGGGTGGCACATAAACCGCCGCAAAAAATCCAGAGCTTCCTACCGCAGAACAAGGACCAACTAGGCCTCAAAACAGCCAGAGTTTATAAAATTCCTTGCTCGTGCGGCAAGCAGTACATCGGCCAAACGGGACGGACAATAGAAACGCGAATCAAAGAGCATTCAAGGTGCATCCGCCTAAATCAGCCAGAAAAGTCGGCAATCGCAGAGCACAGCATATCCACAGCCCATCGAATTAACTTCACAGAGGCCAAAGTAATTGCCAAGGCCAACGGTTTTTGGGATAGGCTAGTGAAAGAAGCCATTGAAATAAGAATTGAGAAAAACAACATTAACAGGGACACGGGATTCCCACTAAGCAAGGTGTGGAATCCCATACTCCCCAAAATCACGGAACGCCATAGGCCGACCCAACAGCCAATGGGGAACGAGCCTCCAATACCGGAGTAGTATATATACATGGACGAAAGAATGGTACGGCACTCAGGAGACCCCTGAAGATGGCACTTGAGGAAGGTGCCGAAACGTCGGTAGACAACATATTCACCTGGCTGGAAACCCGGGAACTCTTCACCTCATAGTTGAATATATTAATTTCCAATTTTCCCGTTGAATTTCAACGGGCATTTACACTAGTCAATAAAAATAATAAATAATAACAATCGTTAGCTACTTATAAGAAAACTCTCATGAGCGAATCCGGGTGTTTCTTCTAGTCTTATAAATAAAGAGGAAAGTTTGTCTGTCGACAACCTATAAGGTTAGGCCTTAGTTCAATCCTAAGTCGGATGCAGCACATTTTTCAATTTGACATTAAAAATACATAAATTTCGTCCCATGCCAACTGGACTAGGACTGCTTTATGCAAGAAGGATTAAAGCTTTTTATTCTTTTCATCTGTTTTTGTTTCCAATTACCTAAGGTGGCTCTCACACTGTGAAAACTGATTTCATAAAACTGGTTTTATGAAACCAATTTTATAAAACCAGTTTTATCTCTTCTCTCACATTGGTGAAACTATTTTTCAAGAAGTTGATAAAAACTGTTCAGTAGTAGTCAAGATGTGAGAGGTGGAGGAAGTGCTTGCTTTGTGGTTGTGGCTGAAAACAGGAAGGGAAAACGTCATTATTGGGTTCATCCACTGAAATTTCATGGGAAATACTAGCTACATAATTGCAATGATGTTTTTCAACTGCCTCCACCAACTTTGTATTGAACACAGGATTATCGTTTTTTGGCATACCCTACACTTGGCACTCCTAAACTGAAATAAACAAGCCACATCACTCAGGGTCATGTCTGCACAGGGCACAGGTACACGTTTGCTCTGGGCTGCAGTCCACAGCAAACTAAAGTTTATTAAAACCATCGCAGCAATGAATGTCAGGAAGAGTAAGTCACTCAATAACATAACAGGAGAAAAATTAGCACTGTTGGATAGCATTTCTTCCATTGCCATACAGTTTGAGGTGTAAGCCTCAGCAGGTGATTTTGGTGGTAAATATGTCCTACACGCAATGATATTACACTTACCCTTCTTAACATATACAGACACATCTTTTAAATATCCACAGCGATCCCAGCGCCACAAACAGTAATTTAACTCAGGAATATTTTGCACAAAAATTGATCTCAATAGAGGGATGTGCATCAATATTTTGTTATTCAACGATACTAGTTACCACTTTGTTTACTTATTTTTTTTAATGTAAACTATTATTTAAGGTATTTTTCATTGTGAAAATTATTCAATGTGTTTAAAAATTATGTAATTCCTGATAGTTGTTCTCGAGGAAGCTGTTTCCCAGAGCAACTTGCAAGTACCATTGCTATCAAATAAAATACTCTTTGTATGGGGTAAGTCATGTACTGAAAACATCTAATTGCATTTAATAGAGCACAAAAAAAATCGTTTTGATTGAGGGCAAGTATTTCAAATGATAAGTGAAATGGATATGTCGCTGTGAGTACACATTTCTTGATTATTGTGACAAATTCCTACTGTTTGAAGGAATTCCCTTTGTTGGTTTCAACTTCTTAATATGAGAGATCATTACTTTGTTAGTGTTCGCTGTAAATTCGACGAAATCCTCCGTACTCTTCATGTAGTAATCCAAATTTGTGCAGAGATTCTATCGGTGTAAGATGTCTTCAGGTTAACCAGCTGCCTGGGATGTTGAAGTGACCCACATAAAACATGCAAAAAACATGGAAGCTTTCGGGGGTGATCCCTTCATCAGCAAAAGACAGACAACTGATTGAAGTGACACTGGGTGGAGGCATGGGGGTGGAAGGGTAGCATGGAAAGGTCGAGGATTGGTGGATGCATAGGGGGTGGGGGAATGGCCAAAAAGAGTGAAATGCTATCGAAGGTTTAGGCCAGAGGGAGAGAAGGCTTCCTTACCCTAACAACTTGTTGCCATATCTATAATAAATAGCTGCTTCTTACGGAGGATATATTATATATAATGATATAAAACCTAAGGTACTTCTAGATATTCCACAGAGCTGAAATTTGGAGGGAACCTTGGTGTTGGTCCAAAACCATCAGGAAAAATCGAAAATTTCAAAATTTCCCCTTACAACGGGGTCTTTTACATTGCAAAACGTTCATTTTCAAGTCCCATTAGAAAACCATTTATATCTGTACAAGCCTTTTTATAATTGCATTTTTAAATTACTTTTAATTAAGGTACAAACCCTGGATCTGATTTTCAAGATGGGAAAAAGAAGAAGATTATTTTTCCTGAAAGTAGAACACGAATCCTTGCCGAATTAGTCCAATTATTCGATTTTTACTGCATAAAAACAGGATTTTATACAATTAATAACAATGGCCCAATATTTCCATCATGACTACGAGATAATGCTTTTCTTCGGGAATTTATTTTACATGTTAATAAAACTGAAGGAGAGCTTAGTGCCACGAACTGAAAAGTAGCTTAGTGTCATGACGTCACTCTCAGACTGTGACATTTAAAAGCAAAGGAAAAACATATTTGCGGTCGCAGACAATACTAAGAGGAATATTGCGCTGAAATTTTCAGGGTTTGTAGATGTGATGAGTAGGCCTTCGGATAATATGAGACATCTTATGTAGGTGACCTTGGTTCTACTCCAGGCGCTCTCAATGCTTGCAGCATGCAAGCACCAATTACTAGTGTGTGTGTGTGTATATATATATGTATATGTGTGTGCCTGTGTGTGTGCATGTGTGTGTGTGTGTGGGGGTGGGAAAGTTGGGTAATATGAACATGTTAAGCAAATATCACTATATCTTTTCAAAAATGGTGCTCTTTAAATTAAAATTAGCTTAGCTGGTAACTTATTGCTTTGGTATCTGTTAACAACCAACAATAACTCCATGGTTGTTTACACCTTTTTGAGAAAAAAATTTACATAGAACACTGCAAGTGCTCATATTAACCTAATGGGCAGGTAATATGAGCAGAACAGGAGGGCCATATGAGCAACGAAAAAATGTAATGCAATTTTAAATGATTATTAGGTTTTCTTATTTATTACATTGTTTACATTGTTGTTTTTTAAAATTATCACTGTCATTAGGTTTTTCAAATAAAAGTTACCCTTTTCAGCATTTTATGCAAAATAAGACTTCATGATAAATGAGTTGGCTATAATTGTCTAAGCTTAAAACTGAATACACAGGATGTCAACTTATTTTGTCACATCTTTTTCTTTTCAAGTCTATACCCTAACACACATCGGACAAAAGTGCTGCTTTTTTGTTTTTGGAACCCCAGCACAAGTTGTATGGGCCCAGTCTTTACACATCTGACACTGAATCCAGTCACCTCCTGTAACTGAAAAGAATTCTTTGCAAAAGAAACAGACAATCCTCTTCGCCTTTTCCTAACTCCCTTACTTCCTCTTTATTTAGGACTCCGTTTTTACTGCTAATAGGAAGGGTAACCTTGAAAATCTGCTTTCTGGGCTGTTGTTTTGCTTACTAATGTTCTTGTTTTTAATCGTTGCTAATGTTTTCATTTTCTCCTCCAATGGGCTTTTATGGGGCAAAGCTGATAAGATTACTGAATATGCAACCTTCCTTTTCGAGGGTTTTTGAAGTGTTTGACTTGGAATTGGAATTACCTCTCTAAAACCTGGAGATGAAGCACATGGACTGTTCACTTCCTCATCATTTCTAGGAGAGATGGACTGAGTAAGCCTATCACCAGAAGGACTCATCATGTATGTTTCCCTCCCTTGCAAATGGCTGGACTGTCTTTTCTTCACTGGCTCCATTCCTCCACTTGAAGTCTCCCCTTCAGAAAATGTTGATGGTGGTCTGATTTTTGAAGGCAGAAAATCCTCCTCTGAAAAAATATTCGGGTTGAAAGAATGGATACCAGTCTTTCAAAACCCTGATTCTGCATTTGTAATGGTGGCTCCTTTTCTGTAGGCATCCCGAAATAAAGCAGGAATCACATTTTCAGTCATAGATTGCCCTTCCTGCTGTACCAGCTACCTGCTTACTTCTTGGTCATAGGAGTTGGCACTTTTGGATACTGCAATATCGAATAAAATTACTTTACAAGTTCTGATGCTCATATTAACTGCGCTAGTATGGTAGGCCTAAACTAACCTGTGGCTTGGTTGCAGGTGGTACTTCTGGCTTCACACCTTGTTACCAGCTTCACAAAGGACTCGTGAGGTGACGGTAAGGTTTTTATGAGTTTATCAGATTAAATAGTTTTTAGATAGCTTATAATCCCATATATCAAACATTTAAGAAATGAAAAAATGCTTTCCTAGGAGCAAAAATTATGCCACGTTGTCAAGATTTGTAACTCCAGCTTGGTGTTTCTCTTCGAACTAATGCTCACCGGAGATTAGCACCTCCTTGCATTCTTACAGCTGTTATGAATACATATTCATTTTACCTGCCCTGCTCATAATACCCAACTTTCCCCTCTCTCTCTCTCTCTCTCTCTCTCTCTCTCTCTCTCTCTATATATATATATATATATATATATATATATATATATATATATATATATACACACACACACGTGAAATTTGGCACGAATATAGGTTTTTGGTCACAACCAAACAGAAAAATCGAAAATTTCACATTGTTAATTTTTAGGGATTGTTTTTACTACATATGTACATACATTTTAGTTGAACAATTTTTATCTCGTAAACTATAAATCGTAGATACGTGCTGTCGCGGACATTTTTGTATCGAATATTGGCCTCTACCTGAATAATTTTTTTGATCAATACCTTACAGATTATATAAGGGCGAGGGAAGGCATAACATTATTTTGCGTCTGTCATCACGCCGCCAAGGTCACAACGAAGGCTGAATTTCACAGCTACAAAAAACTAGAACGCATCGCTCTCTACGTCATAAAATTACTATTCGTTCTAAATTTTCTAAAGGTAGTTTTTCATTGAGAAAGTTTTCAATCCTAATTTTGCATGAGATTTCACTATCTAAAGTAAACAAAGTGTTCTGAAATGCTTGTAGAATGCAAGCACCTTTTACTATAATGACTATTCGTATAATTACTATTCGTTCTAAAGCTTCTAAATGCAATTTTTTCATTGAGGGGGGTTTCAATCCTAATATTGCATGAGATTTTGTAATATATATAATAAAAAAGTGATCTGAAATGCTGGCAGAATGCAAGGAACCTTTACTAGTAATATATAAACGGTATATCGTGTTCGCTTCTATTTTCCAAGAGGACGATTCCCGCACTCGACGTTTGAATGCCATCAAGATCACTTTGCCCGTTTCTTGTCTCTTGCTGTGGCACCTTTTTCGTCCATCTGCTCATCCCGTCATCATTTCTTTCTCCTCTCATCAAACCCTCTTTTTCGGTCTCCTTCGGTGTGTTGCGGTGACGTCATTAATTCTAACAAAATTCCCTTGTGGCAGGCGATCCATTTTTGGTTCTACCTCATCTCCATTACATCTTTCGGGAGATGGATAGAGATAGATAGGGAGAGAAAGAGAGAGAGAGAGATAGATAAATAGAGTTGACAGTGACCGGCCCATTCTATAAAGGACAGACGACTTTCGCCCTTCTGACCCGATGGAGAATGCCCATTGTTCCATTTCCGTGGTGTGATCCTCATGTGCGCGCGTCGTTGGGCTCCGTCGGCTGCAGTCGTCGTTTCCTCCGCCGTTGGCCGTCGGGCGTTCTTCTCGCCTCTTTGGAGTTTCTGTTTTGTTCTTCTTTCTCTCTCTTCCGCCTCACCTCTTTCTCCCACTTATCCTCCAATCGCTGTGCTCTTTCCCTCTTCGGGGTCTTCGGCCATTCGTTTGAAGATTTTTACTTCCTTCGGATTCGAGTTTACCTTTTATTCTATTTTATTTGCTCTCTTTCTGTTTCTGATTATTTCTACCTTTCCCAAATTTTCCTCCTAGTAAACACTCGACAATCTCCTTTTATTTCGTCATTTTTCAAGTCAATTCAATTTCGCCTCTTTGTAACTAGTGCATCTGTTCACTTCCTATTTTTTTCTTTGTCTTTTTTATTTTGGTTGCTTTCTTGATTCCGTTCTTTAGGCAAAGGTTTCGAAAAAGATTTTTTTCTCACGCCGAGAGATTATCTTTGAAGCTAAATCTTGTTTATGTCAAAGGTATGTTTTTACTATTTATTTGTGTTATTTTATTTTTTACTTTCTCCGTGCATATGAGAAAGTATTCCATTTCGAATCGAATTTGAGATTCCCACTGAAATACACGTTTTGAGGTCCACTGAGAACTTTTCGCTATTTTCGCGATGATATATGGGAGGAATTTAGTGGGCGTTCTAACTCAAAAACTAATTATTGGATCATCAGAATACTTTATATTAAAGATTTTTATTAGTAATTCAAGGTGTGTTAATAGGTTTTGGCTGGAACTGGTCAACCGGAACTGGAGGTTAATTCTTGCCATTTTCTCGTTTTTTCCAAATGTCTCTTTTAGGACGTAAGTACTTTAAATATTTCAAGCTGAAAAAAGGTTTTGGTTGAAACTGGTCAAATCGGAAATGGAGATGTATAGATGGAATAGGTTTTCTTTTTCCTTTAAAACTTAATTCTTTTAAATATTTGTTATTTTAACAGTAGTAGATAATATGATTTTCTATAATTTTTGCTTATAAACAGATTGTTTAAGAGATATTTCGATTATTTGTGTGAATTTATGTTAAGTACTAGTATGCTAAACAGTGCTGGCAAACGAAAAATACTATTCTTTACGTTTTTCGTTACAGGCAAAACAGCAATTTCGTTTTTCGTTGTTTTTCGTTACCCTATAATCTACACTTCGTTTTCCGTTACGTTTAATAATAATACTTCAGTAAACATTCCCTTATCCAAGTCGTCAGAGAACCCACGAGAGAGGACAATATATTAGATTTAATAGCAATTAATATCCCTGAACGTGTTTCTGAAGTAGTCATTGAAGAAGGAATCAGCGATCACCGAGTAGTTCGAGTTCTCTTGAACATAGGATTCGTACAGTATCGCAAGCCTAAGCGAAAAGTGTACATATTTAAAAATGCTAACTTTGCGGACTTTAAAGAGAAACTTATTAAAGATTACGCATTTTTCAGAAAATTAGCAAGCACGAAGAACGTTGAGGAAACTTGGAAAGCTTTCTTATCTGTAATTATAACATGTATAAATACGTACATACCAAGTAAATATATTACCGATAATGGGGAACCCAGGTGGTATAATCGGCAGGTTAGATGTGCTCTCAGGCGACAAAGAAAGCTTCACTCGAAACTTAAATGCGCCAAAAATAATACGTCACAGGAGGTAATAAATACAATTTCAAACAAGTACAGAAATTGTCGGACTTGGACTAAAAAGATTATGCGCAAGGCATTAATGAACTTCAAGAAAAAGATTCTCTGTGAACATCTAAACGAAAATCCCAAAATCTTTTGGTCTTATGTTAGAGAAGTTCAAGATCGACGCCCAACCGTAGCACCATTAAGAAACGACAAAGGAGAGGTAGTTTACGATAGTATTGATAAAGGAAACTTGTTAAACTCATTTTTTTCAAAGCGTATTTACGACCGAAGTGGAGAAAGGGAAGGACGATCCACCCGAACCAAGCGAAGAGAAGATGAACGATATACTTATATCAGCGAAAGGGATAGCAGAACAGCTCAAAATCATCAATGCAAACAAATCCCCGGGACCGGAAGGGATACCAGCTAGAGTACTAAAGGAATTAGCGTTAGAAATAGCACCTTACCTCGAAACAGTTTTCAGTAAGTCACTTAGTCATGGCGTTATACCTAAGGAATGGTAATTAACGTTTATAACTCCGCTACATAAAGGCGGGAAAAAAGACGACCAAGAAAACTACAGGCCGATTTCGCTAACCTCAATATCTTGCAGTATTCTAGAGCACATCATCGTTAGTTCTGTGATGGACTTCTTAGATAGCCAGGACTTGCTCAGTAAATATCAGCACGGTTTTAGGAAGGCAAGATCTTGTGAAACTCAGCTCGCTCTGTTTGCACATGATATACTACGATCCGGTGATCGAAAGACTCAGACGCGGTTTTTCTTGACTTCAAGAAGGCATTCGATAAAGTCCCTCATAGTAAGTTATTGAAAAAATTACAAGCCTGTGGAATTAATCGAAAGATAATCGAGTGGGTCAGGGACTTTATCAATAACCGGGAACAAATAGTAGTCAGATGGATTTAAATCAGATTCGGTCAGCGTGGCCTCCGGCGTTCCACAGGGAAGTGTCATCGGCCCCCTATTATTCCTTATATACATAAATGACTTAGATACGGTTATTACAAGTAAAATCAAGTTATTCGCGGATGATACGGTAGTTTACAGAGAGATTAACAGTCCTGCTGATCAATCATTACTTTCTAACGACCTACAAGCAATTCTCGAGTGGTGTAAAGAGTGGCAATTACAGCTGAACTTAGGTAAGTATTCCGTCATGAGATTCTGGAGAAACAAAGAAATTAAGGCGATGAATTACAGTATAGAAGGCGTACATCTAAAATTAGCCGAATCCGTAAAATACTTAGGTTTCATTTTAACAAGTAACCTCTCGTGGGACACACACATACGAAATATATCCGAGAAAGCTAAGCAGAAACTAGGATTCATCAAACGGATAGTAGGTAAAAGCGAAGAAAAAGTCAAAGAGACATGTTCCTTTTGTTTAGTTAGACCGCTGCTAGAGTATGCGTCGAGCATATGGGATCCGTACGAGAAAGGATTAATCACCGAGTTAGAGAAAGTGCAGCGAAAAGCTGCTAGATTCGTTAAAAATTGTTATGATAGAAATAAAAGCGTTACAGGCTTGATACAGGACTTAGGATGGGAATCACTAGCTGAGCGCCGATTA
This sequence comes from Tanypteryx hageni, assembly GCA_028673005.1. Taxonomy (NCBI): domain Eukaryota; kingdom Metazoa; phylum Arthropoda; class Insecta; order Odonata; family Petaluridae; genus Tanypteryx; species Tanypteryx hageni. The sequence continues at coordinate 6,655,424 of CM054115.1, forward strand.
CGTGCTAGGTTAAAACTTCTTGAAAGATTTAGAACGTGTACTTTCTCCAGCGACGTCGAAGAAATAATAAGAACTCCCACCTATATCGGTAGAATGGACCATCCTCGTAAAATAAGAGAGATAGCCTGTAGGACGGAGAGATACAAAGGCTCATTTTTCCCTAGAACGATAGCTGAGCAGAATAAAACTTTCGATCAAAAGTAACCTCGCGTAGGTGCGTAAACCCAGACCTAATTTTGGAGTTTTCCCCCTTGGTGTTAATGCACCCCCTGCCACACACCCTTGTGGTAGCTTGCAGGGTGAACTGTAGATGTAACGTTATAACGAAATAATTCGGTAAAAAATAATGAAGTGTAGTTACTCATTTATTTTTGTTTAGAGGTTACGTATCCACCTTAAATACGTGCTTCTCATTTAGAATACTAATTTATAGGCACTTCTAAATATATACTGAAGATCAGGAATGTTTTTAAGATTTGAAAGTATTCGGCACATTATTCGTTTTTTATGATCATGTATGAAAATTCGGATTTAGTATTCAAAATTTTATATTCACGTTAATAAACCTAAGACATTTAAGACAAATATTAAGGTTGTAACGGTTATGCCCTATAACGAATGATGGCAACACGTTCGAATTGTAGATTCACTTCGACCTTTCTCAAATACCTTGTTAAGTTAGACTGACGAATTCGAGTTTGGAGAGGATGATGGGATTGGAACTTTCAGAGCATTGACCTTTAAAATTGGAAAACCCCACTCCAGTGTAATATCTAAAAGAATGTTTTCGAAGTACGAGGCACTGTGAGGGAGGATAGGAAATGGTAGAGGTCCTTAACTACAAGCGGCACACTTATTGAAACTTCCTTCCTCATCCTCCACGTTCCTTATCTCGTGCTTCCTGGAGAAGGATTAACACGAGGGAACCATTCCTTTCACAAATGGAAGGAAAACTCAGAGAACAATTGGTCAGGATAGAGTTTCTTTTGCGACAAGGCGGCATAACTGGCGCAGCGGGGGGCAAGAAAAACCGGGGAAAGGGATTTTAGGTTACTTTCCCTTGCTCAAGACATGCCGCCTGGGACTAATGCCACTAGAACACTTTACCGTCTATTAACGAAATAACGAAATTTATTTTTTCGATTTCGTTACTTTTTCTGTTACAGCTATTTGAAGAATTTCGTTAACGTTTTTCGTTATGTTAATCCAAAATAATTCCGTTATTTCGTTACGTTACGGGCAACGTTTTCCAGCACTGATGCTAAGTGATACTTTGGTTTCCGATGATATGGTAAAATTTTCTATTTGTTGATAGGGATGCCTAATCTGTCAAGGATTACTTTCAACGCAATCGAAATTATCCTAATCTAGAGTTATTTTGTGTACAATTTTTCTTGCAAATATGGCCTGAGATCCCAGCGCCACCAACGGTAATATTAATCGCGTATCGATATATTGATATCCATAGCAGCAGATAAAATTTTGTTCATTTATTGGACCCATTGAATAAAAATTTAGCAAGCGATTTTATTGAAAATTTCTGGCTTTTTTTTAAACAATTGCTTCATTTGAGCAGAATAAAAAATAACATTTGCTTTTGCTTAAAAGGTATAACATTTGCTTTTTTAAAAAAATGTCCTTCAGCAAACGCAGATGACACGGGGTGCAGACGCCGCCGCGGCGAAAGAAATGTATTCGATGGAGGATGTGGTGGATTTGGAGGGGCGACACTCGATCTGCGAAACAAGACGAAATGGTTTGTAAAACGCTCTAGAATTAGGCTTCTAATTCCCTCTATATGCCAAGGTTTCCGAAATATCCGGATGGGACGTTATGGACCCCACCTCTTTCGAATTGGATTGCGCGTGCTAAGGCCACGGAGAGCGTAAACGATAGAATCTTTTCCTCTTCTTGCGGCGAAGTTTTTAAGAACAGGAATTCAGAGATTTGGAGAGACTTCTTATTTCACTAATTCTCTCGTAAAATGCGGTAGTGGCACCAATTACACCTCTCCCTCATTTCCCCCTCCCCCTCTCTCTCTGTAAGAATGGACCTTCTGGTCTAAATTTCGCCAGAATAAAGACGATTATCTATCTATCTCTCTGTCCCCCCTCACTCTCTCTTTTACCCCTCCCCTCACTCTCTCTCTATTCCCACTCCCTCTCTCTCTCTCTCTCTCTATCTTTTTCCCCTCCCTCTCTTTTCCCACTCCCCCTCTCTTTTCCCCCTCCCCCTCTCTCTGTCCTTTCCCCCCCCTCTCTATCTTACCCCCTCACTCTCTTTTCCCCCTCCCTCTCTCTCTTTTACCCCTCCCCCTCTCTCTACCCTTTCCCTCTCTCTCTCTCTTTTCCCCCTCCCTCTCTCTCTTTTCCCCTCCCCATCTCTCTATCCTTTCCCCCACTCCCTCTCTCTCTTCCCACTCCCTCTCCCTATCTTTTCCCCCTCCCTCTATATCTTATCCCCCTCCCTCCCTCTCTCTCTCTTCCCCCTCCCTCTCCCCCCTCCCCCTCCCCCCTCCCCCTCCCTCTCCCCCTCCCCCTCCCTCTCCCCCTCCCTCTCCCCCCTCCCTCTCCCCCCTCCCTCTCCCCCCTCCCTCTCCCCCCTCCCTCTCTCTCTTCTCACTCCTATCTCTACTTTTTCCCCTCCCTCTCACTATTCCCTCTCTCTCTTTCTTTTCCCACTCCCTCTCTCTCTTTTCCCTCTCTTCCCACTCCCTCTCGCTCTCTTTTCCCACTCCCTCTCTCACTTTTCCCACTCCCTCTCTCTTTTCCCACTCCCTCTCCCTTTCTTTCTTTTCCCACCCCCTCTCTCTATCTTTTCCCCCTCCCTCTCTTTTCCCACTCCTCCTCTCTTTCCCCCCCTCCCCCTCTCTCTATCCTTTACCCCCCTCTCTCTCTCTCTCTTCCCACTCCCTCTCGCTCTCTATTCCCACTCCCTCTCTCTCTTTTCCTCCTCCCTTTCTCTCTACCTTTTCCCCTCCCTCTCTCTCTTCCCCCTCCTTCTCTAACCCTCACACCCTCTCCTTCTGTGAAAATGAGAAAAGGGAATAGAAGATAGTGTGGGGTAATCGTGCGAATACTGGCGTTGGCACAGGGGAGGAATGTAAGGAGAATGGGAGAGAGTGGCAGAGGGAAGAAGAGGATATACGAGGCGAAGGATGAGAGACATGTGCGGGAGAGTGAGATGGAAACAGGTCGAGGGAGAGGGGGAGTTGGATATGGGTTGCGGTGGGTTGGATGGATGTTGGTAGGCGAGTGGGAGGAAAGTGTGTGGATGTGCGGGAGGAGGGAGGGTTTGGTGCGCGCCGTAGGGATGCTGCTGCTGGACCAGCCTCGTTGGTATTGATCGGCCGCAGAGAGAGGGAGGGAGAGAGAAGAACCTCTTCCGCCTCTCACATCCTCCTTTATTCCGCCAACTGCACCCACTCATTTCACTTCTTCCCCCTTCACACTCCCTCTCAATCCCCTCTTCTCTCCCTCCTCATATTCCGTCCTCTTCCCTCGCCATTTTCATTCCCGCGCTTCTTTCTCACTCACATTTCCAAGTTAACATCGGTCTATATCTCTACTTCTCTTCCCCTTCTATTCCTCTCTCTCTCTCTATCCTCCACTATTTTTCCTTCCTTCCGTGGTGCGAATCATCCTTCCTCATTCCCTTACTTCTATACTTCTCTCTTTCCCACTCTTTCCTTTTTTCCTTCATTATCTCATTCCTTTTGTCCTTCCTTTTCTCCATTCTTATTTTTCATTCCTTCTCTTCCCCTTGCTCTTCTCCCCTTTCTTCTCTTCCCATTCCTTCTTTTCCATTTCTTTTCTATCCTTTTCTCCCCTTCCTTTTCATCTCCATCCTACTCATCCCATTCCTTCTCTTCCATTCCTTTTCTCCCATTTTCTTTCTATTCCCTTTCTTTACCTTACCATTACTTCTCATGCCATTCCAACTCATCACATTCCTTCTATTCTCTTCGCCATTGCTTCTCTTTCCAATCTTTCTCATCCCTTCAATCTCTCCCCGTCTTTTCTTTTCCTTCCTACTCTTATACTTCCTTCACTTCTCCTTACTTCTCTTCCCGTTCCTTCTCTTCCCATTCCTTCTCTTCCCATTTCTTCTCTTCTCATTCCTTCTCTTCTCATTCCTTCTCTTCCTCTTCCTTTTCTTCCCATTCCTTCTTCCCATTCCTTCTTCCCATTCCTTCTTCCCATTCCTTCTTCCCATTTCTTTTCTTTCCATTCCTTCTCTTCCCATTCCTTCTCTTCCTCTTTCTTCTCTTCCTCTTTCTTCTCTTCCTCTTCCTTCTCTTCCCATTCCTTCTCTTCCCATTTCTTCTCTTCTCATTCCTTCTCTTCTCATTCCTTCTCTTCCTCTTCCTTTTCTTCCCATTCCTTCTTCCCATTCCTTCTTCCCATTTCTTTTCTTTCCATTCCTTCTCTTCCCATTCCTTCTCTTCCTCTTTCTTCTCTTCCTCTTTCTTCTCTTCCTCTTCCTTCTCTTCCCATTCCTTCTCTTCCCATTTCTTCTCTTCTCATTCCTTCTCTTCTCATTCCTTCTCTTCCTCTTCCTTTTCTTCCCATTCCTTCTTCCCATTCCTTCTTCCCATTCCTTCTTCCCATTCCTTCTTCCCATTCCTTCTTCCCATTTCTTTTCTTTCCATTCCTTCTCTTCCCATTCCTTCTCTTCCTCTTTCTTCTCTTCCTCTTTCTTCTCTTCCTCTTCCTTCTCTTCCCATTCCTTCTCTTCCCATTCCTTCTCTTCCTCTTCCTTTTCTTCCCATTCCTTCTTCCCATTCCTTCTTCCCATTCCTTCTTCCCATTCCTTCTTCCCATTTCTTTTCTTTCCATTCCTTCTCTTCACATTCCTTCTCTTCCTCTTTCTTCTCTTCCTCTTTCTTCTCTTCCTCTTCCTTCTCTTCTCATTCCTTCTCTTCCCATTTCTTCTCTTCTCATTCCTTCTCTTCTCATTACTTCTTTCCTCTTCTTTTTCTTCCCATTCCTTCTTCCCATTCCTTCTTCCCATTCCTTCTTCCCATTTCTTTTCTTTCCATTCCTTCTTTTCCCATTCCTTCTCTTCCTCTTTCTTCTCTTCCTCTTTCTTCTCTTCCTCTTCCTTCTCTTCCCATTCCTTCTCTTCCCATTTCTTCTCTTCTCATTCCTTCTCTTCTCATTCCTTCTCTTCCTCTTCCTTTTCTTCCCATTCCTTCTTCCCATTCCTTCTTCCCATTCCTTCTTCCCATTTCTTTTCTTTCCATTCCTTCTCTTCCCATTCCTTCTCTTCCTCTTTCTTCTCTTCCTCTTTCTTCTCTTCCTCTTCCTTCTCTTCCCATTTCTTCTCTTCCCATTTTTTCTCTTTCCATTTTTTCTCTTCCTATTCCTTCTCTTCCCATTACTTCTATTCCCATTCCTTCTCTTCCTCTTCCTTCTCTTCCCATTCCTTCTCTTCCCATTCCTTCTCTTCCCATTACTTCTCTTCCCATTCCTTCTCTTACTCTTCCTTCTCTTCCCATTCCTTCTCTTCCCATTCCTTCTCTTCCCATTCCTTCTCTTATCATTCCTTCTCTTATCATTCCTTCTCTTCCCATTCCTTCTTCCCATTCTTTCTCTTTTTCTTCCTTCTCTTCCCATTCCTTCTCTTCCTCTTCCTTCTCATCCCATTTATTATCTTCCCTATCCTTATCTTCTCATTTCTTCTCTTCCCCATTCCTTCTCTTCCTTCTTTTCCTCTTCCTTCTCTTTCCATTTATTCTCTTTCCTTTCCTTCTCTTCCCATTCCCTCTCTTCCCATTCCTTCTCTTCCTCTTTCTTCTCTTCCTCTTCCTTCTCTTCCCATTTTTTCTCTTCCCATTCCTTCCCATTTCTTTTCTTTCCATTCCTTCTTTTCCCATTCCTTCTCTTCCTCTTTCTTCTCTTCCTCTTTCTTCTCTTCCTCTTCCTTCTCTTTCCCATTTCCTCTCTTCCCATTTTTTCTCTTCCCATTTTTTCTCTTCCTATTCCTTCTCTTCCCATTACTTCTCTTCCCATTCATTCTCTTCCTCTTCCTTCTTTTCCCATTCCTTCTCTTCCCATTCCTTCTCTTCCCATTACTTCTCTTCCCATTCCTTCTCTTCCCATTCCTTCTCTTCCGATTCCTTCTCTTATCATTCCTTCTCTTATCATTCCTTCTCTTCCCATTCCTTCTTCCCATTCTTTCTCTTTTTCTTCCTTCTCTTCCCATTCCTTCTCTTCCTCTTCCTTCTCATCCCATTCAATTACCCAAATATCCTTATCTTCTCATTTCTTCTCTTCCCATTCCTTCTCTTCCTTCTTTTCCTCTTCCTTCTCTTTCCATTTATTCTCTTTCCTTTCCTTCTCTTCCCATTCCCTCTCTTCCCATTCCTTCTCTTCCTCTTTCTTCTCTTCCTCTTCCTTCCCTTCCCATTTTTTCTCTTCCCATTCCTTCTCTTCCTCTTCCTTCTCTTCCCATTCCTTCTCTTCCCATTCCTTCTCTTCCATTCCTTCTCTTCCTCTTCCTTCTCTTCCCATTCCTTCTCTTCCCATTCCTTCTCTTCCTATTCCTTCTTCCCATTCTTTCTCTTTTTCTTCCTTCTCTTCTCTTCCTTCTCTTCCCATTTATTATCTTACCTATCCTTATCTTCTCATTTCTTCTCTTCCCATTCCTTCTCTTCCTTCTTTTCCTCTTCCTTCTCTTTCCATTTATTCTCTTTCCTTTCCTTCTTTTCCCATTCATTCTCTTCCTCCTTCTCCTCCCATTCCTTCTCTTCCTCTTCTTTCTCTTCCCAGTCCTTTTCTTCCCATTCCTTCTCTTCCTCTTCCTTCTCTTCCCATTCCTTCCCCTCAAATTCCTTCTCTTCCCATTCCTTCCCCTCAAATTCCTTCAGTTCCCATTTCTCCCTCTTCCCATTCCTTCTCTTCTCATTCCTTCTCTTCCTCTTCCTTTTCTTCCCATTCCTTCTTCCCATTCCTTCTTCCCATTCCTTCTTCCATTTCTTTTCTTTCCATTCCTTCTCTTCTCATTCCTTCTCTTCTCATTCCTTCTCTTCCTCTTCCTTTTCTTCCCATTCCTTCTTCCCATTCCTTCTTCCCATTCCTTCTTCCCATTCCTTCTTCCCATTTCTTTTCTTTCCATTCCTTCTCTTCCCATTCCTTCTCTTCCTCTTTCTTCTCTTCCTCTTCCTTCTCTTCCCATTTCTTCTCTTCCCATTTTTTCTCTTTCCATTTTTTCTCTTCCTATTCCTTCTCTTCCCATTACTTCTATTCCCATTCCTTCTCTTCCTCTTCCTTCTCTTCCCATTCCTTCTCTTCCCATTCCTTCTCTTCCCATTACTTCTCTTCCCATTCCTTCTCTTACTCTTCCTTCTCTTCCCATTCCTTCTCTTCCCATTCCTTCTCTTCCCATTCCTTCTCTTATCATTCCTTCTCTTATCATTCCTTCTCTTCCCATTCCTTCTTCCCATTCTTTCTCTTTTTCTTCCTTCTCTTCCCATTCCTTCTCTTCCTCTTCCTTCTCATCCCATTTATTATCTTCCCTATCCTTATCTTCTCATTTCTTCTCTTCCCATTCCTTCTCTTCCTTCTTTTCCTCTTCCTTCTCTTTCCATTTATTCTCTTTCCTTTCCTTCTCTTCCCATTCCCTCTCTTCCCATTCCTTCTCTTCCTCTTTCTTCTCTTCCTCCTCCTTCTCTTCCCATTTTTTCTCTTCCCATTCCTTCTTCCCATTTCTTTTCTTTCCATTCCTTCTCTTCCCATTCCTTCTCTTCCTCTTTCTTCTCTTCCTCTTTCTTCTCTTCCTCTTCCTTCTCTTCCCATTTCCTCTCTTCCCATTTTTTCTCTTCCCATTTTTTCTCTTCCTATTCCTACTCTTCCCATTACTTCTCTTCCCATTCCTTCTCTTCCTCTTCCTTCTCTTCCCATTCCTTCTCTTCCCATTCCTTCTCTTCCCATTACTTCTCTTCCCATTCCTTCTCTTCCCATTCCTTCTCTTCCCATTCCTTCTCTTATCATTCCTTCTCTTATCATTCCTTCTCTTCCCATTCCTTCTTCCCATTCTTTCTCTTTTTCTTCCTTCTCTTCCCATTCCTTCTCTTCCTCTTCCTTCTCATCCCATTTATTATCTTCCCTATCCTTATCTTCTCATTTCTTCTCTTCCCAATTCCTTCTCTTCCTTCTTTTCCTCTTCCTTCTCTTTCCATTTTTTCTCTTTCCATTTTTTCTCTTCCTATTCCTTCTCTTCCCATTACTTCTATTCCCATTCCTTCTCTTCCTCTTCCTTCTCTTCCCATTCCTTCTCTTCCCATTCCTTCTCTTCCCATTACTTCTCTTCCCATTCCTTCTCTTACTCTTCCTTCTCTTCCCATTCCTTCTCTTCCCATTCCTTCTCTTCCCATTCCTTCTCTTATCATTCCTTCTCTTATCATTCCTTCTCTTCCCATTCCTTCTTCCCATTCTTTCTCTTTTTCTTCCTTCTCTTCCCATTCCTTCTCTTCCTCTTCCTTCTCATCCCATTTATTATCTTCCCTATCCTTATCTTCTCATTTCTTCTCTTCCCATTCCTTCTCTTCCTTCTTTTCCTCTTCCTTCTCTTTCCATTTATTCTCTTTCCTTTCCTTCTCTTCCCATTCCCTCTCTTCCCATTCCTTCTCTTCCTCTTTCTTCTCTTCCTCTTCCTTCTCTTCCCATTTTTTCTCTTCCCATTCCTTCTCTTCCCATTCCTTCTCTTCCCATTCCCTCTCTTCCTCTTCCTTCTCTTCCTCTACATTGTCTTCCCATTACTTCTCTTCCCATTCCTTCTCTTCCTCTTCCTTCTCTTATCATTCCTTCTCTTCTTATTCCTTCTCTTCCTATTCCTTCTTACGATTCTTTCTCTTTTTCTTCCTTCTCTTCCCATTCCTTCTCTTCCCATTCCTTCTCTTCCTATTCCTTCTTCCCATTCTTTCTCTTTTTCTTCCTTCTCTTCCCATTCCTTCTCTTCCTCTTCCTTCTCATCCCATTTATTATCTTCCCTATCCTTATCTTCTCATTTCTTCTCTTCCCATTCCTTCTCTTCCTTCTTTTCCTCTTCCTTCTCTTTCCATTTATTCTCTTTCCTTTCCTTCTCTTCCCATTCCTTCTCTTCCCATTCCTTCTCTTCCCATTCCCTCTTCCCATTCCTTCTCTTCCTCTTTCTTCTCTTCCTCTTCCTTCTCTTCCCATTTTTTCTCTTCCCATTCCTTCTCTTCCCATTCCTTCTCTTCCCATTCCCTCTCTTCCTCTTCCTTCTCTTCCTCTCCATTGTCTTCCCATTACTTCTCTTCCCATTCCTTCTCTTCCTCTTCCTTCTCTTCCCATTCCTTCTCTTCCCATTCCTTCTCTTCCTATTCCTTCTTCCCATTCTTTCTCTTTTTCTTCCTTCTCTTCCTCTTCCTTCTCTTCCCATTTATTATCTTACCTATCCTTATCTTCTCATTTCTTCTCTTCCCATTCCTTCTCTTCCTTCTTTTCCTCTTCCTTCTCTTTCCATTTATTCTCTTTCCTTTCCTTCTTTTCCCATTCATTCTCTTCCTCCTTCTCCTCCCATTCCTTCTCTTCCTCTTCTTTCTCTTCCCAGTCCTTTTCTTCCCATTCCTTCTCTTCCTCTTCCTTCTCTTCCCATTCCTTCCCCTCAAATTCCTTCTCTTCCCATTCCTTCCCCTCAAATTCCTTCAGTTCCCATTTCTCCTCTTCCCATTCCTTCTCTTCCTCTTACTTCTCTTCCTCTTACTTCTCTTCCTCTTACTTCTCTTCCTCTTACTTCTCTTCCCATTCCTTCTCTTCCCAGTCCTTTTCTTCCCATTCCTTCTCTTCTTCTTCCTTCTCTTCCCATTCTTTCTCTTCCTCTTACTTCTCTTCCCATTCTTTGTCTTCTCATTCCTTCTCTTCACATTCCTTCTCTTCCCATTTCTTCTCTTCCCATTTCTTCTCTTCCCATTCCTTGTCTTCCCATGCCTTCTTTTCTTCTTCCTTATCTTCCCATTACTTCTCCTCTTATTCCTTCTCTTCTTACTCCTTCTCTTCACATTCCTTCTCTTCTTATTCTTTCTCTTCCCATTCCTTCTCTTGCCATTCCTTCTCTTCCCATTCCTTTACTTCCCAGTCTCTCTCTTCCCATTCCTTCACTTCACTTTCCTTCTCTTCTCATTCCTTCTCTTCCTCTTCCTTCTCTTCCTTCTCTTCCTCTTCTCTCTCTTCCCATTTCTTCTTTTCCCATTCCTTCTCTTCCTACTTCCTTCACTTCTTTTTTTCTCTTTCTCTACCATCGCTTCCTTTCCTTCCCTCTCTATTTGCTTGTCATGTATTTCATTCCTATGCCTGATTTCTTCCAAATACCCTTTGCTTTGTCCTTTCTTTCGCTCTCTCCTTTATCCCTTTCTTTCTTTGCCTTTGCTTTAAACGTGAGTCTCGTACCGATCTCTCCCTTATCGCCGACGGCGCCTTTCGGTTTTTTAGTCGCACTGATATTCATTTTCCCCTTTCCCGATTACTTTCTCTTGACGCCTCTTCGGCAATGGGTTTTTCTTTTCTCCTTAAATGGAATTCTACGCTTTTCTCTCTATCTCTATATTTCTCTCTCGCTCTCCATCTTTCTTTTTCTCACTTTCTCTCTCTTCGACTCTCGGTGCTTATACGTTACGTGTGTTCTCGCGACGTTTGAAACCTTTTCTCCGAATTATTTATCTCATCTGGTTATTTTTTTGTCCGCATAGCGATGGAGAACTCACCCATCGGTGTATGTCGTCGTCTTCGTGGTTCTCTTTCCCTTCTTTTGTTTTACTGACCATCATGCGGTTCGATTCCCTTGTGGTGGCTCCTCGATCGATTTTCCCTTCGTTCCTCAAAAGTTTCGCCGCGCACGCCATCTCGTCCACGCCTCTCCTCTCGGTTTTCAAAATCTATTCGTCTCCAAAGTCCAACGTCAGTGCTCGTACCGTTGCGTCTCTTTCGTCGCCGGGATCTATTGCGTCTTCGGATGTTGTGCCTTCGTGAATTGGCGTTCCTACGAGCTCTGGTAATCTCTGCGTGAATTCGATATGATAAAAATCTAAAGCATGATCGATGCTATAATTTGGTCATAAATTGATATTTATTCGTGCAGTAGCGTTTCTTCTCTGCGTCATTCTTGAAAGATCGTTACGATCGTACGACGATGTTTCATTTAATTAAGTCCCCTATGGCACTTATTCCGCCTAGTAGTTTTCAATAATGAAATCGAATCGGAGCTTTAAAAGTTAGGTGGTATTTCTGTTTGACTTAACAATTTGGTTGCGCAAGTGAAAATTATTTTATTTCTGATTAGATTTTTCTCCACAATTTTGAATTACGTATATTTGTAATCCCTCATGTTTTCCTTTTATTTTCTACCCCTTGTATCCCTCCATCTCTTCCTTTCTCTCTCCCCTTTCTCCCTCCCCTTCCTCACTTTTTCCCTTCCCTTCCTCCCTCACTTCCTCCCTCCCTTTCCCTCCTTCCCTTTCTTTCCCTCAGCCCCTTCTCTCCACTTTCACCATATAACGAATGCTATCATCTTGCTGAGCCATCATTTATGCAATGTGGAAACTAAATTTCGTTATGGAGGCAGGTGCTCTATTGCCCGTCTTAATTACTTTCATAAGTAATCAGGCGAAGCACGTAAACTATGCCACGCGTGTAACAATACCCAGGAGGTTTTTCAGGTAATTCTCTTGAAGGGTCTTTCATTAGCGTGCATAGAAAACGAATAATCCGAAAACATCTTTAGATGGCAAGTGTATTTACCACTTTAATACCTAGTATTTTTCTTCGTAAAACTTTGTGATGATATGTTTTACTACTAATCGGTTATTTAGCTTAATAGTTTTTATGGAATAACACTTCTAAATCGACATTCGCGTGGCTTACGTATGTATGCATTTGAGAAAAGTTTATAGGAGGTATGTTTATCAGTTAAATGTCAAAGAGCACACACGACTCATCACTCGGGATTTTTCTGAAGTTTTCACTGGATCCATCAAGGGATTACGGAGGCCACCTAAATTATCGGCTATCGTGAAGGCAAATAAGTAACCATCACCGTGCCAAAAATGTAAAATTTCTGTTATATTGTTAAAGCGGGCCATACGCTATTAAAAATTTACCTCTAACTCTCTGTGTATTTAAGTCGTATTCAGTCGATTGGTAAACTTATCTTTCATTTTTAGCCTACTTTCCAGAATGGAAATGTGCTTATAGTTTCGTCGTGTCTGTTTGTATATTGTACCAATAGACCGATCTTCATGACACTTGGTGGAAATCTCTTTCTACGTGGGCCTTGCTCCCGAGGATAGTTTTTGTTGCGAAGGTTGAAAGTCCCGGGTTCGATTCCAGGAACTATTCTTACCATTTGATTTACATGGGAAATCTGAAATCCAACGTGCAGGATGATTTTCTCTTGCACATTAAAATATCTTGTAAATATAATATCGAAGTGAGATTGGTATTATTCAAACTTTTATATAAACAAACAATATCGATGCTTTTTCTATATCCCTGCAATTTCCTGATGAGATCATTCGGGTACAAAGACATCGTTTTCATTTAAAAAACACCAAATATACCCAAATCAATTTTTACTTTCTGAAGTATTCACTTTGGTGAAATTTATATTTATTTTACACTTTTTACTGCAACTATATAGTGGTTTTATCGATTTTTGCATACATTTTATTCTGATTAATTAATTAATTTATACCCTTCCTTTTTGATGGGCATTTCACTTGTATCTTTTATAAAACTAGTGGTACCCGCAAAAACTTTTGCCAAAGTCGGTCAGAAATCTGCATGTTTATAAGTAATAATAGCCGATTTCTCCTTATAAAATTAGACAACTGCTAAGAGTTCGGTTTTATCATTATTCATATTCTGATCATTAGTTGGGCACCAAATTGACATTTTCTCTATGTTATCTAGACCAGTGGTTCTCGACCTTTTGCATCTTGCCTCCCACCTACAATTCTGTCAAATAACCTACGTCCCACCAACCATTTTGTCGAAAAACCTTGGTGACACAATGATAAAAACAAACCCCATCTTTTCCAAGAAGTGAATTTTTATGTCAACTGCATTTCAGAACCATATTAATCTTTATGGACATTTTTATTTTGAGCACCTTAAATATTGGAGTAATTTTGATGAGAAAAAGCTATACATTAATTACCGTCGAATTTTTACGTCCCACCTAGACGACCTTCGCGTCCCACCAGTGAGACGCGTCCCACCTAGACAACAGTCAGCAAGTAAATTTATATTCTGGTTACTTAGGAGTACATTTATCTCATCGGCATAAACAATGACTTTGTTCAGATGCTTACTCATTAAACTCTGAGGTAGGTCATTAATAAATATAAGAAAAAGTATAGGCCTCAAAATGGATCACTGTGGTACACCAGAAACTATTTTGTCCCGATCCGAGTTGTTAAGGACTAAGTCTGCGTTCTGTTACTGAGGTAGGATGGTTGCCAATTATAGGCCTCGCCCCGAATACCAATATGTGAGCATTTAAACAATAGGATGTTATGGTTAACAAGATCGAAGTCTTTACTTAAGTCAAAAAAGAGACCAAGAGTTCTATTATGAATCACTACCAGTCGATTACATCGATTGTCTTAGTAATCTAATATATTATAACCGCTGTGTCCCTGCCTGCCTCCGTTCCTGCCTGCGTCCCTACCTGCGTTCCTGTCCTCGTCCCTGCCTGCGTCCCTGCCTGCGTCCCTGCCTGCCTGCGTCCGAAGCCTCGAGTGACGGCATCTCCCAGCATGAACGTAAATAAATGGAGAACTGTCGGCTCGATTTTGACGAATCTTTCGCCTGAATACTCGACGCGAACTCTTGCAGGTTATAAGTGGGTAGCCGTCTCCCGATATGGCATGGGTACGATATCAGGAAAGTTTTCGTTTCTGCATTTGATTTACACATAATCGGCTAGAATAAGATGTGTAGACCTGTTGTCTTTAAAATTTTAAAATAACTTACGATCGAGACTTTCACTTGAGATTTACACTATTTCATGTAGAAATAAATGAAGATTCTTATTCTTACCTTCGATTGTGTTGTTTAATTCGTGTTTTCTCATATTTAAGGTTTATATTCCATTTTTTCGATTTTTCAAAATTCCAAAAGAAGGCTGCTGGGGTTGCTTGCATTGTTGATCTCGGATTTTTGCATTGTTGGACTTGGGTTTTCAAGTGAGTTTGCACTATGCTTACAATGAAAAAAACGCTTCAAGGACAAAAACCGATTGAAAATCTATGTGAAAAGTTTCGTGCAAATATAAAACAAATTAAACACATTGCGAAGAAACTTGAACTCAGAAACGACTCCAATCCATTGTAATAATGGACAACTTAACATTTCAAAAAGAAAGATATTTCTCGCGTACATTAAAAATATTATTTCGTTTGCAAATTTTAGTGGGCAGCTTAAAGCAAATATTATATTTATAATGTTTGTGATTAATTTCTTTCGATAAATAAGCAAGATATTTGATACGTGGCCTGCGCATTTATAGTGATTACTTAATATAAACAAAACACAGAATATACGATTTGCTGTACCATCAGATAGAGTGAACAAAACAAAAAATGTTGTACACCGGTATGTGTTAGTCTAAATCATATAGGTTTGTGTTTTTGGTTATGAACATGGTGTGATCTATATGATTATTTTGAGAGGGGCAATAAAAGTGGTTCAACCAATAAGATCCTGTGTAAAAATTTTTTGTCATAGGAAATATCGCATAGGCCACTTCATTCAAGGTTCCCTAAATGTTTGTAGGAAGTACTTCAACGGGCCCCTAGTTATTCTTTGTATTCGCAAGCCTCATATAAATTCTTTATATGAATATTGCACAAAATACTGCATGTGGTGCAAGTAATCTTATATTTCCTATTTCTCACTTTTGTGCACTATGTTGGCCTATCTTTAAGCTTCCTTTATTTTGTGGCATAGTTCTTGGTGGTCCAATTTGTCTAGATTCTTTTGAAGAAATCAGTTTTTCCAAGCTCCAACAGAAACTCTCTTGTTATGTTCCATTAGGAATATATTTGTATCTATATTATGTGAGCGTTCAAGACTCTTATGTAAATCGTATTTTAAAATATGAGTATTGCCCGCCGTATTTTCATTCATTTCACCGTACATGTTCTTACTGGCTTATCCATTGTGTCGTCCTCTGATTTAGTAGCATTGTAATAAAAAAATATATTCGCCTTAGCATGTTCCTCAGGAGTGTTATCTGATGTACATTGCATGTTGTTAAGGAGCAATGCAATACCCTTCATTAGGCAGTAAACAACTCTTGAAAGATAAACTTGGAAGAATATTACTCACAGCCTTTTCGATTGATAACTCTTTGAGGAAGCCCAGTTTTAACTTTTTGTTCCAACAAGTGTCAGTCATCACTTTTTTAACTTTCTTGCCTAATCAAGACTTTGAATAAATCATTAGATGCAATGTAACGGCCAGAATTCTGTAAACCGGCCATGAAATCTAGAACTACTCTCTTGCCTTGGCACATATGAAATTCGGAAGAAGCGTGTGGGCCACCGACCTGTGATTCAGAAATATCTTCTTCGTCACTTGAACTGACAAGAGCTTCGCAGAAATCTTATTTTCCATCATCATCAGATTCTTCACCTTCACTTACATCTTCTCTCCACCACTCTCTTACGCACGAGACATTTCAAACAAACAAATTTGAGCATATGGGGCATTGAGGTTTATCACATCGCGGATATTATCGTTTGCGATATCAAAACGCAGGTTTTATTTTCCCTGTAATTTTTCAATGATCTGGTATCTTCGGCGTTTTGAAACAACTTCTTCTTCCACATCAGATTCTCCTCCTTGATTATAATAATTAGGCCGCTTTTTCATGTGTCTACTTCACTCGTAGCTTCTCTGCAAGCTGTCTGATGAATTTTCTCGGCGAAATTTTCTTTCCAGTGACAGCTGTATATATCACGACAGCATTTATTGCCGCCAAATCAAGAATGTTATAAAAGGTATCTCCATTCTACACATCCTCGCGGATGTTATTGAGTTCCGCGAGAATCTCATCAGAATATAAATCGCGTGTACGAGTCATTTTTCTGATACTATTTTGTGCAAATGCACGCGAGGCTGCCTGCAGGTTATAGCGCATCCAAATACCGCAAGGGACTGAGCAAAGGGCTTGTTAGGATAAAATGAGTGGAAGACAATATCTGAAAGTTTAAACCTGCACACATAATGCCGCATTTTCGGGACAAAAGACTATCGAGTGATGATTAGGAGCGAGAGGGAGTCAGGGAGGGAGGAGAGGGAGGGAAGGAATCGGGGAGGGATGGACAGAGAGGGGAGTAGAGACTGAGGAACGCAGGGTCGAATTCAAGGAATAGAACATACATCAATTATATTAAGATACGTACAGATTGATACAAATTCCAATGAAGTAAAAATTAAGGAAAACTTCATAGGGTTTTTTTAAGCGTTAGATCATACTGCCCGAAGGTCATGCGAATTTGTTGTTAAATACTTTAGAAAAATGTAATACAGACATTAAAAATTGCAGAGGACAATGTTATGATAACGGCTCAAATATGAAAGGACAATACAATTCAGTTTACTTTAACGAACTAAATAACATGTATCCAACTCAGATCGAAGAAACTCGGATGTTTACTCTTGAGATCACAAGGACCGTGTTGTTTACCCATGGATTCTTACTGGGTCCACTTTATCATGCATTTTTCCTATCGCCTGCATCTTGAGAGGCTTAATATGTCGTCAGCGAACGTGGTGTTTGTTACTCTAAGTGTATTTACAAATTAATGAAGTTAAGTAGTAACTTACTGCTAACTAAATATTTTCTATAGTCAAGTATTTAAAGTTTAAAATATTGTTCCTATTGTAGGGGAGACCGGTGCAAGTGTACCTTAAGGAAAACTGATTTTTTTCACCTATGTGAAATTTTTGATGAAATCTTTCTTTCGTAGTAATTGAAGACCGAAGTCATTGGCTTTTGTTTTTCATGATTAAAACTTCGGAATTTAAGGTGAAAAATATATTAATGGGAGATAAAAATTTTAACTGCAAAATCGTCATCTTGCCCCATACCTTAGTTCTGGGGCAAGTTGATGACATATTGTAGCGTTTAAAAAAATACATATGGCCCTATTTTCAAGGATAAATAACATCATTTGGGTGAAACATTAACATTTATTGGGCAAATTAAAGGAAAGAACATACTGGTCTTATTCATAAAAGTAAAAATAATGCTAAACTACAAAAAACAAAAGTTTTACATAGGTATATTCATAACTTAAAACAGTAATAACAATGAAATCTTCGTAGCTGGAACACTCATAGTGTCACCATCGTTCACACCAGTTATATGTTACTACACATGTAATATATTTATTAGAAATTAAAATCTCATCTTTCAATGACGTTCAAATAAATACTATCCGTAAGGGGCGCCTATAGGTGCGAAGTGTGCAGCGCACTCCGACAGCCAAGTGCACGCAAGGCACATTTAGCAAGGGCCGTGCAATGATATCTTGGGGCCCGGATGAAAGGGGCCTCCCCTCCTCCTGCCCCAAATTTTTGTATACCAATAGTTTTTTTACTTGATTTGTTTTTAAAAAATTAGTAAATTAAAAATGAAATTATCTGTAATTCTAAATTCCTATTTTGAAAATACAATGGTCACAATAAAAAAATGGCAATTTTTATTACTCTTTGTAAGTAAGGTACAGTTTGAATATAACATACTTAATTATATAACTTATTTCTAATCGCAGGTACACTCAATATTCTTATTTATTTATTTGTGGTAGATTCTACCCAGTCCACACCATACAGTTATAGAAATGATAAACGGCAATGTTTGAATCTGCTTTGGTAAACTATTAGCTTCTGAGACGATAGCATTGTCCTTTGCTGAATTTATTAGTTCTTCCAAAGTCTGGTAAGTTTCTTTTAACTGAAATCTATTGCCTTTAACTGATTTAATTCTAGCTTATCATCTTTTGTCACTCAGCGTTTTTAATTTTATTTTTAAATGTTTACATAATATATTCCACCTAATGGTCAATGCGGAAAATATTGCATATACTTGTTGAATAGTGCCAAAAAAAGTTTGCTTGCCATACTTGAAGCTGCGTCACAAAGTAAAAGGTTGAAAGAATGAGCTAGGCATGGTATGAATAATGCATAAGGGTTAATGTTTAATATTCGGGCTGGGACTCCTTTGTATTGTCCTTTCATATTTGAGCCGTTATCATAACATTGTCCTCTGCAATTTTTAATGTCTGTATTACATTTTTCTAAAGTATTTAACAACAAATTCGCATGACCTTCGGGCAGTATGATCTAACGCTTAAAAAAACCCTATGAAGTTTTCCTTAATTTTTACTTCATTGGAATTTGTATCAATCTGTACGTATCTTAATATAATTGATGTATGTTCTTTATGAGAAACGTCTGGTGTGCAATCCATTTTTAAACAAATATTTTGTCTTTTTAACATTTATTTAAAAAATTTTAAACTACTTCATCACTAAGATCTTGTAAAAATCTATTCTATGATCTATTAGAAAGACTATGGCGAATGCGTGTTTTACTTTCTCGAATATTAACAATGTTAGGGAAGTTTTTAAACAACATGCAGCAGAAGCAGTCTGAGTTCACTGAATAAATTAACCATGTTCGCGATGTTGTCTTCCGGTTTTTGAATGTATGTTTATAATAACTAGCTGAGAACCTCCTGTTGTCAATAGCGTCATTTTTAGGAAAATTTATGTCTGTAATTTGTTGTGGTCCTAGGTTTACCAACTTTATTCTAAATTCATCATGTATGATTTTAGGTCATATGGCTGGATCATAAGCGCTATAAATATTGCAAGTTGATACATTATAGGGTTTCTGAGATGTAAACATTTAAATTGGTCTAATCGGATTTCCAGGTCTAAAAACCGTGTTTTTCTTCAAATACAGCCCAATATAAAATATTTTAACATAGACTAAAAATTTAAGATGACGTCGGTTAACGTATTAATCAATTTCCAAACCGCTACTTTTCACCCCTATTAAATCGTTGCGGTTGTTTTCGAGGTATACGGTCTCAAACTCGGGTGTCTAGACTTTTTGCAAGGACTGTAGATGAGATCGAAGGGTATTTCATTACGTACAGTTTTACCGGCTTAGCTCAGCAGAAATAGAGTGGATTATTTTTCAGAAAATAAACAAGATTAATTATAGATGAATACAAGTTTTGTGACAATATGATGCGGATACTGGGTAATAGGGTATACGTCACAAGGCTCGTATACGTGAATCCGCTGGTACGAAACACGCGGATATTGTTCTTGTAGTCACAGATGGTTATATCATAATCCTAACTTACAGAATATTCTAATTTTTCCATTTAATTTTGTGTTTCATAGAGGATATTGTCTTAATGATGATTATTGTTATTGCTAATACAACACGATCTGAGGAATACGAAAACTTGGACGCGAGCCGATTAACCGACAATTTAGAAATTCCGGATAGGTGTCTTAATTTGGCGGAATATTAGAACTATTCTACGAAAACTCTTGCAATTTATTATCATATACATATGGGTTCCCCGTGCCCAGGTATGTTAATCGAACTTACAAGCGGAATTGACCATCGAAGACTTCAAATTCCCTGAATTGAAATAAAAACAATCAACCTAATACCACAAATTGGAATAGAACGTCTTTCTGGCTTTGATTTTCACAAAATCATCATTGACATCGTTCGAGTTTATCAGCACCAAAATTTAATTTTAAATTGAAATTATTGTTAAAGAACAAAGGCGGTGTTGTTGCTTTGTAGAACGTAACTCCGAATTTCTGGATTTTAATTACGAAAAAGAATATTCTCCTTAATTCACGAACGCATGTAATGTCAGATACATGCGTTAGCCTACATCGACATTTGGATCGACTAACACAATGTTCATTGACTGAGTGAATAAAAATTAAGCAAATGCTTTTACTTATCATTTATAGCCTTTTTTAAAGCAAAGCTTAATTTGAGTTGAATTAATAAGTAGAGTTAGCTTTTGCTTGAAGGAATAAACTTGGCTTATTTAAAAAAAATTGCCAGTAGCAAATGCTTAAAATAGTATGAGTATAACTGTGCTTATGCTAAATTCTTTATGCATATGCTTTGTAGTTTGTAAATGACGTGAGGAGGTCACTTTTTTCAAGCCCGTTTTTTATTTTTAGGTGATAATTTTACTGAAATTAGTGATATGGCTGAGTCTACGATTACACAAAAAGTGAAAAATACGAGAAAAGACGAATGTTAACACCTAATGATTATAAAACTTGGTACCGTTTTACCGAAAAAATGTTGATATTTCAAATGTTTCTAGAACAAAATTAATAGAAACTATTTGTTAAGTTAATGTAAATTAAATTTATTAAAGATTTTTATACTTGCGTAATTTTCCGTCAAATATTACGGGTATGCATGGATTAAGTATTTTAAGGCACTTCTCATTCTTCATCCTTTTCTCTCTTCCTCTCTCCAATCCTCCTTCCTCCCATTCTCCCTCTCTTTCCCCCTCTCTCCTCTGGAAAATAGACTTCCTAGTCTCAATCTCGCACTAATAAAGACCATTAGCTATCTATCTCTCCCTCTCCCTCCTTCTCGGTCTCTCACCCTCTCCCTCCTCGGTCTTTCACCTTCTCTCTCCCTTATCTCTCTTTTTCGTACTATCTATCTCTCCCTCCGTCTCCCGTCTTTCCTTCTCTGGAAAAATGGACTTCCTAGTATCAATTTCGCCCTAATAAGGAACATTTTCTATATATCTCTCTCCCTCCTTATCTCTGACTCCCTCTCTCTCTTAATGTATCTCTCCTTTTTTCTTTCTCTCTCCTATCAAAGCATTCAAAGCACGCTTTCCTTACGTATATAGTACAAGGATTGAGACGACAATGAAATCTCGAGGCCTAACAATGAAATGGTTGACAAGACATCATATCGTTGAAAAGCTTAAAATTTTCCAATAAATATGATTTAAACTTATAAGTTGAGCGATTTCGAATCGTAGGCGAAATGTGACGATAAGAATAAGAAACGTTATTTATTTTTCTTTAAAACGGTTTAGGTCCGAAGATCGTTGGTCAATTCTTTCTAATTTTAATTTGCAAAAGAGTAAATTCCTGTAAGTCGGAAAATCGATTTTTACGTGTTATATTATGGGAAACCGAAATTAATTAATGGAGTTGAATTCGGGTCTTTTTTGGGAATCTTTTCTCGTACATGACTTTTACTATAAGAATCAAACATTACTACCAAATTTCAATCTTATAACTACTCGGTAAGTTTGTTAACAATATTGTCAGTCATAAATAGTTCATATCAGTGACGAGGAGTAATTGAGTATAAGTTAAGTTGAGTTACCGGTAACGATTACTTTTTGAGTATTTTTTACTTATAATCGTTACTTAAAAAATTATGTGGTTAATAATTGAAATCTACTTTTATTGCAGACAGAACTAATCGTTACTTGTTATTCTTATTATGTATTTCTTGTGAAAAGGTACGGGTTCGATATAGCTATCGACATGATTCACAATCGACTTGCAGCGTGATGTCAGTCAATGGTAGCACGATATCCAATTCGCTTGATATCTAAATCGACTGGAACTGCATCGATTAATAACGAGTAGATATTTTTCCAAGCTTCCTTCACTGAGCATTTACTTATTATGCGTTCTTAGCACGAAGTGAACACATATAGGGCAGGTCGTTTCCGTTCGTCCGTTCATCCATCCGTCCGTCCGCATGTTTAAACTCAGGAACCGCTGCCGTACTATGATGCAATTTGGTATTTGGGAGTTTTGCTAAAATTTGTCGATCGATTCAAATTTTGGTTAAAATCGAATAATAACTAAGACAACTTTACATGAAGATCTACATGTATTTTTCAACGTACTTCGCAAGAATCTCGTTAAATACTCATCTGAGAGAAAAATATTGAGAACAAAAATTAAATTAAATAATTAAATACGCATTTTTTGTCAAATAATTTCCCCGTAAAACGTAAGGTTTACGATAAATTTAAAGAAAAGGAAATTAAAGTATTTTCGTAATTATAAGATTTTCGATGTTCTTTTGTTCATTCCAAAAAATACGAATGAAAATTTTTACGACCACTGGACTTATTTTAATGAAATTTTGGTATTGGGGAGTTTTACTAAAATTCGTCGGCCGATTTCAATTTTCGGTAAAATCGAAAGAAAATTATGACCACTTTACATGAAGACCTGCATGTAGCTTACGACGTGCCTCTGTTCCAACTCGGGAACCGCAGGACGTATTTTGATGAAATTTGGTATTGAGGAGTTTTGGAAAATTTGTCGATCTCAAGGAACGCATTTAGAAACTGTCTACTCTGACATGGAGTACACCTTTCCACACTTGTTGATAATGGAAACGTGAAAAAAGAGGTCCTTACACCAAGGAAGGGTTTAACATGCAGCATTTCTGGAAAGGTTAAATCTGTGGATTTTCTATTAAGTTTTAAGCAAATGCTTAAAGCTGAATGCTAAATAAATGCTTATAAATAAAAGCAAACTTTTATTCACTGAAAATGAAGCAAATTCTTTTGCTTTTACTGTTTTATTTAAGCATTTGTTTAAATTGTATTCACTCGGCCCATTGTATTTAAAATTTTCTGAAGTAAGCGCTAGTCAGTCTTTGGGATTCCTAGCACTTCTTGACATTACCGGTATAACTGCCTCTGGTGCCATTGCAAACTTACTATAACATAGACTAAAAAATCTGCATATGTGTTACTGATATATTCGGAAATCGTTCGAGAAAGTTTAAGCACCGACCGACGCTCGCGCGGGCGAGGTCGAGGGGCAGCCTCCGACTTTGCCCATCGGTTAAAGCGGCCACGGCCTCAACCCGCGCCGAGCAACTCGTCGGAGGAACGGATAGCACTCGGCGCAAATCTAAGCTCCCGCAACACGCGCACGGTTGCTAAATGTGCTTTCGAATAGACTGTCGGACGTCATGTCCTCCGAGCGTGTGTACACCTACTCTATCTCATCATGTCTCTTTCTTTCCAGGTGAGTACGTCGGACGCCCTTCCAAACCACTCCTGCGTCTTCTCGGGTGAGTGAGTCATTCCCACCGCTTATACCTCTCTCTGCCGCGCTTAGGGAGGGAATTGTCCCTCTCCGGAGCCAACGCCGCATAATCGAGGCTGCTTTATGAGTTCCTAATGCCCCATTTATCTTTCGAGCGGAAAGCGAGGCGGCAAATCGAATTCCATCCGTGTCCTTGGTCACATGCGCCACTCATCTTCATTCTCTTGCGTGCTTCATTTTGAGTAACCACGGCGTTATATCACATCGATATGAATAATTTTTATTTTAAACAAAGAGATGTTTTTCTGCGTTACTTTTATATGAAATTTTCATTTTGGTTTTTGCCAAAAGTATATAAACGTGTTTCAAAGATCAATCTATATCGCTAGCCGACTACATTACTTGGGATGAAATGACAGTGCAGGTAAGTTGCAATGCAAGGAAATGATCTACTTTTTGGCTATACGCTTTGGTCGTCTAGAGCTCAAATCGCACCTTTTAAAAATTTATGGCGCACCGCATTTCGTATTACGCGGTGGTAATAATGTATATTGTTAAAAATCTACTCTCGGTCGTTTAGACTGATACTTAAGATAACAAAGCCTGGTATAATGCACAATTGTTATCTTTTTGTAAGACTTATAGTTATCTTGCCTGACCAGAGAGCTATTAATTAAGCACTATGAACGGTTTCCGGAAATTGATAGCAAGGCAATAAAATACAGCTATGCGTTATTAGTTGCTTTCTAAATATCTTGAGTCTACGCGTTATTAAATTGTTTCGAGTAGCTTAGATTATTTTGAAAAGTTTGAGATAGAGCGAATGTTGTATAAAATACACTCTCAATAGGTTAATAAGTCTCATTAAAGTTTTCATCCCCGCTGCTCTGTTGATTGCCTCTATGGTCGTTCTGCTCTCCTAGCTATTTCTAGCGACTACCCAAAAAATCTGTTTAAGTTGGAAATATGTAATCCGAGATAAATTTTCTTTAGATTTAACGGTCAAAATGCTCTTTTTCCGCATCCATTCCATATAGATAAATCTAAGAAAGCGTCCCTGTGTAATATTATGTACACAATCAACTTCAAAGATAGGTACATGAATAACGACATCTGTTTTTCCTATTCGTATCATACAATGATTTGGGAACAACCATAGGAAATCTACATTTTGCTCTAACCCATTATATGCATTGTAATGTATAGATTAAAAAAATTATTCGGACAGAGGAGATCACCAAAAAAGTCTGCAGTAGCAGATAATTGCGACATAGTTTTACGAGTTAAAAATTGAAGTATGCTCTGCTAGATTCCTCCCATGCAATTCTTGTGGAGTTGGGAAAAGGACTTTAAAAAATTGTCTTTTTAATTACCCGTTGAAATTCGTTCAGACGAGGTTTCCACCTTCTTCTTATTGTAAAAGAGACAATAATAGCTTTTACAATATTGTAGTTATATGCTGTACGCACAAAAACAATACTCTTCTTATATGGAGACACCTTTTTGAGAGTTTCCTTATGCAGCCCTGAATATCATTGGCAATTATATATTCTAGCAACTTTATAGTTGCCAAGATCATAAAATCTAGCTCCCAAATGCTAAAAAAGTGGTAACATTGCATCTCCACAATAGAATTCTTATCATGTGCTCTGCAACTTCTGTTGCTATCCTCGAACAAGGCGCCTCGAAAGCGCTCAATAGAATTGGAAAAAAGTATTTGGGCTGCATTGCGTGGGGATCACAATCCAGCTTAGTAGAAGCTAATGCTTTTCTGTTTTTATAAGCCAGGGGGCTACATACTCGCATTTGTGCGCAGGCCGCATGATGGCACTGCATAAAATCCGCGGCCCGCATTAAGACATCAAACTAAATCCTCGGGCCGAATTCAATATTACAGGCTTTTCCACACCTCATGTCGTTTCATCTTTTCTGAACATTCTATCTATCATAGAAATTAACACCATCAATCAGATCGCTATCAACAATGGCTACAAGACTTATTTAATCGATAAGGTTATTACTGAAAGACGTAGACTCATCTCTTCCCAAAAAATAGTTGCCTTTCTGCCTAATCTCACTTCTAAACCTCTTAGCTGGCGCAGACTCTCATTCCTAGGAAACCTTTTATAAAGATTTTCCATTTTTTTCATAAATTTAACCTGAAACCTGCTTTCTACTCTCCATTTACCTTTTATGAAGTGTTGCTAAACGAAAAAGACCCTACAAAGTTGTTTTTAAGGAATGGCGTATGTATACTTTCGTGTGATGATCGCGGAGCTGTCTACATCGGCCTAACATGAAGAAACTTTGAGACTAGTATTCGTGAGCATAAGTGGAGCTTTCTTTAAAAACCTCGAATTTCCAATTCGCGAAGTAGTTCATTTAACCCTATATTCCTCCATGTTAAACTGAAAAGCCGCAAAATGGATGAAATGATAAATTGTAAGGATTTCCTTTTAAATGAACTCGTTTTTCACAATCATCCTCCTCTGTTTAGATAACCAAAACATTTTGTATATACTTTGTAACTTTGTCATTCTTTCACCTTTCCCTTTCCCTTCTTTTTTCCTAACTAACTTAAACCACCATCCGATCGCTTTCCGTTTAACCCCTTTTTCCCCATTTTCCTCCTCCCTATTTGTTGAACTGCTGATTATACTTTGTCACCTGATGATGCTACGATCGTAATGAAACCGGTCGTGTTATATTAAAACTGTGGAAGATACATAGTTGATTTTATTTCTACCATTAGTAAATTCCACAAAGTTAAGCTCGAACTTATTAATGATATTCTAACTATCATTACGAAAATACTAGGCTTGGTGTCGCAGTTTAGATCCTTCGGACAGTAGCAAAACAGCTCTGGCAATGCGAAGTACGTTTTCCTCTGCTCCAACTGTTTGATTTTTTTATTGGAAATGAAGAGTCAAAAGCAGATATTTTGAAAGAGTTGATTTAACACATTTATTAATTTACTAAGATTATTCTCAAAGAACGACGTGAGTTATTTTATAAGAAATAGATAGAGGGAAACGCTTGTGTTTGGGCCGCGTCATTATATAATTTACTTCTTGGGCCGAATGAATGCGCATGGAGCCTGCGTGCCGCTAGTTAGAGAATCCTGTAATAAGGCATTCAAAGGGTATGTCCTAATATTAATGAATTAACCCAGCCTAATCGGACAAAAGAAACATCGTGAAGGGTATATCTGGAATTGCCCCGTGAAAAATGAATGTTCGATCGTTTAGTCAGATAATATTTATACTAGAATAAAATCAATTACAGTGGAAACCGCTTAACACGAAATGTGGAGACCAGCGCAAACATTTCGTCTTAACCGAATTTCGTGCTAAACGAATTTCATGATAACCTTTTTTGAGACTGATTTGAGATATTGATATAAGCTCGTAAATAAATCTTGACATAACAAATATGCGATGGAAACAGCACAGTAATTAGTTATAATAATGAAAACCTTATAATTTATTCATTACATATATACATTAAAAAATTATTTTATTTCAATAATTTCATAAAAACAATGCACAAATATTAAGTATCAAGGTCGCTAAAGTAGTTCAATTGTCTACTTCTTAACAAAAAATTCCGTAATTTATTTCTGTCTAGCATTCATAATGATCTTTTTTTCGACAAATTGTTCCAAATCATCAACCGTCTCATACAAACTGTCCCCATCTGTTTTATTTTCCAAAAACCGACGCACACTTTTTAGCATTCCACGGATATCCGCAGCACTTGGCACTGACAACATTCCGTCGTCACAGTCATCTCCACTTTCACTACTATTTTCATTTTCTTTTGTTGCACTTGATTTAACAATGTCCACAATGTCACTGTCTGTTAAAAGTGGTGTAGTGGCAATATGGTCATCCACTGCTATATAATCATTCAGCGTGATTTCAGTTGTCAATCTTATTACAGACGACACGTGACCGAAGATATCGCACAATTCACTTTCAGTAGATTATTTACCCTAGTTTCCGTAGTCGATTCAGTTTCATCCTGTCCAGAAAACCTATCTGCTATTGGCGAAGAGGAAAATCCAGCGTGACGAAAACAATTTTCGATTGTTTTCGCTGTAACTGACCTCCAAGCGGCATACAACCAATGTAAGGAATCCAAAAGAGTCACGGGCTTAATTTCCTCATTTGATTCAATACTAGATAAATATTTCTGGAGTAATAACTTTCGATAGTGGAATTTTAGATTTTTTATAATACCCTGGTCACATGGCTGCAATACGGTTGCTGTATTAGGCGGCAGAAAGATCAGTTTAATTGATTTCAGCTTTTCCACTTCCGGATGAGCAGGGCTGTTGTCGATAATTAAAGCTATTTTGCGCTCCTGGCGTGAAAAGCGCTTATCCAATGCCCTAACCCAGTCTGTAAAAATGTTTCCCGTCATCCAAGCTTTTTTATTTGCGGTGTATTCCACGGGAAGCTTCTTTACATTCTTGAAGCAGCGAGGATTCAGAAATTTACCCACAACAAACATCGGGATTTTTTTCAGAACCGTCTGAATTGCAAGCCACCATTACCGTAATGCGTTCTTTAGTTTTTTTTCCACCAGAGCACTGCTCATTTTTAAAAGCTAAAGTTTTTTCTGGGAGACAGCGAAAAAGAATCCCGGTTTCGTCAGCATTAAAAATGTCCTTAGGCGCAAAGTCTGCTAATAATTTAGGCAAGGTAGAAGTTACCCACATGTCATATCACGGGAGACGTCTCCCGACTCGCCGGAAACACTCTTAAAAATATCCCTTTCCTCACCTTGAACCGCTCCAACCATCCAGAACTAGACTTGAATTCAATGCCCAATTCTGATCCCAAAGCGTCAGCCTTTGCCATCGAAACAGGACCAGAAATTGGAGCATTCTGGGCTCTTGCTTGCTTAAACCAGATGATCAGCGCCGCTTCCAAATCCTCGTGCTTTGCGTAGAAGCTTCCGTTCCGGTTCAAACATGCTTCTCTCAAACACAGATGTTATTTTATCACGATTTTTTATAATTGTTGACAAAGTTGAAAAGGGAACTTCGAACTCTTTGCAGATGTCCATTTTGGTTCTATCACCGTTATCAACCGCTTGTAGGAGCTGCATTTTCATTTTTAGCGGTATTGCTTTTTGCTTACGCAGCCATTTCTTTGTGGGTCTTTTATCTTTTATAAAAATATAATATCACAACTGAAAACGATCCCGAAAAAGAAAGAAGAACTTCGCTCACAGATTCGTTACACATTCGCAAACCGTTCCACACGGAAATTCAGAATCAACGGAATCAACTGAGTAGAACTGTTCTGCGTAGGGGTCTAGAGACGAGAGCAAGGGAGGAGTTGAGCGTATTGAAAGACGGGAAAAGGGAAGGTACAGTACAGATAACAATATGCACCTCCAAATCCTTCCTTTCATTCGAAGATGGTAGTTCCCAGAATTTAGTTTATTGCTGCCAAGGAAATCTCAGTAGCAACCCTCTCAACGGGGGCGCGTGAGTTTCTCTGAGGTCTACTAATGACTATGCCAATTGAAAGAGAGAGGGAAGGAGGAGGTACAGCTGTGGTTGTGAGATTATTCATACTTCTATGTTAAGAAACGAGTGGGTCGTATCTTGTTATCCAAAGAATTTGACAGGGATTTAATTTCAGGGGACCGAAAAAAATTTTGTGTTAACCGAAATTTCTTGTTAACCATTTCGCGTAAAACGAACTAATATACGTTGAAATGTATAGGGACCGAGCCTGAATTTCGTGTTAACCGATATTTCACGTTATCCGTTTTCGTGTTAAGTGGTTTCCACTGTTCGTAGCAACGTAAAATGAACTACCGGGTGGCTTGTGCGTTTCAACGCTAATTCTGGCGTCATAGAAACTCTCGCCGACTTGCACCCAATGCAATCTAATTAAGATTGTAATACCTTTATTCCTATATCTAAAATTTATCGCTTATTAATTGTTTTTTTGGACTGGAGTGTTTATAATCTTATAAGAGAAAAATCGTCTTTTTCCAATTACGGTTTGATTGCAAATTATCTTCGAAGGATTTTACGCGTTTATATCTAAGAGAGAAGGATTAAATTATGTGTTCGACAGTCGTAATGTTTCTCCTTATTTCTCTTGGATTTTATAATTGTACTCCTTAGGGAATAATATGAGATATGTTCCGTCCACTAAGCGATCGAAGGGATGGGGAGCCAATAGAAAGAGGTGATTCCTTCCGAGATGAGTGCTTCGTTGCCTCTCTTTCTCTCGGTTGAGGAAAGCGGGAATGGATGAACAGTAGGGAAGAGAACAGTGGTAGAAAACTCCTTCAGCCAAAAATTATAGGATAAGCCCTATGCATTTCGCCCACTAAGTGGGCATCTTCAGGGGAGAACCTGCCTTGGCAGTGAACAGAGTTCAACTGCGACGAAATTAGAAGAAAAGTTTATAACGAAGACCGTAAAACATTTGAGGATCGAAAAGAATTTTGTGCGTCAGTATTGTTAAGTTCGGTCAATTTATATAAAGTTTTGTTAAAATCAGTATCTGTGTTCATGAGATTGTTTCTGTTTTTATAGATATGCAGATTTTCTAAAGAGTTAAGTGAATGGTTGGCTGAAGTTAACAAGGTTAAGTCCTCTATGTGTATACTGTGTCCAGTTTCGAGGATATGAGTGGCTACGCTTGATTTCTCAAAACGATTGTGTTTGTAATGGGCTAAGTGTTCTTTAAATCGTGTTATTAGTTTTCGTCTGGTTTGTCCTAAAGGCAGCCGCAGTGGGCACCTGGATTCCCCTGAAAGAATACTCTCAAAAGATTACTGTCGCGAGGGCGCGATTTTACATAGGGGAGAGAAAACATGTGATTGCTCGTGAGGGTGGTAGCGGTTCCCGTAGCAGTTGGAATAACCAAGTTAACAAATAATTTATTTGGGCGTTATTGAACGAACGTTCTCTTTATTGCTGTACCCCACGCAACTATCTAAATCAAAATCATAACCACAGCAATCGTTTTGAAGCGGACGCTTGAATATGTCTGTGAGAGTCTTAGTGATAGATGCTACTTGTTGTCGATCCCTGCTATGCTGTATGCCACTGTGATACTAACAGTATTTATGAGTTACGTTCGAATCATACGAAAAAATAATATCGGTTAAAATTAACAACGCTGCGTAATTCTCTAGTGTGTACTCAACGTTTCCCCATACTAGTGACACGAGTAAGATACCGGGACGAAGCAATCACTAAAAATGTATTCACTCAATATTTCATATGCAGCTTGTTTGGGTGCAACTCGGATAGAACGAGATTTGGCAAGAGACTACTTTTTTTACGACGTCGGCCCCAAAATTTTCATTGGACGCAGCTAAAAGATTTTTTATCTTCTTATTGGTTCAATATATACACGATAATTAAATTACGTTGTTAAACTAAATCCATAAGTAATATACTGTAATTTTTCTAAGATCAATGAACGAACCACTACTCCGAAATCACTTGATGAATAATAGCCAGTAATAAAAATTGTATGATAGCAAAATAGCATATATTATTTTTTTAAACGAAAATACTTAATGTTTTGTCAAAAATAATCCTGGAAATGATTTTTGTGTTAGATTTTATAGATAAGAATATTTTTTGCTCTCAGTTATCTCAAAATGTTCAATTTGGCAACGCTGCCTTTCCCACCGCAAGAGTCATGGAGGCGGAGCACAGCTCACATTATACCGACTCTACTATAGATATTACTTTCACTTTCAAGAGTCTTATTTCAATTTAAATTAAAATGGCTCTCGTGATACAATTTCCGCCCATAAAAAAGTTCATATAGTTTTGCTGTCGTCAGCCTATTGCTTTTTAGTTACCCCGACTAAACCATCGAACTGTAGAGTGATACGGAACGTCTGGGTATTCCGATTCAAACTCTTTTAAGAAAGTACCAAATTTGCGATGACGCAGGTACAGCGATGGGTACGGATAGCATTTACCGTGGAAACAAGAGAGCGCATAACGCAAGGACGATTTCCCACAGGGCGCCTGCTGATGAATTATGCATTGGAGAACCGTAGGTTTGGGAGAGCTTTCAGTTTCAGCCTCAGCACAGATTCTTCCTACTAATTGATTTATCCCACACATATTTCTGCCCCCATACACTTTAATTGCTCCCATTGAAGATTTAAATTTAACAGAGTCTCTTCCACCTTTCGTAAAATGTCTTCACTTGTGGTCGTTCCACTGAAGTTAGTTCTTCTGTAATTTCAAAATTTTCACTAATCCCATGAATGAACAATAACAATTGCGACGTATTAGAAACGTCCACATATTCATTTAGGGCTATAGAAAACCATTCAAATTTGGAAGCTCGTTCTTTTAATTGCGAAGAAATATTACCGCTGATATCTTCAATTCTACGAGCGACAGTATTGGCAGACAGACCATTCGTTTTAAATACTTACATCAACTTTCTCAACTGATATTTTCAACTGGATTACGAGTTTTCGGTGCTTGCGTATTGCAAGCGCTTAAAAAATCACTATACACCAAGATATAAACTCGTAAATAAACCAACGCGTTCTCCAGGGCATCAGCACTTCAGTCATGTGGAGCTCATATGTATTAGATAATAATTTCCATGAGTTCTTGCAGAATATTTATAATTTTCCGCGTAATTAAGGCACCTATCCGTAATTTCCAAATTCTCTGGCAATTGGCTCTTGTCCAAGTTTCCGTATTTCATGTTTCGTGACTCAGATCGCCCTGCATTGGCAATTAGAATAATCGTCATTAAGGCAATACCCTATGCATTAAATTTATGGGAAAATTAAGATATTTTTGTTAAGATTATGGCATCATCATCCATGCCTTTAGCACGTATTTAGATTAAAAATATCGCGAATTAGGTATGACACCATTATATTTAACAATCGACAAGAGTTATAATTTCTCGAAAAACTACGAAACAGCATTAAAACACATTTTTCGTTTTACTAAATTTCGTGTGTTAGTATAATGACGTCATCCTATGTTTACCTCGTAGTTTAAAATCAATGTCATAGTAATATATAAATAAGTTTATAGTTTTCATGCGAAATTAAAGCACCTATCCGGAATTCCTGATTAGGTGGAAGGTTGAAATTTCGAGTGTTTGATTTAGATATAAAAATTAAATGACGAAAAAAGACTCGGTTTCGACTCGTGTGTTAGTACTCCTGGGGGCGATCTCCATTTGCCGTAACACGTAAAGAACGACTTTCTAAAGTGCAGTTTTTTATTCTTTTGTAAATTCAAATTAGAAATAATTGACGTACGATACTAAAAATGATTCGGAGTTGACTACAGGGGGCGATATCCATTTCCCGTAAGATAACACGCAACAATTAGGGATGTACACGGGTTTCCCGTGATACAGAAGTGCTTTTCGTGAAATTCGCCGTAGTATAATCATATACTAATGCATTTGCTTTGCAATCAGAAAATTAGTTTGACTTATATTGTGGTAGCTCTGCATTATATATATATATATATATATATCATCATCATAGGTAGTCTGTCCGTAGACAGGTCCGTGATTATTCTTGGTTAAACCTGGTTCTCCATATATTCCTATTTTCCGCTGTCCTCTTTATTTCTTGATAACTCTCTTTTCCTTTCAAATCATCTATCAGCTGAAACCTTTTCCTACCTCTTTCCCTTTTCCCATCTAGTTTTCCTTCTAACACGTCTTTAATCATACTCTCTCTCCTCAGGTAATGTCCAACCCAGTTAGCCTTCCTCTTTCTGATAGTCTGTATAATCATTCGCTTCTCTCCTATTCTTCGTAGCACTTCATCGTTTTTCATCCTATCTGTCCATTTTATCTTCAGCATTCTCCTCCAAGTCCACATTTCAAAGCTTTCCAAGTATTTGATGTCATTTTTCCTTAGCGTCCATGTTTCTGCCCCATACAATGCTATACTCCATACGTAGCATTTTATCAACTTCTTGCGGATATCTTCCCTTATATTCCCTGTAAGTAGTTGTTTCTTTCTCCTGAAAGCCGCTTTTGCTTTTCCTATTCTAGTTTTGATCTCATCCGTACATTTTGCCTCTCGTGTTATGATACTTCCAAGGTATTTATATTCTGAAACTTGTTCTAATGGCTTTCCCCCAATAGTTATGTTCAGATTCTCTTCTTTACCCGATATGCGAATGACCTTGGATTTTTCTGTATTTATTTCCATACCGTATTTTCTACCTGTTATCACTAGTCTATTTATCATTTTTTGTAGCTCCTCTTCCTTTCTTGCTAGAAGTACTTGATCATCTGCGTATTTTACTGTTCTTATAATCCTTCCTCCTATTTTGAAATCCCCTGTGCCTTCTAAAGCTTCTTGCATTAGACTTTCTCCATATATATTGAATAGGGTTGGCGATAGGCAGCATCCTTGTCTTACTCCTCTACCGATATTTATTCCGCAGGTGTCCACATTCTCAAACCTGACCTTTACAACTTGATTCTCATATAGATTCCTAATCAGTCTCCTGTCTTTCCAGTCTACACCTATATCCTTTAATATCTTCATCAACTTTACCCAATTTACTCTATCAAAGGCCTTCTGCCAGTCTACGAAACATGCGCAGATATCTTGACTGTATTCTATTGCCCTTTCTGATATGATTCTAACTACTCCTATAGCATCTCTAGTTCCTCGTCCTTTTCTGAAACCGAATTGATCTTCCCCTATTATTTCTTCTGCCTTTTTCTCCAGCCTTATATTAAGAATCCTCGTGATGATCTTCGATGTGTGTGACAGAAGGCTTATAGTTCTGTAATCTTTACACTGCATTGCCTTTGGCTTCTTCTTTAGAGGGATCATTGTTACTTCTAGGAAATCCTGAGGCCACTCTCCCGTGTCGTAAATCTTATTAATTAATTTCGTGATCGCTTTTAGTCCTTCTGATCCTATGACTTTAAGTATCTCAGCCGGTATTCCATCGCTGCCCGTGGCTTTCCCCTTCTTAAGTTCCACTATCGCTTTTTCTACTTCGCTCTCCATAATACTTGGTCCTAAGTTGTCTTCTTCAATGTTTTCCTCATTTTCCAGTTCTATTTTTGCCGCTCCTGCCTGTTTGCTGTATAATTCCTTAATGTATTCTTCCCATACCTGTGCTACATCCTTTGTTTCTGAGACTATCTTCCCATCCGTATTCATAATTCCTTTACCACAAATTCCATTAGACTTCTTATCCTCTAATTCCAGTGCACTAGCGTACATCATATCGTACCGTCCTAACTTCTCCATTTTTTCTATTTCATCACATTTTCCTTTTATCCAATTTTCTCTAGCTTTATCTGTTACCCTTCTCAACTCATTGTTTATACGCCTATAGTTGGCTCTACCTTCTTCACTGTTTACGTTTTTCCATTTTCGTCTCTCATCCATTTTCTCCAGCATTTCCTTGGTGATCCATGGTTTTCTGATTTTCTTCTCTAGTTTTCCAATCTCTTTATCCAAGGTATCCTTGATACTGGTTTTAATTTCATCCCATTCTATATCAACGGTCTTCGGTTTGTTTTCCAACTTCCTTAGGTTATCTTCCAACTTCATGCTGACTACATCCTGCCTTTCTTTCAGTTTTTCTAGGTCCCAGGTCTGTCTTTCTCTACTCGTTTTTCTTATTTGTTTGAGCTTTGTATTCACGTCAAGTATTAGAAGGCTGTGATCTGAATCAATGTCTGCTCCTTGCAATGCCTTGGCATTCTTTATGCTGTTCCTGAATCTTTGTTTTACAAGGATGTAATCTATTTGGCATCTCATTCTATCTCCTGGGCTTTTCCATGTGTATAACCTTCGTTTATGGTTTTTGAACCATGTATTAGTCACTACAAGGTCATTATTGATGCAGAATTCTACGAGTTTCTCCCCTCCTCGATTTCTCTTCCCAAGTCCGTATTGCCCGACAACCTTTTCTTCCTGTCCTTCTCCGACTATGCTGTTCCAATCTCCCATTATTATGCAGTTTACCTTTCCTCTTCCGTCTTCTTCGTAAATTTCATTAATTTGCTCATAGATCTCATCTATTTCTTCATCGTCATGAGCTGACGTTGGCATATATACCTGGATTATCAGCATGTCCACTGGGACTGCTTTTAGCTTTATTGCCATCAGTCTATCGTTCGTTGCTATTATCTTTGTCACGCTTTTCATCATATCTTTCCTAAGTACCAGAGCTACTCCCCTTTCCCCACTATTTCCTCCAGAATAAACTACCGTGAATTCTTCCGAGTCGAACTGTCCTTCTCCCTCCCATCTAGTTTCGCTTAGCCCTATAATGTCAACTCTATTTCTTCTCATTTATATATATATATATATATATATATATATATATATATATATATATATATATCCGTCCATTACTTTTTCCATTCTATACTCACCCTACATACGAAATTTCTTTGAAATCTGTTCAGACAATACCTTCGAAGTTTGTAGTTACAGAAAAATTCTAACATTGATATTGTGGTAGCCCTGTCTATTCGACACAGGTAAAATATGCTGGTTTGGCCAAGTTATTTATATGAAGATTATATATACTATATTTGATTAAAACACATGTGGTCAATGTAAACTCAGGTTAACATAACATCTAGGCTAAACTTTTCGTATTTCATTTGTCTCTCGTTTCCCTTAGCACCTAAATCCTTTGCTGTTCTCACAAGTCGACTTTTACTCAGTGTCCGTTCAAGTCACCCCTGAAGATGCCCACTTAGTGGGCGAAATGCTTCGGGTTTCTACAATCTGTATGGTTGAAGGGGTTTTACATTACATCTTGATTTAATAATGATATAGTGTACTAACCTTATATGCGAAACTTAGTTGAAATCCGTACAGCCAATTCTCTCCAAACCCATTGTTACTGAAAGAGTTAAATGTGTAATTGTGGCGCCACTGTTTGGCTGATGCTGTCCAAATATGCAATTATGGTTTAGTATATACGTGTATATTATTAGTATTAAATTTGGTTAAAATTGATGTGGAAAATTCAACACAGGCACGTGTAAGAAATACTTTTTTTATTAGTTTTATTGTGGCAGCCCTGATTTTCTTGTCTACACAAAACATACCGATTTTGTTTTTTAATGTTGCACACCTTCATACTAAATTTCGTTGAAATCGGTTTAGCCAATTCCTTCCAAATTCATAATTACCGAAAAGTTAGACTTTGCAATTGTGACACTCCTGCTTAGTAGATCCTGTATCAAATCATCTCTAAGAATAGATAATTCTGGAGTAAACCAATTGTTTTTAAAAAATTTACTGTTGTCCTGGCAAATTAGTTTTATAGGAAAAGTGTTCGAATACAGTCATGAAATTTTCAATGAAGATGTAGAAATTTTCAGAGCCATGTTTTGACATAAGTAAGGAATGCCATTCAATCTTGGAAAACAGAAATTTAAATTTAAGCAGTCCATCAGCAATAATGGGTCTCACTGAAATTGTAGAGTACTTTGGTTTTAGGCTCCTATAAGAAATTTCACTGTTCACTTTAAGAACAAGAGCCAAATGGTCAGATAGATAAGGGTCAATAACATTAATATGGTATTGATCCTTGGGTAGATCAGTTATAATGTTATCTAAACATGCCTTAAGTCTAATTGGTGCATAATTTGCACAATATAGATTAAAAGACAAAAAAAGATTATTAAGAGTAGTGGAATTATTCGTAACATGACATATGTCAACATTTAAATCAGCATAAATTATAATGTTTAACTTATAACTTAAGAGAAGAGTCAGGACTTGATCTAAATGTTTGCAATACACATCAAAATCACCATTTGGAGATTTGTATATTGATGCAACAATCAATTTTTTCCTTTAATGAGTGCGGCGGCTACTTCGAAGTGCCTCTCAGAGCAATATTTATTCACATAAATTTCTTTGAAATCAAGTTTATTAGCTACATAAATGTATACGCCGCCTTTTTTGCGACAAAAAATACTCGCGAGCTGAAAACCTTGAATAATAAAAAGGGAGGCTTCTTCCTCACACAACCAGTGCTCATTAAAACATAATATATCGTACTTAGCAGCATTCGATGTTTCAATTTCATACATTTTGTTGAGTAAACATTGCACATTCAAACTGAAAATGCTTGTAAAATTATTCTTAACTTCACAAGACATTGAAAATTAGGCGTCAGACTGAGGGCGACTATCATCAACACACTCTTCCTTGAATTCCGAGCCCATAGAACACAAATTTAGTCAGGCCTGATCCGAATTAATTTGAGTACCTCGGGTGTTATCACCTGAGCTTGTATTAGAAAAAGTGTTTCTCTAATAGAAGAAACGATTGATCACAACACTGGGTGGCCACACGGCAGGATCCTTTATTTTGTCCAGCTCGACATAATCAACATTGATTTTAAACGCGCCATGGGAACTCTTCCCAATCACTTTTTCACAACTTACCGACTTGAGGTTCAAATTGCTTTGTAGATGGTGTAATACGTCCTCTACAGTACTTTTGTTGCAGAGACGCCCAACGTAGATGTGGGCCGTCCGTTTGGCAGTTTAATCCGTCAAAGTTTCTAAGTAGCTCACATCCGGACCCATCTCACTTTTCCTCACATTATATTACAAGACCAGCCACTTTAAACTAGAGAAACGTTTTATGGGTTTCCTTTATCGAGGGCGGAGGGTTGGTTCACCTATATAGTGCTTACCAAAGAAACAATCGATTAAATTGAATCAGTATCGAGGACAGCCTTCGTGTGTTACGTTTTACATATATCAAGCCTCTCGAATAAAATGTTTCCATTTTCTCTTACGCAGTAATGGCCTACATTAAGAGCGATTCTCCTCCACTCGAGCAGCGATACCGTTTTGTAGACACGTCGTGAGGGCGTCCGCGCTCGTGTTCGCGGGCATAGTCGGATGACGACCAAGTGGCACTTAATTTCGACGCTCCGAATTTGAGTGTCGTCGAGATGTGATTTCTAGCTAAGTCCACGGAATGATGATGCGCTCCGAGAGAAAGTTATGCGACCAACGACATCCTCGGGGCTTTTCCATTTCACCAAATCTATATTCTGTACTTAGAGGCTTTTTGAGTTTCCGATACGCCTGAGATTTTCCATCTGGCTTTAAAAGTTTCGTTAGTTTTCGAACGGGTCGAAGTCATACATCACGACGAAACTTTTCGATGGGCGTAACAGTTTCTATGTCAAAGTGTCGGAGGGAAGGCGTGGGAGGAGGGGAAAGGGTCCACACACGACTCGCATCTTGCCGCAAAACTTACTTATCTCCCTCTTCCTCTATCTCCCTCCCTCTCTTCTCTCTCTCCCTTTCCCTATCCCTCTCCCTCCTCTCTCTATCTGCCCCTCTATATTTCTCTGTCCCTCACTATCTCTTCCTCCTCCTCCTCTCTCTCTCCCTCTCTCCTATATCTCTTCCTCTCTATATCTTTCCTCTCTTTCCCTCCCTCTCTATCTCTCCCTCTCTCCTTCTATATCTCTCCTTCTCTCTCTCTCCTCTTGATACAGTGCTCCCCTCCTCCTAAACCAGAAATGACAAACAGGCGGCCCTTTCTATGCCTAATTACGACCCGATGACCCGATTGATAATTTTTGTTTTAACCAAATCACTGGGGATTTTATATTAACCCTGGAAAGGTTACGTAGGAATCTTCGAACACAATGAGTTACCTAGGGAACTGAGTTCCCCATTTGGATAATGAGCATTAGACTCAAAATAAACTTCCACTTTTATCCCAGGTTAAATTAACAAATAAATCGATATTATTACAAATTTTAATTTTTATAACAAATACGAAAAATTATATTGCTTAAAAAATGCACAGCACAGTGTAATACGGCACAATTAAGGCTCATATAAACAGTATTATACTTACAGCAAACAAAAAAATACAATTTTTTTCCTCATTTTTCAAACAGTAAAATTATTGATACTTGACAAATCCTTATATATAAACATTTTATCATAACTTGAAATAAGACAATTTAATTTATTCTACTTTTCACAAGCTGGACAAAAACTACTTTGTGTTCATTTTTCTGCAGGTGTTATTTCCTACAAATAATGCCCATATTAAAACAGGGAGACAACATAGAAAACAAATTCGTTATGTAAAAGAAAACTTGAAGGAAATGTTACCTGCTGAGCGAAGAAAGGCAAAAATGAATTCATTATCCATTCAGTTAATTTATAGCAAAATAGGTTACATGGGGAATACCATGCCCCATAGATGTTTACTCGCTCGAAACTCCGTAGGACTAAAGATAAAAGGATAATTTGATTCTCTGCTTACAGATGACATATAAGAGCTAAAAGTCACTTAAATACAATGTTGCTATTTATTTCATTCTAAGGATATCAAAGTAGTCAATTTTATATGGGAAACAGAATGCCCCACATAACCTTTCCAGGGATAATATATAATTTCCCCCTCACCCCCTATCCCGTCTTCCCCATCACCCTCTATTCCTCTACGCCTTCCACATTACTTCTTTCCACCTCCACCCCTTTCCCGTCCTCTTTCCCTTTGCCCCCTCCTCTTCCCCATTGACCCCTCATCTTCCTCTAGGTCCCCTCCTTTTCCCCTATGCCCCTTCCTCTTCCCCTATGCCCCCTCATCTTCCCCTATGGCCCTCATCTTCCCCTCTGCCCCCTCCTCTTCCCCTCTGCCCCCTCCTCTTCCCCTCTACCCCTTTCCTTTTCCCCTATCCCCCTCCTGTTCCTCTTTGCCTCTTCTTCCTCTCTCCCCTCTCCTCCTACCCTCTGCCCTCTCCTCTTCCCCTCTGCCCCCTCCTCTTCCCCTCTGCCACCTCCTCCTCCCCTCTGCCCCCTTCTCCTCCCCTCTGCCCCCTCCTCTTCCCCCTCCACTTCCCCTCTGCCCCTCCTCTTCCCCTCTGCCCCTCCTCTTCCCCTCTGCCCCCTCCTCTTCCCCTCTGCCCCCTCCTCTTCCCCTCTGCCCCCCTCCTCTTCCCCTCTGCCCCCCTCCTGTTCCCCTCTGCCCCCTCCTGTTCCCCTCTGCCCCCTCCTGTTACCCTCTGGCGCCTCCTCTTCCCCTCTGCCCCATCCTCTACCCCTCTGCCCCCTCCTCTTCCCCTCTGCCCCCCTCCTCTTCCCCCTCCTGTTCCCCTCTGCCCCCTCCTGTTCCCCTCTGCCGCCTCCTCTTCCCCTCTGCCCCATCCTCTACCCCTCTGCCTACTCCTCTTCCCCTATTCCCCCTCCTATTCCTCTCTTTCCCCTCCTCTTCCCCTATGCTCCCTCCTCTTCCTCTCTGCCCCCTCCTATTCCTCTCTTTCCCCTCCTCTTCCCCTATGCTCCCTCCTCTTCCTCTCTGCTCTCTCCTCTTCCCCTCTGCCGTCTCCTCCTCCCCTATTCCCCCTCCTATTCCCCTCTGTCCCCTCCTCTTCCCCTATGCCCCCTCCTCTTCCCCTCTGCTCCCTCCTCTTCCCCGATGCCCCCTCCTCATCCCTTATGCTCACTCCTCTTCCCCTATGCCCTCTCCTCTTCCCCTATGCCCTCTCCTCTTCCCCTATGCCCTCTCCTCTTCCCCTCTGCCGTCTCCTCTTCCCCTATTCCCCTCTGTCCCCTCCTCTTCCGCGATGCACTCTCCTCTTCCCCGATGCCCTCTCCTCTTCCCCTATGCCCTCTCCTCTTCCCCTATGCCCTCTCCACTTCCCCTCTGCCGTCTCCTCATCCCCTATTCCCCCTCCTATTCCTCTCTTTTCTCTCCTCTTCCCCGATGCCCCCTCCTCTTCCCCTATGCCCCCTCCTCTTCCCCTATGCCCCCTCCTCTTCCCCTATGCCTTCTCCTCTTCCCCTATGCCCTCTCCTCTCGCCCTATTCCCCCTCCTATTCCCCTCTGTCCCCTCCTCTTCCCCTCTGTCCCCTCCTCTTCCCCTCTGTCCCCTCCTCTTCCCCTCTGTCCCCTCCTCTTCCCCTCTACCCCCTCCTCTTCCCCTTTGGCCCCTCTTTGCCCTCATCTTGCCCTTCGCCGCCTATCCTTCCTCTTCGGCGGCGGCCGTTCCCCGCAGGCACTCGAGGGATCGTTTTCCTTTCGTTTCGATGTTCGATGGAGTGTGGACCGATCAATCGATCGCCTTATTTCGCATCGTATTTTATAGCCACGTTCGCTATCTGAACAATACGCGAGAGGCGCTGTAGTTCTCCATTCCTTTGACAGTCGATTTATTCGCTCGGTGTCGTCCTTTTAATATGCTTTCAAGAAACCCACGCTGAAATTCACTGCTCGCGATTAATGTGCGTTTGCGGGAGCCTGCGACAATCGTTCGAAATTGGAAAATCTAGAAGTGATTTTTTTGCGGTTTTGAGAAGGGTCAAAAATTCTCTCGTTAAAGATCTATTTATTCGCGTATAATCTAGGCCAGTTCATTTTACGTAGGAGGATGGTGTTATTGCCTCGATTGAAATTTTTAAGAAATGCCTTTCGCAAATTCGTCTTTCTCTGAATTTCACCGCGAGAGCGGTTTATTGGCTGGTAAGGGCGAGCTCGTTATTAAATAGACCGTTGACACGACTTCATTTCAGCGCCGAGCCACCTTTTCGCCGGCCCTTATCTACGCCTCATCAATTTTGAAGGCATTTTCGTAAGTGGCTCGCGTTGTTTTTTCCACCGTGTGCCGGACACGATTAATTCGAGCGTCTTTTCCGTCTTTATGGAGAGCGCGAGGCTGCGTCGTGAGTGCGCGCGCATATGTTCGTTGGAGCCTTTGGGAGAAACAGTGAAAGAGAAACTTTTTCGTAATTGTAAACGGAAGCCGCTTCTATAGTCACCCACGTCTCTTGATCATTCCTCTTCGTGAAAGTATTTACGCTTCTTTATGAAATTTAATTGAACGGCTATACAGATTTTTCTCAGCTTTAACTACACTAAAAATCGATTGCGATTTCGTTGTCACATTTACGGATTCGCTTTCAGTCAGGTACTCATAAAAATCAATACTTTTTCATTCAACCTAAAAATTTTAAGTGCCATGTAAAACGAATGGCGAATGTGTGACTCTATTGGAAGATTCACGCTATAACTATAAAAACGTGAATGTCCGTCTCAATTCGATAATAGTGGAGGGCATCGATATGCAATGCGGGTGGCCGAGCTATTAGGCGGGACTACCGAAAGTGAGTCGACAACGCGGTCCCGCGGGAGAAAGCATGAAGCGGTTCAAATTTATTGAATAATACAGAGTGGAGAAATGGAACGGGATTGCGTTACGAAATTATACTATACTTAGATCTTGCAAAAGTTAACTAATAAATCTTTAAGTCCACCTTTTCGGCTTGTCTGCTCCAGCTCCTAAGTTCCTCTACGGAGCACATCTGGACTAACTGCAAACAGTATGCCATAATGATAGCGCAGGTGACTCTGATAATCTCGACCTTTATACTTTCTAGAATACTTCCGCTACAGCTGCTGTGTATAATTTAGGAGGAATGCTATCTCCCTACCTCACTCCCTTTTCTGTCTTGAAGGCACGTATTTCTTTATGCCGCTGGACAGACGAAGACGCGTTCCTGTAAATATTCTCCATTCAAGTAATGCATGTTTCCTTTAACCGGTATTTCTTCGAAAAATTTTTCATTGTCGATCAAGCACATACAGAGGAGTAACTCGTACTCATTATTCCGTCTTTTCTCCTCGCTATTCTCCTTTTCCTTTTCACTCACTTCATTCTCTATCCTCCCTTTCTTTTCCATTCATTCCGTCTCGATCCTCCCTACCTCCTCTCTTCTTCGTTCCTCCTCTCCCCTTCATTCACCCTCTCAGTCATTCTTACTCCCTTTCGCCTCACTTATTACTTCCTCTACTCGTATTCCTTCCTCCTCTCTTCTTCCTTCTCTCTCTCCCCCTCCCTCTATCTCGCTCTCCCCCCTCTCTCTCCCCCTCTCTCTCCCCCTCTCTCCCCCTCCCTCTCTCTCCCCTCCCTCTCTTTCTCCCTCTCTCCCCCTCTTTCTTTCTCCCCCACCCTCTCTCTCTCTCTTCCTCCCCTCCCTCTCTCCCTCCCCTCCCTATTTCTCTCTCCCCCTCCCTATCGCTCTCTTCCCCTCACTATCTCTCTCTCTCCACCTGCCTCTCTCTCCTCCCCATCTCTCCCCCTCCATCTCTCTCCCCCCTCTCCTTCCCCTCCGCTTTCTCTCTCTCTCCCTCCCTCCCTTCATATCCCTC
Organism: Tanypteryx hageni; assembly: GCA_028673005.1. Classification (NCBI taxonomy): domain Eukaryota; kingdom Metazoa; phylum Arthropoda; class Insecta; order Odonata; family Petaluridae; genus Tanypteryx; species Tanypteryx hageni. Next base: position 6,698,751 of record CM054115.1, read on the forward strand.
CTCCCCCTCCTCCTCTCTCCCCATCCCTCTCCCCTACCTCTCCTCCCTCCCCATCCCCCTCTCTCTTACCCCCCTTCCGTCTCCTTTCCCCTCTTTCCCTTCCCTCTCCTCCTTTCTCACTCTTTCTCCCTCCCTCTTCATCCGTCTTTCTCCCTCCCTCTTCCTCCCCCCTCCCCTTTTACTCTACACCCTACATCAACCCCCTCCCTACCCCTTTCTGTCCCCTCCCTCTTCCCCTCTCTCTCCCTTCATCTCTCCCTCTCTCTCTCCTTCTCTACATCCTTCCCCTCCCACCCTCTCCCTTTCTCTCTCTCACTCTCCCTTTCTCTCTCCCTCCCTCTCTCGCTCCCCCTCCCTTTCTCTCGCTCCCTCCCTCTCCCCCCTCCCTCTTTCTCCCTCCCCTCTTCCTCCCCCTCCCTCTCTTTCTCCCTCCCCTCTTCCTCCCCCTCCCTCTCTTTCTCCCTCCCCTCTTTCTCCCCTCCCTCTCTTTCTCCCTCCCCTCTTCTTCCTTCTCCCCCTCCTCCCTTTCCTTTTCTCTCTCGCTCCTCCATTTCCCTCCCTCCCTCTCCCTCCTTCACTCTCCCTCTCTTTCACGCGCCACCCTTTCTTTCGCCATCGTGAAACGCGTGGTTCGATCTCCAGCAGATCGCGATTGTGGGCTCGGATGTTCCCATCTTCCTTCCCCTCCTCCGCCTATTCCTCCCCCCTCCGCCTAATGCCACCCCTCCACCTTTTCTTCCCCCTTCCATCCTCCCTCAACCCGATTGCGAGTCTTCGTTTTTTTCTTCTCCCGAAAAATTCCCCGCGTCCTTCCCATTGAATGGGTGAGACTCCTCGGAGATTGGAGATGGTGCGCGTTTGCATGCTGGTGAGCGGGTGCGGAAGGGGCGGGGGGAGAAGTGCTTCCCCGCAGAGAGCATGCGCCCGCGGCCCACTCTGTGCCGCTGGGCTCTGCCGTCGCTCCCTCCTCTTCCACTCTCTCCTCTTCCCTCTCCCACTCTCTCCTCCTCTCTCTCACCCTCCCACTCTCTTCCTTCCCCCTCTCTCTCACCCTCCCACTCTCTTCCTTCCCCCTCTCTCTCTTTGCACTCCGTCGTCGATAGCGTCGTCGTGTGAGAGCAGTGATAGTGTGTGCGTCGAACGTTGGCGTCGCAGGAGAGAGTGAAGAGTGAGAGAGGGAGCGTGTGTTTGCGTGCCTCCTGCATTCTCTCGTCCTATGCCCGTGTGCTGCTGCGATGCACCGCTCCACTGAGAGGTGCTTCCCATAACGTGTTTATATTTTTGTATGCGTGTGTGCGTGTAAGTTTTCACACGCACTTTTGTGTATGCGTAATCCCGAGTGTAATTTCCTCGCATCTTCTCCCGCCCAACGTCCCTCTCATGAAACGCTTCCTTTGTTTTCTGTCCCATCGTCGCCCTTTTACTCGACCCCCAGTCCCCCTTTTATTCGCTCCCTCCCAGTCCCCCTGCGCCTCTCCCTCCTCTTTCCTCCTCTCCGCTTGTTTTTTCCTGCGTGAATCGTATCTCCAGTGCTTCTGATCGGTCTCTCGAATGAATCGTGTGCGCCTGTGAAAGTTTGCATGTTTATTTCCCAGCCACTCAGCTCGTTTTCGCCGCTCGGCGGTTCTCCCACATTGCCTCTCTTGCCTTGTCTCCCTTAACGCCTCCTTTCCACGTCCTCTCTAATTGCCTTCATACCACCTTTATTCCTCTCCTTTCCTGCTCTCCTCGCCTCTTTCCCAGACCCTCCTTTCGACCTTTTTCGATTCCTCGCCAGATATCACCGCCGCGACGATAGAGATGTCCGCTCTGCGCTCGAGAGCTCACCGTGTCCCAGGCTGCTGCCTGGATCCGGTGTCTTACCCTCTCTTGCCCCTCGTGGTGCTAAGCCCCCCCCTCTCTCGCCCTCACCTTTATTCTCCTCCCTTTTACGCACCGTCGAGTTTGCGTGGTGCCCGCTTGTCTCCGGCCATTACGTTGGTGCATTTTCTCTTGTGTCGCGTGGAAGATTTTCCTCAATTTTTATGCGGAAATGCTCCCTCCTCCGTTTTCCCTACTCCTGCTCACCCTATTCCCTCCCTCACTCCCCTTACCTCCTCCCTCACTCCCTCTCTTACCTCCCTCACTCCCTCTCTTACATCCCTCACTCCCTCTCTTATATTCCTCACTCCCTCTCTTACCTCCCTCACTCCCTCCCTTACCTCCCTCACCTCCCCTCCCTCTCTCACGCCACTTCCTCATGCCCCTCCCTCACTCTCCTCCCTCCCTCACTCCCCTCCCTCCCTCACTCCCCTCCCTCCCTCAACCCCCCCTCTCTCAACCCCCTCCCTCACTCCCCTCTCTCCCTCACTCCCCTCCCTCCCTCACTCCCCTTCCTCCCTCACTCCCCACCTTCCCTCAATCCCCTCCCCACCCTCCCTCCCCACCCTCCCTCACTCCCCTCCCTGCCTCCCCTCCCCTTCTCCCTCACCTCCCTCCCCTCCTCCCTCCCCTCCTCCCTCACCTCCCTCCCCTCCTCCCTCACTTCCCTCCCTCACTCCCCCTCCCTCCCTCCCTCACTCCCCTTCCTCCCTCCCCTCCCTGCCTCCCTCCCCTCCCTGCCTCCCGCCCTCCTGCCTCCCTCCCCTCCCTGCCTCCCTCCCCTCCCTTCCTCCCCCCTACCTCCTCCCCCCTCCCTTCCTCCCCCCTCCCTCCCTTCCCTCCGTCACTCCCCTCCCTCCCTCCCCTCCCTCCCTCCCCTCCGTCACTCCCCTCCGTCACTCCCCTCCCTCCCTCACTCCCCTCCCTCCCTCACTCCCCTCCCTCCCTCACTCCCCTCCCTCCCTCACTCCCCTCCCTTCATCACTCCCCCCCTCACTCCCCTCCCTCCCTCACTCCCCTCCCTCCCTCACTCCCCTCCCTTCATCACTCCCTGCCTCACTCTCCTCCCTCCCTCACTCCCCTCCCTCCCTCACTCCCCTCCCTTTATCACTCCCCCCCTCACTCCCCTCCCTCCCCCCCCTCACTCCCCTCCCTCCCCCTACTCTCGCGTCCTCTCCCGTCCCTTCTCGCCAGCCTCTCTCCTCCCTCGTACCCATGGCAACGGGAGCTCGTGCATGATGCAGCTGTAGTGGGTCGAGTGCTTCGCTCCTTTTCCTTTTTCCCGCGTTCTCCTCTCCACGGGTCCTTGCGTTACTCAATTCTTTCGTGAATAAGGAGAGGGCGCAGAGGTCGAGTCCTATAAGAGGTGGTGGGGGAGAGGATGAGTGTTTTCGGGGTCACTTTTGCTCCCTTCCAGCATCCACTCTCTCTCCCCTTTCCACCACGCCCTCTCCCTTTCCACTCCCTCTCATCCACGCCCTCTGCCCCTCCACGCCCTCTGCCCCTCCACTCCCTCTGCCCCTCCACTCCCTCTGCCCCTCCACGCCCTCTGCCCCTACACTCCCTCTGCCCCTCCACTCCCTCTGCCCCTCCACGCCTTCTGCCAACCCCTATACTTTTCCCTCCCGATTACTTTTTCTCGTTTCGATTTCCATTCGCCCAAACCCACATTTAGTTTCCACATCTCTCGCCTCGGTTCATGCGCTCTTTGGCTATGACTTGCATCAAATCCCCCGTTTCGATCGCTTGCGATGATCTTTTATTTAAGACTCCTCGCCTCTACGAGCTCATTCTGACTTATTGAATTTGCTATTCCGGAAACATAATTGTTTCATATCCATTTTTCCTGATTATGCACCTCCCGTGAAAGTCAACTGATTCGCATTTGATGTTTTTGTGTCGCTTCGAGGCTCGCGTGATGACATTCCAATTATAAACTGCGGGTATTCTCAGATCAATGCGCGCGTCTCGACGGAAAGAGAAAGATTTCATCTTAAGCTTTGCTTGTTTGTCACTTGTTAACAGAGCAGCTACTTTGGAAAATTTGTACCGCTGTTACCAAATATGTATGCGTATCGGCAAATGTTTAATATGCTTGTACGGCGCACACTAGTAGGTTAGCGAAGAAGAATTCTACTTCCTTAAGAGCGTTAGTTGTCAGCCTTTTCGCTAAAATAGATATTCCCGAAAGCAATAGTGAACAACATGTTTTTATATTTTCGCCGAGTCTATGCCGCATATGATGAAAACGATTGCATACCATTTAGTTTTTCACTTTTTTGACTGAAATGGTACTTGAATAATACTAAGAATTTAATTTTAAATAAGTTAATAACATATTTTTTTGAAATAAGTAGTTCTGACAAGTACACTCATTAAAAATTAAATGTTAGCTAAAATTGAATATTCTATTCAGCACAGAACTTTGTCTCGCTTCAATGCGACATATGAGCTTTCATTTCCAAAGCTAAATGTCTAATTCGGTTTTAATGCTTACTGTCTTCAGCCGTACGACCTAAGTCAGATTTTCATCTCCCGTAGACTTAGCGGAAATATCACTTTGAGGAGATTTTTACTTTGATTTGCTCGTATGCAACAAGTATTATATGTGCAGCACGCAGCCAGAGTTAAGAGCGGAGTTATCTCAACAGAACGGCCCCATTTCATCAAAGTATGCACGATCTTCACGTTTGCGCAGGCTTCCGTGAGTCCCCGCCACAAAGCATTTTGGCTTTCATAATCACCGGTCGTGCTCAAGGAGAATATTGTGGAAACTTGTTTGCCGGTTTAGATTTAATGACACTCGTTTGCCAGCGAAGGGGAGCTCGAGTAACTCTTCTTCTCAATATAAAACTAGACATAGACAACTCTATCGCTAGAAAGTGATATTATTTATTGAGCGACAGACAGGTTTTCTGCGTCCACTCGTGGCGCGTATGCCGGTTAAATGTTTTTTCAAACGGCTGGCTTGATGAAGAAACGTAACTTATTCCATGCGATTCGATCGGAGGCGCGAGCTGACGAAACGCAGATTTCTTCATCCTACAGGTGGAATGTTCATCTTGTTCTTGGCCAGTTCCATTTCATATATCGAGTGATCTGCCGTGTGTGTTAAAATGAGATTGACGCTCGTGTTTCGCTATTGCTATCGCTATCAAAGTTACTCGACGGCTAATTTCTACTTCGCAATTACTTTGTTTAGTTACAGAAATTGTATTTAAATCGAATTGAGTTTTTGTAGTTTATAATGAGCTACTTAACAACTGTGGACGAATCTTTCCTTTACTACGACGTTTTATTCGATAAAAGTTGGCTGTTGTGATCCAAAAAAACCCTGTTGGATGAACTCTCCCACGGGTTCGTTCTTTCCTCATTGATTCGTATTTCGACCGGCGTCTGGTTACTTACAACTCCATATATTTTCACTCTGAAGTAATTACTGGTGTTCCTAATAACCCTCACGTTGTCGTAATGCTTTTTGAAGTTTTTTCAAGAATCGCTACAGATTTGTAATTTACTAAGCTGGTAGAGTAATGAGTACAATCGACGAGAAATGCTTCAAATAACAAAAATAATCAACGCCGAGGAGTGTATGTCATCCGATTATCGTCTCATGTCCTCATAATAAAAGAATGGGAGTCAACGAAGAGAATTTTAATAATTTTTAAATTATTGCGAACTGAGAGACTCGTAGTGAATTCGACTGTGCCCGGAGTATTATTCTACTTTTCTTATCTCAAAGACTGAATTACCTTCCTAATTCTTCACAAAATCTGTTTTAAACCCGGAAAGAAGCTACGTGTCTGTATGCATAATCGAGGCCCTACCCTACCTCATAGGTCCATTCGCAAGCCTCGATGGCTTCAATTACGTCAGCTCAAATGCGATCAGAATCACGAGGTAGTCAAGTTAACTAAATTACCTTTTTTAGAAAGTCCCTTTCTTGGTTTCATAATAAAAATCTAGACAGTTCCAAAAAATTAATATTTGTGACGAAAGTAGAAATAATATTTGTTCTGTAAATATATTCAATTCTCCAGTCTCTCTTATTTCGAGCTAATTTTAAAATACAATTTGATAATGCCATGCACCGAATCTTATGTTGCTTTCATGATGGCAATGCGGTGGAGCCTACCCCTAATAATGTTAAAAAATAGAAATTTGGAGACTACGGCTAGATATCTTCCCTTATATTCCACGTAAGTAGGTGTTTCTTTCTTCTGAAAGCCGCTTTTGCTTTTCCTATTCTAGTTCTGATCTCATCCGTACATTTTCTCATGTTATGATGCTTCCAAGGTATTTATAGTCGGAAACTTTCTTTCAATACTTATGTTCAGATTTTCTTCTTTGCCCGATATTCAAATGACCTTGGTTTTTTCCGTATTTATTTCCATACCGTATTTTCTACATGTTAATAGTAGTCGATTAATCATTTTATGGAGTTCCTCTTCCATTCTTGCTAGAAGTACTTGGTCATCCGGGTATTTTACTGTTCTTATAACCCTTCCTTCAATTTTGAAATCTCCTGTGCCTACTAACGCTTCTTGAGTTAGACTTTCAACATATATATTGAATAGGGTCGGCGAAAGGCAGCAGCCCTGTCTTATTCCTCAACCGATATTTACACCGCAGGTGTCCGTAGTCTCCAACCTGACCTTTACAACTTGATTCACATATAAATTCCTTATCAGTCTCCTGTTTTTACAGTCTACACATATATCCTTTAATATCTTAATCAACATTACCCAATTCTGCCAGTCTACGAAACATACGCAGATATCTTGACTTTACTCTACGGCCCTTTCTGATATTACTCTAACTACCCCTATCGTATCTCTGGTTCCTCGTCCTTTTCTGAGACCGAATTGATTTTCTCCTAGCATTTCTTCAGCCGTTTTCTCCAGCCTTTTATTAAGAATCCTCGTGATGATCTTCGAAGTGTGTGACAGATATATATATATATATATATATATATATATATATATATATATATATATCATCATCATCATCATGCTTCTGTCCGAAGACAGGTTTTAACTGAATCGCTGCCTCCATTTCTCTCTCTCCCTAGAAGCCTCTTTTATACCTCTATAAGTATTATATCCCTGCTTTATATTATCTAATATTCCTATTCTTTTTCTCCCTCTTCCTCTTCTTCCACTAATTTTTCCTTCTAAGATCGTCCTTTGTAAACACTGTCTTCTCAATATGTGCCCTATCCAATTTGCTTTTCTTTTCCTGATTGTTTTTATTAGCGTCCTTTCTTCTCCCACCATTTCTAATACTTCTTCGTTTCTCTTCCTCTCTGTCCATTTCACTTTCATCATTCTTCTCCATACCCACATCTCAAAACTTTCTAAATATTTTTCCTCCTTTCTCCTTACCGTCCACGTCTCTGCACCATAAAGAGCTATGCTCCATATGTAGCATTTTGCTAATTTCTTCCTTGTTTCTAAATTTATTTTCTTGCTTGTGAGAAGCTCCTTCTTCTCGTTAAATGCTGCTTTTGCCATTGCAATCCTACTTCTGATGTCCTGTGTACTACTTCCATCCTGTGCTAAAATACTGCCGAGATATTTGAAACTACTTACTTGTTCCAATTTTTGGCCATTTACCATTATATTTAATTCTTTATGTTCCTTTGAAACCACCATGACTTTCGTTTTTTCAGCATTTTATCTTCATTCCATATTGTTGGCCAACCTCCACTAGTCTGTCTGTCATCCTCTGAAGCTCTTTCTCGTCTTCTGCTATTAATCCTTGATCATCTGCATATTTAATGGTGGTAATACATTCACCTCCTATCTTAAATCCTTTCTCTTCCACCAACGCTTCTTCTGTTATTGTTTCTGCATAAATATTAAATATCGCTGGTGAAATAGGGCAACCCTGCCTCACTCCCCTCCCTATTGAAGTACTTTCTGTTTCTTCTCCTTCAACCCTAACTCTAATCTTTTGATCAAAGTAAAGGTTTTTAAGCAGTCTTTTATCTTTCCAATCTATTCCTATTTTGTTTAAAATACCCAGCATTTTATCCCATTTCACTCGGTCAAAAGCTTTCTCCCAATCTACAAAACAAAAATACATACCTTTATTGACTTCTAGCGCTCTTTCTATCATCATCCTCATACATCCTATAGCATCTCTAGTCCCCCTTCCTCTTCTAAAACCAAACTGATTATCTTGCAGCTCCTTTTCTATTTTACATTCAATTCTTTTGGTTATTATTCTGGTTAGAACTTTAGCTGTATGAGAAATTAAACTAATAGTTCTGTAATCCTTACAACATTTTGCATTGTTCTTTTTCTCCAGTGGTACCATCACAACATCTAAAAAATCTTCAGGCCATATGCCAGTATCATATACTTGGTTAAAAAATTTTGTGAGTTGCTTAACTGCTTTAGACCCCAAAACCTTGAGAACGTCCACGGGTATATCATCACTCCCAACAGCCTTCCTTCTTTTCATGTCATCAATTGCTCTTTTAACTTCAGACTCGAGAATACTTGGTCCTAGCTGATCTTCTTCCACATCCTCTTCTTCATTTAATTCAATATTTCTTGGCTTTCCTTCTTTGTCATACAGAACCTCAATGTATTCTTTCCAGACATTCTTTACATTGTCTGGCTCCGATACTATTTTACCACTTTTGTTCATGATTCCTTTACGTCCTATCTTTCTTGCTTTTTTCTTGAATAGTTCCCTTGCTTTGCTATACATGAGCTCTGTTCTACAAATTCTTTCACACTCGACAATGTCCTCGCATTTTTCATTTATCCACTGTTCTCTTGCTTTATCTGTTTCCCTTCTTAAAGCATTATTTAACTCCTTGTACTTTCTTTGGCCTTCTTCAGTGTTTATGTTCTTCCACTTTCTCCGCTCTTCCATTTTTTGCAGCATGGCTGCTGTGATCCAGGGTTTTTTGTTTCTTTCACCCGTTATCTTTCCTACCTTCTTTTCCATTACATCTTTAATGTTGCTATGGATGTATCTCCACTCCTCATCTACATTCTTCCTATTTTCTTCAGCTCTCTCCCCCAACCTTTCCTCCAGCTCAGTCATGATAGCCTCCTTGTTTTTAAGGAGTTCCTCTAAGTTCCATTTCTTGTTAACTCTTATGTTTCTCCTAACGCTCTTCAGTCTACATTGTATATTTGCCACCAAAAGGTTGTGGTCAGAATCGATATCTGCCCCTGGTAGTGTTTTCACATTTTTAATGCTATTTCTAAATCTTTCATTGACTAGTATGTAATCTATCTGGTATTGTCTCTGGTCTCCTGGGCTTCTCCATGTGTAAAGTCTTCGCAGGTGATGCTTAAACCATGTATTAGTTACAATTAATCTATTTCTATGGCAGAATTCCACAAGTTTATCCCCTCTTTCATTTCTCTTCCCTAGTCCATATTTTCCCACTATGTATATATATATATATATATATATATAAACACACACACACACACACACACACATACAGGGTGTCCCAGAAGTTCGTTCGTTTATATTGGCAAAGTAAATTGCGTTTTCTTTTCTCATGCCTTTAAATAAAATGCTTTTAATTTATAATATCCGTAAAATTTGAGTGAAGAAGTTTCACATATATTTATAATTTTTATGAAAGGGTTCACCGCTGTTTTATATTTTCGCGTGTTTATTAAATTTTGTAATGACTTTAATAGTCGACAATAGAAGACCCATATGTTTCGCATGATAATTCGGTTAATATTTATTAGACAGTCAAATAACATGATTTTTCAACATGTTGTTGTGTATAGTAGATGAGAATTTATTCATTGATGACACTTGTGTAAGTGGGGTATTTTATCTATCTAAACTATTATTTTTCAACATTAACGCAGAGATGGCGCCGTTCCGCTGAATATTTTGTTATTAGTCACTCCCGAATAGGTTAACTATTTTATCACAGTGGCGGATAAAAGGGAGGGGCGATGGGGGCAATCGCCCTCCCCTTGGAGGACCACATTGCCCTCCACTAGGTGCATTCTTAAATTCATTCTGCGCAATATTCATTGTTTCTACACCGAAGATTCAGTCTGTATGACAAGGGAAAGAAAGATTCTGCTGGGGGTAGGGATTTTTAAAATGGCTGCCGGCAGAGGATGAATCAAAACGGGGAGGGGTAATTGGGCGATCGCCCCCTCCTTGGGAGGGTTCTGGATCCGCCCCTGTTTTATCATGTTGATAACATGAATTTTGAGGGCTTTATTCTTTTGGGAGTATTTGGCGTAATCTTCGTTTTGAGGAATCTCTCGGATAATCACCTCGAAAAATAGAAATTTAAAATATGAGAAACGTTTTCCTCATTTTAGAAACGATTGCAGGTTTCCTCTGCTTAAGAATCATCTTTAAATCTACCTGATCGACGTTGATTCCAACTATTGCTTTTTCTGACAAGAACTTTAAGTACCCCTAAGGAAATTTTTCTATACTTATATGTATGAGCAAAAATAACAAATGGTATAACGATTCTGGAAAATTAAGAGATTTAAAAAATTTTAAACTAAAAGATGAAATTGTTTTGGAAATAAGTATCTCTAAGTCAGCTAGTAGGCATCAAAGCGTTAGTTATTGAGCGCATGGTGCGTATTTCTTCTGAAAGAACTCTTCCGAGTAGTCTATCAAAGACTAGTTGCTTATTTTATTGTAGAGTTCGTATAAAGTCTCCATCAGGACGCAGTGTGGCGCGTAGAGAATTTGTCTGTTATCCCTTTCCCACCTCCCACTTCCCTCACTCCCTCCCTCCCTCCCTCCCTCCCTTTCACCCTCTCTCCCTCCCTCATTCCCTCTCCCTCCCTCTCTCCCTTCCTTCCTAACCCTCTGGCCCTTCCTTCCTCTCCCTCTCTACCTTCCTTCTTCTCCCTCTCTCCCTTCCTTCCTCTCCCTCTCTCCCTTCCTTCCTCTCCCTCTCTCCCTTCCTTCCTCTCATTCTCTCCCTCCCTTCCTCTCCCTCTCTCCCTTCCTTCCCCTCCCTCTCTCCCTTCCTTCCTCTCATTCTCTCCTTCCCTTCCTCTCCCTCTCTCCCTTCCTTCCCCTCCCTCTCTCCCTTCCTTCCCCTCCCTCTCTCCTTTCCTTCCCCTCCCTCTCTCCCTTCCTTCCTCTCCCTCTCTCCCTTCCTCTCCCTCTCTCCCTTCCTTCCTCTCCCTCTCTCCCTTCCTTCCTCTCCCTCTCTCCCTTCCTTCCTCTCCCTCTCTCCCTTCCTTCCTCTCCCTCTCTCCCTTCCTTCCTCTCCTTCTCTCCCTCCCTTCCTCTCCCTCTCTCCCTTCCTTCCTCTCCCTCTCTCCCTCCCTTCCTCTCCCTCTCTCCCTTCCTTCCTCTCATTCTCTCCCTCCCTTCCTCTCCCTCTCTCCCTTCCTTCCCCTCCCTCTCTCCCTTCCTTCCTCTCCCTCTCTCCCTTCCTTCCTCTTCTTCTCTCCCTCCCTTCCTCTCCCTCTCTCCCTTCCTTCCTCTCCCTCTCTCCCTTCCTTCCTCTCCCTCTCTCCCTTCCTTCCTCTCCCTTCTTCCTCTCCCTCTCTCCCTTCCTTCCTCTCTCCCTCCCTTCCTCTCCTCTCCCTCCCTTCCTCTCCCTCTCTCCCTCCCTTCCTCTCCCTCTCTCCCTCCCTTCCTCTCCCTCTCTCCCTCCCTTCCTCTCCCTCTCTCCCTCCCTTCCTCTCCCTCTCTCTCTTCCTTCCTCTCCCTCTCTCCCTTCCTTCCTCTCCCTCTCTCCCTTCCTCTCCCTCTCTCCATTCCTGTCTCCCCCCTTTCTCTCTCTCCCCCTCCCCATATCTCCCCCTCCCCATCTC